>CM073929.1:30000000-32400000 GCA_037179545.1 Sesamia inferens
TACCTTTGAGAAGAAAAAGCCGAAACAAACTCAGGGATGTATATGATATATGATGTATTGTCTTTTTTCCAGTCCAGACATTAAAAATGAAAACGTTTACAATCATTTACGTGATAAAAAAAATAAACAGTGTTTAAAATGTCATAATTACGCATATTGCTTAATAACAATGCTTAGCAGAGCGAGCAGTTCAGTCCCAAGCTTTATTGTCTTCTAAATAATCGGTGATTTTATAATATTCCTTTTTGCAAATTTTGTCCTTTATATAGCTTTTAAATCGATTAATGGGTAAGTTTCGAATGTCTAAACTGACTAAAATGAAACTTCCTTAAATCCATCTATATGTGTTGCTCTGCGCTGCTTTCTCTTACTAGTTTATATTCCCCACTTAACTCGTGTTTGCCTCGCCCGAACACACTTTTGTAACGCTTACGTCACGCGGTCGTCAGCTTATTCCCCAAGTTAAGCATGCGTAAAAAAGTTTCACTTCAATAAATAAAATTCCTTTATTGCCATAAGAAACAAGTTACAAAACAGTCTAAAATACAGATAAGACAACAAAAACATTCTTGAAATACGGGTACCAGGAAACATATTGTGTTGTCTTGCGAATTATGCATGGACGAAATAATTGCGAACAGAAATTAGTGCACGTTTTCAACGTGTGACGGAAAGGGTATACACCAGCCAAAGGCATGGCTCCTTTGGATGGTATCAAACGATATGGGAATGGTATCAAATAAAAAATAAAAACTAAGAATTGATAGCAGTTCATAGATTTAGGATTTCATTGCTCAGCTATTGGTTTCATTTGTTTCTAAATTCAAATAATAACAAACGTGCCACTGAATTACGCAAGTCAATCATACGTTACACGTCACGTTACTTGATAATACAACAATGAGTGTCTTCCGTAATTCTGCGCGCCTAGTACTGTACTAGCCTATTGCAGACGGTGTTTTTCTTATAACTTCCGAACACGTAGAAGATATCCAAGATAGGTTGAAAAAAAAATAAACAAACCCTTCCAAAATAGATTGATATCATCTAAAGAAGCCGTACCTTTGCTTTGTATATACACTTTCATACATAGATGTAACACATAACATATCATAGTAATAATATATCCTATTTGTATGTGTTGAGTGCACTAACAAGCTGTCAGTGTAATGCACCCGAGACCTTTAAACCTGACACTTTATTTTCTAAACCCTGCTTGAACCCCATTTGATACTGGATGCATGTGTTATAACACTGAAAAACTAGAAGTAGTCTCAGTATTATACAAGGATATTTCAGTAGATCAAAGTGCGGGCAGAGGTTTTTTTATTCTTTTTTTTGATCGCAATCCCGCCTGATGGTAAGCAGTGATGCAATCGTTGATGGTAAAGCGCGATAGTTTATTAAGAGCATAATCACTTAAAAAAACTGAGTGAATTAGAAAGAAGACGGCAGTTGAACGAGTTGATGCAATGTTAAAAACAACACGACCAGCGATGCTAGTGGGAGATTGATCTGGAGACCCTTCACGACCAAACTCTCGACACAACAACATTTTGCGCATCGTACCCAGCATAAATCGCAACACAATTGCTCAGACCCGTATCCCGTACGGCTTCACCAGACATCATGCCGGAACACGACGAATCGCTTGGCGGCAAAACTTTGTCTGGTGTTTTAACTTTGCCGGGAGCCGATGTTATGGGTTATCAAGGCTTCCCTACTCTCCTTCCACCTCTCTTTGTCCAGAACTGCTAAGGGCCAGCCTTATAAAGGAGTCAAGCTTGTCCCGCCATATCTGCCTGGGTCTACCGTGATATCGTTTGTCATTAAGCGGGTCTCACTGGGTCCTAAGTTTGGCTATTCATCGTCTGACACACGGCAGATGTGTCCAACTCAATTTCATTTAGCGTGACATCATAATAAAACAAAAACAACTGTTAGCATTTAAATAAATACGGTGTCTATTACATGAAAACATTGTTCGCATTCGTTTCAGAAAACCACTGATCGTATCAATATTCAAGAAACCTTCCAATGAAATAAACACAGCGGTAGTGAGATTATCAAACGAGGCACGTTCGAACGTAAATAGTAAACTGTTGTAGCGACGGACGCTTTATCTTGTGCTCTGTTCACACGGTGTTAGTCAGTGAGCGAGTTTGTTTATGGCCATAGAGGTTTTTGGTTTTTAACTAACATTTATGTAAATTTTGTATGTCTGCAACTCCAATTACTTAGCATTTTTGACAGCGATAGGTCCACTAACAATTTTTTTTTATTTTAAAATGTTTTACAAGTATCTTATGCTGTTTTTGCGTCCGCGAAATTTAATTCCATCCAAATGTTGTCGAAAAACAGCTTTATGCTTTAGTTTCTTATAATAATAATAAAGGCTTTTTCCTTTCGTTGCTTGTTTGTCAACAAGAGATCTATCAAATATTGTTTTACTAAATAAAATTTTATTTCTGTGTATATTTTTCTTTCTACTTCATTTAGAAAAGCATAGAAGATAAATTTAGTTGAGGCCTATCAAATTAAGATACCTTGACAGTTTAGACGTTATTAAAAACATGGCTACTAAAAATACGTCAATTAACATCAAGCGCTGTGTTTTATTTAATTTAACAGAATAATCTAACATCTTGTTTTCTTAACATAAATCAAATTCAGTAGAAATATAAAGAGCAAGATTAACAGATCTAAAATTTAGTTTTCTTAACAAAGCAATGGGTCCATTATCTAGCTAAAGTTCACTAGAGTTAAAGGCGCACAAAAGTTGAAACACTGACTACTAAACTATTTGAAAATGATGACGACGACAAGGCAAAGAGCTCTTGAAAAACGTCTTTTAAATCTCGTTTCCCGATTGAAACTAACTCTTTTTCATTACAAACTTAAGCTGCGTCAGATATAAGAATTAAACAAATTTATTTATTTGGTACAGGACTTTATCTTCTGAATAGTGTGTTATATGGAGAATGGTTTAGAATAGTATCAATACATATCCTCCAGTGGGTGAGTCTATTCACTCTAGCCTTGAAGACGCTCAAATTGTAGTGTGACCGAAACACCGCCGCCGCCAAAAGAGTGGAAAGTAGCCGTACGACGGATCGTCCGATGGTGGAACGGAGATAGGGGAATTAAATCATGCAATTTCCTTGCACACTCACCAAAATGCATCCTATAGAAGACCGAAAGGCTGGCTAATCTACGCCTATGCTCCGAGTTAAATCTGGGTCGCCAATCAGCCTCTTCGTACGCCTCTCCACTGAATCCAAAGTAGACAGGTGACATTTCGCAGCACCAGCCCAAATGTTGCTGCAGTACTCCACACACGAGCGGACCTGTTCTTTGTACGTCATTAAAAGCTACCCTGTTGTGAAGCACCGCAGGACCTTTGCGATGACGCCAAGTTTTTTGGCAGCCACCTTGGAATTGGACTCAATGAACTGCCCAAAGTTTAGGTTCGAGGAAATCTCAACTCCCAAAAGCTAAAGGCGGTCGGTGCACTCCAAGGACACACTCTGAAAATTAGGAGCCAAGGTGAACGGGCTTCTTATGGCGGTGAAAAGACACGGCTGTGTTTTCGCGGCATTGAATGCTACAAGATTGGCTTTGCCCCATTCGGAGACTGCCTGTAGTGCAGCACTCATATGCTCTCCATAGCCTCTCTTTTGGACCGGATTGATTCCTTACTAGCCCGAGCTTCTGGCAGGTATCTCTCCACAACTGTGCTGTCATCCGCATACCCATAGATACCGGGCATCAGCAGATCGTTTATGTACAGCAGGAACAGGGTTGCAGTGAGAACAGGCCCCTGAGGAACACCGGCATTGATCGACATGGGCTCCGATGAGCATCCGTCGACAACAACTCGGAGGGACTGTTCAGTCAGGAAGTCTTTTACCCAGCCAGTCAGGCCAGCGGAAATGCCGTACGCTGGAAGCTTACACAAAAGGCCAGCGTGCCATACCCGGTCGAAGGCCTTCGAGACAGCAAGGGAGACGGCAATCGCTTCCCCATTTTTCTCGAGGGCCTTGCCTCACAAGTAAGTGGCATACACTAGCAGGTCCCCGGTTGACCGATTGTGTCTAAACCTGTACTGTCGGTCACTGAGGATATCGTTACCTTCCAGGTAAGCCAACAGTCGTGAGTTTAACACACACTCCATAATATTTCAGAGTATGGAGGTTATTGAAATCGGCCGATAGTTGGCAGGATCGGCACGACCATCCTTTTTGGGCACGCGCTGCACGTTGGACTTGGGCACTGTACCAGTCCTAAATGAGAGGCGATACAAGCGCGTCAATACAGGAGACAACTCGGGCACACATGCTTAAGAACAATCGCTGGTATACCATCCGGACCACTAGGCTTATTCACGTCCAGACGACACAATACTCTCAGAACATCCTTGTTCCTAATGCAAACCTCCGGCATTGAAGTACCGCAATGAGGTAATTTAGGTGGAGTACCACTGTTAATGTCAAGATGCGAATTATGGGCAAAGAGACCTGCTTTCTCTCACGCCCGATTTGGCTAGGGACCAAAAAGATCTGCTACCGTATGGTTGCGCAGAGAGCTTGTTGCCAATATGAGTAACGCGGTCGAAGCGAGCCTTCTTAAGCGCCTTTTTGTAGGACTTGGCAGCACGGTTGAAGGCTCTTTTCTTTAAGCTTAGATCTGGAGCTCGCGTCGCACGAGCGTCAACCCAGGTGAGAAATGCCGTATGCCGTATCTCCCTCTGGCGCTGCATCGTTGATCGTGTTCTTGGGTTTAACATTGCATCACCTAGCTCAACTACCGCCTTCCATCCTATGAACTTAGTTTTTTTTGAGTGAATAGGCTCTTAATAAATTAGCGCCATACCATCAACGATTGCATCACTGCTAACCTTTTTTTTTGTTGGTATGGGTATTCATCAAATGACTTCTCCCACTCTGGGCGGAGCGGAAGGGCGTGTCAAACTTTTACTAACTAAAACCTACTCGTGTTTCTTCACTTGCCTTTGCGGCGGCAGGGTCACGATTTCTTGTTTAACCAACCGCAACCCTGATCCAACTGTTGACCATCCGGCGTTACCATTACAAAAAAAAATCTTACAGTTGTAGACCGGGTTAAGAATACAACGATCCCACGCTAAAGTAATTGAGGTCACTTGGGAAGCAGATACACTTAAATGAAACTGGTCTGGACGTATCTGCTATACGTCAGACGTCCAATGCACTAAACTTACGACCCAGTAGGTCCCGCTTAATTGTAAATGACATCGCGTCTAGATGAAGATGACGGCATGAGCTGGATTCGATTGTTAAAAAATGGCCCTTAGTAACTATGGGCACAGAGAGGTGGGAGAGGAATTCTCCCAACTTTTCCCATCAGTGGGAAATTTATAACTGTTAAAAAAACACGACCTCTATGTTTGTCTGGCAGAAAATGCCCCAGGCATGTAGTTTGTTTTGTTACTTTTAAGCATTTGGTAAGGTTTTTCAACGCGGATTTTTTCAAAAGTTACAATTTTAATTACACATATGCTTATGAACAACAAGTAACCACCACCACACATTAGCTAAAGAACAGAGAAACGCCATTTTGGAGTGTAATTTACTGAAATAAATTAAGATTTTATTTTTCTTTGAGAAGTGCTTTCCGCTTCCGTAATGACTAAACGTTCTTGGAGCAGAAAGTAAATGTTTAATAATGGATACGAAACAAAAGGAAGCAAATGAAAATATTAAAATTACGTATATTTCAGTAACTTTCTGAAAATGGGTAAGAAACAGGAAAATATTCTTATAATATTTTCGTTGAATCGTTGAGCTCCTAGTTTTGAGTTGAGCTGCACGATTACTATCAAATCCACCAATCTACGTGGTTTTCACGTACCTAATCTTACCAAGATTATATCTGGACTTGAAAAAATCTGTGACCTCTGAGTATGATTTGGCCTCTTTCTCAGTAGTCAGAGAAATAAAATAATTAGCAATACAAAAGTATATTGTTTTTATAAATGGATTGTGAAAAGTTATCAACTTGGCTCCAATTAATGGGAATTACCGTTAAATACCCTGTTATAAGAATATTGAGTTAATTATTATATTGATTGAATTAAGGTACGTTGAGTATTTTAGATCTTTTCATAGCCCTTTGTGTGGTGACCTTTAGCCTTCGTATGCGGCACATTGTGAGCAACTACGTTTGAGTTCCGTAAGTCATCAGTAGCGACCACGTACTGAAAGACGCAGCGTAGGCCTCTAACAAGGTGGACCGATGACCTGGTGAAAGTCGTGGGAAGCAAATGGATGCAAGCAGCACAAGACCGGTCATTGTGGAAGGTCTTGGTCCAGAAGTGGACCTCTAGAGTCTGAAGAAGAAGAAGAAGTATTTTAGACATAAAGATATTAATATTAGATATTTAATTGAATGATTTTAAGGTGAGGGACACCTGCACGATTCAATCGACCAGGTTAAGCTACGCTTGTCGAAGTTTGTCCGTGGGTGAGCCACCATCCTTCCCCTTCGACCTCTCCGTCCCGTCCTGTCCCGTCCGGACCCGCTGCTCCCGGCTGTCACCCATGGATCTTTGATAGTCGTTACGGGTGGTCGAACGCCCAACTTTCTGATAACCAATCTTACCAGGGATATCGTCTTACCCATTAACCGGACTGTGGAGGTCAGATAGGCTACTGTAAAGTACTGGTACTTAACTGCCTTTGTTTTGTTTGGGATGGGAAATCATCAAAAGACCTCTTCCGCTCTGGGCAGAGTGGAAAGGCGTGTTCCTACACTTGCCTGTAGGCCAGGGCCACGGTTTCTTGTTTAACCAACCCGCAACCCTGATCCAGGAGGCATCGGTCTTCGTGGACCCCGTCACGATGTGCTGACATCTCTTTGAGGCGCGCGTGAAACACAACGCGCCGTCGACTTGGGCCTGGTAATTACCGGGCGGCGAGCTGCCCACTGCTCACCGCCCGCAAGCCTGCGCCTACTGTGGCCGGAAGTTCGATGTTGTCTCCCGACCAGGGTGTCTCCTGCGGCGACTAGAGGCGTGAGGGCGCTGGGATTCCCGCCCCCTCACGCGCTCCGCCTACTCTTTTGCTAGCATCACTCCTTCGTAAAAGGAGGAGACGGCCTGCCATGCACTCTCGCTCCGAACCATGGCCTGGGCCAGGGTCGGACGTACTAAACTGCCCTGATCTCAACATAGTCGAAAAAAGTCTAGGCTGATATGAATGGAATGGTTTAAAATAATGCTGCTCTTGCAAAAACAATTTCATAAATTCACAACATAATACGAGTGAAATATTATTGGAAATAATGAAGGTAGATAGTGAATAATTAATTAATACAGGCTCACATCCAGATATTAAGAATACATAGTACCAATAATTAATATGATTTATAATATCAATCTGTAATTAATATTAAGAACATAATGTGAACGAGTTATGTAATATAGAATTGAATCTATTTACAGTATTCAAATTTTATAATCTCAAAATTTTCACATAATTTGAACGCCATCTAAGTAGCAGTAAGTAAAAGAACAAAAATAGGGCATCAAAAATTTTGTCCGCATCGTTTTCAGCAGGAAACGTGCCCAAAATGGTGGCAGCACTGAATGCTGGATTTTCCTGTAAATAAATGTGTTATCAAACGACTGGCTCCAGCACTGTCCTGAAACATTCACGCACTCGTTAAAAGCACTGTGTTACGCATTGATAATGGCGTGCCGTATCAAATGTTTATCAAGTTACAGGATGGTAAGCATACAGGATCACTATTTCGTGTAGGGCCGTCACGTATTCAAATAAACCCAAAGGCTTGTTTATGCTCACAGACCTAGTTCTAAACGTCAAGATCATAAGACTTCGCGAGTTGTTCGAAAGAGATTAGTGGCCCCTGGCGGACAGGCAAGTGATGAACCACGGCTGAGTTTTAGTCAGTGAAAGTCTCACACGCCCTTCTGCTCCGCCTAGAGTAGGTGAAGACGTAAGAGGTTTTTTTATTTCGGGAAAAGAGATCATCATCATCTTCTCTGCGTTAATACCAGTCCATTCGAAGCTTTTTCAGCTTTGGAGTCTGGGGCCCCATTTACCGCTTTCCGCTTTACGTCTTACTGCTGATTTTGGCTATACTTCGATATTTTCCGCGAAGCTACTGCCGTCTGACCCCTACAACCCGAAGGCGATATCAAAGTATTGCAGTTAGACCAATTGATGGACTTTTGAGGGCTCCAACAACCAGTAACGACTGCAATTAGATGTTCATATGGCAACCGGTACCAACGGCTTAACGTGCTTTCCGAGGCATGACCAGATCAGTGCAAATATTTATATTCATGCATACAAATACTGGCACTGCGCGGGGATCGAACCCGCACCTCCTTGCGCAGCGGCCGCTTCCACTACCGCTACGCCGAAAAAAAAAAAAATTTCGGAAAACGAGTTACGGAGATCAAATTTAGTTTAGGACACCTGGCAAGGTCCAATGATAACATATGGTAACGTCCGAACTCTACATACTGGGTAAAGTATTACCCAGTGCAGTATGTTCCAGGTACAAAAGATATTATTATTGCTAGTTGAAAACTTTACCAAAAACTTTATTCAGCTGCAGCAGCTGAATATCTGTTTTTGCGGTTAAACTGGAAACCGACCCCAACATACTTGGGAAGAGGCTATCCAGATTATGAATAATAATAAAATTATGAATTTATGTTTTGCTTTCTTATGATTATGAATTATAATTATAAATATACCTAAACAATGAAATATAAGTGTTGAAACGGATTTTTTAAATGTAACATTAAATGACAGAAACTGTTTCGTTTTACGTTATTTTTACATATAATTTATGCATAATAAATTAAATACCTTTCTAATTTTGTGAGCTATGTCAGTGTCAGTCGAATAACATTCAGCTGTTTGTGGAAAGGAATGTACGTCGGGAAGGAAGAAGCAAAAATGCAGGAAATGATTTCTTAGAGTCGCGACACATCTGCGGAACGTACGGCGCCGAAAGTTCGGCTAAATACGCTCCAAGTGTATTTCAAATACTCTATGACACATCAGCCGCAATTACGCCGCGTTCGGCGTAGCGCCTAATCTTCCTTCGGGCGGAGCGATGCGTTGCGCGACCGAAAGTTCGGCGGGCGTAGCTGAACGTTCGGCGTGTGTTGTGCATCGCGCGCGTGGCGGTAGCGAAGAGCGGCAAAGTCTTCTAAGTGCTCTGTAATAGCTTATATTCTAATTAAATCCTTTTTTCTGGGCAATTCAGGTACGTCACAAAAACCGCACACCATAAAGTGTCGACACAGATAGACTGACGATGACGCCACGTAACTTTCCGTCGCGTAGCGCGCTGAACAAGACGTCGCGTTTTGACTGTTTGGTTTGTCATAACAACTGAATATTGCGACTGACACTTCAGCCGCTGAGCTTTCGGCGATGTACGTTCCGCAGATGTATCACTACATCTATATATATAAAAGAAAGTCGTGTTAGTTACATCATTTATAACTGAAGAACGGCTATACCAATTTGGCTAAAAATTGGTAAGGAGGTAGCTAAGAACTGGGGGAAGGACATAGGATACTTTCTATGCCGCTCCCCGTCGTTCCTGTGGGAATAAATGAACTTCTTTGTTTCGACTTCTCCCACGCTTTTATGCTACCCTGGTAACTTGAACGTCAAAAAAATATGCACAATAAACCTTCTTTCATGTATTATGATTATTTGATAATGATGAATGAATGACATTTATTGTTTCGACTTCTCCTACAGTTTTGTGATACCCTGGTACCTTCCACGTCAAAAAAATATGCACAATAAACCTTCTTTCATGTAATTATGATTATTTGATAATGATGAATGAATGATGCTTATTGTTTCGACTTCTCCTACAGTTTTGTGATACCCTGGTACTTTGCACTTCCACAAACTATGCACAATAAAACCTCTTTCATGTATTATGGTGATTTGATAATGATGAATGAGCTTTTTTATTGTTTCGATTTCTCCTACACTTTTGTGCAACCCTGGTACCTTCCACGTCAAAAAAATATGCACAATAAACCTTCTTTCACGATTATTTGATAATGATGAACGAATGAGGTTTATTGTTTCGACTTCTCCTACAGTTTTGTGATACCCTGGTACTTTGCACGTCCACAAACTATGCACAATAAAACCTCTTTCATGTATTATGGTGATTTGATAATGATGAATGAGCTTTTTTATTGTTTCGATTTCTCCTACACTTTTGTGCAACCCTGGTACCTTCCACGTCAAAAAATATGCACAATAAACCTTCTTTCACGATTATTTGATAATGATGAACGAATGAGGTTTATTGTTTCGACTTCTCCTACACTTTTGTGCAACCCTGGTACCTTGCACGTCAAAAAATATGCACAATAAACCTTCTTTCATGTAATTATGATTATTTGATAATGATGAATGAATGACGTTTATTGTTTCGACTTCTCCTACAGTTTTGTGATACCCTGGTACTTTGCACTTCCACAAACTATGCACAATAAAACCTCTTTCATGTATTATGGTGATTTGATAATGATGAATGAGCTTTTTTATTGTTTCGATTTCTCCTACACTTTTGTGCAACCCTGGTACCTTCCACGTCAAAAAAATATGCACAATAAACCTTCTTTCACGATTATTTGATAATGATGAACGAATGAGGTTTATTGTTTCGACTTCTCCTACAGTTTTGTGATACCCTGGTACTTTGCACGTCCACAAACTATGCACAATAAAACCTCTTTCATGTATAAATGATGAATGAGCTTTTTTATTGTTTCGATTTCTCCTACACTTTTATGCTACCCTGGTACCTTGCACGTCAAAAAATATGCACAATAAACCTTCTTTTACGATTATTTGATAATGATGAACGAATGAGGTTTATTGTTTCGACTTCTCCTACACTTTTGTGCAACCCTGGTACCTTGCACGTCAAAAAATATGCACAATAAACCTTCTTTCATGTATTACGATTATTTGATAATGATGAATGAATGAGGTTTATTGTTTCGACTTCTCCTAAATTTTGTGCTACCCTGGTACCCTGCACCTCCACAAAGTAGGAAACACGTGTCCAGTATTTTTAAGTTAATAATATTATGTACAAAATTTCAAAAAGATATAATGAAAAACCGCAAAGTTATAATAAGCTTGCTACGAGTATTCTACTTGGTTGTCCCAACATAAATATGGTCAAAGATCCGCGCGCGAGCGAGCGCGGTGCGTTGACCTCTAGCGTCAGCTGTTGCGCGCGCACAATACTATGATGATGTATCGTAAGCTGCGTGACGCACTCGGTAACTACACTGTAACAATTTCTAAATGTATTTGGGACAAAATATAACATGGTGTAAAAATTATTGGAATCGATTCAGTTGCTTATTTACTATTTATATATAACTCAAGAACGGCTGAACCGATTTAGCTGAATATTGGTGGGAGGTAGTTAAGAACCCGTCCCCGTCGTTACCGTGTGACGTGACATAAGACATGGTCAAGCTCATTCAAAATGTAAGTCAGCAATTCATATACCAAAAATGGTATAACAAAAAGCAAATGACAGCTGAGCATATTTAAAAAAAAGTCTAACCGGTTGAAGCAATCGTTTAAAGCAAAGAATATAAATACTCTCTGCTGGTTTAAAGTTTCTAATAAAAAACCACAAAGCCAACTTCAACTTCAAAATTTCTAATATTGTATTGCTGTGCCATTTATCATCAATAAAAATATCATGCCGTGACCAAGACCATCAAATCTTTCTCGACAAAGCGGTAATGCAAGAGTAAATCGAAACATTCTGAATGAAAGCACTGAAGAAGAGCAAGAAATTGCACGTGCAGAGCGCCGCCTTACTATGACTCGACTTCGTGCTTCTCACTCACAAGAGCAAAGGGAGGCGGCAGTCCGTGAAACTGTTCCGTTGACAATGCCAAATCGGCGAACAAACCTCAGAGATCATCATCATCATCATCAATCTTTTTATCGTCCCACTGCTGGAGACAGGTCTCCTCTCATGCAGAGAAGGATTGAGTGTAATCACCACGCTTGCTCAATGCGGGGTGGCGATTTCAGACTTATAAAGTCCAGGTTTCCTCAAGATTTTTTCCTTCACTTTCAGTCATTGGTATCCTAGATATTATACTTAGAGAGTACATATCACTTTAGAAAAGTTACATCGATACTTGCCTGACCTGGAATCGAACCCGCGCAATCATACAAGAGAGGCTGGTGTTTTAACCACTAGGCCACCACGACATCTCAGAGATCAATAGCTAGATAATTTACGAAGCACAAGTAGAAATTCATTTCTTTCACAAGGTGCTACACTAAATAAATGACAAATAAAAAAATCATGGAATTCTTTTTTTTTTTTTTATTTACAGTGTTCCTAATTTAAAAAGTAAAAAATGTGATCATGTGATATTTATTGCCTTTAAGGCGGAACAAAGTTCGCCGGGTCAGCTAGTTAAAGATATAAGAGCATCAGCTCTGTACCTTTTTTCCGTTCCGTTTATTCATATAGGTGTCAAAATAAAAGATGAATAAATGTGTACTCCTCGATACGGTTTCTAGCATCGTAAGGAGGTTCCTGTCTCTGAAGAAGATCACTATCCTATTTATGTTATAACCGTGAAAGTATGTATGGGTATATGTTATTTTTTTTAATTGTTTATATACTAGTGGTTTTTTTTCCGGTTCCGGTTCTCGTATCGTAAACATCACAGTGTCACAGCTCCAGGAAAATATCACAAATAAATTGATAAAAGCCACATTTAGCATAATCACGTTACATTCAAACATAAAACTAATCAAGATTAAGTGTTTGTGATAACAAAAACAGTGCTTTAGTGAAACTCGAAGAGATTCAGTGAAAATAAAACCGGCGAAATTTGAGGTTAGAAATTTAACCATAGACTATCACTCAGCAACTCAGAGTAAGATCAGCACAACCGTCAAATCAATACGTCAGTGTCATATTGGTATTGCCAGTGGAAACGAAAAATCTCCAAATCTAACAAATACGTTCCTTTATACGTAAAAAATATGGAAGACCAATTTCAACTTTTATTTGAAAAAATGAAAATTGAAATGCGAAATCAAACAGTAGAATTAACTAACACAATAATGGATAAAATGGAGGAAAAGTTAAAACCAGTCTTAGAGGAAAACAAAATACTGAAACAAAAGGTGGAAAAATTGGAAAAAACAATAGAATATTTGGAAAACGACAAGAAACGCAATAACATAATAATTCATGGGTTGAAGGAGGAGGAAAGATCTACTTTGGATCTATTGAAAAATGTAAGAAAATATTTTCTAGATGAATTGGGTATCTCTATAGCAGACAATGAAATAAATAAAATCCATCGCATTGGAATCAAAAATAAGGAAGGGAAACCGAGGCCTACGCTTCTGTCATTAGTAAGTGGGTGGAAAAAGAGTGAAATAATGAAAAACAAAAAGAAATGCAAAGAACTGTACCTGGTGGAAGATTACTCAAAAGAAATTTTAGAAAGAAGGAAGGCTCTTCAACCCAAGATGATGGAAGAGAGGAAAAAAGGAAATTATGCTTATATAAAATATGATAAACTGGTTGTCAAAGAAAATACGAGTGGAAATGTAAATGATAAAAGAAAGAGAAATCCATCTACCTCCCCGCAATCTGATTTACAGCCAAGGAAGCAACAAACATTAACATCATCAAGGAGCAACAGAATAAATGCATTCGATATGATGAGGGGTAGATCTAATTCTCTCTCAGACATTGCAACTAAAAATAAACAATAGCAACTAGATACCGGAGATCGGAAACAACAAACAAATAAAAAGGAAAAAAATGGAATAACAGGAACAAAACAACCTCCCCCAAGCCGACTGGTCCTCGTGGGGGAAAATGACCAACACCCTCTAAAGACAACCAAACATACCTTGGACATACACATAGCTACTTTTAATACAAGATCATTACGAACTACCGAGAAGCTTCTTGAACTGGAATTAGCCATAGCCGAAATGAAATGGGATATAATAGGAATCAGCGAAATGAGAAGATATGGGGAAGGGATAGAAGATTACGGAAACTACATTCTACAATACAAAGGTGAGACACCAGGATCGTATGGAGTGGGATTTTTAATCAAAAAGAAACTTGCAAACAGTATAGAAGAAATCAAAGGAATTTCCGAAAGAATAACTGTTCTTAACATTACGCTACCCCTAAAAAATGCCGAAAAGTGGTCTATCATTCAAGCATATTCACCAACAGAGTCGGAGAAACGTGAAGACATAACGAAAATTGAAAAATTCTACGACGATCTACAAATGAATATTCAGAACTGTTACAAAAACATTATTGTGATGGGCGATTTTAATGGACAAATAGGATTGAGGAAAAATAATGGAGAAGAATACACTGTGGGAGAATATGGACATGGTAAAAGAAGCAAAAATGGAGCCAGGTTAGTAACCTTTGCTCTAGAAAATAAACTAAGGATCCTCAACAGTTTCTACAAGAAAAAGAAAACGAAGAAGTGGACATGGATTTCCCCAAACGGACTCTATAAAAATGAAATTGATTTTATCATGTCTAATAACTATAAAGTAATCCAGGATGTATCAGTTATCCAGAATCTAAACTTTCATTCAGACCACAGAATGGTTCGTGCCAAATTAACAGGCGCACCCATAAAGAAAAAGAGAAGATTTCAAACTGATAGCTCAGCCATTATATGCACCGGGGATAGCAAACAACTTACGACCAACCTACAAGTTTCAATAGAAACAGAACATTTAAAATCTTTATCAATTCAAACAAAATATGCAAAATTTATAAATTTATTAAAAACAGAAACAAAGAAAGTAAATACAGATAGCAAAATGATAATTTCAAGCGAAACACAACAGCTGCTGCAAGAAAGGAAAGAACTATCACAGAGCAAAGAAAAGAAAATTAACCGTCAAAAAATATCAGATATTAGTAAAAAAATAAACGAAAACATTAGAAAAGATAGGAAACTAAAAAGACAAAACACATTGAAAAAACATATCGAGAGAACTGGCGGAATAAAAAAGGCGATCAAGGAACTAACCATTAAAAAAGATTGGATGCTAAACACGAAGACTAAAGATGGAAACTATACAAATAAAAGACCGGAAATACTCAAAATAGCTACCGATTACTATCGAAACCTGTACCAAAGTAAAAACCCAAAGGAAGTGCCGAGATATAGAAATATAGCAGACTCTGAACCAGTACCAAAAATATTAATTGAGGAAACCATAAGAGCAATAAAAACACAAAAGCCGGATAAGAGTCCTGGAACTGACCAAATTACAAATGAATTATTAAAGTCTACTATAACCGCGATTGCTCCAATTTTAACAGAAATATTTAACGAAATTATAGAAACCGAAAATATACCTGCAGACTGGACAAAATCAACAATAGTATTGTTACATAAGAAAGGAGATCGAGGAGAAATAGAAAACTATCGACCAATTAGTTTAATGTCCAACTTGTATAAAGTTTTTTCCAAAATAATCTTATTCCGATTGACATCTATACTTGAAGAAAACCAACCAAAAGAACAGGCAGGCTTCCGTAGCAAATTTTCAACAATAGATCACATACATGTACTAAGACAAGTACTACAGAAATACAAGGAATACAACAAGACTTACTATCTGGGATTTGTTGACTATAATAAAGCCTTTGACTCATTGGAACACAACTATATCTGGGAAGCTCTACACACTCAGGGAATACATGGAAAGTACATTAGAATACTAAAGAACATCTACTCAAAAAGCACAGCCCAAGTCAGGCTAGAAGCCACGGGAGAAGAGTTTTCTATAGAGAGAGGTGTCCGCCAAGGTGACCCCATTTCACCCAAGCTGTTTTCAGCGGCTCTGGAGATGATATTCAGGAATCTAGATTGGGATAAAAATGGACTTAACATAAACGGTGAAAACATAAACCATCTACGTTTTGCAGACGATCTGATTCTATTTTCCGAGTGCCCAAAAATGTTAGAACAAATGCTGCAACAACTGTCAGACCAAAGTAGAATAGCAGGGCTCTCAATGAACACGAGTAAGACTAAAATTCTAACTAATGCCTCACAAACATATGAAATAAAAGTAAACAAAGAAAAAATCGAATACGTGGAAGAATACATATACTTAGGGCAGCTAATAGCTGTAAATGATACCATGCCAAAGGAAATTGACAGAAGAATAGCCAACACTTGGAAGAGATTTTGGTCTCTTAGCGAAGTAATGAAAAGCAAGGACATGCCAATGAAAGAAAAGCGGAAAGTGTATAATATATGTATTTTGCCATGCTTGACATATGGTTGCCAAACATGGGCATTAACAGAACAATTAATAAATAAAATAAACGTATGTCAAAACGGAATAGAAAGAAGTGTTATAGGAGTGAAAAGAAAAGATAAAATAAGATTAGAAGAAATAAAAAATAAGACAAAATTTAAGGAAGCGAAAAAAGTGTATAAAACATTGAAATGGAAATGGGCAGGGCATATGCTAAGAGAGGAAAACGAGAAATGGACCAAGATAATATCAGAATGGTACCCTAGGGATGGTAAAAGAAGCAAAGGGCGACAAACGAAGCGCTGGGAAGATGAATTTAAGAGAGTGGCTGGTCCAGTATGGAGGAGGAAGGCTAAAGACAGAGAGACATGGAAGTCCTTAGAGGAGGCCTTTGTCGAAGGACAAGCTGTTGCCGATCAATAAAAAATATATATAAAAAAAAAAAAAAAAAAAATAAAAAAAAAAAAAAATTATAATTTAGATATTAAGAAAGATAATAAATAGTTATAAGATTAAGTTGTAAATTTAAACAGCAATAAAGGCTTATTTTATTTTTTTTTTTATACTAGTGGTTGACTGCAGTAAACTCGCCTGATGGTAAGCAGTGATGCGATCGTTGATGGTAAAGCGCGCTAGTTTATTAAGCACTTAAAAAACTTAGTGAATAGGAAGGAAGACGGCAGTTGAGCGAGGTGATGCAATGTTAAACCCAACACAATCAACAATACTGCACCAGAGGGAGATTAATATAGCGATTTGTCGTGTTCCGAATGGTGTCTGGTGAAGCCGTACGGAGGAGGGGTCTGAGCAGTTGTGTTGCGATGTGTGCCGGGTACGATGCGCCAAATTTTGTTGTGTTGGGAGTTTGGTCGTGGAGGGTCTTCAGATCAATCTCCCTTTGGCGCAGCATCGTTGGTCGTGTTGTTGGGTTTAACATTGCATCACCTGCTCAACTGCCGTCTTCCTTCCTATTCGCTCAATCTGAGTGAATAGGTTCTTAATAAACTAGCGCGCTTTACCATCAACGATCGCATCACTGCTTACCATCAGGCGGGATTGCGGTCAAGCGCTAGTTTATAATTATTAAAAATAAAAATAAAAAAATGACCCTCCACGACCAAACTCTCGACACAAATACATTAGGTGCATCGTATACGGTACACATCGCAACACAACTACTCAGATCCGTCCTCTGTACGGTTCTTACTACTCTATGACGCAAAAACTATTGACTGGGATGAAATTTGGTTCACAAATGGCTCATAACCAGGATCACAATCAAGATAGCTTTTATACGGATATTCTCACGGGATCAAAACTTGTGTGAGTAGACAGTAATAAATAAATAATAATAACAGTTTATGTGCTTGCCCGTCCGCACATATTGACCGTAAGTTTCCACATTCTGCTTCCCAGCGATCCCACGGCTGGTTTACGGTCGCTTCAGGCCTTTTAAATTATTCAAAATGCGTCACCAGCCCCACATTCCTATTACTTTGCATTATCCCCCACTGAAAGCACTCCTGGGGGAATGATATTAGATTTTGGTTAGCAAGCCGTTGCTCCTGGCTGCTTAGGAGAATTTCGTTTTGGATTTGTGTCTGAATCAGTAAATTTTTGAGTAAGTTCAGTTTCTAATGGGATTGATCACGGCTATCTCCTTCCACCACTACCATCAATATTATGTTAATAACCTAATTTATGTGATATCTTCCTATCTTCTACAATACATATATATAAAGCTGAAGAGTTTGTTTGTTTGTTTGTTTGAACGCACTAATCTCAGGAACTCCTGGTCCGATTTGAGAAATTCTTTTACGCTGCATAGCCAATTAATCCAGTAAAGCTTTAGGCTATATAACATCACGCGTGATAGAATTACTTAGACAAAATAAATGCCTGTCTGGGTTCGAAACCACGACCAACTTATAAATTGAGGCAGTTACCACGAAGCTATCACTACTCATAGTACTTCTCGTAAGATTGTATCAAAGTTCATAATTATTTACAGTCCATCTAAGCTGCTCCTTTCTATCTTTGTGTTTGTTATACATACTTTATTTTTCTTTATAAGTCAAGTCAGGGTATTCTGGAGACGCCCTCCAGAATTTTCATCATCATCTGTTTAATGATTGCATGGTTAGCGCAGTGGATAAGCTATTGACTGCTGCGCTGCGTGTCGCGGGTTCGATTCCCGCACGGAACAAATTTTTGTATGACCTATAAGTAGTTGTTCCGGATCTGGCTGTTTGTGTATGTGAGTTTATATGTTTGTAAACGCACCCACGATACAGGAAAAAGTTAATAAAAAAATAAATTGTTTTGGAATGCATAGTGGACAAACATACGAACACGCTGACTTGAATTTACGAGTATAGTATAGATGGAATTCGTTCGAATTTACGGCCTCCTGCTTGCCGGTTTGTTTTGCCTTTAGGGTATTTTTTTCACGGCACGGTTTGTTCGGTACGGCCATTGTTAAACAAAAAACCTGGTACGGCGTAGAAAAAAATATGTGATGTCAGTGCCTGGTGTTCACACACGGTGCATATAAGCTGTATCTTTTACGACAAGTAAAACCCATGATTTTAGAAATAGCTAACGTAAAAGAATATTCTTACACCATTTGACATGCTGTTTGCAGATAATATTGTTCTTGTTCTTGAAGATAGACCTGCAGCCTAATCGGCGAACTCATTTTTGTCAAATATTTGCGAATAGTTGGGATCGTTTGGACCGCAGTTGATATTATTTTACTCTATTTAGATTTATTATTTTATTTAAATTTATTCTTATATTATTTTACTTAAATAAAACATGAAACATGCGACAGCCTCCTTGGTGTAGCGGCGCGGTTTCGATCCCCGCGCAGTGCAAATTGAATATTTGCACTGGTCTGGTCGTGCCTCGGAAAGCATTTAAGCCGTTCGTCCCGGTTGCCATATGAACATCTAATGGCAGTCGTTACGGGTTGTTGGAGCCCTCAAAAGTCCAACATTTGGCCTAACTGCAATGCTTCGATACGCCTTCGGGTTGTGGAGGTCAGACGGCAGCCGCTACACGGAAAATATCGAAGTTTACCCAAAATCAGCAGTTAGACTGGTAAAGCGGACCCCAGACTCTAAAAGCTGAAAAAAAGCCTTCGGATGCGATTGAAACGTGGTCGCTCACAATGGGCCTCATACGAAGACTCAGACAAAAGGCGATGGAAAGAGCTATGCTCGGAGTTTCTCTGCGTGATCGAATCGGAAATGAGGAGATCCCCAGAAGACCAAAGTCACCGACATAGCTCTGCGAGTCGCTAAAATTAAGTGGCTTGGGCAGGGCACATTGCTCGTAGAACCGATGGCCGATGGGGCAGTAAGGTTCTGGAGTGGCTGCTACGTACCTGAAGACGCATCGTAGGGAGGCCCCCAACAATATGGACCGATGGCCTAGTGAAGGTCACGGGAAGCCGATGGATGCGGACAGCACAAGACTGGTCATCGTGGAAAGCCTTGGGGGAGGGGAGGCCTTTGTCCAGCAGTGGACTTCTTTAGGCTGAAGAAGAAGAAGAAAATGATGATGATGAAGATGATGATGATGAAGATGGGTAAATAGAACATGAAAGTGTAGTTAGTATTAGTCAGTGAAGACAATTGACTCTTAATTTAGTACATTGAAGTCTCATGGGCCACAGTCCCACAGTTTATGTATTTGTTTTGCAGCTAAAAAGAATTTTCAAAAGAAAATCTAAATAAAATATGTTGAATTAAAACGTTAACACTTTGTAGCACTTTATTTCCTTGCTCTCAAAGTCTTAACCTGAGAAAATGGTGTTAAAGTTTTATAGCTTCTTTAAATAATAATTCTCTAAAAGCTCGCTAATTGAGGAAGCTTTTAATGAGGCGCCTGTTATATTAAGGACATTTTAAGAGCAAAGAGAATAAATTGGTTTTTATGACTGTTATTTCTACTCGTGTTTTTTTAGACTTGTTGCTGATATTGACGACATTTTACGTCTAAGTACTTGCTGCTGAAAATGACGTCTACATTTTTTTCTTTTCACATTTATGTTCACCTCAGTATGCATATATACTTTTACCTGCGTGTCCATAATTTAAGCCAATCATAATAAAATCCTTTGGCAGGGCAGTTCAAGGTCCCCTCCAGTAAAATAATTACGGAGTTTGGCTAAAGACTGAATCAACAGCGTCATAAATCTTTTCTTACTCCTGAACATTATTGTACTGTTTGTCGACAGAAGAACGCTCCATTTTCAACCTCAATCTGAAGAGATAATTGGAAAAAGGCTTAGAGGTACCGCTTTGATGAAAGATGAAAGGGGACATTTCTCGCTTCGCTCAACTGTTGACCACAAACCCTACAATACTTGATTGTGAAGGCAGTAACATGTGGGTAAGATATTTCTATTACATGCTTGAAGGAGTTTCTTATTTGCGAAAGAAACACGAGGAAGGTAGTTTTTTAGGCCAAATGACCATAGAAGTATGTGAAACAGGGTGTAACGTTCACTCATAATCTGTAGAAAAGGTAGGTAACTGACCGACGTTATACAATATGTAAAGAGAACCCTGTCCGATCCGTGAAGGTATTGTTAGGTATGGATAACTGATTCTACTAATGCCTACAAAGCCGGGCTAAACTTAAAAAAATACCCCTAAAAAAATAAATATAATTTCGCAAAAGGAAGTAAATTAATACATGTGCGGTAGGCAATACATGCGTGGGCGAAAGGGCGCAGGGCACGCGGCACGCGGTCGCATCGCTATTCGCTCATAATAATACCGTCAAGATGGTGTTGTCACTTATTAAAAAAATACCAAATTTTGAGGAAGTTGGAATTAATTCGTGGAAAGAAAAAGATTATTTCAAAATTCATTAATATTGTTACTATGATGATTACGTAAAATTTTATATTTTATTTGCTTATGTGTTTACGTAACCTATACTATCCTTATAAAAAGTAAAGAAAACCCCGCCCGACCCGGGCGGGGTTTTCTTTACATATTTTATATATAGGTACTAATTGCGCAGTAAATATTGTTTGCGCGTTTCTCCTGCACTGATGTAGTTCGCAAACGTCAGTCACGTGTATTAATATACAATACGTTGGTTATAACAGCATACTGCAACGTTGTTGTCAGCGGTGCGTTTACTGGTCGGCCGACGAGCATGGTGCCGTGCATTGTTGGAGCGCCGGGTGCTATAAACCGTACGCGACTGACATCAGTATAACATGAATTAAGGCCTTATCTTTGTTGGCTGGTGTCATTGGTAATAATGTCATGAAAGAAATAATATTTTTCTTTTTCATAAAGCTGACAGGAAAATATCCTCCTGCTGTTCTCACAAAACATATCAAATTTCATTCAATGTCTCCGCAAACAGGCGCGACAAGATTGCGATATAGTTCTAGAAGAATCATTTCGATGATGTGTTATTACAAATCGGGTTGTGCTGTTGTGTTGCGATCAGGCATGATTACATACGCTATGATTATTTAATCAAATTATTGTTATCATAGTTTGAAATAAAAATAGATCCAGAACAAACCTTATTACAGTCCGTTTAACCGATTTTCAACTATACTCTAAAGGCATGAACATAGCATTAAAAGAAGAAAAGTGGTTATTATTGTTACGAATGCACCTTATGTCGAGGGCATAAGGTTCAATATCGCGTGACATGTAGTGCGTAACTTTTAAGCCCTATAACTCGAGACCTAGACATTGTATAGGTGCAATATAAAAACGCATTGCTAGACTTAGGGTGGCCTATCGAATGGTACAGGTTTCATCAATTTTGTCAACTAAGTGACGACATCGAAATTTCTAGAAACCCGTTTCCGGGAATTACCGTAGGTACCTACTGAATGTACTCGAAGTTATGCGCTATTATTATTACGTCTAGACGATTCTGGAATGTTCGATCAGCTGGCCTATATATAGCGCCGTGACGCCAGCGCAGAGTCAGTCTGCATTCGACTACCGAGACGAAAACAGCGACAGTTAAGAAGCGATTTTTGAGAATACCTACTGCCACAACTGTAACGAGAACTGTGAGTAGGTACTACGTGAAGTAACATCTGTAGTGTTATTGCGTGTTTACAATACGGACTTCGTGGACGTAAGTGAAGACTTCGGTGCAACGTCAGCAACATTCTACTTGTCATTGCCTACAATCGACTGTACCTTCGTTGCCAATAAACTTCGTAACCCTTAACCGGTATTTTAGTACACCTAGCCCGTAACATTATGATAAGCATTTGCTGCAACTACCATTTGTCGTGCAGCCTCCGTGGCGTAGCGGTACGAACGCGGATGCTGCGCATTGCAAACATTTATGTTGCATGAATATGAATATTACGGAGCTCTCAAAAGTCCAACAATTGGTCTATCTGCAATGTTTCGATATCGCCCTCGGGTTGTGGAGCTCAGACGGCAGTCTGCTGGTAAAGCGGACCCCAGACTCCAAAGCTGAAAAAGATTCGGATGCGAATGGGATTAACGCAGAGATGATGATAATGACCATTTGGAATAATAATATACTGATAATCTTATCCGGAACTTATGATCGTTCAGCTCCCAATGTGACCTCGCCCTAACATAATGAAAGGACCCAATCGTTTGGGATAGCAGAGGTCGCCTTATCAGAGAAGCAGTCAGTTTGGCCTTGATTAATGTAATGAACTGAATATTGCTGCTTAACCTGGTAGTAAAGAGTTAATCTGGGAATGGGTCGTAGGTTACCGACCCATTCCTTTGGTTGGGTTTAGAAATAGATGGTTTTTAGCATTAAAAGTTATCTACATACTTACTAAAGACATGGCCTATGACTGTGCCAAATTTAATCAAAATCCGTTCAGTCTTTTTAGCGTGAAACCGTGATTTAGAAACTTACTTTTGCTTTCATAATATTACAGTTAGGCTTTTCTGAAATATATGTAGTGGTAGGTCTAATTTAAAATAATTTTTGGTAAGAAGTACACATAAGCTTCCTCCATTCAAAACGGAGTGGGCTCCAATCCAACATGAACTAATGATAATGTTCAACGAGAAAGGTGGCATTTATTAAAACAATTTTAAAAGTAGACAAAGATCGAACACGCTTTTCCGTCGCGTACAAGTCATTCCATAACCACACTATTTGAATAGTAAAGATTTCACTTTTAGAGGCATGAGGAACAGAGAGTAAAGTTCACTCATCTTACATAGAGATGGAGGTTCCTCCGACCAGACTGGTATTGTCTGTCACTTGCCCACCGATTGATGTCGTGATCTTGTACGCGTGCTGGTTGCACAGTAAACTCTGCTTGAAGGATGCAGGATTTGCGTATCGTCACCGAGTACCGCAATACACTTTCTAATCACAGTTGTTGATGGAAGAATTTCTGATGACCTCAGCTGTCTATTATGTGTGTCATGAAGGGACTTGAAATATATTTTAAGGTAAGTGGGGATTGTGGAATTAAAGAGAATCCTGTAGAGTTGAAAACAAGTCATGATCATGGTTTCAACTGTGTTCTACACGGTTTGACTTCCCTCGTTCACACTGTGGTGCTGACCATGAGAGTACATAGAAAAAGGTTTGCCTATATTGATTGGCTTTGTTTACACATAACTAGATGCAGAGTAATTCTACCCATGATTCCAAGCACAATACTTGGATCCCATTTTATAGCTAAACGTGAACGCATATCAACCAACTTTCAACCAATAATCGTAAAAGATGGACGCTCCTTAAGTATTTTATGAGTTCTACGAAAAAGATAAAAGAAAATAACGATATCAATAGTAAGTTACAACACTTATATAAGTTACAAAGATACTTAGACTTTGTTGGATCTTTTGTCTCTTCGCTGGGGACACAGTTCTTACGTACTTATACATAAGTATAAATGTTGACAGACAGCAACCGGCGGCCACGTTCGCTACCGCTACGCCACGGAGGCGCGGGTTCGATCCCTGCGCAGTGCAAATACTTGTATACATAAATATGAATATTTTCACTGGTCTGGTCGTGCCTCGGAAAGCACGTTAAGCTGTTGGTCCCGTTGGTGCCATACGAATATCTAATGGCAGTCGTTACGGGTTGCTGGACCTTTCAAAAGTCTAACAATTGGTCTAACTGCAATGCTTCGATATCGGCTTCGGGTTGTGGCTGTCAGACGGCAGACGCTTCACTGAAGTTTATCCAAAATCAGCAGTTAGACTGGTAAAGCGGACGCCAAACTTCAAAGCTGAAAGAGCTTCGAATGCTATTTTGATTAACTCTAAGATAATTATGATAAATGCTGAATGGGTCAAACGACAATTTACCTGGAATATACTTCTGTTATTTGTTGTATTCCAATTGTTTTCCGGGGGCAAGTATTACGTAAGCAAATTTTTTGTAATCATTACCCCACTGAACCCCTCACCCTAGCAAAAAAAGGCAATGCTCTCGCCCCATCCCATGCTCACATAAACAATGATACATGCATGTTTCAATGAGTTCTGGTGTCTTTATTGATTCTTGCGCAGCAGTTATTACTTGTATGAGACTAGATATAAAGAATAGGCTTGGAATATAGAACTTTAATGCATTTAAGCAAATTATATTGACATAATTTTCAGTTATTATTTATTTATTTATACAATATGTAAAGAAAACCCTATTCGACCCATAAAGATCATAAAGGTTAGGAAAACATATGTACCAAATATAACATAAAATTTTATGTTATAATCGTAGTAACAATACTAATGGATTTTGAAATAATCTTTTTTCCCACAAGTTGATTCCAACTTCCCGGAAATTAGGTAATTTTCAAAAAAAGTGACAACATCATTTTTACCCTGCCCCCCGTCGCCCGCGGAAGGGTTGATTACCGCACACGTATTAAGTTACCTCTTTTTGCGAAATAATGTTTATTTTTTTAGGGGACTTTTTTTTTAAGTTTAGCCCGGCTTTGTATCCATTAGTAAAACTAAGTTATCGATACCTAACAATACCTTCACGGATCGGACAGGGTTTCCTTTACATATTGTATATATTTTATTGTACACCAAAAACTCAGATTGGTCAAAAAAATACATTCAACACCACAAAATATAAAATGGCGGCCTTATCGCTAATGCAATCTCTTCCAGGCAACCTTAGAATGGACAGAGATTCTCCTGAACCATAAATGGGACTGTCGTTGGTACAAATATTTTAAATTCAATACACTAAAATAGATACACAATCCCAAACAAATCCAGCATTATACATACATAAATAAATAAATAAATACATACTTAATATATTAGGTTAGCAAGGTAATTAGGCAAAAATTGATTCGTTCAACAAGATCATAATACAAAAGTAGTGTTCCTTGACGAGTCTTTTGAATACGTCTAACGACTGCGCGTGTTTTATTTATTTTGGCGGCAGGGCACGCGGCACGTGGTCGCATCGCTATTCGCTCATAATAATACCGGTGTTGTCTTCTTTTTAAAAATTATCAAATTTCGGGAAAGTTGGAATTAATTCGCGGGAAAAAAAGATTATTTCAAAATTCATTTGTATTGGTACTATGATGATTACGTAAAATTTTATATTATATTTGGTCATGTGTTTACCTAACCTTTATTATCCTTATGGGTCGGACAGGGTTTTCTTAACATACTGTATATTATAGCATCACGCTACGACAAATAAGAGGAGAGCATAACTAACTCCACGCAAATGAAGTCGCTGGCGGCCGCTAGTAATCATGTAAAATATCTACCTATTTACATGGCTTCATAACTATGAATACACGCTGGACGTATGTAACAGAAATCAACAGTAAATACCGTGCCGTAATAAAGAACATATTATTGTTTTATCATAATTGGATATTTATATTATCATCATGTCAGCGTTAATCCTAGTCGCATCTGAAGCTTTTCAGCTTTGGAGCCTGGGGTCCGCTTTACCAGTCTAACTGCTAATTTTGGCTAAACTTCGATATTTTCCGTGAAGCGACTGCTGTCTGACCTCCACAACCCGAAGGCGATATCGAAGCATTGCATTTAGATCAAATTGTTGGACTTCTGACGGCTCCAACAACCCGCAACGACTGCCACTAGATGTTCGTATGGCTACCGGGACCAACGGCTTAAAATGCTTTCCAAGGCACAACCAGACCAGTGCAAATATTCATATTCATGCATACAAATATTTGCATTGCGCGGGGATCAAACCCGCGCTTCCTTGCGCAGCGGCCGCGTTCGCTACCGCTACGCCACGGAGGCTGTCGAATAATTAGATATTTTATATGTTCAATCTAATTTGCAATAGTAAACATTGATGTTATATTAATTTGTATAACGTACAAGTACACAAAATACTAGTGCTTTGCTTTTATTAATTATGATACAAATGAGATCTTCACAGACAATTGTGTTGTGAGTATTTCTCTCCTTAAATAATAAGTTATTTGTTCGCATACTACATGTACCAAATATTTTGTAACCACTGCTAAGACAAATTATAAATTCTTCTTCTTCTGGTTCTTTCCTAAGATACAGACAGATTTTCTGCCTAATTTTGGAAAAAAGAGTCTATCTAATTATGTTCTATGTTTCTGGTATGGTTTCCGCACTCAGTCCCTCCAGTGGATCATTGTGCGTGGAAAGAAAAAGAAAAAAAAAAAAAACAAAATGAGTCTAATGCCCCTATGTCCTTGTTTTTTGTTTGGGATGGGAATTCATCAAATGAGTAATGACCTCTCCCGCTCTGATCGGAGCGGAAGGGCGTGTCAGACTTTTACTGAAAACTAAAAGCCACCCGTGTTTCTTCACTTGCCTATGCGCCAGGGCCACGGTTTCTAGGTCCCTATGTCCAAGGACCTGTTATTGTTGTACTGTTTTTACTTTATAATATTTGAATTCATAGGACAACTCTGTATGCCACACAATCCATACGATATTATAAATGCGAAAGTATCTCTGTCTGTCTGTCTCTGTCCGGCTTTCACGCCAAAACTATTGAACCGATTGTAATGAAATTTGGTACACAGATAGTCTAGAGCCTAAAAAAGGACATAGGCTATACAATATCCCGCTATGACCAATAGGAGCAGAGCAGTAACAAAAAATGTTGCGAAAACGCGGACGTACATATTGCTCGCATTATTTTAACAGGCGCTTATTTTATATCAACACGCGGACGGAGTCGCGGGCAGCAGCTAGTTACCTATAAAAATACATTTTATTATTGTATTTATTATGTTTTGTTAGTAAGATAATGGCGTCGATTATCTTGTTCTCAAACTAAACTAATTTTAAGTTAAGTAGATCTTTTTCTTTTTATTTCATTAAGACAAGGATAAAAGATAACATTTTAGTTTAGCCCTGTCAAATTAAGATATTCCAATACACAGTTTAGACGCGATTATAAACATGGCGACCAAAAATACGTCAATTTACGTCAGCAGCGGACTAATATGACCGGTGTAACCTTACATTATCCCTTTACACCCGATAGATTTTTAGTTCGAAATCGTCAATGTCATTGTTTTTATAGCTTTCTATACAGCCTTACAAGCTTAGAAAAAATACTGAAAAAAATTTCAGGTTTATAGTTAACCCAGGAGTTAACCCACACTATCGTGAGTTTTAGGTGCAACTTGACCACTCACGATCGTGAGGGTAATTTAAATAGAACGTTTATCTTGATAGTTGGATGGAAAATGAAACTAATATAGGAGCTAATTACTTTAATCAGTCATTCTAGAATCGGTCCACCTTATTAAACCTACTATGTAATCCTTATATCTTAAAAAAAATCAGCATTGGTAAAGTCATAATAATTCTTCAATATTTGTAACAAAACAAGAAAACTTCTAAAATTCACTAATTTATATTATTTAACAAATTAAAATATTATTTAATTTTTTAGTTTTAATAAGAGTTCTGTAGTACTCCATCTGCTGGTCGAGTACATCCACTCCGCCCATGTGTTGGTTGTAACGCTCAATAACTTTAGGAGCAGAAACATCCACGTAAGTTTTTGTGCGTTTATCCCAACGTTTTCCTACAGATGAAGTGGGCGACCCAGTGCAGTTTGATGCCATTAAAACAGATTGATTGTCCTTCCATTTTACAATAACTGTTGGTTTGCACACATACTCTTGACTTTCACCTCTTACCATCCTAGCATCAGTTTTAAATTTAATTTCAGCACGATTGGGGATTCTGTTCATCATCATTGTTCCAGTACTATGAAGATTTCTCTTGTGCATCTCTTCGATCAATGCAACAGTAGTAAAATATCTGTCATGATAGATACAGCTTCCAGGTGAGACACTCTTACTCAAGTGGAGAACCACAGAAGGCCCAAGCCCAAGTGAAAGTCCTTCACTAGTGGTCAATACGTTTTTAAGTCCAACAGGGCGTAGTTTGCTTCTACTACTACTAGGCGAAGACTTCATCTACCAGTTAATGGCACCATTTGTTCATCTATCGAGTAAAACCCGGGGACTCTTTCTAGTTTGTTGCAAGTAGATTTTACTTTATTTATCATCGGCTGTACCTTCCACAATGGATTGGTTCTTTCACTTGGAGAAGCTTCGTCTGAATCTACAACATGCAGGGCATTACGGATGGTTAAAATGGGTCACGAGCCATTTGCTTGGTAATAAACTCTAATCTTAATCATGTTCTCCAGTAAATTGGGATTCGAGGGTAATGAATAAGATCCAATGATAATGTGATTTGATAATACTTTGGCTATATGAATGGCATTAGTTTTAAGTTCGTGACCTGTTTCTCTGAGATGATACAAATTGGTACACCTAGATATTTCTTTTTGAAAATAGCCAGAAAAATATTTTGACATTAGGTTGAAAATAGTCATCATCTTCATCTAAATCCTCAATTTCGGAAAGGTTTCCATGGCCCAAAATTTGTAAAATTTGATCGTTATTTAATTCTCGTCCTAAAACCAAGAATAAACATATATTTTAA
Source organism: Sesamia inferens (assembly GCA_037179545.1). Lineage (NCBI taxonomy): Eukaryota > Metazoa > Arthropoda > Insecta > Lepidoptera > Noctuidae > Sesamia > Sesamia inferens. The sequence goes on from CM073929.1 coordinate 30,029,357, forward strand.
AATTAAATTCAAGCACAATGAGTAAATAACGGTTTCCATGTTTTGAAATTATTTCTTGCACGTACAACCGAAGCTACACGATCGTAGCAGTCAAACTTTATGACGAAATAGTATCCATATTACAATGAAATTTACCAAACTAAAATAACTCGATTAATAAGTGTTTATTTAACTTTGAATTTACCTAAAAACATGATGCATTACTAAATAAAATATATGCGCGACAAGTACTTACCCGTGATGCTGCGGGGATCAAAAAACGGCGCCATCTATTACCAAGGCTCACAGGACACTGGCCGCCAGCACGGGCCTCGCGATTTTTTTAGCGCTAGCGAGACATCCTCACGATAGATCGATGCCGGTTGCGTTCGCAAAAAGTAAACAGATTGGCGCCAGATTTTTTTAAAAGTTAAACGCACGCTCGTTTCATCCCGGGTGTAAAGGGTTATATCTTCTGTCCTTTTCTTTATGAAATAGAAATAAAAAGCTGCACTGAACTTAACTTTAATTTAATTTGTGAGAAAGGAACTCGGGGCCAATATAAAAAAAAAAAACACTAAAATTTCTGTAAATACAAAAAGAATCTCTCCGGCGTGGAATCGAACCCCGGTCTCCCGCGTGACAGGCGGGGATACTTACCACTATACTACCGAAGACTTGTCTTAAAACCGCAAAATACAGGTTTGGGTTTGCCATAAAGCATTTATAAGTACATATTAATATCATGCATTGTTTTCGCATTGATAAAAGTTAAAACGATAAAATTAATTCATTGATAGCTACTGTGATTATTTATGATATGATACGATCATACGATAAATCATAAGTTTAGTGTTTTAAACTGTAGTGAAGGACGAAATTAAATGTATATTGTGAAGGTTAAACTGTAGTAATGCTCTTTTATTGCCTTATAAGAAGGCTCAAAGTCACTCAAAGGGCAATGGAGAGGGCTATGCTTGGAGTTTCACTGCGCGATCGAATCAGGAATGAGGAGATCCGCAGAAGAACGAGAGTAACCGACATAGCCCGAAGAATTGCAACACTAAAGTGGCAGTGGGCTGGATACATTGCCCGTAGGACCGATGCCCGATGGGGCCGACGGGTTCTCGAGTGACGACCACGCACCGGAAGACGTAGCGTGGGTAGGCCCCCGACAAGGTAGACCGACTACCTGGTGAAGGTCGCGGGAAACCGCTGGATGCGGGAGGCGCAGGACCGGTCGTCGTAGAGAACCTTGGGGGAGGCCTATGTCCAGCAGTGGACGTCTTTCGGCTGAAATGATGATGATGGTGATTGTATAAATTTAAGACTATTTATAGTACATTATTAATATTGTGTGATCAAATGTACATTGCACACATAGGCTGAGACCGCACTACGATTTTTTTCAGCTAACCGCTTCAACCGCGAACCCGCTTGAGACGCACACATCACGATTAAAAATCGCGAAACGACCCGCAGTCTGAAGATGGATTTCAGCAGTATGTGTTGTTGCTCTGATACTAAGAAATACAAAAAGAAGAGATCAACGCAAATTTCGTAAATATTGGATCCATCCACTTACTGGGGGTAGATTTGAGAAAGGTTTCTTTCATAAGAAGTATCAAAGCTTAAGAGACCATCCTGATAATTTCTTTAATTACTATAAGGTGTCAGCAGCCAGCTTCATTTCGACCTTACGAGGTCGACAACAATTTGAGTTCTTAAATATTTATATACATTATATAATCTTGAAATAAATAAACAGTAATAAAATAAACTTTTTTTTCCCTCAGCCTCCGAGAGTGTCATCCAATTATTTACTACGTGTTAACACTTCCTACGAAAGTTTATTTTTGATATTTCTATTGGTATATTGACGCAAAGGAGTGTCGTATAAAGCTATTCTTTTCTGTACTTCCACGATGATTTTTTGAGATAAACTTTCATATACTGTTTCGTTTAAAACAGACTCCGACTCGGTGGGAGACATGGTTGAAACTGACCAAAAAACCGCCCGCGGTTAACGCAAGTGCGTGCGCGTCAGCTAGCTTCTATAGATTACAAATTTTGGCGCGGTTTTTGCCTGCGAGCATTTTGTTGCTACAAAATCTCGATTTTAAAATCAGCCGCGGGAAAAAACCGCAGGCGCTTGTATTAGTGTTCTAGGGGCACAAATTCACGCGATTAAAAACCGCAGCAGTTTAACCGTAGTGCGGAAAGGAAATTCAGATGATTTGAATAAAATAAGTATTACATGAACAAGATTCATGAAATTAATTATAGCTATGTCGGCATTTGTGAATAACGACTCGTGTGACATACATAGATACAATGTGTCTACATAGATTTATATTATCATCATAATCAACCTTTCTATCGTCCCACTACTGGGCACATGTCTCCTCTCATAAGGATTGAGCATAATCACCACGCTTGCTCAATGCGGGTTGGCGATTTCAGACTTATAAAGTCCAGGTTTCCTCAAGATGTTTTCCTTCATCTTCAGTCATTGGTCAGCAGCTGTCAATGTTTTAACCACTGCGACAACCGCGCCGAAAATTCCAATCCTTATTTTTTTTTTTTTTAGAAAACGTGAAATTTGTTTTGTTGCTTTCTTTTTTAAATAGGTAATTAGTTTTTCGTTCACGATAAATATAGGTATATGAAAATGCTTCTAAAAATGCATCTATCTAAACATTTTAATATCGTGACGTTGACTTTGTTATTACAACTTCCTAAGTAGCTGTCTGAAGATGGTGTTAGCTTAGCAAAGAACAAATTTTAATAAAATCTAGCAAGGAGATTGATGGAGGTATCCTAATGATACAGGAAGAACTCCTAGTGTGGGTCAACGTAATATTTTTTTTTTTAATGAATGTAGGGTAGGCTACATTTGGTCAAGGTAGCACGCTCCTGGAGGATCATTTCTAACATCCACGCTAGCAAAAACTTAGGTGTCTACAAATAGTAATAATATATTTGCTCCTTCTAACATTAAAAAGAAAACAATTCGCATTCTGCAGATAATCATCATAAACCTATTTATCGTCCCACTGCTGGGCACAGGTCTTCACTAATACAGAGAAGAATTCTGCAGGTAATACTTAATTTTAATTTTGTAAAAAGAAATACCTTTTAATCTTAACAAGGCCACTTTTCTTTGCACTAAAACTGTAATAAACGAACTAAAAGTCAACTAATTAAACAGAGCTGTGTTACAAAGTTGCTTCTCCATATTGTTGCACAAAACATTGCAACTCCAACAGTCTTTATTTAGGAAGTAAATGAACACTAACTTGGTGCACTGAAGACGTAATCAACGTGGCGTCCTATTTATTTCGTAACAGTGCGAGTTTCTTGTAATTAGAAGTGTTACGGGGACCTACGGCATTATTATTATTTTTTTAATAATTATAAACTAGCGCTTGACCGCAATCCCGTCTGATGGTAAGCAGTGATGCGATCGTTGATGGTAAAGCGCGCTAGTTTATTAAGAGTGAATAGGTCACTCAGAAAAACGGAGCGAATAGGAAGGAAGACGGCAGTTGAGCGAGGTCATGCAATGTTAAACCCGTACAAAAAATAAAAAACTAAATGAATGAAAACGGTGAGCTAAATAAATATGAAGGCTGTACAGACAGAGAATATCATCATCATCATCAATCTTTTCTCGTCCCACTGCTGGGCACAAGTCTCCTCTCATACAGAGAAGGAAAATATAAGTAGAGAATATATACCTACATAATGAGGTTAAAATATTCCTACTCCTAAGCCCCAGGCCTCCTCTACTAATCTCAAACACAATCTTGCTGTACATCACACTCGTCTCCACAGAGTAGGCAACTCGTTCATGGATCAATGTATACACTTTTACAACAAGCTTCCCATGGACATTCGAAACTTACCCATTAAACGATTTAAAAACTATATAAAGGCCAAACTTTGCAAAAAGGGGTATTATAAAATCACAGATTATTTAGAAGACAAAAAAGCTTGGGTCTGAGCTGCTCGCTCTGTTAAGCTTTGTTATTAAGCAATATGCGTAATTATAAGGTAAATTATTGTAAACATTTAAATTTTTAATATCTGGACTTGAAAAAAGACGCTGATCCCTGAGTTTGTTTCGGCTATTTCTTCTCAGAGGTAGTCAGATAGGAAATGCCGGTTTCATCTAGTTAAAAAAAAAACCAAACATGACGTGTAAAAGAGATCGGTGATCCTACTTGCTTAATAAATGATTTCCTTTCATTTCATTTCATTTACCATCAAATCTATGCGAGCCTAGTGCGAATTGGTACATGTCACATGTCCCGCGGTTTCACCTGTAGAAGTGTCGATTCTGTGGGAGCATCCGGATAGAGAAAGAGGTCAATAGTCGAATCCAACTCGGCTTTGCTGTTTTCGGTTAGCTACGTAGAATTTTCTAGTCCGAAATACCGCATTGTCGCAAGACAAAAGTCTTCGACCAGTGTGTGTTGCCATATTAGCCCAGTCATATTAGGGCTTTCACCTCGGAATGAAAGATAATAAGCTGCAAATTGGTATGAACCTTTGTTTTGTCATTCTAAATGTTGTCTCAAAAGTCACAATCGTTATCGTGTCCGCGTCTCGAGATATTCAAGGTCAAAGGTCACAAAAATCGGTTTTTCGCGAATATCTGGCTTCCTATCGGTTAAATGAGATTTGCATTTATTATAAAAGTTGTAGGCTATAAAATTCCCTACAACTTTTGTTTAAACTTTTTTTCATACGACCAACCGTTTTGAAGGTAGAACGCGAAGAGTGCACATCGTACAGTCATATGCGGCCTAATGCAAAGTCAAGCGTGAGTTATGGTTATCAGTACGTTATAAAGTCAATTATTTACTTGGAAATTATAATTATTAAACAATGCAAAGTCGTGGTGGCCCAGTGGTTAAAACACCAGCCTCTCAAGTATGAGTGCGCGGGTTCGATTCCAGGTCAGGCAAGTACCAATGTAACTTTTCTAAAGTTATATGTATTTTCTAAGTATATCTTGGACACCATTGACTGAAGGTGAAGGAAAACATCTTGAGGAAACCTTGACTTTATAAGTCTGAAATCGCCAACCCGCATTGAGCAAGCGTGGTGATTACGCTCAATCCTTCTCTGTATGAGAGGAGACCTGTGCCCAGCAGTGGGACGATAAAAAAAAAAGGTTGATGATGAAACAATGCCCATTATTTATGTACTAACTATTAATTATTTATATTTAATTAAAGTAAGTAACTTGATTATTTATATATAATTACTCATATTTAACTATTTAAGTATAAAATATTATTAATTCTGGATTATATATTTTAGTTTTATTTTAAGTTAAAATGATAGTAAGAGTATATATTTTACACATATTTTTATTTATTATTAAATACGGCATAATATACATTTATCAAAATGTGAGTTCAAATATCAAAAGTATCTTTGTTGATTTTAATTGTAATGAAATTGGAAATGGAAACTAATTATCTTCTTCTTCTTCGTCGTCTTCTTCTTCTTGTCGCTCAAAAATGTTCGATTCATTGTCATCATCCTCATTATCTGTCATGTTCATCTCCAAACCTTCCAGAATATCGGGATCATATGTATTTTCTTCATCGGGATTACTTGGATACAGTGAAGCGTTGAGGCAAGCTTGTCCGTTGCACTGGCCGCAAGCTAAAGAACATTGTAGCCCTGATTTTCTGCATCCACAGCGGGAACCACAACCATTTTTGCAATTGCAAAATATTACGTTTAGTAGTTCGGCTGGTGCTGGAGGTAATAATGTTCGTATGGGCTCCAGGATTTCATTTTCAAGCATCCAGCCCCATTCTTGAGGTTCTAAGTCCTTCCCTAACCGCGTTTGAAAGTACATAAATAATGGGCATTTATAACGTACTGATAACCATAACTCACGCTTGATCTTGCATTAGGCCGTATATGACTGTACGATGTGCACTCTTCGCGCTCTACCTTCAAAACGGTTGGTCGTATGAAAAAAAAGTTTAAACAAAAGTTGTAGGGAATTTTATAGCCTACAACTTTTATAATAAATGCAAATCTCATTTAACCGATAGGAAGCCAGATATTCGCGAAAAACCGATTTTTGTGACCTTTGACCTTGAATATCTTGAGACGCGGACACGATAACGATTGTGAATTTTGAGACAACATTTAGAATGACAAAACAAAGGTTCATACCAATTTGCAGCTTATTATCTTTCATTCCGAGGTTGACCCCTTTTTTTACCTAATATGACTGGGCTATATGGAACTGAGACGTGGTCGCTGATAATAGGCTTTATGAGAAAGCTCAAGGTCACTCAAAGGGCACTGGAGAGGACTATGCTTGGGGTCTGACTGCGACACCTAAGTGGTAGTGGGCTGGGCACATTGCCCGTAGGAGTGATGCCCGATGGGGTCGACGGGCTCTCGAGTAGTGACCACGTACTGGAAGACCCAGCGTGGGTAGGCCCCTGACAAGGTGAACCGATGACTTGGTGAAGGCCGCGTGAAACCGATGGATGCGGGAGGTGTGGGATCGGCCGTCGTGGAGATCCTTGGGGAGGTCTATGTCCAGCAGTAGACGTCTTTCGGCTGAAATGATGATTATGATGATTCGGATAAAAACTATCCCATCTTAAACCACCTGTGCGTCAATTTCATCCAAATTCGTTCAGTAGTTTTTGCGTGAAAGTTGAATGTTTCTTATACTGATTGTATCGAAATATAAAGGGTGTATCTGACATCGACGCACAAAGGAGTACCATGGATCCAGTACATGCTTCTGAACACCCCAATGGTGGAATTTTGCGTTGGCTTTTTCCCGATAAAAAAAAAAACATGCAGTTTTTTTCGCTTTAGACCGTTCATAATTGCTATACTTTTATAACTCAATAAGATTTTAAAGTAATTATTAATTAATTCGTTAATTACACAAAAAATCGCAACGTGAACAATACTATAAAAACTATCCTATCAGTTGATTTAATAGAGTTCGCGTCGGGGGTCAACGTCATACCTACAAACACGTACGGCGGCACACTTGCAACGTTCAAAGGCCGAGTCGACACATTTTTTTAAACACTGTTATTTCTGTAATCATGCACCCTGTATTTCTGTTGTATGTGAGTTTAAATGTTTGCCATCGCACCCTCGATACAGGAGTAATTCCTGGTGAGGGGTACGGTGTGTGTAATTTTTACAGAATCGAAAGTGAAGTGAGCTTATCATAAGCTGTCATTGTCTTTAGTTGGAGTCATTCCAACTCACCAAAATTTTCGAAGTGAGAGGGTTACAGAATCACACTACTGGCGAGGCGCACAAATAAATAAAAGGACGGCTATATCACTAACTTTTCTGCTGACACGTTTGTGCTACTATCAGTGGGTACATCTGTCACTTTCTTGCAGCCGGAACCGAGAGATAGTGAGCTTATCGGCTTCGTGTCCCCGAGGTTCGTGACACGGAGGTAGGGTTGTACCCGTAGAATACAGTAGAATACAATACTCTTTATTATCTACACCGTATAAATTACAGAAGAAGATGACGATTTTACAAAGGATGATATAATTGGCAGTCTTACTTCTAAGAGCGAGAGTTAGACATCAAGGGTAAGGAGAGAGTGTATCAGCTGAATAAACTTTCTTTACCTCGATTACCCGTCATTGTTAATCAACTAAGTATATTATACAACGTGAAATTTATGTAGCTAGCGAAACGCTACAATTGTGATATGTATATTATGTATTATGATTATGTATTTTCTCGGTGGTAGGCCATAACATCGGCCGCCGGCAGAAGTTACCACCCACCAGACAAAGCCTTGCCGCCAAGAGATTTGTCGTGTTCCGGCATGATGTCTGGTGAAGCCGTACGGAGGACGGGTCTGAGCAGTTGTGTTGCGATGTGTGGCGGGTACGATGTGCCTAATGTTGTTGTGTTGGGAGTTTGGTCGTGGAGGGTCTTCAGATCAATCTCCCTTTGGCGCAGCATCGTTGGTCGTGTTGTTGTGTTTAACATTGCATCACCTCGCTCAACTGCCGTCTTCTTACCTATACGGTCAAGTGCTAGTTTATAATTATTAAAAAAAAAAAAAACACAATATTTCAATATAAAATCTAAAAGGAGTAAATCGCTTTAGGATAAAGCAAGTAGGTACATACATAATTTGATCGTAACTGACTGTATGCACGTGCGAACAAAATAATTGTAGATATTCGTCTTCGCCATGTTTCTTTTCGTGCGTGCGTACAATTTACACTTTTTATTGGTTTTAATGTTGTTTGTTTCTTTTATTGCTTGTAGTATTATCACGGTATATATGTACAAAACGTCGACGTCACACGAATTCTATATCTTGCAAGCAGAGTTTATCGTGCAACTAGCATATATACAATTTCCAAAAATCAACCGTTGGGCAAGTGCCCGCCAGACAACACCCGTCTGGTCGGAGGATCTTCCCTTTTCTATGGAGGATGACTGTACTTTACACCCTGTGTTGCTCATGCCTCTGAATATATATAAAATGTTGTGTTGTAAACTTTTATTTATAATAACTTTATGGAGACCTTAGGAGGCGGGGCCGAAGTTCCGGATAGTTGAGGTATGTTCTCATCTGCATGAGCATCCATCGTGGGCGGTATTTCGGGAAAACGTTAAAAAATAACTAAAGTGTGATGTTCGATTCTTATTATTTTAATTGTACAGACACTTAATTTAATATTAAGGGGTTACAATGACAACCTCAGATTAAGGCAGATAAAGACCCACTGGGTTTGAGAATGACTAACACGCTCGACAGAAGCTTGAGTAGAGAATGCCCGCCCTAACGGTCGCTCGCTATGGCAAACGCAACTTCAGTCGGTGTTAACCGCTCTTAAATTGGTATTAATCAACTTCAAGAAAATAGTAGAGTAATTAACGAACAATTGATACTGATACAGAATAAATCACAATATTCAAAACTAACCAGTCACGCGCCGTTATGTTTATAACACTTCTTAATGTGCCTTTTATTTAGTCCGTGCTAACATACTAAACTTTTGTGGAGGTATGAGGAGCAGCGTGTAAAGCTTACTCATCCTCCATAGAAAAGGGAGGATCCTCCGACCAGACTGGTTGTCTGGCGGGTCACTTGCCCAATGGTTGAAATTGGGAAGTTGTATGTATGCCAGTTGCACGGTAAACTCTGATTGCGAGATGTAGAATTCGTGTGACGTCAGTATGACGCGTTGTTTTATTTTTGGCGTCTGTAGGTAGTAGTACCACTACACTTTCTTTCTTAAGAACACTTCCAACTTGAAACTCTCTTCATTAAATTACCTTGAGTCTTTGAGGCAATCGACGAAAAAACACACTCCAAAACCGAATACATAATCCATTTACGCCACCACATAAAACTATCTCACATCATTGGACGTTCTTATTACACTAAAGCTACAACGGGGTATATTTACCCCATAACATTGTACTCCTAAGTTAGTACGCCGGGTCATGGTCAGATTTTATGGAGAATCGCTGTGGGGACATCGACACCGTGGGAGTTATGAAAATGATACGTATTTTTTTCCTAGAGTTATAAATTGGATAACGGAGCGAAAGGAATCTCAATGGTTCTTGGGTAAATGCCAAGGTCAATATGAAGGAGTTTTCCTTGTGTAAGAACAGATCAATGGTGTGTAGAATATACAGAATATATAAATATGTAGTACATTTATCTTTTAGATTAAACGAAAGTATACTTTCTATAGGGTAGGAACATTTTTTTCTGTTAGTTTGATAAAAATTAACAATGACGTAGTGTAATGTTTCAATTTAGTTTTTCTCAAAAATTACGCAGATTCCTTTGCTCACAAAATAAGAAGGGACAAGATGGCTGCCAGAAAACTTGGCGTTATTGCAAAGGTACGGCAGTACTTCGCTCCAGGGCAGCTTCTAATGTTATACAAAGCGAAGTTCCGCTCGTGTGTTTAGTACTTAAGCCACATTTGGGCTGGTGCTGCAAAATGCTATCTTGCAACTTTGGATTCGGTGGAGAGGCGTGTGAAGAGACTGATTGGTCTCCAAAGCCTAGAATACAGGCGAAGAGTAGCCAGCCAGTCGGTGTTCTATAGGATGCGTTTTGGAGATTGTGCGAGGGAATTACATGACTTAATTCCCCTATCTCCGTTCTATGGTGAGTATCCACCCTTACGTTGTTGACACCACTATGATCCAGACGAAGGGTTTCGCCTCGTCTTTTATAGCGCGTACATTGAGGGATTGCACAATTATTTGCGAGTGGCGGTGTTCCGTCTCACTACAATTTAAGTGTCTTCAAGGCTAGAGTGAATAGGTTCTTAATAAACTAGCTAAATTTAATTTCAGTCCATATTTATCACGTCAGGTGCGGACTAATTTGACAGAACTAGACTAATATTTATCTTCTGTCCATACTTAAACTTCTAACTACGAACTTAAATTTAGTACAATTCGTGAACGAGGATATCGACACCAATATCTAGTGTTAGATCTTCTTCGCTATTTGCATGTTTTGCTAAAAAAAAAAAAAGAATGAAATGGAATTTGGATAACATTCACAAGTAAAACGTTTCCGTAGTTTTAGAACGTAAGAATCTTCTTCTTATCCTTCTTCAGCCCAAAGAGGCCCACTGCTGGACGAATGCCTCCCCCATGGCTTTCCACAATGACCCCCTCTTGTGCTGTTATTCATACATTCATCGGTTTCCGGCGACCATCACCAGGTCATCAGTCCACAAGCAAACATAGACGTTAAGTCTTAAAGGAGTTCTTCCAAATTATTTTTCTGTTTACAGGTCACCTTAGCTATAACCGGGTTGTTGACCTCTCGAAAACTACTACAATTTATTACCTAATAAATCGTATTGTACATACCATTTCCAGGCAATTTTACAAATAATTTTCCATACACACGACTATGTTATATCACTTATGACCAATCTTATCATGACCACTTTATAAAACCATATTTATGTATTGTCGTCTTATTTGAGGACTGAATGGATTCTGTAATCCTTCCCTATGGGCTCAAGAAAGAAAAGAAAGAAATAAAGAACGTATTCATAGTTATTTGGGTTTGTTTTCTGAATGTAAACTGCCACTTAGAGTGTTGTTAAAGATACATGTGACAGCCTCATACATAGTATTAGGAACAAGTATTGGAGGCGCAAACTAGGAGAGGCTTATTTTTTATAAGGGCTTCGTACCCAAAGGGCAAAAAAGGACCCTATTACTAAAACTCTATTGTTTGTCACTAGGCTGCTTTTTTCTATCTCATGTTTCTTCCACCAAATATAAGTATTCATATAAGTATTATGTTACTGTATTGAGAATATTGAGAGGTATAAAAAGTATATGATATCCAAGTTTCATGAAACACCAGAATTTTGGCTTCGATGTTGGCAGATTTAGTATTTATAAATAAGTCTGAATTACTGTGGCGCCATTCATCTACGAAGATAAACGAATAAACATGTGATCGGAAACGCAAGCGGTAACTTCTTTCGTCTGGCCCTGGTCCAGGCTATGTTACGGAGCGAGTTAGCATGGGATATAGAAATATATGGCAGTCAATAATGCTAAAGCTGGTAAATGCTGGTAAAGATAGTCAATCTTTGCACTCTGACGCAACTAGTCGCCGCAGGAGACGCCTTTGACGTTGAGAGTTAGCCGCCGACTTCCGGCTACCGTAGGCGTGGACTAGTGGGCGGCAAACAATGTGTAGCTCGCCGACCGGAAATAACCAGATGTGGGTCGACGGCGAGTTGTGTTCCACGCGCTCCTTAAATAGTTGTCAGAACAAAGCGATGGGGTCCGCTAAGGCCGTTGTCTTCCAGGGCCGCACGTTATTCGAAAGAGCCACTGGTACAGATAAATAAAGGAAGTAGGTATAGGTTACGGGGTAGGTTTTAGGCAGTAAAAGTCTGACACGCCCTCCCGCTCCGACACAAAATAAAACGACAGTGTATGTTCACAAATACGATGACGATACGAGAAAAACAGATATGATTTACAAAACTGCAAGTAAGGCCGAAATATCCTGTCTAATCTTGATAACACTGGCTTTTTGTATCTAGATTTGTTTTAATATTACCCTCTAGGGTAGTATGGCGTAGGATGGTATCTATACCAGCCTACGCTATAGAGATCGTTTAACATACCAAACGTCCTTATTTCCCTACGCCAGCAGGTCTCAGTTTACATGCGTTAGTCCTGGATTTCCTGTATTTCCCTTGGGACCATATTGCAAACTGCTGTGTTAGGTCTTTGAGATTCTTTTAAGGAAAAAGAAGTTATTTTTAGCTTGGTTTCTGGCTGGCTTTTTTAGCTTGGAGCGTTATATTAAGTTGGTTGTGTGACTCAGAACTGAATTTGTGAAAGTTTTTTTTTTAAGATTATAAACTAGTGTTTGGCTGCTATCCCATTTGGGTTCCTAGTCTGCTATTTTTGTTAATTTCTCATTCCAACGCAATTCATTGTCATTGTGCTAAACGTAAGTCTTGTATGTCGTGGTGGCCTAGATGTTAAAACACCAGCATCTCAAATATGAGTAAGCGGCTTCGATTTCACGTCAGGCAAGTACCAATGTAACTTTTCTAAGCTACAAGTACATAACTTTCTAAGTACATCATTTTCAAAGTACCTACATAACTTTCTAAGTATATCTTGGACACCAATGACTTATTATAAGTTGAAGGAAAACATCTTGAGGAAACCTGGACTTTAAGTCTGAAATCGCCTATCCGCATTGAGCAAGCGTGGTGATTACGCTCAATCCTTCTTTGTATGAGAGGAGACCTGTGCCCAGCACTGGGACGATTAAAAGGTTTATGATGATGATGTTGATAATGTGCTAAAAGTTCATAATCAGCTGAATTCACAATGATCGATCAAATATCGGTCATCTCGTAATGGAATGGTGATAGAATGACATTGCCGTATTGCCATTATTATAAAACCAGTTAGCAGAAAAAACGAAACTTGTCAATATCTATCATTATGAGGTCACTGATTGACAATTCTGACACTATTGTAGTAGCTGACTAGGACTCATGTTTGTAGGCGAATACAGTGATGCAATCGTTGATGGTAAAGGGTACTAGTCTATTATGAGCCTATTCACTCTAGCCTTAAAGATATTATATTAATTATAGTCTGAGTTTGGAGGAAAATATAAAAATAATTTCCAATTTTAAGCTTGAAGCCCTTTTAGTCTATTTATTGTCCAGGCAGATCACAAAAATACACAAAATTAAACACAAGTAAAATACAAAGAAAAATGTAACAAAAAATCAGAAAGTACAGTCTATGCTAAAATGCTGCGACATTTAAAAAAAATTATGTCGCAGCGTTAGTGCTTGACCACAATCCCGTCTGATGGTAAGCAATGACGCAATCGTTGATGGTAAAGCGCAATTGGTTGAATACAAGCCTTTTGGTAATTATTTTTTAATTAAAACACAAGTTTGGTAAGTAAACAATTACCGAAGAGCTATTAACCATTTTATACCACTTTACTAAGATTTAATGCGCTCAAGTAGAACTTAGTTTTATTGAGGGGAATTAACTGCCGTTAATCTTTTACGAGAGATATTAAAAGTTTATATAACGTGGGGAATAAGGAATAAAATACATTGTTTTGGGTAACTGGACTCTTTAGTGGAACACCCCCTATGTTCCACTAAAGAGTCTCTCATCTACCAAGCCTTTTTCTAGGAACCAGTACCCTGATTACGTACTACAATTACAATCATTCACACCCTTTGTAGAATCTTCATATTTACATATGTAAATTACAAATTATAATTTGTATGGTCTGCATATTAAAGAGTATTTTATCATTTACCTAGGCTTTTTACCGACTATGTTGGGGTCTGCTTCTAGTTTAACCGGACGCAAGTTAATATCATTATTTTCCATGGACTATCTGACCTCCACAGCTCCAGGTGCTGACTAATATGATTAACTTACATTACACAACATAACATAATCAATTTATAGTGTTCCCGTTCCTGGGACACAGGCCTCCTCTCGATGACAAGAAGTAGGCTGTAATCTACCAGGCTGACCCAGTGCGGGTTGGTAGATGTCACAAGTTTTTGGACATGCCTGTTTCCTCACGATGTTTTCCTTCACCGTTTTGAGGTGTAACCTAATTGGCGTAAATCTGGAACGGGAGGTACACCGGCGGGGCCACGGCTGGGGTCACGCGGATGTTCTTCCCCGATGTGGTGCGCGCGCGCAAGGTCCTGAAGTGCTTCGACAGGACGTCTATCTGGGCGCAAATATTGACTGGGCACGGCGGCTTCGCCGCGTACCTGCACAAATTCAAGCTGAAAGAGAATCCAGCCTGTGTGTGTGACACACAGGCCATAGAGACAGTCCAGCACCTTCTCTTCGAGTGTCCGAGGCACGACCGTGACAGATACGACCTGGAAGTAAGTACAGGATTTAATTTGTCGGAAACGACCATTGCCGGTATCATGGCAGACAAGCACTCCAGGCCGTATCTGGAACGGTTCTGCCTCAAAATCGCTAAAATAGCTATCGAAAGGAATAGGAGGAGGGGCAGCGCAGCCCCGCGACTGCCATCGGCAAGAATAGCCTAAAATGTGAATGGTTATATAGAAGTAAATATAGAAATAAGACTAGTACATAAAAAAAATGTATAAAAATGATATAAAAAGACAAAAGAAAGTTGACAAAAAGATGATAAAAAGAATATATATATATATATAGATATAAAAAAAAAGATGACAAGACGCAACGGGAAAAGAGCAACCCGTAAAGATGGACAAGCCGCAAAAAAGTACAAGCGAAAAAAAGATAATTGCTAAAAAAGAAAAAGGCAAAAAAGATTTCTTGCCATGCAAAAAGGGAGAAAAAGGCAAATAAAAAAAAAAAAACAAAAAACCTAATTGGCGTAGATCGCTCGATGACACGATACGTTCTCGTCGTGCGATGGGTTCAAACATACAGATTTCATCTGAGTGTTCTATTTGAACCTCGCAACTAATGACAAAAGAATACCGGTGTGCTCAATATATTGCGACATGACTCAAGCTTTTGACTATGTGGACCATAATAATTTGCTAAGTAAGCTAGACGCCTACGGCATTAGAGGTAATGTGTTAAATTTAATAGAATCTTATTTAAATAACAGAAAACAGTACGTTGAAATATCTGAAATAGATTATAGAACTAAATATCAACGAGTCTATAAGTCTGATCATCGAACAATTGCATATGGTGTACCCCAGGGCAGTGTTTTAGGGCCCCTGCTATTTATAATATACATAAATGATATGCCGAAAGTTACAAGACACCCTATGTCACTATTTGCTGATGACAGTACGGTAACCATTAACAGCACACACGTTCAAGACTATAACGATGAAATTACAAAGACAATAACCTCCATAGTACGATGGTTAGATAATAATAACCTAAAAATTAATATTGAAAAGACCAAATTGACAATGTTTAGTCAACGTTTAAACACAAATATGACCATATACCATGACAGCCAACGCATAGCGCAAGTAAACTCAACGAAATTCTTAGGACTAACAATTGACAATAAATTAGACTGGAAACCACATACGGAGGAACTAATAAAACGAATTAGTAGGTCGGTCTATGCTCTTTACAAACTTACCTTAGTGATGAGTGTGGACACTTTAGTAACAGCGTACCATGGCTTGGTGGGCTCAGTACTTAGATACGGTATAATTTTTTGGGGGAATTCAACCAATGGGAAAATAATTATCAAAGCACAAAAAAATGTATCAGGACAATGTTTGGAATGCAGCCTATAGATACATGTAAACCATTGTTTATTAAATATAAAATATTGACTTTTCCATCCTTGTATATTTTTGAGGTAGCTGTATTTGTTAAGACCAATCCAAACTTGTTTAAAAAAATGTCAGAAATTAATAACCGAAGTCGACGGGATAACCATACTCTATGCATACGAAGATCCCAGACGGCGTTAATGTACAAGAGCGTTTTTTGCATGGCGCCAGTCATATTTAACTGCTTGCCGTCGTCAATCAAAGAATTGAACGTAAGCTTATTTAAGAAACGGCTGAAATCATTACTTGTGACCAAAGCATATTACAGTATTTCGGAATTCCTGACAGACAAAAACCTAATGACAGAATGTCGACATGCTAATAAGCACATCTATTGTTGATCTTGACATAAGTTTATGTATATTGACATTAGAATTGACTATTATTATTGATATCTATTATTATTGATTATTATTGACATCTGTATTATTTGGTGACATTAGTATTGATTGTATTCTGGCATTTTAATTCTATTTTGTTTGACCTTGTTTTTGACTACCTATATGTTTATTGTGTGCATTTAGAATTGCTCTCTCTTTTTTTTTTTTGTTTTGTAGTATTGATTTTTTATTTATTGATAATTGTGATATATATACTATACAACATAAATATAATATTAATTTAAATTTAAATTTTGCATGTCGAATCTTTGACAGGATGTATGGCTCAATTTATATTCTTTACGACCTTATTTTTGTATACCTACATTCTAGCAAATAAACGATTATTATTATTATAATCGTGCGATCATGTAATCAAAGCAACAGATCTCTTTTGAGTTTCCTAATTGGTTACCTACGCGATGCATCGATGCCAGTCATCGAGCGACGGCATCACACGATGGACATCGCGCGATCTATCATCGCACGACCACTTTGATCGTGAGATGAAAAATGCATCGCGCCATCGTACGATCACTCCCAATTAGGACGCCGCCTAAGAGCAGTGGTGTTGAAATAATTTATACATAGTAACGCGCCTGAAGGGGTTCAAACCTACGACCTATAACTTATAAGTCGCGACCGATACCAGTAGGCAACCACTTCTCACTCTCTCCACTCAAGAAGGAAGCAAGTAGAAGGATCCAGCTGGGATGGGCAGCATTTACTAAACTTCGTCGGGTATTTTTGTCGCCCATACCCCAATGTTTGAAGACTAAAATCTCCAACCAGTGCGTCCTACCCGTCATGACTTATACACTAACGGTCAGACTAGTGCATAAGTTTAAAGCCGCTCAGCGAGCTATGGAGCGGGCTATGTTGGGCGTCTCTCTGAAGGACCGCATCAGAAATGAGGTGATCCGACAGAGGACCAAAGTCACCGACATAGTTGAGAGGATTAGCAAGCTGAAGTGGTAATGGGCTGGTCACATATGCCGCCTGGCCGACAACCGTTGAGGTAAACGAGTCCTCGAGTGGAGACCGCGTCTCGGCATACGTAGCGTAGGACGCCCTTGGGCGAGATGGAGCGAAGACATCAAAAAGGTGGCTGATAGCGGCTGGCGGAGAACTGCTCAGGATCGAGCTTGTTGGCGTGCCATGAAAGAGGCCTATGTCCAACAGTGGACGAGTAGAGGCCGATGATGATGATGATGATCAACCACTGCTCTTATTGATAAGACGGATTGTCAGAGTTTCGACTACCGGTAATGATAGTCAAAGATCCACAAACAACAGCAGGGACCAACAGCTTCAACGTGCTTTCTGAGGAACGGCAGGGTCTCGATAGGAATGTAAAGATGATCACCCATCTACAAACTAACCTCGGCAAGTGTATCTTAACCTGGTCGATCGATTTGTGCGGCTTTTTTTATTGAGTGTGGCTCAATTCCCCCACAAGCCCCCAATAACAACCTGAAGCCGCACCCACAATTACAATCTGAATCATTTCAAAAGATGTTGCTAATCCATTGAATGATAAATGATTTATTTTCTGGAAGTAGGTTTGCACAAAAACTTTTACAAGTCATTGCTTCCAATGTGCGAAATATTTGTCGACGTTACCACTTACACAACACAATGAATCTTGCTAACTGTAAAACTGAAAGCCAATCCTGGATATACGCAATTACCCCGCAGTAGCTTTTTCACGGTCTTAAGTAATAAGTAAAGTTATAAAGCTGTTACTTATGTGAGAATTAAACAATATTTGCGCGTCACTGACCGCGAAGCCTTTGATCAAAATCTAATCTAAATTTAATATCAGTGCATGTTTTCTTCTCTATTTCATTAAGAAAGAGACAGAAGATAAATTAGACCTATCAAGGTAGTCGGCGCCTGACATAAATAAACGTGTTTTTAGTAGCTAATCATGTTTTAATCGCGTCTGAATTGACTATGTAGTATATTTATTTGACAGGTTTAAATTAATGATTATCTTCTGTCATTTCTTAATGAAATTAATACAATAAGGGAATGGGGATCACAGGCTCGCGTATTTGAAGCGTACGCAGTTGTATGCAGTTGTATTTTTGCACATTGATTTGCTAGGCCTCTGAAGCGTGAGGAAAGGTCATCATTATGACGTTATTTTCTTAGACAGACGTGGTATTTTGAAGTGAAACTTCTTTACGCACGCTTGACTTGGGGAGTAAGCTGGCGAAAGCGTTACAAAAAATGATCGGGCAAGGCGAACGGAAGTTAAGTGGGGGATATAAGCACAGAGGCGTCCGTGGCGCGAGCTTGGTACTACAAGGTCTACGAGTTTTTTTTTTCAATAAAAATAGAAGATCTATGCATTTTTTTTTTTTTTTTTTTTAATTTTGAGACACGGATACACTTATTTATTTATTTATTTACACTTAACACTATACATTAAATTTTATGTTGACTGACAACCATTAAGGGAGTCATTTAACATAAAATTTGGTACCGCCTACTTCACAGTCCCTCCTGTATCCCCCCCCTCACCCCTTAACCCATTCCTCCCCACTGTCCTATTTTTAGGACACTATATTCAACATTTTTTTTTCTATGTTAGGGTTATTATTTTTATTGGTTTTGATGAAATTCGTATTTTCACACTATTTTCCCAATAAAATATTTTTTTTTCGCTCTTAAAAAAGTTATCGTATTTATAATATACATATTTTTAAATTGAGGAAATTCGTCAGCTTAAAAAGAGTATTATGATTTGATTATAAAAAACCGAAAATAAAAAGTTATCAGCTTCAAAGTCCATCAAATAGATTTTTAGATCTCTACTGAATCTATTATAATTAAAAACTAAAACAAAATATTATTTGGAAGCTTGTGATACTAATTCAAAAAAAGCCGTACTATAAATATGACACTGGGAACATGTCTTTACAAGTAGCCGTGAAAGCGTGTTCGATCCTGTTACGCTCGCTATAAGTTCAAACGTGTCTATTGTTTTGTTTCTTGCAAGTGTTTCGTAAACTTTACTTTAGTCGATAAGTCTTCGTCAAGCACAACACATCTCGTAATATAAAAAATTGTGATTTTTTTATAAGATTGAGGAAAGCAAAGGAGGTAAGCAAAAATATTAGATTTTGTTTCTTATCAAGTGGTTAACGATATACAGTATATTACGAAAACCCTGTCCGACCCGTGAAGGTGTTGTTAGGTATCGATAACTGATTCTACTAATGCATACAAAACCGGGCTTTACTTAAAAAAAAAATCCCCCTAAAAAAAATAAATATTATTTCGCAAAAGGAGGTAACTTATTAAATGTGCGTTGACCACCCTTCGCCTGCCGACCGCGGGGGGCGGGCGGCAGGACACGCGGCACGTGGTCGCATCGCTATTCGCTCATAATAATACCGGTGTTGTCACTTTTTAAAAATTACCAAATTTCGGGGAAATTGGAATTAATTCGTTGGAAAAAAAGATTATTTCAAAATTCATTTGTATTGGTACTATGATGAATACGTAAAATTTTATATTATATTTGGTCATGTGTTTACCTAACCTCTATTATCCTTATGGGTCGGACAGGGTTTTCGTAACATACTGTATTTGTTTAGTTTGGGATGGTATATGTATATATATATTTATATATATATAATATAATTTTTATACTTACTATATATGTATAATTATTGTTTATAGATCATGGATGCAGTGAGAAGAAAATATAAAAAAGCATTGATGGTGTCTGAAATCACCGAGTATCTTCAAGATATTGAAGATTGTAGTGACGAGGAGTTCAATGACTTGGAAGTTGCGATATTGCCCCCGGATGAAGTGGATGAAATGACTGATATAGAAGAAGGTAATGACGACGATATGGGAGTTCTGCCAGTGTCAGATGTGGCTGGTCAAGTGGAATTTTCATGTACAATTGATAACGTCGAGGAAGATCTTCCTACTCAAACCACATCTCGGACCAACAAGACAGTCATTTGGCGTAAGTGTGAACCTGTATATTCTGAAATTCAGCCGGAATCTAATACTGCTAAACAATGTTTAGAAAATATGATTACGGAATTGGAAGGAAAATCTGCGGTAGAAATATTCGAACACTTGTTATGTGACCAGATTCTAGAATATATAGTGCATGAAACAGTAACCTATGCCAAAAATTATAAAAATGATTTGAACTTCAATCTTACCGTGAATGAGCTAAAAGTATTCATAGGAATTTTGTTTTTCTCTTCGTATCTCCACTTGCCTCAAAGCAAACTATATTGGTGCAGAGATGATGATGTACACATTCCATTTGTTGAACGAGCGATGTCTCGGAATCGTTTTGATAAAATTAAATCATATTTACATTTCAATGACAATTCAAGAATTGATAATAGTGACAAAGCTTTCAAAATTCGCCCATTTATCGATAAAGCTAATAAATCATTCCAAAAGTTTGGTGTTTTTGAATCCAACTTAGCTGTTGATGAAATGATCGTCAAATACTTTGGTCACCATGGTATCAAACAGTTTATAAAAGGTAAACCAGTAAGATTTGGATACAAGCTTTGGGCACTGTGTGGAGTAAGCGGATATTGTTATAACTTTTCGCTTTATACAGGAAAGGATCCTCAAATATCTTGTAATACTGGTGATGGCTTGGGTTCAAGAGTGGTAAAAAAGTTGCTTACAGTATGTACTGATCCTAGTGCACATGTAGTCTACTTCGATAACTTCTTCAGCAGTATGCAATTGTTGATTGACTTGAAATCTGAAGGGTTCAGAGCTACAGGGACAGTCAGAGATAATAGGACTAAGAAATGTCCAATCATGACCAAACAAGAAATGAAGAAGCAAGAACGTGGTTATTCCGATCATCGTTTCGATAAAAATAATGAAATATTATGCGTGAAATGGCATGATAACAATGTAGTATGTCTCTTAACTAATTTTGATACTGTTGAACCTTTTGTAAAAACTAATAGGTACTCAAAGGTAGAAAAGGCCAAAGTTGCTGTGAATCAGCCAAAGCTTATTCATAATTATAATAAAAACATGGGAGGAGTGGATAAACATGATTGGCTTATTTCTAAGTATCCAATCCGCTTTAGAGGTAAAAAATGGTATTGGCCTCTAGTAATCCGTGTTTTGGACATGACTCTAGTCAATGCATGGATTATTTATAACCAGGTAAATAAAGATGAGACCATACCTCTGCTTGATTTCAGAAGAAGGGTATGTTTTTCTTGGATGAAAAAATCGGAAGGCAAAGTAAATAAGCTTACATCAGGTACTTCAGAAGTTCTTTTACAACCTATAAGATTTGACAACTATGGTCACTATATGACCAAGAGGGACAAACAAAGACGTTGCCAAGGACAAGGCTGTAAAAAAAAGCCTTTAACATTTTGTTCTAAATGTGAAAAAACACTCTGCAGTGATTGTTTCATACCTTATCATACAAAATAAGCTTTTATTACATTATTTCTGATACTGTTACTGGTCCTATTTTTAAATAAAGCTGATTTCCATATAATTCTTATCTTTACTTTTTCCTGACCATATGTTCCCACTGTCCTATTTATAGGACATGCTGAGTCAGCGAAACCGTTTTTTTTTAATTTATTTTTTTGCCATATTATTTTTTCTTAACATATTAAGAGCCCTAATACAAGATTTCATCAAAAAAATCCAATATTTTCAATGCTTGGGAAGTAATGGGTATCCCCACAAAACTAACCCCCCCCCCCCCCCCCCGACCTCCCTCATTGATTACCTCACCCCCTCGTGGATTATCTCGGGAACCAGAGGTCGTGGACTACCCGAGTTTGGGGTCCCCTGATTCAGGAGGAAGAGCCCGACCTTTTGGCCCCAAGAGAATCCACTACCCCCTCTGCCCCCCTTTTTTCAATAAAATAGAAGATCTATGCAAAAATATTAATGTACCAATGAAACCATGAAATAAATTTAAATAATTATAGAAAATTAATATATGTACATGTGTATACATGTATATATTGTACACATATGTATATATATATACATACAGATGGAGCGAAAGAAGTTTCACTTCAGTCGTGTGGTCATAAGCACACTCGTTTTTTCATAGAAAACGTTTATATCAACCTTTTTATCATCCCATTGCTGGGCACAGGTCTCCTCTTATACAGAGGATTGAGCGTAATCACCACGCATGCTCATTGCGGGTTGGCGATGTCAGACTTAAAGTCCAGGTTTTCTCAAGATGTTTTCCTTCACCTTATAATCAGTCATTGGTGTCTAAGATATACTTAGAAAGTACACATGACTTAGAAAAGTTACATTGGTACTTGCCTGACCTGGAGTCGAACTCGCACACTCATACTTGAGAGGCTGGTGTTTTAACCACTAGGCCACCACTCCATTTGCCCTTAACACAAAAATTATCACTCTCAATGTAAAGCATATTGCTAAACCATTGCTCCATATCTTTGAAATATGTGTTTAATCAATAGTGTGCTACGCAATTGACCGATTGTATCAGATTAGCCCCCTAATCGGCGAACACATTTTTGTCAAATGATTCCGACTAGTTGGAATCATTTGGACCGAACGGACCAATAGGCGGTCCAAACGATCCCTAACTAGCTAACTAGTCACAATCATATGACGAAAATGTGTTCGCCGATTAGAGGGCAACTCTGTATACAAGTTACATAGTTATAATAGTTAGAACTCCACATTTAAAATGACTATAAATTTTGCCGACAGTGTCATAAAGAAGGCTCGTTTGGACTTGACCAAGTTACTATGAAAAAGCGGTTAGAAGGACCACTTGTTACCGATGTTGGTAAGGAAGTCTATCTATCTTCTTCTTTTGGCATCCTAGGTCCACTGCTGGACAGAGGCCTCCCCAAAGGGTTTCAGTCCATTGGGGGGCATTGCCATAATCCCCACGCTTGGCAGGCTGGTTGGGAATCACAGTAATTTGTTATTCCACAGGAGAAGCGCTGCTGCCCGCTTCCCTGGTGAGAGTTCCCTTAGTCGCCTCTTACGACATCCACGGGAGGATGTATGATGGTACTATTCTATGCCCGGTACCACACGGGAAACGAGGAAGATCTATACATAACCACAATTTTAGTATTTGTTAATGTAGTGGCTATCAGTGACAGTCTAGTAAGCTAGTCTAGCTATCATGGTTCATAAGATAGAAGATCAGGTCTGTGAGAGACAGACAGACGCTGTAGTCTTGAAAATTGGGCCCCATGTGTACAGAACTGTAAAGAAGTTTGCTAAAATTGAAATTTATTTGATAACATTTTGCGGTCTTCAATCTCTAGATATCAAATCAAATATCAGTTTAAAAACCAGTTTTCTTTGTGTAAGCTTTGTAGTCATGTTAGATTTGAACGATACGAAATACAAAGGTTTTAAAAATTTCTTCCTTCTTCCACGCTTTTGCGATAGTTTATCTAACAACTTAAAATAACGATGTCGGGGAATTTCGATCTTAATGCTGGAGTACGCCAAGGTTGCATAATTTTTCCTCTACTTTTCAACATACAACAGAGAGAGAGAGAGAGAGAGAATTGCCTTAGAAGATTGGACGAACCTAACCGCGATCTCGCCTGATGGTAAGCAGTTATGCAGTCGTTGATGGTAAAGTGCGTTAGTTTATTAAGAGCCACATAAGACCTCCGCTTTCAATCCTTCGATGTAGTGATATTAAAGACGAAAATGCTTCGTCCAGTTCGTAGCGATGTCAACAACGTAAGAGTGGATAAACGCCGTGCCGGTCATCCGATGATGGAACAGTGATGGCGGAATTACCTCATGCAATTCCCGCGCACACTCTTCAAAATGCATCCTATAGAATACCTATTTCTGCTCCAAACCTATTTAGCTTCAAAAGTGGACCTTTTTCACGAACATTTACTACCGCCACATAGTTCGGACATGTTTGCACTTGTTTAATTAGTTGCTCTCGCTTGCTTTACATTCGCAGTTAAATGGCCTTGTTCATGTTATGTTATAAAATGTCTGGATTTTGCAAAGTTTGGGCAGCAAAAGGGAAAGTTTCAGATGATATTTTTAGGGCATTTGGGTAAGTTACTCCTTACCTATGTAATTATCCCCTTTATTCATATACACTACTTGAAGTTAACTAATGTTAAGCGACTGATTAACCATACATTTTTGTCTATTGAACGTTACTTAACTTTAATCATCGTTTCTCAATAAAACCCCTAGTGTTTTAATGTTTGTGTGACTGTGCTAAACATGAACTTCATTGTTGTTGACATATATTTTAAACGTATTAAATAGCAGGGTAACAGTACTAGAGTAGCAGACTGGGTTTGAACACCACTCATTGCGTTATTTACGTTGATGAGTAAATGCATCTTTGAAACGTAGCCAATTAAATGGCAATATATTTCAGAATGATTCAGATTTTTATTTACGACGACGACTGAAAGTTCATGGAGCAAATCTGTCAACACAATTGGGTAATAATTGCCGTTCCTTGGCACTATAATTAGAGACCAGTTTAAGTAATTTCCTTATATAAACTTATACGTTGTTATGATTTTCCTACGGCGTACTATAAAATTATTGGAATCATATTTGGTTATTTTGAAAAGCTGTAATCTCCTATTACTTTGTTATTTCTTTGACCACTGACACGTCAATATAAGTTTAGGAGATTGGTCTGATTGTTATAATGACCAGCCAGACCAGGCACGCTTAGTATAGCAGATATGTAAGACAAATTATGAGAATATAGAAATAATATGTATTTTACAGAGAAAGTTAATGTTACTGTGGAAAGTTATAGTTAATTCGTAGAAGTACGTCTATTCTTTGTAGAGGAGTGTGGTCAAGGTTTACGTGTTTAAGCGATGTCGTGTGCAACTATATTGGCTTCGACTTTTAGTCTTTCCAGATGCAGCCCAATATCAGTATTTTACACGATGATACTGGGTGACACCAAACTCCATGGTAACCTTACCAAGAGATTTCACCCAGTAACTTAGTTTGACAACTCACCTGACTTGTCATACTTTTGGGTTTCTAGCTCTTAATGGGTGTGAAAGATTTACGAAGGACAACTGGGATCTACGGCTTAACTGCTTTACGAGCCACGGGAGGGTCTCAATATGTAATGGATGGTTCCTCATGAATTCACCCCGGAAACTAAAGTTTCGATCGAAACGTGCGTAACTTATTGATTAGCCATGACCTGTCATGTTCGTTGTTGAACTATGTTTACATATTATTGATTGCAATAAAGAATTGATGTGATGAAGTCTCTCGACCCGCGATGTCACTTAAACTTACAGTGATGCAATATTTGATGAGTAAAGCGCACTAGTTTAAGAGTCTAGCTTTGAAGACACTTAAATTGTTATGAAACGGGAAGACCGCCTCAGGTAAATTTTTACAGTTCTTTGATGTAAACAAGACGAGGCAACTTACTTAGTGATTTCATGCAGAAATAGTTTCTATTTAACACAAAAAGCAAATCAACCAACTAACCAAAACCCTCTTACATAAATCAGCCACTTTGCTTACTAACTTCCTGAATTCTTGAAAACACTCGCATTTACGAGGACTCTCCATTCCAAAACAACTTGTCAGAACTACCCGGACCGAGGTCCGAAGTCATGGAGTTTGTGGTCTGTCTAATAAATGACTCTTAAGAGGCCCTTTCGGCCCTTGAAAGGACCACAAAGGATCAAAAGCTGGTAGGATTTTTGTTAAAAGTCAATGTGGGGATCCCCTTTTGTATGCAGTTGAATCTTTCATGAAAAATGTCTTTTGTTAGCGACCGTCTTTGAGTTGATGACAATAGTTTCTTGTGGAGTAGTTTTTTTTGTAAATTATGGCCATAAATGTTAAGCTAATAAGCGAATGTGCGGAAATGGAATCAAAAGGAGCATCAAAGTTTGTTATACTAAGTACACACCTGCAGGGTAATTACGTATCGGTAGCAATGGGTTTCATTTTGACAGGTCAACAATATATATTGCGTTATTTACATTACCGACTAGATAGTAAGCAGAGACATTTTTTTAACAAACTGACCAATGGACTAGCAATTAAGCTTCAAAATGATTCCAACTGATAGAAATAGTGAATTTCTCAATTATATAAGGGTGATGCACGATTAGTTTTTTTTTCAATAATTATAAACTAGCGCTTGACTGCAATCCCGTCTGATGTTAAGCAGTGATGCAATCGTTGATGGTAAAGTGCACTAGTTTATTAATCTCATTCATTTAAAAAACTTTGTGAATAGGAAGGAAGACGGCAGTTGAGCGAGGTGGTACAATGTTGTTCAGGGTGACGCAGGTACTGTCGGGGCACGGCTGCTTCGGCAAGTACCTGCGTCGCTTAGGCAGGGAGCCGGTCGGTGCCACCACTGCGTCCAATGCGAGGAGGACACGGCGCAGCACACGCTTTCCGAGTGTGTAGCTTGGGAGAAGCAGCGCCGTGTCGTCAGAAATGAAGTAGGAGACGACCTGACGCTGCCGGCAGTAGTGCGGAGGATGGTCGGTAGCGCAGAGTCGTGGGACGCGGTGGTGTCCTTCTGCGAGGACGTGATGTCGCAGAAGGAAGCTGCGGAACGGGAGAGGGAGATCTCAACTCCCTTCCCGGGCCGCAGAAGACGCACCGGGCGCCGAAGAAGGGCGGATAACGCCCTCTTCCGCCTTCCATGAATGGGTCCAGGGGCAAGGGACATGGGGAAGTCCCCGCCCCCTATTGATGGACCCCGAGGCGAAGGCGCGCGCGAGTGTCGGCGCGCGCCTCTGTGGTGATGCGCGGGGTAGTTTACACCCCACTACCCTGTGCAGGAGACGAGGCCCGGACAGACCGGGCCAGCACGAGGGTGTGGGGCCATGGAAGAATTTAGACTCCCGCGGCCCCACGCGTTCGCTCGTGATAGAAGAGACACCGGGGTGGTTTTAGTCAGTAAAAGTCTGACAGACCCCATCGCCCACCCCAGGGCGGCGGACATCCTATGAGGATTTCCACCCCGGAAAAAAAAAAAAGGTGGTACAATGTTAAACCCAACAACACAACCAACGATGCTGCGCCAGAGGGAGATTGATGTGGAGACCCTCCACGACCAAACTTCCGACACAACAACACTTGGCGCATCGTACCCGGCACATATAGCAACACAACTGCTCAGGCCCGTCCTCCGTACGGCTTCACCAGACAGTTGGAATCTTTTTGAAGCAAATTGCCTATCCATTGCTTTATATGTTCCAACATGTGTATGCTCAAATTAAACAATGAATGTTGTTGAACTGTCATAATGAAACCAATTGCTACTGATAGTGGGTTGCGCAATTACCCTGCTGTTCGACATGCCATCTATTACCACGGAATCAGTACATGTGTTTAATAAGGCAGCCAGGAAGCCCACGCTCTTGCTACCACAAATGAATAATAATAAACCGCTCTGAACTACCGTTATGAGCCTTGCAATGCCCCAATGCCTCACAAGTCTACCTCTTACAAAATGTGTCAACAGCCGTCTACCTACAAGGCTTTATGGCAATTGAAAGGACTTACCCATTGTTGCTCGCTCCAATTGCTGGCAATGTATCAGGGGTTATCTAGTGAGTTCTGTGTTGTATTGTCGTGTACTATTATAATTATATTAATAGATATAGTTAAATACTTGGATCGTGTGAATTCCGAACGCGCCCCACTAGCGCGCGTTGTTTGTCTTCAAAACTGCCGATCTAGTTTCAAAAATCCGCTGGATAAAACTAGGTACCAACTAAGCGCCCTGTGCCCTCTCGGTCGTATTTTCTTGTCGAATCATCCGTCAAAGACATGGACGTTTTGTTTTTAATAGTGACCCGGAGTATATAAATTGTGGTCCCGGAATCTAATCTTTTAATCATAAACAACATGTATCAAAATATTCGCTGTTCCAAATTAATCGTGTAGGTTGGATGCACTGCTCGCACTGTGTTTTTTTTATATATAACGTCTCGTGAATCATATACAGTTAGCATTAGTATTTGATAGTCCTATTGGTTAGATATATCGTTACTAAGTTATAGAAGGAATTTTGCTTAAATTGATAAGTTAGGCAGCTTTTCCAAACGCCAATGGTGAAAAAATATTGATGAAAAGAGTAAATAAAACTACAAAAGGGACAAGTTGCTTACTCTGCGTTTGCTGCAAGTTTGACAAACTTCCCTTAAGTGGAATTTTACGACATCGCGTGAATGAAATACTAAGAAAGTTCATTGTGAGGAGGATGGAAACTTTCTAACGCCATGGTTTTATATATAACGTGCTTAGATGAGGGTCAGGAATTCTGTGGATGTTGGTGTGCTTGAAGCTTTTGCCATGCTTAAAGATGATTAGGAAAAATCTCTCAGGATAATAGAAAGAGGTCTATTCTTGCAATCTTTCCAGATAGATAAATTAGGACGAATAAGAGAGAAAACAACAGACTAGAAGAGGGACAATGAAACCAGAGCTTGAAAAAAAACCAGATTCGTTATCTGTGTGCCGAATATGATATGTCTACTCAAATAGAACAGGTATCAGGTAGAAAATCAGTAATTTGCTGAGTGACAAAGCATATACAAACGTACATACTTAAATTGTAGCGAATTAACACAAGATTAAGACTAAAACAGTTAGTATAGCTATCCACTTGTTAGCTTTATGTTGCATACCGTTTGCAGATCACACACATTATGCACAATTTGCAGTCGTTTGCAGATGTTCGACTCAGGAGAGTGGCGGTTTGAGTCATATCCTTTTTTAATATTCATGGCAAAACATTAAAAAGATCAACAAAAACAGAACATTTTATCCAACAATATGTCATACATGTGACGGCACACACGTCAACGTTTGTTTGACAACTTTGACCACTAAAAATCAATCTGACGTCGAAGTTAGGTTGCACCTCGCTTGTGACGAATCGCTTTGCATCCGAGTGATAGTTGAATCTAGTGTTATAATTAAGTTGGTCTCGTGTTGCTTAGACTGTACATTGTTTATTTGAGTGTGTATAGTGTGTATTTCGATTATTACCTGTACCCTGTACTGATTAAACGACGGTGATTGTAAGAAGGACTTGTGATTCTACCCAATCTACCCATATACATCACACAAGATGAGTTATGATGAAGGCCCTCCTACCCCTCTTTTTTGTGTCAGACTTTTACTGACTAAAACTCACCCGTGTTTCTTCACTTGTGCGCCAGGACCACGGTTTCTTTTTTAAACAAACCGGAACCCTGACCCAGGAGGTATCGGTCTTTGTGGACCCCGTTACGATGTGCTGACATCTCTTTGAGGCGCCCGTGAAACCCTACAGGCCGTGGCCGGGAGTTAGATGTCGTCTCCCGACCAGGGCGTCTCCTGCGGCGGCTAGTAGCATGAGGGCGCTGGGATTCCCGCTGCCTCAGGCACCCGCCTCCTACTTTGTCCTGCCCCTTCACATACTAATCAAAACGTTGATCAATCTGCCTAGCGTTTTCCTTTAGAGTGGGTTTCCAGTGTAACTGGATGCAGCTAAAGAATAAGATGTTGCATGGATGGACTGCCTATCTCATCTCCATAAAAAAAGTTACTATCAAAGATATACGAATCTGTCAGGATCATTGGCTAAGCGTACTTTCTAAGGGCAGAGATTTACGATAATTATGTAAAAAGATCCATCCATGAACCGACCGCAGCAACCGTAGTTTAACCTTCGTTTGACTTTACGTGCGCTTGTTATTTGCAGGCCATAAAATAAAAACGTAAAAATTGTAATCTAATTACGCATGGAAAGAAAGAAAGAAAATACATTTATTTGGCACAGACTAAAAGACACACAATACATCAGATAAAGACAAACATTAAAAAGTAATAAATAGTAATAATAAAATAAAGTAAATTGTGATAAAACAAATTAATGTAGAAAACTAGCACAAATGTGTGCCTCTCGGCTGCACCAAAAAGGTCCAGTTCAGCAAAAATGCCAGACAACTAGTGCCTGATGCTGGTTTTCAACTGAACCTGACGTGAGGTGACGGATGTAAAACAGTTGTATACAGCAACGTGACTTGTGCATGCAAAAGAAAAAAAAAGATAAAGAAAATACAAACAAAAATAAAATAAAATTTATGTTATATAAAAACAATGACGTATGTATAAAAATGTGATTATGAGTAGTAAAATAGAAACAAAACTATACCAGTAAATAATTAAATAATTTAATGGAAGACAATTTTATGCACGTTAAATAAAAATTAAAACCCAAAAAACGAGGGAAAAAAAAAATATGTAACGTCGTAAAAAAAAAAAACAGAAAGTCTCAAAACGAATGCCTGCCATAATTTATTTAACATGCGCACTGCAGCAGCATCATCACACAACGCTGTAAGCAGGTGAGTCGGACTTCATCATATAATTGACACATTTAGTGTGATGGCATTGCACCACATTTCGGATTCTCAAACAAAGATGTCATCATCATCATCATCATCAGCCTCTACTCGTCCACTGCTGGACATAGGCCTCTTCCATGACACGCCAACAAGCTCGATCCTGAGCAGTTCTCCGCCAGCTACTACCAGCCACCTTTTTGATGTCGTCGCTCCATCTCGCCCAAGGACGTCCTACGCTACGTTTGCCGAGACGACAAAGATTTCGATGGTCGATAATTATGTAAATAGCACCATCCATGAACCGACCGCGGCAACCATAGATTAACCTTCGTTTGACTTTACGTGCGCTTGTTATTTGTAAGTGAAAAATAAAAACATAAATATGATAATCTAATTACACATGGCATTGCGGATTCTCAAACAAAGATTTCGATGAATCAAAGGGACAAAGGAAGACCTTTGTCCTTTAAAAATACCTCTTTCAAGGTTTAAGTACCTCGTTAAAACATCAGATGTAGTCAACAAACCCTATTGTTACAATTCAAATAACAAACCCACCCTTATCTGCTACTATATAAAGGTCTTTTCAAAGTGAGCGTGCCACAAAAACATTATTTTACTAATGGGGGTTAGAATATCTTTTCACATTAAGACTTAGTGTCTTCAATACAGATGGTGCTTACCAGTGGAGTTATATAACCACTGATTTCATTATCTATTTATTGACTGTATCAATCACTATTGTGAAAAATAAATGACTCTTGACTAAAAGTTTTGTGAAATAATTAGTCAGACTCATACTTTGTAAGTCCACCACATCTAGTGGTTAAAACACCAGCCTCTCAAGTATGAGTGTGCGGGATCGATTCCAGGTCAGGTAAGTACCAATGTAACTTTTCTAAATTATATGTACTTTCTAAGTATATCTTGGGTACCAATGACTGATTATAAGGTGAAGGAAAACATCTTGAGAAAACCTGGACTTTAAGTCTGAAATCGCCAACCCGCATTGAGCAAGCGTGGTAATTAATCAATCAATCCTTCACTGTATGAGAGGAGACCTGTGCCCAGCAGTGGGATGCTTAAAAGGTTGATGATGATGTTACTTTGTACAGGGTGTATCTGACATCGTAACGCAAACTTCGCGAAAAGGCTAGACCACATGGCACTAATAAAATTATGATAGTCATTTATGTTTTCAGTGTTGTTTTCATTGAGCTTTTTTGTGTAATTATCGAATTAATTAATTTTTACTTGCAGAATTATGTACTAGATCCATGATACTCGTTTGTGCGTCGATGTCAGAGACACCCTTTATAAATATTTGGACATAAAAGAGTATACATGGATTTTCTTTCACGTTCATAGGATCCAACTACGCCCTGGAATGGACAAAAGGGGTTTTCATCCACACGGATATGTCAACCCCATTGTACCTTATACTAAGTTTACAAACAATACCTAATTAAAAAATACACTATGTTTATATCACATAAAACAATTATATACATACTAGCTGTTGCCCGCGACTCCGTCCGCGTGGACTTCAGTTTACAGGACCTCATTCATTACAATTAGTAGTTTTGGCATGAAAGCCGGACAGACAGACAGAAATGTTTTCGCATTTATAATATTAGTATGGATAACATAATATGAGGTGGAATTACTGGCTCAAGTTCTGGATTAAGCCACAAACTATGTGTTTAGTCCTTTCTGATTTTGGGTGAGCCAACATATTTTGGATAAGGTCAACGTCCCATATGTTTAAATCAAACTCCCTAACCAAAGATTCCCTCTCGTCTTTGTTCTTAACAAAATCCATCAGCAAATGTTGCACATCTTCAATTTTATTACATGTCTCACAATTAGGGGACAAAGCCTTTTTATTTTTTATTTTTATTTTTATTAATTATGGGACAATAAACAGCTACAATATAAAATATTTACAAACATTATTATAACAATATTGCAGCCCACTGCATTATCCGCATCTTAACAATATAGGAATACGTTAAAAAGAGTGCCACTAGATGGCTTAACTAACTAATTAATAACATTTGAACACAATAAAAACAATATTAAATTAAATTTAAATTAAATTTTTTCATTAAGAAAGCAAATTTTGCCGATAGGTAGTGGCCGGAACGAAACCTTAACAGCAACTTAATATAATTCCTACTTAAACATTTATCGTCAAACCAGGGTTCGCGAGGGGGTTCATTTTGTATCACTTTATACCAAATGCCCTTTCTTCGGATATTTCATTAAACAACTTTTTCCATTGATCGAAGCATTCATTCTTAAACCTGAAGAAATATTCCCAGTAAACGCACACGTATGACGTAACATTTCCTATCTCAACTGCCTGTCTCGACAGTCGGTCAGCCTCCTCATTGCCCTATATGTGCTGGAACCCATTGCAAGATAATCCTAATGTCATCTTTGTTAAAGCAATACATTCGTTTTAGAATGTCACTTTAACAATTCAAAAGCTGGAATAATTGTTTTGAGAAGTTTTCGACCTATTGCAACAATTCAAAACATGTTATTAATTCACCAACTATTAGATCTAATTAAAGCCAAACTGAATGACGAGCTTGTAATGGAAATGCCCATGGAAACCGGTAACCCAATTCGAAGAATTATCATTTGGAAATCAGAGGAATGAAATAGATTGTTTCACGAATCTGTAACATTCTATTTAGCTTTGAGTGTTTCAGCTATAATCCGGATCGCCTGAGGTCGGTGATTGGATCCTAACAAGGATATGTACTACGCGTATAATTTTGCTTTTAGGCTCTAGGTGTTCATGTAATGACGTATGTTTGTAGGTTTTAATTATGCATAAATACGTGAGTTGTCACGCCCTTTTTACCCGGGCCTTTGTTTAGGTAATAAGTTTTTACATTTCCATTTTAATGATATTTTAATTCTTTTCTGCTTTGCTTTTATTTTGCCGTGGCTACCTGGAATATGGAAAATAATTTGTTTTGTTCATTACTATACCTACATAGTATTGTGTAAAATCATGTGTTTTTTTTTTTAATTTACTGCTGTGCTGCTGGGAAGTTTGTTCTGCCACTTCTTCCCAGCAAAAGCACTAGGAAGTGCCAAAGGGCGGGCGTTTTAGCGAGACTGTCTTATATATATTGACGTTCAAAAAGTGCTGATTCTCATTCTAATTTTAATAAATGACTTTTGATTTTGATTAAAGGCATTTCAACTCAGTTTGTCCACAGAACGGGGTAGTTACGGTGCATCGTTTAGACAGCGTCATAGAAAATAGTTTCTTTCAAGAAGCCTCCATGGTCTCCAAGCCTACACACGGCGAATCAATCCTAGTCGTTCAAAGCAAGGAAAACTTGTGTATACAAAGGCCCCTTGTATAATTACCTGCTTGTTGAAAATCGGCTCCTCCCGTAGTACATTGTACTGAAACAACGGAAAAAAGATTTATAAAATCTGTCCCATACATTTTGGTATTCTATAGATATTATAGGAATAGCTGATTTTTGGCGATAACGATCTTGGTCCCATTGAGAAAGTTGTTTAGTTTGAAATAGAAAAGATGGTCTCATCGGCCGAACTGTACCGAGCGGTTTATAGTGTAGCGATTACGTCGTAATTGAAACCATGTATTCTACATTATAGTGTTTATTTTATAAGCGACGGTTAAAGTTAAATAACGATGGAACGTCAAGTTTTTTCACATAAAAAGTTAAAAATAATAATGAATTAAAATCAACGTTCTAGCCTCGGTATCTTTTTTTTTTGTTACAATACTTAACAACAATTAACCTAATTTTTACTATTTGGTAAGATCACTATAAAATTTGTCTTAAATTTTAAACCAATAAATCTTCTTAAATTTTCGAAAAATGTAGTTGTCGAAGCGTTTCTCCTCTTCTTGTATACCGCGAACATCGAGGGCCTGGAACAACTTGCCAGCGGCGGTGTATCCGTCCCAGTCGGACTACAATTTAAGTATATTTAAGGCTAAAATGAATATGTGCTTTACAATCAAAGATTGTATACTGCTTACCAACAGGCGGGAATGCCGGCAAGAACTAGTTCTTGACCGCATTCCCGCCAATTATTTAAAAATAAAACTATTTACAATTATTTATTAAAAAAAAAAAATCAGTATGTTGGCCAAATTCGATAAAGAATAGAGGTAAACAAACGTTGCTAGGCAACGAGTAGTTTACGCCTAAAAGACAGATGTTAACAACCTTTTCTAAATAGATGATTTTCATAAAAGTAATAATTCTACTTCCTACTAATGTGAACAGTTTATTTGTTTAGATATTTATGATTTGCATAGAGCTCTTAACCGAATTGAATGAAACATGACACACACGTAGGCTGATTTCCTAATGGGTTAATTTTTTTGATAGATATATAATATACTTTTTTTTTTTATACGGACAAATCACACAGATTGAGCTAGCCCCAAAGTAAGTTCGAGACCTGTGTTATGGGATACTAACTCAACGATACTATATTTTATAATAGATACATATATAGATAAACATCTAAGACCCAGGTCAATCAGGAAAAGATCGTTTTCTATCATGACCTGGCCGGGGATCGAACCCGGGGCCTCCACATCGCAGGCAGGCGTGTTGACCGCTGCGCCTCGGAGACCGACCGACTTAGTCCATATTTGAAAGTATAACAATGCATCTGTTATGCAATTAATTTGAAAGTAATTAAAATAGGCAAAATTGTATTGACAAATCATCATCATCGACCTTTTAATCGTCCCACTGCTGGGCACAGGTCTCCACTCATACAGAGAAGGATTGAGCGTAAACACCACGCTTGCTCAATGCGGGTTGGCGATTTCAGACTTAAAGTCCAGGTTTCCTCAAGATGTTTTCCTTCACCTTCAGTCATTGGTGTCCAAGATATACTTAGAAAGTACATATAACTTTAGAAAAGTTATATTGGTACTTGCCTGACCTGGAATCGAACCCGCGCACTCATACTTGAGAGGCTGGTCTTTTAACCACTAGGCAAATGCTTCAACTTTATTCATTGGTTGAATTCCACAAAATGTGTTTAATACCTGGATTTCATCCATCTTTCTTTTTTTGTAGGGCTATCACGTAAAATTGATGTAGACTTTTTAATGGTTTTTCAAAATACCAAGTCATTATGCATGTTATTTTAGTGATTCTACTGAAATATGCTGCAATGAATTGTTAATAAATACACACATCAAAAGTGTCTAGGGATCAACATATATTTTTGCAATAACTTTTCTCCTGATTGATATTAATTAAAATTTTCTTTAAGGATTCATCAAATAAAGTGTTTTCGTTTGTCACAGTAACGATAAACCAAGTCACCTTTGCATTAATAAAGAAATTTGCCATTTTCCTAATAAAGGGATATTTGACATTTGAACCACTAACACAAAAGTTCGAAAAAAAGACTGAAATAACAGTTTTCTCTAAAATTTTATTGGGTAACTTAAACAATTAATAATCCGTGTTTCTACCGCGA
This sequence comes from Sesamia inferens, assembly GCA_037179545.1. Taxonomy (NCBI): domain Eukaryota; kingdom Metazoa; phylum Arthropoda; class Insecta; order Lepidoptera; family Noctuidae; genus Sesamia; species Sesamia inferens. The sequence goes on from CM073929.1 coordinate 30,065,501, forward strand.
ACACTAACAACACAAGAACATCGGTTTGGCATACTCAAAATGAGTTCATCCAAATCACGCTGTGGAATGGCCGCCCATGTTCGTTGCAACAACAAAAAAAGGTCTTCTTGCGACTGGATACCCTCCATATTCGGCAGAGCTCTTCTCTGTAGCATATCCCATGTATGCTCAATCGGGTTCAAGTCTGGCGACTGAGCAGGCCAGGGCAGGACATTGATGTTAGCTGCGGCGAGAGTCTGTCTTACAACTCTTGCGGTGTGCGGTCGTGCATTATCATGCATTAACTGAAATAAGGGACCGATTTGCACTTGTAGAGGAACGATGACGTCTGATACAATCGTCTCAGCATAAATTTGAGCGTTGAGGTTGCCTCTGATCCAAATCAACTCAGTTCTTCCGTCGATCCAAATACCCGCCCATACCATGATGGTTCCACCACTATAAGGATGGACTTCCTGGCAGGATTTTAATCGCTGTTGGCGTCCAGGGGTTCTCCAGTGTCGTATACGCCTTGTATCCGGTCTCATACCAAAACGAGACTCATCAGAAAAGCACACGAAACGCCATTGTTCTTCTGCCCAATTTCTGTGTTCAAGAGCCCATTGATATCGAATCCTACGATTGTGCATTGCTATAGGTGGTACCCGTAGCGGTCTTCGGGAATGAAGGTTCACTTCATGCAAGCGGTTTCTGACTGTTTGGTCGCTAATTAAGTTCCCTGAAGAGTGATGAAGCCTCACGGCTAACATCATGGCGGTTATTGTTGGAGCTCTTCGAGTTAAGATTTGAATGTATCGGTCTTGTCTCCGTGTGGTACAGCGATACCGTCCTCCATGGCGCTCACCCACGGTACCAGTGCTTCGGTAACGTGTCCAAAGTCGATTGATAACACTCTGACTTGTATTCAGAGCTAAAGCCACAGTACGTTGCCGGGAACCAGCTTCTATCATTCCCACGGCTCTGAGCATTCCTTCCCTGCTTAAATGACGTCGCCGCTCCATAATAACGTTGGTTTTAATCAGTAGTAGGGAAACAGTAGCACTAATAATGTCTTCAATGCGTTGTATGGTTTTATAGGGAAAATATTGACAGCTGATTTTCATCTTTTACTCGAATTTGATTCACAGTTCCTGATTCAAATTATGAAATGCACCAAAAAGGATCCATATAAATTTATAAAATCATAAATTTATTACAAAGCCACATCTCAATCTCAAGAAATCCGCATAAAAATGCTTGATCCCTAGACACTTTTGATGTGTGTAGTTAGCATGTAAAAGTCGATAATCATGTAAATAACAAGAGATTTGTAAAACGTGAGTTGTGATAACCCTAAATTGGTTTGTTTACCTGTATTCTTTATTGAGCTTGGCGAGAATATAGATACTACTTAAATGGTTGAGAGCTACTAATAATTTATTATTAATATTATAAAGAGGAAAACTTTGCTTATTTGTGTGTAATGAATAGGCTCAAAAACTACTAGATCATTTTCAAAAATTCTTTCACCATTCAAAAGCTACATTATCCACGAGTAATATAGGCTAAATTTTATTTTGGAACAAAATAGGGTTTCGTAAGATATTTGACCTGACCAGACCTGGTGGCGTACGGTCCTCGCAGAAGCGAAGAACATAAGGAAGATCTGGAGCGTACTAAAACGTGAAGCTCAAAACCGAACGGGATGGCGGTGCACTGTTCCCTCTGCCCCATCTAGGGGACACAGGAACTAAAGTCAAGTCGCTGGTATGCTTTTGTGAAGGTCAATATTTTTCCGTAGAAGTGTTCATGATATTAACTTATGCATTTCATCTCTCTACAAATACGCCCCAGTCTTCTATTCCAACAGGATTCTCTTGAAATTCACTAAAGGTTAAAGCTGATTGTTGTATGCATTTTTTATGCTTTTAATCTTGGAATTGTTCTCTTAATCAAGGTACTTTCTTCGATCAAGATAACTCTTTCTATCCCTGAATTATTTTTGTGTTGTAAAGTTAGGAACTGTTATATCTTAGTACCTAGGCGGTTAAAAAATAGGGTTGCGGGTTGCCTAAAAAGAAACCGTGGCCCTGACGCATAGGCAAGTGAAGAAACACGGGTGGGTTTTAGTTAGTAAAATTGATCCATCATTAGGTATGTATGTAGTAGATTACGAACTTTTAAGCACAAAGGCAATGAAAATACGATGTAATCGTGTTGGAAAGTCAAAGTAGGTCCTACTGCCGAAGTGCCCGCCAGACAATACCCGTTTGGTCGGGAAATTTTGACTTTTCTACGGAGGATGAGTGATCTTTACATCCTGATCCATAAGTATATGGAAGACTAGCGGCCGCCAGCGACTTCGTTCGCGTGGAGTTAGTTATGCTCCGCTCCTATTAGTCACAGCGTGATATTATACAGCCTAAAGCCTTCCTGGATTAATGGGCTTTCCAACGCAAAAAGAATTTTTGAAATCGAACACGTAGTTTTTTTTTTTAATAATTATAAACTATCGCTTGACCGCAATCCCGCCTGATGGTAAGCAGTGATATGATCGTTGATGGTAAAGCGCGCTAGTTTATTAAGAGCCTAATCACTCAGAAAAACTGAGCGAATAGGAAAGAAAACGGCAGTTGAGCGAGGTGATGCAATGTTAAACCCAACAACACGACCAACGATGCTGCGCCAAAGGGAGACTGATCTGAAGACCCTCCACGACCAAACTCCTAACACAACAACATTAGGCGCATCGTACCCAGCACACATCGCAACACAACTGCTCAGACCCGTCCTCCGTACGGCTTCACCAGACATCATGCCGGAACACGACAAATCGCTTGGCGGCAAGGCTTTGTCTGGTGGGTGGTAACTTAAACTTAGTTCCTGAGATTAGCGCGATCAAACAAACAAACAAACCTTTCAGCTTTGTATATTAGTATAGATAAATAAGACATGTTTACCTATTCCTAAATCTTTTTTATCTGAATAAGTTATGAATTCCTATCATTGGTTAAATTTTTAACTTACTAAAATCTGATTTTACTAAAAGATACCTGCAAACTTATCACATGATGGTATGGATGCATGGATGGTAAGTAGTTAATCAGTTTCTTCATTATGACAGTGTATGTGTGTGTTCAAACTCAAATGTTATAGTTGTAATGTAATGTACCTCGTAGGTAGACAAGTAGGTATTCGTCACCTCACTCACAGACTCATAAGTGTGAGGTGGAGATGGCTATATTAATATTTAAATCAGTTTTACACAGCAACGTGGCGTGTGTATGCATACTTAAATAAAATAATAAAGTGTCAGATAAAAATCAGTAACGAATATGTTTGTACATAAATAGTTGTGAGTTGAGTAAGGGAGCAAGAAAAATACTGATAAATTTAAAGAGACGATTAATACTATAATAATATACTAGCGTCTAGTAGCAATACTCCTGGGACCTAGGATGGTATACTCTTGTGGAGGTATAAGAACAGCGTGTAAAGTTAACTCATTCGCCATAGAAAAGGGAGGATCCTCCGACCAGATAATATTGTCTGGCGGGCACCTCCCGCCACATGTCGGGAACTTGTTATACTTGCTGCACAGAAAACTCTGCTTGCGAGATGCAGGATTTGTGTGACGTCAGTATGACGCGTTGTCCGTATGTAGCGTTGTAAGTACCGGTACACTCTTATCAGCCATGATATTTTATGTCCTGCCTTGTACATTCATAAACTACTGCCAGCATTGTAGTGCATATAAAAGGAAAATTTAAAAACACAAAGCTTTGGAAATGGAACGAAAAGATAAGGGCGCAAAAACTTAATTCACATTTAAATCTGTGTAAGACTATGATATATATAATGTATATGCGGCCAGACTTTTGAAATGTAGAAGTGGAAAGATAACAAAGAGGAAAGACAATTCTTTATCTCAGAAAGTTTATTGTTTTTGGGCCTTCACAGTTGAATAACACTGACAGATATTTCTTTTAGTTGTAACAGTCAAGTTGTTTCAGAAAGTTTTGAAATATGAGTTTCACTGAACGTTGTTGGACTATCACACTTAAAAGGATTGATGTAAAAATCTGAGCCCGTAAGTCTGAATCAGAATTATATTTGGTAAAAATAGGTACATTGTGTTCTTGCATTACAAATTTGTGTAGATCGCCGTGTTTAATGGCAAACATTGTTGATATAACAGAATACAGAATGTTTTTGAAGTGAAACTTCTTTACGCACGCTTGACTTGGGGAGTAAGCTGGCGAACGCATGACGTAAGCGTTACGAAAAGTGATCGGGCAAGGCGAACGGAAGTTAAGTGGGGGATATAAGCACAGAGGCGCCCGTGGCGCGAGCTTGGTACTACAAGGTTTACAAAGAGTTTTTTTTTTTTCAATAAAAATAGAAGATCTATGCAAAAATATTAATTTACCAATGAAACCATGAAATAAATTTAAATATTTATAGAAAATTAATATATGTATATCTGTATACATGTATATATTGTACACACATATATATATATATATATATATACATACAGATGGAGCGAAAGAAGTTTCACTTCAGTCGTGTGGTAATAAGCATACTCGTATTTTTTTTTAAACAATGATTATTTAAGCTAAGTCAAGTAGGTGCTACTAAAAATAGGATTTAGATTGCATAAGCTATCTTTTAGACAACGTGGTTTAGTGAATACTGTATGTATCTAGTTAGCAAGTTTAGAAAATAAATGAATTAGATACAAATCGGACATATTCGTTCTCCCTAGCCTTTTCCAACTTTTCCTTTTTTTTTGTAACCAACAGCGATATAAAATATTGAACAAAATAAGAGTAACATTTTTATAGCCATTGGTATAGCCGTCTCCACCTCACACTTGTGAGTCTGTGAGTGAGGTAACGAATACCTACTTATCTACCTATGAGGTACATTACATTACAACATTAACATTTGAGTTTGAACACATACATACACTGACATAAGGAAGAAACTGATTAACTATTTACCATCCATGCATCCATTCCATCATGTGATAAGTTTGCAGGTATTTGACTTTAGTAAAATCAGATTTTAGTTTATCTTACTAAAATCTGATTTTACTAACGTTAAAAATTTAACCAATGAAAGGAATTCATAACTTATTCAGATAAAAAAGATTTAAGAATAGGTAAACATGTCTTATTTATCTATACTAATATATAAAGCTGAAAGGTTTGTTTGTTTGTTTGAACGCACTAATCTTAGGAACTACTGGTTCAATTTGAAAAATTATTTTTGTGTTGGATAGCCCATTAATCCAGGAAGGCTAAAGCCTAAAGGCTATGTAACATCACGCTACGATCAAAAGGAGCGGAGCATAACTAACTCCACGCGAACGAAGTCGCTGGCGGCAGCTAGTATATTATAATAATTTTGAAATAAACTTCAAACAAATAAGGTTGGACATTGATACCAGAAGGAAAAGAAGAGGAATGCATTGCTGCTTGTTGTCATTTGTTTCAGTCTTGAGTTTCCGCTACTCTATATTTTAGGTACATATATTAGTTACTGTGTATTTATTGAAGCGAAAACTTCTTTAGTATTGTTGTGATTAAAAGTAAAGGCTTAAGAAAATGGGATAAAATGAGATAGCATGCATTACACAGAGGTTCTTATCCACAAGCTCGTTTTTCTTTTTTAAGATTAGTTCTACTATAAAGAAGAAGAGCTCTACGATATGTGACTTGCACATATGCTTTTTTATTTATGTACCTACTAGCGGCCGCCAGTGACTTCGTTCGCGTGGAGTTGGTTATGCTGCGCTCCCATTGGTCGCAGCATGATGTTATAGAATTTATATAATTTTTATAAATATATAGAATTTTTCAAATCGGACTAGTAGTTCGTGAGATTAGCGCGTTCAAACAAACAAACTCGTCAGCTTTATATATGTAAACAAAGTGTGTGATACTCCTTGGTATAGTCTCTAAGGTTGTATTCTGTCTATGAAGTTGTAATTTGTGAAGCGATGACATATGATAAAGAGGTTAAGAAAAACCTGTGAGGATAATTATAATGTAATGAAGAAATGGTGAAACAATAGCTTTAAATGTTGTTTCTCTTTTCAGGTAATATTTGTGTTAGTTTAATGTTAGAGATTTGTAAAATTGTTAAAACTGTGAATAAATAAATTAATCTCTTTTCAGAGCAACTCAATTCTGGCTATAGTTTTACTGTACCCCATATCTAAGGATAATTATAATAACCACCTTATAAAACAACATTTCGACGGCTGTTTACCAAGAATAATGGAAAAGTTAAGATTTGAGTTCATAGTCAAAGCCAGTGACGATGTGAAAACAAATATTATTTGCGTAACGTCAATCACGGATTTAGAAGGCAATACCTATGCGATCCTAGAAAAGTTACAACCTGTAAAATTACATGATAAAATAGTACAGACTCAAACCTTTCAGACAGTAAAGGCTACATTACAAAAACGGCATGAGAAGCGACAGGTGTGGATATCTATGAAACCAGAGATGAAGGCAGCGTATTGTGATGAAGATGGAAACATACAATTTCGGGGTTACCTATTGGAGGAACAAACAAAACCTCAAACTTCTGCAATAGAATTTTCTGAAGAATCTCTTGCAAGAATAATTGAAAGCGTCTCTAGAATAAAGAAAGATTCATCAAAACCTTTAAATATGGCGAAAATGGTAGACAAATTTGTTATAGAAAAATTCAATAGAAAAATTACTAATGTGTCCCAGTGGATGACCACTTTTGAAGCAGAATGTGCCCGTTTGGAAATTGAAGATGTCAAAAAAATTGAAATTTTTAGATTATTTTTAGAAGATTCTTGTTCAGACTGGTATAGCTCCATGCTTATAAAGCATACAATAAATTCAGAATGGACAATATGGAAAAGAAACTTTTGTGAAACATATGCTGATAAGGGTTGGTCACCAATCAGGTATGCAATGTTATTTACATATAAACAGGAATCATTACTGGAATACGCGATAAAGAAAGAGAGACTACTATTAGAAATAAATAAGTCCATAGATAAACTCACTCTTATTGATTTGATTGCCACTGGATTACCAAATTTTATTGCTGATAATATTGATAGGAGTAGTTTGAAAGAAACTGTAGACTTATTTAAAAATTTAAGATGTTTAGAGCATATGGTAAACAAAATAGTATTTGATAAAAAGATAGGAACTTTGAACAGTAACATTAGAGAGAAAAAGGTGAAGCCCATGGGTATACGCTACCACCCTGAATCCCAATGTTGGTTCAAAATTAATGATAAGCCAAAAAAATATCAAATAAGGAATGTTAATAATTCAGAATTAGAGATGGAATTAAATAAAATTGATCCAAAAAACTAATAGTGACGGCATTAATTAAAATTAAATTACTAATAAATGACAGTTTGGAAACAACAGGAATCTATGATTCAGGATCTAACGTGTCTTTAATAAATTCAAGGTTATTATCTTTAAAAAATATACCTACTTATGATAAAAATGCAGGTTTAAAAACAATTAATGGCGTAAAAAAATCGACAGGAATGGTAACTTTAAAAATTAAAATTTTCGAAATAGAAAAACATATTGATGTTTTCGTTATAGATGAAGAGAACTTTGACTATGATTTCTTAATTGGGTTAGACTGTATACAAAAATTTCATTTAACTCAAAATGAAAATCTAAATATTACCCAAATTGTCCCCACCAGTAATAATAATATTAAAGAATACACAAAAAAATAAAGAAAAGCAACCTATAAACGCTAAAAAAATTCCTGGCAATTCAGGTAGTGACATAGGGAATAGACAAGATATATACTATGAAAAGAAAGGTGTTCATACTATAAAGAACAATGAAAATGAAACTGTTATAGACGAATATAAAATAAACTTTAATGAAAATATAGTAGTCGATAATTTCGATATTTCAGTTAATAATTTAAATCATCAGGAAAAATCTATTATTGATAAATTAATATGCAAATATAACTCAGTCTTTGCTAAAGACAAATTTGATATAGGTCTGTAAAAGGATATGAAGCCCATATTGATTTGTTGATAGATAAATACTGTAGCAAAAGGCCATATAGGTGCTCTATTGGGGATATAAAAGAAATTGAACATCAAATTTCAATGTTACTAAAACATAATTTAATCGAGGAATCATATAGCCCCTTTGCCGCTCCGGTAACACTAGCATTTAAAAAAGAAGATGGAAGGAGAACAAGGCTCTGTATAGATTTTCGCGAATTAAATAAAATTGTAGTCCCTCAATCGCAACCGTTTCCACTAATCGAGGATTTAATGGTTAAAACAAGAAAATGTAAATTTTTTTCCACATTCGATGTAAACTCAGCGTTCTGGTCCATACCTTTAAGAATTGAAGACAGACACAAAACGGCCTTTGTTACTCAAGAATCACACTTTCAATGGACTTGTTTACCTTTTGGGTTAAAAACTTCTCCCGCAATTTTTCAGGGAATATTGAGTAACATCATCAGAAAGCATAAATTGTCAAATTTTACTGTCAATTATATTGACGATATTTTAGTGTTTTCTGAAACATTCGAAAAACACGTTGAGCACATATCTTTGTTATTAGAAGCAATTTTACAAGAAGGTTTTAAATTAAAGTTTACTAAATGTAACTTTGCACAGGAATCAGTAAAATATCTAGGGCACATAATACAGAACAATACTGTCACCCCATTAAAAGATAATTTGATTGCAATAAAAGAATTTCCAACTCCAAAAACTCAAAAAAATGTCCGTCAATTCTTAGGAAAAAATAACTTCTATGGAAAAATGTGCCAAATATTTCGATTATACTGGATCCTTTACATAATTTATTAAGGAAAGGAGAAAAATTCGTATGGTCCAATAAATGTCAAGAATCCTTTGATACTATAAAAAAATTACTTTGCACAAAACCTATTTTAGCCATCTTTGATCCAGACTTGCCAATACATATTTATACTGACGCTAGCATTCAAGGTATAGGAGCGATTTTAAAACAAATTCAACCTAATGGCGATGAAAAGCCTTGTGCATATTTCTCCAAAAAATTAAATGATTCTCAAAAAAAGAAAAAAAGCCATATACCTTGAGTGCTTGGCAATAAAAGAGGCGGTAAAATACTGGCAACACTGGCTTATAGGAAAAACATTCATAGTTTTTTCAGATCACAAACCTTTAGAAAGAATGAATATTAAAGCCAGAACGGACGAAGAACTAGGAGATTTGACGTATTATTTATCGCAATTCGATTTTGAAATAATATATTCTCCGGGAAAATATAATATAGAGGCAGATACTTTAAGCAGAAACCCTGTATTAGAATCGTATGAAAATAAAGATAGTAGTTTAAAAGTAGTGAATTTTGTTAAATTAGAAGACATACGAAATGATCAAGATAATAATGAAGTTATAAAACAAAATATGAAAAAACTCATTTACAAAGATAATATATACTACAAAAAGATTAAAAAAAAAGAAAAAATTGTAATAACTGAGGAGTTTAGTAAAAAGATTATAAAATATGTACATCACTACTACTGTCACATAGGAAGACAACAAATGGAAAATAAGATCAAACCCTTTTATTACGCTAAAAAATTATTAGAAAATATAAAAGAAACCTGCGAAACCTGTGAGGTCTGTATAAAAAATAAATCTAGAGGAAACTACAAGTTTGGATTAATGTCCCACTTAGGTCCTGCTACCAATCCATTCGAAATAGTGTCTATAGACACTATAGGGGGATTTGGTGGTGCTCGTTCAACCAAAACATATTTACACCTTTTAGTTGATCATTTCACTCGTTTCGCCTATATTTTGACATCCAAAACTCAGACTGCAAGTGATTTTATAAAACTTGTTAAAAAGGTAACACAGGATTATAAAATTTATTTGATTCTCTAAGATCAATATCCAGGCATTAATTCAAAAGATTTCAAATTATATTTAGATAAAGAAGATATACCAATAGTTTTCACAGCAGTAAATGCGCCATTTTCAAATGGATTGAACGAAAGGTTAAACCAAACGTTGGTTAATAAAATTCGTTGCAAAATGAATGAAAGAAGGGACAAAATTGCCTGGACAACTATTGCTCACGAATGCACTGAAAAATATAACGAAACTGAACATAGTGTAACAGGATTTTCTCCAAAATATTTATTACAAGGAAAAAATGTTACTATTCTACCAGATGAACTGAAACAAAATATAACACATGATCATTTATTGCGAGACCGAAAAATTGCCTTGGAAAATAGTTTAAAATCCCATAATTATAATAAACAAAGATTTGATAAAAATAAAAAACATTATGAACTAAAAGTTGGAGATTCATTATATGTTGAAAACGGAAACAGGTTAAACCGAAAAAAACTAGATGAATTGAAAATAGGGCCTTACCTTAATAGATAAAATATCTAATTCCATTTACAAAGTAAACACGGGTCACAAAAAGACAGAGTCGAATCTATTCCATATTACAAAACTTATTCCAGTAGTAGAGTAAAATTGTTAGACTTTGTAATTTGGAACGGGGGAGGGGGAGATGTAAACAAAGTGTGTGATACTCCTTGGTTTAGTCTCTAAGGTTGTATTCTGTCTATGAAGTTGTAATTTGTGAAGCGATGACATATGATAAAGAGACTAAGAAAAACCTGTGAGGATAATTATAATGTAATGAAGAAATGGTGAAACAATAGCTTTAAATGTTGTTTCTCTTTTCAGGTAATATTTGTGTTAGTTTAATGTTAGAGATTTGTAAAATTGTTAAAACTGTGAATAAATAAATTAATCTCTTTTCAGAGCAACTCAATTCTGGCTATAGTTTTACTGTACCCCATATCTAAGGATAATTATAATAACCACCTTATATATATATTAGTATAGATTGGGCTGACATTCAAAAAATGAACTCAAAAAACATTTCAGTGATTTATAAATTTTGTACTGAGGATTAATGTCACTAATATTTGGTAAACCTGTTTGCCTGTTAAATTATAATCCGTAGCGTGGCATGTCCCTCTAAACATTACATATCTTTATTATAATTAATGACGGATTCAATATTTAGGCACGGATGACAGCAGGTCAAGCAACAACCTTGGGTCTTAATACTTTAATGACAAAGTTGAAAATCCTAATAAAGAAATCTGTTGGAGATTTTATTACCTGTGATTATTAATCCTGGCCGTCTTCTATACGTCAATTTAATTAAAATCGGTGAAAGATGACTGGTTGTTCTTTTTTATCACAAAAAAAGATGTGTGCTTTCCTTATGCTATAAAATATACTATGTTTATTAAATTAAATGATATTTAATTTATTATTTATAATAAAATCTGACAACAGATAGCAGTAGCTTCATGTGCCGTCGTCTGTATCATTACATACAAATATTTTCACTTGAATGAGACTTGTGTAAAATTACTGGTGAAATAGAACCTTCTGGCATATTCGTTCTAAAAATATAGGGAGTGTTTCAATTTTTCTACCAAGTATTCTGCTCATTTTATTTCACTGATTTAGCTATTCTATATGCAAATCAAAATAGTACGGTGCAACGAACATTATTGTTTTGTGAAAATTGAAAATGTCATAAGGTAATAAAGATCGGTAGGTTGCTTTCACACATAGACACGGTGCGAGTGTAAGAACACTTACAACGTCGACGCGACTGTCAATTTATCTATACTAATATATAAACCTGAAGAGTTTGTTTGATTATTTGAACGCGCTAATCTCAGGAACTACTGGTCCGATTTGAAAAAATATTTTTGCGTTGGATAGCCCATTAATCCAGGAAGGCTTTAAGCTATATAGGAGGGGGGGGGGGGGCGTATAAAAAATTACGTGGGTGAAACCGTGTGGCACAGCTAGTTGTTTGATATCGCCCCACGCGCATTTGATCTCACACCTATTGTATATCAGTAGATATATGTGATCGGTCGGGTACGATCGGGTAAATTCAATTAAGCTTTTGAGAAAATAAAAAGTTTCTGTCGGACCTCTGTTTGGATATTTTTTAGCGGTTTATTTAGATTCTAGATCCCTTCACAATTCACGGGCTTATTTATATTTAGTTTATTGTATAATAGAAAATATATTACAAAAAAGACTTTGAACAATATGAACTATACAATAGGAGGCTTTATCGCTTTCTACGATGTCTTCCAGACAAACATCTGGCTCAGTATATGACTAATAATACCTTGGCGTAAGTGTGGTGGTTATTTTGACCTCCGTACATATTGCTGAGACTAATGCTTTGCAGGCTATAGTGAGATTTATTCATTTGATTTAATATACGCCTCGTATCTCAATACGGGTTATTAACTAGTATTATTTTATATGAGACTTTTCTGACAAATCTTCTACTAAAACGATAGCTGTCAAATTTGGCTTGAATACATTTAGTCGTGACATTTCACCATGGAACGCTACACGCTTCAGCAACGCGTAGAAATTATTAAAATTTATTATCAAAATCAGTGCTCTATTCGCCTAACGTTTCGTGCGTTGCGTCCAATTTATGGCGTTCATGGCCGTCCTGCAGAGTCCACAATCAGTCGTTTGATAAAAACTCCTGTATGCGGAATGCTCCAATGCTATTCCATGTTTGCCAGCCGACAGTATGCAGCGACTAGTTCTCGACTGTATGATAAAATTCAAAAACGTATACCCATCTACTTCTTGACTAAACGCGAAGTTAAAATGAAACTTACAGATTGGTTGCAGAAATTAACGCATGACGAAACCGAGAAACTTATTATTATTGTCTCTTAAAATAGATGCGCCTTCCGCATCCAGCGGTGTGCCGCGACCTTTACCAGGTCGTCGGTCCACCTTGTCGGGGGCCTACCCTTGCTGCGTCTTCCGGTGCGTGGTCGCCACTCGAGAACCCGTCGGCCCCATCGGGCATCGGTCCTACGGGCAATGTGTCCAGCCCACTGCCACTTTAGTGTTGCAATTCTTCGGGCTATGTCGGTTACTCTCGTTCTTCTGCGGATCTCCTCATTTCTGATTCAAAAATCCAATACTGTATTTTAATTAAGCCATATTTGCATTATCTGTATTTGTGTTCATAAAAGTACTTGCACGTCACCTTATACCAATTGTGTGTTATACTTGAAGAATTGGGACGTTTCATGGGTAAAAAATAATTATTCTATTTAGTCCGTCATTCAGATTATAGAAAAGTATTGGATACGTATATTTTGTTTTATCAAATTAATAAAAATTTCCAAATATAAAAGGCATCAAAGATCAGGAGTGGTGGCTGGTGACGTCACTGCTCACTAAAAAGTGTAGCGTGCAGTGACGTTACACGAGTTTTCAACGCACTGTGTCGTCTTAATTTTTTGTTTATATGAAAAAAGAAAAAATAAGTGTCTAGTATTTTTTTGGAAATCTGAATGACAGACTAATTAATTTTTTTTTAGTCAACTACCCTATCCTGGCTCCTAAAACACAGGCTTTTGTCCTAGTTTATGAGGCATGAGTTCGCCTTTTAAAGTGACTTTCTGTACTATAGTCTTTAACTGTGTACTTATGTGTGTTTTTTAAGTGTACTAATAAATTTTTGTCATTATTATTATTAATTCTTCTTTTTTACATTTGAAATAACTTTGCTACTTGGTACACAACAAAGGGTTAAATTAGTCACCGGCTGATGTATTTTTGGTTGCCATGTTGTTGCGGGGATGCAGGATGTCTAGGTCTTCTTCAATGATTCCTTTTAATTTGCGCTTTTTATAAAATTCGTTTATTGTACAGAAATTACAATTATATTTAAATTTAAGTAAAATGGCTAACTAGCGTGCGTACGTTGGCTGTCGTCGGTGAGAGAGTGTCGTTGAGGGCGCGGCGCGGCCGCGCGGGGCGATCGCCCCCCTCCCGCGTCCCTCTGGTACCGCGCTCTGGTGTAGTGGCACTTCGCATATTAACCAGATGGCGCGAACACATGTTTTAAATTACGTCTAAACTGTCTATGTCTATTTGACAGGACTGAACGAATATTTTAATTTGTGTCCTGGAGTTTTGGCGGGAAAGCTAAGATGAGTGTCTCGCTCATTTTTCATTGGACTTTTGAATTATTTATAGTGTCGTTTACTAAATAAAAGCGCGTGATTTATGTAGTAAAAAGTGCATTCAGTAAATAATTCATAAAGAACATTAAAATATCACAGCATAGTGGCCACATCATGACATTGCCTGTTCATTGACGGTTCACGCGGCCGTCTTTTTCGACTGTCATTGGCGATATCCGCCATTATTGTGAAATAAAATTTTCAAAGAATTTCTATAACTTGTTACACGTGTTAATGGCAAAATTGTGGTATCAATTCCACAAGGGCCATTGATCAAGAGTTGAAGTTAAATTTGTATCCTTTTATAATGAAATAGAAAGAAAAGAACATAGTTACGCTGAATATAAACATAGTTAAGTTTTTGAACTAGGGAATCGGGGTTATTGACCAGTTAATCAGGTTTATTACGGAATTGAATAAAAACAACAACAAAATTTTCCGAGCAAAATTGCCCCAAAAAAATTAAGGAAAAAAGGTTCTGTCATTAACATCGTAGAATTTCCCCAAAATTGTTTTGACCTAGTTGAAAAATACGAAAAATATACAGACATTCTAAATAAAAAAATGTAAACCGAAATAAACATGTCGCACATTTTAACCATTTCTAAAAATTAACAAACAATGCGGACACCTTGGACCTTCAATAAAGTAAAACGTCCGCAACACGCTGTTTTAAAAACGTTACGAAACAGAAATACCGTACAATCAGACCACATTTTACAGAATTTGTAATTGATAAGGCTGTGCGTAGACCCATACTCCATAGCGCGGTGAATGCTTAGGCGAATCCCACACCCCAGCACCCTAATTGATGTAAGCAGTAATGCAATTGTTGATGGTAAACGGCGCTTGTTTATTAAGACGCTATTCACTCTAGCCTTGAAGACACTTAAATTGTAGTCAGACGGAAATACCGCTAGTTTATTAAGCCTATTCACTTAAAAAAATAGTGCGTAGGAAGGAAGACGGTAGTTGAGCGAAGTGATGCAATGTTAAACCCAACAACACACACAGGTACGACCTGGAATTAAGTACTGGCAGAAAATTAACAGAAAGATCCATAGCCGACCTTATGGCGGATAAACACTCCAGGCCGTACCTGGAGCGGTTTTGCCTCAAGGTCGCAAAAAGGAATCGGACAAGGGCAGCACAGCCGAGCACTGTGCCTTCGGCAGGAATATGATAGGAATCATGCCAATATAGTAGTGTAATAATATATAATAATAGATATAGCTAGAATATAAGAAATTTGTAAAAAGTGATATCAAAAGACGAAAAGAAAAAATGACAAAAGAAAATAGCAAAAGAAATAGACATGGGAAAGAAAAAACCCAGTAAAGACAAGGCTAAAGCCGCAAAAAAGTATAGCGGTACAAGAAAAGACAAAAAGAAAAACCAAATGGCAAAATAGAATTCTTGCCATGCAAGAAGCAATAGACGGCACAAAATAAAAAAAAGAAGAAAAAACCCAACAACACGACCAACGATGCTGCACCAGAAGTAGATTGATCTGGAGACCCTCCACGACCAAACTCCCGACAACATTTGGCGCACCGCACACTTCGCAACATAACTGCTCAGACCCGTCCTCAGTACGGGTCCACCAGACATCAAGAGCAATCTTTTACAGACTACCTTTGGATGGAATACTAAAAGGAAGCAGAGAAAAAGAGTGAAAGTAGTCTACAGTGTCCTGTTTAGATAGATAATGCAATAAATATGTACATAAAGTATATCATATCATATAAATGATATGTTTAAGTTCATTTTTACAATAGACTTCCAGAGGTGGTTCAAGATCTGAGCCTGAATAAATTCAAATGCTTCATTAAACGTAAGTTGTGTCAGAAAGCATTTTATAGTGTTAAAGATTATATTGACGACAAAAAGGCTTGGGCTTGAGCTGCGTCCGATTTCTATGCTTACACTGATTGTTCTTTGATTTTTCCTCTCGTAGTTTAAATTTGCAATTGTTTGTTTTTTCTTAACTCAAAGCCAGTATACACTATGTAGCCAGGCATATTGTACGTTACGGAATTGCATCGCTGACAGGGGTATTCGGCACTGGTGCAGCTGCACAGGAGCTAAACTTAGCATTCGGGAACACCGTTGGAGCTGCTGAACCTTGGACAAAACTGTCTTTGCATTGTGTAGATTCAATTTCTTAGTATTGTATAATTGCATGGAACACGTGTGAGCACGATCTATCTGCTGTATAGCATCTATTTGTTGGGTTAGTCGTTTATTGACTTGATAGTGCTATGGCTGTTGGGAGGTTGTCATGCTCACTCAAATGTCTCGCTGATGGTGGCGTGTGTGTTGGGTCATTAGGTTCCCTTCAATATGGTTGAGCTGAATGATGCTGATCCATACGTCATGGGCGACTGGTCATCTCTTAGCTGCTACGGCGTATTTTAATTTCTGAATTGTTGTTTTTTTTTCCATAATGGACGCTCTCAGCGTACAATATATTTCTGCATCGTTCTCACACGATTGATTTCAAAATGAATGATGTAATCAAATATTTGTATCAATAGCTTGATATTTTAAAAGAGTGTCCATGGAGTTTCTTGCCCGTTCTTCTCCATAGGTACCTACTTTTTGGAATGGGCGACTAGCTTCACCTTACTGACTGACCGAACTTCTGACAATTCAAAAGTGCCTGTAACTGGTTTATTTGAAATAAATGCTTTGATTTGATTTGATTTGAAAGGAAGATGTTGTTGAGAAATAATTGTTTTTAATAGAGACAATCTCTCTTTAAACAATCATGACTCAGTCGACGGCAAGCCTTACCCGGCAACTTTTACCCTTTTCTAAATAATACACGCCGGTGACCGGTAACACGGTTCCTTTCCGGCGATAAACGGCATAGAATCGGATGAATCCAGTGTCTGATCAAATATTTATAAGAGGTTTCGTCGATTTTATAGATTTGATTTTTCCCTTGATTTTATTTGCTTTTCTGGTTTGAGAATGGTAATTTTGTTAATGGAGGATAAGCTTGTAATTCTAGGGCGATTTACCGCTGGGGGAAAAGCTAAGGATGTAGTATAAAAACCAAATGAAAAACGCAGCTACCGTCAATACAAATATTTAATTTACTTATTTCTAAAAATATTCTACAAAAATCATAAACGCATAAGTTATGCGAATATTGCGTTTGTATTTGTATATTTTGTCATGCTCAAATGGCTGGACCAATTTTGATAAAATTTAGCATACTAATAGTTTATAACCAAGATTAATACATGAAGCACTTTTATCCCAACCTTTCCAAGGGTTTGAAAATAATACGGGTAAAGCACCGGAGCGCAGTTAGTTTTAATCACAGTATAATGTAATTGTAAGTAAATATATTAAGTCTGACTACAATTTAAGTGTCTTCAAAGCTAGAGAGAATACTCTCTTAATAAACTGGCGCGGTTTACCATCAACGATTGCATCACTGTTTACCATCAGGCGGGATTGCGGTCAAGTATTAATATTAATTTATAAAAAAAAAAATATAAATACATATATGGATTTTTGATACGACTGTCCTTACAAAGTCAAAGGACAGTCATGTCAAAAATGCACACAATTATAAATATAGTAACAAATTTTGAAAAAAATACAGTCGTTGCGATAATATCAATCGATTGTGTTTCTTAAGTATCTTCTTCAGCCTATGGATGTCCACTGCTGGACAAAGGCCTCCCCCAAGGCTTTCCACGCTGACCGGTCTTGTGCTGCCCGCATCTATCGGCTTCCCGCGACTTTCAAAGATAGTCGTTGGTGATGGTAGCCGGATCTCTTCCGGAGTAGTACCAACGCATATCCTCCCGTGGGTGTCGTAAGAGGTGACTAAGGGAACTCACTAGGGAAGCGGGCAGCAGCGCTTCTCCTGTGTAATATCAAATCACTGCGATCTCCAACCCGCCTGCCAAGCGTGGGGATTATGGCAACCCCCCCCAATAATGCACTTAAGTATAAGGATCAAAAAACTAAGATTTGAGTAAATGGAAATGAGATTCAACTTGTTTTCTTTTATGATAGGTAGTTTTATAAAATGGTTACGTTTTAAAAAATTATCCTGTATACGTACAGTAGGCATTTTGACAACTCAACAATATTCTTGTTATTTATAATATAGAAAATGTAACTTCTGAACAAAAAAAGAATTTGAGTGCCTTCAAGGCTAGAGTGAATAGGCTCTTAATAAACTAGTGCGCTTTACCATAAACGATTGCGTCACTGCTTACCATCAGGCGGGATTGCGGTCAAGCGCTACTTAATAATATATATAAAAAAAAATCAGTTCATATATTTTCCGTAACACAGATTTTTTTTTTAACAACCGATGATATATTTCTACTTTGCTTAGGGTTTACAATCATATCCTGAATTCATGGTTACAGCACCCTAATTGCTAATTAATCCATTGCCCCATATGTTGCAAACATAATGTTTGCTCAACAATATAATAGACGCCATGAATGTAGTCTGTGTCTAAAGGAAACCCATTCATATTGATTATGTGGTTCGCAATTACCCTACAGTTTGCATATTGAAGTCCCAGCTAACACATTATTATAGAAAGGACTGACAAATCGTAGTAAATAAACAATTATTATTGATCAATAATCACTAGAGATGTGCCGACTATCACTTTGACCGACTAGCCGATTAGTCGGTTAGTCGGCCTCTTTACAGTCGTAGTAAAGAGGTTGTGTCCGATGTGTCATATAACTAACATAAGTCTCGTGTTTAAAATATTGAATGTTTAATTTTTAATGTGTTGGTAATTAAAAAATACCTACTGTTTTATTTGATTACCAATTAATAAATGTTTATATAAGTTAAGAAGATATTATTTTGTTTGTTAATTAATACCAATTTTAAAAAGGTACCAATTTTGTTTTGCTGATGTTATAGACATGTATGTCTTCTTTTTAAGCCAGTATTTTTTAAATTATTATTTGGAGAAAAGACTGGTTTGCTTTACTTGTCCAAATGTGTAAGATTGATTATAAAATCCTAATAATATTGAATAATTAAGGTTTTATTTCTTTGCAATTCCCGTGATATAGTACATAAGTATTAATGACAAATACATAGAAAGTAAAACGCCGACTACTCGCCGGCTACAAAAGCGGCCGAATAGTCGGCTTAACAGATTAGTCGGCGACTAGTCGGCACATCTCTAATAATCACTAAACAATAAATATATGACACTGGAGTGAATAAACTAGTGCACTTTAAATTAACGCTTGCATCACTGTTTTCTGTTTGGTGAAATCGCAGTCAAGCAGTTTATAACATAAAAAAAAAAAATACTAATATCAATATCAGCTTGCATTCCGCCTGATGGTAAGCAGTGCGCGTTAGTTTATTAAGAGCCTATTCACTTAAAACAACTGAGTGAATAGGAACAAAGACGGCAGTAGAGATGATGCAATGTTAAACCCAACAACAGAAACACTGATGCAGCACCAGAGGGAGATTGATCTGGAGACCCTCCATGACTAAACTCTCAACTCAACAACATTTGGCACATCGTACCCGGCGCATCGCAATACAACTACTCAGACCCGTCCTCCGTACGACCGTGCTTTAACCGATATCGATGACTCTTGCCGAACCATGGCAAAGCTAAAAAGAAGGGTTATGTTACTCTTGTTGTTTTGTATGTTATGAAGAGGTATGAACGATTGCCAGGGTCCAGGGTTATTCTATAAAGAGATACCGGGGCCTCGAGCGCGCAGGTAAGTGAAGAAACACGGGTGGGTGTAGCGACATCTACCTATAAATGCCACATTCGAACAACGCGTCATACTAGTATCACACGAATTCTATCCCGCAAGCAGAGTTTACAGTGCAACTAACATACACTGGGACGCGAGTTTACCGTGCAACATCCCAACATCAACCTTGGGGCAAGCGCTCGCCAGACTTAATACTGGTCGGGTTGGAGGATCCTCCCTTTTTATGGGGGATAAGTGAACTTTTTTAGTCTTTGTTCCTCATATCTTCACAGTGGGTTTTAGTCAGTAAAAGTCAGACACACCACTCCGCCCAGAACCGAAAAAAGGGTTAGCACTTCCTCTCTCTTAAACATATCATTTTTTTTTTTAAATAATTCATTCTCCACGATTGTTTGAATGTTATTGTGTCGGGAAAAGTCCCGACACAGTAACTTTTGGCGCATCGCACCCGGCACACATCGCAATACAAGTGCTCAGACCCGTCCTCCGTACGGCTTCACCAGACATCATGACACATTCATCAGAACACGACGAATCGCTTGGCGGCAAGACTTTGTCTGGTGGGTGGTAACTTTTGCCGGCAGCCGATATTATGGCCTACCACCGAGAAAACTTAATAACTAAACTTATATTTTATTGGCTCTTGTATGATGTTTATTAATTAGATGTATATATTTAGTTAAACTAGTATGATACACTTAACGTACATATTTATTGTATAAGCTATGTAAATAGTAGGTACACTGTAGACTACCTACACTATGTCTCTCTCCTTCCCCTTAATATTACATTCAAAGGTTGTCTGTAAAAGATCGCTCTTAGCGATAAAACCGTCCATTGTGTCATCCTTTGTAAAATCTTTATATAATGTTCTGTAATCTATATGGTGTACATAATAAAGAGTATATATATATATATATATATAAGACGTTTTAGGGAATTGTACAATTTAAAAGATTGTGTTGCTCTGAAAACAAAGATTTTATTTATTTTGTTAATTAGCACTAATATACAATGTAATTTCACTGTTCAACTTAAAACTATTAACCTCACCTGAAAACAAAGAAACGACATTCAAAGTTTATTATTTAAATTGTCAATTCCTTTTTAAAATCTTTACAATAAATTATTTCTTGCAAATCACGTTTATTTCCATAAGACCTGATCTGACACATCAGTGTCATTTACGAAGCCAGTTAAATTTTATAATACTGACATTTTAGAAGATCGTGAATAATAAACAATAGTCGCGTTTACGAAGATAGTCAGTAATTAAGAAACTAGTTTCTTTACATCTCCGCCCCACGACAGAGAAAATTTTTGCTAAAATTTTCATTTACAATAAAGATTAATAAGCTAATACCTATGTTACTTATATATATATTATGTATCTATTTTATACTTATTTACTTAGTTTTTGTTGGTATTGGTATAATCTTTGAAATGTGAAAGAGGTTTGATTCTGTCTTTTTATGTCCTGAATCAATTTTGTATAATGAATTTGATATTTTTTCGATTATTTTAAAGGGACCAATTTTTAGTTCATCTAATTTTTTTCTATTGAGTTTATTTCCATTTTCAACATATACCATATCTCCTATGTGAAAATCTATTTGTATTCTATTTTTATCGAATAATTGTTTATTATATGTATGGTTTATTTTTGAATTTTCCAATGCTATTTTCCTATCCCTAATCCATTCATCTTCAGATATATCTTTTTTTAGTTCTTCTGGCAGTAATGAAATATTTGTACCGTCCAAAATGTATTTTGGTGCAAAACCTGTAACTGTATGTTCCGTGTTGTTATAATTTTCCACACAAATGTGTGCAGCAGTAGTCCAAGCTAATTTATTTTTTCTTTCATTAGTCTTCAAAGCTAGAGAGAATACTCTCTTAATAAACTGGCGCGGTTTACCATCAACGATTGCATCACTGTTTACCATCAGGCGGGATTGCGGTCAAGTATTAATATTAATTTATAAAAAAAAAAATATAAATACATATATGGATTTTTGATACGACTGTCCTTACAAAGTCAAAGGACAGTCATGTCAAAAATGCACACAATTATAAATATAGTAACAAATTTTGAAAAAAATACAGTCGTTGCGATAATATCAATCGATTGTGTTTCTTAAGTATCTTCTTCAGCCTATGGATGTCCACTGCTGGACAAAGGCCTCCCCCAAGGCTTTCCACGCTGACCGGTCTTGTGCTGCCCGCATCTATCGGCTTCCCGCGACTTTCAAAGATAGTCGTTGGTGATGGTAGCCGGATCTCTTCCGGAGTAGTACCAACGCATATCCTCCCGTGGGTGTCGTAAGAGGTGACTAAGGGAACTCACTAGGGAAGCGGGCAGCAGCGCTTCTCCTGTGTAATATCAAATCACTGCGATCTCCAACCCGCCTGCCAAGCGTGGGGATTATGGCAACCCCCCCCAATAATGCACTTAAGTATAAGGATCAAAAAACTAAGATTTGAGTAAATGGAAATGAGATTCAACTTGTTTTCTTTTATGATAGGTAGTTTTATAAAATGGTTACGTTTTAAAAAATTATCCTGTATACGTACAGTAGGCATTTTGACAACTCAACAATATTCTTGTTATTTATAATATAGAAAATGTAACTTCTGAACAAAAAAAGAATTTGAGTGCCTTCAAGGCTAGAGTGAATAGGCTCTTAATAAACTAGTGCGCTTTACCATAAACGATTGCGTCACTGCTTACCATCAGGCGGGATTGCGGTCAAGCGCTACTTAATAATATATATAAAAAAAAATCAGTTCATATATTTTCCGTAACACAGATTTTTTTTTTAACAACCGATGATATATTTCTACTTTGCTTAGGGTTTACAATCATATCCTGAATTCATGGTTACAGCACCCTAATTGCTAATTAATCCATTGCCCCATATGTTGCAAACATAATGTTTGCTCAACAATATAATAGACGCCATGAATGTAGTTTGTGTCTAAAGGAAACCCATTCATATTGATTATGTGGTTCGCAATTACCCTACAGTTTGCATATTGAAGTCCCAGCTAACACATTATTATAGAAAGGACTGACAAATCGTAGTAAATAAACAATTATTATTGATCAATAATCACTAGAGATGTGCCGACTATCACTTTGACCGACTAGCCGATTAGTCGGTTAGTCGGCCTCTTTACAGTCGTAGTAAAGAGGTTGTGTCCGATGTGTCATATAACTAACATAAGTCTCGTGTTTAAAATATTGAATGTTTAATTTTTAATGTGTTGGTAATTAAAAAATACCTACTGTTTTATTTGATTACCAATTAATAAATGTTTATATAAGTTAAGAAGATATTATTTTGTTTGTTAATTAATACCAATTTTAAAAAGGTACCAATTTTGTTTTGCTGATGTTATAGACATGTATGTCTTCTTTTTAAGCCAGTATTTTTTAAATTATTATTTGGAGAAAAGACTGGTTTGCTTTACTTGTCCAAATGTGTAAGATTGATTATAAAATCCTAATAATATTGAATAATTAAGGTTTTATTTCTTTGCAATTCCCGTGATATAGTACATAAGTATTAATGACAAATACATAGAAAGTAAAACGCCGACTACTCGCCGGCTACAAAAGCGGCCGAATAGTCGGCTTAACAGATTAGTCGGCGACTAGTCGGCACATCTCTAATAATCACTAAACAATAAATATATGACACTGGAGTGAATAAACTAGTGCACTTTAAATTAACGCTTGCATCACTGTTTTCTGTTTGGTGAAATCGCAGTCAAGCAGTTTATAACATAAAAAAAAAAAATACTAATATCAATATCAGCTTGCATTCCGCCTGATGGTAAGCAGTGCGCGTTAGTTTATTAAGAGCCTATTCACTTAAAACAACTGAGTGAATAGGAACAAAGACGGCAGTAGAGATGATGCAATGTTAAACCCAACAACAGAAACACTGATGCAGCACCAGAGGGAGATTGATCTGGAGACCCTCCATGACTAAACTCTCAACTCAACAACATTTGGCACATCGTACCCGGCGCATCGCAATACAACTACTCAGACCCGTCCTCCGTACGACCGTGCTTTAACCGATATCGATGACTCTTGCCGAACCATGGCAAAGCTAAAAAGAAGGGTTATGTTACTCTTGTTGTTTTGTATGTTATGAAGAGGTATGAACGATTGCCAGGGTCCAGGGTTATTCTATAAAGAGATACCGGGGCCTCGAGCGCGCAGGTAAGTGAAGAAACACGGGTGGGTGTAGCGACATCTACCTATAAATGCCACATTCGAACAACGCGTCATACTAGTATCACACGAATTCTATCCCGCAAGCAGAGTTTACAGTGCAACTAACATACACTGGGACGCGAGTTTACCGTGCAACATCCCAACATCAACCTTGGGGCAAGCGCTCGCCAGACTTAATACTGGTCGGGTTGGAGGATCCTCCCTTTTTATGGGGGATAAGTGAACTTTTTTAGTCTTTGTTCCTCATATCTTCACAGTGGGTTTTAGTCAGTAAAAGTCAGACACACCACTCCGCCCAGAACCGAAAAAAGGGTTAGCACTTCCTCTCTCTTAAACATATCATTTTTTTTTTTAAATAATTCATTCTCCACGATTGTTTGAATGTTATTGTGTCGGGAAAAGTCCCGACACAGTAACTTTTGGCGCATCGCACCCGGCACACATCGCAATACAAGTGCTCAGACCCGTCCTCCGTACGGCTTCACCAGACATCATGACACATTCATCAGAACACGACGAATCGCTTGGCGGCAAGACTTTGTCTGGTGGGTGGTAACTTTTGCCGGCAGCCGATATTATGGCCTACCACCGAGAAAACTTAATAACTAAACTTATATTTTATTTGCTCTTGTATGATGTTTATTAATTAGATGTATATATTTAGTTAAACTAGTATGATACACTTAACGTACATATTTATTGTATAAGCTATGTAAATAGTAGGTACACTGTAGACTACCTACACTATGTCTCTCTCCTTCCCCTTAATATTACATTCAAAGGTTGTCTGTAAAAGATCGCTCTTAGCGATAAAACCGTCCATTGTGTCATCCTTTGTAAAATCTTTATATAATGTTCTGTAATCTATATGGTGTACATAATAAAGAGTATATATATATATATATATATATAAGACGTTTTAGGGAATTGTACAATTTAAAAGATTGTGTTGCTCTGAAAACAAAGATTTTATTTATTTTGTTAATTAGCACTAATATACAATGTAATTTCACTGTTCAACTTAAAACTATTAACCTCACCTGAAAACAAAGAAACGACATTCAAAGTTTATTATTTAAATTGTCAATTCCTTTTTAAAATCTTTACAATAAATTATTTCTTGCAAATCACGTTTATTTCCATAAGACCTGATCTGACACATCAGTGTCATTTACGAAGCCAGTTAAATTTTATAATACTGACATTTTAGAAGATCGTGAATAATAAACAATAGTCGCGTTTACGAAGATAGTCAGTAATTAAGAAACTAGTTTCTTTACATCTCCGCCCCACGACAGAGAAAATTTTTGCTAAAATTTTCATTTACAATAAAGATTAATAAGCTAATACCTATGTTACTTATATATATATTATGTATCTATTTTATACTTATTTACTTAGTTTTTGTTGGTATTGGTATAATCTTTGAAATGTGAAAGAGGTTTGATTCTGTCTTTTTATGTCCTGAATCAATTTTGTATAATGAATTTGATATTTTTTCGATTATTTTAAAGGGACCAATTTTTAGTTCATCTAATTTTTTTCTATTGAGTTTATTTCCATTTTCAACATATACCATATCTCCTATGTGAAAATCTATTTGTATTCTATTTTTATCGAATAATTGTTTATTATATGTATGGTTTATTTTTGAATTTTCCAATGCTATTTTCCTATCCCTAATCCATTCATCTTCAGATATATCTTTTTTTAGTTCTTCTGGCAGTAATGAAATATTTGTACCGTCCAAAATGTATTTTGGTGCAAAACCTGTAACTGTATGTTCCGTGTTGTTATAATTTTCCACACAAATGTGTGCAGCAGTAGTCCAAGCTAATTTATTTTTTCTTTCATTTATTTTACATCTTATCTTATTTACAAGCGTTTGATTTAGTCTCTCGTTTAGACCATTAGAAAAGGGAGTATTTACTGCAGTGAAGATCATTTGTATTGATTTTTCATTTAAAAAAGTTTTAAATTCCTTAGAATTGATTCCCGGGTATTGGTCAGAGAGTAGATACATAATTGAATCTGAATCTGGTACACTATTAATTAATTTTATGAAATCATTAGCATTTTGAGTTTTAGACGTAACAATATAAGCATATCGTGAAAAGTGGTCTACAAGAAGATGTAAATATTTTTTTGTTGATCGTGACCCTCCAGAACCTCCAATCGTGTCTATTGAGACTATTTCAAAAGGTTTTGTGGCCGGACCTAATTGTGATATTAAACCATAATTTTTTTGTCCTCTTGATTTATTTTTAATACATATATCACAAGTTTTACAACATTCTGTTATATTTTTTGTTAAGTTATTTGCTGTATATGACGTACTAATTTTGTTTTGCATTTGTTTTACACCTAGATGACACATATTCTCATGAACTTTTTTTATTAATTCTTTGCTGTATTTTTCTGTTAAAATTATTTTTTCCTGTTTTTTCCCTTTTTTGTAAAAGACATTATTTTTCAACACTAATTTTGTTTTATTATTTTGTATGTATTCATTATCTCCCTGATCTGTAATTATATCATTTAACGTTATCATATTTATAATTTTTAATTGTTCATCTGTATCCTCATTAGCATATAAAACTGGGTTCCTGCTTAAGCAATCTGCTTCTATATTTTCTTTCCCTGGTGCGTATTTAATTTTAAAATCATACTGTGACAAATAAAATGTTAATTCTCCTAATTCCTCATCTGTCCTCGACTTAATATTTAAATTTTCCAATGGTTTATGGTCTGAATATACAGTAAACGATTTACCTATTAGCCAATATTGCCAGTATCTAATGGCTTCTTTTATTGCTAAACATTCTAAATAAACTGCTTTCTTTTTCTTTTGTGTTTCATTTAGTTTTTTTGAAAAGTAAGCAACTGGTTTTTTATTTCCGTTCGGTTGTGTTTGTTTTAGCACTGCTCCAATACCATTTAAAGATGCGTCTGTATATATTTCAATTGGCAAATTTTGATCAAATATTTCTAATATAGGCTGTGAGCATAATAATTTTTTTACACTTTCAAATGATTGTTGACACTCTGCAGACCAAATAAATTTTTGATTTTTTCTTAGTAATTTATGTAGAGGTTCTAAAAGTATAGTACTATTTGGAATATATTCGTGGTAGAAGTTTACTTTTCCTAAAAATTGTCTGATATTTTTTTGTGATCTTGGTATTGGAAAATCTCTAATTGATATTAAATTATCTCTTATTGGGCGTACTGTATTGTTATGTATTATATGACCGAGGTATTTCACTGAATTTGAAGCAAATGTACATTTTGTAAATTTAAGTCTAAATCCCTCTGTTTTTATAGCATCTAATAATTGTGTAATATGTTCAATATGTTCTGAAAATATTTTTGAAAATATTAAAATATCGTCGATGTAATTAACTGCAAAATCAGTGAGTTTATATCTCCTTAATATGTTACTAAGTATCCTTTGAAATATGGCTGGTGACGTCTTCAGACCGAAAGGTAAACACGTCCATTGAAAATGACCTTCTTGTGTCACAAACGCAGTTTTCTTTCTATCTCCAATTCTTAGCGGGATTGACCAAAATGCTGAGTTGATATCAAGTGTCGTAAAATATCTTGAGTTTCTTGTCTTAACTACTAGATCATCAATGACTGGAAATGGTTGAGCTTGTGGAACGACTATCTTATTCAGGTCTCTAAAGTCAATACATAATCTTGATTTTCTATTGTCTTCTTTTTTGAAAGCTAACGTTACTGGTGCTGTAAAAGGACTATAAGATTCTTCTATTAGCTTTTTGTCAAGAAGTTTTGCAACTTGTTCTTCTATTTCTTTTTTGTCCTCTACTGAACATCTATATGGCCTTTTGCTGCAGTATTTGTCCATTAGTAAATCAATGCGTGCTTCATATTTTTCTACTGTACCAATATCATATTTATCTTTTGCAAAGATTGATTTATATTTATCTATCAGTTTATGTATTTCTGCTTCTTGTTGTGTATTCAAATTTCTCATACTTATTTTGAAATCTTCTTCTTTTATATGTTCATTGAAATTCACCGTACCTGGGTTTTGGTATTCTTTATTTTCCTCTTTCTTCTGTGTAATTTTCATATTCTCATCTTGAATCAATCGAAATTGCTGTATGAGATTTAATCCAATTAGGAAATCATATTTGAAATCTTCTCCGTCTATAATATAGACATCTGCATTATCTTCTATATCAAATATTTTTATTTTAATAGTTGTTAAGCCAATTGTCTTTTTAACACCATTAATCGTGATTAAACTATCTCTTTTTGAATCATCTTCTTCTTCTCCACTCCATCTTACTAATTTTGAGTTAATTATAGAAATATTTGAACCAGAATCATATATTCCGGATATTTCTAGTTGTGAATTTAATAATAGTTTTATTTTAATTAATGGTGTTACTACTCGTTTTTTTTTTCTTCATTACTTAGTTCCACATCTAATACTGTATTGTTTATGGTTCTACCACTATTTCTCTTTTGATTATATTCTTCTGTTTGTTTGAACCAGCATTTTTCTTCCGGATGAAATCGAGAACCTTTATTTAATTTTTCACATATCTTGCATGGTTTTTTTTCATTCTCCATCTTTCCTTTATATTCATAATTATTCTTTTCGTATGTATTCTTCCTGTAGTTGTTGTTGTATTTCTTTTTAATCAATGATTCATGTTTCCCTATTTCATTATAAAGGTTTTCCGTTGTTTTAATAGTTTCTTTATCAATTTTGTCCATTACATAATCTGGTAATCCTATGACAATAAGAGTTATCAGGGTTTTCGTGTCAATGTTCTTATTGGCCTCTAATAATAGCCTTTCCTTTTTTGTAGCATATTCTAATAAAGATCCACTCTGATATTTAAAAATAAATGCGTATTTAATTTGGGACCAACCTTTATTACCATAAGTTTCACAAAAGGCATTCTTCCATTTTGCCCAGTCAGAATTCATACTCATCTTTATTAACATACTGGCATACCAATCCAAACATTGTTTTTCTAGGAGGTGTTTAAGAATCCCAATTTTGTCTTCATCGTGTCGAATTTGGAATATTTCACATTCACTCTCGAAATCATTTATCCATTGGTCAGCGCTGGATGATTTGTTTGAAAATTTTTCGATTACAAACCGTTCTGCAGTTTTTCCTAGGTTTTTATTTTCTGACATACTAGAATTTTTATATGAAGCATTTGCCTCTCCTGTGGTCTCATCCAAATATTGGTTCCCAAATTGCACATTTTCACCCTCATCTAGATATGTTTTTCTCAGTTCCGTATTAAGAGGGATCCATAAGGATCGTGTCTGATGTCTCTTTTTAAGCGTATTCTTAATTTTCGTAAATAATTCCGTAGTTAATATGACATTGTGCTTACTTGCTGGTTTTAACTCGTCTGGAATCTCGTAAACACGGCCGTCTGGTGTCTCGATAGAGGTTATGCAGATCACATTGGTTTTTCCATCTGCCGACCCTTGAACTTCAAATTTAAATCGTAGTTTCTCCATATTTATCTTATTTCTAACTATAAATGTCGTTTTATAAGACGTTTTAGGGAATTGTACAATTTAAAAGATTGTGTTGCTCTGAAAACAAAGATTTTATTTATTTTGTTAATTAGCACTAATATACAATGTAATTTCACTGTTCAACTTAAAACTATTAACCTCACCTGAAAACAAAGAAACGACATTCAAAGTTTATTATTTAAATTGTCAATTCCTTTTTAAAATCTTTACAATAAATTATTTCTTGCAAATCACGTTTATTTCCATAAGACCTGATCTGACACATCAGTATCATTTACGAAGCCAGTTAAATTTTATAATACTGACATTTTAGAAGATCGTGAATAATAAACAATAGTCGCGTTTACGAAGATAGTCAGTAATTAAGAAACTAGTTTCTTTACATATATATCTATTATATTCTTTGTTTATGAGCTATCTGTGTATGTTTATATTTACATATGTCCCATCAAGGCGCCAAAGATACCTACTCATCAGATTTTAATTAAGTTGTCAATCGACTCGTTATGTCTATGTCAACCTGGGTGACAGATTTCATTTAAGATACGCACTTAATCATAATGTACTATCACCAAACTTTTAGTAGTGTGTACAATAAAGTTAAATTCTATATCATGAAGTGCTTGTCTACCGTTAATAAAAAAAAATATTCAAAAATTTTGACACTATGGACCGCTTTTTTTAAATAATTATAAACTAGTGCTTGACCGCAATCCCGCCTGATGGTAAGCAGTGATGCAATCGTTGATGGTAAAGTGCGCTAGTTTATTAAGAGCCTATTCACTTAGCACACACCTAGCCTTGAGGACACTTAAATTGTAGTCCGACGGAAACACCGCCGCTGGTAAATTTTTCCAGTTCCTCGATGTACGCGGTATAAAAGAAATAGAATATACATATATATGGTTACGGAATCACTCTGCAGCCTTTGTGTCAACATACATGTGATAGATGACTTAAGGATACGTGGGGCCACGTAAGGGCACGTGGTACGCAGCTTCATTAGCGTACGGCTTTGTTCACCTAAAATTGAGTCTGAAATAGCAATTTACTTACTGATGAATTTCACGCACGATTGTATTATGTACGTTGTATGTGCCTTGTATCTTAAACAATAAACGTTTATAGGTATTCATTTTAAACGTGAAGTTTAAGTAAATATTTTAAAAAAAATATTCGATAGCAATCAGAAAAGTCCAGTCAGTAAAAATAAGTTCACAAAAAAATTTTTACAAAAAAAAAACAACCGACTTCCAAAAAACACTACAAAGTAAAAAATAACTAATTTCGGAAGCCGGTGTCTTGGGTTTTTGTATATTAGTTTTTGACACCGACTTCCGAAATTAGTTATTTTATTTTGGAATTCGGTTGTTTTTTTTTTTGTAAAAAAATATTTATTTTACACTTTTTAGTTGTGAAAAGTACTGTTCAGCTGCATCCGGTTAGACTGGATGCTGACGCTAAAATACTTAATGAAAAAACTTACAACCGCGCTGGTTGCCCCTATGATTTTTGAAAGTTCCCCTTGATTTCTCTGGTCTTCCACCATCAAACCCTGATATCCTTATCATGGGACCACCTCGGGAATGTCTTCTTTACAACACTTATCCGCGAACAAACATAAAAAAATGCATATATATACGGTCAAATTGAGTATCCTCCTCCTTTTTGAAGTCGGTTAAAAACTGAACATCAAAGACTCAAATAAATTTAAAGACTACCTGAAAAGTCATTGCACTGACAACAGCAGGTCCAAAACGGTCAAATATTCCCAATCAATCTTGAGCCTTAATGCTTTAGAGATAATGTTGAAAATATAATAAAGAAATCTGACAGGTTGTGGTAGCACGATGTGCTGTTGAGTGTCGTCTATATCAAAAACCACTCGTATGTTATCCACTTACGGATACTACTAAAACTGGTTTCCATGTCAATGAAAAAAAAATCAAGTAGGTATATAGAAATAATAAATTAGGAATAAAAAAAAACCGGTCAAGTGAGAATTGGATTCGCACACCGAGATTTCCGTAATAATTGTAGGTCACTATAAATTTGCTGTTTTCGGATTTTTTCATTTATATGTACCATTAGACGTTTCTTTGTCATATTTTAAGATTCTGAGTTTACACGAAATAGGTTTTGACCCCGTAGGTTTCGACTCCCTTACGAGTGTCGAGAATTTCCAGAAATCGCGGCTTAAACAGCTGTATCTTTTGATTGCACTGGCTTTGAAGTTTTATTTTTTTTTACTGCTTCAAGGAACGTCTCCACAAATTCCTAAGAAAAGGAGTTTTGAAGGACCAACAGATGGACGGAAAACAAAGTGATCGTATAAAGGTTTCGTTTTTCTTTTCAAGGTACGGAGTTCTAAAAAGAAAAGAAAGAAAACACATTTACTTAGCACATACTAAAATACACACAATGGGTACAGAGTGCATGTATCATCATTATCATCAACCTTTTTACTGTCCCACTGCTGGGCACAGGTCTTCTCTCATACAGAGAAAGTTGCAAGTGCATGCATCAGACAGCATCAAATCAAAATTTACCTAAAATTAATACCATATATTTATTGAAAGTCTTTTTAAGCGTAGGTAACAAAAAACACTCTGAATACATTTTTAATAAAAATATGTAATCTGATACAAAGAAATAAAATAAAAAAAATAGACAAGACAATAACATTACCTCAAAAGAAATTCTCCAGTTATAACATAACCGCAATATTTTTTTTTACCCTTTTCTTCTAGCGATATCAATGTAGCCTAGGCTGGGTTGGAGGACCGCCGTAAATCAGAAAGGGTTTGTAATCGAGTTTCTGTAGGTATTTCTGCTATGATACATATTAGGGTATATTTTATGAGAAGGGCACCAAAATTAAACTAAACATTTGACTAAAATAACTAGCCGCGCTCCGCCGTTTCCCCTACATAAGTTTAGATCCCAAGGGAATATCAGGATTAAAAAGTTTACTGTGTTTTATTACCGATTGTAAACTACCTGTGTGCTAAATTTTATCCAAATCCGTTCAGCAGTTTTTGTGCGAAAGAGTAACAAATATTCATACATACATTCTCACAAACTTTCGCGTTTGTCGATGTCGATGAGATAATTTGCACTAAATATTGCGCCTTGGATTTCAAGTTACAATCAATCAAATCACGGTCATTACCACTTAGCCACAACTGCTTCATGGCGCAGCGGTCAACGCGCCTGCTTGCGACGTGGAGGCCCCGATCGATCCCCGGCCAGGTCATGATGGAAAACAATCTTTTCCTGATTGACCTGGGTCTTAGATGTTTATCTATATATGTATCTATTATAAATATAGTATCGTTGAGTTAGTATCCCATAACACAAGTCTCGAACTTACTTTGGGGCTAGCTCAATCTATGTGATTTGTCCGTATATAGTTATTATTATTATGTGTGCCAGTGTGGGTGTGTATATTGTATGTATTGTACGCGAGTATTTTGGGGTTTCCACGAGGACCGATGCCTCCTGGGCCATGGTTGCGGGTTGGTTAAAAAGAAACCGTGGCCCTGGCGCACAGGCAAGTGAAGAAACACGGGTGGGTTTTAGTCAGTAAAAGTCTGACACGTCCTTCCGGTCCGCCCAGAGTGGGAGAATATTGAGTATTTCCCATAGAATATAAAAAAAGGTGTTGGATGGTTTTATGATCCACAAGCTTCTGTTCAAAAATATGAATTTATTCCAATCATAGATACACACTAATTAATAATAAAAATGAGACCGCAACTGAAGAACATTGAGCACAAAAGAAGCAATTAAGTATTCTTCGGTAGTAAATAGATATTCAATATGGAACCCACAGTATGCAGATTACAGCAGACAGTTCAAAACCCCGACTCCCAGCCAGTCTTTGAACCTGCAACTCATTGATTCACTATTTAATCCAAAATTACAATATGTAAGTCCTTACCTTCAATTAGAACCAAGAATCCCAGGCCATTACCTTAGAATTAAATCCTGCAGCTGCTTAAGCCATAATACCTCACAATCATTACGAGATGAAGAAGTACAAATAAATATTGAAGAAAGTGATTCCTAAGGCCTCTGCCTCGAATCTTGCGGGCAGCGGAGCGGCCGCGACGGCGGCGAGTGAGCGACAGGATCTTATGCGTAAAATCAAACGGATCGGTTCTCGAAAACACCGGCGCGGCAGCGTTGCGGTGGCAGGCAGCGAGCGGTGTACTTTTTGCGCTCGAATCTTGCGGGCAGCGAGCGGTGATCGAGCGTTATGAATAAATTTGAATCAAAAGGAAGTTGCCGCCATTATTCAGACATTTCTTTCGCGAATAAAAACAAATATCTCGTCGACATAATCGTGAACACAACACTACGCGGCTATAGTGACGCGCGATCTGCCCGCTAGTTTCGAGAACGGGTCTTCGATGCCCACCCGGTTCCCGCGCCGCTGCCGCTGCCGCCCTGCTGCCCGCAAGATTCGAGACAGCGGCTTAAGAAAAATTTGCGTTGACGACTCGACGTAGGGATTTCAAGTTACGGAGTAGCATGCTACGAGCTACGGCGTAGCACTTCTAAGAGAAACACGCACGTCTGCGTCATCTCATTTAATCCTTGTCTTCTGAACATGTTTGAAGACTTTCGCTGATTGATAATTATTTAAACAATATGACCAGTTGGGTCTCAAAGCTGGGTTGTCTACAGAAACAGCTATATTGTGTTTAAAGCGTCAAGTACTACACTGTTAGAACGAGTAAACCTGTCTTTGTATGCTTCCTCGACTTGTCGAAGGCTTTCGACCTGCCCCCTAATCGCCGATTAGGGGGTTTAGTTTAGATAGTGATAGAGGGACTGATCCGCAGATTTTAATACTTGTATGAGAATCAGGCCAATATTGTTCGATGATTGGAGGCTTACTCGGCACCACACAGATTAGAGTGCGGCGTGAGGCAAGGGCTAGGGATAGGGGATTCCCTTTAGCGAAGATCTTTAACCTGTATGTTAATGCGCTGATAAAGGGACTCAGCATTACACTTGTCGATATTGGAGGTGTATGCCTCAACAATATCAGACGGTATGGTGCTGCTGAGCGCCTGTCTGTAGCTGATTGGTATCTGTTAGAGGTAATCCGAGGAGCACGGTTTGTTGTATAATATGAGTAAAATTCAGTGAATGGTCTTTCGGGCCAGAGGGAGGCGTCCAGGGGCCCTAGTCTGCGATTAAAATAATGTCAGAATGGTCGATCAGTGATCTCATGATCGATTTTGATAAGTGTTGTATATGTGGTTAGAATTACCCTTTCCATGTGTGCGTGGCTGCGCCCACACGAGGTGTTTACCGGAAATTAAAGAGAGTGTCCATAGCGGTAGCGTGTTTCACTTGTCACCCACATCAAGTACTCAACAACAAGTTACAGAATCTAGTATCAAAATGGCGTCACTGTGACTTTCCTGTGATCGGTCAATGATACTCCATTTCCTTGCGATCACTCTTTATAAATAAATACTCAAATTCAGTAGTAAAACGAAAATAATGTCTACTAAGAGGTTTTATAATAACGGCAATACGGCAATGTCACTCTATCATCATTAAAAAAATACGAGAGGACTGACCGAATAATTGATTGATCATTATGAATTTAGCAGATTACGGACTTTTAAATGCCTCAAATTTTAATTGCACTGGTCCGTTCCATCATCGGACGACACGTCGTACGGCGAGTTTCCACCCTTACGTTGTTGACACCACAACGAGCAGAACGAAGCGTTTCGCCTCGCCTTTTATACCGCGTACATAGAGGGACTGGAACAATTTGCCCGCGGCGGTGTTTCCGTCGGTCTACAATTTAAGTGTCTTCAAGGTTAGAGTGAATAGAGTCTTAATTAACTAGCGCGCTTTACTATCAACGATTGCATTACTGCTTACCATCAGGCGAGATTGCGGTCAAAAAATTGAGTAACCTCTTCCTTTTTGAAGTTAGTTAAAAAATAGCAGACATTGTAAGGGAACGTGGCACTGTCTGTTCGTGCAAATATGAGAATTTGCTCGATATTCGAGGAACGTGAAAATAACCCTATTTAGGGCTTTTTCTACGTCCTTTTGTACCGGCAGATTGTGGATGGGTTACGCGCAGAAACAGTACAGTGCTCTACTTGTCCAATACAGCAACGCGTTTAGGGTGTTCTTGGATGTTTGCTAAGGGTGCGTAAGATGCAGGTAACAGTTGTATTGTCATTATCAGCTTGTCAAAGTCTTTGGCACATTAACTCGTGTTTGTTGTCAATCAAGTTCTTAAAGTTTGTTATTTATAAGTGTTATTATCCACATTCTGGCGGATATCGCCAATGACAGTTGAAAAAGACGGCCGCGTGAACCGTATGTGAGTTAGGTATTGTTTTTTTTTTTTTTAATAATTATAAACTAGCGCTTGACCGCAATCCCGCCTGATGGTAAGCAGTGATTTATAGTGTCGTTTACTCAAAAAAAAAAGCGTGATTTATGTAGTAAAAAGTGCATTCAGTAAATAATTCAAAAAGAACATTGAAATATCGCAACATAGTGGCCACATCTTGACTTTGCCTCAAACCTGGTGAAGCCGTACGGAGGACGGGTCTGAGCAGTTGTGTTGCGATGTGTGCCGGTTGTGATGCGCCAAATGTTGTTGTGTTGGGAGTTTGGTCATGGAACATCTCCAGATCAATCTCCCTGTGGCGCAGCATCGTTGGTCGTCTTTTTGAGTTTAACATTGCATCACCTCGCTCAACTGCCTTCTCCCTTCCTATTCACTAAGTTGTTTTTAGCGAATAGGCTAAATAAACTAACGCGCACAAGTGGGGTCAAGCACACATGTGTTTTTTCCATCATTATGTATTAATGAGACAGTATTATATTGTTATTTCGCAATGATGAATCTTCTGCTCATTTATCTACATCGCGTCAATACCGAGAAATACCCATTTTGCTTTTCCCAGCTGAATAGAACCGCTTTTCCGATAGGATTATAAATTGCATTCAAATTCTGTGTCCTATTTATAAAAATCTGCTTCTAACTGAATATGTGCTCTACTAGATTTTCCTTTTATTACAGTCAGATACCAGTTTTTAGACTAAGATTTTCTCGTCTATCGTTGGATTGAAAGTCGGATATCTCAGAATTTATTTGTGTGCCTAGATCGGTTGCTTGATAAGACGTAAAACCAAAACAAATGACATTCATGGCCCATTTGTATCTTGTCTCTGAGCTGTTAACGCATTGAAGATATTTGTGGTATTGTAGACGGGCAATATCTACATACATTTTTAAGGAGTTCCAATTGTAATTTCAGTGTCAATCTGTCAAATCACCTCTTTTTAGTCACTAACATTTTTGGGAAGTTTTTGATATTAATTGTCATTAACATGAGATGGAGACTTGAGTTTGTACGTTTTTAAGTACATAATAGTACCCTTCAGGCAGCGGTGACCAGTTCCTACCAGGAAAAGGCTAATAATAATTATTTTTCTCAAAATTATTCAATATATTTTTATTTTTTTTAGTACAAAATAGAATCCTGTAGATATCCATAGGACAACGGTGACCAGTTACTAACAGGAAAAGGCCAATACCTCTAGGCCACACAAATATTTGTTCCGTGCGGAAATGGAATCAAATCCATCACACGCAGCACAGCATTCGATCGCGCAACTACTGCGCCAACCCTGTCGTCATTATTATATAGCATATATATTATATACGCTCCTACTGTCTCCAAATAAATCCATCTTAATTCTGTCTAATTAACTCCTTACATCTAAAAGATAAAACGTTCATTAGTTAACTTAAGAAGATGAATGGCAGTTGCCAACGTAGGTACAGTAATATGTCTGAAAATGAAGACCCTTATAATTATGACAAGCCATTGTATGAAGGATTTCATGAAAATTTGGGAAATATCTCGACTTCTTCAGAGTTCATTTTCGCGTACATTGAGTCGGTATGGTTGTAGAAATTTATAACTCACTTCATGATGTTTATTTTTGATTTAAATGCATGGGAATAAAATTATAAACAGTATACTAAATATAATCTAGTATAAACATACATAATATCTAGGCTAGGCTAGCTGCGCCGCGCAGTTTCACCCGTGTAGGTTTCGATATGTTTTTTTTATATGCTCCGCTTCTATTGGCCGCAGTGTGATGTTATATAGCTTAAAGCCTTCCTGGATTAATGAGCTATCCACCGCAAAAATTTTTTTTTCTAATAGGACCAGTAGTTCCTGAGAATAGCGCGGTCAAACAAACAAACAAACTCTTCAGCTTTATATATTAGTATAGATTTTCAGCCCCATCATAAGCCTAATTTGAATTAAGTAAAATATAGAAAAACTGTTTATTTCGCACAAATAAAACGCACATTACAAGTAAACAATATTAATAATTAAATAAAAAAAAATACAGATTTAAGTAGCTTGCTGTGTTGTCGTCTGTACATAAATAAAGGGTAGCATCAGAGGGGTAATCTTCGCGATTAAGAACATTCGTGTTTCACTTCTTCACACATTCACTTCTCCTTCGCAGGTCTGCTGACAAAATTCTTAATAAATAAACAATACCTTTGTACTCAGATTTTAATTTTGTCGCTGCCCTTTGTATTTATGTGTGTGTATTGCGGCGCTAGACATAGTTCAAATATTTGAACACTTGTTTGTTATTTGACCACTTCTTTGGACACATGTGTAGCACGAGTATTTGAGTATTTGTTCAAAGCTTTGTTAAAACATTTGTACTTTGCCATTCGTTGTCGGTTTCGAGCGCACATCAAAGCGTTCAAAGTTGTCTGTGTTCAAATGTTTGCGTAGCCTGCAGCATAGACAAATATTTGTCTGTGTCTTTCGCCGGCTTAAAATTAATAATAATAGGTAAACAAATAAGTTTCCGCTGTTTTATGAACATCCGGACGAGCATTATCACGTAGGAGAATAATTTTGTCATATCTGCAGTAGTAATGTGCGCGTTTTTCGTCTTCCTTCCATCATCCTCCAATAATGCTTCCAATCCCGTGTCTTTTTACGATTTTGGCCTTCCACTACGTTCTTTATCTTCACAGTTTCTAAACTTTTGAAACCACTCACGACAACTTATATCTCTTAAAATAGCTTCACCATAAGCTTCTACAAGCAATCGATGGGCAGCTGCAGATTACTTCAAAGTAACAAAAGTTCTCGCAAATAACCACTATTCGGCACGAAACTTGACATTTTTGCACAAAAATAAATATATGATACTGATACAGAGTCACTAATACTCAAGTGTATGTTATTACCAGATGTCCAAACATACGATATCACATTTTACATCTGACAATTTGAACGAAACCTCGTAGTGAGGACATCTTTTGTTAACTTATTTGTACACCTAATAAAATTAAATTCAAAGGTTCACAGTCTAATTTGTCCAAAATATTTTCCTATATTTCTGATTGTGACTGAGAAGAGTTTGCAACTAGGTTTTGAACGTTTTCAATTACTGGTAATTAACCTTCTGATATTACGTAATTACTAATAATATACAACCCACAAGGCATAATTAATAACTATCTTACATGTAAAAGATTTACTCCATCTCATAAATTGAAAATCGTATTAACTTCCAAAGGGTTTTAATATTGAAGTAGTGGAGTTTGCAGTGACTATTACCAAGATTAAACCTCTTTTAATAAATTTATCACAGCAAAATGAGGTTTTCTTACCTTTAAGAACTATTTCTGTTATAAAAAGTTAGCTTGCTGTTCTTGGTAAATACTGTTGTAGAAAAAGAAAGGGCAGGGTATGAATAAAGAATCTTTCCTTTTTTACAGACAGTTTCCTGTAGCAGCCATTTTTATTACCATAATTGAAGAGGGTTCTTACTTACTCGTTTTGTTTGGTAACCAAAATTGGTATTTTCGTAACATTTTTTTGTAAGCACGGAATAAATATCGTTTATTTCTGAAGAAAGTCAAGACATCTGTACAAATTACAGTACTTGTGTGTTCAACGCGGATTATCGTATTTTTTTACTGTGTATCTGTACCTTAAAATCCATTTATGAAAAACTATCCCTTATTTTTTGTAGGAAAATCTTCCTGGATATCCCTGGCCTGGGAAGAACGGAGATTTGTTCCGACCTCTTACAAACTAAAATCCTTCAAGTACCTTCTAGTACAATACAAATTACACTAAAAATAATGTTATGGAGTAGTCCAAATCTCTATGCATACTTAATGCATCAAATTAATGCATCAAATCCAAACCACTCCTACACAAATAAGTTCACAGGGCCTTGCACTCAAAACTAACGCATTTAGCATCATCCACCGCCCTTCAGATTAAATCGAAACACTACAGCGTAGACATTGAATGGAAATGCGACGCTTGACTTTCAATTACGTTTTCATGTATACAAGTTTCATTTAAAACGCTTTCGCGAATGAGTTGTGAGTAGTGTGTTATTAAAGCAGTAATGCAGTTTTTAATTTAAGGAACTAAATGTTCAGTTCATGTGTAGTATGTGAAAGTATGTGAAAGTTGTAGGTATCTCATTTAAGACAATGCTATATAGGTAATGATATCAGTTGTATATTTATATGATATCCATACTAATGCTATGAAATAGAATAGTTTTTTTTATTTCAGGCGTTCATAGGGTTGGTAAATAAAAATATACTTACTTACTATTGTTAGTAGGTTACAGATACAGGTATATAGACAAAACCCAGCGTGGAGCTGCATCCGTAACATCGGGGAATCCCACCGATATGCGAACAAACTAAGAATACTGTTGGTGCCGGCGTTAAGACGCGTCATTTTGCGCACCTGTTCCTAATACTCGCTGCAAAGACATTAATATTATTACCCACAAACATCCTTGATGCAGTACAACTCCACGGCTGCCGCAAAAGTACCCTCAGTGTCATCATGTGTTAAAGTTGGTCGAACGGACTTTAACAAGATTTCTCTAAACTTATCCCAAATTGTGTTAGTGATTTACCAACGAGGTAAATTTATTTAATGTCGAGCAGCTTATGGCAAAATAACATCAGTCCCAAGGGTCGATCAGGTTTGGGCACGCCACTATAGCAGCGGTAAGTCTCCTCATTGAAGAGTGGCTAGAGAGGCGCCCTCACCTTCCGCCTGACGCAGGTCCTCACCGGACACGACTGTTTTGGGACGTTCCTGTTCCGAATAAGGCGGGAGGAAACGCCAGCGTGTCATCACTGTGCGGATCGCCCTGAGGACACGGTCGAGGTCTGCCCGGCTTAGGTAGGACTTCGCTGTGCCCTCGTGGCGGCGAACTTTTACGTCCAGCCCTAGTCCAGGCCATGGTCCGGAGCGAGAGTACAAGGCAGGCCGTCACCTCCTTCTGCGGAGCAGTGATGCTGACAAAGGAGGAGGCGGAGCGCGTGATGGAGTGGTCATCCCAGCGCCCTCACGCCTCTAGCCCTGGTTCCCTGGTCGAGAAACAATATCAATCTGCCGGCTACCATAAGTCAGGGACCTGTGTCGTAGGAGTGGAAACAGCAGCCTGATTATGCATGTATGATGCTTGTGCAATTTTTATACTATACATCAAAATTTAGTAAAATTGTTAATTTTAACAGATTGATAGGAACGGTTAATATAACCGCTGTAGGTACTATTTAATGTGATAAGTTATCACATTAACCGTTGGCTTTTCCATTGCCATATCACTTTTATACGAGAAACAGAAATAACCGTTTTTGTATGAAATAACTAATCCTGAAAAAAAAGTTATCAGATGATTTAAAAAAAGAGCCTTAAATTGTAAAGCTGTTTTATTACCTACAGGTTATCACTGGCATTTTAGTCACCTCTCTACATACTTTCCGAATGGGTTACAGATAAATATTTTGTATATTTATGTATTTTTCAACAAATCGAACACTTTACATCCCACATCATCGTTTTTATTGAGGGACTCCTATATCGTAAATGTCAACATCCACTAGCCGTATTACACTCTACAATTGAAATCCTATAAAAGGGCAGTAAAATTCAAAGAGAATCGTAATCAGGTATAAACGCCCTCATAATATGGCGACTGCTGAGAGAAAGGTCATGTTTTGCAGACGACATGTTTGAGTTTGTTATTATATTTTTTTTTAATTATAAGCTAGTGCTTTACCGCTATCCCGCTTGATTATTAGCAGTGATGCAATCGTTGATGTTAAAGCGCACTAGTTTCTGTTCACTCTAGTCTTGAGGACACTTAATTTCCCCTCACTCGCACACTGCTGATCTTAATTACTTAATCACATGTCATATTACTCCAACACTCCACACAAGATCACCACACTCACTCATCTTCTCATAACAAGACTCCACAACTAATTCTGCAATATTATAGGCAGGTATTTCTTATATTTATAAGAATTATTTTTACTATTACATGTTACTCTTGTTTTTATCTGTTAAGCATATTGTTAACGAGAGTCAAAGATAAATAATAGGCAAAACAAAATAAAAGTTATATTATTTTGTCATGCCTATTAGTGCCAGTATCTACGTTAAAGCTAATTCTAGCCTGGTGACCTGTAACACAGGTTTTTCTCCAAATACCTATATCAGGCACGAGTCTCTCACAAAGGTGGAATTCAGCTGAGACTTTTTTTTTGTACTCACTATTACTAATCAACTTTGTGAAGAGAGAATAAATTATTGTTATTATAATTGTTGTCAGACGGAAACACCGAGGCGAATCACTTCTTTTTTTTTTTAATAATTATAAACTAGCGCTTGACCGCAATCCCGCCTGATGGTAAAGCGCGCTAGTTTATTAAGAGCCTATTCACTCAATTGAGCGAGGTGATGCAATGTTAAACCCAACAACACGATCAACGATGCTGCGCCAAAGGAAGATTGATCTGAAGACCCTCCACGACCAAACTCCCAACACAACAATATTTGGCGCATTGTACCCGGCACACATCGCAACACAACTGTTCAGACCCGTCCTCCGTACGGCTTCACCAGACGCTCACGCTTCAGAATCGCTTGACGGTAAGACTTTGTCTGATACCAGCAAGAAAAGACGTCATTTCGTCCGAATCGTAGTGGTGTCAACGACGTAGGTAAGTGTTGATACTCGCCGTAAGACGGGTCGTCCGATGATGGAATGGGGATGGGGAATTAAGTCATGCAATTCCCAGTC
Organism: Sesamia inferens; assembly: GCA_037179545.1. NCBI lineage: Eukaryota > Metazoa > Arthropoda > Insecta > Lepidoptera > Noctuidae > Sesamia > Sesamia inferens. The sequence continues at coordinate 30,108,320 of CM073929.1, forward strand.
ACAATCTCTAAAATGCATCCTATAGAACACCAACAGGCTGGCTACTCTCTTTGCCTTTGCTCCAGGCTTTGGAGTCAGTTTTGAACCAATTACAATCAATCAATCTAACAAATAAAAATTTTCGTAGCCCAAAGTTTGTTGTTATTTCCTTGTGGATGCGAACGAAACCAGTTATAACTTTGTTATGAGCACAGCGTCAAAACATTTGCCTATTTTGTTAACTATATCTCATAAAATCTATTCCTTTCCTTAATATTTTCCAACATTTAACTTGAGAGCAATACTCTAATAATATGTTTACAGGCAGTCCATGGCACTTAGGTGGTATAATGGATGTTTTTCTACTATTGTTGTGGTGACTTCCAGTTACAGACCCGAGCGTGTAAATAATTAATTGTTAGTACACACCTAAGTATGCTCAGGGTTTTGTTGTTCATTCATTTTCGTGAATAATCACTAAAGCGACCGGTTTTAATAATTCTAGAATGCTTTCACCAAAGTTTGTTTTAGTACAAGAATATAGCCCCCTTTATTCATAAACGTTGGTGATTAGTAATCACTCATCGTTAGTGATTCCTAATCACCTGGCTACTTTCGATTCAGTGGAGAGGCGTGCGAAGAGGCTGATTGGCGACCCAGGTTTAACTCGAAGCGATCTCCAAAGCCTGGAGCACAGGCGTAGAGTAGCCAGCCTTTCGGTCTTCTATAGGATGCATTCTGGTGAGTGTGCAAGGGAATTGCATGATTTGATTCTCCCATCTCGATCCGGACGAAGCGTTTCGCTTCTTCTTTTATACCGCGTACATGGGACTGGAACAATTTGCCGGTGGCGGTGTTTCCGTCACACTACAATTTGAGTGTCTTCAAGGCTAGAGTGAATAGGCTCTTAATAAACTAGCGCGCTTGGCAAAGCGCGCTAGTTTATTAAGAGCCTATTTTGCCTGATGGCAATCAACGATTGCATTACTGCTTACCATCAGACGGGATTGCGGTTAAGCGCTAGTTTGACTTGACTTGACTTAAATCATCGTTTATGAATAAACCCCTATGTAAATAAAGATATCATAAACACTATGTTTAGGGTTCCGTACTTTAAGGTTAAAATGGAGCCTATTTATTACTTTCCACTGTCCATTTGTATGTGTTGCTGTCACCAGGCTGTATCTATCTCATAGCTAGACAGTTGAAATTTCCACTGATCATGTACTATAACTACTACACAAACACATACACACACGCAGGTCTACACACACGCAGTTCCATACTCATGCACCCACACATACACCCACACACACGTGCGCACACACACACAGAAACACACACGCAGGTCCACACACACACACAGTTGTGTCATACAAACAATTCATACTTTTTGTGCCAATTTTTCTATAACAAATATTATTATTAATAATATTACTCGTATTTCGTTTGCTGCTATAATAACAAATAGTAAAAACAGACCCATTTTTTGTGATGTGTTACGAAACCCTTCGTACTTGAGTCCGACTCCCACTTGGCAGGTTTGTTTTTACTTCTTTACGTGTATTTAGAATAACTTGTAAAACACTCACAACTTCGCAGGACTCACAGAATTAATATCAACTCATTTTTTATAATATAAATAAAAACATTTAAATTGATCTCTCTAAACATTAATAACCCTACCAAAACAAAACTAGATGACTATACAGATAGTGCATTGAACATTTAGAGGCGGTAGGTACTTACTACAAAAAAAAAATAATCTTAAAACAGTTATCTGGATTTGAATTCATGTCCTACAACTAAAAAAAACACAGTATCACAACAAAAAAAAATATCATGGCCGTTACCACCACATCGCAACTGTTCCCACAGTTCTCTGATGTGAACAAAATTAAGCTTTGTCCCTATCTGTAAACATAAAAAAGCCATGTTACACCTGCTTTTGGGTTTGATGTAGCAAATACAGTGTCTGGTGTCTCTCACATATTTATGATTCAATCTGAGAAACAAGAATAGCTGGCACTCAGGTTTAAGTGTAGTCTTCGGGCGACACTACGAGCCACAACTCAACGGGTGTCAGGTGGCTTGTATCAAATCCTAGCAGTTAAATTCATGTTATTAAAAAGAAACATAATATTCTCAGTGGTATCGTGTAGCCTTTATTACAGATTGAAATAATTATTTTACTTCGACGACACGTTTCTCGCCGTGACTTTCGAAACGTCTTTTGGCCAATATTTTTGTGGGTAAAATTAGCCTGAGCTGTAGCTATCCTTTTCGCACTTTACGGGGAGAGGTTGGAAACGACGCGATGGCAATAGTCCCCTCTTAACACAGGTCATATACTACCTGTGTGCGAAATATCATTCAAATCCTAAAAACTATATTTACAGCTTCTACAGGCTTTTCTTCCAGACAAGTAACGTTAAAGCAATTGCCATGTAGATATAGAAAGGGAGCGCAGGGCACTTGCTGTCCGGTGTAATATGTTGGGCCGTAGATTTGCTCGGTGTACGGACCTAGTTAAAATAACTCTTTTCAAGGCGTACTGACAGAGTCTGTACACGGGTAGTCTATGGGTCAATTACACTAACAAATCGCTGGATGTCCTTCGCGTCCAATATAACAATGGCTTCAGGATGTTGTTGGGACTTCCTCGCTGCTGCAGCGCACCGGGAATGTTTGCGTTTGCTTGTATCGATGGGTTTTTCGCGATTATGCGAAAAAACAGCGTCACTTCTGCGGAGAGTGAGATATAGTCCGAACAGTATCCTAAGAACTGTATCGGAGAGTTTCGGCTCTCCAATTATAAAGCAATTTATACAGAGGGTGGTGGGTACTAACACTAGATAGTAAGTTGTTTTTTTTTGATGTTACTAACATTCTATATAATCTGGTCCGAAATAAAAATCATTTTATTTTTATTTATTTATTTATAAACTCAATTGAATGACACACTATTAACCACAATCATATTTTACACAAGCATTTTTAAAGATCATCGTCATCATCATCATCATCATCATCAACCTTTTTATCGTCCCACTGCTGGGCACAGGTCTCCTCTCATACAGAGAAGGATTGATCGTAATCACCACGCTTGGAGTTAGCGATTTCAGACTTAAAGTCCAGATTTCCTCAAGATGTTTTCCTTCACCTTCAGTCATTGGTGTCCAAGATATACTTAGAAAGTACATATAACTTTAGAAAAGTTACATTGGTACCTGCCTGACCTGGAATCGAACCCGCGCACTCAGACTTCAGAGGCTGGTGTTTTAACCACTAGGCCACCACGACTTTAAGGATACTGCTGCGTATTTCCGAAAAAAATGTCTTTTTTTTAATAGTTATTAACTAGCGCTTGACCGCAATCCCGCCTGATGGTAAGCAGTGATGCGATCGTTGATGATAAAGCACGCTAGTTTATTAAGAACCTATTCACTCAGAAAAACGAGCGAAGTGATGCAATGTTAAACCCAACAACACGACCAACGATGCTGCGCCAAAGGGAGATTGATCTGAAGATCCTCCACGACCAAACTCCCAACACAACAACATTAGGCGCATCGTACCCGGCACACATGGCAACACAAGTGCTCAGACCCGTCCTCCGTACGGCTTCACCAGACATCATGCCGGAACACGACAAATCGCTTGGCGGCAAGGCTTCGTCTGGTGGGTGGTAACTTCTGCCGGTGGCCGGTGTTATGGCCTACCACACGGAACAAATATTTGTATAGCCTATACAGGTCGTTGCTTCGGACCTGGTTATTTGTATATGCGAGTTTTTAAATGTTTTAAACGCACCAACGATACAGGAGGAATTCCTAGTGTAGGGTATTTTTTTTTTAAGAAAAAATAATTACTAGTATTTTCTAATCCTTGTTTTATTTGTGACAAATTGATTATCAGCAACGGAGCACAAATTTAGGCTCAGGGTTGATAACAAGAGTATCTTAATGGTAATAATGATAACACTATTCCTTAAGTAATAAATTGAATACAAAAACTGGCGAACTCAGGATATGTTGAAAGCTGTATATTATATTCTTCGATAGAGTTCTATAAAAGTTGCTAAGCATCATCGTCATCATCATTTCAGCCGAAAGACGTCCACTGCTGGACATAGGCCTCCCCCAAGGATCTCCACGGCGACCGGTCCTACGCCTCCCGCATCCAGCGGTTTCCCGCGACCTTCACCAGGTCGTCGGTCCACCTTGTCGGGGGCCTACCCACGCTACGTCTTCCGGTGCGTGGTCGCCACTCGAGAACCCGTCGGCCCCATCGGACATCGGTCCTACGGGCAATGTGTCCAGCCCACTGCCACTTTAGTGTTGCAATTCTTCGGGCTATGTCGGCTACTCTCGTTCTTCTGCGGATCACCTCATTCCTGATTCGATCGCGCAGTGAAACCCCAAGCATAGCCCTCTCCCTTGCCCTTTGAGTTACTTTGAGCCTTCTTTTCTTCTTCTTTTATTTTATATTAACCGCTAACAACTGGCCTTATAGCCCGCTGTTAGCGTTAAAAAAAGGCTTTAAAATTTTGCATTTGATCCGTAGATTAGTGACCGTGTTTTATCCTTATTAAGATATCCATGCACGTGAAACCGCGAAGGGCAGCTAGTATATAACAAGCTATTGACTGCTGCGCTACGCGTCGCGGGTTCGATTCCCATACGGAACAAATAGTAGTATGACCTACAAGTGGTTGTTCCGGGTCTGGATGTTTGTGTGAGTTTATGTGTTTCTAAACGCACCCACGATACAGGCGAAATTCATAGTGTGGGGCAAAGTTAATTACCCTAATAAAAGCCTCAAAGCTGAACAAATGTCTGGCTAATGTTGTGACTAGTAACGTTATAAATATAACATGCTTTTGTGACTTCGAAGACTTTGCAAGCAAGCTGTAAGAATTAAGGTTGGACAGCTATCAGACTTTACTTCTGAGTCAGAATTGTCACCCATTTTAAAACACAGCGTAAATGTCGAGAAGCTAGCCATGAGCCCCTTTGTAGGTGTTTAGTACCCAAAGGCAATAAGTTTCTGAAGCCTATAAAACAAACAATAAAAAAGCACTTGGAATTGGTAAACAATTGTTTCTGTCTGATTAGAATGCGTAAGAGCAATCTTTAGAACTCGTGATGACTTCTAAACTGTCATTTCTGAAATGTAAAACACTTTGTAGATAAATACAATTCTGTAAATTAAAGTTTTGCATTTTAATGTCTGTTCTTTGCGGCTGAAATTGTTGTACATTACGTATAATCTTTTTTTGCAATCTTCTTTTAAATAATATAAAGTTGTTTATTTAACGGCTAAATTGTCTAGAGGTCTAAAATACGAAGAAACATTTATTATTTTTATTATCTGTAAATGTCAATATATTATAATTTATATCGTATTTTTTTCTTAATAAATGGTTAAATAAATGAATAAACAAGCAATAAAACGAGAAAAAGTCTAATATAAAAATGTCTCTTAACTAATAATAACTTGACAACAGCATCTAATAAAACTGAAGATTGACAACATCGTCCTATTTTTGTTAACAAGACGCGTTATTACGTTGTTTTGAAGGCATCTGAATGGGTATATAGGGGTGAAAGAAAAACTTTCAAGCGCCTGTGAACGTTTTTTTTTTAATAAAAACAAAACGTTGCCCCACACTAGGAATTTGTCCTGTATCGTGGGTGCGTTTACGTGTATGTGAGTTTTACATGTTTATCCAGACCCGGAACAATTACTAGTAGGTCATACAAGTGTTAGTTTCGTGCGGGAATCGAACCCGCGACACGCAGCGCTGCAGTCAATAGATTGCCCACTGGGCTGTCTATTGATTATAATTAAGTCACCTATCTCCAGTTATAATCAATAGATCATAACTGTGGAGGCATGAGGAACAGAGAGTAAAGTTCACTCATTTTCCATCGAAACGGGAGGATCCTCCGACCAGACGGATGTCTGGCGGGCACTTGCCCAATGGTTGAAATTGGGAAGTTGTATATATGCTTGTAGCGCGGTAAACTCTGATTGCGAGATGTAGAATTCGTGTGACGTCAGTATGACGCGTTGTTTATTTTTTGGCGTTTTTGTAGGTAGTGTTACCGCTACAGTACAAATTAAGTAGTCGCTCTGTATAAGATACTGTTATTAAGCTGCATTCAATTAACATAAAGCCGACCTCCTTTTGTATGTCATATAAATTGGCAAAATATAGCGCACATATCTGTCTAAGTATATCTGTAACCATGGAAATAAACAAAATAAATGATTGATTGATGTAGTTGGGAAAATTCTGGGCAGTTATGTGGTTCAAAAATGCATAGTTGAATGAAATGAAATGAAATCGTTTATTAAGCAAGTAGGATCACCGATCACTTTTATACGTCATATGCTTTTTGAAGTGAAACTTCTTTAGGCACGCTTGACTTGGGGAGTAAACTAGCGAAAGCGTTACGAAAAATGATAGGAAAAAAAATGATGAAGGCGAACGGAAGCAGAGTATAGTCCTATTTCGTCTGTAATACAAACAAGGCGTTGGCTCATGTAAATATTGCATGACCTGTCGAGTATGAAGTTGTGAGTTCGCATCTCGCCGAAGGCAATATACATTTTTTGGATCTTTTTAAGATTTGTTAACAATTGAGTCGAGTATGAAGTTGTGAGTTCGCATCTCGCCGAAGGCAATATATATTTTTTGGATCTTTTTAAAATTTGTTAACAATTGATTACCTAAGAGCACAAATAAATTTATAAATTTCATTCTGTTCTGGCCTTTATATTGTTTTATATATTTTTGCTGAACATTTCTGATATAATTGAAAGTATAGAAGCCTTAAGATATCGTCACAATACGATAATTGGACACAAAGTACAAATTGCTTTCGAGCCTCATAAGCTCAATTATTAAGCTAAGTACCTTGATTGATTAAGAACTATGAATTTCTTCGAGAACATGACGCTGCGAACACCCCCCGACCCCCTCATTGATTACCTCACCCCCCCGTGGATTATCTCGGGAACCAGAGGTCGTGGACTACCCGAGTTTGGGGTCCCCTGAATCAGGAGGAGGAGCCCGACCTTTTGGCCCTGAGGGAATCCACTCCCCTCCTCTCCCCCTCCCCCTCCCCCCGCAACCCCACGAAACCTATCCTCCTCCCCGACCCCCTTTAGTTACCTCACCCCCCCGTGGATTATCTCGGGAACCAGAGGTCGTGGACTACCCGAGTTTGGGGTCCCCTGATTCAGGAGGAAGAGCCCGACCTTTTGGCCCCGAGGGAATCCACTTTTTTTTTTTTTTTTTTAAATTGGAGGTCTATGCAAAAATATTAATTTATAAATGAAAGCATGAAATAAATTTAAATATTTATAGAAAATTAATATATATATATGTATATACATGTAGGTATATATTGTACACACACACATATATATATATATATATATATATATATATATATATGTGTATATATATACATACAGATGGTGCAAAAGAAGTTTCACTTCAGTCGTGTGGTCATAAGCACACTCGTTTTTTTTTTTAAACTAGATGAAGCCGACATTTCCTAACCGACTACCTCTGAGAAGAAATAGCCGAAATAAAGTCAGGGATCATCGTCTTTTTTCAAGTCCAGACATTAAAAATGAAAATGTTTACAATAATTTACGTTATAATTACGCATCATCATCATCATCATCAATCTTTTTATCGTCCCACTGCTGGGCACAGGTCTCCTCTGATACAGAGAAGGTTATAATTACGCATATTACTTAATAACAATGCTTAACAGAGCGAGCAGCTAAAATAATTCATATATAAAGCTTATAAGTGTGACGTTGTCAAATTGCACGTAAGAGTGTTTTACATTCACTCGTCGAATTAGTTAGTATGTAAGACGAAAAAACAGAGTAGCCAGCCTGTAGTGTGCGAGGGAATTGCATGACTTAATTCCACCATCTCCGTTCCACCATCGGACGACCCGTCGTACGGCGAGTTTCCACCGTTACGTTGTTAACACCACTACGACCCAGCCGAAGCATTTCGCCTCGTTTTTTATATCGTGTACATCGAGGGACTGGAATAATTTGCCAACGGCGTTGTTTCCGTCGGACTACAATTTGAGTGTCTCCAAGGCTAAAGTGAATAGGCTCTTAACAAACTAGAGATCTTTAGCATCAACGATTGCATCACTGCTTATCATCAGGCGGGATTGCGGTCAAGTACTAGTTTATTATTTATAAAAAAAAAAACAAATAACAAATATTATTAAAAAATAATTCATATACCAGTTGATTGTTTAATATGGCTTCATTCACACGTTTGTTGCATATAAAAAACACTGTATAATTAGATGGGACAAACAAATCATCACAGTGGAAATTTGGGTCTTCGCTTTTGCTCAACCATATCGTGATTGGCCTCTAGTCTAACTTAACGCTAATGAAGTGAAGTGCCACTGCCAATTTGAACTCTTCGTTTTAGTTACTGAGTATCACAAAGATCCCCTGGTAAGGTAATTATCCCGTCCTCTTCTTCGCCTTTAGTCCTTCAGCTTGAAGTCGAAAATCAGTTCAAGTATAATGGTATCCCCCTCTCCCTCAGTAATGGTAAGCCCCTTACAGAGTTAATGCTGTACTTGAGCAAGCGTGAAGCACTCTTCTGCTTACCGGTCCATGGAAACATAGCGATTTTATTAAAAAATATTTTCACCTGAAGTGTGCACTTAGCTATTTCATTTTCAACCAGCATCAGCAGCATTTTTTTGTCTAAAAATGGAATTGTCTGAAGAACTTTACTGTTCGCTGAAAATTTTTGAAATCTTAGGGAGATTTTAATTTAAAGTACTTCCTAGCTATTTTGCCATTGCAAGATTTTACATGTATTTAGTGAGGAGAATTATAAAAGAATATAGTATTTATTTAAATACCTTGAAAAGTACTGTGCATAGTTTTCTTATTTTAATTTTTATTGTACATAGCCTTTTTATTCGATCGTTTTCCCGCCTAATGGTAAGCAGTGAATTTGCCAGCGGTGGTGTTTCCGTCGGAAAGTAGTAGACGAAAAAAACTAATTAGTCCGTCAGTCAGATTTCCAAAAAATACTAGACACGTATTTTTTCTTTTTTCATATAAACTCACTGTCTTCGGTGTTCGTATCATCTATATGCTGATGATCTTCAGTTATATACAGCTGAGCGGGTCGAAGGTATATCGAGCGCAATAGCGGAGGTAAATCATGACTTGGAGGCTATTAAAGATTGGTCTGATAGGTTTGGAGTGTCTGTGAACCCCTTAAAGTGTCAGGCTATTATTATTGGAAGCTCACGCATGATAAGCAGATTAACTCTTAGCTCTCTCCCTCCGCTTATCTTCAATGGTACCGTCATACCCATTACCCCTACTGTTAAAGATCTTGGTTTGTATATTGACTCGACGCTTAGCTGGCAACGTCAGGTCTCCTGTGTTAGCCAAAGAGTCAACGGTACCCTGCGTTCGCTGTATCGCCTGAGGAATTTCTTACCCACTAAAACAAAAACCATGCTTGTGCAGACTCTGATTTTCCCTATTATTGACTATGGTGACGTGTGCTACTTTGATCTGAATGCGGCTTTGCTGGATAAGCTTGATAGATTGCTCAACAATGGGATCAGGTTCATATTCAATCTCAGGAAATATGACCATGTGTCGAGCTACAGGTCTGAACTCAAATGGATGCCCATTCGCCAGAGAAGAAATTTGCGCGCTTTGACCACGCTTTTTTCCCTTCTTAACTCACCCACTCCTGCTTCTTATCTTGTGACTCACTTCCAATATTTATGTTCTTCTCACACTAAGAATCTGCGTTCTTCTAACAATCTTCTCTTACTCTGTCCTTCACATACGTCTGACTTTGTTCACTCTTCATTTCTTATTCAATCTATTCTTCTGTGGAATGCGCTTCCTCTTGATATCAGGATGGCCGCCAGTCGGTTTGCATTTAAGCGGAAATTAAATAAATAAATAAATAAATATATACGGACAAATCACACAGATTGAACTAGCCCCAAAGTAAGTTCGAGACTTGTGTTATGGGATACTAACTCAACGATACTATATTTTATAATAGATACATATATAGATAAACATCCAAGACCCAGGCCAATCAGGAAAAGATCGTTTCCCATCATGACCTGGCCGGGGATCGAACCCGGGGCCTCCACGTCGCAGTCAGGCGTGTTGACCGCTGCGCCACGGAGACCGACAAAAAAAAAAAAAAAAAAAAATTAAATTGCAGAGTTATTTTCGCAACGGTTAGGGTGGAGTCATTACAACAACTGTCTCCCAAATTTTTAGTTTTGTATGTATATATTATAAGTATAATATATTTTGGTAATAGTATGTATGTTTATATAGCTTATTTAAGTATTTTTTTTATATAGTGTTAAGAGTATGTTTTCATAATAATGTTTTCGTTTAAAGCACCTACTACTAATCTCTTCACCACCTATGGTCGACTGGTAGAGAATGCCTAAGGCATTAAGTCCGCCATTGTACAATTTATGTGCGAAAGAATAAATAAATAAATAAAAAATGAAGACAACACAGTGCGTTGGAAACTCGTGTGACGACACTGCACGCTACACTTTTTAGCGATCTGTAGCTTTGGAGCGATCTGGTGAAGCCGTACGGAGGACGGGACTGAGCAGTTGTGTTGCGATGTGTGCCGGGTACGATGCGCCAAATGTTGTTGTGTTGGGAGTTTGGTCGTGGAGGGTCTTCACATCAATCTCCCTTTGGCCCAGCATCGTTGGTCGTGTTGTTGGGTTTAACATTGCATCACCTCGCTCACCCTGCCGTCTTAATTACTATTTGCTCAGTTTTTCTGAGTGAATCAACGATTGCATCACTGCTTACCATCAGGCGGGATTGCGGTCAAGCGCTAGTTTATAATTATTAAAAAAAAAAATAAGAATAGTGACCGACTAAACTAACTAACTTGGCCGACTTCTAAATAACTGCATTCGATTCGTATTTAATCTTCGTAAGTACGATCATGTATCTTCTCACCGGTCCATCTTGAAATGGCTACCCATCAGGTAGCGCAGAGCTCTAAGAGCCTTGACGACCTTGTTTTCACTCCTACACAAACCCTGTTCTCCTTCTTATCTTACTTCTCATTTTCAATATTTATGCTCTGCGCATAATAGGAATCTTCGGTCTTCCAATAATTGTCTTCTACGATGTCCTTCTCACCGCTCTGGTTTTCTTAAGTCTTCATTTATTGTCCAGGCGATTTTCCTTTGGAATGATCTTCCTCAGAATATCAGGTCGTTGACCAATGGGTACACTTTTAAAATTAAAGCTCGGGAATACTTACGCCTTGAAAGATAAAATGGCAGAAATTGGCAGATTCATCAAACATATAATTTATTCTTTTTCTCTATATATATTTATCTCTCTCTACTGTTTATATATTGTATGTTTTATGTATTTGTAAAATTATAATAAATACATTTATTATAATTTTTGTTTTGTGTTTCCCCTTTAAATTCTTTTTTATATCTTTGCACCTACCATGTTTTGTCTCTGCATCACCTTAAGGTAGACTGGTAGAAAATGCCTAAGGCATTAAGTCCGCCATTGTGCAATGTTTTTCTTTGTGCATAAAGTTTTAATAAATAAATAGTGAGTGCAAGTTATGTAGCTCTTGAAACATTTTTAATATATATATATTTTAATCGATCGATAATGATCTATGTATTTCTACCAAACCATGCTGTCTTAAAACTACTTTTATAAATTGGCTGAGGTTTTCATTCGTTGTGAAGAAATATTTTATACAAGGTCGCAAGGTAGTAAAGTAACCAGAGAAAATATAAAGAAGAAAGTCTTCATATCATAAAATATTTATTACAAAACAATTTTATAAATAAGGTATTTGCTTTCAAGTCTTCTTATGTTTTATTTTGTTCCTTCCGAGATCAAAGCAGAATTTTTGTATCATGAACAGCCTAGAGCACAGGCGTAGAGTAGCCAGCCTTTCGGTGTTCTATAGGATACATTTTGGGGAGTGTGCGAGGGAATTGCACGATTTAATTCCCCCATCTCCGTTCCACCATCGGACGACCCGTCGTACGGCGAGTTTCCACCCTTATGTTGTTAACACCTCTACGATCCGGACGAAGCGTTTCGCCTCCTCCTTTATACCGCGTATATCGAGGGACTGGAACTATCTGCCGGCGGCGGTGTTTCCGTCGGACTACAATTTGAGTGTCTTCAAGGCTAGAGTGAATAGGCTCTTAATAAACTAGTGCGCTTTACCATCAACGATTGCGTCACTGCTTACCATCAGGCGGGATTGCGGTCAAGCGCTGGTTTATATTTTAATAAAAAAAAAAAAATAAAAAAAAAAATAGATAAATGTATTTAAAGAAAATTTCAATAATTGAACTTTATGTGATTTTTTAATAAATTAATCAAATGGATTTTGGCTGAACAAATTTGAATTGTAATGAGCTGTTCATTTTTCATTTATATTTTCATTTGATTAGTACAATATAATTATATAGTGTAGCTATACTTATATATATTTTAATTCTATCCGCTTTTTGTGTGTCTTTGTAACCGTTTTGTTGTTTACGACAACGACCGCAACGAATTTTAGCAAACATTTTTAACCGACTTCAAAAAGGAGGTTACTCAATTCGACCGTATACATATGCTTTTTTATATTTGTTCGCAGATACTTCGTCTCTTATGAACCGATTCTGATAATTCTTTTTCTATTAGAAAGAAGACATTCCAAAGGTGGTCCCATGATAAGGATATCAGGGTTGAATGGTGGAAGACTAGAGAAATCAAGGGGAACTTTCAAAAATCGTAGGGGCAACCAGTGCGTTTGTAAGATTTTTCATTAAGTATTTTAGCGTCAACATCCAGTCTAACCGGATGCAGCTGAACAGTACTTTTCACAACGAAAAAGTGTAAAATACAAACTTTTTTTCCAAAAACAAACAACCGACTTCCGAAAAAACACTACAAAGTGAAAAATACCTAATTTCGAAAGTCGGTGTCAAAAACTAATATACAAAAACCAAAGGCAGTTATTCTGTCTGTTATTATCAGCTATATTTTAATAACTGTGGGCGTGTGGTGGTTCATTCTCGATTGTGGATCAAGAGCAGCGGTGGTTTAATGGTATCGACCGCGAGTTACAAGTAGTAGGTCGTAGGTTCGAACCCCATCAGGCGCTTTACTATGTGTAAATTATTTTATCTCCATTACTCTCAAACCCGTGAAGAATCGGGCTGGAAATCAACGTGATTGCGATCAAGCGCTAGTTTATAATATATTCGGGTTCACCAAAACCTGCTGTAAGAATTGCACAGAAACCTAAAAGTAACAACCGGCTCAAGACTAAGCGAGAAGGCTCAGTTCGGAGTACGGATGGCAACAGGTTGGCATTATGTCGAGCTGGAGAAAATTGGTCTAAAGCCTACATTGAGCCTTGGCACAGACATTTTTAGCGAAAATTCGCAACTAACATTACGGCTCTTTACACCTTTAAGAGTGCGAATTGATATGGTTTATTGTATTAATTTGCTCTTACGTGATTTCTTTTTTTTTTCCTTTCTTTCTTTCTTTTATGGCTTCGCACGGTTTGTGCATTTCGCCAATGTCACGTAATGAATTGTGCAATGTCGAAAAAGACGGCCGCGTGACCCGCCTTACGATGGAGGTTTGAGACAAAGTCATGATGTGGCCACTATGCTGCGATATTTCACTGTTCTTTATGAAATATTTACTGAATGCACTTTTTACTACATAAATCACGCACTTTTATTTAGTAAACAACACTATAAACAATTTTAAAAGTCCAACGAAAAATGAGCGTGACACTCAGCTTGACTTTCCCGCCAAAACCCCAACATTCATTTCTTCGGGAGTTTACGCTGATTGTTTTTTTTTTAACCAAAGTCAAAATCTGAAGTCAAATATTCAAATTAGGCTGAAAATAGCACTTTTTGAACGTCAAGACTATATAAGATACATTATAAACTAGTGTTTGTCCGCGATCCCGCCTGATGGTAAACAGTGATGCGATCGTTGATGGTAAGGCGCGCTAGTTTATTAAGAACCTATTCGCTCTAGCCGTGAAGATACTTAAATTGTAGACAGACTGAAAGGTCGTCGCAGGTTGTTCCATTTCTTCGATGTATGCGTTATAAAAGAAAGGCTGAAATGCTTCGTCCAGATAAGTCAGTAATTTCATGAAATTTATGTATGTATGCCTGTCACATCACCACGAAGGCTTTCTCGTATTGGACCATCAAGTACGCTGGACTAAATACTCTATACAAAATGACTGTTTTATGCATTTCAGGAACTAATTGTCGCAAATACCCGACGTTTAATTTTGAAAGTTTCTGACGATACACATAGGTAACTGTAAATAATGGAATCGTGTTTTTGATATATTTTGTGTTTAATCAAAAGAATTGATTTCACGGACGTTCAAATAGGGATATATCCAAGGTATGAAAATCAAAAAAATAATTAGTCCATCTTATAGATAATAAGAAAAATTAAGACCCGTATTTTTTATTTTGTCGAAATTACCAAAAACTACTGAGATAGAGCGTATTAAAAGTTACGAAGTGGGGCTGATTACGTCACGCCGTGTTATATTTTGTACCACGGCGTGACGTCATGCGACATTTCAAATCAATATATAGTCCTAAGTGTTTGAATGAAAGAAAAAACAAAAAATACGTGTTCAATATTTTTTATAAATCTATCTGAAGGACATTAAATTATTTTTTAGGATAGAACCCATAATGTTCTCATAACACAACAGGACCATCATAGGCTGATAATTAGGGGATAATTAGGGTCTGGTAAATAGGGGGTATGGGCATTAATCTACCACGATGGCTCAGTACGGGTTGGAAGATGGCACGTATGTCTTAGAAGTTTTTGACTCTAGGACATGCCGGTTTCTTTTCGATGTTTTCCTTCACCGTTTTGAGAGCAGTGGTGATCAGATGCCGGCAGAAGTTACCACCCACCAGACAAAGCCTTGCCGCCAAGCGATTTGTCGTGTTCCGGCATGATGTCTGGTGAAGCCGTACGGAGGACGGGTCTGAGCAGTTGTGTTGCGATGTGTGCCGGGTACGATGCGCCTAATGTTGTTGTGTTGGGAGTTTGGTCGTGGAGGGTCTTCAGATCACTCTCCCGTTGGCGCAGCATCGTTGGACGTGTTGTTGGGTTTAACATTGCATCACCTCGCTCAACTGCCATCTTCCTTCCTATTCGCTCAGTTTTTCTGAGTGAATAGGCTCTTAATAAACTAGCGCGCTTTACCATCAACGATCGCATCACTGCTTACCATCAGGCGGGATTGTGGTCAAGCGCTAGTTTATAATTATTAAAAAAATAAAAAAGTAAAGTGCCTGATAGGGTTCGAACTTATGACCTACACCTTTTAAGTCTCGGCTGAAACCACCATGCCACCACTGCTTACGTCACGGACATTCAGGTTACTGTTCAAATGCTGAAAATCAAATGTCTTTATTTTGCTATCGACAGTATTATGTGTCGTATATATCGACAGTATTAAGTCTAGCTCAATTGTTTATAAAAGATCAATGCATTGGGTTATTTCATCATCGTCAACCTTTTTTTGTCGTCCCACTGCTGGGCACAGGTCTCCTCTCATACAGAGAAGGATTGGACGTAATCACCACGCTTGCTCAATGCGGGTTGGCGATTTCAGACATAAAGTCCAGGTTTCCTCAAGATGTTTTCCTTCACCTTTTTATCAGTCTTAGGAGTCGAGATATACTTAGAAAGTACATATAACTTAGAAAAGTTACATTGGTACTTGCCTGACCTGGAATCGAACCCGCATACTCATACTTGAGAGGCTGGTGTTTTAACCACTAGGCTACTTTGGTTTGTTTAAGACTTATATTTTCATTAAAAGCATGAGCTGTTCTCCCAACTTCTTCCGTAGCAAATGTCTTGTACCTTCGACCCACCTCGTCGTATCGCATCGCATTGTATCTCCGAGGTATTTACATATACCTATTCGCTCAGCATTCTTTGTGTTTTCTAAGTAAGTGTTTGGGTTCATCATCATCATCATCATCATTTCAGCCGAAAGACGTCCACTGCTGGACATAGGCCTCCCCCAATGTTCTCCAGGAAGAGCCCGTTCTGCGTCTCCCGCATTCAGCGGTTTCCCGCGATCTTCACCAGGTCGTCGGTCCACCTTGTCGGGTGCCTACTCACGCTACGTCTTCCGGTGCGTGGTCACCACTCGAAAACCCGTCGGCCCTTCGGGCATCGGTCCTACGGGCAATGTGTCCAGCCCACTGCCATTTTAGTGTTGCAATGTCGGTTACTCTCGTTCTTCTGCGGATCTCCTCATTCCGGATTCGATCGCGCAGTGAAACCCCAAGCATAGCCCTCTCCATTGCCCTTTGAGTGACTTTGAGCCTTCTTATAAGGCCCATTGTTAGCGACCACGTCTCAATTCCATAAGTCATCACTGGCAACACACACTGGTCGAAGACTTTTGTCTTGAAACACTGTGGTATTTCGGACGAGAAGATTCAGCCGAGTTGGATTCGACGATTGACCTCTTTCTCGATGTTAGACCTTCCTAACTGGATAGTTTGTTATGTTTGGGTTAGGTTCCTAGTATGATGTTAACTAGCGTAAACTCTATCACAAGACAATGTTGGGCCATCTAATGTAACTACTAATAAAGAAACTGATAAGTTTATTTGTAATTTTTTGTAAGTTAGCGCAACAAATTAAAAGTTCTACCTTGAAAGGTTGTTAGGAAATTATTAAGCAATTAATTTCTGGGATAAAAGCCTTTTTGGACCTTTCGCTTTTGTTCAAACAAACAAAACTCTGCGGCTTTATTATAAGTAAGTATACATTTATTTAAAACTCATAGACTCATATTTTTCCGCTATTATTAAATTATGTTCCAAAACACGCTTTTGCTTTTAGACACATAAAAGTAATTTGCCAAAAGCACCTGGGATCAATAACTTACAGTGTAAAAAGTACAAAAAGATAGAAAATTTCATAAAAAATAATGTTATCGCAGTTCTGTAGAAAAATTTGGGTACTGGAATTTGAAACAGTCTGTAGCAGAGCTGAAAGTTTCAACATTGCTTTGCTGTGATCGAAGTTACTAAGCCATCACAGTGTATATAATGTAGAACCAGTAGATTAGAGAAAATATACATCGACCGTACGACGCGTCGTACGGCAAGTTTCCACCCTTACGTTGTTTACAGCAATACGTTCCCGACGAAGCGTTTCGCCTCCTCTTTTATACCGCGTACATCGAGGGACTGGAACAATTTGCCAGCGGCGGTGTTTCCGTCGGACTACATTTTGAGTACCATCACCGATTGCGTCACTGCTTATCTTCAGGCAGGATTGTGTTCAAGCGCTAGTTTGTAATTTATAAAAATAAAAATATTTTCGCAATCATCGTCAATTCAATCTCTGTTAACACTGCTGTTTAGTATACAATATGCAATTTTAATCGATTTTCAACGAAAGTCCATTTCATCTATCCAATGACTACTAACACAAGTAACAAAATAGAAAAGCTTTTTTATTCAATTATCATTATAAATTTTTGAGCTAGGGCGAATGAACTCTGGTAAAAATGTCGAGATGTCGTCACTCCATTCTGTGTGCCTTTGGAACGCAAGACCTGGACTGCGCTTGTATAAAGGCTGTTTAAAATAAGTGAAGTGACAGACCATAACATCGGCTGCCGGCAGAAGTTATCACCCACCAGATAAAGCCTTGCCGCCAAGCGATTCGTCGTGTTCCGGCATGATGTTTAATGAAGCCGGTAGACGGGTCTGAGCAGTTGTGTTGCTATGTGTGCCGGGCACGATGCACCAAATATTGTGTCGGTCGTGGAGGGTCTCCAGATCAACCTCCCTCTCGCGCAGCATCGTTGGTCGTGTTGTTGGATTTAACATTGCATTACCTCGCTCAACGGCCGTCTTCCTTCCTATTCACTCAGGTTTTTTAAGTGAATAAGCTCTTAATGACCTAGCGCGCTTTACCATCAACGATTGCATCACTGCTTACCATCAGGCAGGAATGCGGCCAAGCAGGTATATAATTAAAAAAAGTGGGCTGTTTTTGTAAGACAACTAATATTGTAGGGTGTACGAGTATATTCAATGTGAATTATTTATTTTTCAAAGTCATGTCATTTCAAGTTAAACGAATATCAAATTTATTTTAATGATACTAAAACAATACTACTAAAATAATGAAGTATTTTAATATGCAAAAATCCCCAACATCTTTTCCAGCTTCTTTAATTATAAAGCCAAACATCAAACCTTTGCCATGTTTTAAGCAATTGTTGAACTGAGGACGACTTTTCTTTTTGCCACACCTTTTTTCCTGCCATCCGTTTCAAATTCAAAATACGTAAAAGCAAACAAGAAAACTCAAGCCCTTCTTCAAAATAGCCTCCATCTTCATTCACCCGTATCGAAATTCACGCTTCTCACTTTTATTGAGTTTACCTAGTATGCGTTGTGGTACAATATCAGTTCACGCTCGCTGCATTTAGTTATGTGGTTTGAAAACCTCGCTCTTTATTACTTGCTTGCAGACTTCTAATTTTTGACATAAAACGTCCTTGTAAACTCGGAATAAGTGGCGTTATGGCAGAAAGTTTTACAAGCGAACTGCACTTCCATTATGAAATTAGTTTTAACGTAACATCACACACATCAAATGTAATCACCGGATAGGCAGAGGTGTAGTAGTTAGTATAGTCTTGGTGTCCTAGTGGGTAAAACACCAGCCTCTCAAGTAAGAGTGTGCGGTTCGATTCCAGGTCAGGCAAGTACCAATGTAATTTTTCTGAGTTATATGTACTTTCTAAGTACCTATATCTTGGACCGGGGCGAGGGCGAGTCGTGTTCCAAGCGCGCCACAAAGAGACGTCAGCACATTGTAATATGGTCCACTAGGACTGACGCCTGTCAGGGTCACGGGTTGTTTAAAAGGAATACCTTGGCCCATGGTGCAGGCAAGTGTAGGAACACGTAGGTTTTATTCATTAAAAGTCTGACACGACCTTTCAGTCAGTACAGGAGAAGTTATTTGTTGATTTCCCACCCAAAATAACTCCGTTCCATCATCGGACGACAAGCCGTACCGCGAGTTTTCACTCTTACGTTGTTGGCACCACAACGATCCGAACGAAGCGTTTCGCCTCTTCTTCTATACTGTGTACATCGAGAGACTGGAACAATTTGCCAGCGGCGATGTTTCTGTCCGACTACAATTTAAGTGTTTTCAAGGCTAGACTACACCGTGTGGTACCGGGCTCAGAATAGTACCAACCCATATCCTTCCGTGGGTGTCGTAAGAGGCGACTAAGGGAACTCACCAGGGAAGCGGGCAGCAGCGCTTCTTCTGTGGAATATCAAATCACTGCGATCCCCAACCCGCCTGACAAGCGTGGGGATTATGGCAAACCCCCCCAAGAAAGCCTTGGGGGAGGCCTTTGTCCAGCAGTGGACAACTATAGGCTGAAGAATAAGAAGAAGGGAAGGCTAGACTGAATAGACTCCTAATAAACTAGCGCGCTTTACCGTCTACGATTGTATCACTGCTTACCATCAGGCGGGATTGTGGTGGGCACTAGTTAATAATATAGATATACATATATAAAAAAAGTCTATTTATCATAGGGCTTACACACAAATTTCGTTAGTTACATCTAACTACTATGAACTGCGAGCCTAGTCTGATATCGTTCTGGTACAAATTTAGTCTTCGGGCTGGAATGCAAAGCTTTCAAGTTGTATATTTGAACCCCATCAGGCTGTTTACATTGTGTATAATTATTTCATCACCACTGCTCTCAAAACGCTGAAGGAGAACATCGGGAGGAAACCGGTGTGTCCTACAGCCAATTCATGTAACATCTACCAACCTGGTATGGGCCAGCGTGGCAGATTACGGCCCATTCCCTCCCACCGAGACCTCCAGGGGGGGGGGGGGGGGGGGGGGGCACAGGGAGGCCTGTGTCCCAAGAGTGGGAACACATTATTATGTTATGTTTGTTGCAGGAATGCAACCCTGAACCTTACGCTGAGCAGCACTTGTAAAAACTAGACCAATAAGCTTGTCAGAAAAAACAATTTTCAATACTATCTAAAATATTTAATACTGCAGATACTTAACGGTATTAAATAATATTTTTTATGGTTGAAAATCGAACCTGGTCTTGGCTAATCCTATGAGATTCACCAATAACTCGTTCTGAAAGATGTAAAATTTTTACGACGCGGAAACTATAAAGAAATACGATTCTGTTTGAGTTCAATCTCGTAATTGAATTGTTATATTTTATAGACGCGCTCACGTATTTGTACGATAATTGAGATAAGGTTAAGTGTCTTCAACGGCAGATTGGAAGGGTTTATGAAACTATGCACTTTACCGTGCAACCTTGTACCCCTCGCTATACTACTTTTACAGGGTTTTTCATTAAGAGCGCCCGAACATTGAAATGAAATAAAATAATCTGTTTAAGTGATATTACCACAATTTTTATTACATTTTAAAGAATATTCAATGACATTATGTGTGCAAAATAATATCAGCCAAATGGCCACCGCGACTCCGCTGTAGATGGTATATTCTGGTGGACCAATTTTGAAGGACGCATAAATGGGGCGTTTGGCAATTGACTGTGGTTTATCTGCATACACTAGAGATTTCACGTAGCCCCACAGAAAATAATCAAGCGGTGTTAAGTCACACGATCTCGGGGGCCAGTTGTCGCCACCACGCGAGATGACGAAGCCCTGGAACTTCTCTTTCAATAAATTTAATGTTTCCCGTGCTGTATGGCAAGTGGCGCCGTCCTGTTGGAACCACATGTTTGTAAGATCCATACCACCTACCCTAGACCTCAAAAAAAATTGTTATCATCGTCCGATATCGGTCGCCATCGCAACGCACGGAACATTAGGCGAATAGAGCATTGATTTTGATGAAACATTTTAATAATTTCTACGCGTTGTTGAAGAGTGTAGCGTTCCATGGTGAAATGTCATGACTAAATATGTATTCATGCCAAATTTTACAGCTAACGCACTACCAAGATGACCGCTATGCGCTGTCAAAGTTCGAGCGTCCCTATTGAAAAACCCTTTACTTACTATCAACAACTGCATCACTACTTACACAAAAAATAAAGAAAAATAACTATGTAGTTGCATGTAAATATACAAGTATGTCTAAGGAATGGAAATTTACAAGTTGAAGGAAAACATTTTGAGGAGACCTGGACTTTAAGTCTGAAATCGCCAACCCGCATTGAGCAAACGTGGTGTTTACGCTCAATCCTTCTCTATATGAGAGGAGACCTGTGCCCAGTAGTCGGACGGTAAAAAGGTTGAACATGATACAGGTAAATCAATAATAATACTAATTAATATAATAAATGTGTAAGCATAGGCCATTGCTAATGGCCGCAATTTTCAAGTTATAGGTCGTAATTTCGAACCCGGACTGACGCTTTACTTTGAATAAATAATTTAATTACCACAACTCTCAAAACGATGAAGGAAAACATTGTGAGGAAACTGTGCTAGAAACAATACTTGCAAGATACATCTACCAAACTGCATGGGGCCCATTGCTTCTCACAGAGAAGAGGCCTGTAGGGTAATTGCGTAAAAAACTATCTGTAGCAATAAGTTTCATTTTGAGAGTTCTACAACATTCATTGCGATATTTATGTTGTTGAGCAGACACATCTTTCGAACACATGGGCAATGGATTAGTATATGCTTCAAAATCACTCAAATTATTAGTAATAGCGTGTTACGCAAAAGACTGCTGGTTAACAGGAGTGGGAACGTTAGTAGGCTGATTATGTAAATCGTGGCTTATGTCGACAAGAGAGGAACTATTTTACTCAACTTTATAACCTGTTTAAAAAGAGTTTACAGATTCACGGAATATACATTTTTGACTACACCATACGGCAAAAGCACAAAGAGAAAATTCCTTAAAAAAAATTATAACAAACTTACACACGCTGCTGAATACTGTAGACCATCAACAAAAAAGTTGATTAAATCATTTTTTTTTATGAACATTGTCTGACTGAATTTTTACATTACGTTGCAAAATGAACAAAGTTTTGTTCCCGAACGAGTTTCAATAAAAAATGGTGAACGTTTTGTTTAATCTGCTATCTGTATGCGACACGATTTGTGCCCCTGATCAGATTTCCTAATAAATCTTGTTTTCAGATTGAGTTTTGCGTCACACAATTTGTGCGGAATAATAGGATTGAATTGGGATGAAATATTTATTTGGTTCCCTGTGAACCAAAAACCAAACAAAAAAAACAAAAATACGGTGAAAAAGCTTTTTATTTTCATTCACGGCTTCAATACATTCTAAAAAAAAGGTTGAGTAAAAAAACGGTGATTCAAGATTACTCTCATTAAGCATCCGCCATTACATAATAACGGCGACAACAAATATACAACTGAACAAAATCCTTTAATAAAAAATATTTATAATATTATAATATTATATAATATAAACAAGTTCAACAATCGCAGTTGGGGGACCTCTTAGCTAGATAAACAAGTATTCCATAGAACAGTCCCCCAACTGCGATTGTTCAACTTGTATCTGCCTTTTCAGGTCGACAAATTATTTTTCAAATGTCGCAAAAATTTTTAAAAATTGCTTATTTTTTTTTCATCGTTCCATTGAATATTAAAACTGCATGTTATATACATAATATTTAGAATGAGTATTTAAAATCCTTTACTTTAAAACCAAATAACTTGGTAGATTTTTTAACTCATAGCGTCAAACATCCGCCATTTTGTTTTTTTTTAATGTCACTTGTCTAAGACAAATGTAACGATATCTCTAATGTGAAAAACTGTTTAGCGGTTCTGGAGATACAGGGTAATAAAGAATATTACATACTTGATATGCGCTAGAAACATAACCCTTCCTGACAGTCGGGTAAAAATAAAACCTTCTGCGAGGCAATATAAAGAATTCCTATGATAACGGTATAGAACAGAATTTTTGCTTTCTGAACAAAAAAGTTGGTTGTAGGCGAGCACTGAAGTTCGTCGTACGTACTAGTACAAAGGCGATACAATACTTTGTTATGTCTGTACAGTCTCTGTGACTTTCTGAATGGGAATGGTTTGCATCATTTGTCATAATGTTTTTAATACCAAGGTAAAGTCTATTCCAATCGTTTTAAATTGATGACATTTCACGTTAAACACATATCAACTTTATTTTAATGGAAATGAAGTTGATTTTTGACTGAATAGCACTCTTGAAACGTTATAAATATGTTTTTTTTTTACGTTTTTGGCAAATAAGTAGCGTTCGCAGTATAGGTCAGCTGGGTAATTGCGCAACACACTATCAGTAGCAATGGGTGTCATATTGACAGTTCAACAACATACATTGCATTATTTATATTGTTGAGCAGACCTATTTTTCGAACATGTGAAGCATTGGATATACAAGGTGCTTTAAAATAATTTAAAGTGATACTAATAGTATATTATGCAATTTTTCAAATTAGAAGCGGCTCACCTCAGATTCGCACGGTTTTGACTTTGCAAAACATCGTTCCTTTATGATAATAATTAGCTACCCCACGAAGTGGACTGTGTGCACTTCTTTGCCCAGCAACAAATGTTACTGTCCAAAAAAGCGAACTAAATAGACTGAATGAGTAAAGGTAAATTGTTTTTTTTTTTTATTATTTATTTATAAACCAGCGCTTGACCGCAATCCCGCCTGATGGTAAGCAGTGACGCAATCGTTGATGGTAAAGCGCACCAGTTTATTAAGAGCCTATACACTCTAGCCTTGAAGACACTCAAATTGTAGTCCGACGGAAACACCGCCGCCGGCAGATTGTTCCAGTCCCTCGATGTACGCGGTATAAAGGAGGAGGCGAAACGCTTCGTCCGGATCGTAGAGGTGTTAACAACATAATGGTGGAAACTCGCCGTACGACGGGTCGTCCGATGATAGAACGGAGATGGGGGAATTAAATCGTGCAATTCCCTCGCACAATCCCCAAAATTTAACCTATAGAACACCGAAAGGCTGGCTACTCTACGCCTGTGCTCTAGGCTTTGGAGACCAACTCGAGTTAAATCAGGGTCACCAATCAGCCTCTTCGCACGCCTCTCCACTGAATCCAAAGTGGCCAGGTGACACTTAGCAGCACCAGCCCAAACGTGGCTGCAGTACTCCACACACGAACGGACCTGGGCTTTGTACAACATTAGAAGCTGCCCTGGTGTGAAGTACTGCCGGACCTTTGCGATAACGCCAAGTTTTCTGGCAGCCACCTTGGCCTTGGACTCAATGAACCGCCCAAAGTTTAGGTTCGAGGAAATCGCAACACCCAAAAGCTGAAGGCGGTCGGTACACTCCAAGGATACATTCCGAAAAGTAGGAGCCAAGGTGAACGGGCTCCTTTTGGCGGTGAAAAGACACGCCTGCGTTTTGGCGGCATTGAATGCTACAAGATTGGCATTGCCCCATTCGGAGACTGCCTGAAGTGCAACACTCGTTCTCTCTACCATAGCCTCTCTTTCGGACCGGATTGATTCCCTACTAGCCCGAGCATCCGGCAGGTATCTCTCCACAACTGTGTGTCATCTGCATACCCATAGATACCGGGCATCAGCAGATCGTTAATATGCAGCAGAAACAGAGTTGCGGAGAGTACAGACCCCTGAGGAACTCAGATGAACATCCGTCGACAACAACTCGGAGGGACCGTTCAGTAAGGAAGTCTTTTACCCAGCCAGTCAGGCTAGGGGAAATGCTGTACGCTGGAAGCTTACTCAGAAGGCCAGCGTGCCATACCCGGTCGAAGGCCTTCGAGACATCAAGGGAGACAGCAATCGCTTCCCCATTTCTCTCGAGGGCCTCGCCCCACAAGTGAGTGGCATACACTAGTAGGTCCCCAGTTGACCGATTGCGGCGAAACCCGTACTGTCGGTCACTGAGGAGATCGTTACCTTCCAAGTATGCCAGGAGGCGCGAGTTCAATACACGCTCCATAGTTTTGCAAAGTATGGAGGTGATCGAAATCAGCCGATAGTTGGTAGGATCGACACGACTACCCTTTTTGGGCACGGGCTGCACGTTGGTAAGCTTCCAGGACTTGGGCACTATACCAGTCCCAAATGAGAGGCTGACTTCCACGAAAAGGTCTTCTTTCATATTTCGGGTTAATAAGTCTAAGATAATTCCGCATAACTTGGCTTCCTACTGGTTAAAAAGAATCTTCAAAATCGGTTCAATAGATCCAGAGATTACTTTATTTTATTCGGGGATTTTGTAGCTAAAATGAACAGTGTTCTTAAAGAAAAGGTACATTATAATGGTATACAGGTATAGATATTATGAATGTTTAATTTACAGGATGGAAGTGACAGGGAGGCGCAACCTGTCATCATTGGTTGACTGTAACTGCTCGTGACATCAGAGCGGGCCCTATCGGCGATGCTACATTTCTTGTTTTAATGTCGAAGTACCATGCTGAGATAGCAACCTTTTTGCGTCGTTTTTTGTTACATATTTGTGTATAATTTGTGTTTTGTTGAGTTTTATAATCTTCTTGTACGAGTCAATAAATACTTTTTGGTTTGGTATTAAATAAGATTTCTTTTTTGGTTAATAAGAACTTTGTTCCGATAACTTTTTTTTTTTTATTAAAAAATAAACCAGCGCTTGACCGCAATCCCGCCTGATGGTAAGCAGTGACGCAATCGTTGATGGTAAAGCGCACTAGTTTATTAAGAGCCTATTCACTCTAGCCTTGAAGATACTCAAATTGTAGTCCGACGGAAACACCGCTGCCGGCAGATTGTTCCAGTCCCTCGATGTACGCGGTATAAACGAGGAGGCGAAACGCTTCGTACGGATCGTAGAGGTGTTAACAACATAAGGGTGGAAACTCGCCTTACGACGGGTCGTCCGATGGTGGAACGGAGATGGGGGAATTAAATCGTGCAATTCCCTCGCACACTCCTCAAAATGTAGGTATCCTATAGAACACCGAAAGGCTGGCTACTCTACGCCTGTGCTTTAGGCTTTGGAGACCAACTCGAGTTAAATCAAGGTCGCCAATCAGCCTCTTCGCACGCCTCTCCACTGAAAACTAAACTAAACTAATTTTAAGTTAAGTACATCTTTTTCTTTCTATGTCATTAAGAAAAGGATAAAAGATAAAATTTTGGTTTAATCCTGTCAAATTAAGGTATTCCATAGATAGTGTAAATGCAAGTATAAACTTGGCGACCAAAAATACATCGATTTACGTCCAG
Organism: Sesamia inferens; assembly: GCA_037179545.1. Lineage (NCBI taxonomy): Eukaryota > Metazoa > Arthropoda > Insecta > Lepidoptera > Noctuidae > Sesamia > Sesamia inferens. The sequence continues at coordinate 30,134,716 of CM073929.1, forward strand.
TGCGGACTAATTTCACAGGGGTAAACGAACATAATTATGTTCTGTCCTTTTCTTAATGAAATAGAAAGAAAAAGATGAACTGAACTTAAATTTAGTTTAGTTTGTGAACCAGAGAATTGGGGCCATTTTCATATAAATTACCGAATTGCTTTTAATATTACCATAGCCTACAAAACAGTTACTATACTTAAAACAACTATTTAATTTTTTTTCCGCAATAGGAAACCGCTAGCATCATAGAGAGTGTCTCAGATATTTCGAAAATGAAGCCTATGTCAGATCAGTTAATGAATAGGGCTAATGATGAGGGTTTCGTGACGGTGTAAAGGAGGGAGCGCCGAACGCGAGCCAACAAGAACCGTTGCGGCAAAACTCCTGCGGGGACCGAAGTCAACTTGCGTGCCGCAAAGCGGAACACACCGGTGTGTATCTCACGTCTATAATACACCACTAAGGCGGAACACTATTTTATAATATAAATATATGTATGTTTAGGTTAAGGTATTTATGTATGGGTCTGTGTCGCCCATAATAAATAAATAAAAATAAACATAGTCACGGCAATGGTGTAGGATTTTACCGGTTATAAATAATATAATCATCAACATCTCAGCGTTAATGCCAGTTGCATCCGGAGCTTTTTTCAGCTTTTGGAGCCTGGGGTCAGCTTTACCAGTCTAACTACTTATTTTGGCTAAATTTCGATATATTCCGTGAAGCGACTGCCCTCTAACCTCCACAACCCGAAGGCATTTTTTATTTGTTTTAAAATAAAAAATACGTGTTCAATATTTTTTATAAATCTATTTGATGGACATTAAATTATTTTTACGATACAAGCCAATTGTTGGGCTGCTGAGGGCTCCAACAACCCGTAACGACTGCCATTATATTGTAGCGGTACCTACAAACGCCACAAAAATGAACGACGCGTCATACTGACGTCACACGAATTCTACATCTCGCAATCAGAGTTTACCGTGCAATTAGCATACATACAACTTGCCAATTTCAACCATTGGGCAAGTGCCCGCCAGACATAACACCCGTCTGGTCGGAGGATCCTCCCTTTTCTATGGAGGATGAGTGAGCTTTACTCCCTGTTCCTCATGCCTCCACAATGGTGACCCCGAGCATGAACTTCAGCGCAGCCTTCGTGCAACAACTTGAGCGTGACGTCATCATCATCACTCCCGCAAGCTTCATCGGCGAATCACCCACCCAGCCAGCACCCACTTCTTCAACGGGTATCCTGACCACAAGCATGCAGCGACCGCGCATACCTGGTCATCACCCTCAACCTCATCAGCAACCTCGACGCAGCCTCAACCCGGCGCTGTACGACATCCGACGCACTGGAGTACAACGCAGCGCCACCACCCCGACTCACTGGGGAATCTTCAAAGACAGTTCCGACTCACCGTGAACTACGCGGCAACCGGTTCCGACTCACTGGAACCTCAGCTGGCCTAGCAAGAATCACAAGATACAAGACTCAGCCCACTATCGACCTCCGGTCTCCGGAGGGGAGTGATGTAGCGGTACCTACAAACGCCACAAAAATGAACGACGCGTCATACTGACGTCACACGAATTCTACATCTCGCAATCAGAGTTTACCGTGCAATTAGCATACATACAACTTGCCAATTTCAACCATTGGGCAAGTGCCCGCCAGACATAACACCCGTCTGGTCGGAGGATCCTCCCTTTTCTATGGAGGATGAGTGAGCTTTACTCCCTGTTCCTCATGCCTCCACAATATGTTCGTATGGCAACCGGGACCAACGGCTTAACCTGCTTTCCGAGGCGCGACCAGACCAGTGCAAATATTCATATTCATACATACAAATATTTGCACTGCGCGGGGGTCGCACACGCACCTTATTGCGCAGCGGCCGCCTTCGCTACCGCTACGCCACGGAGGCTATCAACTGATTATAAATAACATAGTGTCTAATGTTGTGTGATAATGGTAAACCAAATCCTTTTAACGTGAGTTTTGTTACTAATAAGCGATATTCATAATATAAATACCAGGAACAAACACAATCTTGCTGTACATCACACTCGTCTCCACAGAGTAGGCAACTCGTTCATGGGTCAATGTACACTTTTACAACAAGCTTCCCATGGACATTCGAAACTTACCCATTAAACGATATAAAACCTATATAAAGGCCAAACTTTGCAAAAAGGGGTATTATAAAATCTCAGATTATTTAGAGGATAGAGAGGCCTGGGACTGAGCTGCTCGCTCAGTTAAGCATTGTTATTAAGCAATATGCGTAATTATAACGTAAATTATTGTAAACATTTTCATTTTTAATGTCTGGACTTTAAAAAAGACGATGATCCCTGAGTTTGTTTCGGCTATTTCGTTCGGCATCTAGTTTAAAAAAAAAAAAAAAAACATATGACGCGTGAAAGTGATCGGTGATCCTACTTGCTTAATAAACGATTTCATTTCATTTCATTTCATTTTGTTCGCAATTTGGCGGCTTTTTCTTTCTGTCACAGCTGAAGTGGAAAAATATCAACCAATTTTTAGAGTACACTAAAGCTACTCCGTTTAACTGTTCAAAATAAAACAGTCGCAAGGCTGTGGCCATTGATCAATGTATTTTAGTACTTACCAATCTCTACTTTACTAAGGTGACATTAATTTAGGTGAGAGCACGCAGACTGAAAACGCTTTTGAGAAAAAAGCGTAAAAAAATTGGCGCTATATTGAAGGAATCAATCACCTTCAGTAATGCTTAAGTAAATTCTGACAAGTTACCAACTTCCGGCGGTAAATCTAAAATAGGTACCGAAATTATACTCGGAAAATATGTCGCCGTGTACCTTGCCTCCGATTTGTCCGGATCAATATTACTAGTTTAGGTAACTAAGGACCTTCGTTCCGGTTTTATCGAAACCCAATAACAGACAAACAAGGTTTTTGGGAAGCGTGGCCTTGGGTCAAAATAAAAAGGAATCTTTGGTCGGACATCGTTTATTGGAGACATACTTCCTAACAGCATTGTGTTTTTTTTTTAATGATCGGTAAAGAGCAAAGCTACTAAACTACGTTCTTCACTTATTTGCCAAAAAAGTAAACAAATATAAGTTCATGTAAAAATAATGTATTCGAATTCAAAAGTTGATATTTATTTAATTTTAAATCTGATTGATTTGTTTTTAAAACATTTTTGACGTGATAAAAAGTAAACTTAAATAATTAAAATAATTTTTAGGGTTCCGTAGCCAAATGCCAAAAAAACGGAACCCTTATAGATTCGTCATGCCTGTCTGTCCGTCTGTCCGTCTATCCGTCTGTCCGTCCGTATGTCACAGCCATTTTTTATCCGAAACTATAGGAGCTATACTGTTGAAACTTGATCCCAGGGCGGGGATCCGGCCAGGACGCCAGCCGCCTCGTAGGATATCGTACGATACCCGCGGACAACCCTGACGGCCATCACCCTCTGCGGCTTGCGCAGAATGGGGAATGTTCCGGCCGTCAGGTCCAACGCCCACACAGGGGCCCCATACAGGGCCATGGACCGCACGATACCTACATACAACCGCCTACAGGCGGCGCGCGGGCCCCCCATGTTGGGAAGCAGCGTTGATTGCGCGCCTGCTGCACCCATCAGCTTGGGCGCCAGCCGCCGGAAGTGAGATCCGAATTCCCATCGGCCGTCGAGCACCAATCCCTGGTACTTCATGGTGAACTCGACAGCTATCCGGGCCCCACTGACCACGATATATGATCCCGGTGCCGGCGCATGCTGGGGGCCATGGAAAACCATGGCCTCCGACTTGTTAAGGGCCACCTCCAGGCCCAGGCGCCGGACGCGGTTCACCACCTGTGACACCGCAGCCGTAGCTACCAGCATTGCTTCCCTGTGCGAGCTCCCCCGGGCAGTGACAAGCGTATCGTCCGCATAACACGTCAAGTCGGCGCCCGACGGGAGCTCCGATGTTATGGCCTACCCCGAGTTTACGGGGACTCTCCGGGCGAGTCGGTACTGAGTGTGTTAAGGGAACATGTTGTGACGATGGCAATGTTTCACACATCAATCTACCTAATCTTTTCTATGTTAGGATGGGATCCAATTGGATGTGGGTCATCATCATCATCATCATCAACCATTTTTTTTATCGTCCCATAGCTGGGCACAGGTCTCCTCTCATACAGAGTAGGATTTAGTGTAATCACCACGCTTGCTCAGTGCGGATTGGCGATTTCAGACTTAAAGTCCAGGTTTCCTCAAGATGTTGTCCTTCACCTTGTTGTAATCAATTATTGGTGTCCAAGATATACTTAGAAAGTACGTATAACTTAAAAAAAGTTACATTGGTACTTGCTGGACCTGGAATCGAACCCGCACATTCATACTTGAGACGCTGGTGTTTTAACCACTAGGCCACCACGGCTGACTATAATAAATTATTATTACCGAAATACAATTAAAACTACGAAGATTTCTTGCAGCTGTCTCATTTTTGGTAATTTTCAACGAAATGCGCGAAATAATCGGTACAGATTATTTCGCCCGTTATTAGGAACCATCTTGATACTATAAAAATGTCGAAACATTTCTTTAACGGGAAACTAAGAAAATTTTTAGCCTTTTGTCCTATCTGTATTTCTGTCATCGTTCGACAGAAAAATATAAGGTCCAAACATGTGAATATTTATAGGAAATCGAACTAATTGTCGAGGATGTGACGGCGATAGTCTTAGACCACACTTAGAAACTATCAACATTAATCACAATCTGTTTTTTTTTTTGAAACATGTTGCTATTCCATTGCTGTATAATATTTTTAAAAATTTGTTTTCTTAATAACGTATATAAGGCAATGAATATTATTGAACTGTCAAAATGAAAGTCAATGTCTACTAAAATAATTTATTTACACTTTTTACATTTTACATTGAAGACGAAATTGAAATGTGAGAAGATAATCTGATCTATTGGTTAACAGTAGAGGTATTTTATTACCTGTAACACAGGCGTTTCTCCAAACACCTCACCACCAGTCTCCCACAAAGGTGGGATTCAGCTGAGATATTTTTTTTTGTATCCACTACTTTTAAATCGATGTTGTGATGAGAGAATCAATGGAAAATTATTATTATTTATTAATCTATTCCGGTTTGGCACACTGCTTTTGGACCATGATCAAACGCGCGGGATTCTTCACTCAATGTTATATAGGTAGTCAGCATTTTATGGCACTATAAACTTGAACCTTTAACGTCAGTTCTCGTAATTCTAAAAACGTTCACAGTCTAATCTAAGTCTTCTTCTTCAGCTTATAGAGGTCCACTACTGTACAAAGGCCTCCCCAAGGCTTTCGACAAAGACTGGTCTTGTGCTGCCCGCATCCATCGACCTTTCACGATCTTCACCAGGTCATCGGTCCACCTTGTTGTATTACGGTACGTGGCCGCCACTCCAGAACCTTACTGCCCCATCGGCCATAGGTTCTACGAGCAACGTAGCCCGCCCACTGCCACTTAATTTCAATCTTAATCTGTCAAGATATATTTCTAATCAATTCTTCTATTTCCCTACATTTTTGGCATTAATTGTTACTGAGATGGTATTTTATAAGTATTTGATTACGTAAGTTGACGTATTTATAATTGTAAACAAAGGAAAATGAGTATGTGAGGATAGTTGCAGGTCAAACGAGGAAGCGGAGAGCGTGAGGGAGCGGGTATCCGCTGCAGGAGACGCCCTGGTCGGAAGACAACATCGATCTCCCGACCACCGTAAGCGTGGGCTCGCGGGTAGCGAGCAGTGGGCGAGCTGCTCGGTAAGACCAAGTGACTCGGGTCAATGGCACGTTTTGTTTCACGGGCGCCTCAAAGAGATGTCAGTACATCGTGACGGGGTCCACGAGGGCCGATGCGTTGATCAACTGTGATCAATCAAGATAAACCGTGGTTCTGGCGCACAGGCAAGTGTAGGAACACGTTTGGGTTTGAGTCAGTAAAAGTCTGAAACGCCTTTCCGCTCCGCCCGGAGCGGAAGAGGTCATTTGATGATTTGAAGTCATCTAGTGTAGTGTCTTATGTTCCATGTTTAAAATGAATAGAATTCACTTGAAGTTTAGAGGTATGTGGAACACGATGTAAAGTTCACTCGTAATCCACAGAAAAGGGAGGATCCGATCAGACAGGTGTTGTCAGGAGGGCAGTTGCATAATATGCTAGTTGTACAGCAAACTCTGCTTGCGAGATTCAGGATCTGTGTGACGTCAATATGACGCATTGATCTCATTTGTCGTTTGTACTACAAAAGCACGAAGAATTGTATGCTATATATTTAAAACCTTTTAGTAGCACAACCAATCAGCATCAATATCCAGCAAAAACATTCGTATTCTCACGATTTTCCATAAGAGGCATGTAAATAAAACAGCGAATGTTTTTCAGTCTGTAATGAAAGCTAAACAATTTTTCGGTAAAGTATGTAGGTAGATAAAAATTCCGCAAGTCAATAAGCTTCGAAATGAATGTTATAATGTGCCAGTTCGATTAGTAGTATATCAAATAGTTAACTATAGCCTCTTAAGTATGAGTGTGCGGGTTTGATTCCAGCTCAGGCAAGGACCAATGTAATTTGTTTATGTTAGGTATATGTAGTTTCTTAGTATAACTTGGACACCAATGACACATCAATGAAACATCTTGAGGAAACCTGAACTTTAAGTCTGAAATCGCCAACCCGCATTGAGCAAGCGTGATGCTTCCTCTCCTTCTCTGTATGAGAGGATACCTATGTCCAGCAGTGGGACGATAAAGGATTGGTGATGATAAGCCTAGGGATGTGGTATTGTGGGACATCCGCGATTTCACTCACATAAATTTTAATATCGTGGGAATATCGGAATAAAAATATTCGATATGTGTAATCTGAAATATAAACTATGTATATGTGTGCCAATTATCATTCAAATCCGTTTAGCCGTTTGAGCATGAAGAAGTGACAAACATCAAACTCAAAAACTTATGCATCATCACTATCATCAATTGAATAAAACAAAGCCGTCAATTACAAATTCGCTTTCTCTTTCCCTATGTCCCTATGTATGATTAAATCTTTAAAACTACGCAACGGATTTCGATGAGGCTATTTTAAATAAATAGAGTGATTAACGAGGAAGGTTTGAATGTATAATAACTTCCATTAACAACACCCATTCCTGGAGAAATACTATTATTTTTGATGTTTCTAGTGCGATGTCATAAATAATTTCATTATTTCCGCGTTTCCAGTGAAACGCAGGCTGAACCCTACGAGATTTATCAAAATAATATGTTAAATATTGCACACATTGAAAAAGTCTACAGAAAAGTCAGCGATGGTATAGACACGTCTATCTCTTATGAATATCCCACAATAACATTTTTTTGTTATTTATTGCTTACGACATATATCAGCTAATTTTCGAAACGATTTTAACCAATACAGCATTAATCCTTATCTAATGTAATACCGTATATTTTTGAAAATATAAGAGTTAAAAATATTCGGGCGTCGCGTTTGCGGCGGTATTGACCGGCCGGGGCTGCGGGAGCGGCAGGACGCTATGTTTATTTATGTAACGTTTACAGTTTTTCTGTAGTGTATTTAGTATGCACCTGTGCGAGTCCGGGGCTGGTCGCTAGTTAAGAATACGAGTATAAAATTATAAATGTGATTTGATTTTAGTAGTATTATTTTATCCATCATCTAATCATCCATCCATTCATACAAACTTTCGATTCAAACAGTTCACAGATTTCTCCAGGGATCTGAACTATGGAGTTTATTGGAAATTCTGTATAGTTGTTGTTTGTTAGTTTTTTAATTAACATAGCAGACAAAGTATAAACTCGTGTACGCAAATACGATAAAAAGTAAGCTTAACGTTCATTGTAGATATGTTGGTTGAGTATTCTACTTTCAGACTTAATCTAAATTCGATTTTAACTCCGATACAGTGAATAAATATGGTGAAAAGCTTTTACGAATTCTGAATTTTTCAACGTTTGAGTGCGATGATTTGTGTTCATTCGTATACAGAAAACATTCAGGGAATACATTGTTTCGTTTTATATGCTACAAACATTACATTGTTCGTGAGGCGCACTACTTTTGACTTTACTTTGGAATGGTATTGAAAGTTGTGCTTTTTTATTGAAGTGAATACTTCAGCGGCGTTGTGCACTTTTATTTAGAATGGATAAAAATATTAAATTCGTGTCACAACACGTGATCTGATCGAAAATTCGTAAGACAGAGAGAAAACAAACGAGAGAAAGTAATATTTCCCTCTCTTTCTACCGCGCGGCGATAATGTAAGCCTGCTCTTGCAGGCCTATTTCGTTTAAGCGGCGCATTATTTTGTTATTGTACTTTAGCACATAAACTATGGTTTATTTATAGTGTTAAATATAGCAATTCATGGAAATTATTCCCTTCTTCTTCTTCTGCTTTCCACAATAACTGGTCTTGTGCTGCCCGCATTCATCTGCTTCCCGCGACCTTCACCAGTTCATCGGTCCACCTTGTTGGAGGTCTCCCTACGCTGCGTCTTCCAGTACGTGGCCGCCACTCTGGAACCTTACTGCCCCATCAGCCATCGGTTCTACGAGCAATATGCCCTGCCCAATGCCACTTAATTATTATTAATCATTCCCCAACCATTCAAAAATATTAAAAACTGCTCAATTCTAATGTTCCAGCTTTGGCTTCTGCCGTCACTCATAAGTGTAACCCCTTATTGTTCTCGGCGAACTTAATGCTCTTCAACGTATTGAACAATTACTGAATGTCTGATCGCATAGCCAAAGTTACCGTAAATATAAACTATTCCCAACTGAATCAGAAAGAAGGACCAAGCTTAATAAATTTTTAACCATGAAACAAATCGACTGCCGGGACAATTTCCCCGACAGCTGGACTCATTATTCTTTTAATTAAAAATAAATATTAAAGAAGGGGAACCCGAAAATTGGGCTTCTGAACAACCCAGCTGGGTTGAACGGCAAAATAAATGTTCCTTTTACCCGAAAGTAAAAAGGCAACGCAGATTGTATCCGCTTCTGTCAACGGATATATCGAGCGAAACTAGTATTTGATAGTTGACCAAAGAAAACGTTTTGTTTGGTTTCCTGTGGTTCTCGTGAAATGAAACGTTAAGACAATGGACAGAAATGTTATCCCGAACTAATGATTGATCAATGACCGCTCATTGTATTGTTTTGTTTTGAACCAAGTTCGCAAGGCAACTTGCCTTGAAACAATAGAAATAGCAATTATTTTGGCAGTTTAATTACATTCATTGCGTCAATTGCATTGCTGAGCAGATTATTTTTACGTGCATATGGAGCAATGCATTAGACCGTGTATCTCAATTAGAGTGCTGGTAGAAATCATCACGGAACGTTCTATTATATTGTAAAGAAAACATTTCATGCCTTTCAGTGTCTCAATGTAAATTCGAAAATTACATTTTTACACCTCATAACAATAGTGGCAGGCATAACCCATGTTAGAATAAGTTCTCATCAATACGAAAAAAATCCCTATCTCAAAAGCTACTCAATCGATTTTGATAAAACTTATAGTATTCCCTAAGTTGAACAATACATATTACAACAAAAACATAATTACTTAAATCGGACTTGTAGTTCCGGAAATATGCTCACACAAACATAATAACATACATACATACATACACTTGAAACTTGGCTTACATACATATGAGTCGAATTTAAAAGTTCCTTTTTTTTGAGGGATTTATTATAAACAATGGTTAAAGTTAAGTGACGTGCAAACGTCTAAAAGGTATGGTTAAACGATCGTCAATCACTAGTTAGCTTTAAGCAATCTTTATGAATAAGGGGAAGGGGTTTATAAATAATATTTTTCTAAAGCGAAATGTTCTATCACCATTTAATTAAAAAATAAAAAGAATTATAATAATTAATCTACCCTTGATAATAAGGTTATTATAACGGGTGATTTAATTATTGCTAATTTTTAAGCTATGAATTTCGAAAATTTTCATTTAAAATTTTTAATAAAAATTTATTATATTAAAAATCTTATAACTTGTTATATCCGCCCTAGCTATAAATCATCGTCATCATTTTAGCCGAAAGACGTTCACAGCTGGACATAGGCCTCCCCCAAGGATCTCCACAATGACCGGTCCTGCGCCTCGTGCACCTAGCGGTTTCCAAGTCCTTCACCAGGTCGTCGGTCCACCTTGTCGGGGGCCTACCCACGCTACGTCTTCCGGTGCGTGGTCACCACTCGAGAACCCGTCGGCCCCATCGGGCATCGGTCCTACGGGCAATGTCGATACACTGCCACTTTAGTGTTGCAATTCCTTGAGCTATGTCGGTTACTCTCGCTCTTATGCGGGTCTCCTCATTCCTGATTCTATCGCGCAGTAAAACCCCAAGCATAGCCCTCTCCATTGCCCTTTGAGCGACTTTGAGCCTTCTTATAAGGCCCATTGTCAGCGACCACGTCTCAGTTGCATAAGTCATCCCATCTCCGTTCCATCATCGGACGACCCGTCGTACGGCGAGTTTCCACCCTTACGTTGTTGACACCACTGCGATCCGGACGAAGCGTTTTGCTTCCTCCTTTATACCACGTACATCGAGGGATTGGAACAATTTGCCGGCGTCGGTGTTTCCGTCACATTACGATTTGAGTGTCTTCAAGGCTAGAGTGAATAGGCTCTTAATAAACTAGCGCGCTTTACCATCAACGATCGCGTCACTGCTTACCATCAGGCGGGATTGCGGTCAAGCGCTGGTTTATAATTTATAAAAAAAAAAAGTCGTCACTGGCAAGTTGACAACACACTAGTCGAAGACTTATGTTTTGAGACACTGCGGTATTTCGGACGAGAAGATTGTATGTAGCTTCCCGAAAGTAGCCCAGCCGAGTTGGATTCGACGAATCACCTCTTTCTCGAAGTTGGACCTTCCTAACAATTTCGGGAACAGAGTTTCTAGTCTTTATAGGAGTCGGCATAAATGTGATATCCTTATCGCCACTTCGTATATCGTACCTAATTTTTTACACTCTCCAAGGTGCCTGCATCAAATTCACAGTTGGTTATGATTTTGTGGCAAACTTTAATAAACCGTCCACTTTCCGCCACCACTTCTTTTGACTATCCTCATAATATATCATCCCAGAAGCCCCTATTCGCTCGCTGCCACATTTTTACCTTCTACGAGCAAATCCATTAGGTGGAGTATAAAAAGCTCTTTATGTTTCCCATAATATGGAGCGTTCTGTTTCAAGATCTTTATTTTTTTGTTGTTTTTCACATGAAGCTTAAATGTTACAGGATTTTTTCGAATCTGGAAAATAGGTTCTTTCTGAATAAATAATATAGAATACATTGTCTCATGGGAACAGTGTCAAGGTTACCATTACCAAATGTTTTTAAGTCTTTTTTCATTTTGTAAGGGTGTCGAACGCGCCCCCAGTGCAAGGAGGCGCGGGTTTGATCCCCGCTCAGTCCAAATGTTTGTCTGCATGAATATGAATATTTGCACTGGTCTGGTCGTGACTCGCAAAAGCACGTTAAGCCGTTGTTCCCGATTGCCATACGAACATTTAATGGCAGTCGTTACGGGTTGTTGGGTTATTATTTTTATTATTTTTGTATCAAAATCCTAATGCGGTTCACAGAATACATCTACCTACCAAGTTTCAACAGTATAACTCTTATAGTTTCGGAAAAAATGGCTGTGACATAGTTACGGGCAGATGGACAGACTGACATGACGAATCTATAAGGGTTCCGTTTTTTGCCATTTGGCTACGGAACCCTAAAAATGCTGGCACAATCTGGTATTCAGCTGTATTTGATCAGACAGTCGATTTCAGCATAGTTGAGAAAAGACTCGGTAGTAGATAAAGAGTCAAACGTCGTGGCCATTATCAATGCTCTAATCATCACGAAAATTAAATATCATGCGTCATTACTTCTATGAACCCCCATTAATTAAGGCTAACGCGAATGGAGTAACAAAGGTGTTGAAAATAACTAAAGTGACTGAATTTGACTGACTGTGATTTGCCGTCAAATTTTGGCCAATTTGACGATAAATATCAGTTGAGAAAGCAGCCAAAAAGGGTCAACTGTTAATTTTCATTCATTATAACTTGATTCATGTTTCAATAATTTCAACAATTTTTATTTAGTATTATGATTGATACAAGCAACCCTAAGACTTTTGAATTTAAACAAAAACGTGTTTTTTTAATCTTATTTTCTCATAACATAATTCATAATTGCGTCATTTAATTGTGCAAAAGAAATTGTTATTAAAATAAATAAATAATTTCGTGGTAGTTGGGAGACTGTAATAATTATTAATTATCTCCTAACTACCCAAATGACTCAATTTGACAGTAAATAACTGTATTTACTGACTAATTCAGTCAATTAGAATTAATTATTACTAACTCTATAAACCAGTGGCTTAATTGTCATTTACTCCTCCAGTCAAGTAATGGATGTAAATTTTTGATATTTTCCATATTCCAGTGTTCTCTATCTGTTTGATAATATTAAAAGCGGTTTGTGTTTGACGATTTAACTGATGAACAAACTATTAATCAAGCAGTACCCACTAAAAGCTTGCTCTAATTTAAACACACATTTCATTCTCGCTCTATAGAAATCCATTTTGGTAAAAGCAACGCAAACACGGTACACTAAAATTACATTTTCAAATGATGCTGCTCTTGAGTTGCTGTTTCCACTATTCTTGCTACTTAGAACTCTTTTCCTAAGCAGTAAAACGCGTTTTACGACACCTTCAGATAAGAGTTACGACTGACTAACAAATAGTAAACTACCTTTGCTGTTTATACGTTTTTTAAGACTTTTTGCGTGGTGAGGTCTTAAAAATCGCGCTTTATGTTACAGGCTGTGTTTTAATCTTATGGTTAACCTCTATTTTGGTTAGTCTGTATTTGACACGATTGGTGCAGTGGCTGAGCGACCGACTGCTGCGCCGCATGTAGCGTTCTCGATTCCTGCACGGAACAAATATTTGTATGGCCTACAATTAGTTGTTCATATAAACTCACAGATGTATGTGAGTTTTCATTATCAACTTTTTTATCGTCCACTACTGGGCACAGGTCTCCTCTCATACAGAGAAGGATTAAAGTCTAGGTTTCCTCAAGATGTTTTCCTTCACCTTCAGTCATTGGTGTCCAAGATGTACTTAGAAAGTACATATAACTTTAGAAAAGTTACATTGGTACTTGACTGACCTGGAATCGAACCCGCGCACTCATACTAGAGAGGCTGGTGTTTTAACCACTAGGCCACCATGTGAGTTTATATGTTTGTAAACCCAAGATACAGGAGAAATTCCTAATGTAGGACACAGTTAAAAAAAAACGTTGTGGTGTTAGGTTATTTTCGTTACGGAATTTCTGGATTCGGTCTCAACGCTCAAGGCCCGCGATGGAAGCTATGCAAAAACTTAAAAAATTACTACCTTTCTAACAAGAATTCTACCATTGGCTTTCGATTATCATAAAGTTATTATTTATTTATTTATGGTTGAAGGAAAACATCTTGATTGGTGATTACGCTCAATCCTTCTCTGTATGAGAGGAGACCTGTGCCCAGCAGTGGGACGATAAAAGGTTGATAATGATAATGATGATGAATTAAAACGGTACAACACTAATTACATTAATTAACGAAGGGACAAACAATTACGTTTATTAACTTAAAAAGTACTACTAAAAATAACATGGAACAGTGGACTCTCTCGTAAACTTTCTTTCATAGAAAACCAAATATACACGCTTAAGAGGGAATTCTAGTTTTGCTTTCTCTATACAAACGTATTCCGCTGTTTTCTTCGTAGATGATGCTTTTAGAGCAATTATTTTTTTCTACAATTTAACACCGTTATTATACGTACCCTTATCATTTGATTTTTTCCGAAACTCAACTAATAAAAGAAATACAATACTTCAAAATTGCGGAAAAATAACCCGTTTTTACCGTGACGTTCAGATGACTATTAGACAAACGTGATAAGTTTTTGGCAAAAACGAAAATAATAGAAGCATAGTTGTACTTTCCTCTAAATTTTGATATAAAAATCATTGAGATCTGTCGTGTTTCGAAAAAGAAAATAAGCCTGAGCTGCAACTGGCCTTTTCGCACTTTGTACCGGGAGAGGTTGGAAGCAGCGCGACGGCAATAGTTCCTTCAAATACCCATTTCCCAAATTGCTCGGCACTAGAGTCCCCTCTTAAGCTTATCCCATTCATTCGCAGACACGACATACAGGGTTGGCCATCAGAAGGGCATTCAGCACCTTTAGAGTACGATGGACCTGGGATTCACAGACTCTGGCTACAGTTTATCAATCATTAATATTGGACGTGACGCCTGACTGCGACGTGGAGGCCCCGGGTTCGATCCCCGGCCAGGTCATGATGGGAAATGATCTTTTCCTGATTGGCCTGGGTCTTGGATGTTTATCTATATATGTATCTATTATAAAATATAGTATCGTTGAGTTAGTATCCCATAACACAAGTCTCAAACTTACTTTGGGGCTAGCTCAATCTGTGTGATTTGTCCGTATATATTTATATTTATTTTATTTAATATTGGACGTGGTTTCCTTTGGTTCCTACTATAGAGATTTAAGCTTGTGTGTCCCTGATGGTATATATACAATGTGTAATAGAAATATAATTACTATCCTCACGGCTGGTATACAACCACTATTTCTTTTTAAGTTGAAACTTTAACTAAACTCAAAATAAAATTCTCTAAGAATTGATATCAAATTTTCTCATCATTCAAAGGTGTCCCGTCTAACTTTCCATGTCACGACAATTTAATATGTTTATTTAAATTTGAAAGGTTTGATTTCTAGTATCAATGTACTGAAAATACTGATTACTTCCGAATATGTGAAGATAGGATTAAAAAACCCGTCCAATATTGTTATATATATTTCCAAAAAACCTGTGCCTTTGATATACATATATCTACTTCACACCAAGACAGCTTCTTATATGTTATATAAAGCACAGGTCCGTTCGCGTGTGGAGTACTGCATCCACATTTAGTATGGTGCTGCAAAATGCTACCTGGCAACTTTGGATTCGGTGGAGAGGCGTGCGAAGAGGCTGATTGGCGACCCAGATTTGATTCAAAACGGTCTCCACAGCCTGGAACACAGGCAAAGAGTAGCCAGCCTGTTGATGTTATATAGGTAGCATTTGGAAGAGTATATCCGGAAAAAAGTTTCACCTTATTTTTTATACTATGTACATTGAGGGACTCGGAGAATCGTGGAACAATTCTCGGTGGTAGGCCATAACATCGGCCGCCGGCAGAAGTTACCACCCGCCAGACAAAGCCTTGCCGCCAAGCGATTTGTCGTGTTCCGGCATGATGTCTGGTGAAGCCGTACGGAGGACGGGTCTGAGCAGTTCTGTTGTGATGTGTGCCGAGTACGATGCGCCTAATGTTGTTGTGTTGGGAGTTTGGTCGTGGAGGGTCTTCAGATCAATCTCCCTTTGGCGCAGCATCGTTGGTCGTGTTGTAGGGTTTAACATTGTATCACCTCGCTCAACTGCCGTCTTCCTTCCTATTCGCTCAGTTTTTCTGAGTGAATAGGCTCTTAATAAACTAGCACGCTTTACCATCAACGATCGCATCACTGCTTACCATAAGACGGGATTGCGGTCAAGCGCTAGTTTATAATTATTATAAAAAAAAAAACGATTTGCCAGCGGCGGCTTTTCCGTCTGACTACATTTTAAGTGTGTGTGTGTGTTTCAAGGCTAGAGTGAATAGGCTCTTAATAAACTAGCGCGTTTTACCACTAATGATTGTATCACTGCTTACCGTCAGGCGGGATTAAGTTCAAGCACTGGTTTATAATTATAAAATATAATAATAATATCACAATGAGGTACTGGCGACAGCAGGTCAAGTTACCCGAGTCTGTCAAATATTCCCAATCAAAATTGAGCCCTATGCTTTAGCGATAAAGATGACAATCTATTAAAAAAAATTGTCAGATTGTAGTAGCTTGATATGCTGTCATCTGTACCTATTATTGGCAGGAGGATCAGTAAGGACAGTCAGTCGCTTCTGTTTGAATCACACCATGATAATTTAGGTAAAGTATAACCGGCCCCCCTAATCGGCGAATACATTTTTGTCAAATGATTGCGACTAGTTGGGATCGTTTAGACTGCCCATTGGTCCGTTCGGCTGTTTTCGAAGTAAATACTTTTTTATCGAAGTTTAGCACTTCTGTTGAATGGGGAAAAATCATTGAATTCAAGTGAGCTGGCTGGCTTTTACCTTGGCCAGAGACTAAGCATTGCCATTCAACGCGGCAATGCTGCCAGTCTCTTGGGTACATTACCAGTCGACAGCGATGATGACGAATTTTTTGATGCTGTATTGTAATTTATTAATAGTTTTAATTAGGGTAATAGCTTTATTTAGTAATTAGTATTTATTTAGTTTTATAAGATTGTATATATCGATATGTTGAATAAATTTCGACAAAATAAAAAATAAATTCAAGTGAGCTTGATTGACTCGACATAGCGATCGTATTTTGTTTTTTACCATTTTTTTTTGTATTCTGCGTTTTTTAACCGACTTCAAAAAGGAGGAGGTTACTCAATTCGACCTTTGACCCTTGTAGCTAGTTGATATACAGAGTGGTGCTGACAATACGACAATAAATGAAAACACGAACAATGCTGGTTCACAGAAATAATCCTAAACCATAGAAAAAAGCTAGCCCCAAAAATAGAAAAATGAAAATTTCAAACAAACTAAATCGCATAAAATTGCAAACGGAATAGAACATCCTTTAAAAATATTGGTTCACTCACCTCCAATCGGCGACAGCGCGATCCTGTATCGACTTGCTTTTTTCGTGCCATTATTATTTAAGGTTACCGCAGGATGCGGCAGTCATAACCTGTAAGCGCTTCCTCATCAACATGTACATCATGCAGAAAATGTGAAAAATGTTAAATAATTTCCTGTGATTAAATTAATGGACATATTGATATGATTTTTATGGGTAGACTGAGAATGTGTTGAGGTACACGATGTATTGGCAGCACCACTCTGTATAGAAGTTTCCATCTCCTTTGTATGTTTAGA
This sequence comes from Sesamia inferens, assembly GCA_037179545.1. Taxonomy (NCBI): domain Eukaryota; kingdom Metazoa; phylum Arthropoda; class Insecta; order Lepidoptera; family Noctuidae; genus Sesamia; species Sesamia inferens. The sequence continues at coordinate 30,151,933 of CM073929.1, forward strand.
CTAAATAAATAAATTCAAAAGAATTCACTTACAAAATCACGCCTGATTATCTGTATTTTACGAATCAGCCTACTTGATCTCCACAACCCAGTTATTGGATAATATATCCCTTGGTAAGACTGATTGTCAGACCTTCTGGCTATCGAAACAACTGTCAAAGATCTGTAAATAACAGCCGGGCTTAACAGTTAACGTGCTTTCCGAGGCATGGAGGGGTATCGGTATGTAAAGATTTTCACCCATCTACGGAATAAACGCAGCATAGCTTCACCTGATGTGACTTGTACCGCGTAGGTACATCGTGGGACTGGAACAATTTACCGGCTGTGGTGTTTCCGTCGGACTAAAATTTAAGTGTCTTCAAGACTAGAGTAATTACACTCTTAATAAACTAGTGCGGTTTACCATCAGCAATTGCATCACTGCTTACCATCAGGAGGGATTGCGGTCAAGCACTAGTTTATAATTTATAGAAAAAAAAAAATAGCCACAGGTCTTTCAGCCTATTGCCATAAATATGGCATGACTGCAGTTTCCGGTGTGTTGAAAAATATCTTAAGCGAAAAAACTCCAGTAGATTTTGCTTGGTCTGGAGACTCGAATCCATGACCTAATGCTCAGCTAACGTGCTCACAGTCAACAAGAATAACGAAAGTCGGAAGCACCGAAAAGCCTTTTATCTCAGGATTTATCGTAGCTAATACATAATAATTTCTTAAGAACCTTTCAAGGGAGGGGTTCTAATTTGTGGCGTATAAATCATCGTAAGTCAGCGTTGTTTGGAAATGTTTTATTATATACCTATCTAGACGAAGAGTTTCTTTGTTAGGATTCCGTACCCAAAGGGTAAGATCAGCACCCTATTACTAAGAGTCCACTATCTTTCACTAGAGGGGTAACTCTCGTAATTTTAAAAACGTTCAGCAGCACAGCTGTCATTTATACAATAATAATACAATAAAAACACAGGGCTTATACAATATTATGTATATGAGCACGATCTATTTGCTGTAAAGCATCTATTTGTTGGGTTAGTCGTTTATTGACTTGATAGTGCTATGGCTGTTGAGAGTATGTCATGCTCACTCAAATGTCTCGCTGGTGGTGGCGTGTGTGTTGGGTCATTAGGTTCCCTTCAATATGGTTGAGCAGAATGATGCTGATCCATACGTCATGTTCGTGAACGGACGCCGTCAGAGGGGACTGGTCATCTCTTAGCTGCTACGGCGTATTTTAATTTCTGAATTGTTGTTTTTTTTCCATAATGGACGCTCTCAGCGTACAATATATTTCTGCATCGTTCTCACACGATTGATTTCAAAATGAATGATGTAATCAAATATTTGTATCAATAGCTTGATATTTTAAAAGAGTGTCCATGGAGTTTCTTGCCCGTTCTTCTCCATAGGTACCTACTTTTTGGAATGGGCGACTAGCTTCACCTTACTGACTGACCGAACTTCTGACAATTCAAAAGTGCCTGTAACTGGTTTATTTGAAATAAATGCTTTGATTTGATTTGATTTATAGTAATGAACTCAAGATAATTCAAAAACAATGAAATTATTTACCATATGCCAGCTAGCCACGCCAAAATACCACGAAAACAAAAAAAAAATATCATTAAAATGGAAATGTAAGTAATTAAAAATCAACAAAACACCTCACCCGTTCTAGACGGAACGGATCGGCGTGTCAAACTTTTACTGACTAAATCCCACCCGTGGTCCTCCACTTGCCTGTGCGCCAGACCAACGGTTTCTTTATCAACCAACCAACAACCCTGACCCAATCATTGGTTTTCGTGGACCCCGTCAAGATGTGCTGACATCTTTTTGAGACGCACGGGAAAGACAGCGCGCCGTCGACCCGCGACTGGCGGCGAGCTGCCCACTGCTCGCCGCCCGCTCGCACGTGGGTGACCAGGGCCTTTCCTGCGGCGGTTAAGGCGTGAGTGCGCGGAGATTCCCTCTAGGCGGAAGGTGAAGGCGCTGTGGCGTCTCTCTAGCCACTCCCCAAAGAGGGGAGGAATTACCGCCGCTATTGTGGAGTGCCCAGCACTGGGTTGCGACAATCGCACTCTCCGTGTCGCCATGAGATCCCGCCGGGGCTCTGTCCGCCATACCGCGATTTCTCGCGGCAGCGGGGTTATGTCCCTGCGCGCTGCTACTAATAGTAAAATAAATAAATAAGAGGAAGCAGTACTGAATCTGAAAGGCGAGGCCAAAAAAAAAAATCTACTACGTTATAAAGTTCAGTGTACGCTACAAACATTTTTAAGAGTGACTTGACACTCTGAAATCAACTTAATCGTCATTAAAATAAAACTGATGATCTGTTTTACTTGAAATAATATAAATTTGAAATTGACTTTACTGTAGTTGAGTACGGAATTATTTTGAAGAAATGAGACAAAACAATATGAAGATTTATATTCCTTCGCTTCGATATTATTGTTTTTTAAAAGGGCGCTTCGTTATTGTCGGCAAAAAATATGATGTCGGCAAGTAAACGTTAAGTGATGATGTCTATAAAGTGAATGTTGGTGATGTTTTATAAACTAGTGCTTGACCACAACCCCGCCTGATGGTAAGCAGTGATGCAATCGTAGACGGTAAAACGCGCTAGTTTATTAAGAGCCTACTCACTCTAGCCTTGAAGACACTTAAATTGTAGTCAGACGGAAACACCGCCGCTGGCAAATTGTTCCAGTCTGTTGATGTACGCAGTATAAAAGACGAGGCGAAACGCTTCGGCCGGATCGTAGTGGTATCAATAACATAAGGGTTACTTTTCCAAAGAAAATTCTACTGCATTCAAACATTTTTTTTATTGCCCTCTCTATCGTTATATCCTGTCCTCTTCAAAATCAATGGGTCAAGACGTGTGTGTACCTATATCCCAGACATAGCAAATAACTGGTAATTAAAACACTATGTTGAGTTTGCAACGGGTCTATGCCACTCGATGTATAACTTTTATTATCATAATGTAAATATGTATATCAATCCATTTCGACACTTGTGCTTTATAGCAAAAATATTAGTCCAGTCACTTTAGGGTTTCACCTCGGAATTTGAGATAATAAGCTGGAAACTCGTATATAGCTTCATTTTGGCGTTCTAAAAGTTGTCTGAAAAGTCTCATATTATCTCTTGTCTGCGTCGTAAGTTATTCGAGGTCAAAGGTCACGAAAATCGGTTTTTGCAATTATCTCCGTTTCTATTGCTCCAATGATGTTAGCACCTATTATCAAATTGTAGAACATAAAATTTGTGTCAAATTTTGTTTTAAAGATGTTTTATAAAGTCAACCGTTTTTGAGATAGAGAGCGGAGAGCACTGAATTTGTGTTCACTGAATGCGGTTGTGGCGCCCTCTGTGCCAACTTTATCGTAATCTATCATCATCATCATCATCAACCTTTTTATCGTCCCACTGCTGGGCACAGGTCTCCTCTCATACAGAGAAGGATTGAGCGTAATCACTACGTTTGCGCAATGCGAGTTGGCGATTTCAGACTTATAAAGTCCAGGTTTCCTCAAGATGTTTTCCTTCACCTTCAGTCACTGGTGTCCAAGATATACTTAGAAAGTACATATAACTTTAGAAAAGTTACATTGGTACTTGCCTGACCTGGAATCGAACCCGCGCACTCATACTTGAGAGGCCGTAAACTATACTAATATATAAAGCTGAAGAGTTTGTTTGTTTGAACGCGCTAATCTCAAGAAGTACTCGTTGGTCCGATATGAAAAGTTCTTTTTGTGCTGGATAGCTCATTAATCCAGGAAGGCTTTAGACTATATAACATCACGCTGCGACCAATAGGAACGGGGCATTTAAAAAAAACGCGGGCGAAAGCACGTGGGGCTGCTAGTGTGGGATATTTAACCATTTAATTCATGGGCAGTACTAACTCTAGAAACCATTAGACGAACGAGGTAGTGATTACCTATTTTATAATTATTCATCATCATCACCATCAGCCTCTACTCGTCCACTGCTGGACATAGGCTTCTTCCATGGCACACCAACAAGCTCGATCCTGAGCAGTTCTCCGCCAGCCACTACCAGCCACCTTTTTGATGTCGTCGCTTCATCTCGCCCAAGGATAATAATAATAATTATTATTATGACTACAATTAAACTAGTGCTTGACCGCAGTCCCACCTGAGTAAGCAGTGATGCAATCGTTGATGGCAAGCGCTCTAGTTTGTTAAGAGCCCATACACACAAAAAAAAAAAAAACTGACTGAATAGGAAGAGAGACGGCAGTGAAGTGATGCGATGCAATATCAAACCCAACAATACGACCAACGATGCTGCGCCAGAGAGAGATTGATCTAGAGACCCTCCATGATTAAATTCCCGACAAATCAACAATTGGCGCATCATACCCGCACACATCGCAACACAACTGCTCAGACCCGCCGTACGGACGGCTTAACAGACATCATACCAGAACAGGTCGAATCGCTTGGCGGCAAGATTTTATCTGGTCAGTGGCCTTGATGTAGGCAAGATCAAAAAGCCCAGAGTACTGTTCATTTTAAAATTTATGAACCCTTTATTTGAAATGAGACGGTAAACATAAACAAACCTTTTTACGGTCCACTCAGCCGATTTTGACTTCTATTCCGTAGGTATAAGGATGGCATTCAAATAAAAAAAACCAGTCCAACACGAGTTGGGGGGTTCTTGGAGGTTTTTTTTTTCAGAACTATAAAAGTTGTTTACGTGTTTGTGTTGCTATTTTAATATTAAACAGTGCTAGAAGTGGAAGTATGAGAAGATTATAAATATAAATATAATCATCATCATCATCATCACCAAACTTTTAATCACCCCACTGCTGGGCACAGGTCTTCTCTCATACAGAGAAGAATTGAGCGTAATCACCACGCTTGCTCAATGCGTGTTGGCGATTTCAGATTTAAAAACCCAGGTTTCCTCAAAATGTTTTCCTTCGCCTTATAATCAGTCATTGGTGTCCAAAATACACTTAGAAAGTACATATAACTTAAAAATGTTACATTTATACTTGCTTGACCAGGAATCGAACCCGCACAGTCATAAATAAAAAAAACGAAAAAAAAAATACTAGAATCGAGTATAATTATGTATATGTGGTGACATCGAAGTAATTTCCAAGAAAGAACGTAACATTTTCCCCGAATCACTTTGAATCAGTTTCACCGAATCACTTTCCATTGGTTTTGTTCAAAGTGTAGGGTGCCACACACTGAATAAATCCCACGCGAAAAGATTTATTTGAATTCAGTAATCGCTTGAGGAAACTCACCTGAAAAACATTTCCATAATTCCCGAACATAAATAAAAAGGACGATTTATCATCTCTCTTTTTCTCTCACAAATAACATGAGGCAGATGGAGTCTCCGAAAAAAACGTTTACGTACGTACGTGACACGACCTGTTTTAAAATGGACATGAAACCTCACCTGCCGTGGTTTACGTTTACGTTTCAAGGATTCAGGTGACCTGCCTGTACTCCCAACCTACCCATATTGTTTTCTGTTACATTTCTGATATGGTTTCATCGCAATTTGTTTGTATATGCTAGATATTTTGGAAAATTGGTTTTTGGGGTGGGAATGTTCGCGACATCAGGGCCAAGACAGGTATCTGGTAGTGAAAGGTGGGGAAATTTGCTATTAATAACTTATCGCGAGATATACTCGTTTAGATAAATAACTAAGTTAAATAATTTGATGTGATCGAACTAAGATGCGAGTACCTACTTAAATCTTGCGACACGGTTTTTACCCGACTGCCAGGAAGGGTTATGTTTTTAGCGCGTATTTTGTATGTAATATTCTTTATTACCGCGTATCTCCAGAACCGCTAAACGGATTTTCACATTTGAGGTATCGTTTGGATTGTCTTATGTGTGTTGCTAGTGCTACTAGTGTAAGTGCTACTAGTTAAATCAAACAAAAAACATAAATGGCGGATGTATGACGCCATATTGTGAGGTATAAAGAAATAAATTTCTACCGAGCATATCGAGTGGGTTATCAAAATGAATGATTTTAAACACTGATTCTAAATATGTATATAACTTAACATTAAATGGTATGAAAAAAAAAGAAAAATATATTTTTTTTCTACCAAGCACATCGAGTTGGGTACCAAATTTCATAAGTAAAGAACTTGCAGTTTCAATTATAAATGGAAGTAGGAGTAACGAACTACACAGGAATATTGGAAGGATTGTGAAAGAAATACAATATACAGAAATAAAAAAGCTAACTTTCTTGAACTCTACTTAGGTCAGCACACGATTCGTGATCAGTTTTTCCCTGTCTGGAAATGGAACGTTATCTAATTGTTGTTCCGTAGAAGATATTTTTGGGCGAAAAATCAAAGACGTTTATCGAGGACCGAAATCATCGATGAGAATATCTTTGATATTAATACTGCTGACGCTGCATGCACGTAGCCTTTGCTTATATATATACCTAAACTACCGTTTATCCTGAGGATTCGCTAGCGGTAAATTCGGGTACAACGGTTCCCCATTCCCGATTAAGAACTCATTAGAGAACTCGATACAGAATATTATTTTAATACGGTACTGTAGAATTTATAGTAGGCTACGGAATTGGAAAAAAATATGCACAAAAATCATGCATATTTTTTCCGCATACCGATTTTTAGCTTCATACCATGAACATTGCGGAATACTCTGTATGAACTACCACCTCCCATTTTAGAGAATCCAGTGGTTGAAAAGAGGCAAAAATAGCCTATGGCGCTATTCATCCCTTCAACTGTCATCACTTAAAAATCACCCCTATTCGTCGCTCCGTTTTAACATGAAGGACGGACAAACAAACGAGACACACGCTTTCCCATTTAGAATATTATTATGGATATACTCGCGTTATTTATTTTTAATACGAAACCTGGATATAGTTTGTTCAGAATAAGCAACTGAATCAATTCCAATCATTTTTACATCATGTTATCATTTTTGAAAATGAAATAGTTGCAGTGTGGTTACCGAGGGCACAAGTTCAGTTTACGATAGATCATAGTACATGGCGCGTGTGCATGCCCGCGTAACAGCTGACGCCACAGGTCAACGAACCGCTTGCCCTGCCGAGCGGAGTGTTAACCATATTTTTATTGGGACAACCAGGTAAGATAACAAGCTCATAACGTCGTGATTTTCCATGATATCTTTTTGAAATTTTGTACATATGTTCTTTACATAAAAATGCTAGACACGCGTTTCGGGTTTCGCATATCCAAAATATAACGTCGTATATTACATACTCTTGTGTGGCAACAAAATCCAAGTCCCTTTGATACTGTAATGAAAACTTCGTTTGACGATGCATGAAATAGGGTTGTGGAGGCAAGCGGCAGCTAGGATTACCTATTGTTTTTACTAGTGATTGCCCGCACTCCCGCCTAAAGGTAAGCAGTGATGCAATCGTTGATGGTAAAGAGCAATAATTTACTTAAAGCTTATTTACTCAACAATACTGAGTGAATAGGAAAGAATACGTCAGTTGACCGAGGTGATACAATGTTGAAGCTAAAAACACGACCAACGATGCTGCACCAGAGGGAGGCTGATCTGGAGACCTCCTACTACCAAACTCTCGACACAACAACATTTAGCGCATCGTACGCGGCACATATCGCAATACAACTGCTCGTCCTCCGTACGGCTTCACCAGATATCATGAACACGACGAATCGCTTGGCGGCAAGACTTTGTCTGGAGGGCGGTAACTTCTGTCGGCAGACGATTTTATGTCCTGCCACAGAGAATACTACAAAATTCTTGGTTATTCTGGCTATCTTGATCAGCACCCTAACTGCATACCACGCTTTCAATAACATACTGAACCATATTGAAAGACGTTGCTAATCCATTGCTTTATATGTTTGAAAAATTTGTTTGTTCATCAACGTAAATGACGCATTAATGTTGAACTGGCACAATGAAAGCAATTGCCGTGTTTTACGCAATTACTCCGCTTCGATATTTATGTTTATTTGTTTAAAATATAAGTTACTAAAATTTCAAGTTAAATAAATATCTACTTTATTTTAAAGCTGATTAAGTTGATTTCGGAGTGACTAGAGTTATTGAAAAAGTCATAAAAAGTTTGGTGAACTTTATTGTGTAGGAATTAAAGTATTTTTTCCATTATCTCATATTTGTTTACATTTTTTTACGAATATGTTGCAATTTTTTTATACTAGCCTTCCACATTTGGTCATAGAAGCTCTGAGCACGGTAGTGTTGTAGGGCCCAGCGCAATAGAAGACACCTATTTAATTTAAACCTTAACTACCTTGACATACTGTCTACAAAGGCCCAGCGGAGCACATTTCTTTGAAACGCGCGCGCTTCATTTTTTGTAGACCGTATGTCAGGATAGTTAAGGTTTATATTAAATTGTTATCTTCAATTGCGCTCCGCCACGCTTCCAGCGGTAGGCGCTGGGTCTAGCGCGGCGGCGGTTCTGACTAGGAGCTACTGAAATAATAAAATTCGCGGCGACAATAAAGCGAGCTCACTTCTTTTACAGATCCGCCTTCAAAGGCGTCAATTTCTATGCGTCATTTGTGTCTTCGTGCCAGTATACGATGACACGCTTGATTTTTTATGTGGAAAGTTGACAATGCAAAACTATACTCCGTCGGGTTAGGTAGTTATTTTTTATCGTTGCCGAATTGAAAAGTACAACTGTTACGTAGAACGGCAATTGAAAAGACAGGTATTACCTTTAACCAGTTAACTAAGCCGTAGGTACCCGAGCCGGTAGAGTTGAGTAATGACCGTCAAGGCACCTACTCTCATGCTCGGTGATCTTGGATTATTTTACTACATTTGTCTCCATTAGATGATGAATTTTATAAAGAAATTTCTTTATTTTTCTCGAATACAATTGAGGTAATAGACATATAGACAGATAAGGGTCTGGTTGGGATCAATTCTGAGAGCATTTTATTTTGAATTGAATCCCTTCTGAACATGCTTTGCCCAATATCGGTTGATATCATCCAAAGGAGGGTATCTACATTCCTTGGTATTTATGTAATCTTTTCTTTGTCAGTCTGTTGTATATACATATTATTCTCTATCCACCACCTCTTCGTATTTTTCCAATAATTTGTCATTATCCAAAAACCTTCCTTAAAGGTTGGTATTACCAGGATTGGAAGAAAACGCTTTATTGCAGAAATTACTTCAATGAAAAGGTAGGCGGGGTAACAAGTTGATTACATTGACGATATAGTTACAGACGTATCGCAGCGATGAATGAGCGAGAAGTTACTAAAGAGGAAAGAAAAGACTGAAGAAGTTCCAGACTGGATTGGAACTTTACTACAGTTGGCAACTGAAGGAAAGCAAGTGACATAAAATTGTAGCGTTGAAACTCTTTGGTAACTTGAGAGGCATTTAAAAATGTGTCAGTTGTTTATTTCCTGCACAAAAGAATATTTTTCCTTGTGTAAATTTTCGCCAAGGAGTACGGTAGACTCGATCGAAACCTAACTTGAATTAAACAAAACATAAAAAAATAATGATTTCGAGTCGACAACACATATCCGCAACATTTGGATCGTCGAGTCATCATCACCATCAACCTTTTTTTTATCGTCCCACTGCTGGGCACAGGTCTCCTCTCATACAGAGAAGGATTGAGCGTAATCACCACGCTTGCTCAATGCGGCTTGGCGATTACAGACTAAAGTCCAGGTGTCCTCAAGATGTTTTCCTTCACCTTCAGTCATTGGTATCCAAGATATACTTAGGAAATACGTATAACTTTAGAAAAGTTGCATTGGTACTTGTCTTACCTGGAATCGAACCCGCGCACTCATACTTGAGAGGCTGGTGTTTTAACCACTAGGCCACCACGACTTGATTGATTGTCGATTATTTTATTAAATTCTAACGGTTCTAACAAATGAGGTAAATCACAGTCTATTGACCACTCTTGTTAGCAAGAACCGGCGCTCTACCCTATGCTCACTATAAAAGGCGCTACCTACCCGCGCTCGACATTGGACAACGGACGCTGAGACTGGTAACATCGTGTAAACTCTGTGAGACCTATATTTTCTATATTAATTAAGAGCTGCTGTCTATTGTTTGACATATTGTTGTGTGCTCAGTGCTTATTACTGTGTTCCTATCTTATTTAATAAGTTCTGGTTGTAATTGTAATTCAAATGGATAATACACGAACATTGGAATGTCCTGATTTATTTCTTTAATAAATACCACTTCTGATCGCTAACACTCTAGCGAAACGTCACTGAATAGTTGATAAACGTTCCGTTTCATACTGATGATTGATTGATTGATTGATGCGTGTGCTTTAAAAAATAATAAAATGTATGAGTCAAATTTCACCCGAGCGAAGTCGTGTTTTCATCTGGTACAGCGTTTTGCACCAGTTGGGTCGGGGTTCGGCAACGGGTCGTAAAAAAAAAAAATCCGGGTCTCATCATTATGGAGGATGCAACTGATTTAGATAAGTACTAGAACCTAGTATATTCAAAATATAATGAGCCAATCAAGTCCATTACAATGATATCCACTTATTGTATGTCAGTCATGAAATAATGTGTCAGAAAGTTTATTAATAAGAACTAAATCAAATCAAATCATTTATTTCGGAAAATATCCATAGCTAACAACAAACGAAACTTATAAACAAAACACAAACTTATAAACTAAAATACTATAATACGTATACTTAATTGAAAAAACAAACAAAACCCTCACCTCCTGCTGGGCATAGGCCTCCCCTAAAGGTCTTACGAGTAGTAATTGATCACAGTTTAGTTTAATGACTAATAAGCAATTTACTCTTAATATTTAATTATTTATTTTTATTACTTAATATTTTATTGAGATAGATTATATTATAACAAAGAAGTGTAAATTTTGCACTTTTACACAATTTCGTAGCGTTTTCTTAGAGCCGGTATTTTCATCCAGCCAATTGTCAACTCAATTGTCAATTTCACTGCGCGATCGAATCAGGAATGAGGAGATCCGCAGAAGAACGAGAGTAACCGACATAGCCCGAAGAATGCAGTGAAGAAGGCAGTGGGCTCGACACATTGCCTGTAGGATCAATGCCCAATGGGGCCGACGGGTTCTCGAGTGGTGACCACGCACCGGAAGACGTAGCCTGGGTAGGCCCCTGACCAGGTGGACCGACGACCTGGTGAAGGTCGCGGGAAACCGCTGGATGCGGGAGGCGCAGGGTCGATCATCGTGGAGAACCTTGGGGGAGGCCTATATCCAGCAGTGGACGGACAACCGGTCATCGTGGAGATCCACGATGACCGGTCTTGCGCCTCCGGAATTCACGGCCCACTGCCACTTAAGTGTTACAATTCTTCGGGGTATGTCAGTTACTCTCGTTCTTCTGCGAATTTCCTCATTATTTTACCCCTTAACTACTTAAACAAAAATAGATTGATGGAACTAATAAAATTTGGTCCACAAAATAAATTAGATGATGGCTTGTCACCAATTCCAATTACTATAATGACAAGTTGACAAGGTTAGATTAAGTTCTGACGAGTCTATTTCTGATTACATGAAGTAGGCTACCAGAAATTAGATTCGTGACTAATCTTAAAATGCTAAGTAAGAATAGATCTGTCATAGAAAGTAATTACAACAAGGCATTATAATGTGAGCGGTTTAGTAGCCGTACGGAGAATTTATGAAGAAAAGTCAGATTGACATACTTACTTTGGAAAGATATTTGGGATGAATAGAGTTTCCTTGTACCTGTAATAAAAAATAATTCAATAAGTAATTTGATTATAGATAGTGGCAGTGTTGGACAGTTTTGTTGTTGTGGTTATGTAATAAAGATATACAAAAATATGTTACCAATGTAAACGAGTAGGAAAACGATGGGCCCGAATCCTTTGTTCACAAATTAACCTAAAATTAACTTCAGTGTATCTGAAGATAAAATATTATTTAAGATCTGTTAAATGAAGCTATTCCATAGACAAGACGTGACTAAAACATGGCGCCTAAATATATGTCAATTTACGTCAGGCGAGAACTAATTTGTCAGGACTTAGCCAATTCTTTTATCATTTTCGTAATGAAATAGAAATAATAAGTTGCACTGAATTTAAATTAAGTATAGTTCGTGTAGAAGGGAATCAGTACCAATATCGATTTTAGTGTTGAAATTCGCAAAATGTATTTTATTTATTTATTCGTTTCAATACATAGTTGACAATGTTGCTACTGTAAAAATAATTACACGACGGTTGTTTTTGTTTTTTTTTTTATGTTATTCCATACTAGGAATTTCTCATGTCTCGTGGGTGCGTTTACAAACATATAAAATTACATACACAAACAGCCAGAGCCGGAACAACACATACAAAAATTTGTTCCGTACGGGGATCGAACCCGCGACACGCAGCGCAGCAGTCGATCGTTCCACGGCGCCAATAAAAAAAAAGGTGTTCATTTTCACATCTTAGGCAGTTAGTTTTTCTAAGGTTTAACGCATTTTTTATATGAATACTTGCGTGGACAAATGATATAGGTACCTACGCCTTCCTCAAGAAACGGTGGCCCTTCAATAAAAATAATGTCTATTGTGCCGCCCATCAGCCAATATCTGACTCTGCAAGATACATCGACCTTATTGTCCATGGATAGCCAGTTCCACCACCTTCAAACAGAATGAACCTACTGCCTACTGGGGAAGCAAGTTTGTTCGAAATAAGGTTCAGTAATCGCGGTTTAGTCAGAGAAACACTCAAGTAGCAGGCGGCCGGCACGGGCACGAACGGCACGCGGATTTTTTCTGGTGTTTAGTTTTGAATAAATCGTGATATTTCCACGGTAAGCGCAGTGGTTAAGCTATTAACTGCTGCGCTGCGTGTCGTGGGTTTGATTCCCGCACGGAACAAAAAAATTGTATGACCTACAAGTAGTTGTTCCGGGTCTGGATGTTTGTGTACGTGAGTTATAAGTTTGTAAACGTACCCATGATACAGGATAAATTCCTAGTGTGGGTCAACGTTAAAAAAAGAAAAAAATCAAAAAGAGATCTGCTGCTACTGAAATTACCTTTGATATGACGTAATTTGTTTATTGTTGATTTATTTATTTAAGGCACATCAACAACACAAACACAAGCATGGTTATTTAATATTTTAAAGGTCTTATTCTAGTGTCAGTGTCAATAACAGACGTGCACAACATTCGCGAAAAAATAAAACTTACATTATGAAAATTAATATTCTAAATTACGAAATGAACAACCAGATACAATAACAATATATTGAATATAAGATGTCAAAAAATAGAATAATAAGATTTAAATCTAGTCAATAATATTTGAGAATTAATTCATTAACATTGGCTATAATAAGATAAATGAAATGAAATCGTTTATGAAGCAAGTAGGATCACTGATTACTTTTAGACGTCATGTTTTTTTTTTAAACTAGATGAAGCCGGCATTACCTAACTAACTACCTCTGAGAAGAAATAGCCGAAACAAACTCAGGGATCATCGTCTTTTTTCAAGTCCAAATATTAAAAATGAAAATGTTTACAATAATTTACGTTATAATTACGCATATTGCTTAGTAACAATGCTTAGCAGAGCGAGCAGCTCAGTCCCAAGCTTTGTCTTCTAAATAATCTGTGATTGTATAATACCCCTTTTTGCAAAGTTTGGCCTTTATATAGTTTTTAAATCGTTTAATGGGTAAGTTTCGAATGTCCATGGGAAGCTTGTTGTAAAAGTGTATACATTGACCCATGAACGTGTTGCCTACTCTGTGGAGACGAGTGTGATGTACAGCAAGATTGTATCTGTTCCTGGTATTTATATTATGAACATCGCTTATTTTCTCAAAATTCGATATATTTTTATGTACATACATAAGATTTTCAAATATATGTTGTGAAGCTACAGTCAGAATGTTCACCTCTTTTAATTTCTCTTTAAGAGAACCTCTAGGACCAAGGTAGTAAATGGCTCGAACAGCCCTTTTCTGTGAAACAAAGGTGGTATTGATGTCCGCACAAGATAATGTGACAAAAAATATAGTAAAATTCTGTACAATGATGACAAAATATGAGAATGCACAACAAATATATCACTAATTACAATTTTGTTTAGGTTTAGGTTTCCCTTTCCTTTCCAACAACCGTTTGAGCCGAGTGGGGTGGTCATGAAAAATATCCAGGTTAAGAATGTTGCACCAAGCGTTATAAGTTGATGACAGCCTTGCAGTTGGGGAATTCAATCCTAGATTTGTTTTATATAGGGGGACATTAAATAAGTCGCTACATTTTCTTCGCGCGTTTTTTTTTGGGACGCATACTGCGACGCGTTCTAACAGGTTTTCGCATAACGCATGGCATCGTACAACTTTTTAGAAAAAGAGCAAGTCTAGCATACGTCTGCGATGCAGCAGGGTATGAAGTCCGAAACGAGACAGCCTCTTATCGTACGAACACCTCAATGCTGACACCAGGAGTGACAAAAGCCAGATGTCTAGTGAACGACCATTGAAGAGCCTCGATACGAGCGGAGTGAACTGCATAATGTGGGTTCCAGACGATACTGCCGAATTCAAGCACACTCCGAACCAAAGCATTGAATAACGTTATGCGCGAGGTAGGACGCCTGAAGTCTTTAGTAGTGCGTTTGATAAAACCCAACATTTTTGCTCTCTTTTTTATAATGCTGCTGTTGTGGGAGATAAAATTCAGCCCGGAGTCACGAATTACGCCTAAATCCCTAACTTCCGTTACAACAGCGTTTTCCTCATTGTTTATTTGGACTGCCGTATTGATAATTTTCCTTTTCCGTGTGAAACATATATGCTGACATTTTGAGGCATTGAGTTTCATTTTATTTACGCGACACCATGCGGAAACTCGGTCCAAGTCAGCCTGTATTAAGTCCACGTCATCTACTGAACTGATTAGTCGCGAGATTTTTATATCGTCGGCAAACAGGGTGCACCGGTAGTGGTGGATTTCGGCCAAAATATCGTTAAAAGAGTAAAAACAGTATTGGGCCCAGATGGGACCCCTGAGGTACTCCGGATGTGGCAAAGTATTTGTTAGACTCATATCTAGCTACCTGCTCCCCATCTCCGAGGTGATTATTCAAACCAACTCAGCATCGATCCGCAAACACCGAACTGGCTATGCAGCTTACTTATTAAGAGTTTGCGGTCGACACGGTCAAAAGCGCTAGCAAAGTCGGTATAGACCGAATCAACCTGCTGGTTCCCATTGATTTTGTCCATGATAGGCGTGACATATGTGACGAGATTGGTAAGAACATACTTGTTTTCCTGAAAACCATGCTGTTCCACCCGTATCAGAGATTTGGTATGCGTTGTTAGTATTGGACAGACGATACTTTCAAACACTTTAGAAAAGCATGACAATATTGAGATGGGTCTATAATTCCTCACGTTATCGTTGTCTCCTTTCTTTAGGACCGGAACTATCCGGGCTCGCTTCCATGCAGTAGGGAAGGTACCGCTTGTAAGTGATATATTAAAAATTTGTTTTAACGGGTAAGACAAAAGCAACTCACATCTTTTGATGAAGAGTGGAGGAATCCCATCGGGCCCTGCTCCTTTGTTAGTATCGTCGCGTCTTCAATTTTGAGATGATATCCTGAATGAGTTATGCTGAGGCACGTGAGTCTACTGTGGTACGAATCAGCGGTTTTTTTTTTAAAGAAAGTCCAGAACGTCTTGGGACTCGTTTTGAGACTGTTTTCAATGGTATCCATATAGTTAGCATAACAGTCTCGCAGTAACTCACTGCGAGGGGTACATTTGAGTGGGGCTTGACTTCCAACGTGAATTGGAGCGGTGGATGGTAAGGGTAATTTATTTGGATAAGGATTAATAATAAGGAACAAACAGTGGGTTCTGATTTCAACTGACATTTTAATTAACTTTTTAAACATAAAAAAGTAGTAATAATGAAGAAACTATAGTAGGTAGACATACGGTGTTGCAGATTTTTTTGTAGGAATTTTCAAGTTCTACAATACTGTAGTACATTATTTTGATCTATCTCATAAGGTTCAGCCAGCGTTTGCAATGTAAGATGGGTTTATTTTGCGACATATGTTAAAAACCTCAAAAATAATAGTATTTCTCCACTATTTAATTAATATTATTATACATAAAAACCTTCCTCTTGAATCACTCTATCTATTAAAAAAAACCCTATCAAAATCCATTGCGTAGTTTTAAAGATTTAATCATACAAATACAAAGCGACATAGGGAAACTAAAAGTGACTTTGTTTTATAATATGTAGTAATGTAGGTAGCTAATAGGGATACTTAGGTGACAAGTACTAATTGAATTCTCATTTAAATATTCTCACTTTTGTCTAGCTAATCTATAGTCATCATCATCATTATTTTTATCGTGCCACTGCTGGGCACAGGTGTCCTCTCATACAGAGAAGAATTGAGCATAATCACCACGCTCAATGCGGTTTGGCGATTTCAGACTTAAAGTCCAGGTTTCCTCAAGATATTTTCCTTCACCTTGTAATCAGTCATTGGTGTCCAAGATATATTTAGAAAGTACATACAGGGTGTATCTGACATCGTAACGCAAACTTCGCGAGAAGGCTATACCGCATGACACTAATAAAACTATGATAGTCATTTATATCGTTAATGAGCGGTTACAGAAATAACAGTGATTAAAAAAATGTGTCGGCACGACCTTTGAACATTGCAAGCGTGCCGCCGCGCGTGTTTGTGGGTATGACGTTGACCCCCTGATGTGAACTCTATTAAATCAGCTGATAGGATCGTTTTTCGAGTTTTGTTCACGTTGCACTTTTTTGTGTAATTAGCGAATTAATTAATTTTTCCATTAAAATCTTATTGGGTTATAAAATTATAGACATTATGAACGGTTTAAAGTGAAAACAACTGCATATTATTATTTTTTTTAATCAGGAAAAAATCGACGAGAAATTCCACCTGTGGGGGGTTCAGAATCATGTACTGGATCCATGGTACTCGTTTGTGCGTCGATGTCAGATACACCCTTTATAACTTAGAAAATTTACATTGCAGGTCAAGGTGCTTGACCTGCAATCAAACCCGCACACTCATACTTGAGAGGCTGGTGTTTCAACCACTAGGTCACCACGGCTATAATCTATAGTAATCCGAACATAATCATCTTCAAGCCCAAAACAGGAGCTAAGCGAACTGTAATTCATCTCGGCTCCCGTTACCTCGCTTCCAACTTTAACAATTTAATTATACAACAAGCGATTACTTGTAAGGTTTTACCGATTTCCATAATGTTTACGGGGCAGTAGATAGTGTAATCATTCTAGGACTGTTATCTGTTTGTTTCACTCGATGGTTTCTTAGGCTGAGACTGTATGAGAGCTTTGGTGGAATTGTATTAGTCCCATGTATAATCACATGATTAAGAGTAAAAAACTATTTGCTCAAACATGCGTATACGAGTACATACAGAATCAAAACACATGCATGTAGGATCTTGAATAAGAGTGGCTCACGGCATGTTTACCGTTTCACATGGCGTGAGAATCAATGTTTTTAGGGTTCCGTAGCCAAATGGCAAAAAACGGAACCCTTAGAGATTCGTCATGTCTGTCTGTCCGTCAGTTTGTCACAACCATTTTTTTTCTGAAACCACAAGAGCTATACTGTTGAAACTTGGTAGGTAGATGTATTCTATGAACTGCATTAAGATTTTGATGCAAAAATAAAAAAAATAATAATAAATATTGGGGGCTCCCCATACTTAGAACTGGAACTCAAATTTTTTTTTCATCAAACACATACGTGTGGGGTATCTATGGATAGGTCTTCAAAAATGATATCAAGGTTTCTAAAATATTCTTTTTCTAAACCGAATAGTTTGCATGACAGACACCTCCAAAGTGGAAAAAGTTGCCCCCCCCCCCTCTCTAACTTCTAAAATAAGAAAATGAAAAATCTAAAAAAAAAAGCATATGATGTACATTACTATAAAAACTACCAACGAAAATTGTTATGAACGAGATCTAGTAAGTAGTTTTTTTTTAATACCTCGTAAATCGTAAACCGCTTATTACCGTGTAATCTTTCATACAAATAACTTAAATCCTTTAATTTCATAACTCAATGGTACGGAACCCTTTGTGCGTGAGTCCGACACGCACTTGGCCGGTTTTATATTATTTAAATACACACAAACTGTAATAATGTTTCCAAAATAGGTTTTAAACTTTTCAGACCCTCCCCGACGAGTTTTGTTACGTTTCTAAAACGTTTCATGTATATTAAGGTTTGTTATAAAAGTATATTCATAAATTGTTGTGTCGGGTGGCACTGACGGGTTAAGGACGGTAGACTTATAACCGACATCAAAAAAATGGAGAGGTTGTATATTTTTTTATTGTTACCTCTGAACTTTGTCATTTATGAACCGATTTGAAAATTTTTTCCTTTGTTTGAATCAAATCGTGATTTCATACAGGATGTGTCTGACATCGTAACGCGAACTTCGTGAAAAGGCTGGACCGTATGCCACTAATAAAATTATGATAGTCATTTATGTCACATCATCATCATCATTTCAGCCGAAAGACGTCCACTGCTGGACATAGGCCTCCCCCAAGGTTCTCCACGACGACCGGTCCTGCGCCTCCCGCATCCAGCGGTTTCCCGCGACCTTCACCAGGTCGTCGGTCCACCTTGTCGGGGGCCTACCCACGCTACGTCTTCCGGTGCGTGGTCGCCACTCGAGAACCCGTCGGCCCCATCGGGCATCGGTCCTACGGGCAATGTGTCCAGCCCATTGCCACTTCAGTGTTGCAATTCTTCGGGCTATGTCGGTTACTCTCGTTCTTCTGCGGATCTCCTCATTCCTGATTCGATCGCGCAGTGAAATCCCAAGCATAGCCCTCTCCATTGCCCTTTGAGCGACTTTGAGCCTTCTTATAAGGCCCATTGTTAGCGACCACGTCTCAACTCCATAAGTCATCACTGGCAACACACACTGGTCAAAGACTTTTGTCTTGAGACACTGCGGTATTTCGGACGAGAAGATTCTACGTAGCTTCCCGAAAGCAGCCCAGCCGAGTTGGATTCGACGATTGACCTCTTTCTCGAAGTTGGACCTTCCTAACTGGATAGTTTGTCCCAGGTACACGTAGCTGTCAACAACTTCGAGAACAGAGTCTCCAATCTTTATAGGAGTCGGTACAACATGGGCATTAGACATGACTTTCGTCTTGCCCATGTTCATTTTAAGACCGACTCGCTTGGAGGCCCTACTGAGGTCTTCGAGCATTGTACTCAGGTCCTCCGCGGTCTCAGCCATGACTACGATATCATCAGCAAACCGAAGGTGTGTCATGTACTCGCCATTGATGTTGATGCCCAGTCCTTTCCAGTCCAGAACCTTGAAGACATCCTCCAGTGCAGCGGTGAACAGTTTCGGAGAGATAACATCTCCCTGTCTGACACCACGCTGCAGAGGTATTGGTTTCGAGGTCTGGTCCTGTATTCGGACTGACATGGTGGCGTTTTCGTACAAACCCTTCAGCGCTTCAATATATCGATAGTCTACTTGGCACCGCTGGAGAGACTGCAGTACAGCCCAGGTCTCGATCGAATCAAAGGCTTTTTCGTAGTCCACAAACGCCAAGCAAAGGGGTAGGTTATACTCCTCGGCCTTCTGTATAACCTGCCGCAGCGTATGTATGTGGTCTACTGTGCTGAAGCCTTTTCGGAAACCGGCTTGTTCGGGCGGCTGGAAGTCGTCAAACCTGCAGGCGAGACGATTTGTGAGGACTCTTGAAAACAACTTATAGACATGACTCAGAAGTGAGATGGGTCTATAGTTTTTCAAAATGTCACATATGGTTACAGAAATCACAATGTTTAAAAAGAACTGTCGGCTCAGCCTTTGAACTTTGCAAGAGTGCCGCCGTGCATGTTTGTAGGTATGGCGTTGACCTCTGAAGGGAACTCTAGTAAATCAGCAGGATGGTTTTTCGAATTTTGTTCACATTGCGCTTTTTTGTGTAATTAGCGAATTAATTAATTTTTACTTTAAAATCTTATTGGGTTATAAAAGTATAGCAATTATGACTTTTCTTCTGAGAGGTAGTTAGTTAGGAAATGCCGACTCCATCTATTTAAAAAAAAATATGTCGTGTAAAAGTGATCAGTGGTCCTACTTGCATAAGTAGGAAGTAGTAGTACTTGTCTGAAGTGAAAAAACAGCATATTTTAAAAAATATCAGGAAAAAGACGACGAATAATTCCACTACTGGGGGGTTCAGAATCATATACTAAATCCATGGTAGGTACTCGTTTGTGCGTCGATGTCAGATACACCCATTATACTTTTGGTCAAGTTCTGAAGAGTGAGTGAGTATTTTTTCCACGTAGTATATTTTTGCTATCTGACGACCCTGGTTTCCAATCTCCTTTATTGAGTGTACTTTGTCTTCATTATAAGACAAAATACGAAGACACATGCTTAATTAGCCCTGCAAAAACCAGTACCCCAAAATACAGTCTTAAGGAAATTCATTACCAAACTTCGAAGTGAAAGACTCATAAAACGACACACGCTCCCACCCCATTATGCTCCATTACGCAAACACAAACTGTCAGTCACATCGTAACCATCCAAGTCGACGAGTAAATCCTTGTCATTTGCGTGGGAGTGCGTCTAAATATCGTATGTTGCGATGAAATTAAGCATGAAGCATTCTGTCAATTTTAAGAGACGTTGATGTACACGTTTTTATTGGGGGATAAGCTTTAGATTTGGATATGCGAAGATATATGTACATATCGTATGTTCTATGTTATGGTGCTTACTGAGTTCTCCATATGGACCATTGTGCGTGAACTACCACCCTCCAGAAGTTTACTAAATCTCTTGGCTTGTAGAGAATTATTCTAGAAGATCTCGGTGTCTCGAGGGTTTCTGGCCTCATCTGGGTGACGGCTATGCACTCGAGTTTTTTTTTTTTAATAGTTATAAACTAGCGCTTGACCGCAATCCCGCCTGATGGTAAGCAGTGATGCGATCGTTGATGGTAAAGCGCGCTAGTTTATTAAGAGTGAATAGGTCACTCAGAAAAACTGAGCGAATAGGAAGGAAGACGGCAGTTGAGCGAGATGATGGAATGTTAAACCAAACAACATGACCAACGATGCTGCGCCAAAGGGAGATTGATCTGAAGACCCTCCCCGACCAAACCCCCAACAAAACAACATTTGGCGCATCGTACCCGGCACACATCGCATCACAACTGCTCAGACCCGTCCTCCGTACGGCTACACCAGACATCATGCCGGAACACGACAAATCGCTTGGCGGCAAGGCTTTGTCTGGCGGGTGGTAACTTCTGCCGGCGGCCGATGTTATGGCCTACCACCGAGAAAGGAAAGTTTCATCAGGCCTTAAACAGTCTTTCGGGCGTCGCTAGCAGCCAGGTGCAATCCGGCGCACTACTGGATCTGATACTGCTGCATAACACAAAGTCATCCTGTATTTCTCATCACATATAACTCTTATTAGCTGTGTCGTGAGTCCCTTAAGTATACTATGACATATCCATACTCTTCTCTCTTCATACTCTTCATAATTTCATTAATCTAGGTTTGATAACGAGGAAGGAATCGGAAGCCCAATTTGTATATAAAGAAAATTAAAAAAATATTCTGCGGATGGATTTTTTCCCCCTATTTTTCAATCCGAAAACGTTATCTCCATCCGTCATCCTCCCTCCATTTGACTTCCATCTTACGTAAGATAAGCCGATAACTCATTTCATCTTTCTCTCATCCTCGAACAGAGCTAAATCAAATAAAAGTAATCATACTTTAAAAGGGATTTACGTAATATTTAGAATTTTCTTTTTGAATCCATTCGATGTCTTTTATATTCACGATTCAGTACTGAGAAATTATTTATTTAGGAAGGAAGAAAGCTGTCTTCTAATTTATTGGCATATATCAATTTGATATGGTTTCTTTTTCGAATTAATATTACATGAATTCGTCTGTATGTATTCACTTAGCTATTATCACAGGTTGAAAATTATTTTCAACCTCTTTAACCGTCCCACTGCTGGGCACAGGTCTCCTCTCATATAGAGACAGATTGAGCGTAATCACCACGCTTGCTCAATGCGGGTTGGCGTTGAATTGAAAATTATTTTATTATCTTTAAAACTTCCCAACGGATTTTGACGCGGTGTTTACTAGATAGAGTGATTAAACAGGAAGGTTTACATGTATAATAACATCCATTAAATTATAGAGAAGTATTGTTATATTTTTGAGGTTTATCCAATTTAATATCTTAAATATATTGTTGACTTAATATACACTTCTGGACACATCTATTGGCCCACCTTGCATTTTCAGTTTCGTTTGGTCCTAGCTAAAATTTTATATTAGGTCGAGCAAAAAGGTTTTTATGGAGTTTGGAATTTGGCACATTCACAATTTCATTCAATGGTCTTTTTTTGAATTTCGAACACAGAAATTAAAGAAACAAAAGACAATTTGGAGCCTGTTTGTCGATATCAAACAATCGAATACTAAGAAAACTTGATTTTATTGGTTTACATGGATTTCATTCTTGAAAAAGTGATTGATATCTTTGGTTTTGCAACAAACATTACTTATTCTTAACATAAAGTTGAAGTTCTATAAATAATCTATGGATACTTCACCTGAAGTCGCCGCCCAAGCTAGGGCACTTATTCTGGCCGGACACAGCCAAAGAAATGTGAGTGATGTTTGTGTTTTGATGTTTTTTTTTTTTTTTTTTTCAAAATGTTTATCCGAGGTACCTAGAGACTGGCGGCTTTGTTCGTCGCCAAGGAAGGCCACGATCCCGGGTCACAACTAAAAGGCAGGATCGATTCATTGTGACGACCAGCTTGAGAAATCGTCACCTTACCTCCATTGAGATCTCTTTCTCGGTGGTAGGCCATAACATCGGCCGCCGGCAGAAGTTACCACCCACCAGACAAAGCCTTGCCGCCAAGCGATTTGTCGTGTTCCGGCACGATGTCTGGTGAAGCCGTTCGGAGGACGGGTCTGAGCAGTTGTGTTGCGATGTGTACCGGGTACGATGCGCCTAATGTTGTTGTGTTGGGAGTTTGGTCGTGGAGGGTCTTCAGATCAATCTCCCTTTGGCGCAGCATCGTTGGTCGTGTTGTTGGGTTTAACATTGCATCACCTCGCTCAACTGCCGTCTTCCTTCCTAATCGCTCAGTTTTTCTGAGTGAATAGGCTCTTAATAAACTAGCGCGCTTTACCATCAACGATCGCATCACTGCTTACCATCAGGCGGGAATGAGGTCAAGTACTAGTTTATAATTAATAAAAAAAAAAAATAAAAAAAAAAAAAACTAACTTCGCGACTTCCTCGGAATATCTGTGAGCGCTTGAACTGTTCGGAGAAGGTTAAAAGAACGCGATATGTTACCACGCAAGCCACCTAATGGGCCCAAACTAACGCGAGCCCACCGAACAGCGCGCCTTTATTTCGCACGCACTCATTTAAATTGGACACAGCAAGATTGGAGCCGTGTACTCTTTTCTGATGAGTCTAAAATTGTGTTACATGGCAATGATGGAAGAAGGAAGGTCTACCAACGTAAGTGAGAGCGTTTCGCACAATGCTGCTTTGAAGAGAGGGTTGCTTATGGCGGTGGCTCATGGACTGTCTGGGGCGGTATATCCGCGCGGCAAAACTAAACTTGAGGTTGTCACAGGACCACGGCTGCCAACATTAAATGCTGAAAGGTACATTCGTGAGTGCTTAGAATCTCACGTGATACCATACGCGGACTATGTGGGCCCAAATTTCCTTTTTATGCATGATAATGCAAGACCCCATACGGCCGGCATCGTCAGGGAATACCTTCGGGATGTGAACATCACAGTTATGGACTGGCCAGCCAGAAGCCCAGACATGAACCCCATGACATGAACCAACACACACGCACCAAGCACATGTGGGACGATCTAAAAAGACGTGTTAGGTTAGGTTAGGTTAGGGCTCGTCAGCCAGTGCCCAGACGATGCAGGAGTTGAAAATTGCCATAGAAGAGGAATGGGAGATAAACTCCATGCCTAATCGTATGAGAGCTGTGGTAGATGTCCATGGAGGCAACAGGCGTTATTAATTTAAACCTTTATTTGATAAAACATGTTTTTTATTCAAACATCAAATGCCTTTAAAAAGGCCCATATCCGACTTGTTAGGCGTAGCTCCATGTCGTATGGTATTCTGAATTCAACTTTAAAACAATACGATCGAAAAAGATGGTAAAATGTATCAGGTTTAAAATTGCATCAATAGTTTTTGTTCAATCTAGCAATCATATTTCGGTAGGGGCCATCGAAACCTAAACTCTAAGGTAGGCCAACAGGGGCGGGAGCAGCGGGTCGCTATGTTTTTTATACAACCTTCACAGTTTTTCTGTAGTGTATTTAGTATCAACATCGCACCCGTGCGAGGCCGGGGTGGTGGTAAAATGATTCTTTTATTTTGGATGAATTTGAATTTTTGTATTACATATTTTTTTATAGAGCTTATTATTTCGAAGGTATAAAATTATTTGTGCATTCATCTGCCAAGTACGT
The DNA here is from genome assembly GCA_037179545.1 of Sesamia inferens. Taxonomy (NCBI): domain Eukaryota; kingdom Metazoa; phylum Arthropoda; class Insecta; order Lepidoptera; family Noctuidae; genus Sesamia; species Sesamia inferens. The sequence continues at coordinate 30,176,646 of CM073929.1, forward strand.
TTTTCTCTACTGTAAATGGGAACTTTATAATCCCTTGAAGTTCTATAATAAATTAGGCTTCTAAGTGGAAGCATTAAAACAAAAGTACATTTATAAGACATGCTTTGTGACCTGGAAACATCAAATTTGTCAACAAGCATCATTTGTAACACAACTATAGAAAACTAAAGAAATATTCCAAAACAAATCGGTGTCAAACACGTTCGAGAATCTACAAAAGTGAAATAAAACGTCTCGGTCATCGAGTCCGTTCATAGTATTCAGACCTTCTTCAAAACAAATTATATTGAATTTTTTGTCTATTTGTAAAGCGTTCATATCATAACGTTGTCAATGGCCCAGATTCCCTTGTTTACAAACTAAATTTCTGTCTAAATGGCTATTATACGCAGTGGCGTATAATAGACAGTCTGTGGGCGCTGATGGTACCCGTACATGTACTAGCTCATCCCCGATCTGCTAAAGCGAAAGCTAAGGAACCCACAACTCAGCCGGCGCCCCGTGCATGATCTGGATATCCAACAACGTACATAGATGGATAAGGTTGGTGGTGTATTTTCCTACTAATTGCAGAGGGAAAAACATACTTCAGCATCTCACATACATCTCACAAATTTCAGAAACATACAGTCCACAAATCAACTACCAGCGTACTTCCGCTGAATTGGGCAAAAACCGCACACTTGCGTAGGTGTAATTTTATGGTATATTCAGCTAGATCTGTAAGGTAACTTGTAAAGAGTATGCGAATAGAAGAAAAGAGAGATCTTTCATTCTTTTCTTCAATTCGCCTAGAATTGAAGAAAAGAATGAAAGATCTCTCTTTTCTTCTATTCGCATACTCTTTACAAGTTTTCGAGAGCTCTATTTGAGCGACGAATGTGGTATTTTCCAAATTACGAATTATTTTACGTTGTTTAATTTTTATTTACATTGTTCACAAATCACACCTGTGTGTTAAAATAATGTCGCTATTGTAACATACAAGAAATTGAGATATTACCAGAAAAAGTCAAAAAGAGAAACGATGAAATTATTCTCACCTCAACGTAAAATAAAAAAAAATTGCTCAAATCTCTTCACATATTTTTTAAAGAGAAAAGGGAGACCTCGGGCCTTGTTCCTTACAACACCAACAGATCTTTTTTGCATAAATAAATAAATAATTCAAACCTAGACCTCCAATCTTCACCTTAAAGTGACATGAAGTGAACCGTCAATCCCTGATGGAATATCAATTCAAAACAAGCTCACTTCAACCTAGTTTCCATGGTAATATTTTTACATAATATGTGGTTCGGATACACTAACCTTTATTATAATATAATATACAGTGCAAATTTTGTCTTACAATAGTGGTCCACTTAATGTATTCGACAGAAATTACATCTACACGCGATTGTCATCCTCCGTAGCGCAGCGGTCAACACGCCTGCCTGCGACATGGAGGCCCCGGGTTCGAACCCCGACCAGGTCATGATGGAAAACGATCTGACTGGTCATGACTTACGGGGCCGAGACGTGGACAATAACGGTCAGACTAGTCCATAAGTTTAAAGTCGTTCAGCGAGCTATGGAGCGAGCTATGTTGGGCGTCTCTCTGAAGGACCGCATCAGAAATGAGGTGATCCAACAGAGGATCAGAGTCACCGACATAGCTGAGAGGATTAGGAAGCTGAAGTGGCAATGGGCTGGTCACATATGCCGCAGGACCGACAGCCGTTGGGGTAAACGAGTCCTCGAGTGGAGACCGCGTCTCGGCTAACGTAGCGTAGGACGCCCTTGGGCGAGATGGAGCGACGACATCAAAAGGGTGGCTGGTAGTGGCTGGCGTAGAACTGCTCAGGATCGAGCTTGTTGGTGTGCCATGAAGGGGGTCTATGTCCAGCAGTGGACGAGTAGAGGCTGATGATCATGATGTTGATGATCGTTGAGTTAGTATCCTTCTTTTTTTTTTTGTTTTCGGGGGGAAACCTTCATAAGGCACCCGACCCCCGAGGAATGAGGTCGGGTAGTGTGGGATTTTTACCTCACTAAAACCACTCCGGTGATCACCATCTGCGCCTAGGGGCGGTCCCGGTTCCTCTTAAAAGACCAATTCCGGAACCCTCCCTGCGCAATGTCTGTAAGGCGCATCCCAGGAGAGACTGTAAGAGGGCCTCTCCTAAACGTCCTATGCACGGCAGCACGTGACCACTATGCCACCGTCTTCCCTGGGGTTACTTAGTGGGCAGGCAGAGTCCCCGCTTTGTATGCCCGCGACCCCAAAGGTCCACCTACCTCAATAAGTAGACAGATTTCGGCGTATTAAGCGCCAAGGCGGTTGCCTCCCCGACGCCTCCTTCTCCGAGCAGGATCAGCCGTCTCTCGATCCCGTTCGGCGGCTTCCTTCTTGGCCATCACGGTCTCACAGAAGGAAGTTACTTCTGTTCAATTCTCTGTCTTTGCCAGCATACCACTTACTACTGCCGGCAGAGACAGGTCTTGCCCGATCCTAGCAACTAGGACCCGCCGCTCGGAGTCCCATGTAGGGCACTCCTCGAGCGTGCGCTGTGCAGAATCCAGGCTGCCCCCGCAATGATGGTAATTTGCCGTGTTCTCTCGCCCAATTCTGTTCAGGTACTCACCGAAGCAACCGTGTCCAGTGAGCACCTGTGTGAGCCTGAAGGAGATGCGCCCCCCTTTTTCAGCCAGGCTTTGAAGTATGGCAGAACGGCTTCAACAACGCGCTTGGGCGAATATTGCGACAGCTGTAACCGCTCGCGCCACCGGTCGAGCGCGAGTTGCCGTTCCCGTCGCCTAAATTCTACGAGTGCAGTTCCTGGCACATTATTCCCGCTTTAGCGGATGTTACAGATCTGGCTGTAGACCTTCGCGTCCATATCCGCCAAGATGTCCAGCTGTGGAAAGCGTGCCAAGAGAGTTGCCGCCTCAAATGATATCGTTCAGTATCCTCGTGCGATACAAATGGCCATTTTCCGCTGCAGTGAGTTAGTATCCTATAAACCATAAGTCATAAGCGGGCATAAGTCTCGAACTTACTTTGGGGCTAGCTCAATCTGTGTGATTTGTCTCTACATATTTATTTGTTTATTTATTTATTGTTATTTTTTTATAAAGTAAAAGTTAGGTACAAACAACTAAGAAAAATAACTAATTCCAAGAATTATGAAACATCCTGTTTATAATGTTTCATCATTATTATCATTTCAGCCGAAAGGAGTCCACTGTTGGACATAGGCCTCCCCCAAGGAGCTCCACGACGACCGGTCCTGTCTCCCACATCCGTATAATGTTTAGCGATCAATAATAGTACATCTCTAATGGTAGATAGGTCTTTAATGGTGCGGGTGCGCGGCAGCCTCAACGGCATCCTAGCCGCGTGCGCAGCCCGATGGGATTCAATATTAATAGCGCACTGTATAGGCCTATACGCAAAAGCTAGTGCCTGAAATATTTTCATTGTTTTGTTTTATTATTATGCTGTTACTAACATAGGCTAAGAATATTGTTACTAACAACACAATAATTCTGAAATAAAGTTTTTTATTATTATATAACTTTACTACTTCTCCTTTCCACTAGGTACGACTCTGACTACGCTCGTCGGTCGACTTTATATTATTCAACGATATTTTTCATTTATTGCATTATTAAAAAATAGTTTTCTTTTTTTTTTTGATTTACGAATGTTAAGTAGTCAATGGATGAGGGCTCTCGTTATAAGATGATTATAATTGCACAGTTTATACTCAATTTCAACTGCGCCAAGTGTCGCCCTACATGAGCCATTCGCCACAGCCACAAACGCCGCAACGAGAACCTAGAAGCGGCTACAGAGGTAGCTGAAGCGCGCGACAGCCACTTGTGGTCGATTGTCGACACTTGCGGTCGTTGGCTGTTACTTTTATTAACCAGTGAATCGTGTGGCGGCGTTTTGTGTAAGCGTTTAGTGGCCGGCGCGGGCCACAAGAAGCGAGCAGCGACGATTATCTGTGAGTGTGCGAGGCCATATTAATTATATGAAAACTATAGGAAATATGTTGTAGTGTTTAGTGGTTGTAGCTGGTGGCTGGTCTGCCCTAAAGTAGATAAGTTACCAGAGCCATCGAATATAGATAGTTTAAGTTTTGTATGAAACTGATAGATATTTTGAAATAAAAACCAACAGTTCATTATTATTATCTCTTTTAGCGCCTGTACATCACTATTCTTGGCATGCAATATTCCAGAACAAGCATTCCCTGCTTAACGCTCCAATAAAGGCGGTATTGCCTGCATACTAAAGATCGACAACGCCGTTTAGTTTCTGCTCAACGCTGCACTTTATTTCACACGAATTGCATTTAGTTTGCGATGTTAAACAAGCCAGTCAGGTCTTGTCTTGCCTTCACAGCTAATTCTGTGTAGAGGGCATTAACCTTGGTGTTCGAAGGTGCGCTTTAATGCAAAATCTAATTCAATTATTAGATATTCATGATAGAACGAAAATTACACGATACATGTATGTATTTTCTGGTTTACCTATATAAATAAATATATTAAATATTTAGGGACTGTGATACAGGCAGGATAAAGTTATTTAAATTGTTTGAAGACATTAAATTGGTAGCTTAGCTCTTTTATAAGTATCAAGAATGTTGACATAACTAAAAGAACAATCTAGCCAGGGGATGGCTATACGTATACGTCTGAAGGTATACCAGCTTATCGGAGGTGTCTGCTGCTGCGTTTTAAAAATAAACAAACAGACCAATGACAGGCACAATAATTTTTAAGCGCGATATATTGTGTTTATATATGCCAGCAATGACTTTTATAAACCATAAAGTAGCTGCCAAAAAGCAATAACATCAAAACAAAGACTAAACAAGAACCCTTTAAAACATCAATTTGATGCGAACATTGTTCTTCAAGATACAAAAGTAATCTGAAAAGAGATTAATAAAAAAACTCTCTAAGCGCTGGAGGTACGAGTTTATGGCCCACAGAAGCTGCAAAGTATGTCTTTGTAATTTAATTGATAAAATTTCAACTTCAACCATGTCTTGGAATGAGGAGGAGGTAATTAGAGGCTCTTTATTACTACAGCAGATGGCTTCATTGTTGAGGCGATCTTTCAAGTTTATGTTGGTGGGATTACGGAATAAAGAATACGTAGAAGTAGACGCAGAAACGAAGTTATCCGAAGAGCACTAGAGTTATCGGGAAAGTAAGCAAGCTGATGTGGCAGGGGGCTGGTTGAAGGGCGATGGCCGTTGAGAAAGACGAATCCTGGAGTGGAGACCGCGGACCAGCAAGCGTAGTGTGGGACACCCCCAGTCAGATGAAAAGACGACCTCAGAAACGAAGACACGATTGAGAGAGTGGCTGACCGATCCTCTGCTGCATTGCGTGTCCTGGGGTCCATCATCATCATCAACCTGTTCACCGTCCCAGGTCTCCTCTCATACAGAGAAGGGATCCATCACCATGGACAAATATTTGTGTTGCCTTCAGGTAGCTGTTCTGAGTCTGGCTGTTTGAGTTGGTGAGGTTAAATGTTTGTGTTGTCGCTTCTACGATACGTACAGAAGTTATTCTTAGTGAGGAGAAAAAATTAAAAAAAGAACTGGCTGGAACCAGCAAAAATAATAAGTAATTAATATGAGAGTAGAATATAATATTTATTATTTTGAATGAACATGTCGGTAATCTGATTCTGGACCAGGGTACGACGTTTGGTGACTCACGCTTTAGAGACTAAATTTATAATCAAAATCGTGGCTCTGTGAAAACTTATGTTAAAGAACCACCTTTAAAGCAGTCAGTTCCTATATATACTTCATTTGTTCCATAGTCCCCACGAACATACCAAACGTGCCAGACTACACGATGGCACGGTTGGATTACTACAGCCAATTGGACGTTTTTACTGGATGTTTGTATTGGCTACAGCCAATGTCGCTTCTAGCGCTGGAGAGGTCAGAGTCTCATGATTCCTTGGCCTGCAAATATTTTTACCGTCAATTGTAACATCATTAAACACGTGTGCATCTGTAAAACAGGCTGGGAGCTTGAAGCCAAATCAATTATTATATAACTCACTTTTGCCCGCAGATACGCCAGCGTAAATGATGCAAAATTTCCCACGGGAACATGCTATCGGGATTAAAAAAATACCTTATATGTTACCTACAGAAACATTATCTCTTATGAATTTCGTAATACATTGCTTTTTTATCTTGTTTGTTTACGCTGCCCACGTCAGAAAATAACCAAATAGGCATGATTTTTCTGATATCTTCAACAATCATTATCATATTTATTCCAATATACAAAAATCCTACATTATACACTCAAACCTTTCTCGGTAATCATTCCGTCCATTGGTGAAAACTATATGGAAACCTGTTTGGTAGTTGTTGAGTACAGCACGTGATGCGACTAGTGACTTTTGTTCTAATAATTACGCTGTTAATGCACATAACAATTAAATACATCGATAAGCGTATATATTCAAATATTCCCGCATTTTTTCCCCTTCAACCTCTTCGCCTGGCGGAGATCCAATCAGCTAGAACGAACCGAACTCAAGAAGTTTTCCATTCACTCGTCATTATACTTTTTTCTCTCTTTACGTAACCCTGGTTTGAACAACATCAAGTAACCAAAATCCAGTGTCGTCACCGACCAGTGAGCTTATCGGCAAGTCAATAGCGCTTATTTTATTAATGTTAAAACAAAAGTATATATATTTTCACAATAATATTTTCCCGTTCTTAGAGGTGATTTTCTGCCAACTGTCTTTAATAAAATTAATTAGTAAATTTCATTTAGTTTATTGGAGACCTAAATAATGTAATTAGACATTTAAAAGCTGACCTTTCAGAAGACAAATAGGGGTAGCTTGGATTCCTTCTAAATGAGACCTTCTAGCTAAATAATATTCTGCTTAGTTACCCTCGGAAAACACAAAAATCTGCCTCCATAAATACTTCCTCTAAAAAGGCAGAGGCGATTACGTTCCGTTTTACGAAACCATTTCCTTGCCGTCTTAAGACAAAACGCTTCACAATTTATGCTAAGATAATTTGCTCGCTGTATTGTACAGAGTTCTTTTTCAGAAGACGGGAATCATATCTTAAGATTGATCGTATGATAATGAGAAGTTAAGGATGGAGAACTCCAGTTCCTAAAGAAAGTTTATTTTCTGGTGGTTGAATACCGATATAAACAAAAATTTTTTGAAAATTATATAATACAAGCTACATGCCCGACAAGTGGAGAGGCGTTGGCATAGTGGTATCGATCCTGACTTCCATAGCACGGTCGTGAGGTTTGTGTCGAAACCAGGTAGGAATTTTACTTTATTTTCTCCTTTTCGTTAACACTGCTATCAAAATGAAATCTCAGAAAACAAAACATCCTGAGGTGATCGGTATATGTTAGAACAAAAAAATTGAAGACATGATGTGACGTAGACCCTCCCGCACTGGGCCAATTGTGAATTATGGCTCTCACAGCTACAAAGCTTGTGTTGTAACAGTGGGAACATTATACGTATGATATCAATGCCAATGGGATTTCTCATCGACAAACAGGAGGAATTGGTGGTGGTAGGTCATGACATCAGCTGCCGGCAGAAGTTACCGCCCACCAGACAAAGTATTGCCGCCAAACGATTTGTTGTGTTCCGGCATGATGTCTGGCAAAACCGTACGATGTGCTACATGTTGTTGTGTCGGGAGTTTGGTCGTGGAGGGTCTCCAGATCAATCGCCTTCTAGCAGCTCAGCATCATTGGTCGTGTTGTTGGGTTTAATATTGCATCAATGCAAACATTCCATACAAGTTTTTATCACAAATTGAACCTTTAAAGAATTTAGAAAAGGACCCTTCAAAGTATATCCAAAAAAATAAGAAACCCTGCAATAATACCCCGCGTGTGCGTTGTCTGTCAATGAATTTAAGATTTTTATTAAGTTGATTTCAGCAGATGAGTGTAAAAGTTGTCATGGATAAAGTTTTGATGAATCTTTCTGCTGTAACTGTCTTATCGTAAAAGTTAAGGCTCCGGTAAAAACCTTGCAAGAATTTTGGAAGTTTAAAATTACTTGTGTAGTAAAGAAAGAAAGAAACGTAGGTAGGTGATAAAAAAGAACATTAAATAAACGCATTCAAAATAGAAAAAGCCTTGCATTCAAGCACATAAAATGTGGACAATTCTGTCCATTGTTTGATTGCTACCTCTATGGATTTTTTGTTCCGAAATAAAACAAATATTTTAGTATTTATTATTATAGAAATTTATTTTCAGGACATAAAAAAAATATTTTGGAATAGAGTCACTTAAAATCAAAATTAAAAATCATTTATTCAAATTAGGCTGAGAATCATCACTTTTTGAACGTCAATATTACATAAGACAGTCTCCCAAAACGCCCGTCCTTCAAAGGGGGAACTAGCGTTTAGGCCTTCTAGGTTGCCTGTGTTTAAAAAAAACATTATAGCACAGACTAAAAGAAAAAATAAAACAAAAATATTTGGATAATAATAAAAAATAAGGATCAAATAAAAAGTGAAAAAACTGATGTAAAAACTAGCAGGAAAGTGTGCCTCCCGGCTGCGCCATAAAGGTCTAGTTCAGCAAATATGCCAGACAATTTGTGCCTGACGCTGATTTCAATTGGATCTGATGTGAGTGTGATGGATCTAAAACACTTTTATACTGCAACTGTGTTTAGAAGTTTAGGAGTCAAGTTCCTCAAGGCTTGACATACAACTGATATCAAGCGTCATGCAAGTACTTATAGTAACAGCTTAAGTTAAACAAACGATGCCTTAATTGAAGTACAGTATTTGTTAATTTCAGACACAAGTGTAAAACCATTCTCGGTTTTATCACAAAATATTATAACGGCTGCATTATCTTTTGTAAAAGACTTCTTCTTTTTTCAAGGTGAGATTCAAGCTCAACTTGATCAATGGCCTCTGTGGAATAGATACCACAATTTTGCCAATAACACGTGTAACAAATCATAGAAATTATTGAAAATTTTATTTCACAATAATGGCAGATATCGCCGATGACAGTTGCAAAACACGGCCGCGTGAACCGTCTATGAGGGAGGTTTGAGGCAAAGTCATGCTAATGCTGCGCTATGCTGCAATATTTCGATGTTCTTTATGAATTATTTACTGAATACACTTTTTACTACATAAATCACGCGCTTTTATTTAGTAAACGACACAATAAATAATTTTAAAATTCCAATGAAAAATGCGCGTGAAAAAACAGCGAGTTTTGACGACAATGCTGAGTGTCTTAGCTTTCTCGTTAAAACTCGCTGTCGAAAAGTCACCATGTAAAAGACAATTACTTACATAAAAATAAAAAAAATAAAAGTCATTTATTCAAATTGGCTGAGAATCAGCACCTTTTATTACGTAAGACAATCTCCCCAAAATGCCCACCCTTCGCCACTTCATAGTGCTTTCACTGGAATGAAGAAGTGGCGGAACAAACTCCCCAGCAGCACAGCTATGTATTCATAAAAAAAAAAAACACATAAACTTCCTTATAAGCCTTTTGTGAGGAGGCAGAAACTACAGAAGTGTGATTGTGTAATCTTCTCACCACGAAAACTAACGTCAAATGAACTACCACTTTAAATAATGCTATTTGACGTTGAAGTCATGATGACCCAGTGGTTAAAGCACCAGCCTCTTAAGTATGAGTGTGCGGATTCGATTCCAGGTCAGGCAAGTACCAATGTAACTTTTCTAAGTTATATGTACTTTCTAAGTATATCTTGGTCACCAATGGCTGAGTATAAGGTGTAGGAAAACATCTTGAGGAAAGCTGGACTTTCAAGTCTGAAATCGCCAACACGCATTGAGGATGCGTGGTGATTACGCTGAATCCTTCTCTGTATGAGAGGAGACCTGTGCCCAGCAGTGGGACGATAAAAAGGTTGATGAATATGATGATTTGACATTGACAGTATTGACAGGTAACTCTAAAGCCCACTTCAACTAACATTTGACAGGTACAACCCCATTAGATACTTCTTCTTCTTCAGCTTATATAAGTCCACTGCTGGACAAAGCCTTCCCCCAAGGCTTATCACAATGACCGGTCTTGTACTGCCCACATCCATCGGCTTCTAGCAACCTTTACCAGGTCATCGGTCCACCTTGTTAGGGGAGTCCGTGGCACTGAATATGTCAAAATATTAAAAGTAAAGCATTGATTTAAAATAAAGCATCTATGTATGTACTTTGCAGAATGCACAAGGTTATGAGCATCTGTTTGAATTGATCTCATTACGGGAAATCTAGTGAAACTCGTACAAAGTTAGTGATTGATTCTCAGAAGCTCAGTACGCTAGATTACACCTCATAGCGAATATATGGAGCTGAAGCGAAATGTAAATATGAATGTAAATATTGTTTATGGTACTTTTATGGGTAATTTAGCAGCTAATAAATGCTCAAATAAATTAGTTTTTTTCTTGTCTAATTTAGTTGTGTTAATTTATTTTACTTTCTTGATAGCTATGTACTATGATCTACCGTCAACACTGTATTATGCCCGATAACCACACTGCAACTATTTCTAAATGTATTTGGGAAAAAATATAAGGTGGTGTAAAAAGGATTTGAATCGATTCAGTTGCTTTTTCTGAACAAACTAAATTCAGTTTTAGTATAAAGAAAATAACATTGTACAAATAAAAATCAATATATAGCTAGTTTTCTGATTATTAGGTGCATGTGTTGTGGACTCATTGATAAGATAGTTAATGTTATTATTTAAGTAAGCTGAAGTAATGAAGGTAATTCAATTTTTTTTAAATTATAAAGTAATGTTTGACCGCTAACCCGCCTGATGGTAAGCGGTGATGCAATCGTTAATGGTAAAGCGCGCTACTTTATTATTCACTCTATCACATCTATTAGCCTCAATCAAAAAACCGAGTGAATAGGAAGGAAGATGGCAGTTGAGCGAGGTGATGCAATGTTAAACCCAACAACACGAACCACGAATCCACACCGAACTCCCGACACCACAACATTTGGTGTATCGTACAAGGCATACATCGCAACATAACTGCTCAGAAGTAGCAAGCATACCTTATTGTGTTGTTTATATGATTATATCTCTACGTATACTGCGTTGATTGACGTCATGACGTCAGCGCCGGCTGTCGCTGACAACCAGCGCTGGGGTGTCCCATAGGGTAGCGGTATTACGCTGAATGATAGCCATTTTGCGTATATTCCTCCAACTTCTTTTTTTGTTTGTATTTTCTCTCTGTGTCATGTTTATCGAAGATAATTAATATTAAACAAGGTATTTTTTGGTGTTCTATTATAGGTATAGGGTTACATTGTATGAATAAAACTAATGCCTGAAGTCCTACAATAAAATGTGGTTAAAAAATTCATGTTTTCGAAGTTGTGATATGTGTGTAATTTTCATGGACCCAAATTCTTATTTAAATCTAATAAATTGTGACGTTGTTATATTTCCCGTAAAATTATTTTGACATTTTGTACGAAAAAGGATAACAATACAATTATATATATGAAAAATAATTCGTATGCTAGTTGATTCTATCGTATGATCACATTTTAACCCTAGAGTTATGGGGTATCTAAAAAAATCCTCATATATTTTTTCTTACTTTATTTCATAAAGGTACACCTAATACTATGAAAAAATTAAGTAAATTTAAGTAAGTGCGTGGGTACCTTTTATCGTATTTTTTAGACAAAAGTCAAATCTTAGCTATAAGAGTTATAAGGCTACGTATACCTGTAAAGAAAAAAAAAGCAACCCTTATATGATAACTTTGTTCAAGACCCATTTCTTCAGGAAAGCGTGGAGGTATCAACTTGGAATTTATATCAAATACCTACTCAAGTCTACTGTCCCTTGCTAACACAATCAGAAAGATACAAACGTTTATGCCGCAAAACTCCGCAATTTGACACTCGCAAGGGAATCAGAACCGAGTACTTCCCGTGAACTCAGCATCTAGAAATTTGGTATGAAGCAACGTCTTATAGCATATATAAGGGGAAAAAATCCGAAAAGCGTAAATGTATAGTGCCATTGTAGGTACCTCCAATTTGTACGGAACTCCGAAGCGCGAGAGCGACTTGACTGGTTTTTTTTTTAAATCTCATACTTTCCTCAATAGAGTTAAATCATTTTCAATCCTTTTCCTATCTTAGGTAAAATTAAAGGTAGTACAATTTTTTTTTTTAATATTATTATAAACTAGCCAGCTAACTGATGATATAACGCACTACAGGCAGTTACTCAATGTAAAAAACTGGTATTCAATTGTATCTGGTTAGATTGGAAGCTGACTTCATCATAATTGGAAAAAACTAGGTAGGTTAAGACATAGTAGTATTACTCCTAAGCTACCATTTATTTCGAGACATTACCTAAAGACTTGAAACATGAAGCAGGAACAAAATATAGCGAACGTATAAATATGAAGATAATGATTTAGCTAACCCGCAGGGATTCCTTATAAATCTTATAACACAGCTACTATTTCCCTTTAATTTCGTTTTCGAGATAGATCATATTCTCCAAGGTATATGTTCAGGAAATCTTGTTTTCATTTTTTTAAGAGTAGATACAATATTTACATAAAAAATATGAAGGGGATTTTCAGAGAGGTACAGTCGTTTAGGGGCATAAGTAATCAGGGTTGTCGGATGTAACTGAAGTTTAGTAAGGAACAGACAGATTTTTTCGAATGAAATTTAATTTGTTAATTTAACTGTTTGATTTCTAATAATTAAATTAAATTTTATACTTGAAGAAACAATAATTAATCGTATTTAACAACAAAATCTACTCTTAGATACATACACTCATATCTTATATCATCGAAACCTTAAATTATTGGACCACATATTATTGTAGAATTTGTTTTTTTTTTAATAATTATAAACTAGCGCTTGACCGCAATCCCGCCTGATGGTAAGCAGTGATGCGATCGTTGATGGTAAAGCGCGCTAGTTTATTAAGAGCCTATTCACTCAGAAAAACTGAAGGAATAGGAAGGAAGACTGTAGTTGAGCGAGGTGATGCAATGTTAAACCCAACAACACCACCAACGATGCTGCGCCAAAGGGAGATTGATCTGAAGACCCTCCATGACCAAACTCCCAACACAACAACATTTGGCGCATCGTACCCGGCACACATCGCAACACAACTGCTCAGACACGTCCTCCGTACGGGTGTTACATTATTCATTATATATTATTCATAGTCATTTGATGATTTCTCATCCCAAACAAAAAAGAGTTTCTTCCCAAACAAAAAAGAATTCTCTTCCCTTAAATACTTCCGTGTGGGCTTAGAATAGTACCAAATCCCGTGGCTGTCGAAAGAGGCGACCAAGGGAACTCTCACCAGGGAAGTGGGCAGCAGCGCTTTTCCTGCGGAATATCAAATTACTGCGATCCTCAACCCGTCTGCCAAGCGTGGGGATTATGGAAAACCCCCCCTAATGTAATGAAAAACCTTGGGGGAGGCCTTTGTCCAGAAGTGGCCCTCCATAAGCTGAAGAAAAAAAAGCTTAAGACCGTTCCGTACCTCAGCACGCGAATTTTGACTGTCGTTACATCGTTGGTGCAGACTACATACGACTGCAGAGTCAGAAGGCCTTAAATATGGAAGCCAGTTTTATGAAGAGTAGATGGGATGGAATGGGATATAGAGGTCACTGTAACTAAAAACTAGTAGGTATTCAGTTACATTCGTTTACTCTGGAAGCGTACCGTACAACCATGTACAAGTTCAGTTACATACTTAGGGATAAATGCAAGCAGATAGATACACTAACTTATTATCATCATCATCTCAGCGATAATCCCAGTCGCATCCGAAGCTTTTCAGCTTTGGAGTCTGGGGTCCACTTTACTAGTCTAACTGTTGATTTGGCTAACTTCGATATTTTCCTTGAAGCGACTGCCGTTTGACCTCCACAATCCAAAGGCGATATCGAAGCATTGCAGTTAGGCCAATTGTTTGACTTTTGAGGGCTCCACCAACTCGTAACAACTGCTATTAGATGTTCGTATGGCAACCGGGACCAACGGCTTAACGTGTTTTCCGAAGCTCGACCAGACCAGTGCAAATATTTATATTCACGCATACAGATATTTGTTGTTAGATGGATACACTAATTATTTCGATATATCTTTGTTCGTCAAATTTAATACCAACTTAGATAAGCTTCTTATCCAATTGCGCAGGATTTTCAAACGAGAGTAATGATTTTAGTTGGTGCAGGTGTGTCCTTATTCTTTATTCTCTTTGAGGCTAAGCGCGTAAACCCAGTTTGATAAATGATGTGTTCTTAAAAAGAATAAAAAATGCATTTAATTGCGTTAAAACTTAGCATGAAGACAAACACAACAGAATTACAAGTTAGGGAAAAATATGTGACTTTTTACCAAAAAATAGTGTTTAGCAGTTGTTAAAGGTTAAAAAACACCTTTAAAAGTCGTGTTGGCTTAGTGGTTAAAACACCAGCCTCTCAAGTAGGTAATAGTGTGCGGATTCGATATCAGGTCCGGCAAGTAGCAATGTAACTTTTCTAAGTTATATGTACTTTCTAAGTATATCTTGGACACCAATGGCTGATTAAAAGATGAAGGAAAACATCTTGAGGAAACCTGGACTTTAAGTCTGAAATCGCCAACCCTCATTGAACAAGCTTGGTGATTACGCTCTATCCTTCTCTGTATGAGAGGAGACCTGTGCCCAGCAGTTCCTACTGCTGGGCACAGGTCTCCGCACCTTTTACACAATACATTGTTATATGGACTGGACTGGGATGTAGCTTTGACACTAGACACGCATTGAATAAGTGTTTAAGTTTTTGTGGCTAAACCCTGCGTTTGATCACCGAAATATCTAGTACGGATGACAGCAGGTCAAGCCACACGAAACTGCCAGATTTTCCCAATCAACCTTGAGCCTTAATGCTTTAGAGATAAAGTTTAAAATCTAATAAGGAAATTTGACAGACTGTAGTAGCATGATGTGCTGTCGTCTGTACAATGACAAAGTACCGTTTTTCCTAACAATGGTTATAAGTGTTTAAATGAAAGTTTAAATCGTTATGGCCGATTAACCTTAATAAGCGTGGTAAACAATACTTCTAAACGTTTCTATACTCCAAGAACTCGGCATTAAACAACGTCTTTCAGAAATAGTTCAGTCCCGTATACTCGGATTTTTCGGTCACGTATCAAGGTGCAATAGTGACTCCATAGAACGTTTGGTCGTCCAGGGCAGAGTGGAAGGCAACAGACCTCGTAGAAGGTCACCGATGAGGTGGACCGACCAAATCAAGTCGGCAGTGGGGGGACCTATCAATAAATGCTCCAGACTGTCGTCCAACAGGGATAGATGGAGACAGATCGTGCGGCGTGTAAGATTAGCGTCTCGGATTTAGTCATAATGACCACGACCGTTCTGTCAAGAGCGAAACGAAGGAGAAGAAAAAGAGAAACAATACTTCTATTTCTTATGTGCAGGTGCTTGAGATGTTATGATCAATTTTAAAACCAGAGATTTTCTTGAAACTTTGTATTAGGAGAGAACGTGGGATATTTAGAACATCTGTTTGAACGAGATGCTTTCCGATAAGAATTGAGCTTGTTACAAATTGTGCTGTTTGTAGAACGATAAGCTTGGCAATTGAACACGGACATTGCAGGTTTACTGTTGGTTACTATGTGGTTTATTTTTAAAAGAAATTTTGTCCGGTAATCTTATTTTTAATGTTCTTCAGAATTGTCTGGTGTGTAGTATTACAGACCAGTTACAATAGTAATACGAGTCAATAGTACTATCATCGATATTTCTATTACTAGGCTAAATTTTGCATGTGGGAGTACGCCAGCTCACGCACTACTTGAGTCCCAAGGCGCTCCTAAGTCGTTTCACAGCACGAGGCGCACCTGCTGTGAAACGAAGGTGTTAGTGGAGAATTTGCAAGCCGCGGTAAGTTTTTACTTAAAATATTATTGACAGTAAGTCATTCTACCAGAGCCCTATCGACAAGTAATTGTTGTTACCGGTTTAAATGGTTATTAAAGTTTTGATTTGTAATAAATATGGAACCTCTAAGTTTAGAGATATGTGACTACTAGATGTTATTTAAAAATTTGGTACTTTGGTGTAATTGTATCAAACGCAACAGTTTGTTTTCTTTAATTGCATAACACGTTTTGTTTCTAATTGCTATCATCATCATCATCAACCTTTTTATCGTCCCACTGCTGGGCACAGGTCTCATACAGAGAAAGATTGAGCGTAATCACCACGCTTGCTCAATGCGGGTTGGCGATTTCAGACTTGAAAGTCCAGGTTTCTTCAAAATGTTTTCCTTCACCTTTTAATCAGTCATTGGTATCCAAGATATACTTAGAAAGTACATATAATTGCTATGCCATTTCATAATGGTAAATTTGTAATAGAAATGATACCAATTCTGCCTATTTTTATCTGATTTTATTAAAGTCTGTTTAATACTCTTCGTATAATTAAATTGACATCTGATAGTTGTACTTTATTAGTATAGAAAAACTGTCAAAATATGAAAATTTATTCACACGGCAAGACTTATTCCATGTATAAAAGTTTGGTACAATTGAGATATCGTCGTAGATTTGTCCTATGGCATATCCCTCAGGGTGAATTCTACGACGATATCTCGCTCTAACTTTTTTGTTTAAGCTTTTGCGTTTAGTTTTGTTTCACTATACAGTATGTTAAGAAAACCCTGTCCGACCCATAAGGATAATAAAGGTTAGGTATACACATGACCAAATATAATATAAAATTTTACGTAATCATCATAGTACCAATACAAATGAATTTTGAAATAATCTTTTTTTCTTAAACTTCCCCGAAATTTGGTAATTTTTAAAAAAGTGACAACACCGGTATTATTATGAGCGAATAGCGATGCGACCACGTGCCGCGTGCCCTGCCGCCCGCTCCCCGCGGAAGAGTGCATATCGCACATTGATTAAGTTACCTCTTTTTGCGAAAGAATATTTACTTTTTTTAAGCCAGTCCTGATGGCAGGCATTGAAGTCCCCCAGAGCGACGAAGTGTGCGTCAGGGTGCCGCTGCAGTGCATTGTCAGCAGCCTTACTGAGGTGGTCAAATAAACGAGTTGTCTCCTGATCACCGCTGTGCGATCGGTAGACACAAGTGTAAACAATTTTGTCCACACCAGTGTCAACCAACAGCCATAGGGACGAGAAATGAGGGTCTTCGAGGTGACGGAGGCGCCGGCAACAAATGTCATTGCGGACATACACACAGACCCCGGCACGCTGCAGGAAATGGTGCTCCAATGCGTATCCCGGGTAGTTGAGGTATGCGGCATCAGACGGACATCTGATCTGGGTCTCCGTCAAGAAAAGTAGATGGGGCTTCTCAGTCTCAAGGTGGTGATGTACTGCAATGAGATTGGAGTGCAGACCTCGAATATTAGAGAGGTGCACTTTGAAAGAGAGGACGTGCGCCCGCTGTACACACCTACTTTTCTTATTTGACTTTTTCATTTGAAAAAAAAAAAATGAGTGAATAGGAAGGAAGACGGCAGTTGAGTGAGGTGATGCAATGTTAATCCCAACAATGCGACCAACGATGCCGGGCCAGAGGGAGATTGATCTGGAGACTGCGGGGACGCCCGAACCCCCCCAGGGATCGCCATCGGGTCCTCTCGTCCGGTCGCCAACCGGCACGATGGGGCCACCCTGGGATTTTTCGCAGTTGGCGGGGCAGCCTTTCATGTGTGGCTGGTACACTACTTGGGCCCCCAACTACCTGCGGTCGGCCAGCGGAAAACCGTGCTTCGGATCCCGCTACCCTCCACGACCAAACTCCCGACACGACAACAATTGGCGCATCGTACCCGGCATACATCGCAACACAACTGCTCAGACCCGCCCTCCAAACGGCTAATAAATATCGCGTTTTATATGTAATTCCCGACGCTTGTTACTCCCTTAGTTTGATGGGTATAAAGTTAACATAAAACGCCAGTAACAATAATAACTTTAGTATTATGAAGTAAAGAAAATGGTTTATTTACACATCTAAGTGTCCTAAACACACGACACTGGACATAAATCGCAAACTACAGTAAAAGCTTTCGTAGATTTATTTATCGCGAAACTTTGGGTTATCACTGTTTTTATATCGGCGATAGAAAGGCGAAATTTATGTCCGAGGGTGGAAGAAATATGCACATCACTATCCTTTTACGTAGAAATAGCAAGTGGGGTTATAAATCTAGAGAAATCACATTGTCACCGAATGTCGTTGGTGTAATTTTTTGGTGAAACCTGGGGGCCTGCTCTGTAACTCCGGAAAACGGAAATACGGTACTGTATGAAAGGAGGTAGAAATTTCGAAGTGAATCCTACACCCGATTAATTCACTTTTTGTAAGACATAAATAACGTTTCATATGATTAACTAGCCGCTGTGATTAACGGACCTGTGCTTTGTACAACATTAGACGCTGCCCTGGTGTGAAGTACTGCCGGACCTTTGCGATAACGCCAAGTTTTCTGGCAGCCACCTTGGCCTTGGACTCAATGAACCGCCCAAAGTTTAAGTTCGAGGAAATCGCAACTCTCAAAAGCTGAAGACGGTCGGTACACTCCAAGGATACATTTCGAAAAGTAGGAGCCAAGGTGAACGGGCTCCTTTTGGCGGTGAAAAGACCATATGACTGCGAAAATAAAAACAAAACGTGAATTCCGAACATACTGACACAAAACAATCACTAAAATCTCCGAGACACAATCAACGCAAATCAACACTCGCTACGAACTAAACGGGAAAATAGAACTGTCAAAGTTGTCAATCAAACGTCATAACCACTGTCATGGCTACCCTAAGAAAGGGTTATCTCACTAAAAACGTTCCAAATAATTAATTATACCTGTATTATTATTCAAATTAATTTTGTAGTATTTTTATGGAAATCTCTTATTTTTTTCCTTATTATTTAAATAGTGTACATAGCGGCGGAACAAAATGAAACATATCTAATATTCTAAATGTGAGAGTGAGTTTGTTGGAGTTTAGGCGGGAAAGTCAAGCTGAGTGTCACGCTCATTTTTCATCGGACTTTTAAAATTATATATAGTGTTGTTTACTAAATAAAAGAGCGTGATTTATGTAGTAAAAAGTACATTCAGTAAATAATTCATAAAGAACAGTGAAATATCGCAGCATAGTGGCCGCATCATGACTTTGTCCCAAACCTCCATCGTAAGACGGATCACGCGGCCGTCTTTTTCGACATGAACAATTCATTACGTGACATTGGCTAAATGCACAAACCGTGCGAAGCCATAAAAGAAAGAAAGAAAATGAGTTTGTTTGTTTGCTCCGCTTTTACGTCTAAACTACTGGTCTACTGAACGGATTTGAATGAAATTTGGCACACAGATGGTTATAACCAAGAAATAACACATGAATACTTTATATTCCGATATTCCTACGGGGTCGAAAATTACGCAGGTGAAACTGCAGGGCACAGCTAGTATTTAGTATAAAAAGTGGAAGCAACACTTCTTCACGCTTTAATGGCCGTGACCGCTGGTGCAAGTAGGCAAGTGATGGAACACGGGTGGGTTCTAGGCAATAAAAGTTAGCCATCCCTCTCCACTCTACCCAGAGTGGGACCTCTCCCACTATGGGTAGAGCGGAGGGGGATGGCCTCCCATTTGATGATATCCTAACCTCAAAAAAAAAGAAAAAAGGGGGCTGAACGGATTTAGATTAAATTTGGCAAACCATGATCTGTGTTTTGACATACCATTGATACATTTTTTTCCGAAGATACATAAATACAGGTCTCCCAAAGCCTTTTTATGCACTTAACCACTCTATATACATATCTTCTTCCGAACGCTCGGGGAATACGACCGTTGCCGAACAGTGACGAAGATTTCTATGCGCATCATCACATTGGGAGACCTGTACGTTCTTGTATGTTGATTTCAGATATCCACACGACCGGAGCCGTGTAAATTTAAAAAAAGAATCATTTAATACTTTTTCAATCTTAGAAAACAGGAGAGCAAAACAAACTAGACACAAAATACCGAATTAAAACTTTGACCTTCATACTACAACTTTTATTACGTAACTAAAGACCTTTAACCTTTGCAAAATGAAGGAAAATAAACTTACCTAATACATACATTTACAGCTAGATACAAACGAAAGATCCCCAAGAGAAATTTCACATAATTAGTAAAGAATGAACTTGCTTAGGACAGTGTCCCCTTACCTTTAATGAAATTCATTTAATGTAGGACCTTAGTAATGGAATTAATTTCAGGGTTCAGACAAAGACAGAAAGGTATAGTCCTTAGGACGAAACGTCTGGAATTTTCTTTTTTTTTTTTCACCTTTTTCCAATTTGCAGGGCAGTAAAACTGGTACAGTTGTAATTAATAATTATCAATTAAATCATCAGTAAAACTTTCTAAGATCATTTTACTCTATCGGTATTTCATCTCATTAATATTATAAAAGCGAAAGTTTGTGGTGTGTGTGTGTGTGTGTGTTTGTATATTTGTTACTTCTTTACAAACGAATGGCTGGATCAATATTGACGGAATTGGGTACACAGATGATTTATAGCCAGGAGTATATTTTAATCCAATACCAATGCGAACCAAACTTATGTTGGTGAAATTATGGGATACAGATAGTATTTCACTAAATAATGTCTAAATAATGTCCCTTACTACAAAAGGAAATCTAACTTTAGTTCCAGATTTAACATTTGACTCAGTACTTATTTGTATTTCGAACTTTCAAAGTTCTTAATCCAAAAGTAACAACTTCGTATCGAACTAAGCTGCCATTTTTAAATAAAGAACGCTGCATTTCTGTAATGGTTAGGTGCATAATTCAATAACCATTTGGGTGTTTTAAACCAGATCTAAATACAATTTATGTTTTGTATAAAAGGGGAAATAATTGTTTTTTGTTGATTAAGTACATATTCTATAAATCTATTTTTGCTACGGTCACAAATTATATTTTATTAAACACACAAGCTGAAACTAAGCTGATAATTACAAAAACTAATGAATATTTGACTTATACGGGTTAGTTAACACATCTTTTAATATTTACGTTATCGGCGCTGTCTGTCACTGAAAACCAACGCTGGGGCTGTTTTGCATAGGGTCGCAGCATAAGGCTTAGTGAAAGCAGCTTGTCGCCCAGTAAAGACCAGGCCCGGGTCGAAGACGCGTTATGCTTCATGGTAGAGACAAAGAGATAGCAAATCGTGACGGGGCCCACGAAGACCATTGCCTGGGCCAGGGTTGCAGGTTGGTCAAAAGAGGAATCGTGGCCCTGGCGCACCGGGATGGGTGGGTTTTAGTTAGTAAAAGTCTGATACGTCCTTCCGTCATTTGATGATTTCTCATCCACAACAAAAAGGCTTAGCGATAGCCATTTTTTGTGGATATCAAGCATGTTTCCCTCAATAATTTTTTATTTATTTTTGTTTATTAAATTTTGTATGTAGGTACGTCATGTTCACTGCGAATAAACGTTACATTTTTTCTTTTTTTATCTGACCAAGGAAAAATAAAATGAATGAATGTTGAAGCTAAAAGTACTCGTATACAAGACAGAAAGCAAAGGAATTTAATAAAAACATTTTTTCGCAAACCATAATTTTTCTGGAGACACGTTTACAACTTTCAACAAGAGTTACAACTCGGGATCGCTACTATTTTGAAGGTTATATACTATTAATAAATGTATAAAACAGCGGAGAAAAACAACACACCTTAAGATGTTTTTCTGAAAGAATGGAAACAATTTTTTGTGACTCCTACAGAAACATCATAAAACTAAACTATACATCTAAAAATATTTGAATAAAGAAACAAAATATGTGAAAAATAAATACATAAGTATGTCCTAAAATAAAAAAGAAATCGAAAACTTGTGACATCACTCTACCAATCTATAGTGGGTATGCTGCCGGTGCCGGTGCTGCTGGTGGAGGACTACGTCTACTCCAAGAGGGGGAGTTGGCGTCGGTAGGAATATACTGATTGTGCTCCTTCCAAAAGGTAGCTACGAATGGACAAAAATAGGTTAACTACTTAAAGCTGGCTTGGGACTTATATCACGTATGATTGTTTGTTTTAGAGCAAGAAATTTATTTTTCTTTCTTTTTTTTCCGGTGTGGAAAATCCTCAATAGATGTTCGCCACCCTGGGGTGAGAGACGGGGTATGTCAGACTCCTACTGACTAAAAAACACCCCGGTGTCTCTCCGGTCACGTGCGCAGGGATTCGCGGGAGTCCTTGATTCTGCCGCGGCCCCATACTCTCGTGCCGGCCCGGTCTGTCTGGGTCTCGCCTCCTGCACGGAGTAGTGAGGTGTTAAACTACCCCGCGCCGACACTCTCGCGCGCCTCCGCCTCTGGGTATAACGAATAGGAGGCGGGGACTTCCCCATGTCCCTCGCTCCTGGACCCATTCATAGGGGACGGAAGAGGGCGTTATCCGCCCTTTGTCGGCGCCCGGTGCGTCTTCTGCGGCCCGGGAAGGGAGTTGAGATCTCCCGTTCCCGTTCCGCACCTTCCTTCTGCGACATCACGTCCTCGCAGAAAGACACCACCGCGTCCCATGGCTCTGCGCTACCGACCATCCTCCGCACTACTGCCGGCAGCGTCAGGTCGCCTCCTACTTCATTTGTGAGAACACGGCGCTGCTCCTCCCAAGCCACACACTCGGAGAGCGTGTGCTGCGCCGTGTTATCCCCGCATTGGACGCAGTGGTGGCACCAGAGCAAGGAAACCTAAGCTGTGTTAATGACAGAGGGTGAAAACTTAGAAAGTACAAGAGTCTTGCAAAGTATGACAGAGTTGGAAGTAAAGTAAAAGTTATACTTCAGTACGTTACGTATACGTTGCATAGTATACGTTATTGTATAGGTTGTCAAACTGTAACTACTTTTTGTTTGAAAGATCTTTCTTTTATAAAATTTTCTTCAAAACATATTATTAAAAAAAAATTCTATATTCATATCTGAAGACAATGTGCCTTGTTAATTATGTCGGTAGACATATCCTTTTAAATTTGCTCAAGGAGTTGCAGTTATTGTTCCGTGTTATTCTGTCAGCCTTGACCCTAATGTTTAAATCTTCAAAGAATTTCTTTTACACAGTGTTTAGTACAACACTTCATGTTTTCTTTAAACCCATTTTGTACCCAAAGGCCTTTAGCGACAGCGAATTTTGTTTAAAATTTTACTCTTCCGACATTTGTTCCGTTTTATCTTTTCTTTTTTATTTTATCTTTCAGCCTCATGATCACAAATAGACTTTTTTTCCTTTAACAAAAACATTTTGCAATTACTTTTGGGAGATAAGGCATAATCCTTTATTTGCACGGTTTATTAGAAGTAAATAATTCTTTATGCTAATACCGATTTACATAAAAGGACATGAATAAAGGTTTTTGGCATTTTAGTAACGACGCAATTTAATTTTGGTAGATTTCATAGCTACGATATAAATTAAATAAAAAAGTTTGTTTGTTGTCGTTCACAAGCGTACAAGTTAAGCGTGACTTCTAGGGTTTGTTCTTTAGGTCGGGTTGTGTTATTAGACATTTCCAATAGTAATGTTTCAATTGTAAACGAAAGTCTCTATCGGTTTAGGTAGTTAAGTAAAGTTTAAGTCGTGTTTCACGCGCGCCTCAAAGAGATCACATCAGCACATCGTGACGCACACATCGTCAGCACATCGTGACGGGGTCCACGAAGACCGATGCCTCCTGGATCAGGGTTGCGGGTTGGTTAAACAAGAAACCGTGGCCTTGGCCGTCGCACAGGCAAGTGAAGAAACACGAGTGGGTTTTAGTCAGTAAAAGTCTGACACGCCCTTCCGCTCCGCCCAGAGCGGGAGAATTCATTTCATGATTTCCCATCACAAAAAAAAGTACTTTCAGTTGCTTCGTCAAAGTTGTAATCTTCAATTTATCAATTTTATTAATGAAATATAACGTTCATTGAGGTCCAATGTGTGTTGCTAGTGATGATTTATGGAATTGAGACGTGGTCGCAAACAATGGGCCTTATAAGAAGGCTCAAGGTCACTCAAAGGAAAATGGAGAGGGCTATGCTTGGGGTTTCATAACGAGATCGAATCAAGAATAATGAGATCTGCTGAAGAACGAGAGTAACTGGCCTAGCGCGAAGAGTTGCATAACTAAAGTGGCAGTGGGCCGGGCACATTGCCCGTAGAACCGATGCTTGATGAGGCCGACGAGTTTTCTAGAGGTGACCATGCACCGGAAGCCGCAGCGTAGGTAGCCCGAGACAAGGTTGACCGATGACCTGGTGAAGGTCGTGGGAAACCGCTGGATGCGGGAGGCGCAGGACCGGTCGTCGTGGAGATCCATGTC
The DNA here is from genome assembly GCA_037179545.1 of Sesamia inferens. NCBI lineage: Eukaryota > Metazoa > Arthropoda > Insecta > Lepidoptera > Noctuidae > Sesamia > Sesamia inferens. The sequence goes on from CM073929.1 coordinate 30,201,157, forward strand.
CAGCAGTGGACGTCTTTCGACTGAAATGATGACGGAATGAGGTCGATATTTGTGCTTTGTACCCTAGACTTGGGTAATGACTGTATGCTCGCCCCACATTACAAGGGACGGAAACGTATTTTTAGAAATGTAGGTTTACCTTAAACCTCTTTGTAATTCTTCAGGGACTACATACGGCATGCTCATTAAATAAAAATAGCGTTCCCATTTATGAACCTTCTAAATTCATAGGCTTCGCCTCCACAATTAGAAAGCCTCCTCTAGGGAGCTATTCAGCTGTTCTTATAATGTTTAGCATGTTGTGTATCCCTTAGGACTACTTGAAAGTAAACTAACTTGGCAACGTTTAACTATGGGCTTAACTATAAGAGGTAAATGTCGTTCATCTTTGCCTTGATGCCTTAGTTCTTCGTTTGCATATTATATGACGGCGGTAATTAACGTCAGTTGAGATGTATGCGCGCTAATTGTTTCCGCCTGTCGCACCCCAAATCGCGTCACAGTGATTCGTGGCACTCTCTAAGCATTTTCTTTCATCTGTTTCCTTTGCAGTCTTTGACGCAAGGCACGTGTCATTTGAGCGTGTAGCACGTGACTACGGGATCTGGATCGGAACTTTAGAACAAACACACATCTTGTGTGCTTATTACCATAATAAAGAAGTGGAAAGTTAGGACTGAAGCCGAGTACAATCGATTCCAGACCAGCCGGAGTCAGTTTCAGTCGAATGTAGACGAATACATTTTTTAAATCGACCAACCAGGGCGCGATTACGGATTACTTTCACTCACTATCTAGCCAGACCACATAATAAGCCTAAAGAAGTTTTGTCTTCAAGATATACATTCTGAAATAGTATGTGTAACTACTAGTAATTCTCATTTCGGGATTCATTATTCATCGTACGAACTTCAACTCCAACAATCACCAACTGCAATAACTCAATCCTCCAAGTTGTGACGCACGGATATTTCACACGTCACGATAACATGTTGGGTTTCCCTTGTACCGGCTGAAAGTAAAGGAACTAATTTAGGTAAGATATAATAATAGGCATTCAGCTTATTATTTGCCATAAAGGGTCTAACGGCCGTAAATTTAATTTATGAGGCCTATTCAAATGTCCTTTCTTTGCTATTGTTCGTGGAATCGTTAAGCTCTTTAAGTTGGGAGATGAACTGTACGATTTCTGAAAATTCTCTGCTGTGTTATTTTGAGCAGACCTGCCAGTCAGTGCCTTCAGTCAGCCTTTTAACGTCATTTAACTTTAATCATCGCTTATGGATAAACCTCTTAAACACTGTGGTGTTTATTCATAAAGGATGATTTAAGTTAATGTATTGTTAAAGAATCGCTAATCACTAGTTAACTTTAAGCAGCGTTTATGAATAAGGCGGAATATGTTAAAGAAATTGAGACAGTTCAGCGTAAGTTCCCTAAGTTCACGACGCTTGTTGCTTCAAGCTATGATGCTACATGGACTGCTACATAATAGGTTTGATTGCTCGACATTAGTTAATAATTATGTTATATTGTACCCAGAACTGTTTAGAGACGAGAAGTGCGGTTTTATCCCTTCTTTGTCGTAGCTTCTTGTCGTACTAACGCGGGTGAAAGAGCGCCGCTTCGGAGATTAGTGGAGACTTATAAGACTCATTTTATTGATGTAGATTTGCCTTAACTAAAAATAAGTTTACAAAACAATTTTTATGTAGTTAACCAGGAAGTCTTTAAACATACTCCAGCACCAGATTGAACAAAAGAAGACTAACCTGTTCAGAGAAAGATTCATAAACTAATCTATTTTATGGAAACAAACGACGGGGCACATTATAAACATATCGAGATGGAGGAATGAAATCATGTGATACCCATACACACTCTCCAAAATGCATACTTTAGAACACTGATAGTCTAATTCAGGGTCGAATCTATTTAGATTCCCATCAGCGCGCCATAAAGAAGTATCAGACCCAACTTATTTAATTTAAAAGTTTAGGATTTTAATTCGAAAGTTCAGATTGAAATATGACCCATATTATCTTACACCTAACCTTATCTTACCTTACCAGGCCCTTAGCGAATAATTCACGGCTCTCCAACGTAAAAGCCCAGAGGAAAGTCGAGGCAAGATTACAATCAAAACAATAAACTAACTCGAATACCTTGAACTTTGCTACATTGAATACCTTATCGTGTTTGTAAGTCTATTAGGCTTATTAATGTTTGTGGTAACTCTTTGTTATAAGTAGGCATAGGGTACTAATTGTACTTTTTGCAAGGTCAATTCAAATTAGTTGAGGAAACTCCAGAACATGATGGGATGATGATATAACCTAAAAATGAATGTTTAGGTGAAAAGGGATTGAGCAGATCAGTTAGCTTAAAGATGGACAACAAGCTGCTAAAAAACCCGTTATATTATTATATGTAAAGGATGTATCTGACATCGACGCACAAACGAGTACCATGGATCCAGTACATGATTCTGAACCCCCCAGTGGTGGAATATTTCGTCGGCTTTTTCATGATTTGAAAAAAAAATATATGTAGTTTTTTTCACGTTAAACCGCTCATAATTGCTACACTTTTATAACCCAATAAGATTTTAAAGTAAAAATTAATTAATTCACTAATTACACAAAAAAGTGCAATGAAAACAAATATCGAAAAACTATTTTATCAGCTGATTTAATAGAGTTCACATCAGGGATCACCGTCATATCTACAAACTTGCACGGCGGCACGCTTGCAACGCTCAAAGGGTGAGCCGACACTTTTTTAAACGCTTTGAATTCTGTAACCGTTCATTAACGACATAAATGACTATCATAATTTTATTAGTGGCATGCGGTCTAGCCTTTTCGCGAAGTTTGCGTTACGATGTCAGATACACCCTGTATATGTCATTAAGTATGTGAAATCTATAATACATGACGAAGCTATAAGAGTTCCGAGCAACGAACTACAGAACCCTTAAAAATATGCAAAAGCCTCTGAATACAGACTTCATTATCACGTGAGTGTCGAGGTGATCCAACTCCTTGATATCACTGAATTAGTGCGAAGACTAAAAATAACCTCTTTTGACTTGACTTAGACTAGACTGGGAGAAATAAAACTGCAGTGTCCACTGGCACATGTGTTTCTTATTGGAATTAAACCTAAACTGCTAAATAACTACTAATAGTTGCTTAGCAGTTTAGGTTATATTCTAATTACATATTAGCGCATATACCTAAAATCTGAAATGGTAATAGACAAGCCTTGTTGTCTGTGGTAGGCCATAATATCGGCTGCCGGCAGAAGTTACCACCCACCAAAGTCCATCCGCCACGCGCTTCGTCGTGTACGGTTCGACGGTTCTGAGCAGTTGTGTTGCGATATGTATCGGATACGATGCGCCAAAGGTTGTTGTGTCGGGAATTTGGTCGTGTAAGGTCTCTAGATCAACTTCCCTCTGACGCAGCATCATTGGTCGTGTTGTTGGGTTTAGCATTGCATTTTCTTGCCCCACTGCCTTCCTATTCACTCAGTTGTGTGAGTGAATAGGCTCTTAATAAACTAGCGCGCATCACTATCAACGATTGCATCACTGTTTACCATCAGGCGGAATTACAGTCAAGCACTTGTTTATGAAGTTAACAAACAAATGTAAAATATTGTTTAATTACCCGCTTGTAGAAGTTTTATGTATTTTTTTTTTTTTTGGTTATGGTTATTATTGGTGGTATATTATTGTTATTAGTTAATAGGTTAGCTAAATCTAGCCAAATCAAAATTTGAGCAAAAGCATCACAAACAATGAACGAGGTCCTTTTCAAGGAAAATAAAGTTGAAACAATTTTTGTTTCAATTTTATTTTCTTTGGAAAGGATCTCCGGAAGAAAGTAACCATAAACGGTGATATTCTTTTACCTGTACAAAAAGCAATTGGAAGGCGGAAATCGTAAAAAGAAACTGTTATACTTAGAGTAGAATAATATTATTATCATCTGTGAAAATCTCTAGGGCGGCTTTAACTTCTACAGATTTTTTTTTTATATTATACGTGAGATTTCTATAGTACTTTGGCGTACTCACTTTAAACGACCGCCAAATTGAAATGGAAGTAGGCAGCAAACACCTGTCCCAGTATGGGTACAAAATGCCAATAAATTGGAATGTCAGAAATAGAAATAACACAACAACATCCTATACTAAAGTTGGCCAGGATGAAATAATTAACAACATTAGCTGAAATAAAAAATCAAAGCATTTATTTCAAATAAACCAGTCACAGGCACTTTTGAACTGTCAGAAGGTCGGTCAGTCAGTAAGGTGAACCTAGTCGCCCATTCCAAAGAGTAGGTATCTATGGAGAAGAACAGGCAAGAAACTCCATGGACACTCTTTTAAATAGGGAAGTTTCCTGGCTAAAAAAAAATTGATTCCATTTAGTCCGTCTTTCAGATTATAGAAAAATATTGGATACGTATATTTTGTTTTATCAAACCAATAAAAATTGGCAAATATAAAAGGCATCAAAGATCAGGAGAGGTGGCTGGTGACGTCACTGCGCGCTAAAAAGTGTAGCGTGCAGTGACGTCACACGAGTTTTGAACGCACAGTATCGTCTTAATTTTTTCTTTATATGAAAAAAGAAATAATGCGTGTCTAGTATTTTTTGGAAATCTGACTGACGGACTAATTAGTTTTTTTTTAGTCAAATACCCTATTATCAAGCTATTGATACAAATATACAAATATTTGTTTACATCATTCATGTTGAAATCAACCGTGTGAGAACGATGCAGAAATATATTGTACGCTGCGAGCGTCCATAAAATTATGGAAAACAGATAAAAAAAAACAACAATTCCGAAATTAAAATACGCCTTGGCAGCTAATAGATGACCAGTCCCCTCTGACGGCGTCCGTTCACGAACATGACGTATGGATCAGCAATATCCAGCTCAACCATATTGAAGGGAACCTAATGACCCGACACACACGCCACCACCAGCGAGACATTTGAGTGAGCATGACATACTCTCAACAGCCAGAGCACAATCAAGTCAATAAAAAAGACTTACCCAACAAATAGATGCTTTACAGCAAGTACATTGTGCTGACACGTGTGCCATGTAATTTATTTAAAAGTAAGAAATTTAATCTATACAATGTAAAGATAGTTTTGTCCAAGGTTCAGCAGCTCCAACAGAGTTCCCGAATATTAAGTTTAACTCCTGTGTAGCTGTACCAGTGGCGAACACCCCTGTCAGTGATGCGATTCCGTAACCTACAATATGCTTGGCTACATAGTGTGTAATACTGCCTTGGAGTTAAAAATATAAACAATTACAAATTAAAACTACAAGAGGAAAAATCAAAAAACAATCAGTATATGGAAATCGGACGCAGCTCAAGCCCAAGCCTTTTTGTCCTCAATATAATCCTTAACATTATAAAATGCTTTCTGACACAACTTACGTTTTTTTTTTTTTTTTTTATAAATTATAAACCAGCGCTTGACCGCAATCCCGCCTGATGGTAAGCAGTGACGCGATCGTTGATGGTAAAGCGCGCTAGTTTATTAAGAGCCTATTCACTCTAGCCTTGAAGACACTCAAATTGTAATGTGACGGAAACACCGACGCTGGCAAATTGTTCCAGTCCCTCGATGTACGCGGTATAAAGGAGGAAGCAAAACTTGGCGAAATTTGGCGTATTATGCAGTATGCTGTTTGAGGTGGTTGATCAGACCCGGGTCGACAGCGCGTTGTGTTTCACGCGCGCCTCAAACAGATGTCAGCACATCGTGACGGGGTACACGAAGATTGATGCCTCCTGGACTAGGGCTGCGAGGTGGTTAAAAAAGAAATCTTGGCCCTGGCGGACAGGCAAGTGAAGACACACGGGTGTGTTTTAGTCAGTAAAAGTCTGACACGCCCTTTCGCTCCGCCCAGAGATTCACAAAAAAATGTGGTTGATAAGAATAGTATAGAAGAATAAGATATTTATTTGCCAAATTCCTCCTGTCTTTTATGAATCAGAATGAAAGGAATATTGGTCCATAAAAGGGATTAATTAAACAATGAAGCTTAGATGAGAATTCTTACAGGGTTTTGTGGTGATACACGAATCGATAGAACAAGAAATAAGTTAATGTAACTATAAAATGATGTTTGAAAGTAGCACCGATGTAATTGAAAAGTTGAATAGAAATGGGTTGTCATGGCATATGTGTAAGGAGGATTGAGGAAAATATCGTGAGAAAAGTTTTGAGTGTGAATCTCGATAGCAATAAAAGTAGGAAATGAGCAAAGAAACGATGGATGAACTGTATGAATGATGACATGGTTAGACAGGGAGTGGCTGTCACGATGGTGGTTAATTGATGAGTTTGGTAGAGAAAGACATATAGCTCCGATCCCAAATAAATAGGGATAAGGAGAATTATGAAATATGGTGTTTATTGTTATTTGTATGTCTCATCGTTTTTATGGTATGCAAAATCATGCATCATCATTAAATGTAGTTCTTACGTAAATAAGTTGAGGCTGAGCTGAAATGCGTGTTTAATGCATACTGGTAGTCAGGTTACCTGTTGCGTGGGTGTTAGCTGGCTGTGAGATTCGCCAGTCGAATGCTTAAGGAAGTGATGGTGATGTCACGCTGATGAATGTCTATACTAGAGCTCATCAGTATAGTGGTATAGGGAACAGAATGTACTATCACGACCAAAAGTCGAGTTGCAATACTAGTTGTAGTTACGACCTTCTTTTATAATAAAGTTTGATACACACTTATACACTTTGACAACTTGCTGTCCGCTTATGATTGATAGGTACTACTTATAATTTCAACGTTAAAAATAGGTGTCCGAATGGATAAGCGGTCCTCGCCGTGATCAGCGTTTAAGGTGGTTCGAGTTGAAATCTGAAAGCTTACATTTTTTTTTTTAAATGTTTATTAGTGAGTTATGAATGCTGAAAACAAAAATGTGTAAAAATACTGATCCGCAACTTAACGATGATACTTTCTTTTAAGATTTTTTAAATATTAGAGTCATTATAAAAAGATGAGGGTAGATTTGAAACAAAATGAATCACTAGTTAACATAAAATATTCTACTACCTATTAGCTGCAATAACTCAAATAATATTACTTAGCTGGTGTTGGTTGGTGAACATATAGTTACGAGTTTGTGTTAGTAGTTTTACTTTTTTAATCATTATGCAGGCTAATAATAGTATCGAAGCTAAGGCAAATGTTGTGGCTTTTGTCGAGAGAAGTGGAACGAAACGACAATATTTACCGTTGAATAAACCTTTAAATCGTGCGAAGAATGGAGGTTGCATTTGTGGTTTCAAAATAATACGCATTAGTCTGAAATCCAATGCGTGTTGTTTTGTGTGATTCGAATAGAAATAAGTTCATTAACTACTGAACTAATAAAGTGCTTGAACATTATAATCTCATGACATCAAACTCCGAAAAAAGCCACTGCAAGATGGCAGCACTAGTAACATGCTATACACGTAAAAAATAGTAAAGGTAAAAAGTACTGTTTTAGTTTCTATAAATTATTTTACGATTGTAATAAGACTCAGGTTAAGCTTCAATCCTCTTTTCTTTAAAAAAATGAATAATTAAGCTATAATTTCTGTAATGATAACATACAGTATTATCATTTTCATATCTAAAATATTACAATGCTGCCATATTAACGTTTGTTTCATTTATTAGTATAAGTACTCGTATATCTACACCTAATATTATATAACTTTATAATATGTTTATTTTTTGTTATTATATTACATCTAATATTGTAAACTAAAACATATAATAAAAACCTGTTTTGATAGACATATTCAATAAATTTTACTATTCGTTTAAATATTATTTGCAAACATTTTTACTTTAAAATAAAAATCTTATCATAATTTTAAATTATATGAAACAACAAACAGATTTGCCATTATTAAGGATCGAACGCACAATAACACGCTTTTGAAGATATTGTTAAGTGCAGGCATTTTATCGACCAAGCTAATTTAATTTCAACTGATGTAACGAAATTTGGCATTACTTTAAAGAAAGACGAATACAGCAACAAAAGAACGGTTCACTAATATTGTTTTCCTTGTCTAGCATAGACTACATCTTTAATTCTTCGTAGAGGTACTTCACAGCATGCGATTGATTGGTTAGAATATGACACATATGGATATAAAATAATGCGTTAGTGTGCATGGCTGGTTTAGCGCAGACGACAGTAGTCTTTAAGGTGAAAGTGGAATTCTGTCGGTGATAGTACATAAACTTTACTCATCTTCCTTAGAAAATATGGGATCCTTCGTTGAGGCGGGTGTTGTCTGGTAAGCAACTACTCGATGGTTAATATCGGGATGTTGTATACAATGCTAGTTACATGGCAAGCTCTGCTTGTGTAATGTAGGATTTGGAGTGACGTCGTTATGATCTATCGTCGTAGTTCATATGCAGTGATGTAGTTGATGATAATGATGCTGCCACTATTTATAAAAATGTAATATTTCGTAACATATGAGCAGTGCAGTAAACACAGTTTTATATATTTTTCTCGGTGGTAGGCCATAACATCGGCCGCCGGCAGAAGTTACCACCCACCAGACAAATCCTTGCCGCCAAGCGATTTGTCGTGTTCCGGTATGATGTCTGGTGCAGCCGTACGGAGGACGGGTCTGAGCAGTTGTGTTGCGATGTGTGCCGGGTACGATGCGCCTAATGTTGTTGTGTTAGGAGTTTGGTTGTTGAGGGTCTTCAGATCAATCTCCCTATGGCGCATCATCGTTGGTCGTGTTGTTGGGTTTAACATTGCATTACCTCGCTCAACGACCGTCTTCCTTCCTATTCGCTCAGTTTTTCTGAGTGAATAGGCTCTTAATAAACTAGCGCGCTTTACCATCAACGATCGCATCACTGCTTACCATCAGGCGGGATTGCGGTCAAGCGGTAGTTTATAATTATTAAAAAAAAAGACACTATTTGAATCTTTTAAAACTAAAGAACTAACCTATGTATAATCCATTGCCTAGGCAAAATTGTTTTATGTTTTACCTAGGCAATGGGAAAGATAAAGTATGTGGCCCAGTCAGAGGCAAATAAAGGAACACGGGTAGGTTTTAGTCAGTAAAAGTCTGACACGTCATTCCGCCCTACCCAGAGTGGCAGAGGTTGTTTGGACCAAAAAAAGGCAGAATGATTTACGTATTTTAATGTTGAACTCAACAGTTCCTAAGTATGAATGAATTTGTGTACATAAATATAAATCAGAAGGATTTATTACTTCGTCTCGTACACTTTATTTCTTGAGTTTACCGCGAAGGAGTAAACTTTGGCTTTATTATCGTCAGTGGTCAAATGGGGGATGAATTGGTATTGGTAATAGCACGAAGAAGAGAAGAAGAAGTCTAGAAGAAGTCTAGAAGTCTAGAAGTGTACTCTCGGTGAGAGGGAGAGGGCCGTAATCTACCACGCGAGTCCATTCCGGGTTGATTAATGTCACGTGTCTGAGAAGTATTGGCTCCATGACATGCCGGTTTCCTTACGATGTTTTCCTTCACCGTTCTGAGAGCTGAGTGCTGATGAACTAATTTACACAAAGTAAAGCGCCTGATGGGATTCGAACCTACGACCTACAGTTTGTAAGTCGCTGTTGATTCCACTAGGCTACCGCTGCTCTTTACTGTTCCTTTATCATCATCTTTTCTGCTATTCTTACTCTCTGTTACTTCATCATCATCATATTTATCCATTGCTCAACTCCAACCACTGCTAGGCATACGTCAACCTTTGATTCTTGAAGGCTACACTCTTGATTGTCAGTTTCAGTGGTAAAGTTGGTGGTTACTATGTTACACTGACACTACCAAATTCAATTTTTTTTTAATAGTTCTAAACTAGTGTTTCACCACCATCCCGTCTGATAGTAAGCAGAGATGCAATTATGGAGGGTAAAGCGCGCTGGTTTACATTTAATAGGCTTAAGCCTCAAGAAACTGAGTAAATAGGAAGGAAGACGGCAGTTGAGCGAGGTGATGTAATGTTAAACCTAGCAACACAACCAACGATGTTGCTCCAGAGGGAGATAGATCTGGAGGTCCTCCACGACCAAACTCCCGACACAACAACTTCTGGCGCATCGTACCCGGCACACATCGTAACACAACTGCTCAGACCCGTCCTCCGTACGGCTTCACCAGACATCATGCACAAGACGAATCGCTTGGCGGCAAGACTTTGTCTGGTCGGTGGTACTTCTGCCGGCAGCCGATGTTACACGTTAACATATCGCAAAACCAGAAGGGGCTCTCTGTCTGCATGATAATGCAATCCACTTCAATGAACAAAAAGTATCGAATGGCACTTTTCATCATAAAATAATGCAGTGATAGCTTTTGGTTAGGACGGGTTCTTAACGATCTCTAAACAGAAAAATCTTAGGATTCTAAACAGAATCTACTCTTTAAAAAAATATTGGTGGTAAAACGCGCTAGTTTATTATGAGCATATTCACTCAAGCCTTGAAGACACTTAAATTGTAGTCCGAGGAATAGATCACCGCAGTTTTATGTGGCAATGGCAATTATATTAAATTATCAGTTACACACAAAACATAACTATAAGCCATTTCGATGGATACCCCTCAAAGCTGTCTGTATTTGTGTAAAATTTTATTATAGTTGATACCAAATAAATTTTAAATGCGCCAATAGAGAGCAAATTTTATCAAAGTAACGATAAGAAAGTTCCACGTGCCCAAGCTTTTGAACGATCCGGCTTCATCCAATTTAAAAACACAAAACGAGAAATAACACGTGTTTCGAGAATAACTTCCCTTTAACACTATATTAGAAGCAAACCCTTTGTGAAGTTTATCGCCGCGTGGTTTCCGCGAGTTCCTTTTAAACGGGAAACATAGAACTGGACTTCTCAAAAATCATGAAATTAAATCCTACACTTGTTTTAGTGTAGGATTTAATCATTTATAACTTAACTTATAAGAATATTTTTGGGTTCGGTTTAGGATTAGTCAAATTGTCTTAAAATAAACTAATTTATTTGATCTCTTCTAGCGCAAAATGCAAACGTCATTGAACAATTTCATTGCGTTAGCTTTAACGCATAAAGTTGCGCAAATAAAGGCTATTTGATGTTCCTTAGTGCGTTCAGCACACTTTGCCAGCCAGTTCTATTTGAATACTCATTATGATATGAGTGAATTCACACGGGCTGCATTTTGTTGTTGAGTACACTTCAATTGGGAGCAATAATTATAAGTACAGATTTATTTTATTTACTTTCTTTTTAGCCTTGTGACTGTCCAGATTAAAATAATTCTACTTCATACAAATATTAGTACCGGGCGACCGAGCTTTGCTCGGCATCTTTTTTTTTTTTGTTAGGTACATCGCGTGTCTCTATATTTTCAAAACAAGAAATACCTACATAACGAGCGAATTTTTTAAATAACATTTTTTGACTAATGTTTTTCGATCATACCGACATAATAATACATAATTACGAGTGCAATTTAGTTTAACATTTCATTAGAAATAAGTACTTATAGTTTAACAATCAGTTACATCAGTTAGTCAGTCCTTCCATACTATATTGCTGGTATGTCGAGGGTTTTCATTAATAATAATCATTTCACGTTCTGATGCACGCTGCCGCATATCTTGCAGACGTCGCTCCCGTGAAACATCTAAATCATAAGACCTTTCTGTTCTTAAAATGTTAGTCAAGTTTTGCAAGCATCTTACTTTAGCAGCACGTGTGGGATGAGTGGGATTCTTCAAATGGGTTCTCACTGTGCGAAGTCTGACAAACACGTGTGGGATGAGCGAAAATCAGATTGTTTTCATGGAGGTTTTCTTCTGCTTCTTGAGATGAGTCACGGCTTCGTGGAGTTAAATTGTTCATAAGCGTTTTTTTTTTAATGTTCTATTTGGCATTTTCGTGTAAAAAAGACACAAGATATTTTAAGAGCAATTTTCTGGGTCTAACCTCAAACCAAACATTGGCTTCGTGTACCATGAATGTAAAAGTCATCTATATCAAATCAAAGTACTATATTAATTATCAGTTTAATTTAATTTTATTTTGGAATGTTATATGTATAGGACTATGGGTATTGTTAAACCCTCGGGCTTCGTGAGGGTTTAGGGGTGATGGTGCTCGCTCACGTTGCAAGCTGGTAGAAAGAACTGCTGCTGATGATGTATGTCATGCGAATCCTCGGGCTTAGTGAGGGTCACATGACACTACGGGTCCTTACGTCTCAAGTGCTGATATCAAAAATGAAACATAGGTTTACTAAATCCAATGTACTAAATTGAACCTTATTTCCTTAAACTATATATTATTGTTAGAGAATCTTGACACCGACTTCTAATTTTACTACTCAAATAAAAAGTGCCATCTATCTGTCCCTAACATAACTAAAATTAGATTCATGTTCAAAATAACATTGACTTGACTGATAGATGGCTGAACAGGTATTTATAATAGTTCATAAATCATTTAAATCTATTTTGTGTATGTGTTTTTATGAAAACTATGGACAATTGTCTGATGTAAATAAATTAATAATAATAATTATAACAAAAAAAAGATGCCGAGCAAAGCTCGGTCGCCCAGGTACTTCATCATTATTAAATCCTATTATATGGATGAATTTTATTTTGCCTACTTTGAGGAGGTGCAAGGTATCATAAGGTTAGCAATAATAATAATATTTCAGTTCGTGTTGTGGAAAGTCTGAAATGTTGAAACTGTTGAGAAATTCTGTTGTAAATTCGACTGCTCCTTCAGACTGATCTTTAAAATGAATGAGCTTCATTGTTTCGACTTCTCCTACACTTTTGTGCTACCCTGGTACTTTGCACCTCCATAAAGTAGGCAAAATAAAAGTTCTTCCATGTATTATATTTACAACAAAAAATATTGTTGTTTATATACAATATCATTTCTTTCACAATTGTTTCGACTTCTACACATTTGTGCGACCCTGGTACCTTGCATCTCCGCAAATTTGGCAAAACAAAATTTCTTCCATTGATTTAATAAACGAAAAAAAAATTCGTTGACGCCGTTTCCAATTATATAAAATGTAATAAATAAAAAAAAAGCATTAGACAACGCCATCACTCTTTTTAAAACTCAAAAAAAGGAAAAAACACTATTAAATAAAAAAAGCATTAGACAACGCCATCATTATTTTTTTTAAAAAACAAAAAAAAAAGGAAAAACCGTCAGGGATTTGAACCCGAAGTCTACGAGGTCCGAATCGGAGGCCGAAGCCCCTCAGCTATTCGTATCATTAAGGACAGCGGCGAAATTTAGCTTCTTATGAGAAGTTTAGCAATTGTTCAGTACCTCAAAACATGGAAAAAAATCATTTTTTGAAAATGAAACCTAGCTAGATCGACTTATCGTCCCCGAAGCCCCCTGCACACAAAATTTCATGAAAATCGTAGGAGCCGTTTCCGAGATTCCAATTATATATAAATATATATACAAGAATTGCTCGTTTAAAGGTATAAGATAAATGTGAAAGTTTGTGTCTTTGTTCCGCTTTCACGCAAAAACTACAGAACGCGTTTTGATGAAATTTTGCAGACAGATGGTTTATTACCAGGAATAACACATAGGATACAAGTTTCACATTAAACAAAGTGTTATCAAATTATTATTGGATTAGAATTCTTTTTTATTATGTATTTTTTGCACGTTTTCTCACATCACATTTGGCATTGGCAGTATTGTCGACATCGGCACCATTGCCATAAACAAAACTAGAATAGAACACATAAGATACTTTTTATCCCGATATTTCCACGGGATCGAAAGTTGTGCGGTTGAAACTTTTACTTTGTAGATCGGGAATCAACTAAAATAAAGTAAAAAATATAAAAAAAAACATTTAATTCAATTTAGTTATCTGTAGTTCTCTGGCTGTTCTTCAATCACGCCTGTTGCAGCTGAAACCCCATAAATATTTATGAGCGTTCAGTTGCAACAGGCGTGATTTTTCAATTAATAGTGAGCAAACTTTCATACGCGAATCCGATTCGCGCTTGGCCTTAAGATGGTCTACTCAACGATCCCATTTGCCATTACTGCGGAAGATAAAACCATAATCTGTGGATAGCTCGAATAAAATGCTCGAGAAGAGAGAATCGAAATTCTACATCATCAGAAACGTCTACTAAGCCAAATGAGAAAGCGGGATAGTGCCCACCGGTCTAATATCCATTGAAACTTTTCTCATTTAAGGAGTTAGTAGTATACTTATTGACTTAACTTTATAGGAACTCTCTGATCGCCAGATTGGTGACCGCTAGCTTAGAATATGTACTATGTCTTCTAAATATATGTAGATTAAAATTAATTGTAAAGCATTTGAAAATATAAGTCGTGCTGGCCTAGTGGTTAAAACACCAGCCTCTCAAGTATGAGTGAGCGGTTCGATTCCAGGTCAGGCAAGTACCAATGTAACTTTTCTAAAGTTATATGTATTTTCTAAGTATATCTTGGACACCATTGACTGAAGGTGAAGGAAAACATCTTGAGGAAACCTGAACTTTATATGTCTGAAATCGCCAACCCGCATTGGGCAATCGTGGTCATTACGCTCAATCCTCCTCTGTATGAGAGGAGACCTGTGCCCAGCAGTGGGACGATAAAAAGGTTGATGATGATGATTTGCAAATATATCTAGCTATAATATATAAACAATGTACGATTGTTGGTTTTCTCAAATATCTAAAATGAAATAAAATAAATCCAAAGCGTTTACGACAAATCTGTCTGTAATTAAATTAACAAATTCTAAATAACTGTGGCTTCTCAATTTACCAAAAACCAATGTAAATTCATAAATTCACAACCTTAGCGTTTTCTGAAATTGAAATCACTCCAAATTTCAAATTGACGCTGTAATAAATACCTTTCATTTCTCTTACCTTTGGATCTTAAAATTTTTCACTCAAATGACATTTGTAAATGTCGCTTTTGCACCCGTAGTCGAAAGGACGAAAATGAATGAAATTCTTAATCAAAATTCCCAGAGTGTTCCAGAAATATCTTGTAATTAAATCCAGTTCGCTTTGAAATATTTCGGTTTCGCCTGGACTAAGGTTTCCTTTTGAGTAAGATGCTTGCTTCAGGGAGGTAGGCAGAGTTAGCAGCGCTATTAGTAGACTAGTATTATGCATCCCGCGGTTTCACACGCAAAAGTTTCGATCTCATAAAAACATCGAGATAAAAGTATCCTGTGTTATTCCTGGTTTTAAAACATCTAAGTGCGAACGGAGATGTTTCATTTTGGGCCACCACTATGTACACTATATAGATAAAAAGGAAAAAAAATATAGATTTTCATAAAAATACTAGTGCGCTTTACTGACAACGATTGCAGCACTGCTTACCATCAGGCGGGATTGCGGTCAAGCGCTAGTTTATAATTTATAATAAAAAAAAGATACATGACACGTCAATCAAATGTCACTGTCATAATTTTATTTCGCTTATTGCTGACTACCATATTTATTAGTAGCTGATATGAACTCCTTGACCGAGTTAAATTGAATGTACATAAAAACTAGGCCAAAATATAGAAAATTGACATAAAAAACAGTTAAATATAGTATATACTGATATTTACATTAAGTGGACATACTGCTGGCCCAGGCTCCATACATTTCTGAAACATCTCCTTTAAACCAAATCCATTGAGGAGTTTTTTCGTGAAAGAGTAATACATCTGTAGAAAATTTCACGTATATAATATAAGGCCCTGCGTTGAATAGTTAGCTAGTTAAAAGCATCTGTTTCATATAAAATGATCGTAGTCACACACACTTACGTATGAAAGCTGTTTTCTGTTTGACAAGTGAAGGATTTTGTACGCCAGGCAATCTAGAAGCATGTGCTGAATTCATGCCTTCAGATAAGATGTAACATGTCTCGGCCAGCACAAATAAAATGCAATGCAGTTTTGCAGTTGAAATACTATAAAATAAACATAATTTTGTCAGCTCTACAAAGCTCATTGCGTTATCTTAGTTTTGTCAGAAGGAGTAATGGATTAGTTTCAAAATGTAACCCATTGTTTTTTATAGTGAACTAGACTTGAATTATTACATATGATGTATTACTGTTGCCGCAATATCAATAAATATGTCGTGGTGGCCTAGTGGTTAAAACACTAGCCTCTCAAGTATGAGTGGCGGGTTTGATTCCAGGTCAGGCAAGTACCAATGTAACTTTTCTAAAGTTATATGTACTTTCTAAGTATATATTGGACACCAATGACTGAAGATGAAGGAAAACATCTTGAGGAAACCTGGACTTTAAGTCTGAAATCGCCAACCCGCATTGAGGAAGCGTGGTGATTACGCTCAATCCTTCTCTGTATGAGACCTGTGCCCAGCAGTGGGACGATAAAAAAGGTTGATAATGATGATGATGATGAATATCAATAAATACTAAATGTAGGTTGCTTCCCTAACATAAGTAATGTCAATGCAGATGTAAAATGTCAAACTTAAACTTAAATGCGGAAAATGTTAGTGAATGCTCAACGGGATGTATCTAAATGAAAAATGCCAGTTGTCCAATTCAAACCACGTCTAATTGAAAACTAAAAGTAATATACATGAAATGCATAGAATAATGCAATACGTGTGTGTCAATGTACTGTCAAATGTAGGTCGCGCCTAAAGTGCAGATACGCTAGCCTACTGGCTAACTTATTGTGATAAATTTATTTTAAACGCCATGTACGTGCACCGTAAATTAAAAATATAATAAAATACATTTATTTTTGTACAGAGTGATGCGAAACCCTTCATGTATTAAGGTGTCTGCCACTTCCCTTTCCTTATTGCGAAATAATATTGTCTGTAATCCACCATCGAGTCAAACATACCGCAAGAACAGACCAGTAAGTCGCTCTTGAGGTAACCTCTCAACAACATAATCCATCTCATCTCTTTGTGCGAGTCTTGGGAACTGCCTGAGGGATTATATTAAGTAGGAGACTAACTTCCACCTGCGGATTCATCGGTGTGTATGTCGTGAAAATATCCCACGAGATTATGATATTAACTTATTAATTAAATCTGAGCAATCACCACAAAAATATTAGTAACTAGCTACTCTTCTCAGTTTCATCCGCGTATGCGCCATGGCGTCAGCGGTGAACACTGATGCCGATAAACGGTGGTAGGCCATAACATCGGCCGCCGGCAGAAGTTACCACCCACCAGACAAAGTCTTGCCGCCAAGAGATTTGTCGTGTTCCAGCATGATGTCTGGTGAAGCCGTACGGAGGACGGGTCTGAGCAGTTGTGTTGCGATGTGTGCCGGGTACGATGTGCTAAATGTTGTTGTGTTGAGAGTTTGATCGTGGAGGGTCTTCAAACCAATCTCCCTTTGGCGCAGCATCGTTGGTCGTGTTGTTGGGTTTAACCCTTATGTTGTTAACACCTCTACGATCAGGACGAAGCGTTTCGCCTCGTCCTTTATACCGCGTACATCGAGGGACTGGAACAATCTGCCGGCGGCGGTGTTTCCGTCGGACTACAATTTGAGTGTCTTCAAGGCTAGAGTGAATAGGCTCTTAATAAACTAGTGCGCTTTACCATCAACGATTGCGTCACTGCTTACCATCAGGCGGGATTGCGGTCAAACGCTGGTTTATATTTTAGAAAAAAAAAAAAAAAAAAACTCGCTCAACTGCCGTCTTCCTTCCTATTCGCTCAGTTTTTCTGAGTGAATAGGCTCTTAATAAACTAGCGCGATTTACCACCAACGATCGCATCGCTGTTTACCATCAGGCGGGATTGCGGTCAAGCGCTAGTTTATAATTATTAAAAAAAAAAATTGTGGGTAACGTACCAGTTGTAGGTCGTACGTTCGAACCCCGTCAAGGCTTTAGGTACTGTGTGTGTATTATGTCATCATCACTGCTCCCAAAATGGTAAAGGGAAACATCTTGAGGAAACCGGCATGTCCTAGAGAGGACTTCGAAGACATATGATATCTACCAACCAGCACTGGGCCCGGGTGGTAGATTACGGCCCACACCCTTTCATCGAGAGGAAGCCTATATCCCAGGAGTCTCCGAACATTATAGACTGATTATGTAACATTAGTTGCTGGTTGCTGGTAAAGCGGACCCTAGACTCCAAAGCTGAAAAGCTTCGGATACGACTGGGATTAACGCTGAGATGAAGAAGTTGCTGGTTACACGATCAAAGTAGGCTACAGATCTGGAAGAAGTATAGAGGTATGTATATGAAGACGTCAGCGAGCGACGGAGGAGCAGTAAGATCGACAGTATCTTGGTGTGGTGGTAACGACTCCATTTCGTAGATGTAGTTTTGAATTAAAGCACAAAGTGTAAATATACCCCCCAATCTTGGCAAACACCATTTAAATAGGCTAAGCGACAGTTTTGCCTCAGAGATGTGTCCTGGTCCGCGCCTTTAAGCGAAGTGACCGTTCGACAGTCTCCACTTTCAAAAACGAATCTGTCCACGTGCCGCCATCATAAAATAACGTCACAGCTTTTTCCCGCCTACTACATAAATCAAATTAGCAACTTCTATCAAAACGACACCGCCATATATAAAAGTATTGTTTTTAGACCACTAAAAATACCCAAGTTTTATATGATACTGATACAATCGTTCTTTTCCAAACCACGACTTCGATTTTGATTCCCGACTGAAACGGACAGAAAGACAAACGAGCTACTCAAAGGGACGGAACAGTGAATCCTGAGCGAAATGTCTTGCTTAAGGTAATTTAGTTCAGTTACTGGAAATAGAAACTCGATTCAAAGCCTAGAAATACGAGAACCCTTTGTTTTCTTTTACATCTCTTCAAGTGTTTTGGTAAACATTTTTAAAGTGTCTGGTAATGGTTCGATTGTGAGTTCTTTAAAAGGTTCTTTCGAAACATTTGAATAGATTTTATAGCAAGTGGAGTGTTATGTTGTCAGCATTTTGGGAACTTTTCATGTTAGCGATATAGACTTTCTTATGTAATATTGACGTTCAAAAATATGCTGATTCTCAGCCTAATTTGAATAAATGACTTTTGATTTTGAGACATAGTTTTTGATGCCTTTGGTTTACTTTTCCTCCTTTTTTATGAATCTACTTAAGTATATAAACTAATTTGCAAAAAAAAAAAAAAGAAAAAAACGGGCACCTAATCAATGAACCATTTCAAACGTTATTATTGCTTTGTTTGATAATTATAGGTAGTTTTATGCTCACAATTTGGTAAATTAATTTCTTATTAATAATCGTTTTCATGAGAATTTCATAAAATGTTGATACAATTTATGGGAAATAATGCTACCTCGCTAGTAGCGTATGTTTGCTAGTAGTGCATTTGTTCATGAAGTTAAAATTAAAAAGTGTTTTTGTTTGTTTTTATTTAATAAAGTAAAAGCAAATAAATGTATCGAGTGTGACCCCCTCTAGCTAAAATCACAGCTTGAATTCGTCTGGGCATGTTAGCGAGTATATCCCGGATACTTGCTTGTGGAATACGTTCCCACTTCGCAGTAATCAGATTCTTCAGCTCTCTGATGGTCTGCCGAGCCGGTTGTACTGATCTCACACGCCGTTTCAGAACACCCCAGACATGCTCAATGGATTGAGGACGGAACTTCGAGCTGGCCAATCCAAACGGCGAATGCCGACCTCTTGCACATACGCTTCAACATCGCGAGAGCGGTGGGCGAGCATCGTCGTCCATAAAAATCGAGTCTTCACCTAGAGCAGCCAATGCGGGTTGTGTATGAGGAATTAGAACTTCCGTTATGTATCAATGCCCAGTCAGTGAGCCGTTTTCAATGAAGGTTAGTCTTCATTGAAAAGGTTAGTCTTCTGTACGGTCCATTGAATTTATTCCTGCCCAAAATATGTAATCAAATATTTGTATCAAAAGCTTGATAATTTACAGAGTGTCCATGGAGTTTCTTGCCCGTTCTTCTCCATACGTAGGTGCCTATTCTTTGGAATGGGCGACTAGCTCACCTTACTGACTGACCGACCTTCTGACAATTCAAAAGTGCCTGTAACTGGTTTATTTGAAATAAATGATTTGATTTTGAAGAAAAGAAATATGATACTTCAAAATCGCGAATAATAACCCGTTTTTACCGAGATGTTCAAATGACGAAGAAAAACGTGATAAGTTTTTGACAAAAAAGAAAATAATTGAAGCATACGTATACTTTTCCTCTAAATTTTGATAAAAAAAGAATTGAGATCTGTCTTGTTTCGAAAAAGAAAACAGCGGAATACGAAATGTCATTTGTTCAACGTTTTTGTAGGTAAAATCAGCCTGATTGTGACCAGCGCGTGCGGGTAGCTCCCGCACGTGCATTGCACAACGGTCACCACGTCTGGGGATTATTCCGTTACCGGGTAATCCCCCTTTGGCGCGGAAACCGGCCCTGCAGGGGAGGGCCGGCAAGCCCTGAGAGTGGCACGGAGTACTTGGCCTTCGGGTCGGCCCCGTGACACTCTCAACACAGGGCCCGACGGTAACCGGGTGGTTTTAGTGGGTATTCCCGGCTTCGGTCGGGCGAGTCCCACACACGCTCGTCGCCTAGCTAGCGACGGGTATGGTGCGTAAAGGCATTTCCACTCGAGAAAAAAAAAAAAAAAAAAAAAAAAAAGGTAAAATCAGCCTGAGCTGCAACTGTCCTTTTCGCACTTTACCGGGAGAGGTTGGAAGCAGCGCGACAGCAATAGTTTCTTCAAATACCTATTTTCCAAATTCCTCGGCACACACTTAATTTCTGGAATTTCGGGCCAAAAATGTAGGGTAAAAATGAGCATCAAATGAAAAATTTGAATTTAGAACGTACTTTTTTAAATAACGCGGCATTTTTAAACCGGCCAGTAACATGTACAGACGACAGCACATCAAGCTACTACAATCTGTCAGATTTCTTTATTAGATTTTCAACTTTATCTCTAAGGCATTAAGGCTCTAGATTGATTGGGAATATCTGACAGTTTGGGGTAGCTTGACCTGCTGTCGTCCGTACCTTTTTTGTATTGTATCTTTTTAAAGATGAATGAAAATTAAAACCGCCCGTTTTTTTTTTGCAAATGAGTGTACTCAAACTCAAACTAATTTATTGCGATAATGGGTAATTGACATAATTCACATCGACAGATAAAACAGTTTGGCATCTCCATAATCCGCCTGAAGGCATGCAATTTTACTTGGCGTTTGTCTCTACTTACAATTGTACATAACTAATTATCAGATAAATATAAATTCATTCAAAACAAAATATATAAAAAACATTAAGAAGGTCATAAAAATAACAAATGCCAAAAACATTGTCATGGACAGGTTATTATTAATTATTATCTGAAGAATTAATAATTAAAACAAGTCAAGTCAATAAGTAAGTATCAAATACAATAATGTCATCTCTCATTATTAGATTGCATGTCATTCATTTACATTGTAATAGGGTTTTTCTACGAGATTTTTTTTTACTTTTTGTTAAAATATATTACAGCTTAGGCTTTCTAATACTTAATTGTTTTGGTAGGTGATTATAAACAAGTGGCGCCATACAGAGTACACAATTTTTCATCTCAATGCATTTTTGTGTTGAGGACAGTTAACTTTTAAATTGTGACGTTTACTTTAAAATTTTCGTACATCGCTAAATTACATCTGACCAACATCGCCAACTCATATATGTACAGACACGGTACTGTTAATATATTTAGTTTTTTGAAGAATGGCCTACAACTATCTACTTATTTACTAATCTATGCACATTTTTTGTGCTTTGAATATTTGCTCTATTAACTGTTTCCCCAAAATATGTATAACATCGCCAACCCGCATTGAGCAAGCGTGGTGATTACGCTCAATCCTTCTCTGTATGAGAGGAGACCTGTGCCCAGCACTGAGACGATAAAAAGGTTAATGATGGTGATGATATTGTTATTTAAAGACTCTGAACTATGTACACTATGTAGATAAGTAAAATTTTTATGAAAACAAAAACAGGCGTTTTTAGACGACACGTTTGCTGCGCGATCGGCCGCTGTGCAGTATGTCGCGGATTCGATTCTCGCACAGATAAAATATTTCTAGGCCATACACATATTTCTGTGTGTGAGCTTAATGGTTTATAAACGCATAAAAAATGTTGCTCCAAACTAGGAATTCCCATATCTATGCTCAAGTTAACAGCCATTATATGTAAAGAAAACCCTGTCCGATCCGTGAAGGTATTGTAGGTATCGGTAACTGATTCTACTAATGCCTACAAAGCCGGGCTAAACAAGAGTCCCTCCAAAAAAATAAATATTCTTTCACAATGGAGGTAAATTAATACATGTACGATAGGTAATACATTAAGAAATATAAGTAATTTTGCTCCATTTTATTTTCAATTTAAAATTTTATTTCCTAGAGCTATGATGATTAAATTTTACAAGAAACACAACATTGAAGACAAAATGTTGACCTCATTGTCGGAAGTATTTCATTTATACCCTCCGTACCCTTTGCATTAAGCTGCTCCACATTATAAACAGCCGTTGTGGGTAAGATAACCGAGGTCAGGTCAAGTAATCATTGCCGGCTGAGGTCATAAGTCACCCCAAGGGCCACGAACCACGTAAAATCGTAAATTACCCAAAGATGTATTAAAATTAATGTGCTCTAATTTCAAAATTGATTATCAAACTTTTCAAGAACTGAACTCTTAATTCAAAAATTGGAATTCTAATTTATGGCCGGAATATAAATTAATTGAGTTCGGTTCGCGGTGAAATTAATTGAATTGAATTAAAACATTTGGCGGGTGTGCCCATTTGTTTGCTAAATGTAGTTTAAAATGAATTGTAGGAATATTTACTTTTGTATGCTTTTGCTCGCTTAAATACATTTGAAAGCTTCGTGTTCCAGTGGTCACCAGTTGTTTTGTTAGTTTATTTTGTTTTAGTTTAAGTTTAGTAAATAGCAAAAGATGAGTTTTTCTTGCGTATTATTTTACTCATAAAGAAACAATACAGGAGACGGATCTATTTATAAATGATGTTTTTTATTTTATTTTTTTTCGTTTAGTAACTAAGAAAAAAGTAATCAAAATTGTGCTTTTAAGTGAAAGGGGTAAGCAGTTAGTTACTTCAACAACAAAAAATATTGTACACTAAGGTCATAGCACACTTAAACGACTCTGCTACAACACCGCTCCCACCCAACACCGCCCTAAAATAAGGCGACTTCTCGCTGTCCGCGCGGCGACAGCTAGCAGACGCCCAGCTGTCCACCCGTCGCCCGCTCTTGCTTTTTAACAATGTCCCGATTCACAACGCGCAAAAGATCGGGGGAGCGCATTACTTAGTAGATACTGACTGACTGAGCCACAGAGTACTTGGACTGAGCGCCGAGCGGCGGTAAGCTGCCAGCAAGCTTACCACCGTCAGACTGCTCGGTAGTTAGGCGGTAGTAGTGCTCTCGATTTTACATCTCGTCACCATTTTACGTTTTACAGCTTCAACGCAATGTCCTCAAATAAATATATTAAAGCTTCTACAGAAAGCATCATTTACTATTACTTAGCATGAAAAATAATACATCATATTCTTTTGTCGTGAAAATAGCCACTGCATGATTTGGCGCGAGTACGCGAGACGACAGGGACCGGTCATTTTCACCCATCAGAGAGAGGCATTCGATTCACGACGACGACGAGTTGAGTTGTTCACGTGTATAGGTATTTAATTTAAGGTGGTTAGGTTCAAGTTAGTTTATTTATGACCTCCCAGAACGACTGTGAGGGCAGAAAGGTGGTTAGGCTAGTTTTTTTTATGACCATCTATAACGACTGTGAGGGCAGAAAGGTGGTTAGGTTAGGTTAGTGTTTTTTATGACCTCCCAGAACGACTGTGAGGGCAGAAAGGTGGTTAGGTTAGTTTTTTTTTTTTGTGACCTCCCAGAACGTCTGTGAGGGCAGAAAGGTGGTGAACGACTGTGAGGGCAGAAAGGTGGTAAGGTTAGGTTAGAGTTTTTTATTACCACCAGAACGACTGAAAGACAAAGGTGGTAGGTTCAAGTTAGTTTCTTTTTTATGACCACTCAAAACGACTGTGACAGGTGATTAGGTTGAAGCAAAAATCAAAGAACTTCGAATTGCTGTATCTCGTTATTTTCGTTTCCACTGGGAATCTTTCCTGATTTTTCTAAAATAAAGTCTTTTATTTTGTCTCTCCTCAATAGCTTCTGATAATATTTAGTGGCCAATATACCGACTATTAAGTCGTGGTGGCCTAGCAAGTCGTGGTGGCCTAATGGTTAAAACACCAGCCTCTCAAGTATGAGTGCGCGGGTTCGATTCCAGGTCAGGGAAGTACCAATGTAACTTTTCTAAAGTTATATGTAATTTCTAAGTATATCTTGGACACCATTGACTGAAGGTGAAGGAAAACATCTTGAGGAAACCTGGACTTTATAAGTCTGAAATCGCCAAACCGTATTGAGCAAGTGTGGTGATTACGCTCAATCCTTCTCTGTATGAGAGGAGACCTGTGCCCAGCAGTGGGACGATAAAAAGGTTGATGACGATACGGTTTGAATTCATTTATTTCTAAAGATTACAAATCACTTTACAGAAATAAATACTTAATTTGACTAAAATGGGTACATTTTTTGTAGTACAGGAATAGCAAGAACAATGTTAACATTTTGGTAATAATATTGTATAGTAAGAAGATAGTTTCTAAAAGTTTTGTGATATCGCGCTCGCTGTACGATGACTAGATAACTTTGTTTGTGATTCTAAATCGATACCGACTATTTGATGACATTTTTAGCAAAATTTTAATGATCAATTACTAAGGGATGAGTTTCGTATTTTAAACGTACTGAGTTAAGAAGTTAGAAGCTAAATAAATAGATTTTTTGATGTCATTTATTAGTATTTTAGAAGTTTACTGTTAGATTGCATGCTACAAATATAATAACCATTATGCTGAGTTGTATTTAGAGTGGTTTACATAGAAGAATAGAATAGAATAGAATAGAATATTCTTTATTATGTACACCATATAGATTACAGAACATAAATAAAAATATTTTACAAAGGGTGACACAATGGGCGGCCTTATCGCTTAGGTAGTGGCTTAGATAGTATTATTTAGATGCTCTTTAACTGTGACTGACTTGGTAATTTAGAAGGCAACATCCATTTTTGGGGGCGAATAATGATATTAAAAAGAAGCCTGTTTAATAAGCATCCTTTATTTATTAGTCGATTTTCATAACGATTACAATCACCCTATATTGTTCTCACTGCTGGAATGCAGATCTCCTTTAGTCAAGAGGAAGTGGGTTATAATCTACCACATAGCCTAGTCGAATGCTGCTAAATAACAGTACTTTTTTACATGGAGCTACTGCCTACCTGCCCTTCAGTTACTAGGTAGGTACTCCTTGATACACCAAGAGGTATCATGTTATCTTTCCCAGACGTTACGGGTCGACGATCATCAGAAGCCAGAAACTCTGACAAGCAGGTTTAAATAGTTGTCAAAGTAAGTTTAGGGCTTGCGACGGCCACCCGCAACTTTTATCGTGTGCAGTTAGTTATTTATAAATTTTATTTTAACCCCAAAAAAGTCAATTTCTACAGATACATTATTACACTTTTTTTTTTAATAGTTATAAACTAGCGCTTGACCGCAATCCCGCCTGATGCTAAGCAGTGATGCGATCGTTAATGGTAAAGCGCGCTAGTTTATTAAGAACCTATTCACTCAGAAAAACTGAGCGAATAGGAAGGAAGACGGCAGTTAGCGAGGTGATGCAATGTTAAACCCGACGATGCTGCGCCAAAGGGAGATTGATCTGAAGACCCTCCACGACCAAACTCCCAACACAGCAACATTAGGCGCATCGTACCCGGCACACATCGCAACACAACGGCTGAGACCCGTCCTCCGTACGGCTTCACCGGACATCATGCCGGAACACGACAAATCGCTTGGCGGCAAGGCTTTGTCTGGTGGGTGGTAACTTCTGCCAGCAGCCGATGTTATGGCCTTCTGTCTAGTACTATAGTTCTGTCTAATCTATTAGTCGGAGCGTGATGTTATATAACCTAAAGTCTTCATAGATTAATGGGCTATCCAACGCAAAAATAATTATTCAAATCGGACCTGTAGTTCCTGAGATTAGCGCATTCAAACAAACAAACTCTTCAGCTTTGTATATTAAAGTATAGATATAGATTCAAGAATGTCGGGATCCACGGATGGCCAACGGTATGGAAAGATGGTCGCCCATCTATGGATTGACTGCGGCAAGTATAGCAAGGTGGGTCCCTTTATAGCAGAACTTTTAGCAACGGATAGCATAAATCTCTTTTCGCATACATTCATTCACCATACACTGAAAGCCATAATTTTGAAAATCAGAATCATCTTTAGGCATAACTTTCATATCCATAATAATCAATAAGTATAACTATCATATCGTAGAAAGTTCACAATCAGAATCATCTTTTGGCATATATTTTAACTTCATAATAATCAAAAGTAGAACCATCATATCGCAGAAAAATCACAACCAGAATCATCTTTTGGCATGCATTTCAGCATGCAACATGCAGCAGGCCTGGCTTTTGTCACGGCTGCGGCACTGCGGGGCTCCGGCGGTCCCATGCGAGCTAATCGTCGCAGATGGTTTTAGGGCAGCCTCAGCCGCGGCGGTGGGCGTTAAAACCACCTGCTCCTCAGCTCGCGAGCCGCCTCGCCGCTCCGCGCCTTCGTGGGTTAAGGCGGTTTGGCAGCGATTCATTTCTGTCACTATCTTTTGTAGCACACCATAGTGATTTTCAAAACATTTTTTTTTTCCAATATGACTAATAAAATTATTTCTATTGAAATTCTGTGATCTTCGTAGTATGCTAAGTCAAATTATGTGAAATAGTCGGCGCTCTAAATAAACGTTATGCTAAACGAAATTATGCAAAATTGTAACTCTGACAAAGGCATTTATGCCCAATACAATTCTGCCATCTTAAAAGTATCCTATTTTAAATTCGGACATAAAAACATTAGGCCAAAAAACAATTATATTAAATATTTTTTATACCTTAACAATGTTCGTTAAAAAAATTTTTTTTTTTTAATAATTGTAAACTAGCGCTTGACCGCTATCCCGCCTGATGGTAAGCAGTGATGCGATCGTTGATGGTAAAGCGCGCTAGTTTATAAAGAGCCTATTCACTCAGAAAAACTGAGCGAATAGGAAGGAAGACGGCAGTTGAGCGAGGTAATGCAACGTTAAACCCAACAACACGACCAACGATGCTGCGCCAAAGGGAGACTGATCTGGAGACCCTCCACGACCAAACTCCCAACACAACAACATTAGGCACATCGTGCCCGGCACACATCGCAACACAACTACTCAGACCCGTCCTCCGTACGGCTTCACCAGACATCATGCCGGAACACGAAAAAACGCTTGGCGGCAAGGATTTGTCTGGTGGGTGGTAAATTCTGCCGGCGGTCGATGTTATGGCTTACCGCCGTTTATGCCAAATAGGTTTCGGAGCAACAAGTTTCTGCCAGATAGAAGGCACCCTAGCAAGGTACCTACAAACTTACCGCAGAATTGGGAGGACCCGGTACCCCGGAAAGGCAGATGACGTACGCTTAGATGGTTTTTTATCCGGTAAGAATCCGTCACACCCCTTCGTGTCCCCGAGCGGAGAACAGTCCATGAGGATTTTTCCACCTTCGAAAAAAATAAAAATAAAGGTACCTACAAGCTACTACTAAGTAGGTACTATAACTATCACTAGTCAAATAAAAAAAAACACAGTTTGGTATCATTGTGCATCAGTTCAGCTAAATATATTATTAAAGTTAGTATTAACCTTTTAAATTGCCCATACTTTGGTTTTACACGGATGCCAGTTAAATTATCTGTGGTATACATGAGAGCAGAGAGGCTTTGACAAAGCTTTTAGTTTTGAAATGATGCGATAATTAATGTAACCTGTTGGATATTTTATGAACCCTAAATAATTTCATTTATAAACATTATGAGCACTTTTATAAATGGTTGTGGGTTAGACAATCATTATTTCAGCCGAAAGACGTCCACTGCTGGACATAGGCCTCCCCCAAGGTTCTCCACGACGACCGGTCCTGCGCCTCCCGCATCCAGCGGTTTCCCGCAACCTTCACCAGGTCGTATGCTACCTTGGTATGATCTTAGAAAGGAATTTTTCATTTATCGAACATATAAAAATAGTTGGTGAAAAAGCTAAAAAGAACTTTTATGCCCTAACTAGAATATCCAAAGCAACTTGGGGTCTATCATTCCTAACTTTAAAAACTATATATGGAGCTACCTACTTAGGATGTATGTGCTACGGTGCACCTGTTTGGGCCGATAGGGCCAGCATAGGAGCGGCACGACGTAAACTGCTTCAAAGCCAGCGTTTGGCATTGATATTTTTATGCAAGGCGTATAGAACGGTCAGTATTGAAGCCTTACCGGTACTGGCAGGTGTACTTCCAGTCGACCTTGAGGTACAGCGACGTGCTTCAATGTACTACTCCGCGAGGGGGGAGGCCATGGACACTAATTTTGTTACGCAACGCGACTTTAATAAAATCTCTAGATTATTTAAACCTCAGACTGAAGTCTGGGAGGACCTCTTATCCGAATGGCAAAGTAGGTGGGATAATTCCATCAAGGGCCGGCACCTCCATCTGTTCTTTCCATCCGTTGGCGATCGGCTGGCTAAGACATGGCTGGTGGTTGACCACTGCGTTGCCCAATTTCTCACAGGTCATGGCAACTTTAAAAGTAAACTGTATTCTTTTAAACTTGTTCCTTCCCCTTTGTGTCAGTGTTCTACATCGAACTGTGAATTTGAACAGTCCGCACATCACATCTTGTGGGAGTGTGTTCTTTGGCAGAATGAACGCAATATTATGTTGGATAGTGTACAAGTTACATCCGGAGTCGTTTATTATACGGACCTTGTAGAAACTAGAACCAATTTCCGTGCGTTCAGGCGCTTTTGCCATACCTATTATTGGAATCAATTGTAACAGCTAATACCTACTTAGGACCCATTAACTTAATCAAATTTTATTCCGTGGTGTTTGGCAATCTGGGCTTCTCCCAGTTGCAATAATGTCCCTTTGTGCCGTTTGGCCTAGTTCTGTTCTGTCTCCTGCTTGTTATGGAGGGAAGTGGAAAAAATATCTTTTTTCTTACTCCTCCGCTATTCTTTTCTGATTAATTTCGTTGCGGGACCCAAGACAGTTGAATCGTTTCTCCGGGACTCGTCGAGCTTCATTGCTCGGCGTTTTTCTGGCGGTCGCCACTGTTGATTCTGCTTTCAGGAGTTGCAGTGGTTGGGAAAAGTGTGGCGGGTTTGTCCCAATAAAAAAAAAAAAAAAACCTTCACCAGGTCGTCAGTCCACTTTGTCGGGGGCCTACCCACGCTACGTCTTCCGGTGCGTGGTCGCCACTCGAGAACCAGTCGGCCCCATGGGGCATCGGTCCTACGGGCAATGTGTCCAGCCCATTGCCACTTCAATGTTGCAATTCTTCGGGCTATGTCGGTTACTCTCGTTCTTCTGCGGATCTCCTCATTCTTGATTCGATCGCGCAGTGAAACCCCAAGCATAGCCCTCTCCATTACCCTTTGAATGCTCAGTCTTAACTTTTGAAGGAATTACGACAATTTTTCCCATAAAATTAAGTTTTCTTTAAAATTATGGGAGGTATATATTCCAGCGGTGAGAACAATATAGGCTGATTGTAGTTGTTATGAAAATCGACTTATAAACAGTCACATATGTGACAATAATAAATGACCAAATAAGTGACATATATAAACGACCACATATGTGGCATTTATAAACGACCAAATAAGTGGCATTATAAACGACCACATATGCCACATTTATAATACTAACAACTTTTACTTAAGCCCTAGCGAAAAACCAACAGCACATTATTTAGAACAACTTTCACTAACTGCTGACGCTCAATAAATAACTAAAAGCAGTCAAGTGCGAGTCGGGCTTACAAACGAAGAGTTTCGTGCGAGCTATGGGTAACTTGTCGCCCGGAAAGGACCGGGCCCGTGTCGGCAGCGCGTCTTAGAGTTGTCAGCACAAACTGACGCGGTCCGTTGGGGCCGTTGCTTGCTACTGCTGCGGGTTATTTGAAAAGAGGGTTTTAGCGGCTAAAAGACTGACACGCTCCACCTAGAGCGCGAGAAGACATCCAAAAAAGGTTCCTTACCAAAGTACAATATTTATTACTAGAGTTTTTTAAATACAGTACATCGTTCATTATCCTTCCACCATTACATATCAAGACTCCGTGTTTCTGAAAGAAACCGTTAGTCTCCGCTCTGAATCATTGATCTTTTACAGCCTTTACTGGCCGTCTGAAGCCAGAAAGTCGAGTCGAGTCTTGAGATATCGTATTATCTGAGGGTCAGATAAGCAGTTTAAATGTGCAAGTCAGATTGGGTGCCGATCCCAACATAGTTGGAAATAACATAGCGATTCCTTTAAAAATATACTTTGGTTAAAATATTGATCTAACAAGTAACGCTTAAAAATACACGTATTTTGTATGGGCATACATAAGCTATAAAAAAATTAAAAAGAGGTCCCCAACTTTATAACTTTTTATAGCTAAAGTATTAAAATCACGATCATAAGTATGTATACAGTTAGATTTATTCAATAGCTGTTCACTTCTGTATTTTTGAGAAAGTGGATGAAACAAAAAAGCAACTGTAAAAAGATACGGACACACACATTATAATATTTAACATGGGAAAAAATGAGATAGGAAGCATTATACAGTATTTCTTACGTTCGTGGGTTTCTTTGTGCTCTGATTTGTACCTCCTCCAATCGTGTTTACCAAAGGAGAGTGGGTATTTATGTGGGCATCAGTGTTGTATATTGTACGTGTCTTTAGTTGTCTACCACCTGTGAATTGTTATATTTTACAAATGCTTTATTAAATGACCTTTTATGTTGCTGAGAATATAGAGTTTTTAAACCCATAAGTTTTTACAATATTTCATTGCTGTTTAAGTTATTTGACGCCAAAAACTCCTGTCGAAAGTTTCTAAATATTTTATATTTATTTACTCCAAACTTACAAATATCCTTACAAGCTAGACCCAATGCAATATTGAAGCGCACATAAAATGTAAATACAGGATTTTCCATTAAGAGCACTCGAACATTGAAATGAAATAAAACAATCTGTTTAAGTAAATAATATCAGCCAAATGGCCACCGCGACTCCGCTGTAGATGGTGTATCTTGGTGGACCAATTTTGAAGGACGAAGAACGCGAGTTATGTTGGCCTTTAGGGCAGCAATTGACTGTGGTTTATCTGCATACACTAGAGATTTCACATAGCCCCACAGAAAATAATCGAGCAGTGTTAAGTCACACGATCACGGGGGCCAGTTGATGTCGCCACCACGCGAGATGATGAAGCCTTCTCTTTCAATAAATTTAATGTTTCCCGTGCTGTATGGCAAGTGGCGCCGTCCTGCTGGAACCACATGTTTGTAAGATTAATACCACCTACCCTAGGCCACAAAAAAATTGTTATCATCGTCCGATATCGGTCGCCATCGCAACTCACGGAACGTTAGGCGAATAGAGCACTGATTTTGATGTTAAATTTTAATAATTTCTACGCGTTGTTGAAGCGTGTAGCATTCCATGGTGAAATGTCATGACTAAATATGTATTCATGCTAAATTTGACAGCTATCGCATTACCAAGATGGCCGCTATGCGCTGTCAAAGTTCGAGCGTCCCTATTGAAGAACCCTTTAGTGCCATTGTTTTCATAGTAAATTCACCCAAAACGCAACAGAATATGACCAAGTCTTTAGCAATGAGTTTGAAATGGCGGGCGGAGTTCCGGTAGTAAACTGCCTGTTCGCGCCATCTGGTTAATATGCGAAGTTCCACTACACCAGAGCGCGGTACCAGAGGGACGCGGGAGGGGGGCGATCGCCCCGCGCGGCCGCGCCGCGCCCTCAACGACACTCTCTCACCGACGACAGCCCGGACGCACGCTAGTTAGCCATTTTACTTACATTTAAATATAATTGTAATAAACGAATAATAATAAACGAATTTTTTAAAAAGCGCAATTAAAAGGAATCATTGAAGAAGACCTAGACAACCTGCATCCCCGCAACATAGTGGTCCTTCGACGCCGGAGCATCATCACAAGTTCGAGTGACTGCATCACGTCCTGTGGAACATCATCGTGAAGACGGAAGAGCAGTTAAACGGTCAGGCTATTCAATCCTTCCTCACCCATCCTAAACGATTTGATTTGTGCTAACTTTGGTGTCTGTCTTCAAATTCCAGTGGCAACGGTTTCCACTGCCTGCCTGCTGTGCGTCTCCAGAGGTGATCCTAAGCGATTGTAAGTACCTTTTGCTTCCCATATTTCCCCAAAATGAGTGATGAGGATGTTAGTTCCAGACTTCCTTTACCTAAATCGGTAAAGGAGGGTAGTCGTAGTCGGTCGCCTTCAAAAGAAGGTCCTAGAACCGGTACAGACTTTAAAAAGCAAAGAGGAGTTTTTAAAGCTAGATTGTCTTATTTTGATAAATTCATTACAAAATTTCAAAATGTAACTTTGTCTAAATCACAGTTGATAGAATTAAATTTAAGAACTTCACAACTCGAATCATTATACAAAGAATTCAATGAAGTTCAGACTAAAATTGAGGATTTTTCAGAAGAACAAGATTTGTTGGCTCAAATGGAATATCGAGAAAATTTTGAGGAACAATATTACGGTTCTATTTCCATTGCTAAATCGATTTTGTATGACAATAATTACAACGAAACTATCATAAATAGTAATAGCGACAATTTATCTCAAATAAGTAAACCGTCACAAATTAAATTACCCGATATCAAATTACCCACATTTGACGGTTCATATGACGACTGGCTTGAGTATAAAAATTCCTATATAACGATGATTCATAAACGTACAGACTTAGACGGAATACAAAAATTCCATTATCTGCGGTCATCACTCAGCGGTGGTGCACTTCAGGTGGTAAGCGCATTAGAATTTACTCCTGCTAATTACGTCCACGCGTGGGATTTATTAGTTAAACGATTCCAAAATGATCGGTTGTTGGTTCAAAATCACGTGAAATCATTGTTTTCGTTGTCGAATATGCATAAGGATTCTCCAGTACTAATTAGGAAAGTAATTGACACTATTTTACGCAATTTGCGCGCCTTGTCATCCTTAGGGGAACCAACGGAATCATGGGACACACTTATTACCTATATACTTGGTAGTGAGTAAGTTAGATAGTTCTACGGAACGCGAGTGGGAAGATTATAAGGGAACACTTATTTCTAATACCCAAAGTGAGGGTACTAAGCGAAAACTGAAGCTAGATGACTTGTTGACCTTCCTTAGAAACCGAGCTGATTTATTAGAAACGATACACTTTAATAACAATAATTCGAATAATACTCATTCTAATAAGGCGCACAAACCACCTTCTTCTGTCAAGTCTCAGGCGCAGGTACATACACATAGTTATGCCGCCGCCAATAATGCGAAGTCGATTAAACGTAATCGTGTTTGTGTTTTGTGTCACGGGAATCATGCGTTGTATATGTGTAGCATGTTTCTTAATTTATCCGTTGATGATAGATTGAAATTAGCGTCAGATAAAGGCTTATGTCAAAACTGTTTGCGTGCAGGCCACTCGATGAACGAATGCCGTTTCGGTCCTTGCAAGCAATGCAATCGTAAACATAACAGTTTGCTACATAAAGATGCCTACGATAAGTCTAATTTTTCATCAGTTAATTCTAACACGCCTCCAGTAAAATCAACTGTATTGCATTCGTCATTAGGTTCAAATTATAATGATTGCAATGCACGGCTACCACAGCCGAGCCTACAGTCAGTTATATTATGTACTGCACGGGTAGAGGTGTTGGACGAAAACAATAAACTACACACAGCCCGGGCGCTCCTAGATAACGGAAGTCAACATTGTTTTGTTACGGATGCGTTTTGTAAGCGAATTAATTATACGAATTTTATACAGTCCACTGTGCAGATTTCAGGTGTAGGACAATCGGTCTCACACTCAAATAGATTATGCGATTTAGTTATTCGATCGAAAGTAAGCGATCACTATGCGAAAATTCAATGTTTCGTTTTACCGCGTATAACGTCATTCTTACCGTCTGTGAGTATTGATGTTGATTCTATACAAATTCCTAAGAACGTTGAACTATCTGATCCCACTTATCATCTACCCTCAGAAATCGATTTATTGATAGGTGCGGATTTGTTTTGGGAACTTTTAAGCGATAATAAAATACGATTAAAATGCGGTGCATTCCTACAAAGTTCGAAATTAGGGTGGTTGCTTTCGGGACCTATTTATGCAAATAAATTGCAAAACAAAATTAATGTTCAATGCAATTTCACACAAACTATCGATTCACAGCTGCGAATGTTTTGGGAAATAGAAGATTGTAATTCTCGTGAGAATATTTTTAATAAGGAAGAACGTAAATGTGAAGAAATATTTCTTAAAACGACAAAACGTGAATTAGACGGTAGGTTTTCGGTACGCATGCCATTAAAAGAATCAGCTGATTCGTTAGGTGATTCATACACCACAGCTTATAAGCGATTTGTTTCTTTAGAAAAGAAATTAGAGCGTATGCCTCAATATAAACGTATGTATGCGAATTTTATACGAGAATATCGCGAGTTAGGCCACATGTCTAAGATATATAAGTACAGTGAGCCACATTATTTCCTGCCACATCATGGGGTATTCTGTGAGGGTAGTACAACCACACGTTTAAGAGTAGTTTTCGATGCACTAAATGATAGTAACCTGTGGTGGCACGGTCCAGTCTTTCTGCAAAATCCTAGCTGGTCAAACAACGATCAAATCATGTCTGTGTGTAATGATAATGATTTACCTGAATTAAAAAATAAAACTATTAGTGCAATCTGTACAGCTGAGGAAATACCGTTTGATTTTGATAGGTTTTCATCTTTTAGCAAGCTAAAACGGGCCGGGGCGTACGTACTCAGGTTCATTCATAACACTCGTTATAAACACGCGCAGCGAACCGGTTTGATAACAGCCGCCGAGTTACTCGAGTCGCAGGCGCTTATTACATGCTGTGCGCAAGCGCAGTCATTTCCTACGATTTATACGTGTTTGTTAAATAAAATTCCCTTAACGAAATGCAAAGATGCGAATAAAATAATAGGATTAAATGTTTTTCTGGATGACAATAAAGTAATTCGTGTGGGTGGTAGGCTATGCGATTCACCCATTTTTAGTTATAATAAACGACATCCCGCGTTGTTATGTTCTAAACACAACTTCACTCGGCTTTTGTTCCGATATCAACATCGAGTTTTACTCCACGCTGGACCTCAGCTCCTGTTGTGCACTATACGCGAGGGTTGGTGGCCGCTGTCAGGTAGGAATCTCGCCAGGAAAACCGTGCATGAGTGCGTGACGTGCACACGCATGAGAGGTAAGACCTTGATGCCGATAATGGGTAATATACCTAAAGAACGCTTAGAGGCAGGCTTTCCTTTCATGCGTACTGGCGTAGATTACGCGGGGCCAGTTTACATATTGAACCGCAGGGGTCGGGGTTCGAGGTTGATGAAAGCATATATTTGCTTGTTTGTTTGTTTTGCAACGAAAGCTATTCATTTAGAATTAGTAAGTGGCTTATCCACAAACGATTACCTTAAAACGATTTATTTCTAGACGCGGAAAACCCGCAGAAATATTTTCCGATAACGGGAAAAATTTAATTGGTGCGGAAAAAGAGTTTCCACTATTGTTACAAAATGATCTCGATAAAATAATAGATTTTACTGCCAATGATGGTATAAAATTTACTTCTATTCCTCCATACGCGCCTCATTTTGGGGGTCTTTGGGAGGCTGGGGTGAAATCGTGTAAGTATCATCTCAGACGCATAGTAGGTAATGCAAAATTAACGTTTGAGGAGTTCAGTACGACATTGGCACAAATCGAAGCCGCCTTGAATTCCCGACCTATATCCGCTATGTCCACAGATCCTTCAGACTACCTAGTACCTACCCTTAACTCCAGCCCATTTTCTCATTGGTCGACCGTTGACTGCTCCGGCCTGCGCAGACTTCACCGCGGTGCGGAGCGACCGCTTACCACGCTACGACCGGGTCGAGCAACTACGGCAACACTTTTGGAAGCGCTGGTCAATGGAATATGTGGCGGAGCTACAGCGCAGAACAAAATGGAAAACTGAAGCGAACGACATACAACTTGACAGTCTCGTCTTAATCAAGGAAGATAACCAGCCACCCCTTAAATGGCGCCTGGGGAGGATAAGCCGAGTTTTCCCTGGTAAGGACGGAGTTTCACGAGTCGCTGACATACAAACAGCAACTGGCTCCGTGCAGCGAGCATTCTCCAAAATATGCCCGTTGCCACTGCCCACAACTGGAAAAGATGAGACTACAACACCAACCCTGACGTCGGCACCCAAGACATCATCGACGGAATCGACTTCTTTGGAAGCTTGGAGCTTCCAAGGCCGGCGGCATGTTCGCGCCATCTGGTTAATATGCGAAGTTCCACTACACCAGAGCGCGGTACCAGAGGGACGCGGGAGGGGGGCGATCGCCCCGCGCGGCCGCGCCGCGCCCTCAACGACACTCTCTCACCGACGACAGCCCGGACGCACGCTAGTTAGCCATTTTACTTACATTTAAATATAATTGTAATAAACGAATAATAATAAACGAATTTTTTAAAAAGCGCAATTAAAAGGAATCATTGAAGAAGACCTAGACAACCTGCATCCCCGCAACACTGCCGATGACGACGGCCTATACTGTTGACATATATTATGTATTAGTACTCCTGATTGTGAACACTATGTAAATATTAAATATACGGTTCAATAGAGACAGTCCTTTGACATACTGATGGAAAGCGGAGCCTTAGCAATAAGATCCGTTTGGGCGAAGAACCCTAAAAAATAACACGAACATCAAATTCACATATTCACTGTCAAACTTTGGGATTTATCGCGTGTTTTCTCACAAAAACACATTACTACCATCATGTAGGCAATAAAGTGTTGAAAGATAAAATCTCATCTCATTTTGTGTTCCATAACCTTTGCCTGCCTCAGTAATGGGCGTTTGTGATTGAACTGAATTACCTGGAGTCCATACAAAAAGCAGTATGGTCGGTAATGCGTTAATATTAAAATAGTTTTCTTTGTGGATATGTCAAGCTTTTGTCTGATGATGGATGCAAGCCGGTTTACGTCTTGGACCTACTAGTTGGGTCGTACGTAGGTATGACGGTTGTGGGTTATGGAGAGATAGATCTGGAACGGTTTCCTGTAAAACGATAATAACACAATAATAATAATAAAACAGTCTGTTGAATGTGAAATGTTGATGTTCTATGTGATTCCAGAAGGTTTCATCCCAGGTTGTTCTAGAGAATTTCAGCCGAGGCTTCTAGGTCAAGTCTCGAATGTTTGCGAAAGTTCCATCCGATTTTACATCGTTCCAGAAGGTTCCAGAAAGTTCCCGGCGAGTCTGGAACGTTCTCACCACACGGTATTGGTTTTGGTGTATCCATTTGTATCAATGTACGGAGGACGGGTCTGAGCAGTTGTGTTGTGAAGCTTGCCGGGTACGATGCGCCAAATGATGTTGTGTCGGGAGTTTGATCATGGTCCATCCAGATCAATTTCCCTCTGGCGTGGCATCATTGGTCGTATTGTTGGGTTTATAAATTTGCATCACCTCGCTCAACTGCCGTCTTTCTTCCTATTCACTAAGTTTTTTAAGTGAATGGGTTTAATAAACTAGCGCGCTTTACCAGCAACGATTGCATCACTGCTTACCATCAGGCGGGATTGCAGCCAAGCGCTAGTTTATAATTATTATAAAAAAAAAATGTTTCTAGTTAAACAAATTATCAACTTTATACGAGTATAATTTAAATTGAATTAAAAATAACTACTACTATCGGGAAAGCCATTTAAAAAGTTGAACCGCAAATTAAACCATATAATAATATATTATAGACATTGGAAGGGATTTTAATCATGAGTCTAGAAGTTCGAATGTTATGAGAATTTTTAATATTGATACCGAAAACCGAATGTTTACTTTTGAAACTATCACTTATTTTTTTTTGTTGGGTTGGGAAATCATCAAATGACTTCTCCCGCTCTGGGCGGAGCGGAAGGGCGTGTCAGACTTTTACTGACTAAAACCCAGCCGTGTTTCTTCACTTGCCTGTGCGACGGCCAGGGCCGCGGTTTCTTGTTTAGCCAACCCACAACCCTGACCCGTCACGATGTGCTGACATCTCTTTGAGACGCGCCGTCGACTCGGCCCTGGTTCTTACCGGGCGGCGAGCTGCCCACTGCTCACCGCCCGCAGGCCCGCGCCAACGGTGGCTGGGAGTTAGGTGTCGTCACCCGACCAGGGCGTCTCCTGCGGCGGCTAGTGGCGTGAGGGCGCTGGGATTCCCGTTGCCTCACGCGCTCCGCCTCCTCCTTTGTCAGCATCACTGCTTCGCAGAAGGAGGTAACGGCCTGCCATGCACTCTCGCTCCGGACCATGGCCTGGACCAGGGTCGGATGCGAGGGATCGCCGCCGATCGCCCACCCTCCACCGTATGCTTCACCGTGTCCTCAGGCAGATCCACACAATGGTGACACTCTGGCGTTTCCTCCCGCAAACTAACACTTCACTTAGTTATCGTGATATTTTCAAGTATTGTGGAAATTTATTAAAAAAGATGGAAAGCAGCGGTAGCCTAGTGGTGTAGACGGCGACTTGTTACAAGTTGTAAGTGTAAATCACGCTCTTTACTTTGTGTAAATTTCATCACCACTGCTCTCACGGTGGATGAAAACATCGTGAGGAAACCAAGATGTCTTCAAGGAAAAATTTCGAAGACATATAACATTTAACTACTCGCACTGGGCCCGTATGGTAGATTACGGCCCACTACCACTCACCGAGCCCGTGCTCTAGGACTAGCGCGAACATTGTAGGCTGATTTTGTGGAATGTTATTGCCTAACGTACTTTACGTTTGTTATGATTTTTTTTAATTATTATAAACTATTGGTTGACCGCAATCCCACCTGATGGTAAGCAGTGATGCAATCGTTGATGGTAAAGCGCGCTAGTTTATTAAGAGCCTATTCACTCAGAAAAACTGAGCGAATAAGAAGGAAGACGGCAGTTGAGCGAGGTCATACAATGTTAAACCCAACAATACGACCAACGATGCTGCGTCAGAGGGAGATTGATCTGAAGACTCTCCACGACCAACCTCCCAACACAACAACATTAAGTGCATCGTACCCAGCACACATCGCAACACAACTGCTCAGACCCTTCCTCTGTACGGCTTCACCAGACATCATGCCGCAACACGACAAATCGCTTGGCGGCAAGGCTTTGTCTGGTGGGTGGTAACTTCTGCCGGCCGCCGATGTTATGGCGTATTTGAATTTAATATATGAAACCGATAAGGATGTGGATTACTTGTGACCCAGTACGGACAAAGATTCAATAATATTTAAGGAAAACTTGTACCTTATATTTGAATTTCCATTATGGCCTTCTATTCTCTGCACAAGTCTGTGTAAATATACCTATCAATTTAAAAGAGTATTATTTTACTTGTTTTATTTTGATTGCCATCCCTGGTTATCAAACGTTATATTTATTTGAAATAACATATGTTACTTATTATATTTTCTATATTTTCAGTGATTGAAACGTGTTATATTTACCTGTATTTTACATTATATAAAAATACAGGTATATATTTTAGTTAAAAATGTTAGAGAAATAAATATTATTACGCACGTGTAATGATAATAGAAGTGAGAGTCAAAATATACATTTCATTTATCTCTTTACTTAAAACTCAATGGATTATCTGGTGCTTAAAGTGCTTTTAAGACAAGTACACACGATGTGATAAATTTTCAAAATATTTCAAGTGTTTCGTTAAATCGTTTAGGTCAAATACTATGTTATACAGTATTTGAACTGATCTCGTAACATCACGACTGTAGCCCTCGAAGAGTTAGACAGAGATATACCTAAAGCACGTGTCAATTTCACAAGTTATTTTCAAATACCAAGAAATAGAGCGCCTACTGCCAACTGTCAAACAGGCGAACTCCAGACTCCGGGCTCCTACTGATAAATGCAATACAACATAACATAACCTACTTATATAGTAAAGTAAGTAAGACCATAAACAACCCCTTTTTTTTTTCTTTTTATAAAAAGCTTTGGCCCTCACTAGGAATGTAAACTCTTGTATCGTAGGTGTATTTAATAAGATTTAAACTCACACAAACAGCCAGACCCGGAACAACTACCCCATATTTGTTCCGTGCGGGAATAAAACCCGAGACACGCAGCGCAGCAGTCAATCGCTCAGACACTGCACCAAACGTGTCGTAAAATCATGATCGTCGTGTCGTAAGTTAAACACAATTAAAATTAAAAATGTACTTTCTAAGTATATCTTGGATACCAATTACTGATTAAAAGGTGAAGGAAAACATCTTGAGGAAACCTGAACTTTAAGTCTGAAATCGCCAAACCGCATTGAGCAATGTGGTAATTACGCTCAATCTTTTTCTGTATGAGAGGAGATCTGTGCCCAGCAGTGGGACGATAAAAAGTTGATGATGATGACGATGAAAAATAAAAACAAGTTATTATATAAAAAAGAGTAACAAAAAATCAGAAAGTCTTTTACGAGGCCAAAAGGCTCCTATCTCAGCATAATGCCTCGATATTTAAAAAGTAAATGTCGCAACACTGGTATTCTGATACATTAATTTGGTCGCTTACAATGGGCCTTATAAGAAGGCCCAATCAAAGGGCAATGGAGAGGGCTATGCTTGGGGTTTCACTGCGCGATCGAATCAGGAATGAGGAGATCCGCAGAAGAACGAGAGTAACCGACATAGCCCGAAGAATTGCAACACTAAAGTGGCAGTGGGCTGGACACATTGCCCGTAGGGCCGAAGCCCGATGGGGCTGACGGGTTCTCGAGTGGCGACCACGCACCGGAAGACGTAGCGTGGGTAGGCCCCCGACAAGGTGGACCGACGACCAGGTGAAGGTCGCAGGAAACTGCTGGATGCGAGAGGCGCAGGACCTGTCGTCGTGGAGATCCTAGGGGAAGGCCTATGTCCAGCAGTGGACGTCTTTCGGCTGAAATGATGATGATGATGAATATACAGATA
The DNA here is from genome assembly GCA_037179545.1 of Sesamia inferens. NCBI lineage: Eukaryota > Metazoa > Arthropoda > Insecta > Lepidoptera > Noctuidae > Sesamia > Sesamia inferens. The sequence goes on from CM073929.1 coordinate 30,242,627, forward strand.
TAAATACGTAAAATAATATTAAATAAAATAAAACACATCTTTACTTCATGCGAGACATAATAAGTATACTACAGATACCTAGTGTCTAACAGATATTTAGTCGTCATCATTATCAACATCTCAGCATTTACCCCAGTCGCATCCGAAGCTTTTTCTCGATCCACTTTACCAGTCTTACTGCTGATTTTGGCTAAACTTGGATATTTTCCGTGAAGCGACACTGCCGACTGACCTCCACCCGAAGGCGATATCGAATCATTGCAGCTAGACCAATTGTTGGACTTCTGAGGGCTCTAACAACCCGCAACGACTGCCATTAGATGTTCGTATGGCAACCGGGACCAACGGCTTAACGGCTTTCCGAGGCACGACCAGACCAGTGCAAATATTCATATTCATCCATACAAATGTATGCACTGCGCTGGGATCGTTCTTTACCGCTACGCCACGGAGGCTGTCAAACAGATATTTAGTGCAGAACACATTATGGCAGACGGAAAGGCCGCCGCTGGCAAATTGTTCCAGTTCTTCAATGTACGCCGTATAAAAGACGAGGCGAAACGCTTCGACCGGATCATAGTGGTGTCAACAACGTAAGGGTGGATACTCGCCATAGGACAAGTACAAGTATTACAATATAATATAAACATTTCTATGCATCGCAGCCTCCCTTGCAGATTTACAATATCAGGGATAAATGAAGTGGAACCGGGTCAAATGGTCCGTTACTCCGCCGGCAGGTCCGGGTATCCTTCATAGTTATAGTAATATTAGTTTATTTATGACTCCTATTTATTTCTCTTAGTCTATGAACTAAATCTTGGCAGTGAATACATATTTATTAGAGATTACGTTGACTACAATAGTATATAAACTGTGTTACAGTGGTCGGGACAGGACAAAATAATACCTAATAGCGAAAACTAAAAGCTGTTAGTCTCTTAATAAAACAATATTTAATTTTATTAAAAAAAAAGAACTGATATTTAAAACAAAAAATACGAGTGTGCTTATGACCACACGACTGAAGTGAAACTTCTTTCGCTCCATCTGTATGTATATATATATATGTGTGTACAATATATACATGTATACACATATACATATATTAATTTTCTATAAATATTTAAATTTATTTCATGGTTTCATTGAATTATTAAATTAATATTTTTGCATAGACCTTCTATTTTTATTGAAAAATAAAAAAAAAAAACTCGTAGACTTGTAGTACCAAGCTCGCGCCACGGGCGCCTCTGTGCTTATATCCCCCACTTAACTTCCGTTCGCCTTGCCCGATCAGTTTTCGTAACGCTTTCGCCAGCTTACTTCCCAAGTCAAGAGCGCGTAAAGAAGTTTCACTTCAAAAATAGCGTAACATTTAGTACGAAATACTTAAAATAGCTCTTTGATGATAAGGCACACGAGCGGTCCGAAGGTATCAACAATTAATTCAACATAAATTTAATGATATTGTCTCACAAAATGATATTGTTTTTTATATTTTTAAATACTAAAACGAAAAATGTATCACGAGTAGTATGTTAATTGTTACTAATTATTTAATTATGTTCTCGTTTCACTAAAATACGTAATGAAATTGCCACATTGTATATCGTTTATGATGAGATTTCGAGATGAAACCGCAGCTTCTGCAAGGCGAAAACTGAAAATACGTAATATAGAAGGACGTGGTCAAAGGAGGCTTAATTCGGGAATTAATTTATTAAATTGGATCATTGAAACTCCCAAAATTATTTTGATATCTATGGAATTTCTTGCCCGGTAGGAATGCTATACCACGCTTTGGAATGGGCAACTTCATCTCTCTGGCTGACCGACCCCTTCAGAATTCAAAAGTACTTGTATTTGGGTTTATTTAAAATAAATGCTTTGAGTTTGAGTCTTGGCTTAGTCATAAAATTAAACTCAACGATCTTCCCAAGAAATAAAACTGTATGAATTTTGGACCCAGCGATGAACTTGCTGAAAATTAACTAATTTTATTAATCAAACTTTACTGTAATGCACATGAAATCAAAATTAAAAGTGACGTGATATTCTGTCAGCTATAACGGTGATGACTAAGTCAAAAAGGAATGGGACTAACATGACTATCCCAGAAAGGCATACGCCATAGAATGGAATAGAATACTCTTTATTATTGTACACCATATAGATTACAGACCATAAATATAAAGATTTTACAAAGGGTGACATAATGGGGGATCTTATCGCTAAGAGCGATCTTTTACAGACCTTTGGATGGAATACTATGGGAAAGGAGAGAGAAATAATGTAGGTAGCCTACAGTGTACTATTTACAATAAATATGTACGTAAAGTGTATCATACTAGTTTAAATAAATATATACCTAATTAATAAATATACAAGAGCAAATAAAATATATAAAGAGAAAGGAAGTTACAATTTGAGTGTCTTCAAGGCTAGAGTGAATAGGCTCTTAATAAACTAGCGCGCTTTACCATCAACGATCGCATCACTGCTTACCATCAGGCGGGAATGCGGTCAAGTGCTAGTTTATAATTATTAAAAAAAAAAAGTGCTTTTTTACCATAGCTATATTTAAGTCCCCTTTGCCAATGTCAACATCCCTGTCCAAAGTAGTTGTAAAATACACAACACATTGGAAGTGATATTAATTTGTCTAGGCCATGTGAGTTTTTTTAAATATATAGTGCGCTAGTTTATTAAGAGCTTATTCACTAAAAAAAACTGAGTGAATAGGAAAGAAGACAGCAGTTGAAGAGGTGATGCAATGTTAAACCCAACAACTCGACCAACGATGCTGCGCCAGAGGTAGATTAATGTGGAGACCCTCCACGATAAAATTCCCGACACAACAACATTTGGCACATCGTACCCGGCACACATCGCAACACAACTGCTCAGACCCGTCCTCCGTACGCCTTCACCAGATATCACTAACAGCTTAGAAACTTCACCTTGTACATATTTAGTTATTTTAAGATGGTGCTCCTTACCCACCCTTGTCCTTCACTTGCTTGATCGACAGGACCACGGTATCTCTTTCGATCAACCCACAGTCCTGGTATCCTGACGATGCCCCAAACCTTAAGTCTGTCTCGACTTCCATCGCATGTAGGTACTTCTAAGTCTGGAAATCTCTAAGTCTTATCCAAAAAGCGTCTAAGCTTCAAGTAGTTATTCCGGGTCTGGCTGTTTATGTATGTGAGTTTATATGTTTGTAAACGTGCCCACGATATAGGAGAAATTGTTAGTATGTGGCAATGTTTAAAAAATATAATTACAGAGTGTATCTGACATCGTACCGCAAACTTCGCGAGAAGGCTACACCGCATGCCACTAATAAAATTATGATAGTCATTTATATCGTTAATGAGCGGTTACAGAAATAACAGTGTTTAAAAAAATGTGTCGGCTAAGCCTTTGAACATTGCAAGCGTGCCGCCGCGCGTGTTTGTGGGTATGACGTTGACCCCTAATGTGAACTTTTTTTTTTAATAATTATAAACTTGCGCTTGACCGCAATCCCGCCTGATGGTAAGCAGTGATGCGATCGTTGGTGATAAAGCGCGCTAGTTTATTAAGAGTGAATAGGTCACTCAGAAAAACTGAGCGAATATGAAGGAAGACGGCAGTTGAGCGAGGTGATGCAATGTTAAACCCAACAACACGACCAACGATGCTGCGCCAAAGAGAGATTGATCTGAAGACCCTCCACGACCAAACTCCCAACACAACAACATTAGGCGCATCGTACCCGGCACACATCGCAACACAACTGCTCAGACCCGTCCTCCGTACAGCTTCACCAGACATCATGCCGGAACACGACAAATCGCTTGGCGGCAAGCAATTATGAAAGGTTTAAAGTGAAAAAAACAGCATATTATTTTTTTTTAAATCAGGAAAACACCGACGAAAATTTCCATCTGTGGGGGCTTTAGAATCATGTACTGAATCCAGGGTACTCGTTTGTGCGTCCATGTCAGAGACACCATTTATAAATATAAAATTAATAAAATAACTGAGATCAAGTCGCATTCGTTTCAACTAAAACTACAATTTAAGTGCATCACGTTAAAACTAAAATAGTTAGAGGAAAGTTTATTGGTACGTGTACGGTGGAGGGTAACGTCGATAGAAGTTTTGTTTTTTTAATTTAATATCGTTACTTACTACTAGTCGATATAAAAGGCTGGTGTGATGAGCGAAACTCGTGGGTAAGTCGATTTACGCGCCTGTCCACGCGGATGGATTTAACACGGTTTTGACCAGTTTGTTCACAGACACTGACAAAGAAGATTCTTCTTCAGAACTCCGTTCTGCACCCACGATGATCCGCGTGGTTATACGACGCCCCGTGTGTGAGGCCCCGCTCCACGAAAGTACGCCTAGACTGCGCGGTCGGCCGGTTCATGTGTTTTTAGTAGAGGTTAATGCGACATGAGATCCACTTCCACTTCACTGCCTACCGCGGTATGCGCGGTGCCGTGTGTTAAGAACCTAACTTCCAACTAATGACAGGTGCCATTGAAGGCTACGCCAAAATTATTTATTAAAAAAGCATCATCATTTGCATAGCCTCCAGTATATCAAATCAAAAGTCAACCAATCAATCAATCAATCGTCAATATTAATATTACATAAGACAGTCCCCCAAAATGCCCAACCATCGACACTTCCTAGTGCTTTCACTGGGAAGAAGAAGTGGCGGAACAAACTCCCCAGTAGCACAGCTGTCTGTTAATTTAAAAAAAAACTCATGACTTTATATAGTACTATGTTTTTTTTTTTTTATTAAAATATAAACCAGCGCTTGACCGCAATCCCGCCTGATGGTAAGCAGTGACGCAATCGTTGATGGTAAAGCGCACTAGTTTATTAAGAGCCTATTCACTCTAGCCTTGAAGACACTCAAATTGTAGTCCGACGGAAACACCGCCGCCGGCAGATTGTTCCAGTCCCTCGATGAACGCGGTATAAAGGACGAGGCGAAACGCTTCGTCCGGATCGTAGAGGTGTTAACAAAATAAGGGTGGAAACTCGCCGTACGACGGGTCGTCCGATGGTGGAACGGAGATGGGGGAATTAAATCGTGCAATTCCCTCGCACACTCCCCAAAATGTATCCTATAGAACACCGAAAGGCTGGCTACTCTACGCCTGTGCTCTAGGCTTTGGAGACCAACTCGAGTTAAATCAGGGTCACCAATCAGCCTCTTCGCACGCCTCTCCACTGAATCCAAAGTGGCCAGGTGACACTTAGCAGCACCAGCCCAAATGTGGCTGCAGTACTCCACACACGAACGGACCTGTGCTTTGTACAACATTAGAAGCTGCCCTGGTGTGAAGTACTGCCGGACCTTTGCGATTACACCAAGTTTTCTGGCAGCCACCTTGGCCTTGGACTCAATGAACCGCCCAAAGTTTAGGTTCGAGGAAATCTCAACACCCAAAAGCTGAAGGCGGTCGGTACACTCCAAGGATACATTCCGAAAAGTAGGAGCCAAGGTGAACGGGCTCCTTTTGGCGGTGAAAAGACACGCCTGCGTTTTGGCGGCATTGAATGCTACAAGATTGGCATTGCCCCATTCGGAGACTGCCTGAAGTGCAACACTCGTTCGTTTTTACCCAGCCAATCAGGCTAGGGGAAATGCCGTACGCTGGAAGCTTACTCAAAAGGCCAGCGTGCCATACCCGGTCGAAGGCCTTCGAGACATCAAGGGAGACAGCAATCGCTTCCCCATTTCTCTCGAGGGCCTCGCCCCACAAGTGAGTGGCATACACTAGTAGGTCCCCAGTTGACTGATTGCGGCGAAACCCGTACTGTCGGTCACTGAGGAGATCGTTACCTTCCAGGTATGCCAAGAGGCGCGAGTTCAATACACGCTCCATAATTTTGCAAAGTATGGAGGTGATCGAAATCGGCCGATAGTTGGTAGGTTCGGCACGACTACCCTTTTGGGCACGGGCTGCACGTTGGCAAGCTTATAGGACTTGGGCACTATACCAGTCCCAAATGAGAGGCGGTACAAGCGTGTCAATACAGGAGACAACTCTACGTATAGTAATTAAAACAAGGAAACCCAGAACATTAAATGAAATTATTTACAATATGCCAGCTAATCACGTCAAAATACGGGCAAAGCAAAAATTAATAAAAAAAGTCAGTTAAACCGGATTCCGAATAAGAGTATTTTACTGGCTCATTAATTGATTGACTGATTTATCTGACCTCCACAATCCAATTACCTGCTGGGTAATAAGATACGCCTTGATAAGATTGGTTATTAGACTTTCGACTATCCATTACTACTGTCAATGATCAACGAATGACCGGGACCAACGGCTTAATGTGATCTCTGAGGTCTGGAGGGGTCTTGTTATATAATGATGGCCACTTTTCGATAGACCAAACATAAAACTGAAGCTCATTTATTGCGAAAATGGATAATAGGGTAGCTGACTAAAAAAAACTAATCTATACTAATATATAAAGCTGAAGAGTTTGTTTGTTTGTTTGAACGCCCTAATCTCAGGAACTACTGGTCCGATTTGCGTTGGATAGCCCATTAATCTAGGAAGGCTTTAGCCTATATAACATCACGCTACAACCAATAGGAGCGAAGCATAACTAACTCCAAGCGAACGAAGTCGCTGGCGGTCGCTAGTTAGTTATAAAAAACTAGACACGTATTTTCTTTTTTAATATAAAAAAAAAAAAATTAACAAGATACAGTGCGTTGAAAACTTGTGTGACGTCACTCTTCGCTATACTTTTAGCGAGGAGTAACGTCACTAACCCCCACTCCTGATCTTTGATGCCTTTTCTATTTGCAATTTTTTATTGATTTGATAAAACAAAATATACGTATCCAATATTTTTCTATAATCTGAATGACTGATTAAATAGAATCAATTTTTGTTTTACTCAGAACAGATTTTTCAGATTTTTTTTTATAAATTATAGTCTCGTGGTTCACCGCAATCCCGCCTGATGGTACGCAGTGATGCAATCGTTGATGGTAAGGCGCGCTAGTTTATTTAGAGCCTATTCACTCAAGCCTTGACAGTCAAGTTGTAGTCCGACGGAAATACCGCCGCTGGCAAATTGTTACAGTCCCTCGATGTACGCGGTATAAAAGAAGAGGCGAAACGCTTCATTCGGATCGTTGTGGTATCAACAACGTAAGGGTGTATCGTGCGTCGTCCAATGACGGAATTATCATCGATACATAAAATAGTTTGGCATCTCCACAATCTCAACTTAATCTGATCGATTGACTTGTGCGACTGTTATTGTTTTAATACTTAGTTACGGCCTCCTAAAACTAAATCATTGTTAATTAGTCAGATAGTTGAACCTAGTCCATCCAGGTCTATGTTTTGTAATGGCCACATTACAAAACATAGACCTGGATGGAGAAGCATGGGCTAAAACGTTCAAGGACACGATTTTAAATCAAGATATTATTACATTGTTACTCGGTGGTAGGCCATAACATTAGCTGCCGGCAGAAGTTACCACCCACCAAACAAACAACAAGCCATGCGGAGGACGGGTCTAAGCTGTTGTGTTGCGATATGTGCCGGGTACGATGCGCCAAATGTTGTTGTGTGGGGAGTTTAGTCGTGGAGGGTCTCCAAATCAATCTCCCTCTGGCGCAGCATCTTTGGTAGCCTCCGTGGCGTAGCGGTAGCGAACGCGGCCGCTACGCAAGGAATATTTGGATACTACTAATTTTTTAATACACTACGAATATTTGTATGCATGAATATGAATATTTGTACTAGTCTGATAGTGCCTTGGATAGCACGTTAAGCCATTGGTCCCAGTAGACATACGAACATCTAATGGTAGTCATTATGGGTTGTTGAAGCCCTCAAAAGTCCAACAATTGGTCTACCTGCAATGCTTCTATATCGCCTTGGTGTTGTGGAGGTCAGATGGTAGTCGCTCTACGGAAAATATCGAAGTTTAGCCAAAATCAGCAGTTAGACTGGTAAAGCGAACTCCAGACTCCAAAGCTGAAAAAGCTTCGGAAGCTAATGTGATTAACGCTGAGATGATGATGATGGTTATGATTGAATCGCTTCTTACCATCAGGCGGCATTGCATGTCAAGCAAATAATAATTATAAAAAAAATGAAAAACAAAAAGAAAAAGAAAAACAATTCAAAATATGAAATAAACACTGGCGAGTCAAGTTTATTATAGCCCTAAGTGAGTGCGTTTGCTTTTTAGCTTTGAATCATGATTTATAGTAGACATTATTTTAATATGCTATTCCAAAGATTTATGGCTGAAATATTATCCTTTAACTCAGTGGTTTTAGAGAAAGGTAATTCTCCGAAAGCATTTTCTGAGCATTTCTTTTAAAATATTAGTAAGTACGAGGAGAATACGTTTTATGTTACACGGTCACTGAACCTTTTGAGACTGAAGTTGTAGATGCTGTAATATGAAAATTGTATATAAATAATTTATAGAGTATCATAGTAGTAGTAGCGGCCGACTTACAAGTTGTAGTTCCCAGGTTCGAACCCTATCAGGTACTTAAAGGTGAAGGAAAACATCGTGAGATAAACCGGCATGCCCTAGAGCTAAAAAAAATATCTAAGACATGTGACATCTATCAACCCTCTCGGCCAGCGTGGTAGATTACGGCCCGCTCTCTCTGATGGAGAGGAGGCTTGTGTCCCAACAGTGGGAATATGATAGGCTGATTATGATGTAGTGAGATTTGATTTCTACGGGTCAGACAAGGTCTTGCCGCCAAGCGATTAGTCGTGTTCCAGCATGATGTCTGGTGAAGCCGTACGGAGGACAGGTCTGAGTAGTTGTGTTGCGATTCGTCCGGGCACGATGCGCCAAATGTTGCTGCGGAAATCTCCCTCTGGCGCAGCATCGTTGGTCGTGTTGGTCTTGAGTTTAACATGGCATCACCTCGCTCAACTGCCGTCATCCTTCCTATTCCTAAGTTTTTTAAGTGAATAGGCTTAATAAACTAGTGCGCTTTACCATCAACGATTGCATCACTGCTTACCATCAGGCGGGATTGCCGTCAAACACTAACTTATAACATAAAAAATACTACTTGAAATGTGATGGTAAGCAGTGATGTAATCGTTGATAGTAAAGCCCACTCGTTTTTTGAAAAGCCTTATTCACTCTAACCTTAAAGACACGTAAATTGTATTTAAACGGGAAGACCATCTCAGGCAGATTGTTCCAGTCCCTCGATGTACATGGTATAAAAGACGAGGCGAAATGCTTCGTCCGGATCGTAGTGGTGTCAGTAACGGGTGGATACTCGCCATACGACGGGTCGTCCGAAGAAAGATGGAATGGTGATGGTGGAATCAAGTCAGGAAATTACCGCGCTTACTCTCCAAAATGAATCCTATAGAATACCGAAAGGCTGACTACTCTATGCCTGTGCTTCAGGCTTTGGAGATTGTTCTTTACTAACTCTGGATTGCCCGCACATCTCTCTACCGAGTCCAAAGTTGCTAGGTATCTCTTTACAGCACCAGACAAGAATTGATAACAAATAATTGACAGTAATTTGAAATTTCATGTGTTTTTCCCATTAGTTAATAGAACTTGTAAACAGTGAAATTACTGTAAGTAAATTCTCATTACGTTACAGGTAGCTTGGCCCCTAATGTCCAATTAGTCATTCCATTACTACCATTTTTTACATAGCACGCGATCTTTATATGTCCTCAGCGTAAATAACAATAATAAACTATTAACTATCTATGCTTCTATATCTAGCCATAAATTTATTCCCAGCCAACAATTTTTATTCAAAGTGAAGTTTGATTAAAAGTTAAAAATTCAATTAAGCAGAATACCGACGGCTCAATTGCCGTTTTACATCTGAAAAGGGGAAAAAAGCGAAGATTAATTGAGGAGATTAATTATTCAGTTCGGTTTAACTATTAACCATATAACCGGTATGCCGGGAGCCTACTGGGTGTTGGAGTCTCCAATGGCATGCCAATGAACTCTGTCCTTGGCCACTCTTATATTATATACATTGCTAGATGCGCCCCACAGTTTCACACGAATAAGAATCGATTTCGTGGGAGTATATGTTTATGTAAATTCAGATGTTTTTTTTTTTAATAATTATAAACTAGCGCTTGACCGCAATCCCGCCTGATGGTAAGTAGTGATGCGATCGTTGATGGTAAAGCGCGCTAGTTTATTAAGAGCCTCTCCACTCAGAAAAACTGAGCGAATAGGAAGGAAGACGGCAGTTGAGCGAGGTGATGCAATGTTAAACCCAACAACACGACCAACGACGCTGCGCCAAAGGGAGATTGATCTAAAGACCCTCCACGACCAAACTCCCAACACAACAACATTAGGCGCATCGTACCCAGCACACATCGCAACACAACTGCTCAGACCCGTCCTCTGTACGGCTTCACCAGACATTTTTTTTATTTTTTTTTATTTTTATAAATTATAAACCAGCGCTTGACCGCAATCCCGCCGGAACACGACAAATCGCTTGGCGGCAGGGCTTTGTCTGGTGGGTGGTAACTTCTGCCGGCGGCCGATGTTATGGCCTACCACCGAGGAATTAAAGGTTTAAATAAAAAAGGTATTAAAGTGAATCAGTACGGAGGACTGGTCTGAGCAGTTGCTGTGTCGGGTACGATGCGCCAAATGTTGTTGTGTCGGGTGTTTGGTCGTGGAGGTTCTCCAGATCAATCTTCCTCTGGCGCAGCGTCGTTGGTCGTGTTGTTGGGTTTAACATTGCATCATCTCGCTCAACTGCCGTCTTCCTTCCTATTCACTCAGTTTTTTTTAGTGAATGGGCTCTTAATAAATTAGCATGCTTTGCCATCAACGATTGCATCATTAGTTACAGTTATAAGGCGGGATTCCGGTCAAGCAATAGATTATAATTTATTATAAAAAAAAAACCATCTGTGTGACAAATTTCATTCAAATTCGTTCCGTAGTTTTCTGTACTTTAAACGTTCACATTTATAATACTAGCTGCATAACTTTTGATCTCATATGAATATTGGGATATAAAGTATGTCATTCCTGGTTTTAAATTACTTATGTTTCAAATTGCATCCAAATGCTTTCAGTAGTTTTTGCGTGAAAAAGTCCATCTGTCCTCACAAATTTTAGCATTAATATTAGTAGGATATAATATAAAGCCATTTAATTATACCAAAAGGCATCATGTTACCCAATTACTGGGTTGTGAGGCAGGAGTTTCGTGTAAAATATTGGTATTCAAACGTATTCAATTCCAGTCCAGTTCATTATATTAACATAATCAATGTTCCCACTGTTGGGACACAGGTCTTCTCTTGGTGAGAGGGAGTAGGCCGTGATCCACCATGCTGGCCCAGTGCAGGTTGGTAGATGTCACAAGTCTTAGATATATCTTTGTCTCTAGGACATGCCTGTTTCCTCACAATTTTTTTTTCTTCACCGTTATGAGAGCAGTGGTGATGAAATAATTTACACAAGGTAAAGCGCCTGATGGGGTTCGAACAAATGGCCTACAACCTGTAAGTCGCGGCCGATAAAATTAGGCCACCGCTGCTCTCCAGTCCAGCTCGATGAAACTGAAAGCTGACCCCAAAACTTTGGGTAACATAGTGTACGCTTTTGTCAGAAATCATGCAGCTCAACTCAAAATTTAAAGAACTCATCCAAAGATAGATGAACAAATCCAAAGATAGGCATGGGTTAGAAATTAGAATACGCCCTAAAAGTGCGACACGAATTTAACCTTGTAAAACTTTACTCTTTGGTTCGTAATAATTTATATTTATTGAAAAGACCTTGCATTTGGTCTAAAGTCACCATCATCTAGTCTTTTCTCGTCGATGTTGATGTCGACTTCCAGCGTAACCAGATTCAGCTGAATACTGGTAATTTTACATGGAGCGACTACCTCTCTCGCACACACACAGCCTTACGTGGGTTGTGGAGGTGAGATGGATAAATACCATACCTCTTGGTGAGACTAGAGGACCCGTAACAAGTGTCAAGGATCTATAAATGACAGCTAGGACTAACACCTTAACGTGGTTTCCGAGGTATTTGGTTTGATTTCTTTTATTACATGTAAGTAGTTCGCTACATCTTCTCGTCGTTCAAGATACCACAGTGTCTCAAGACTAAAGTCGACGTGACCAGTGATGACGTACGGAACTGAAACGTGGTGACTCATAGTGGACCTCATATGAAGGCTCACAAACAGCGCTGGAAAGAGCTATGCTCAGAATGAGAGAAGAACCAAAGTCACCGACATAGCTCTACGAGTGGCTAAAATTAAGTGGCAGTGGGTGGAGCACATTGCTCGTAGAACCGATGGCCGATGAGGCAGTAAGGTTCTGCAGTAGCGGCCACGCACCGGAAGACGCAGCGTAGGGAGTACCACAACAAGGTGAACTAATGACCTGGTGAAGGTCGCGGGAAGCCGATAGATGCGGGCAGCACAAGCCGATCATTGTGGAAAGTCTTGGGGGAGTCTTTTGTCCAGCAGTGGAGTCTAAAGGCTGAAGAAAAAGTAGAACAGAAATAGGTATATAATTTGTAGAGGCAGAGCGGCAACTCTAGTCATCTTAAGACCGTTCATAATCTGATTTCAGTCCCAATTTATAAAAAAATATCTCTCATTTACCTACAGTATGACAAGTTTTTGACATTTGTTTATCACTGAGATGCGACTATAACTAAATTTTGAACGAGAATAAGCCCCTTGATATCTGATTAAAAAGAAAAAAAACTATTTTCCAAGAGTACAGGAAACTCCACACAGTAAATACAATTATTAGGGGCTAAAGTTGGGTAGTAGACCTTTACAGGCAGTTAAACTTAAGAAAATTTAAGCAAACTTGCACCAGGATATCCCATTTATTTAAATACTTTAGCAACACCACACATTAATTTCCCAAAACAAATTCAATCTAGAATAATGACTAAACTTAGTCATTCCATACTCAAGCAAGCTAACAAGAATGTTTCACCAATATTTAGAACATTTGGAGAAAAGTTTTAAACAAGTATCGTAAACATTTTCCTTGGTATTGCAATAAACAAAACGTTTGAGCTCAAGTAATCTCACGTGGATGTTGCAAGTAGAAAGTTTGACAGTCATATAGAGGATGTTTGTGGATGTCTGTAAATGTTTTGGTAGCTCGAAGTTTGTTTTGAACATAAAAATAAGGTTCGGGGTTTCTTGTTTGATTATCTGCTCCATAATCTATAATAATATATAAAGCTAAAGAGTTTGTTTGAACGAACGCGCTAATCTCAAGAACTACTGGTCCGATTTGAAAAAATATTTTTTCGTTGGATAGCCCATTAATCCAGAAAGGCTTCAGGCTATATAACGTCACGCTGCAACCAATAGGAGCGGAGCAAAACTAACTTCACGCGAAGAATGTCGCTGGCGGTCGCTAGTTGGATATAATTTTGATTCTTTAAGATATTGATTTCTATCGTCGTCCCCGGTGTTTGCCAACAATATATTTTCTATAGTGAAATTGCATAGTTTTACACACATTAATAAATAAATATATACGGACAAATCACACAGATTGAGCTAGCCCCAAAGTAAGTTCGAGACTTGTGTTATGGGATACTAACTCAACGATACTATATTTTTAATAGATAGATACAGTATGTTAAGAAAACCCTGTCCGACCCATAAGGATAATAAAGGTTAGGTAAACACATGACCAAATATAATATAAAATTTTACGTATTCATCATAGTACCAATACAAATGAATTTTGAAATAATCTTTTTTCCCGCGAATTAATTCCAATTTCCCCGAAATTTGGTAATTTTTAAAAAGTGACAACACCGATATTATTATGAGCGAATAGCAATGCGACCACGTGCCGCGTGTCCTGCCGCCCGCCACCCGCGGGCGGAAGGCGAAGGGTGGTCAACGCAGATTTATAAAGTTACCTCCTTTTGCGAAATAATAATTTTTTTTTAGGGGGATTTTTTTTTAAGTTTAGCCCGGTTTTGTATGCATTAGTAGAATCAGTTATCGATACCTAACAACACCTTCACGGGTCGGACAGGGTTTTCTTAACATACTGTATATAGATAAACATCCAAGTCCCAGGCCAATCAGGAAAAGGTTCGTTTTTCCATCATGACCTGGCCGGGGATCGAACCTGGGGCCTCCACGTCGCAGGCAGGCGTGTTGACCGCTGCGCCACGGAGGACGACATTCAACCTATTTCATCCTTAGTAATATTAGAAATGAAAAAGTGAGTTTGTTTGTTTATTTGTTTGTTTGTTCCGCTTTCACGCCGTAACTACTACACCAATTGCTTTGAAATTTTACAGACGTAAAGTTAGAAGTCCGTATTAAATAATAGGTTTTTATGGCGGAAAAATTTGATATTCCCGAGGGAAATCTAAAAAACGCGATAAAATACGCGGGCGAAGCCGTGGGCGGAAAGCTAGTGTTATATAATCAATACTCAATATCTTTATTGCTTTACCATAAGTTCATATAAGGGTGGTAACAATTTATGTGAGATCAATTATGGACCCTATAGGGCACAGCAAAATAGGGTAACAGGAGAGAGGAAACTCTGTTTGAATATCTTAAAATAATATAATTATATTTTAATTTAATAATAAATAAAATATATACTGAGATTATTGGCATCATTTTACTTAATATACAATTTATATATTATTTTATCTTTCGTATCTGACTAAATTTACTTAATTTATTTATTTCCTTATTTGTATATTTGTGTTTAAATTATGAATAGTTATAACGTTTCAGACGGTATTTTTGTAGTATGTTTAAGATAAGTATAGTCAATTATATATTTAATTTTAATTTAAATTCTTTGTTTTTATCGCTATGATATTCATTTATAGTGTAGTAACATTTGTTTATTAGAATTTATTTAATTTATTTATAAATATATTTAACTTTCTTCTTCCTTTATTGTGTCCGGTGGTTTATTATATATTTTAATTGACATTACGTAGGGGCTTGTAGAATGTAGTTTCAGTTTGGATGTTGGTATATTTAATCTGGAGGGGTGTCTGAGTGTGTAGAGTGTTTGGATATCTTCGCGCTTTGTATAGAATTGTGGATGCTTACGGACAAACTTACAAGTTTCTAAAATGTAAATACTTGGGAGGGTTAAAATATTATGTCTTATAAAAAACGGTTTACAGCTGTCAGTTTGTTCAATATTTGCCAGGATTCTAATTATATTTTTTTATAGAGTAAGGAGGGTCGGTGCATCTGTACTGTTACCCCAAAGAGTTACACCATAATTAAGCCATGCATTTGCATAAGCGTAATAGGTGGTGAGGGCAGTTTGCAAGTTGGTGGACCTTTTAATTTCTCGGAGAGCATATGAAAACTTTGATATTTTCGAACGGGTTTTTTTGTATTTGTGTTTTCCAGTTAATATGTTTGTCTAATGTAAGTCCAAGTAAAGTGAACTCATCAACTGATTCCAGTTTTGAGCCGTTAAATTTTATATTATTAAGAGATAGGGGAGCTTTTTGGTAAGGGTGAAAGGTTATTAATTTAGTTTTAAAGTAGTTAATTTCCAGGTTGTGCGAAGTTAACCAGTTACAAGTTTTAGTGAGTGTGGCAGTTATTTATATAAATCTCAATTTGGTTTCAATGATGATTAAATTGATTTTAGAGTACTAGTGAAAAATTTTTGAAGTTGTAGCGTCAACTGAGCTTTACTGTGTAGGAATTAAAGTTGTTTTTCCGCAAACTTATATTTGTATATATTTTTGGCAAAGGTGATATCGCAAATGCAGAGTTTCTGCTATTTAGCAGTCAACGTGTTAATAATTTGTTATCCTTTCAACGATATCTACTTTTTTTATAAACGATCATCTAAAACGTTTTTTGAGTTTTTATATGTACATATTTTAATAAATGATCGTCTCAAAAGTTCTTACGTATTGTAGCAGATGGCAGATATGGATACTCTTTTTAAAATAAATGGGCTCATTTTAACATTCTGGCCTTTTCTCAAAGTTTGTTCCGGTAACCAAGTTAGGGCATCCCGACCAAAAGGGTTAGGTTTGGTTACAATTGTGACCGACCGCTACATCCGTGTTGATTGTTGTTACTTGTTTGTTTTGTACACTTAGGACAAAAAATTGGAATTATTTGCATAAAACTCACATAAGTCTTTTATACTACCTGGGTTCAAAAACATCTGGTCGAAAACATCTTGAGGAAACCTGGACTGTAAGTCTGAAATCGCCAACCCGCATTGAGCAAGCGTGGTGATTACGTTCAATCCTTCTCCATATGAGAGGAGACCTGTGCCCAGAAGTGGGATGATAAAAAGGTTAATGATGATGACTATCTAGGATGCATCGGTCAGGGTTGCAGGTTGGTTAAAAAAGAAACCGTGGCCCTGGCGCACAAGCAAGTGAAGAAACATGGATGGGTTTTAGTCAGTAAAAGTCTGACACGCCCAGAGCGGCAGGGGTCATTTGATGATTTCCCATTCAGACAAAAAGGCTGCAATACACAGGCGCGAAGGGACTTTTATAACATTTTTTAAGACAGCTTTAAAGTAATTGGTCTACTAGAATCGCGACGCTTTGTGTGATTGTCGCATCGCCATCGCTCCTATTTTGAGGAATCTTTTATGGTTTGCGACCAAGAAGCATTATTTTGTCTCAGTTTGAAGAGTAATAAGAAATCATTGGCACGTAATACATTTAACTTTTCCCACGAGTTTTGTTGACTTCAAATAACGTAATGGTACAATAGATTATTTTTATTTACATAACAGGATTTTCACCAAACTTTTGCAATTCCGAAATTGAGGGTAAGTAGTTAAATGTATTGAAAAGTTTGTGTTCGACCCCGTAACACCTGAGTTTGATACTAAATGTATCACCAATGTTATTTTGAACAATTAGAAGTTTGGCTATCACCGGCCGTTAGTGCTTTATGCCCGGCGTGGACTTAAGTAATCACTAACAGAACTGTCAAACTTTACAAAGTAGGCTGACCTAATAAATAAATCACCCATTATGTATACTAATGGCTGACAAACACGACTTAATACATAATTAGAACAAATTTTGGACTAAATTTGCCCTATATCATTAAAATAATCCATTTATATGTATGTTTTTTTTAGGACGCTGTTAGATATATGAAGTGAATTGTCCTTTTTTAATACTAAATGGGAAATCATCAAATGACCTCTCCTGTTCTGGGCGGAGCGGATGGGCGTGTCAGACTTTTACTGATTATAACCTACCCGTGTTCCTTCACTTGCCTGTGTGCCAAGGCCACGGTTTCTAATTTGACCAACCCGCCAACTTGACTTAGGCACCTGTCTTTGTGGACACCGTCACGATGTACTGACATCTCTTTGAGGCGCGCGTGAACAACAACAACACGTCGAGAACCCGGGCCTGGTCCTTACCGGGCGACGAGTTGCCCACTGTTCGTCGCAAGCCCGCGCCTGCCGTGGCCGGGAATTCGATGTTGTCACCCGACCAGGCCATCTCCTGCTGCGGCTAGAGCTGGGGGCTGGGATTCCCGCTCGCTCACGCGCTACACCTCCCCCTTTGCCAGCATCACTGCTTCGCAGAAGGAGGTGATGGCCTGCCATGCACTCTCGCTCCGGACCATGGCATGGACCATACTCTAGTCACTCTTCAAAGAGCTTACCGCCGCTATTGTGACGTTCCCAAAGTGAATTGTTCTAAAGCATATATATTATTATTAGACTGTTGTGTGGTGGTTCAGTAGTAACTTTGATCAATTACAAGTTATAGGTAGGTAGGTTGTAAGTTCGGACCTAGACGGACGATTTATTTTGGAAATGAACATCTCATTAATTCAATATCTCTGCACAAAGAAAAAAGAAAGAGAATACATTTATTCAGCACAGACTTAAAGACAATTAGAAAGTAACAGCCCCGATTTTAAAAATTACAGCAAAGTATGCCTCCCGGCTGCACCAAAAAGGCCCAGTTCAGCAAAAATGCCAGAGAACTAGTGCCTGACGCCGGTTTTCAACTGACTTTCAGTCCAAAAGAAACTTTCTGTGAATCGGCACATTCTGGTGAGATCTATCAACTCTCCAGTCAAATCCTCTTACCAAGAGGAGACCTGTGTCCCAGTGGCAACCTTATAATCTGATTATGCAAACCATTTTTGTTGATAATTTGAAGTAACGGGAACAAAGCCCCATTTTATACAAAGAAGGAACGACCATTGATCGCTTTATTTGCTTTTGTGACTCCCCGCTTGTTAACGACGTTCAATTCCGGTTTCGGTTTTCTTACGTCGTGTCCCTTCACGCGAAAACTCATTAGTAAAGGCGGTCGATTCTCTAGAAAGTTCTCTGTGAAAAGTGGGATGAAGTGTGTTTGGAATAAGTTGCTGATCGAGTAAATGGAAATAACGGCATGAAAAGTCAGGTGAATTGAACTTATAGCGTTCTGTTAATAGGGTCTATTTTATAGTTAACTTCACGGTCATAATCATAATCAGTCTATAATGTTGTCCACTGATATATTATACCACACTGGCCCAGTGCGTTGGTAGATGTCACAAGTCTTCCAAGTTTTTCGTCACCGTTTTGAGAGCAGTGGTGAAGGAATAATTTACACAAAGTAAAGCGCCTGACGCGGTTCGAACCTACGAGCTACAAAAATCGCGGCTGATACCATTGGGCCACTCCACGCTCATTTTACCGAAAGGAGATGATTCAGAAATGTATGGAGCCTGGCCCAGCACATTGTACACTTAAAGCTAGGTGTAGTTACAATATATTTAACTGTTTTTAATGTTTATTTCCTATGTTTTGGCTTTGTTTTTATACAGGATTCAATTTAACTCGGCCAAGGTGTGTGTTGTACACACAGATACTAATAAATATGGTGTTCAGCAATAAGCGAAATAAGATTTGACAGTGACATTTGATTGACGTGTCATGTATCTAAGGCTATCGTATCTGTATTGTCTACCATATGACTGTGAAAAAAACAATTCAGAACATACGGCCCATTAAATAAACAAAATCAACTGAAATCAGCACTCGACACGAACACAACGGTAAAATAGAACTGTCAAAGTCGCCAATCAAACATCATAACCAGTATTATGGCTACCTTAATAAAGGGTTATCTCACTAAAAAGCGTTTCAAATAATTAATTATATATACCTGTATTTTTATTCAAATTAATTCGGTAGTATTTTTATTAAAATCTTCTATTTTTTTTTTTTTTGTTTTTATCTATATGGCGTAAATAGTGGTGGCCCAAATTGAAACATCTCCTTTCCACAGTGAGATGGTTACAGGAACACCTGATATTAAAGATGCATTCCACATATGGCTCATATGGCTATGGCGTGACTTGCTCGTGTCCGTAAGGCGTGCTCAAACTCTGTCCAGTTTTAAGACAGTGATAAAAAGGCACTTCCACTTTATTTAAATATATAACTATATTTTATTTGCTCATGTGTGATGTTTAATAATTAGATGTATATATTTATTTAAACTAGTATGCACTTTACGTACATATTTATTGTATAATCTACACTACAGTGTAGATTATACAATAAATATGTAAGGAGAGAGAAATAATGTAGGTAGTCTGTAGACTACCTCCCCCCTCCTCCTCCTTCCCCTTAGTATACCATCTGAAGGATGTCTCTAAAAGATCGCTCTTAGTGATAAGACCGCCCATTGTGTCACTCTATGTAAATCTTTATATTTATGTTCTGTAATCTATATGGTGTTCATAATAAAGAGTAGTAGAATAGAACAGTTGTTTATTCTGTTTAATTTTTTGCTGTCGTAAGATTGAACATTAGCATAAGTAAGCATTATCGTTTCAGGTATACCAGTGAGGTAGTCTGAAGAATAGGGTGTAAAGTTTACTCATGCTCCATATAAAACGGAGGATCCTCCGACCTAACGGTGTTGTGTCTCGCGAGCATTTGCCTGATGACTGATGTCGGGAAGTTGTATGTTCATGATCTCGCCGCAATCAAATCTCAGCGACAGTTTCATTAATGTCAAAAACTTGTCGTAATAGGGAAATTAAATTTATGACAGATTTAAACTGAGATCATACTGTCAACGATTTTAAAATTACGAAAATCGCCTCTTTGATCTTCCCCAAGTGAGTCGTAAAGAAGGAAACTGCCCAATCTTTATACACGTACCTAATAAAGTAAACAAGAAAATAAAAAGAACGATCAAAACAAAGTTCAAAGTAAAGAACCCTCGATTATAACCTTTCAACAAAAAGATAGTAAGTCCCCGAAAAGAGACTATCTCGACTTGGAAACTTCCAGAACTATTGAATGTAGATCAAATTCTATTAAGGGTTGTCACGAAAACAAACCGTTAGTAATACATATAAAAGGATTGTGCGTGTCTGCATATGATTGGGTTGAACGTGCCGGCCACTGACGTGGAATAATACGGAAAGCATATTTTGATCTCAAGGAACCTTATGGGTAGTTAGTAATTGAATTTAGAGCGATGTCCCAAAGGGATTGTACATTGGTAACATATTAGAAGCCATTAAGGGTGTTTCTAAAAATGACGACTTAACTTATTTTTATTTATAAAAAGTTAGAGATTTAAGTACTTTAACACATTGTAATCCTTTATTATTTTTATTTATTTGTATTTTGATATTCATTGCATTTTGATTTTAGTGGTTATTCTTCTTATTATTATAACATCATATTAACTGATTTAAATTTTGCATATTCCATCTTGGACAGAATATATGGCTCAACCTGAATTTCTCACAACCTTATTTTTATATGCCTGCATTTTGGCAAATAAATAATTTGATTTGATTTGATACAGAGTGGTGCTGACAATACAACAATAAATTAAACATCGTGTACACATTCTCAGTCTACCCATAAAAAATCATATAAATATGTCCAATACTTTAGTCACAGGAAATTATTTTTCATTTTTCATTTTTTTTTTTGTACATGATGTACATGTTGACAAGGAAGCGCTTACAGGTTAATGACTGCCGCATCCTGCGGTACCTAACTTTAATAATAATGGCGCGAAAAAGCAAGTCGATACAGGATCGCGCTGTCACCGATCGGAGGTCAGTGAACCAATATTTTTAAAGGATGTTCTATTCCGTTTGCAATTTTATGCGATTTAGTTTGTTTTATATTTTATTTTATTTTTTTATTTTGAATGATAGGTTTTTTTCTATGGTTTAGGATTATTCTTATGAACCAGCATTTTTCATGGTTTCATTTATTGTCGTATTGTCAGCACCACTCTGTATAGCCCGTTAGGGATGAATAGCTGAAAATTACTTTCTTCCACATATGTAACAAATTATATTAAGAGGTCTTGTGTAAAATTTTGCTTCTATCAGTTCTAGTCTCAGCAGTATATAGAAGTGCGTTGTCTAACAGTGAATGAATTTAAAATGTAGGTAGGGAAGAATAAACACTATTGATTGAGACTCAAGATCAGTGGTGAATAAGCAAGCGCCGAGTGGATACAGTCAACGCTAAAAACGACGATATGGACAAATATAATTGATTACGACGGACAAACAATTAATTACTAAATAATTAATTAAGTACGTCGTGAACCCACCCTAACGCCGTTGACACCGCTACGATTCTGAAGAAGCGTTTCACTTCGACTTTTATACCAAGTGTATCGTGGGACTGGAACAATTTGCCTGCAGCGGTATTTCCGTCTGATTATAATTTAAATGTCTTCATCAACCATTGCATCACTGCTTATCATTGGCTCGAAAAGCACTATACCGTACTATACGATATAATATAAAAAAGGGAATACTTGTTTCTACCTGTGACTTCATCCGCGAAGTTTTATATTCTAACATTTTAGTATATTGTTTTGCCAAGCTCCAATTCAGTTTAGCAATTAGAATCAGAACAACTAAGTAAGTTCCCAACACAAGTAGATGTGCATAGGTATTTGCTCGTAGAAGTAGACCTAACTGCATTAGTGCTGTCACGTTCAGAAGCTCACCGACCGAGGTACGTATGTCTTCTCTGTAATTCGGGAATTATTTGGTTCCAAGGAGGCTGCGGTTTCCATATTACACGTGCATTTGGTAAGTACTTAATTTTGTCTTAGGTATAAAGTTGGAGGTTCCCAAATCTGGCATTAGTGCTATCTTTGTTTTTAGGTTTGTTTATTAAGGTGAAATGAGAGATGCATTCTATATCAGCAAATAACACAGACAAGAAACAGTAGGAGTCGGACATATTGTTTTTTTACTTTGTAATACCACCTTTATAACACCTATGGAATGCAATAAAAGTCCAGTATTGAGTAGGCAAGTAAAATAAAAAAAAAAAATGAAAAAGCAATTTATAAAATAAGATAAATGTTCTAGCAAATTGCCCAAATCAACTAACTCAAAGTGTCAATGTACCTAAAATCGATCAATACATAGAAACTTTCCAACTATCGGCTGATCTGACAGAACATTGTCAGGGATGTCACGCGCGATCCTTTTGAAGTACGTGCCCAATTGGAGAATATTTCGGGACAACTGTGACTGTTTAATGGGTACTTTATCTAGTTATATTAGCAACACCCTGGTTTCAATTTCAATCCCTTATTCCTTACGAGTAGATTTAACAAAAATACACGATTTAATTACTATTTAAATTATAAGAGTAGCTCTGATTAACTCAAGTCTATGTTTGTGTTCTTTCTCCGGAATTAGCTTACTGACACCTAATATGAGTTTATATAATTTGCTTTTTTACAATGGATAAATATGTGAGCTGTCACGCCGCTTGGTTACATTTACATTTTAATCATTTTTTGTTTTGCTTTTTTGGTGTGGCTAGCTTGCATATGGTAAATAATTTCATTGTTGTTGTGTTTTCTTGTGTTCATTACTGTACCTATATAGTATTGTACAAAGTCATATGTTTTTTAAATGAACAGACAGCTGTGCTACTGGGGAGTTTGTTTCGCCACTTCTTCCTAGCAAAAGCACTAGGAAATGGCGAAGGGCGGGCGTTTTGGGGGTGTTTTTATGTAACGTTGACGTCCAAAAAGTGTTGATTTTCAACCTAATTTGAATAAATGACTTTTAATTTTGATTCTGAATTGTTGCAAGTAATTTTGTCAACTACGGAAAGTTAAAATGAGAGGTAAGTTGTATACTATATACAATTTACCCCTCCTTATACAGGCTGACAGGGAAATTCGCCTATTCCTTGATAAGTGATTAACTAGATCTCATTAGTAATAAATTTAGTCAATTTAACTAGGCTTATTTAAGTCTTTGACCAGTGTGTGTTGCCAGTGATGGCTTACGGAACTGAAACGTGGTCGCTCACAATGGGCCTCATGCAAAGGCTCAGAGTCACACAAAGGGCAATGGAAAGAGCTATGCTCGGAGTTTCTCTGCGTGATCGAATCAGAAATGAGGAGATCCGCAAAAGAACCAAAGTCACCGACATAGCTCTTTGAGTCCCTAAAATTAAGTGGCAGTGGGCAGGGCACATTGTTCGTTGAACCGATGGTTGATGGGGCAGTAAGGTTCTGGAGTGGCGGTCACATACTGGAAGACGCAGCGTAGGGAGGCCCCCAACAAGGTGGACCGATGACCTGGTGAAGGTCGCGGGAAGCCGATGGATGCAGGCAGCACAAGACCGGTCAGCGTGGAAAACCTTGGGGGAGGCCTTTGTCCAGCAGTGGACGTCCGTAGGCTGAAGAAGAAGAAGAAGAAGAAGAACTAGGCTTCTAAAATGGAAGGTTATCCAGCTATGCCTGTTTCAGTCAATTTCAGGGAGCGTCAACAGTTAATGACAGAGAGTGTGTGTGTGACAAGTTAAGTCCCAAGTAAATATTTGGAGACAACATAAAAACAACAAAAATCAACTATAAACAATTATTGACCATTAATTACTGCAACCAAATAATTTCAGCCACTACGCGCCTACTGCAAGACTTAGGAAACCTCAACCACCTCCACTTTATCCAAGGAGACTAACCCATGATTAAACACAGTGATTGTACTCATCATAACTAACAACTTTCCCATAGAAACGATTTGTAACAGACTATTGTAAAACCGATAAAAATCCTTTCGAGAATAAACTATAATTTAAACTTTCCCATTTCCCTCTAATAAAAACATATTTCACCCATACCCAACGCGACAAAGAACAAAAATTCCTCTCTTATAAAAGTTACATCACAGCTGCAGCGCCTTAAAGCGATTCAAGCACGATATTTTCCAGCTTTTCTCTGTCACATTCACAAAGGGATTGTATTTCCTCGTAAGGCTTGTGAGCCCGACAACTGTATTGTATGGCTGTGCATAGTATTTCTTTTAGACTGAAGATTCCTGGAGATAGCGAAGTTTATAAATCATTTTTTGGATTACTTTTACTATTTGAATCCCGTAGAGTTACCTCAACACCTCTCTCCCTTGATTTAGTATTGTAAGTATATATTATGGTAATAGTATGTATGTGTTATAAAACCTAGTTATGTATTTGTAGAACTAGATTTAAGAGTTTCTTTATCATTGTTATTATCAACCGAAGCACCTGCCATCTAATCTCTTCACCTTGGCTGACTGGTATAGAACGCCTAAGGCATTAAGTCTGCTTTTGTACCTTTGTATGAAAAGAATAAATGAGTAAATAAATAAATAAACAAAAGGAATTATGTCAACAACACGAAAATGGCTTAATTTTAAATCTGCTTTTGGTGAACCAAGGTTTTATTCTATTGTGTTTTTACTTCAATTAGACGCTTATTTAGTTTAATTAATTATAGACATACCCAAAATCCTTACCCATTTTATAAAAGAGAAAGCGAGTTTGTTCCGCTATCACGCCTAAACTACTGCATGGATTTAGATGAATTTTGGCACACAGAGAGTTTATAACCACGAATAGCACTTAGGGTATTTTTTTATCCCAATATTTCAGCGGAATCGAGACTCACGCGGGTGAAACTACGCGGCGCAGCTAGTATCTAATTAATTTACATATTTGTGGGTAGTTCACTGATAGTTAGATGAGATAGTAGACGCAATAAAAAATGTTATTCGGTACTAATCCGACTTACAGGAAGGCCATTTTTTTAAATTACAATTAAATTGTTCAAAATTGACTCATAATCTCATTGGCAATCATTTTCAAAAACCTGTCAAAAGTGTATTTTTGAACTAATAACAGACCATAAAAGTTCTTGAAACTATGAGAATTGATCAACAGATGTTCATAGATAGGGATTTTTAATATTAGAATTTAGTGAAATGAAATGAAATGAAATGAAATGAAATCGTTTATTAAGCAAGTAGGATCACCGATCACTTTTACACGTCATGTTTTTTTTATTTTTTCTTTTTTTTTTTTTTTTAAACTAGATGAAGCCGGCATTTCCTAACTGACTACCTCTGAGAAGAAATAGCCGAAACAAACTCAGGGATCATCGTCTTTTTTAAAGTCCAGACATTAAAAATGAAAATGTTTACAATAATTTACGTTATAATTACGCATATTGCTTAATAACAATGCTTAACAGAGCGAGCAGCTCAGTCCCAAGCCTCTCTATCCTCTAAATAATCTGAGATTTTATAATACCCCTTTTTGCAAAGTTTGGCCTTTATATAGGTTTTATATCGTTTAATGGGTAAGTTTCGAATGTCCTACTTGAACACGCAAGGCCTACGGGTCTTTAGGTAGGTTCTAAGATAAATTACTGGGGACAGGTAGAAAATCAAATAAAACCTGAATTGCGGTCAGAACGGTAGATAGAATTTAAAGGAATGGACGAACATTCTGTATGAATACTATACCAAAAGACGGGTCGTATCCTTTGTTTGAAATACTTTGTAGGACAAAGGAATACCATTTAAAATTCCTTTATAAGTTATATCTTTATAAAAAAAGGTAAGTTAAATTTAATTCGTAGTAATATAAAATATCATTTTGAGTGACTCACTTTGAGTATATGTACATAATATAGGTACAGAGTGGTGCTGATAATACGACAATAAATTAAACATCGTGTACCTCAACACATTCTCAGTCTACCCATAAAAAAATCATATAAATATGTCCATTAGTTTAGTCACAGGAAATTATTTATCATTTTTCACATTTTTTACATGATGTACATGTTGATACGGAAGCGCTTACAGGTTATTGACCGCCGCACCCTGCAGAACCAAACTTTATTAATAATGGCGCGAAAAAAGCAAGTCGATACAGGATCGCGCTGTCGCCCATCGAAGGTCAGTGAACCAATATTTTTAGAGGATGTTCTATTCCGTTTGCAAATTTATGCTATTTAGTTTATTTGAAATTTTCATTTTTTTATTTTTGATGCTAGGTTTTTTTCTCTGGTTTAGGATTATTCCTATGAACCAGCATTGTTCGTGTTTTCATTTATTATCGTATTGTCAGTACTACTCTGTATAAAAACAGAAAAAATAGTATAAGACCAAAGACAATGGGAATAGTTTGGAAGGTGGGGAGGGAGGAGATGGTTATTTTATTTTTATATACTAACGGATAAGATTACATAGGGGGGATTTTCCATTTTTTGTCATAAGTAAAAATGTTAGTTTTATAATAGTGATTTTTTTTGTTAAACGTAAAATATTTCATTTTTACGCTTCTGAACCCATCAAATATCACGTCCAAATGTCAAAATATTATATTACATATTTGCTCCATCTATAAATACGAAATGTTTCTTCAAATCACCTTTAACTAAGGTTGCCAGAGAGAGTTGTAACAATGCTCCCACTATATCATAAAAGCCTGTCAATTTTGAAAACCCAGTTGGCACTATTTCAAGCTTGGCGAGTAAACATCATTTCTTTTTAGTCGGGTTTTCAGTAAAGCTATTTCTGTGCAAATGCGTATCAGTAAAATCTACCTCTCTGAGAGGTGAGTGTCTGTGCTTGCGAGTTTTGAATTCGATCTCTTTCTATACTTTCATCCGCAGATTCGTTCAGATATCAAGCTTCTGATGCAAATATAAAAGAATATAGAATATAAAATCCTTAGTAGACAGACTTATCACTATAGAAACAAAAAGCATCAAAGCATTATCTTTTATCAATATTATCTTCAAAAGATCACTTATATTAGGTTGTCTGTAAAAGATCGCTCTTAGCGATAAGACCGTCCATTGTGTCATCCTTTGTAAAATCTTTTTATTTATGTCCTGTAATCTATATGGTATACATAATTAAGAGTACTCTGTTCTATTCTTTAACAAAAAGGCAGCCGTTCTATATAAAACACTTGTAGGCTTAGACCGTAAGCCGACATCGCTGGAAATGTGGGCAATCTCATCGTGGTCATTATAAGATATCTAATATGTTATTTAATTATTATTAGGGTTAATTGGTAGTACTCACTCATTTTTACATTCTTGCTGCAGTATAAAATTAATTATAGACACATACAGCAATTATTTTATTTGTTCAAACATTTTTTTGTTAATTTAATTGCTATCGGTTATACAACTTCTTCCATAAAAGTCTCTTTCGCGAACAGAAAAACCAAGCATAGTGAACCAATTTTTACCGCAAGACCCATCTTGACCTGTACCCAAAAATAAACAGACAATGGGCCCACAAAATTTATTTTTGTAACTGTGCATTTTTTGTAGAGGTAGTCTTACCTTTTTTAAGAGTCTGGAGTAGGTCATTTATCTACCATAATTAGTTTAGTAGGCAAAATGAACAAGTGTCTAGGTCGGGTATAACCTTTCTCGTATCTTGTTTAATTTGACTGTACTATGTGGAAGTCTGAAGGATGGAAATGAATGTGTCTCAGTGAATTATACCGGTGGTACAGCGCTTTGAGCACGGTATAAATGCCAACCTTTGCATTAGCATAGTAATTGGGAGCAGAGGTCTAAACTAATGTGATTCTCTGAATGAAGAGTAGGCGTTAAAGTGTGCGACCCGAAACATTCTATTTTTCTTTTAGTAATATTTACAAGAGATAACTATAGAGGCACATAATATGAAACAGACACTATGATGAATGATTTATTTTCTGTAAGTAGGTTAGTACAAACACATTTTTTTTTAATCATTATAAACTAGCGCTTGACCGCAAACCCGCCTGATGGTAAGCAGTGATGCGGTCGTTGATGGTAAAGCGCGCTAGTTTATTAAGAACCTATTCACTCAGAAAAACTGAGCGAATAGGAAGGAAGACGGCAGTTGAGCGAGGTGACGCAATGTTAAACCCAACAACACGACCAACGATGCTGCGCCAAAGGGAGATTGATCTGAAGACCCTCCACGACCAAAGGAGTGTGTAAGTTGGATTACACGAACAATCCCATCACATCTCAATTCCTAACATTTCATTTCCAACAATTAAACCATTAACAGGGTAACTCAGTGGTTTGTTCACTGTGAACACACGAACAGCCAGGTAATCTCGTCACTGAGTGTCGTACAAACACGCTTCGTAAACTCGTCATGGATTATTCAGAACTGTGTCAAAGGCTCTTGGGTACTGTGTAGTATACAGATTAGTCTAAATTCACTATCGGTATTGATTACTTCTTTGAATGATTAATCTGAGAATTAATTTACTCTGTGTGACATGTAGAGTGAGACACCTTTAATCGTAAGAACTGAGCAGTCGAATTACGTAATAGTAGTAGCAACGAGTTTCATTTTGACAATTCAACAACGTTCATTGCGTTATTTATTTTGTTGAGCGGACAAATTTTTCGAACATATAGAGCAATAGATTAGCAATATGCTTCAAAACGATTCAAAACTGTTACGCAGTTAGGGTGCTGGTGGGTACGTTTTAATAATATAAACATGCGTTCTTTAATTAAATATTATTCATCAGCTTGTACACACATCAAAAGTGTCTAGGGATCAAGCATTTTTATGCGGATTTCTTGAGATTGAGATGTGGCTTTGTAATAAATTTATGATTTTATAAATTTATATGGATCCTTTTTGGTGCATTTCATAATTTGAATCAGGAACTGTGAATCAAATTCGAGTAAAAGATGAAAATCAGCTGTCAATATTTTCCCTATAAAAACATACAACGCATTGAAGACATTATTAGTGCTACTGTTTCCCTACTACTGATTAAAACCAACGTTATTATGGAGCGGCGACGTCATTTAAGCAGGGAAGAAATGCTCAGAGCCGTGGGAATGATAGAAGCTGGTTCCCGGCAACGTACTGTGGCTTTAGCTCTGAATACAAGTCAGAGTGTTATCAGTCGACTTTGGACACGTTACCGAAGCACTGGTACCGTGGCTGAGCGCCATGGAGGACGGTATCGCTGCACCACACGGAGACAAGACCGATACATTCAAATCTTAACTCGAAGAGCTCCAACAATAACCGCCATGATGTTAGCCGTGAGGCTTCATCACTCTTCAGGGAACTTAATTAGCGACCAAACAGTCAGAAACCGCTTGCATGAAGTGAACCTTCATTCCCGAAGACCGCTACGGGTACCACCTATAGCAATGCACAATCGTAGGATTCGATATCAATGGGCTCTTGAACACAGAAATTGGGCAGAAGAACAATGGCGTTTCGTGTGCTTTTCTGATGAGTCTCGTTTTGGTATGAGACCGGATACAAGACGTATACGACACTGGAGAACCCCTGGACGCCAACAGCGATTAAAATCCTGCCAGGAAGTCCATCCTTATAGTGGTGGAACCATCATGGTATGGGCGGGTATTTGGATCGGCGGAAGAACTGAGTTGATTTGGATCAGAGGCAACCTCAACGCTCAAATTTATGCTGAGATGATTGTATCAGACGTCATCGTTCCTCTACAAGTGCAAATCGGTCCCTTATTTCAGTTCATGCATGATAATGCACGACCGCACACCGCAAGAGTTGTAAGACAGACTCTCGCCGCAGCTAACATCAATGTCCTGCCCTGGCCTGCTCAGTCGCCAGACTTGAACCCGATTGAGCATGCATGGGATATGCTACAGAGAAGAGCTCTGCCGAATATGGAGGGTATCCAGTCGCAAGAAGAAATTTTTTTGTTGTTGCAACGATCATGGGCGGCCATTCCACAGCGTGATTTGGATGAACTCATTTTGAGTATGCCAAACCGATGTTCTTGTGTTGTTACTGTTCGCGGTAGAAACACGGATTATTAATTGTTTAAGTTACCCAATAAAATTTTAGAGAAAACTGTTATTTCAGTCTTTTTTTCGAACTTTTGTGTTAGTGGTTCAAATGTCAAATATCCCTTTATTAGGAAAATGGCAAATTTCTTTATTAATGCAAAGGTGACTTGGTTTATCGTTACTGTGACAAACGAAAACACTTTATTTGATGAATCCTTAAAGAAAATTTTAATTAATATCAATCAGGAGAAAAGTTATTGCAAAAATATATGTTGATCCCTAGACACTTTTGATGTGTGTAGTTTGGAAATAATCGCTTTATGACCTTTGCAATAACGCCAAGTTTCCTGGCAGCCATCTTGGCTATGGACTTATATTTAAGAAAGTCCTGAATTTGTTCAGACGAAGTTTATACTGTAAGTAACACTTTCTAAATAAAATAAAAATCTATATATAACAGCAAACAAATAAACATACAGAAAAACAAAACTCACAAAGTGGTACCGCATAGAAGTGCCAGAAATGCCAGTTTGTGTCAAGCTGGACGTGGTCGCTGGCGTGTCCCAGCGACGCAGGTCCCAGCGACGCACGAACAAGCTCAGAAGGCTTATGTGGTAGTTGCAATCTATATTCATTATGTAATATTGAATGATAAAGGAATACTAAACGTGGAGTTTAGTAATTGCCGCTACTTAAAACCTAAATATGAATAATAACAAAACTGGAGTTTGTTCAAACCAACTGAAAATTACAGATAAAGCAAGGGACGTTGGACCTTGCATTACCTGGAATTTTAACTAATACAAAATCGAAAAAATAACCGAAAGAAAGGAATTAAGTTGCTTTGCGGCCAACATGGCGCCAAAAAAAAAGAAAATAACAAGAAAAGGTTACAGGAATCATGCGTCATATCCACGCAAAACGGTTATCGCTGAGCATTATGATGCGACCAAGCAAATAATTGTTAGGAAGCATATCTAAATAACGCGTTGCGTTATTTTGATTATTACGTTTTATTCCAGTTGATTCTATCACCTTTATTTAAATGCTAAAAATTTATAAAATAATTGGAAATATAAATGGTAAGTAATCCTTAATAAACGTTTCACGCTTTGTGCTTTTGTGAATAGAATTAAAGGATGAGATTGAGCTTACAAAAAAGACAAAAGCTTGAAAACTAGAGAATGTAGGACTGATATAATTGTAGTATGTGTGCTACAAGTATATAAGGTCACCCTAAATTATATATAGTGTTATTATATTATATACAATGTTAATTTTTTTACACGAAACCTGAATATTGTTTCTTGAGAATAAGCAACTGAATCGATTCCAATCACTTTTATACAATCTTATATTTTTTTTCCAAATACATTGAGACATTTTTGCAGTGTGATTACTGAGCGCAACATATAGTTTTTGGCAAATATGTGGTACTTGGCACGTGCGCATAGCGGGACAGGACCCCCTCGCACGCCGCGCCGCTGCAGGCACGGGTTGGCAAGCAGTGCGTTGACCATATTTTTGTTGGGACAACCAGGTAAGATAACAAGCTCATAACTTTGTGACATTTCATGACATCTTTTTGAAATTTTGTTCGTAAGTAGAGTCTTTACTTAAAAATACTGGTGTTTCAGATTTCGCATATAAAAAAAAACGTTATACAAAGATCTTTGTCGCTCCAAAAACAGGAAGGTACTCATATATAAAACTATATTTATATGGAATAGATGGTTGTAAGTTTTAGGTAATTAAAGGCCTCAGTAGGCCCGCGGGCTAGTTCACAACTCTCTCCCTAACGAATAAGTCTATGCAGTAAAAGTAGGTATACTATCGGTTAATTATGCTCTGCTAAGTTTTGAGTTCTTGAAAAAATATTTTTAAAAGAACATTTGTGAAGAACGTTTCTATAGAACATAAAACATGACTGAAATATTCAAAATGTGGCTCACCAGTGCCTTATAATCGCACATAAAATGAAGATACATTGCTACTAAAGCTTGAACACCGACCGTCTATAAGCGCCCTAATAAATTGTGTTTAACGCCAAGTATTCTTATCAGGTGTTTGTGGGTAATTCTGATTTATAACCAATTAATTCATATTAAAAGATATTGGTTTCAGATTAGGGTATAAAAAATATAGCAAGTTACAAAAATATGGCATAACTTAACAAATGCCCTTTTTTTATTTTGAATTTTGTTAAGGGTTGCCCTATTTATTATAAAACAAAGAATAAGGCAACAATTAAATTTATCAAATATGCTTAAAGTTACGAAAATCTCAACCAACAAAATTATTCGCATTTCCTTGACTTCATAATAATTCACAGACACAGCGTGTAGTCGGTAAACCTGATTTATTGTTTGAAACTAATTAAATTATATCGGGATTTGGATTCAGTACGCAGGACTTGTTCGTTATAACTCAAAGCGTTATGTCGGATTCCAATGGGGATTGTAAACAAGCCTATTTATATAGTTTATTTGTTGTTTGTGTTTCTTTTGTTCAACGCAGGAAGAGGCTGTAATTCTTGGGGTTCTTTTTTATTCTATTATAACAATAATTGTCTCTTGTAGACAAGATCAATTTTGTCTTAATCGGTACTTTGCGAGCTCTACTCGCTGATAATATTGGTATAAATAAATAAAACCATAGCTCATTATTATAATTCCTTTGTTTTCTACATTTTTACCTTCATCTTTTGGCGTCCCGGCCAAATCTCGACCTTATCTTATTTTTTTTGCTATTATTTTTATAAGTCGATAGTTGTTCCTTGCCTTAAATAGATCTGGGGAATCAAAGTCACCCATTGCCACAAGAATTACCAAACTTGTGGCAGTGGGTAGGGCTATAATATGCAATGCAAAAAAGTTGGTGATGGAGTATGGTGATGGAGTGAAGGACACGCCATAATATCGGCAGGATGTTACCACTGTAGAGATCGCCCTGAGATCACAGTGGAGCATACGGTGAAGGTCTGCCTGGCTTGGGTGGAGCTCCGCAGAGTTCTTGTGGCGTCGATCGCCGATCTCTCACGTCTGGCCCTAATCTAACAGATGCTCCGGAGTGAGTGTGCGTGGCAGACCGTCAAATCCTTCTGCCAAGCAATCATGCTGAGAATGGAGGAGGTGGAGCGCGTAAAGGATTGGAATATCAGCGCCCTTATCTCTCTCTAGCCGCGGCAGAAAATGCTCTGTTCGGGAGACAATATCGAATTCCCAGCCACCGTAGGCGCGGGCTTGCGGCGAGCTGCCCTCTGCACGCCGCCCGGTAAGGATCAGGTCCGGGGTGCGTTTTGTTCCACGCAAAGTCACATCGTGATGGGGTCCACGAAGATTTACGCCTACCAAGGCTGCGAGTTGTAACAAAGAGACACCGTGGCTCTGGCGCACAGGCAAGTGAAGGAACATACACGGGGGGTTCTAGTCAGTAAAATCTGACACGCCCCTCAGCTGCCATTCAGAGAAATCATTTGATGATTTCCAATCCGCAAAAAAGAGTGTTGGACTGATGACCACGCACTTGACTACTTAAAGTTGGAAGGCCTCACACAAGTTTGCCTGACTTCCTTTTTAAAGCCGCAGGAACAATTGGATGTCAGAAGCATGGAACCGGTCAAAGTCAAGATACTTGGTGGAGCCCCATGACCAGCAGTGGACATCTGCTAACGCCTTCTTTTCATAGTATTCTTAAACGATGACTGTACGCTGTGTTGTAAAACCACATTTTAACATATAATTATTTTGAAAATAATTCAGGCCGTGCTCCGTAGTTTAATCCGCTGTTTCTTCTTCGGCTTGGCTTGTCTTTATTACTTACAATACATCATCACATCATCATTGACCTTTTTATCGTCCCACTGCTGGGCACTGGTCTCCTCTCACACAGAGAAGGATCGAGTGTAATCACCACCCTTGCTCAATACGGTTTGGCGATTTAAAGTCCAGGTTTCCTCAAGATGTTCTCCTTCACCTTTTAATCAGTCATTGGCTTACAATATATACTAACTATATATAAAAGACAACCAGATAAAAAAACGCAATTTCTCTCAAACTTTTCCAGACCAGATTTCCTCGAAAAACCTCATTGCATTTTCCCATATTCTATTTTAATTAATCCACGTCCTACACGAGTATGCTCTGTTAACTCGTGACATGGCAACTTTACCCGCCGTGAGCGGTTTTACCCGCTAACTTTCAAGCAGTACTGCGAAATTCCCGAATTAGTTGCAACACCGCCAAATATGCATAGCTTTCCATTAAAACTGTAATTAGAAGTGTCAAAGTTACACATAGGAGCATTGTTTTATCGAATAAGGACTTATTTATGGTAGGTAGGTCATTATCATCATTTGGCTAGCCTTTACACAACCATTTTGGAATCGGTCCAGTCTAACCGGATTGAAATAGATAGCAGTATTTTACATAACTACTGCGTATCTGGTTAATACAAATTCCAGTTGGATCGAAAATCTGATGGTTACTGAGACGTTCTAGAGGTCGCAGTCCAATAAAGTGGACTGATCAAATTCGTTCATCTCTGTACACCGGCGTGCATGATGCTATACTCGCAGCCAGGGATTATAACAGATGGCGAACTATTATAAACCAGTGGATAATTCCACAGGGACATCACAATCCTCAGTAATGAGGAGAACGACTTGTGAATGAGCAGGTGTGTAGAAAGGTAGGTTTTTTTGTATTACAATATACAAAAAACCTACCGTGAAGTGTCATAGGAGATACAAGTATCTATAGTAGTAGTGTAGTAGCGACATCAAGTGAAAGTCTAAATAAAAGGTCATTGTTAGATTTCAGCTTCCAGTGGAGAAGCGCCGCCGTGTAAGGACCAGGCCTGGATTGGCGGCGCGTTGTGTTCCAGGCGCGCCTCAAATAGACGTGAGCACGTAGTGACGGGGTCCACGAAGACCGATGTCTGCCAGGACAACGGGTTGTTCGACAAAGACAGCGTGACTACTATTAGCACAGGCGAAAGAAGGAACACGAGTGAGGTTTTTCAGTAAAAATCAGACACACCTTAACGTTCCGCTCGGACCTGGAGAAGTTATTTGATGATTTCCCACTCTCAAAAAGACCATAAAACATTTCTTTTCTATACGTACTGATAATACACCCCAACAACTTCTAAATATAATTATTTAAAAAAAAAACTTTATACACAAGAAAAATCGTACAAGAGTGGACTCAATTCACTAATATTAATTTTATTTTTAGATGAATAATCTCAAAGCGGGATGTCAGCGTATTTTATCGGAAACCCGTTACGAAACTTTTCATGGTGCAATGAATGAATGAGAATGAATGCGGGCTGAAGTTTTCCAAACGAACGAGTGAACGTATTCGAATTGAACTGACAGACAGAGAAATATCGAGTACCCATTGTGAGTGCTCCCTCATTTGTTTTTAGAACTCATGATTAAAAAGCATCCGATACGATGAACTATTTTTTTTAGCTCGATTGAAGTTTATATTTACCAATATAGATAACAACATTTCACGTTTGTTTTCTCGGTAGTAGAAGTAAGTCATAATTTTATCATTTCGCCTTTATTTTTGTTTCTGCCCACGTCGTAACTCACCGCAAGGGCCACATTTTCTGTATCATGGCAAAAACGTCATCGTATGTCGATTCTACCAGTGTTTTTAAAACTATTAGGAGCAGAAAACGGTTTTATTGGCTAAACTACATAGAATTGTTTTGTTTTCTTTTTTTAAAAAAACGTTGCCCCACACTTGGTAATACTCCTGTATCGTCGGTGCGTTTACAAACATATAAACTCACATACACAAACAGTCAGACCCGGAACAACTACACACATCAAAAGTGTCTAGGGATCAAGCATTTTTATGCGGATTTCTTGAGATTGAGATGTGGCTTTGTAATAAATTTATGATTTTATAAATTTATATGGATCCTTTTTGGTGCATTTCATAATTTGAATCAGGAACTGTGAATCAAATTCGAGTAAAAGATGAAAATCAGCTGTCAATATTTTCCCTATAAAAACATACAACGCATTGAAGACATTATTAGTGCTACTGTTTCCCTACTACTGATTAAAACCAACGTTATTATGGAGCGGCGACGTCATTTAAGCAGGGAAGAAATGCTCAGAGCCGTGGGAATGATAGAAGCTGGTTCCCGGCAACGTACTGTGGCTTTAGCTCTGAATACAAGTCAGAGTGTTATCAGTCGACTTTGGACACGTTACCGAAGCACTGGTACCGTGGCTGAGCGCCATGGAGGACGGTATCGCTGTACCACACGGAGACAAGACCGATACATTCAAATCTTAACTCGAAGAGCTCCAACAATAACCGCCATGATGTTAGCCGTGAGGCTTCATCACTCTTCAGGGAACTTAATTAGCGACCAAACAGTCAGAAACCGCTTGCATGAAGTGAACCTTCATTCCCGAAGACCGCTACGGGTACCACCTATAGCAATGCACAATCGTAGGATTCGATATCAATGGGCTCTTGAACACAGAAATTGGGCAGAAGAACAATGGCGTTTCGTGTGCTTTTCTGATGAGTCTCGTTTTGGTATGAGACCGGATACAAGACGTATACGACACAGGAGAACCCCTGGACGCCAACAGCGATTAAAATCCTGCCAGGAAGTCCATCCTTATAGTGGTGGAACCATCATGGTATGGGCGGGTATTTGGATCGGCGGAAGAACTGAGTTGATTTGGATCAGAGGCAACCTCAACGCTCAAATTTATGCTGAGACGATTGTATCAGACGTCATCGTTCCTCTACAAGTGCAAATCGGTCCCTTATTTCGGTTAATGCATGATAATGCACGACCGCACACCGCAAGAGTTGTAAGACAGACTCTCGCCGCAGCTAACATCAATGTCCTACCCTGGCCTGCTCAGTCGCCAGACTTGAACCCGATTGAGCATGCATGGGATATGCTACAGAGAAGAGCTCTGCCGAATATGGAGGGTATCCAGTCACAAGAAGACCTTTTTTTGTTGTTGCAACGAACATGGGCGGCCATTCCACAGCGTGATTTGGATGAACTCATTTTGAGTATGCCAAACCGATGTTCTTGTGTTGTTAGTGTTCGCGGTAGAAACGCGGATTATTAATTGTTTAAGTTACCCAATAAAATTTTAGAGAAAACTGTTATTTCAGTCTTTTTTTCGAACTTTTGTGTTAGTGGTTCAAATGTCAAATATCCCTTTATTAGGAAAATGGCAAATTTCTTTATTAATGCAAAGGTGACTTGGTTTATCGTTACTGTGACAAACGAAAACACTTTATTTGATGAATCCTTAAAGAAAATTTTAATTAATATCAATCAGGAGAAAAGTTATTGCAATAATATATGTTGATCCCTAGACACTTTTGATGTGTGTAGTTGTAGGTCATACAAGCGGGAATCGAACCCGCGACACGCAGCGCAAACACTACGCTAACCGTCTAGTCATAATTATGACTACACGGTTAGCGTAGTCGTTTTTTTATACGATTTTTTTCTTTACACGGTACCTGAATATAGTTTGTTTAGAATAAGCAACTGAATCGATTATAGTTTAGTTCTGTCAAATTAGTCACTGCTTGAGGTAAAGTGACGTATACATTTTAGACGCCATGTTTTTAATCACCTCTAAACTGTCTATGGAATATCTTAATTTGACAGAAATGATTAATATTTTATCTTCTGTCTTTTTGTGAAAAATGATACATCGAATTTAAAATAAGTTTAGCTTCTTGATAAGGGAATTGGGAACAATATATAATTATTATATAGCCTTGAGGAGATTTTTGTGAGTGATGCAAACATGTACCTATTATTTTATTATAAGTTACGTTTATAGTTTTCGCAGCGCACGATAAAGTATAATATCTTTTATAGGCCAAGTTTAGATACTTTGGGTTACATTATTGCCATTTTCGTAAGGATCTTTATTTATTTTTTTTTCGCATATTACTCGCTGATTTGTAGCATTCTATAGTTTTTTTTTTAATATATTAAGTACTAGCGATCCGCTCCGGCTTCGCACGTGGACAAATCATAGAGGTATATACCTAAGCCTTTCTCAAGAAACAGTGTCCCTTCAATAAAAATAATATCTACTGTGCCGCCCATCATCCAATATCTGACTCTGCAAGATACATCGACCTTATTGTCCATGGATAGCCAGTTCCACCACCTTCAAACAGAATGAAAGCCTACCGGGGTAGCAAATTTGTTTGGAATAATGGTCCCCTGCTCCGACCCACTCACTCCGCGGTTTAGGCAGAGAAACACTCAAGTGGCAGGCGGCCGGCAGGGGCTCGAGCGGCACGCGGATATTTTCTGGTGTTTAGTTTTGAATAAATCGTGATATCTCCTGAATGAAACAACTAATTCCAATAATTCAAAAAGAGATCCGCTGCCACTAAAATAACCTTTGATATGAGGTTTATTGGTGAATTTATTTGGATAAAGATTCATAATAAAGAACAAATAGTGGGCTCTGATTTCGACAGGCATTTTAATTAACTTTTTAAACGTAAAAAAGTAGTCATAGTGAAGAAACTATAGTAGGTAGACATATGATGTCGCAGACTTTTTTGTAGGAATTTTTAAGGTCTACAATATTGCAGTACTATTTTATTATTATATTATTATTTTGATCTATCTGATAGTGTTCAGCCAGCGTTTGCAATGTGAGCTCAAAAAATGGGTTTATTTTGCGACATGTGTTAGAAACCTCAAAAATTATCAGTGTTCCTCAGGGTTATTATGCATGTTACATACATAAAATAGTAAGTTACCACCCACCAGACAAAGTCTTGCCGTGTTCTTGGCAATGACGTCTGGTGAAGCCGTACGGAGGACGGGTCTGAGCAGTTGTGTTGCGATGTGTGCCGGGTACGATGCGCCAAATGTTGTTGTGTCGGGTTTGTTTGTGTGCGAGTTTGGTCGTGGAGGGTCTCCAGATCAATCCCCCTCTGGGTTAAACATTGCATCACCTCGCTCAACTGCCGTCTTCCTTCCTATTCAATCAGTTTTTTGAGTGAATGGGCTTATTAAACTAGCGCGCTTTACCATGAACGATTGCATCACTGCTTACCATCAGGCGGGATTGCGATCAAGCACTAGTTTATAATTAGGTATGAAAAAAAAAATACAAATCGACATAGGGAAAGTAAAAGTGACTTTATTTTATAATATGTAATGATTTTTCAATATTATCCATTGAAAATAAGCATTCAAATTAATAATATTTTCTCTTGATTATATTTATTGTTTAAAAGAAAAAAAATACTGGTATTCAATTGAGCCCTAATTGCACCCTAATTACGTAAAACACTATTACTATCAGTTGGAATAATTTTGAAGTATATTGCTAATCCATTGCTCCATGTGTTCGATAAGTGTGTCTGCTCAACAACGTAAAGAGCGCAATGAATATTGTTGAATTGTCAAAATAAAACCCATTGCTACTGATAGAGTTTTACGCAGTTACCCTGCTGGTTAGACTAGAAGCCAACCCCAATATGGTTGGGAAAAGGCAAAATTCTGAGTAATACAGGAGCATTCCAGAAAATACGCATCATAATTGCTTATACTAAATAGTAGTAAGCTTATATAAATTTTAGATACATAAATACATGCTTACTACATGCATGCATGTATTTATGTATCTTTAATTTTATACATGAAATATTTGTGATTAAACTGTGTTTCTATTTCAAAAGTACAAATATTTTAATGTAAATTTTGATTGACATAACTAGAAGGCTTGTTGAAAGCTTTCTAGTTGTGCCAATCAAAATTTATTTACAACACAAAACACGAATATTATATGTAGAACAATTTCACCTGTTCACGACTAAATGAAAAATCTATTAAATAAGCAAATGTTATTATGGTATCAATTGATAAAAACCTTGTATTATTTAAAGGCAAATAATAATAGGAAAAATCAAAATGTTATATAAATATGCATTTTACGTGTTTTTGGAATAAATTAGATTGTACGAAAATGATACGTCCACTTGTCCACTTATCTTTTTTTTTGTGCTCCCTGTTCAGAGTTCATGATTGTTTCTTTGGTTAATATTTACCACCTAAGTCTACAGTGTGGGATGCATTAAAGAATTGAGTGTATGAGACAAATAGATAGACAGATGTGTCCCGTTTTTACCCTCTGGGTACAAAACTCTAAAAAATAATAATTTTTACTGAACCGTGCTGTTTTGGAGCACCAAGCAGTGAGGCGCACTTTACTGATATATTTTTTAAATCGAGGTTTATATTTTCTGTTTTATATTTTTTGCTACCCGATGTATATTTATTTTAGTCTGTGCTAAATAAATGTATTTAACAGAAACATGGAATAAAAAGAAATGTTCCGGCGATCCCCAAAAAAAAAAAATGCCTCAGGGCAGAAAATGGCAATGATGTGTGCTGAATGCTCTCATTTTTGTGTTTATCGACGATGAACGCTCCCAAAAACTTGAAGTAAACGGAACGAGACTATAGAGTGTTTTTGCTTCCGCTGACTGCCGCACAGCGTGACCTAGCAAGCTGTCGAACTAGCAAGCTTTCGAGTCATGGCCACGTTCTTTTAAAAGTCACCAAATTTAAGTATTTCAAGTAATCCTCGGTGGAAATTTCGGCCTCAAATTAAAGAATTAATAATTATCAATAAAGTTAGAGAGTCCGCCAGTGAATTGGGTCGACGCACCTCCTCGTGATCTGGTCTGCTGATCTACAAACTCCGCATCTGAAGGTGGAGATAAGTGTTTGCCGCTTGTAGCACCTTAATCAGAGAGACATATTCCGAAGGCATCATTCTATCACATATTTGGTTATAGTTTCTAATATATTGATATCCTAAATACACTTGAATCTTGTTTAAAATCTTTCGTGGTAGGCACGTTTCCGCCACAATGTGTCTCGCGTGTATCCACGTGCGGTATACGAAGACCTATAAAAGAACCTATATGAGTTTATTCTTTACTACAATAGGAACATTTGTACACACAAATCTTAACAGCCTCTTTTTTACATTACGCGTACCTGAATCACAGAATCAGGGTACGTAGTTAATGGGAGCACGGAACAGAGTGATTTATTATTTCAAGTTGATGCTTCTAAGTTACAGTAGCGTGGCCCAGTGGTATCTGTCGCGACTTACAGAATGTAGGCCGTAGGTTCGAACTCAGGAACATCAGGAACTTTATAAATTATTTCACCACCACTGCTGTCAAAACGATGAAGGAAAACATCGAGAGGTAACCGGCATGTCATAGAGCCAAACAAAAATATCTAAGACATGTGACATCTGCAAACTCGCATTGGGCTAGGATAGTAGATTATGGCCCACTGTATCCCAACAGTGGGATCATTATATGCTGATTATGATGATGCTTGTAAGTTATTGATAAATGGCAGTTACTGGAATGTAGCTCCTGAACGTGACATTTAATCTGGAATAGATTAGAAAAAAAAATACGAGTGTGCTTATGACCACACGACTGAAGTGAAACTTCTTTCGCTCCATCTGTATGTGTGTATATATATATATATGTGTGTGTACAATATATACATGTATACACATATACATATATTAATTTTCTATAAATATTTAAATTTATTTCATGGTTTCATTGGTAAATTTATATTTTTGCATAGATCTTCTATTTTTATTGAAAAAAAAAAACTCGCCACGGGTGCCTCTGTGCTTATATCCCCCACTTAACTTCCGTTCGCCTTGCCCGATCACTTTTCGTAACGCTTACGTCACGCGTTCGCCAGCTTACTCCCCAAGTCAAGCGTGCGTAAAGAAGTTTCACTTCAAAAAGTCGGAAACGTTCAAAGGAGGTTAGGTATAGTACATCGGAAACCAAATCGTTTTATACATGGGAATACCAGGGTTCTGGTAAAAAAATACAATATAACATCTAGTCTATTTAGGCGCACGTTTCTTCATCTTCTTCAGCCGATAGAGGTCCACTGCTGGACAATGGGCTCCCCCGAGGCTTTCCACGATGACCAGTCTTGTGCTGCCCGCATCCATCGGCTTCCCGTGAGCTTCACTAGGTCATCAGTCCACCTTGTACACACTTTGACACACGTGTATCTTTATTCAAATTTTATTCATGTTAAAAATTTATATTATAATGATCGCAGCAGGTGACGCTCTATAGTCCCTGCCTACCACCATAAGAAGAATGCGTGAGTTTGTATATTTATTCAACTTGTTCAGCTGTAGCGACTATGAAAAGCTTACTTCAAAACCTTTATTCAATAAATGACATATTATTGGAAAGATTGAAATCGTAAGGAGACTCTTCAACAAATGCGATATTTCTCTGACAATTGCTACATGAATATTGTCAAATTACCCTATTCGAAGTTACATACGACCAGAAAATTCGATGAATGTTTGGTTAAAATTAGATATATTCCATGTAAATTGGAATAGAGTTTCATTGTAGAGTTTCTGGGACCCAGAAATTAAATTTTCGGATTGAATGAATATTTCAGTGGTTTACAGAATACACGGGACTGTGTCCAGTGGGTAGTTAGTAGTTAGTAGCGACCTTCACCAGGTCGTCGGTTCACCTTGTCGGGGGCCTACCCACGCTACGTCTTCCGGTGCGTGGTCGCCACTGTGTGGTGCCCCATCGGGCATCAGTCTTACGGGCAATGTGTCCAGCCCACTGCCACTTTAGTGTTGCAAT
The DNA here is from genome assembly GCA_037179545.1 of Sesamia inferens. NCBI lineage: Eukaryota > Metazoa > Arthropoda > Insecta > Lepidoptera > Noctuidae > Sesamia > Sesamia inferens. The sequence goes on from CM073929.1 coordinate 30,285,508, forward strand.
TTTCGGGCTATGTCTGTTACTCTCGTTCTTCTGCGGATCTCCTCATTCCTGATTCGATCGCGCAGTGAAACTCCAAGCATCTCTCCATTGTCCTTTGAGTGACTTTGAGCCTTCTTATAAGGCCCAGTGTTAGCGACCACGTCTCAATTCCATAAGTCATCACTGGCAACACACACTGGTCGAAGACTTTTGTCTTGATTCTACGTAGCTTCCCGAAAGCAGCCCAGCCGAGTTGGATTCGACGATTGACCTCTTACTCGAAGTTGGACCTGCCTAACTGGATAGTTTGTCCCAGGTACACGTAACTGTCAACAACTTCGAGAACAGAGTATCCAATCTTTATAGGAGTCGATACAACATGGGCATTAAACATGACTTTCGTCTTGCCCATGTTCATTTTAAGACCGACTCGCTCGGAGGCTTTATTTAAAATAATTTACCAGTTTTGAAATGTTTCTATATGAAACTTCGACACAACCTAGTTAAATCTAAAACAAACCATACCTGCTAGAAACAAACCATATAATTCTCAAAATAGAGATAAAAAGTATTCGTTTGTATTCAGGAAAATACATGGTGCTTTCTTTTTATGAGCCAATGAAAAATAATATTTCCCGTTCTTGAATGAAAGTTGGATATGTGATTCCAATTCTCGTAAATTTTTATTAGTTCGATGAATATTAGGAAGACTTTATTTTATTATTAACTAATAAAATCTATATTATAATTTACTAAACTTAAAGCTGAAGATTTTGTTTGTTCCAGTGTGCTAGCCCCTAAAACTGCGGACAAGACTTTTTTTTTTTTGCATATGGTAGCCTAATTCTTAAAAAAGGCTATAGGCCATTTAACATCACGCTGAGACCCTTAAGAACTGAGTAAAAAACATGTAGTCAGAAAGAACGCTAAAATAAAGTAAAAGCGTGGACGAGCGATGCATGGGTATGATGACTGGGCGGGGAAAAGATATTTCCCTGAGTGTAAGTTGTGGCATAATTTATAACTTTTTACTTATTATATTATTATTACTTACTTGTAATGGGTATTATTTTTGTGGAATAAACAATATTTCATTCTTTATTTTTATATAGAAAGCATTTTATACTGTTCAAGATTATATCCATGACAAAAAGGCTTACCATTGAGCTGCTTTCAATTTTATAGATTATTTTTGTTTTTATTGTTTTCTTTTAATAATTATACATATTGACATTAAATAGTTTTACATAAATAAAGATGTTGGCTTGAGTTCTTCTAAATGATCTAATGCTTGTATTCACAAATGTTTTGGTTTCGGCTAGATTAGCCACAAAAAATGTGGTGTGTGGACTGTAAAATAGGCGCACGTTAGGAACTCGTATATAGAAATTGCGATACAAAGAGAAACCGCAAGCAAGCGCAGGCAATCAAAGTAAAAGTGTAATATTATTTATTACTATATTTTTATGCGGGCGGAGTTGTGGGTCGAAGCTAGTTTGAATAAACTCCAATCGTAGTTCCGGTTAGGTTTTACAGCAGGAACCGGAAACAGTGATGTTAAATTCATGCCTCTCATAAAAATGGGTTCTTCGTAAATCAAGTAGTAAATTTTAAGAGATCCATGGTTTATTCCTATTTATTCCTATCTATTCTCTTCGTCTTTATCTGCAATGGTTTATGGATCAACATTTGCATTTTTATGTATTTTCTTACAAGGTAAACTTTTGGGCTGGCCTATTTTTTGACCAAAGAATTTACATTGCCATATAACGTGGTAATTTTGCCAGCAATTTAGGTACGTTTCCTAATAATTTCTTTCCACCGACGACGTCACCACCTGCTCGTTGACGGAGAGGACACTGGCTGCCTGGCGGTTTTGGACTTTGAGGCTTACCGTCCTCTTATAGGATCTCAGTATTTGGCGGAAGTGTGCAGCGTATGAGATGGACACAATCCTTCAATGAAAATGTCACGCCAACATGAGAGGAAACAACCTGACCGCGTACCGTGTTCGGAAGCTCTCTTTTTCAAGAGCTTGAGCCGACTGTCGACATTTCGGCACAACGACTATCGGATGATGTGAATAATTTTTTTATGCCCTTTGATCCTAAGTTCGAATCTGCTTCAAATTATGTAACAACTCAAGAAAAAAACACAAAGTTTACATTCACTTCAAAACCTAAAGAGGTTTTGAAGTGAATGTAAACTTTAAACCTGTTACGTTGCGCCTAGCATGAGCATAACAGAAACTGCATAGACAAGAAATTATCAATCCTATTGAGCAGACAACCTGTGGTATGTAATCTATGTTCGTGCTTCTCTGAGACTATGGATACCTGAAGACTTACTTGCCCGTTTACAGATCCAACCAGCAATACGTCTTCCTACAGACAGTGAGATGAGCCGCTCTGTAGAGTAGTAGATGCAGAACAATTTTCTTGACTCGTTTGCTACTGATGCGGAGCGTGCGCGCCTGCTAGCTGTGGGAAGGTGAGAGAAGGGTCTTTGGCTTCATGCACTACCTTCGTCGAACATAGGCACTTTGTACGACGAAAACATTGCGAATGTGGATATACTATGACATACTATGTGATATACTAGAACAGCGACAATCAACCTTATTGCAATGGGATATAAGCGATCTTAAATATATTACTCGGTGGTAGGCTATAACATCGCCTGCCGGCAGAAGTTACCACCCACCAGACAAAGTCTTGCCGTGTTTCGGCATGATGTCTGGTGAAGCCGTACGGAGGACGGGTCAGAGCAGTTGTGTTGCGATGTGTGCCGGGTACGATGTGTCAAATGTTGTTGTGTCGGGAGTTTGGTCGTGGAGGGTCTCCAGATCAATCTCCCTCTGGGTTAAACATTGGATCTCCTGGCTCAACTGCCGTCTTCCTTCCTATTCATGCAGTTTTTTTTTTAGTGAATGGGCTTATTAAACTAGCGCGCTTTACCGTCAACGATTGCATCTCTGCTTGCCATCAGGCAGGATTGCGAACAAGCACTAGTTTATGATTATTAAAAAAAAACAATAAATTTTAACTTTAGACAAACAGTTGACTTTAGGTACTTTCTCATTAGATCCAGTTTTCAACTTATTAAAGGCGTTAACCAAATCAAGTAAACAACACAACTTAACTTGACTTTAACCCTTTACTATGACAATGTCGGTAAGTAACCTATTCCAAATTTAGCCGACGGCGCAGAGGGAGGTTGTGTCAAACTTCAATGTTATCGTGTTATGATGATGATTAACGAGCTTGGTTTTAAACTTTGGTGACACGATTAAGTTCGGAAAGGATGAAATGAGATGGAAGAAAAGAAAGATTTTGTTTTATTTTTTGTCCTTACTCTTGGATAATGAACCTTGTTTTAATTATTTTTGTCTTGGATGTAGGTAAAATCACAATGAGCTGCTACAATACGATATTAATACACGAGATAGGGCTTCTGGCCCGTAAACATAAAATATATATAAGTATGTATATGACAACATAAAATAACTTGTAATTTGAAAACACCTTCCTGCGACGCCCGCCTACATAATATATCTGATGACGTCAGCGACGGCGGAGTGATAGGGTCAGCGTCTTGGTGTGGTGGTAAGGGCTCCATTTTGTAGGTGGCGTTTTGAATTAAAGCATGAAGTGTAAATATATCCTCCAATCTTGACAACAACAATTTAAACAGGCAAACCGACAATTTCGGCCCGAAGAAGTGCCCTGGCCCGTGCCTCAAAGTGAAGTGACCGTCTGTCAATCCCCACTTCCCAAAACGACTCTGTCCAAGTGCCGTCGTTACAAAATAACGTCACAGCGATTGCCCCAGTACCTTCTACATAAATCAAATTAGCAACGTTTATTAAAATGATATCGTTATCCATGACATATCTGTCTCTGTCCTCAAACACGTCTAATCTTTGCACCTCATTCAAGTTAATTTCATTGCTGTGATGTTATGAGCTTTTGCCTTGTGTTTCCGTTGGACTACAATTTAAGTGTCTTCAAGGCTAAAATGAATAGGCTCTTAATAAACTAGCGCGCTTTTCCATCAACGATGCATCACTGCTTACCGTCAGCCGGGATTGCGGTCAAGCACTAGTTTATAATTTTTATTAAAAAAAAAACTTCATTAAAGCACCACGCCGAATGTGATGGTTTTTATCATCATCAACCTGATTCCAGCCTGGATTCACCTACTACTGAGTGCAGGTGGCCTCTTTCTTCTGTTATAATTATCCTTTTCTTATATAGGTCCTGAATCAAAACAACTATCTTTTGGACGGTTTCAATGCCTTTTTTCGCCATTCGGTCTCAGCTTTATTCCATCGATCATCAAGCCCAACGGCTTACCGTGATTTCTTTACGCATGCTTTCGAAGGCACAGCGGGAGTTTTTGTACATAAAAATGGTTTAATCGCGGCATAGCTAAACCTGATAGATCGATAGGTGTAACCATTATAATTTAGCTATTATTATCCTTCTAGCCCTTTCTAGTTCAGATACTCCATTATATAACAGAAATAAAATTTATTCTGATGCAAGCATGTTTCGAATCAAAATTGAAGACAACGCAATTCCCCAATTACAGTCAATTCCTTGTTTACAAAGTAGACAGCGCCTGTCTCTTGGGGGCCTGAGACCACTTCTCGAACAACTCCATTCCGTGTCTCAGAAAGTACGGAAAGCCGTTGGTCCCTGCTGTAATTCGTGGAATTTTGACAGTCATTACGGGTTGTCAGGCGGACAGTCTCCGTGGCGTAGCGGTGGCGAACACCGCTGCGCGAGGAGGCGCGGTTTCGATCCCAGTGTAGTGCAAATAGTATACATGAATATGATTATTTGCACTGGTCTGATCGTGCCTCGGATATCACGTTAAGCCGTTGGTCCCGCTTGACATACAAACATCTAATGGCAGTCGTTACGGGTTGTTGGAGCCCTGCGGCACACATTGCAACACAACTGCTCAGACCCGTCCTCCGTACGGCATCATCAGACATCATGCCGGAACACGCCGAATCGCTTGACGGCAAGACTTTGTCTGGTGAGTGGTAACTTCTGCCGGCAGCCGATGTTATCGCCTAACACCGAGCACTTGTATCATTTCACCAATAAATTAATCTTGTCCTATCTAAACTTGTCAAATTAAATAACAATATAATGGACAACTAAGCCTTTTTCTAAAACAAAAACAATAAATCTTTTCGATTAAAAAACCATCTGTTCTCGAATAAAACTTTCCTCAATTTTAACAAAATCAATTTCCTTAGCTGTCTCGCTATTGGCAGAAGAAATTAGCAATATAATAATAGCATTGAATGCCAAAAGTTTCCCAGTTCCTCTGCCATGTCGGTTATATTCAGACTAACTACACCCAATCGAATTGTCAAATCATGAATATTTAATAGTCATTATGGAGTCGGAACCAAATTCATGGACTTAAGTTACATTTTTAACGAAAATCGTTGATTTTAATTTAAACCGAGTCATTGTGTAGTCTGAGAAAACGTTATTCGTTCAATAACATTGGAATGAAATGAAATCATTTATTATGCTGATCACTTTTACACGTCATATTTTTTTAAACTAGATGGAGCCGGCATTTCCTGACTACCTCTGAGAAGAAAAGCCGAAACAAACTCAGGGATCATCGTTTTTTTTAAGTGCAGACATTAAAAATGTTTACAATATCAATATTTGTTTGCTTTGTACATAACAATCAATTTACGTGATTTAAAAAAACAGTGATTTAAATGTCATAATTGTAGCATAATTACGCATATTGCTTAATGACATTGCTTAGCAGAGCGAGCAGCTGAATCCCAAGCTTTATTGTCTTCTAAAGAATCATTCATTGCGCTATGTACGTAGTCGAGCTAAAAAATATTCGAAAATATGAAGTAATGGATTAGCTATAGGTATCCTTCAAAATTATTCAAGTGGATAATGTCTTACGCAGTGAGGGTTGTGTTTAACAATATGAAAGGTGCAGTACCATATCTTGCACCCTTTCACATTACAACGCCATGGGCTTACTCGTTTCATACAAAGAAAATGCGATTATTCATTACCACTTATGCTTAAGATGGGTTGGGGATTTTTGACTTACATATATTAACTACTCGCGGCCGCCAGCGACTTCTTTCGCGTGGAGTTAGTTATGCTCCGCTCCTATTGGTCGCAGCGTGATGTTGTACAGCCTAAAGCCTTCCTAGATTAATGGGCTATCCAACGCAAATAGAATTTTTCAAATCGAACCAGTTGTTCCTGAGATAAGCGCGTTCAAACAAACAAACAAACTCTTCAGCTTTATATATTAGTATAGATTCAACGTGTTAATTTTTTTGATATCGCTTAACTATGTTCTAAAAATAAAACCAGTACTATATGTCCTAGAAAATGTTGTTCAAAAGTATATAATTTTCATTATGATATGTGTGTACAGAATGTACAGGTCCGAAGACCTATAAAACGATCATTCTTGTTTATACGAAACGTGTATATAGTTTGTTTAGAATAAGCAACTGAATCGATTCCAATCATTTTTAGACCATGTTATATTTTTTCCCAAATACAACATGAAGAAGAACAAGAAATTGTTGCACTTGGATGGGAAGGGCGTGTCAGACTTTTAGTGGCTAAAACTCACCCGTATTCCTTCATTTGCCTATGCGCCAGGGGCTAAGGTATCTCTCTTGATTAGACTTTCCTTGATTTAAAGCACAAATCAAATCCAAACTTTGTTCAAAGGCATATTATTCCGTAAATGATTATTAATCAAAATCTTAAATCTATTCTTTCATTTCATCATGTTTATATATTGAAATCTTATCGATCGTACTCCTCTTTGCTAGACTTGCCTTACAATGCATTTAAAGCACGAATCAAATCCAAGCTTTGTTCAAAGGCATATTATTCCGTAAATGATTATTTAAATGATAAGAATAGCTGGTCGCTCTGATTAACTCAGGACAATGTTTGTGTTCTTTCTCCGGAATTAGCTTACTGACACGTTATATGAGTTCATATAATTATTTTTTTTTACAATACATAAATATGTAAGCTTTCACGCCCTTTATGCCTGGGGCTTTTATTGAAGTAATAAGTTTTTAGTTATTTACATTTTCATTTAAATATATATTTTGCTTTGCTGGTATTTTGGCGTGGTAGCTGGCATATTTTCAATAATTTCATTGTTGTTGTATTTTCTTGTGTTCATCACTATACATAGTATTGTATAAAGTCATGTCTTTTTTTAAATGAACAGACAGCTGTCCTGCTGGGGAGTTTCGTCCACCACTTCTTCTTCCCATCGAAAACACTAGGAAGTGTCGATGGTTGGGCGTTTTGGGGGACTGTCTTATGTAATATTGACGTTCAAAAAGTGCTGATATTCAGCCTAATTTGAATAAATGACTTTTGATTTTGATTTTGAATAACCCACGGCAGTATATAGCAGATAAAGTAGACCTTTTACTTGTTTCCTGAGTGAGTTCACAAAAGTCACGATGTAGATAATATATTTTTGTAAATAATAATAATTGTATATGTAAGTTTATATATATAAGGGCGCCCACGACGCAGGAGTAGGCAATTCCTAGTGTAGCCAACACTATTATGAACGGAGATTCATTTTATCGTTTTTTTTTTTTATAGTTACAGACAAATAATCCAATATCGTACATAGTCATTTATCTATAACTAAAGAATTAGAAAGAAAAATATTAACAGAAGACAGGACGACAATATCCTAGATACTTAAAAAAAAAACAATTTATTACGCAAGGGCAATAATGCGATGATTTTCTTATACATTTCCTACGAAAAAATTCCATTTACCTCGGGTTTCTGGCTTCCAAAGTTTCCACATCAAAATCGCCACAAATCTTGAGTCCTATTTGCATTAAATTTTCCGGAAAAAGCGAGGGATTATGCCGAAATTTCGCTCAATAGGTTTAGTAATATTCGTTCTAAAATGGGACAGATGGACCGAATTGCTTCGCCAAAACGGTTTCCATTTTCCTTAGTAACTTAATAACTGGTTTAATGAATTCAGTGTTGATTCTTAGGATTTGGTTTCAGCTCTTTATTAACTTTATTAGGTCAGGGTAATTTGAGAAGTTGAGGTGTCTTCGAAACATGATACGATTTTTATGCGACTGTTGCCTGGGTTTAACAACCCTCAAGATAAACATTGGCTTATAAAGATATCAGGGATTCGGTACTAAAAGGAGGATGGGTTGCAAATTTTAGTTAAGAAGAAAAACAAATTTTATTTTATTAGGTTGGCTTTGGCTTTAAAAGCAAGTTTAACATTTAATTGACTTAATCAGAAATAATAATCATTAATTTTATGGTTATGTTTTGTTGCGATTTTTTTTAAATAAATTTATTGCTTTATTCTGGGCGTATTATTTTCCGAACAACTACACGTGCCTTCACTCGTGTAGTGGAGGAACTGCAGATAATGAATCAACGGTTACCACGAGCAGTGTTTCAGCCTCTCGAACTTCATAAAGATACTTGAAATTAAATCCTAGAATTAAAACCCAATTAATTGAGCTTATTTTAAATCTACACTCTCTTATCCATCTTATCACTCAAAAATAATGGACTAGTTTTTAGTTTAATAAAGAAACACCAGATAATACAATTGACTATCGACATGATAATGAAAACTGCAAAACTCCTAAAGATGATAATATATTCCTGATCATAAACGAAACGATATCTTGCCAAATGGACCACCGAGCTAAAAGCAACATCGCAACATATCATAATATGTCTCGAGCACAAATTAATGTAATGATTAATGAGAATCGTTGGGGGAGATGCCATAATTCCGTAGGTACTCGATGTTCTTTGTGCCCGCATTCGATCAGAATCGATCATGGATGAGTGTCTTCGTCGAAAACTAGGGCGTAATATTATTTCATTTTAGTACCAACAGGATTAAATTTCCAAAAATACGTTGAATATGAGAGGGTATCTTCTAATAGCAGCCTTATAGGTCGAACGAGTTTTTTACATACCGAAACCTCTCCGTGGATCGGTAAGCACGTTAGGACGATCACTCCTTTTAAAATGCTGGTGTTCCGCTGCATCCATATAGAATGTAAGCCGATCCCAACATGGACGAGAAATTATGATGATGTGGATTATAAATTCACGTTAATATTTTTTATACTTATATTATAAACTAGCGGCCTCCAGGGACTTCGTTCGAGTGGATTTAGTTATGCTCCGCTCCTTTTGGTCGCAGCGTGATTTTATATAGCCTAAAGCCTTCCTGGATTAATGAGCTATTCAACGCAAAAATAATTTTTCAAATCGGACCAGTAGTTCCTGAGATTAGTGCGTTCAAACAGACTCTTAAGCTTTATATATGAGTATAGATTAGACAGTTACCATGTCGTGTGTCTAGTGCCTTTGGAAATAAGTTAATATATTGTAATAAAATATATCTTGTCCTACCTAGACTGCAAACAAGCTACTTTCTACAATATATACATACGAGTATACATTAGTTGCCCGGTAAACTACGTACCACAACAGAATCAATAAATTTTTATGTTGTCTCAATCCGTTCTCGGAAAAGCCGATGTATACAAAAGGTATAATCTTTACATATCTTTTTTTCTTAGATTATTCTCACGTTTCAATAGTTTTTCTGTAATTCGGTACGTCGATAAATATAATAAATCATAGTAAAGAAAAATCGGTTCAGCCGTTCTTAAGGCACAAATGGCGTAACAAACCCAACTTTGTTTTATTCAAGGGTATAATAATATATATATTTTTTGAATAAGACGTTTCAATTATGACGAAGGATGATCGTAAAGCTCCATTCATCCGATGTCTAAACATCTTTCGTGTTCAAACGGATAGAGGAAGTGTATGTGTGACATATATCCCTTGCACTATTTAGCCAGAATAATACCTATAATACAAAAGCTGTTCAGACGTATTTCCAGCACTGGCATTAATAGCTTAAGATCATCATTATACAGCTGCAGTTTTTCTCTGTCAAATAACTTAGCCAACAGCAAACGGATTAACAGCTTCACTGCATATACCTTGAGGCTCAAAGACTTACAGATCTCCCCCCCTTCCTTCTTTTAAACAAACAATAGTATTCCGGAACTGATCAGAACTGTAATTAAAGTTAAATTTGGAGTTCCGTAGTCGAGGTGGAAAAATGAAATTGTTCCTAACAAAGAAATAAGGAAAGAAAGAAAAGTAATTTGCGATAAATATGACGCAAAGAAAAAGCATAAATATTAAAAAGAACAAGTTATGGGAAAATGCGTCGTATCCACGCAAAATAATCATTTCTCAGCATATAATTGTGTTCTATAGGAGACAGAGCCGCGGCGCTGGTTTTTTTCACCCACAGCAAACGTTGGAAAGATGACGTCAACCCGTGCAAGTGTGCAACTACAGTATAAATGTATGCTTAGTGAAAAAAAAAAACCTACCATGACATATATGTGTATATACAAAGTCTTTCACCTTCTTTGCATGACCATTAGAAAGCCATGTTGATTAACGTTTTATATAAAACAGCGAAGAAGTACCCTTGACACCAAAACCAGTAGAGGAATGAAAACCTTTGTATTCTCAAAGGTTTTCATTCTTCTTCTGGTTTTCATGCAACAAGCGTGATGTTTTAATGTATGTTTCAATATTGTGCACTTCCAACGACCAGACTAACGAGGCAGTCACTATAAATCCATACTAATATTATAAATGTGAAAGAGTGTTTGTTTGTTTGTTTGTCCTTCCTTCACGCCGTAGCTAAGCAATCAATCGACCTAATTTTTGGCATACATTTAGTTGAAAAGAAGGAGAGTAACATAGGCTACTTTTAGTCCTAAAAAAACATCAAGTTCCCAAGGGAGATTACTGGAATATTTGTATGTGTACACCAAATATCCTAATATTATAAATCGGAAAGTGAGTTTGTTTGTTCCGCTTTCACGCCGTAACTACTAATCCGATTGTTGTGAAATTTTACAGACGTAAAGTTGGAAGTCCGAATTAAATAATATACTTTTTATCCCGGAAAAAAATTATATTCACGAGGGAAATTTAAAAGCGCGATATAACCGATCTCCACGCGAGCGAAGCCGCGGGCGGAAAGCTAGTAATCAAATATAAATAATTGCTATATTTTTATAGCGGTATTTTATTTGACGTTATTTGTACTCTGTATGCTGGGTCTCCTCATTTTTCTTCCAAAACTCCAATTGTCTTGTGCGATCTCTGGTTATGCGATGTCCATTCTTTGCGTCATTTAGGTTATTGAGCAAACACGTTTTAGGAACATGTGAAGCAATAGATCATCATCAATATATCATCATCATCATCATCATCATCTCAGCGTTAAACCCAGCCGCATCTGAAACTTTTTCAGCTTTTGGAGGCAGGGGTCCGCTTTACCAGTGTGACTGCTGATTTTGGCTAAATTTCGATATTTTCCTTGAAGCGGCTGCCGTCTGACTTCCATAGCCGGAAGGCGATATCGAAGCATTGCAATTAGATCACTTGTTGGACTTTTGAGGGCTCCAACAACCCGTAACGACTGCCATTAGATGTTCGTACGGCAACCGGGACCAACGGCTTAACGTGATTTCCGAGGCACGACCAGACCAGTGCAAATATTCATACAAATATTTGCACTGCGCGGGGATGGAACCCGCGCCTCCTTCGCAGCGGCCGCGTTTGCTACCGCTACGCCACGGAGGCTGTCAGATCATCATCAGTGCATCCGCAGAACAAACAAACTCATCGACAAAGCTCTTCGAGTAGTTAAAATTGAGTGGCTGTGGGCGGGGCACATTACTTGTAGAACCGATGGCCGATGGAGCAGTAAGATTCTGGAGTGGCGGTAAGACTCAGCGTAGGGAGGCCCCCAACAAGGTGGACCGATGATCTGGTAAATACGGGCAACACAAGACCGGTCATTGTGGAAAGCCTCGGGGAAGGCCTTTGTCCAGCAGTGGACATCTATAGGTTGAAGAAGAAGCAATACATTAGCAATATCTTTCTGGTGCTGGTCTACTTCGCATCCAGTGAGTGAAGATTTTAGCCCATCGCTCCGGGTGCATTTCGACACACTCCCATATTAGCCTAAACATTCATTCGTAGTCGACAGGAAAGCGCAGACAAAGGTTTTGAATCTGCACCATACAATAAAAAAAGTAAGATACCACATGAAGCATGTGAGGGACGCATGAATTGGCTTGTACATATGAATATACATGCTAATTAATTCGTCCTATGTAACTATGTAATAAATAGTAACTATGTCCGATATAATAATAAAAACTATATATAATGTATGTATACACAACAGTTCCCACTGGAAAAAAAAATGTTGTACACTATAGATATAAGAAACATGTATCATTTTATATTATATAAAGCTGCTGTAGTATGTGCAACATAGTCTTCAACACGAAAATAAATTAAAAGGAAAAAGGTGCGGACCAAGAGTCTGCAGGACTAAAAAACGCCCTGTGATGACGGGTGTATCTAAAGAAAAAAATCATTCATTCGTTATTTTTTTCTATCATTTCTATGTATAATTTATTGAAACAAAATTATTGCCAATACTACTAAGGAAATTATATTACAAAAGTAATGACTCAGTCCCAGAGACAATATTGATTAAAGAATTTGACCCTAGGGGCAGAACGTGCCTTCAAAAGGTCGCAGTAAACTTTTGTACGCTAGCCCAAAGTTTGGAGCTAAATAGTTGTTAGATCTCAGAGGACCTATCAATTAATTTTTTGGTCCATTTCGGAAGAAAAGTCTATGATTTATCTACCTGAGTTTAAAAATAAAAAAGGTATTTTTTCAAAACTTAAATGAACGGTGAACGAATAGTAGTAAGTAAAATGAAGAAATAGTAAGGTGACGGTTGAGAGGAATTCGTAGAAGATGAAAGAAACATGTTATGCAGACTGTAAATGAGGTGGTATAAGGGTATCAGGCAGTGGTATCTATAAATTAAGCATTGTAGGTGGTAGGTGAAGATATCGGTGAACGAAAAGATTGCGAGGAAACTGGCTTGGGCCATTATGATTTATGAGATTGTGAGGAACCAATAAATGAAATTCGATGACATGTGGGATCTACCAACCCACACTGAATTCCTGTGACGGATTATGAGCCACTCCTTCTCACTGAGAGAAGGTCTTCCTCTTAGCAGTGGGGAGGTTACTGGCTCATTATTTAGGCTAAAGGCTGATGATGTCTCATAAATGGGGGTGATAGTGGAGTGGTAGTGGAAGTACATAGAAGCACAACTACCATCCAGCAGCTTCGATCCTGTTAAAATCTGTTATTTGCTAGTTTGAAACTATTTGTGTGCCAAATTTCATCAAAATCTGTTCAGAATAGTTTTCGTAAAAGAGTAACATATACACCTATTAATCCTAACATAAAAACTTAGGCGCATATAATATTATTAAGCTAGATTGTTGGTCGTGTTGTTGAGCTCCTTGATTTCTGAATTGCATCCCTAAATGATTGCTGACAATGCTTACACTGGCTGGACTGGTCGGCTTAAATCTATGATTCTTTCTTCGAAAGAACATTTCAGCCACTAATCTAACTAACATAATGTACAGAGTTTAAAAAAGACTTAGATCCTTGAATTTGTTTTTCTGTTTCTACACAGGGGTAACGAGTTAGAAAATGTTGACTCCATCTAGCTTATATTTTTATAATATGTAAAATCCCAGTCGCACCCGAAGCTTTTTCAACTTTACCAGTCTAACTTCTGATTTTGGCTATACTTCGATATTTTCCGTGAAGCGACTGCCGTCTGACTTGCATAACCCGAAGGCGATATCGAAGCACTGCAGTTAGATCAATTTGTTGGACTTTTGAGGGCTCGAACAACCCGTAACGACTGCCATTAGATGTACGTATGGCAATCTGGACCAACGGCTTAACGTGCTTTCCGAGGTACGACCAGCCCAGAGAAACTATTCTTATTCATTCATGCATGCAGTGCAGAATATTTGCACTGCGCCGGATTGAACCCGCTCCTCCTTGTGAAGCGGCCGCGTTCGCTACCGCTACGCCACGGAGGCTGTCAACTGGGTCTATGTCTGTCGTTATAATATATATAACATGTAAAATTGATTCCGATATCATATTTAGAGAATACCTACACAATTTCATTTCATTGTGTTACTTTTTCCGTGCTGTTAATTTAATTGTAAGGTACTCCAGAACACTAATTATGCAAGGGAGGCTTGTCATCAACGGCTTTTGTATCGGAAGCTTGTCGGCAAAGAAAAGCAAAAACTCTTTGCGCGGAGAATTACAGCTTCTCGTAAAGTCTTTCCTGTCGAGACAGTAACGAATAAACACAACAGTATTTCAGGCACAGAATGTGAAAGAAACTGTGTTTGAACACAACAAGCTTTAAAAAGGAACTGCATGAATAAAAACATGGAGTTTGTAGACATTACTATTTTGAGTTGGAAATTGAACGCTCGGCTCAACGTCCAAAGTTGAAATCCCAACAGCGCGAATGGACGCTGTAGGTGTTAGATATCGTCTGGTGTTCGTGAAAACGGGCAGCTATGAATTGTACCACCTCGTAGATCTAGTGCTTGTAAGTGAAACTGTTAAGTAGAATGGAATACAATACTCTTTATTATGTATGCTAACCAAAGGATATAAGTAACCAAGTCGTCGTATACAGTATGTTATGAAAACCCTGTCCGACCCATAAGGATAATAAAGATTAGATAAACACATGACTAAATATACTATAAAATTTTACGTAATCATCATAGTACCAATACAAATGAATTTTGAAATAATCTTTTTTCCCGCGAATTAATTCCAACTTCTTTTTCTTTTTAAAAAAGTGACAACACCGGTATTATTATGAGCGAATAGCGATGCGACCAACTGCCGCGTGCCCTGCCGCCCGCCGCCCGCGGAAGGGTGATTAACGCACATTTATTAAGTTACCTCTTTTTGCGAAATAATGATAATTTTTTTAGGGGGATTTTTTTCAAGTTTAGCCCGGTTTTGTATCCATTAATAGAATCAGTTATCGATACCTAACAACATCTTCACGGGTCGGACAGGGTTTTCTTAACATACTGTATAGTTGAAATTTAGTAAGAAATGAATTGAATTTTTCGGATAAAATTTTAATTTAATATATTGAAAATAAATAGTAGGCTTATCAAACTTCAAGATTCACATAATGATTGGGCGGGATTACTGACAAGCACTAGTTTATAATATGTAAATAATGTTTTGGGCGAAGATAAGGGTAAGTAAAATTTAATACGTTATATATTAGCTTAGCAGGAGATATCATTTTATGATTTCGAATCCAAAAAAGAGTGTATTTTTACTAATAATCATCATGATTTTGTTGAATATATTTCGAATACAATTCTTATGCCAATTGATTAGTTGTTTATTATACACACTTTTACGGATACATCGTGCCACTAATCGTTTATTCTTTTTGGTCTAAAACGTAAATAAATATGTATATCTATTCATTCCAAGAGTCTAGGTGAACTATATTCAGTTCATTGCACGAACATTACAATTCCTGAGGAATTAATTTGTACGAAACACGTTGAGAGCCAAACTTGCTTCTACTTGTAATAGGACCCAAACTCCAGTAGATCGGCCAAGTTCGCCGAATGTCGGCAAACTTCGTAAAATGCCTAATGTATAATTATATTGATGAAACTCTTTTATTCTTGCAACTGTGAGCTTTGAATGTACGGACGTAGAGTTGAAATTCTGTTTGAGATGGGTACTGCCCAGTGTAATGTATTAGAAGTAATACCAAAGTTTTTGGTACATCTTATGATTTGAGGTAAGAAAAATAATTCATGTGCTGTGACTTAATTTGATTTTAAACTTTTGCTTCCAAATTTATTGTGAAAGTTAAGTAACACCGCAAAGAATATACAAACTGGTAGGTATACAATATATAATGAAAACCCCTAAACTTAATAAAAAATCATCCTATAAAAATAAATATTATTTCGCAAAAGGTGGTAACTTAATACATGTGCGGTAGGTAATACAAGTGCGGACGAAATCGGGCAGGGCAAGCAGCACGGGCGAGCATTGCTCATAATAATACCGGCGAAATTTATTTCAAAATTCATTAGTATTGTTACTATGATGATTACGTAACATTTTATATTTTATTTGTTCATGTGTTTACCTAACCTTTATTATCCTTATGGGTCGGACGGGGTTTTCTTTACATACCTATGGTATATGTCGCAGTCAACTGTTTAAATTAGCCGTTTCATCAACCGCCTGGATTCTGGAAGTTTCTGGTGCTCGCCACCCTTGTTCTCTCAGCTGACCATAGTTCTAATCTATTTAGGGTCAGGGTGTCCCGATCAGGCCTAAGCCGGCCAGGATGTCCTGGCTGAGTTACTGCAACCAATTCGGGTCAGACATGATTATTACACTGTTCTAACTTGAACTTAATTTATTGAATATTAATCAGGCCTTTAGTTGATCGACCGCAATTCAGTTAAACGGTCAGGCGGTTCACTAAGCGGCTATTTAAACCAGCTGGGTGAGACATAGATCACTTATGTACAAATCCTACTATTTAACTATTTTCTGTGTAAGACTTCGACGCAAAATGGTGATCTTAAAGAACGTTTCAAGTTCCTTCATGACACACATAATAGATATCTGAGGCCATCGGAAAACCTGATATTAGACATGCCGCATGCATGCCACTAGTTTCTATGAAAAATCCTTTACTGTAGGTACAAGCAGTTCGGCTATGGAATGACTTGCCCGTGTCCGTAAGGCGTGCTCAAACACTGTTTACTTTTAAAACTATGGTAAAAAAGCACTTCCTCTCTCTTTAAACATATTATTATATTTTAAGTGCTCTTGTATGATATTTATTAATTAGATGTATAAATTTATTTAAACTAGTATGATAACGTATACATTTATTGTATAATCTATGTAAATAGTAAGTATCTGATTTTCGAACCTGACTAATTATAAATGTCAAAAATTCAAAACCATCAAACTTTGCGAAATATTATAATAATAATAATATTTTTATAAATCTGAAAGTTAAATTTCAGCCTGCGCCTGAACATCAATCAAATTGCTAAATGATTGATTATTCTGAAATTCGGTAAATAAATCCTTTTATATTATTTTACAAAGTATTCGGTTTAACGAAATATTGAAAAGTCATCTTCATCTGGAGGGATTTGTGGGTAAATGATTCACATCTGCAAGGGTTATGGGTGATCGAGGGTTAACCATCGCTAGTTTTGGGCAGTTCGTGGATGGGTTACCTTTCATGTCTAGAGATTTCTGTAAAACACGTAAATTGGTATCGGCTGTCATTCATTGTTCTTTGACAGTCGTTACAGGTGGTCAGAAGCCCAAAAGTGAGACATGAGAACCCAGAAACAGAGTTACGCAGGTCAGACAAGCAGTTTCTCCATATTCTTCTTCTTCTTCAGCCTATAGATATCCACGGCTGATAAATGCCTCCCCCAAGGCTTTCCACGATGACCGGTCTTGTCCTGCCGCATCCATCGGCTTCCCACGACCTTCTCCAGGTCATCGGTCCACCTTATTGGCGGCCTCCAGAACCTTACTGCCCCATCTCTCTATATTACAACCCATTATATGTAGTTGGGAAAACATTAGGCATATTGACTCACCTTTATCAGGAGTTGAAAATATTTATCACATAAAGGACATTATATTTTATATATTTCTTACGAGTTCCATAAATATTATGATTGGTATCGTAGTAAAACTTTTTTAAAGGCGAATGTACGAATGTGGGTGCGAGTGTAAATGTCAAAAAGGGGCAAAACATCTAAATATGATTTTAATCATCGATTTGTGTTTATAGTTATTCAATTTATAATGTATTTAATATACACAATCTAATTAATAACAAACTTAAAACTCTGAAATCAATTTAAGCACAGTACAGCTTATTGATCGACAGTTGAAAACTGGAAACAAACACAATCAACAATAAACAGTCGCTAATTACTAGTTAACTTTAGGCAACGTTTATGAATAGAGGGGAATGTATCAAACACGTGATGACTACCAGCTAACCCGCACTTCTACTTGTCTCGAACTGCGAACACTCGCGTTCGCCAAATATTCGAATAGTTTGATTCGATTATTTGAATTGTTGCGAATCATTCGCATATGCAAATATAAACGCGAATGTTCGTAACATCCCTGATGTAAAGTGCGTGACACTTCATTTAGTTGGAATTTGCCGCGGATAAACTTTGACGTACATTTAATTACTATCTGTGTACTAGTTTGACATTACAAAGCTGTCAGTCATAACTGACAGACTGATACCGCATGGAAAATTTTGGTGGTTATGTGACTTTAACAAGTAATTAAAAACTGATAAAACAAAAGCTCCAAATGTTATTTGTCTTTTGCCTTTGTTTAATTAATGTTGAAAAATTTCTTGTAAAACTTATATGAAGTAAGGTAATATTTAAAATAAAATCCTCTTTTCAGAGTAACTCAATTTTGGTTATAGTTTTACTGTTCATCACAATATTCAAATATATGGCCCTGGATAACGACGTCATTTTAATAAAAGTTGCTCATTTGACTTCTGAAGTAGTGGCACAAATGCTGTGACGTTATTTTGTACCAGAGTCGTTTTGGAAAGTGGGGATTTTCGAACGGTGACTTCGGATTGAGACGCGGGCCAGGGCACTTCTCCGGGGCGAAACTGTCGGTTTGCCTATTTAAATTGTTGTTGTCAGTTTATTTCCTGTTGGGTTAATTCAAAACTTCACCTACGAAATGGAGCCTTTACACCAAGATATTGACGACCCTTTAGCTCCGCCGTCGCTGACGTCGTCACATTTATTTGAATAATGTGTTTTTTTTCTATAGTATTACAATTAGGTAGGTTAAACGGACTGAATATAATATTTTTATTTTCAGTAGTTCAGACAAACCCATCCAGCTATTAAAAAAGTAATAAACATCACATACACACACACACTCATAGTTTTTCGGTATATATACGAGTGATTATCTGCCTAGACTTTTCCTAACTGTCTTGGGGTCGACGCCCTATCTAACCAGATTCACATGTCCTATAAAATAAAACAACTAACTAATTAAATAAAATAACTTTGCAACGATAGTAACGCACGGATGGATGGAACGATAGTAGATACCTATGTACCTACTACCGTTCACCAGTTAACTCATTGTTTCAAAGTACACGTCTATTTGAACTGCTAAATAACATAGAAGTACAGGTATAGTCAAATTTACTTAGTAAAGTTATTTTATTTCATACTAGCGGCCGCTCGCGACTTCGTTCGCGTGGAGGTAGTTATTTGAACATTTTATTTTCACCCCAAAATATACAGCATACATTTAAAATTTATGTTATGCTCCGCTGCTATTGATCGCAGCGTGATGTTATATAGCCTAAAGCCTTCCTGGATTAATGAGCTATCCAACGCAAAAAGATTTTTTCAAATCGGACCAGTAAGTAGCTCCTAAGATTAGCGCGTTCAAACAAACAAACAATGAAACAAACTCTTCAGCTTTATATATTACTAAGTATAAATTCGTTGACGTCTGATAATTCGCACAAATAATGCGACACTTAATATAGGTAACGTATTTTGCGCGGAACCTAGATAAATTCAAATAAGGGCAAAGATAATGATGAATAACGAGTATAAGAAGAAATCGTTGCTTTATTTCACTAATAGTATACATTTTTTACCCTCCTCTGTTTCAGTCAAACACACACCTATACAAGTACCTATACAGTATGTTAAGAAAACCCTGTCCGACCCATAAGGATAATAAAGGTTAGGTAAACACATGACCAAATATAATATAAAATTTTACGTAATCATCATAGTACCAATACAAATGAATTTTTAAATAATCTTTTTTTTCCCGCGAATTAATTTCAACTTCCCCGAAATTTGGTAATTTTTAAAAAGTGACAACACCGGTATTATTATGGGCGAATAGCGATGCGACCACGTGCCGCGTGCCCTGCCGCCCGCCGCCCGCGGAATGGGGTATAGGTGTCCTTAGCACACCTTTATTAAGTTACCTCTTTTTGCGAAATAATATTTATTTTTTTAGGGGATTTTTTTTTTTTTTTTATTTTAGCCCGGTTTTGTATGCATTAGTAGAATCAGTTATCGATACCTAACAACACCTTCACGGGTTTTCACAGGGTTTTCTTAACCCTTAACCACCTGACATACGTCTCACGGGCCGGGTCGGCACGGGCAGGATCCTCATGGGAGGGGACTGGAATGCATGGAGTCCGTGGTGGGGAAGCGTCGAGGAGGACTCTCGGGGGGAGTCCCTGAGGGGGTTCTTTGATGATATGGAGCTGCACGTATTGAACGAAGAAGTCGTCCCCACCTTCGATACGGTCCGTGGGGGCAGGCGGTACACGAGTCATGTCGATGTTACCGTCTGCACCCAGGGGCTGTTGAGAAGCGTCCTTGAGTGGAAAGTGGACGACTCCGTGACAAGTTCTGATCATCGGGCGATACGTGTGGTTCTGGGTCTCAAGGTGCCCTCCGGGGGTAACACCCGGTGGACGAGTCGGCGCTTCAACACCCGGAAGGCTGATTGGGGTCGTCTCACCGAGGAAATGCAAAGCGGGATATCCGCTCGAGGGCTCACCCTGGAGCGGATATCCAACGCCCAAACGAGGGGCGAGCTTGAAGGGGTGGTCTCGGACTACATAGAGTCCGTATCCGAAGCGTGCGGGAGGGCTATCCCCCCGCACAGACCACCCCAACCCAAGAAGGGCTTTCCTTGGTGGAACGACGAGCTTGAAAGGCTGCGGCGCGACGTGAACACAAAGCGGAGCAGGATCCGCTGTGCCGCGCCGCGTCGCAGGCAGTATGTAGTGGAAGACTACCTGAGTGCCAAGGCGGAGTACGAGCGGAGGGCGGTCAACGCCCAGACTGCGAGCTGGAAGCAGTTCTGCTCGATGCAAGAAAGGGAGTCTATGTGGGACGGTATCTTTCGGGTGCTGAGAAGGGCGTCAGGTCGTCCCGAGGACCAGCTACTCGTGGAGGGTGGAGTTGTGCAGAGCCCGGATCAATCGGTCGCGCTGCTGGCCAGAACATTCTTCGCCGATGATGACGCGTCTGTGGACTCTGAGGTCCACACCGTCATCAGAGGTCGGGCGGATCTGGTCAGCATGCGCTTACCGGGAGAGACCGACGACCCCCCGATTACCAGGGGGGAGTTGGTCCGGACTCTGCGCAGCTTCAACCCTAAGAAGGCACCGGGTCCGGATGGTTTTACGAGCGATATATGCTGCCGAGTAATTAACCAGGATATCCAGCTATTCCTGGCCATCCTGAACCGGTGTCTCGACCTGGCGTGCTTCCCGGCGCCGTGGAAGGAGGCATCTGTCGTGGTGCTAAGGAAGCCGGCGCGTCCAGACTATGCCCGCGCAAAGTCGTATCGCCCCATTGGACTACTCTCCATCCTGGGCAAGATTTTGGAGAAAATCCTGTGCCGGCGAATCCGCTGGCACTTCTTGCCCAAGTCCAATGCGCGGCAATACGGCTTCGTACCGCAGCGGAGCACGGAGGACGCGCTGTACGACCTGATACAACACGTCAGAGGCATCCTCCACAAGAAGGAGATCGCCCTGATAGTCTCTCTTGACATCGAGGGGGCGTTTGACAATGCATGGTGGCCTGCTATAAAGTGCAGAATGATTGAGAAAGGTATTCCCGTTAATCTTAGGCGTCTTGTCGAGGATTACTTCAGGGACCGGAGCGTAGTCGTGCGCTACGCGGGGAAGACGATGCGGAAGCCCCAGACCAAGGGCTGTGTCCAAGGCTCCATCGGTGGGCCTCTCTTCTGGAACATGCTGCTGGACCCTCTACTGGACAACCTGGATTCGCTGGGCGCGTACGTGCAGGCGTTCGCGGATGATATCGTGTTGGTGTTCTCTGGGCACACGGCGCTCGGGATCCAGCGGGATGCCAATGCCGCTTTAGCCTGTGTGCACGAGTGGGGTGTCATAAATAAGCTGCGCTTCTCCGCCGAAAAAACTCAGGCGATGGTTGTCACGCGCAAGCTTAAATATGACACTCCGGTCGTGCAGATGGGTGGCGTTGACATCTCGATGGTGACCGAGATCAAGATCCTCGGAGTCATCGTCGACAGTAAGTTGACCTTCAACAAGCATATTTCATATGCTTGTTGCAAGGCAACTAACCTTTATAGGAAACTGTCGGCGATGGCTCGGGTGGATTGGGGCTTGTGTCCGGAGATCATCAGGACGATATACACCGCGGTGGTCGAACCCACCATCCTGTACGGCGCGAGCTCCTGGGCGAAAGCCGCCGAGAAGATCTCTGTGCAAAGAACCTTTGCTACCGTCCAAAGGGGCTTTGCACAGAAGATCGCCAAGTCACATCGTACGGTGTCGCTCAATGCAGCACTCACGCTGTCGGGTCTCCTCCCGCTCGATCTTCGAGTGTTGGAGGTCGCCCGGCTGTTTGAGTGCAAACGGGGACGTCCGATAGATGAGCTGGAATCCCGCGAACTGGAGGAGCGTAGGGCCTTCACGGAGGCCCCTCACCCCGCCAGTGAGCCAGATGTTGACTATCAGTGTCTGGAGAATATGCTCCCCGAAACTGTGGCTCAGCTACAGCTCCCCGCTCATCTGATTTACACAGACGGTAGTAAATCGGATGAAGGGGTCGGGGCGGCATATTCATACTGGCGGGATGGGTCCGAGATCCGGACCAAGCGAATGAGGTTGGAGCCGATGTGTACCGTCTTTCAGGCGGAGCTGCTCGCGATAGCCAGGGCTACGGACCTGGTTGTCCTGAGAGGCTTCGACTGCGCGGCGGTGCTCAGCGACTCTCGATCCTCGCTCGACTTGATCCGGAACCCGGAAACGCACCATCCCCTTGCTACCCATATTCGTAAGAATATCAGGGAGCAAGAGGGGAGTGGTAAAGTCCTCCGGTTCTTTTGGGTGAAAGCTCATGTCGGGATCCCCGGCAATGAGCGCGCCGACGAATTGGCTAGGCAGGCGGCGGCCCAGTCCAGGGTCGCCCCGGCGTATGACAGGTGTCCAGTCTCATACGTCAAGCGACGTTTGAGGGAGGGCACAGTAGCTGTCTGGAATGGGAGGTACACCGGCGGGGCCACGGCTGGGGTCACGCGAATGTTCTTCCCCAACGTGGTGTGCGCGCGCAAGGTCCTGAAGTGCCTCGACAGGACGTCTATCTGGGCGCAGATCCTGACGGGTCACGGCGGCTTCGCTGCGTACCTGCATCGCTTTAAATTGAAGGATAGTCCAGCCTGTGTGTGTGACACACAGGCCACGGAAACGGTGCAACATCTGTTGCTGGAATGCCCGAGGCACGACCGCGACAGATACGACCTGGAGGTAAGCACTGGTAAAAAACTGACAGAAACATCAATCGCCGAACTCATGGCAGATAAACACTCCAGGCCGTATCTGGAGCGGTTCTGCCTCAAAATTGCAAAGGCATCAATAGAAAGAAATAGGACGAGGGCAGCACAGCCAAGCGCTGTGCCGTCGGCAGGAATTGTTTAAAAGTGAAAATTATATAGAAGAAAGATAGCTATAAGTAAGATAAGATTAATTGTATAAGAATTGTAGTATGACATAAAAGAAAAGAATGACTGAGAAAAGAAAAGAAAAATTGACAGGGGAAAAAAGCGACCCCGAAAAGAAAACGACAAGGCCAATGCCGCTAAAAAATAAGTAAGCGCGAAAAAAAATAGAATTGGCGGAAAAGAAAATAAAAAGCAAACAATGATTCTTGCCATGCAAGAAGAAAAGAGACGGCACATAAGAAAAAAAAAAAAAAAAGACATACGTCTCACAGACGCCAGTAAATAAAAATTGCTTATATTTTGGCGCGCAAAGCACGTATCAACTTGCACGTTCCTGTACCTTCTCGCCGCGTCCCTCAGTACCGCGCAAGCGTTCGTCGTGGTCGTAGGTGCGCGCGTTTATCATAGGTAAATAAAAAACTGGAATGTCCGTCTATGAGACGGGTTGTAGGTGGTTGCGTGATTTTTTTGAAATTTTGTTTTTTTGGTGTTTCAGTTTAAAATGGCTTCTAATGATAGTGTTATTGAGCGTTGGTTAGAGCAAGATTTATCTGATGAGGAAAACCTACCAAATGATGAATGCAGCGACGTCGATGTGGACATTGGCATACAGCACGCATTGGAGGATAGTTGCGAATCGAATCCTGAAGGTTAAGAATCTAATTCTGAGGAGAACCATGGCGTTATTGTATCTCAACCTCAAGTATTTCCTGCAGAGCAAGAATTTTTGTCTGAAGATGAAGTTCCTTTGTCAGAAATGAGTTCGAGACGTCGAAAAAAAAACTATTTCGGTAAGAATCGTTTTCGGTGGTCTTCTGCTCCTCCATCATTACGCTCAAGAACATTACAGAGTAATATAGTTGAAGAAAGAGAAGGTATAAAGCCAGCGTACCGGAATGAACTAAATGCCTTCACCACTGGACATTTGGGCGAAATTTTTCACTGACGAAATGCTTGAAAAAATAGTTCGTAACACAAATGTGAAGATTCAAGAAATTAGACCCAATTACCAAAAGCCAACCTGTGTTCACGACATGGATCTTATGGAATTGAAAGCGTTTATAGGGCTTCTCTTTTATACAGCTATATTTAAAGAAAATCATGAGCATTATACATCATGGTATAGTAGTGACGGGACTGGACGGGAAATATATAGCTGCATCATGAGCAAAAATCGATTGGAAGTATTGCTAAAAACCCTTCGATTTGATGACTCCGAGACCAGATTAGCACGTAGAGAAAACGATCCTTCTGCGCCGATTGCCGAGCTCTTTAACTCATTTATTGAACAATGCCAAGCTGTTTATGCGATTGGCAGTTATGCATGTATCGATGAAATGTTGCTGGCGTTTCGTGGAAGATGCAGGTTCAAAATGTATATGCCCAAGAAACCTGCCAAGTACGGCATAAAAATACAATGCCTTACAGATGCAAGATCGGGGTATCTTTTGAATGCCTGTATTTACCTAGGAAAAGACTCCGATGGACTGACTTTACCAACAGAATATCAGCGATTAAAAAAACCAACTCAAGCTGTACTGCGACTTATTTCTCCAATAGAAGGATCAAACAGGAATGTTACTACTGATAATTGGTATACTTCTATTGAGCTTTTAGATGCACTGAAAGACAAACATCTAACCGTTGTGGGAACGGTGAGGAAAAATCAAAGACCAGCCCGTCATCGACTTGTTGATTCAACGATCTTTGGTTTCACAAAATATATAACTATATCATCTTATGTCCCAAAAGCAAATAAAGCAGTGATTACTATGTCGAGTATGCATTATATGCCAGACGTAGATGATGTTAAGAAGAAACCGGAAATCATACTTTTCTACAATCGTACCAAGATCGGAGTGGACCTGCTCAACCAAAGATGTTCAAATTATACCACAGCCCGCCGAACGCGTAGGTGGCCATTAGCAGTATTTTACAGGCTGCTCGACATTTCGGCTTCAAACTGCTACGTAGTCAGTTTATCTACTCAAGCCCAGGGACAAAAAGTTGAGAACAGGTTCAAATTCATGAAGAGACTAGCTGAACAGCTCACCAGACCGCATATGGAGCGTCACGAAAACAACGTGAAGATTCAACGTGACATTCGAATCGCACTTCGTCGCATCCTTCACTGCGGTAATGACTCCACCCCACCAACTCTACCAGGTGGAAGCAGTTCCGAAGAAAGATTGGCTTCTAGAAAAAACTGCTCAACCTGCGACTCTAAAAAGAAACGCAGGACACAATACATGTGTTTTGAGTGTAAAAAGCCAATTTGTATAGAATGCTCCAACAAAATTTGCATTCACTGTCGGGAAAATCTATAGGATTGATGCCCTGCAATTTTTCAAAAGATGTGATTATAATGAGAAAGTGTTGATTTTATATGTCTTGTTGATTATTCTATTTTTTATAAACAGAAAGAAAAAAGTTCCTATCTCATGTGATTATTTTTATAGATCTCGTTTTTTGAATAACAAATTGTTTAAGCTAGAATTAAGTGTTGTTTCAAACAAATTAAGATTTTAAGAAAATATATTGAGTTTTCTGTGCCTTATTTGATTTAATAAATACTTTGATATGTATTTTGATAGATTTCAATTAAAAAACCAAACCTTTTACCCTTACATTTTACATACGAAGTTCTTTTCACTCGCCCGTCTGTGAGACGTATGATAGGTGGTTGTGTGACAAGATTATGTGGTAGGTGGTAGAGGGTTAACATACTGTATAGGTGTGAATAGTGAATGTTCGGAGGTCGCACATAACCGTTTGAACTAACTGGGTACTAAGAACAAGCGTTTGATCTGAATTGAAGCGTATTAGCGCGCTGTAGCTGCCGTATTCAATATATATATATTATGTAAGGTTATGTTGACAGAATTATTACATACATTGTTAAATGCATAATCGTAAACCCGTACATCCCCGTCCCAACTAACTTTCTTGATGGATTTTATCCGTATTAATGACATCAAATTATGATTATTTTTGTGTGTCTGTCTATGTTCATATTTAATATAATTAACCATAATATATTTAACCTATTTTTTTTGGTTTGTTTCAGTGTACCTACTAACACTTGTCTACAAGTCTGACAATGAACACAGTGTTATCAAATTATTATTGAATTAGAATTGTATTTTATTTTTGTGTGTATGTCTATGTTCATATTTAATATAATTAACCATAATATGTTTAACGTATTTTTATTATCGGTGGTCGAGGTGGCCTAGTGGTTAAAACACCAGCCTCTTAAGTATGAGTGCGAGGGTTCGATTCCAGGCAAGGCAAGTACCAATGTAACTTTTGTAAAGTTGTATGTACTTTCTAAGTATATCTTGGACACCAATGACTGAAGGTGAAGGAAAACATCTTGAGGAAACCTGGACTTTAAGTCTGAAATTGCCAACCCGCATTCAGCAAGCATGGTGATTACGCTCAATCCTTCTCTGTATGAGAGGAGACTTGTGCCCAGCAGTGGGATGATAAAAGGTTGATGATGATGATGATTTTTATTATTATTTTTTTTTTGTTTGTTTCAGTGTACCTGCTAACACTTGTCTACAAGTCTCACATTGAACACAGTGTTATCAAATTATTATTGAATTAGAATTTTATTTCTTTGCCTTCGCACTTTTTGTCATAGTACATTAGACATTGGCACCATTGCCATAAACAAAAATAGAATAGTAAAACAATTACTTGTGATTGTGATACATTATACATACTACACTACATTTTGTAAGGATGTCTGTTCCTTTAGTATGTATTCTATAAATATTCGAATGATGAAATATCGGTGCAGGTAAAAGGTTATAAAAATACTGGCCAAGCGCGAGTGATACCGCACACGAATGAGATTGAGCCTGGTGACACACCGATAGTGGAGGTTTAGTTCCAGTGTCTCGTTTATAAACCATGCTTATGGTACCCTAAATAATGAAATATAATTAAGAAATATTTACAACGTTATTTTTTTTTAAATCAAAACACGTGTGAAGTATTTTCAAGTAAAGAGTCTATGCACAAAATTGCAAAAAGATATTACGGAAAAGTCTCTCTCAAAATCTTATTATCTTACCTGCTTGTCCCGAAAAAAATATTGTCAAAGAGCCGCTCGCCTCCCCGCGCCGCAGCGGCGCGGTGTTGTCTTGCTCTTATTGATAATAATTTCTGCTTCTTTGTTTGTAATTAACTAGTGATAACACTTTCCATCACATTTGCAGGCTTTGAACTGTCATAATAATTAAGTGTAAGTAGATATTATTACGTACTTTACTCCTAAATTTAGTCGTACGTACCTAGTATCACGATCTACCGTGAACTGTGTTGTGCACTTGATAACCACACTGCAGGAATTTTTAAACGTATTAGGGAAATAATATAACATGGTGTAAAAATTATTGGAGTTGATTCAGTTGCTTATTCTGAACAAACTGTGTTCAGGTTTCGTATTAAGAAAAACTAACGTTGTACAATTAAAT
Source organism: Sesamia inferens (assembly GCA_037179545.1). Taxonomy (NCBI): domain Eukaryota; kingdom Metazoa; phylum Arthropoda; class Insecta; order Lepidoptera; family Noctuidae; genus Sesamia; species Sesamia inferens. Next base: position 30,313,646 of record CM073929.1, read on the forward strand.
TAGTATGATATACTATCTTTACTGTATAATCTATGTAAATGGGACACTGTAGACTGCCCAAATTATGTGTCTCTCCTTCCTCTTGGTATTCTGTTCAAAGGTTGTCTATAAAAGATCGTTCTTAACGATAACATTGTCTCACCCGTTTTTTATGTTTCTATCATTTACATAGTGTACATAAGAAAGAGTATTATGTTCTATTGTATTATCAAAATCTATACAAATATATAAAGCTGAAGAGTTTGTTTGTTTCTTTGAATGCGCTCATCTTAGGAACCACTGGTCCGATTTGATAAATTATTTTTGCGTTGGATAGCCCATTAATCTAGAAAGGCTATATACCATCACACTGCGACAAACAGGAGCAGAGCATATAAATAAAATAATAAATAAATAAATAAATATATACCGACAAATCACACAGATTGAGCTAGCCCCAAAGTAAGTTCGAGACTTGTGTTATGGGATACTAACTCAACGATACTATTATTTATAATAGATACATATATAGATAAACATCCAATGAAAAAACATATCGAAACCTACGCTGGTGAAACCGCGAGACGCAGTTAGTATAATCTATTGTTCGTTTGCAATGATTATATTATAATAGTACTAAGCACGCATGCATAAAGATTCCGACAGCATTTCACCGATTCATCAATTTCCACTCAAACGTGAATAGTAACTGTTTCATTTCGGATATGTGTGGTTTATTTCGTTGTAGGCGGGTTTCAGCGTGCATTGACACGTCACTGTTTAGTTACCTAGCTGTACTAGATAGTATTGTGCTCGGGAATGTGGTGGGAATGAGGTTAACCGCAAATTCAATTAATACTAAAGGAGAAATGGTATTGAATTACAAGTTGGAATTTCCAGTCCCAGTAGGTAAGTTTAGTTAAGCTCACTTACCTGATAATCTCCTCAATTCTTTGGTTCACAAACTAAATTTAAGCTCAGTGAACCTTTTTCTTTCTATCTCACCAGGAAAACTTTTCCCGGTGGTAGGCCATAACATCGGCTGCCGGCAGAAGTTACCACCTACCAGACAAAGTCGCTCTTGCCCCGTGTGGTGCCGGGCTTAGAATAGTACCAAGCCATATCCTCCCGTGGGTGTCGTAAGAGGCGACTAAGGGAACTCACCAGGGAAGCGGGCAGCAGCGCTTTTCCTGTATAATATCAAGTCAGTGCGATCCCCAACACGCCTGCCAAGCATGGGGATTATGGCAAACACCCCAATGATGTACACGACACATCCCAGGCCCCTAGTTCCGCTTAAATAACGCTTCGAGAAAGAGGTGTCTCGTCGAATTCAGCTCAGCTGGGCAGCGTTCGGGAGGCTACGATACATCTTCTCGTCGTCCAAGATACCACAGTGTCTCAAGACTAAAGTCTTTGACCAGTGTGTTTTGCCAGTGATGACTCACGGAACTGAAACGTGGTCGCTCACAATGGGCCTCATACGAAGGCTCAGAGTCACACAAAGGTCAATGGAAAGAGCTATGCTCGGAGGTTCTCTGCGTGATCGAAGCAGAAATGAGGAGATCCGCAGAAGAACCAAAGTCACCGACATAGCACTGCGAGTCGCTAAACTTAAGTGGCAGTAGGCAGGGCACATTGCTCATAGAACGATGGCCGAAGTGGCGACCACGTACTGGAAGACGCAGCGTAGGGAGGCCCCCAACAAGGTGGACCGATGACCTGGTGAAGGTCGCGGGAAGACGATGGATGCGGGCAGCACAAGACCGGTCAGCGTGGAAAACCTTGGGGGAGGCCCTTTGGCCAGTGGACATCCATAGGCTGAAGAAGAAGAAGAAGAAGAAGAAATTTTGTCGCCAAGCGATTCGCCCTGTTCCGGCATGATGTCTGGTGAAGCCGTACAGAGGACGGGTCCGAGCAGTTGTTTTGTGATGTGTGCCGGGTACGATGCGCCAAATGTTGTTGTGCAGGGAGTGTGGTCGTGGAGGGTCTAACTCTCCACGGCGCAGCATCGCTGGTCGTGTTGTTGGGTTTAACAATGCACCACCTCGCTCAACTGCCGTCTTCCTTCCGATTTACTCATATAACATTTTTTTTTTTGAGTGTACAGGCTCATTATAAACTAGCGAGCTTTACCATCAACGATTGCTTTACTGCTTACCATCAAGCGGGATTGCGGTCAAGTACTAGTTTATAATCATAAGACGAGGCCAGAAGATAAAATATTAGTTTAGGACAAAAAAGGACCGATAACCTGGTTTGCTAGTGTTGCTGAAATACTCAATACTCAATACTCAATACTCAATACTTTTATTGTTTTCCACATGTATTCTTAGATGGTAATACTTAAAATTAGTTCACGTGGACCCTGTCGGGCACAAACAAAATAAGTGAAGTTAGGAGAGAGGAAGCACTTTTTTACAATTTACTACGTTGCTTGCTAACGGGTGCGTTTGTTTTGTACTGTTAGGATTACTCCGAAATCTCTACAACAACAATGCATGATGGTATGAAAAACGATCCATTCGTGCAAACAAACCAGATGCACATCAACACCGAGCCAGCTCCAAGAATATAAATATCCTCCAGGCTTTGTCATACCGCATGCGCCGAACGTTGTAAACCTTTTGCGTATACCTAACCCAGAAACGAGTATATTGTACTGCCAGTAGGATTTTAGAATCAATAAATTAAATAAAAAACGAATCCTCTAATACAAAAAAGAATGATATAAATCTGGACTACTCTGCAAAACGTTATGCGTGGTAAAATTTACTAGTCGACATAAGAACCTGCTCCTGGTTTTTTTTGTCGGTTAGTTAAATAATGTTCATAAAACGGAAATGTGAAACCGTAAATAATGTCGCCATTAAGGGGGCCTTTTTTTGTTTTGATGAGATATCTTGAAATGAATTTCCCGCTCTGGGCGGAGCGAAGGGCGTGCCAGACTTTTACTGACTAAAACCCACTCGTATTTCTTCACTTGCCTGTGCGACGGCCAGTTCCACGGTTGCTTGTTTAACCAACCCGCAACCCTGACCCAGGAGGCATCGGTCTTCGTGGACCCCGTCACGATGTGCTGACGATCTTGCTGCTGATCTTTTTGAGGCGCGCTTGAAACACGACGCGTCGTCGACTCGGGCCTGGTCCTCCTGGACCAGGGTTCTCCTGCGGCGGCTAGTGGCGTGAGGGCGCTAGGATTCCCGCTGCCTCACGCGCTCCGTCTCCTCCTTAGCCAGCATCACTGCTTCGCAGAAGGAGGTGACGGCCTGCCATGCACTCTCGCGCTGTCTGTACCTAATTAGTGCTAAACATAAAAGTGCAAAACATAATCCCCCTTATTCATAAACGTTGCTTAAAGTTAACTAGTGATCAGTGACTGTTTAAACAATCATTTTTGACGTTTGCATGTCACTCAACTTCAATCATCGTTTATTAATAAACACCATAGTATATAACGGGTTTATTTATAAACGATAATCAAAGTAAAGTGACGGTATAATGTTAAAAATATAGGGTTAAACAATCACTAATCACTAATTAAGTTTTAGGAACGTTTATGAATATAGACATCTTGAATCAAGAAATATACTTTTTTTTTAATAATTATAAACTAGCGCTTGACCGCAATCCCGCCTGATGGTAAGCAGTGATGCGACTGTGATGGTAAAGCGCGCTAGTTTATTAAGAGCCTATTCACTCAGAAGAACTGAGCGAATAGGAAAGAAGATGACAGTTGAGCGAGGTGATGCAATGTTAAATCCAACAACACGACCAACGATGCTGCGCCTAAGGGAGATTGATCTGAAGACTCTCCACGACCAAACTCCCAACACAACAACATTTGGCGCATGGCTATAAATATATAAATTCAATATCATTTAATTTAATTAATAGAGTATATTTCTTGACATAGGAGGAGCACATAATCTTTCTCTAATAAAAAAGAACAACCAGTCATCTATCTTAGATTTAAAATAAATTGACGTATAGATGACAGCCAGGATTAATAATCACAGATAATAAAACCTCCAACACGACCTCTTAATCTTGGACGACTTCCAACATGTCCTGTCCAAATGCATTATATTTACTGTACAGTAATGTCTTTGTGGATATCAGCAGTCATATGTTCACTAGACATATACCTCAGATCAATGACATTATTATCAATAGCCTCCCTAATATAGTGATACCTAATGTCCACATGTTTAGACCGTTTATGAAACACAGGATTAGCAGCAAGCAGAATGTTTCTGAGAAGCAGAAATGGGTAGAGTAGATCATGGTTTACATAAGTTTTGTGCTCATTTTATTGAGAGTAGAACATTTTTTTTGTGTAAGACTTATATCCACATGCGCGTATCTAAATACAATAAAATAAATTATTTTGATACGAGTAACTTTTTTGGCTATAGCTTAAAATATCAGTTTTTAAAAATAGATTTTTTTATATATATAAACTACGCAACTATACTGCATTTGCTAATTATTTACCAATAGTGTAAACAAATATACATTAATGAAATAATAACTTTAACTCCAACACATCGATGGCCCCACAGAATAAAGGTGTAAGTCAAAAACAACAACTTTTAAGTAAAAAATAAAAACGATAAAACTTGAATAACTGTTGTTTGGTAGTATATAGGGTCAAATAAATTATACCAAATTAAAGATTAAAAAATATATTATTACATTAAATATATAGATATATTTTAGTTTAAACCGTTTTTTTAGTAATTATAAACTAGCACTTGACCGCAATTCCGCCTGATGGTAAGCAGTGATGCGATCGTTGATGGTAAAGCGCGCTAGTTTATTAAGAGCCTATTCACTCAGAAAAACTGAGCGAATAGGAAGGAAGAAAAACCATTTTATTTTTTTATTCTTGTGAATATCTATGACTAGGTTACAGTAAACTTTCATTAAGTGGTTATTCGTGTATAATAAACAAACCGATTATATACCGTAGGAGGCATTGCAATACTTTAAAATTATAATTAAAAAATATTTAAAATCTTTCATTGATACGTAAGAATAAACTTTGTTTGCTTTATCAACACGAATAAACGTGTAAGCTGCTATTATACAAACTCGAAGAAGTGCATAAATCTTCTCAACTAGGTTTGCTTGTTTTAACTCGTTTATTCGTATGAACACGGGGATCCGAAAAGCGTTTAACAATAGCATACTTTTATTCTTATGATATAATTCCATGATTTTTCCCTGGAACAAAGTAATCAAATGATATAACAGGCGTATAATGAGTAAAAAAATTACAAAAAAAAAATAATAGGTGCTGCATAGGAATAATGAAAGAATAAAAAAAATCTGTCAGAGCTTTTGCACGTTTATTCTGTGGGGCCATCGACATATTATTGCTGGTTTGTAGCAGTAGACGTAATCCCTGCCGATTCGTAGGTTTGATGCTCGAAAGATTAAAAATGTTGGGGTTTTCCGCCTTTGACGATATCCCAGAGATGTTATAGGTAATTAATAAGTAACACCAAAACCACTCGTTATGAGCCGCAATTGTTTTATTGACACCTCACCGTGTAACGGAGGTGTCGTTACGACTGACTTACATTAATGTATTAAAGTTCATTATACAGTAGCATTTTGCTGTATGAGCATTATTGGTTCGTACAGTATACAAAAAAAAAAAATTATAACTCATTTAATTAGTCTAAATTCAATTGATTGTCATTGAAATAAAGTTTATAAGGTTGTCTGTAAAAGATCGCTCTTAGCGATAAGACCGCCCATTATTATATTATATTAGTAATCTATATGGTGTACATAATAAAGAGTATTCTATTCTATTTTATTCTATTCTATAACGCTAACTTTGTAACCGCTCCCGCTAAAATGGTTTGTATGCTAAAAGTTGATATATGTTCACCCTGAAATAGAATGGGTGTGTGAAACATTGTGTACTGTTTCTATAAATATAATAATATTTGATACAATAGCGGCCATTGACTTCCTTAAATCTATTCTTTCATTTCATCATGTTTAGATATTGAAATCTTATCGATCGTACTCCTCTTTGCTAGACTTGCCTTACAATACATTTAAAGCACAAATCAAATCCAAGCTTTGTTCAAAGACATATTATTCCGTAAATCTTATACCTTTAAACGAGCAATTCTTGTATATATATATATATATATATATATATATATATATATATATATATATATATATATAATTGGAATCTCGGAAACGGCTCCTACATGTCATGATGCGTTATTTGTATGTGGTGTTGTAGACACGGCTAGACCACTCTACCCAATTTAAAACGACCCCGTGGGACTATTAATTTAATATATTATTTAGCCAAGAATCGATTGTCTACAACAAATCCGTTATGTTCTGAAACTTGATAGTTTCAAACATTTTCTCGGTGTTAGGCCATAACATCGGCTGCCGGCAGAAGTTACCACCCACCAGACAAAGTCATGCCGCCAAGCGATTTGTCGTGTTTCGTCATGATGTCTGGTGAAGCCGTACGGAGGACGGGTTTGAATAGTTATTGCGATGTGTGCCGGGTACGATGCACCACCAATGTTGTTGTGTCGGGAGTTTGGTCATGGAGGGTCTCCAGATCAATCTCTCTTTGGCGTAGCATCGTTGGTCGTATTGTTGGGTTTAATATTGCATCACCTCACTCAACTGCCGTCTTCCTTCCTATTCACTTAGTTTCTTATGTGAATAGGCTCAATAAACTAGTGCGCTTTACCATCAACGATTGCATCACTGCTTACCATTAGTCGGGATTGCAGTCAAGCAATAGTTTATAAATATTCAAATAAAAAAAAATATGCTCTAAAACGCTTTAATTTAGAATTGAACCGATGTAACTGTTAAATTGAATTCAAATAGAAACCGTGTGGTTTTTGTGGCCGTCATGCTACATGTAAACCACAATTACAAACAAACGAATAGACAGAACAGTTACATTGGCAGAGATTTTAATAGAAATAAACATAACTCCGGAAGACATTTTCTTTTGTGTTCGTAAATATCCTAGTTGTTCTCCGCGATTTCACCCGCAGAACTCTAAATAACTTACGAATATCGAGATCAAAAGTATTATTACTATATAAATCGATATTATAAGTATATGATATTAAATTGTTAAATAATTAAACCAATTTTAAATACATCACAATGACCAACCCCGCAATAAATGCATTTTAATGCACTTATTAAATAAACTGTTATAAAACACAAACTAAAATATAATATTAATCATGTTGCAAGTTTTAGTTGAAATACGAAACGCTTTTAAATCGATTTCTACTTCTCTTGACTTCAAGACTTGTGGAATATAAGACAGTAAGTTATACATGTGTTCCAAAAGATATAAGTTATGTAGCTTTTAGCTTCTTGTGCATTGATTCGACGAGTTCACACAAAAGCAACGCACTACGATATTGTTTGCTACGTCAGCGTAGCAGTGACGTATGTGCTACGATAGCGTAGCAGTCTCATATGCTACGACGAGTAGCAACTGGTTGTTCCTGGGAGTTCTCCGTTTTGTGCTGAACGCGGTATGCGATTTAGATTGGGTTTTTTATTTATCTGCTGTATTTTTCACCAGTCTAGGATAGAAAAGGCCTTATCCTTTTTAGTCGAAAACTGGTATGCTGTCGTGATACAATAGCTTGGAAGGACATGTTCACTAAAAGTCGTAATTATCATGATTTTCTTCCATCCTTCATTTATCGTTTCTATAGTCTTCCTATTTTCTTCATCGTATTCAAAATATTTTTTTTCCCCACCTCCTCATTACAAGTATAACTAAACGCAGTATTTATGTAGAATATTAACGTCATTTTGGGCAACATTATCGCAAAATTATTAAACGCGGTGTACTCGTGCGTTATAGTACGATATTGTCATTCCACACGACTTACCCATAATGCATTAGGTAAACAGGCTACACTCACTGAGTTGAGGTTAACGATGAAATAATAGGGCATTTTTAAGGGTACCTTGCGTTCCATTAAATTTTGGTAACATATTTTTAACCCCATATCATTTACGCTAGGATTGTTTACTAAGAACATTATCATTGTGACCACTTTTTGGGTGACCATAATTATTTCGGGCTTCAATGACTACTATTTACTTTACTTGAAAATATTTACATTTAAATTGTCCAATAACTAGTTTTAAAGCCTTCCTAAAACCGATGAACCTTTATCTGATCTTAAGATGAAATCTTCAATTTTTAGGATCATATTTTATATTTTCTTTGTCTGAATTTTACCTCTACTAATGCTCACTGACATTAAAAAAAAGCAATCAAAATAATTTGATCATACATTTATTTATTTTAGCTGAAAGACGTCCACTGCTCGACATAACTCCCCCAAGGATTTCCACGACGACCGGTCCTGCGCCTCCCACATCCCAAGCGTGCGGTGATGGCGGATCAGAATACACTTGTCACCACTCCATCTCATTCCTCGGGTGTCATACAAGGCTACTAAGAGGAAAACCGGATGACGATCAGCAGCGTCATCCAAGTACTATGAGCATCTAACTGCAATCGGCAACCCGCCTGCCAAGCGTGGCGATTATGGCTTCCCCCCCCCTCCCCAATGTTTACCATAACATTAAATCCGCCCCATACTTCTCGGCGACCCCGATATTCCTGGTCATTGAACATACGATTCACAATAAGCTGATAGGTAACATTGCACTAAAAATTATGTTATCAAAAGAAAAAACACCTGAATTAATACCACTACTCTCGTATTTTGAAACATGGTACCCAATGTAAGATTTACCTTGTATTATCGGTGTATGTTGCAGTGTGCTAAAGGTTAACTCACACAGGTAAATGTACTCATTTCCACGAGATGGTAAGCGTAGTCGCCACTGCTATGCCAGAACAAAGCGTGGTGATCTGATATTTTATCAAAAGAAATACAATTTAAGGATTTACAATTTACGAAGGGCGGGCGTTTTGGAGGGACTGTCTTATGTATTACTATTAGCTTTTTACCCGCGTAGAATTCGGTTGTATCGCGCTTTTTAGATTCCTCATTTCCGGGGATTAATTATCGTATCATTTAGCTTCTAAGTTTACATGTGCATATTCGTTTGCTATATATTACCTTGTTTTAGACGACACACAGCGCCATCTATCACCGACCTGGTATGAAGCTAACAATATTTTTGTTTTCCCTCGCGAATATCATTTTACGGGATAAGTAGTAAATATTGACGTTAAAAAAGTGCTGATTCTTAGCCTAATTAGAATAAATGACTTTTGATTTTGATTTAACTGCTTACATAATTTCAATTATTATTTTAATTAGCGATGTGATGTTTCAGTTATTGATCACAAACATTTGAAATCGAATCTTAAACAATAGGGATGTATCCAAGGTATGAAAATCAAAATAATAATTAGTTCGTCTTATAGATAATAAAAAAAATTAAGACCCGTATTTTTTATTTTGTCGAAATAACCAAAAACTACTGAGATATAGCGTATTAAAGTTACGGAGTGGGGCTAATTACGTCACGCCGTGGTATATTTTGTACCACGGCGTGACGTCATGCATTATTTCAAATCAATATATCTTCCTAAGTATTTGAATGAAAGAAAAAATAAAAAATACGTGTTCAATATTTTTTATAAATCTATCTCATGGACATTAACTTATTTTTTAGGATACAAGCCAATTCTTAAAATTAACCAGCCCATATATGTCTTCTCGTACTTTGTATGTGCAAGGCCTACCTAAATAACCTGTTGTGCACGTATTTGCAAAGACACCGCAGTCGACGACTTTAAAAAAAATTAGTTTATCGAATTACTTTTATTACAATCACAAACGCTCATAATACATGGCGATAACCTCTGATCTGCTAACAGACGAGATTACATCAAAAAAACCCAAGTTTTATCTCTATCTATACAAATAAAAAAAATATAATTGTTGTGGATGGCGATGTCATTTCGATGAGAGTTACTCATTTGACTTCTGTAGTAGTGGGGAAAACGCTGTGACGTTATTTTGGAATACCTAGCGGAACGTGGACGGAGTCTTTTTGGAAAGTGGGGAAGGTCGAATGGTCACTTTGCATTGAATAGAATAGAATACAATTTATTTATTTGTAAGAATATTGTTGTTATAAGGTGTTACATACAATTTACGTCCAAAATATTATGCTGTCTTTCAGCGTACAAATATTTTCAAATAGTAAAATTAATACATGTATTACAATGTCAAATAAATAAAAAAAAACATAAATACTAATATTGGCAAATGCCAAAAACAGAATATTATTACTGTCACTATTATTAATGTCAAAAAGTATGATTTAAAAACTCATTAACAGAATAAACACACATGACTAAAAGCCAAGCAAACATTTTACGTTTAAATTTATGAATTGTTAACATTCTGAACGCAGGTGGTAATTTATTATAAATTTTTATCGTCATACAACTGGCATTTCTACTATAGAGATATTATAATCTTTGAGAAGTAACTAACAGTTTCCCAGATTTTTTTTTTATTCAATTTTTCTGAGACTTGTTCATTCAGTGAGTAAAAATGAGGATATTTTTTTACAAATAGACAATCCCCAAAAATATATAGACACGGTAGTGGAAGAATTAAGACCATTGCTGACCATTATTTAATTCTTTAAATAATGGTCAGCAATGGTCTTAGTATTCTGCTCCACTCATGGCTCGGATAAACTTTTTTTGTACTTTGAACGCTCTGTCCACGTCCACTCAACTTCCCCATATAACAAGGCCGTGACGCAATACTGATGAAACGTACCCATGATAAGCAGTTAGGACTGTCTTTTTACTGGATGCTAGTCTCAACTTACGGAGAGCATATACAAACTTATCAAACTTACTGTGTACCTACTCTATCTACATGTTCCTTCCAATTCAGTTTGTTGTCAATTATTATACCCAAAAATAAAGCTGATGGTTCTAAAAAAAAACTAATTAGTCCGTCAGTCAGATTTCCAAAAAAAAAAAACTAGACACGCATTTTTTCTTTTTTCATATAAACAAAAAATGACACGCGCGAACACTCGTGTGACGTCACTGCACGCTACAATTTTTAGCGACTAGAGACGTCACCAGCTCCCACTCCTGATCATTGACGCCTTTTATAATCGTCACTTTTTTATTAATTTGATAAAACAAAATATACGTATCCAATATTTTTCTATAATCTGAATGACGGACTAAATAGAATCATTTTTTTTTTATACCCAGGAAATATCCCTATTGTATTATCATATTGAATTATTGTTGATGAAGCTAACGAATTGTATGTTTGAAATTGTACAACTTTGGTTTTATTTATATTAAGATAAAGATTATTGTCTCTTAACTAGTTAATTACATTAATTAATTCAGTCTTAGTATATACAAGGTGTCTCAAAAGTAAGTTCACATTTGCTTATCTTATTACGCGAAAGCAACTATTCTGAGGGGCGCGGGGGGTATGTCAGTCGGTAGTCTGGCTCTTGGGAATTTAGTCGCTATGGAGCGTTTCTCTGGTGCGGACCGTGCGTTGTGCGTACGTGAGTTTTACAAAAACGGTAATTCGGCGACTGTAGCGCGTAGAAAATTCTGCAGTATTCGACATATTCGTCACTTAAATGATGCGCCTAGCACTCGTCTCATTGCAAAATGGGTTGAGAAGTTTGAAGAGACTGGGTCAACTCTGGAGAAACCAAAATCTGGGCGACCAAGAACATCAAGAACAGCCGAAAACGTGGACAGTGTTACTCAGTCTATTCGAGATGATCCAAACCTCTCGATTCGGAAGCGTGCTGTTGCTTTAAATGTGCACAGATCTTCATTATGCCGCATTTTACACAAAGATTTAAAGCTGCACCCGTACAAAATTCAGTTAGTGCAAGAACTGAAGCCTCAAGATGCTGGTCAGAGGCTTGCCTTTGTAAATCAGATGATTGAGCGCTTTCCAACGTTCACCAACATCTTGTTTTCCGATGAAGCCCATTTTCACCTGAATGGGCATGTAAACAAGCAAAATTGTCGTTACTGGAGTGCAACCAACCCAAAACAAAAACATCAGAAACCGCTACATTCACCCAAAGTCACCGTATGGGCAGCGATGTCGGCGCGAGGAATTATCGGCCCTTACTTTTTTGAAGATGGAAGGGGACGCACACTCACAGTGAATTCAGAGCGTTATGTGGAGATGTTAGACGAGTTTTTCGTACCCCAACTGCAAAACTTTCCTAGTTACAACCAAAGAACATGGTTCCAGCAGGATGGAGCAACTTCACACACGTCCAACAGATCTCTGCCTCGAGTTCGAGAAATTTTTCCGAACAAATTAATCTCCAGGCGAGGTGACATAAATTGGCCTCCACGGAGTCCCGATTTAACGCCTATGGATTTTTTCCTGTGGGGTTATGTCAAATCAAAAGTTTACGCTAATAAACCGACTTCCCTGGCACAATTAAAAGAAAATATCCGTCATGAAATGGCAGCCATCACGGAGACTACCTGCCGAGCTGTCATAGGCAATTTTAGTGCCCGACTAAATGAATGCCGAGAGCGCAACGGTTTACATTTGGACGATGTTATTTTTAAAAAATAAATTCCCAAACAGTGTACTTCAATATAAAATAAACATTTTTTCAATAAAGCTAAGACTTTTCTTTTAAAAAAAGATTTAAATGTGAACTTTCTTTTGAGACACCTTGTATAATTTAAGACGCGGACCACGGCACTTCTCCGCGGCGAAACTGTCGGTTTGCCTATTGAATCTGTGATTCTCAAGATTGGAGCATATATTTACACTTCATGCTTTAATTCAAAACTGCACCTACGAAATGGAGCCCTTACCACCACACCAAGATGCTGACGACCCTACCGCTCCGTATATTGGACCAGACTCCTTGTTCAAAAAATAAACTTAAATTTAACTTGGTGAATCTTTTTCTTTCTATTTGACTAACAAAGGAAGGAAGACAAATATTAGTTTGGTTTTGTCAAATTAGTCTGCGCTTGACGTAATTGACGTATTTTTAGTCGCCAAGTTATTGGTCGCGTCTAAACCGTATATGGGGTACTTATATTAATTAATTAATAATTTGAATTATGTTATCTATCCCTTTCTTAATAAAAAAGAAAGAAAAAGAAGCACTGTGTGGATACCATGAGTTTTCATTACGAAGACTCGAACACGAATATCGAGCGCGTTTGACTCATCGATGTCCGCTTCAAGGTTGTAAGAACTCTCAAACAACGAGAGCGCCAGACGGGCTCGATGCGTATGATCGAGTCTCGTAATGAAAACTCATGGTAACCACACTGAACTTAAAATTAGTGTAGTTTGTAAAAAAGAGAACCTGTACTATTGTTTATATTTATTAAATTAAGAAACAAACAAAGTCTGGGTAGGGATTGCCAATGGCGTATGTGTCTTTAACGCTGAAATATCTAGGTCCCACGACACAAGGTATCTTAGTGTGGGGTCTAGCGTTACTTTATTGCACGACATATTTAATATTTATTTGAATTTATATTTTACTATCTTTTGTCTGCTGTGCTTATCTTGTCATCAAAATGTGTCTTAATAATTATTATTTGTTCGAGTTTTAATCGAACACTCAGCGAAAGTGCATAATTGCATAGATGGAAAATATGCACATTCGCTCGTTATATGCACATTCGCTCGTTTACCAAAACGTGGGAGTTCGCGTAAAGATCTCGCCAGAGACACCATGTACTCATTACCATTACCATTTTGCCATCATCATCATCATTTCAGCCGAAAGACGTCCACTGCTGGACATAGGCCTTCCCCAAGGTTCTCCACGACGACCGGTACTGCGCCTCCCGCATCCAGCGGTTTCCCGCGACCTTCACCAGGTCGTCGGTCCACCTTCTCGGGGGCCTACCCACGCTACGTCTTCCGGTACATGGTCGCCACTCGAGAACCCGTCGGGCCCATTGGGCATCGGTCCTACGGGCAATGTGTCCAGCCCACTGCCACTTTAGTGTTGCAATTCTTCGGGCTATGTCGGTTACTCTCGTTCTTCTGCGGATCTCCTCATTCCTGATTCGATCGCGCAGTGAAACCCCAAGCATAGCCCTCCCCTTTCCATTGCCCTTTGAGTGACTTTAAGCCTTCTCATAAGGCCCATTTTACCAAAAGGCACATTTTACCAATAATTGTGTCTAAGCTTATATATTTATTACCATTTCTTGTTTCTAATTGATATAGTGATTTAATATAGCTATTTCGCACCGAGCAGTACTTTTTTCATTATTATAAAAAAAAAACAAATTTTATAATTTCGTCATTGTTTATCTAACCACCATTTACTGTAGTGACAAGAAGACCATTATATGATAATCACAATTTATGAGTATGCCTTCGTTCGGTAGCGAGATAGCCGCATTCAATCGTTTTCCGGAGGCTGTTGATGGGCCGGTCTGAAAAAGTCGTCTAAATTGAACGTACACTGATCGTTGCGATAGTGTTCATTCTCGTTTAAGAAAGTTTCGAGTCTGACGACGCCATTGTTCAGATTCTGTCTGTCTTCATATTTGGTGTACCGCAGAATAAAGCTGACGGGGCGGTACGGTTCTTCGCTACGAACAGAGTACACCAAAAGCACCTCCCATGTCACCTTGCCGGCAGGGTGTGCTCTTAAGAACTTGCGAACTTCCTCTTCGTGACGATACCAAATGCCCTGTATGCGATTCAAGTCACGGGCCATGGGCACTAAATTAGATGGACTGTCGTTGCCACCTAGTGTGTACGCTACCAGATGACCGCCATCATCCGCGTTGTCATCACCACGACGTATTCCACAACGCGTCAGGTAATTATTCACTTCCTTCGAGAACGGACCTCTCTGCGACGAAGGCCGGACCGACGTTAGGTCACTCGCGACGTACACGGGTAGCGTGATGTCATGTCCGTCTACGTGCCGTCTTTTTCTTGTGATAATCGTTCGAAATACGTTCGACGACGTTGGCTGATACTCTTCAATGGCGAAACCTCTAACACGTGCCCGTGCGTATAATTCACGTACGGCGAGCGCATCGTCGAAACTGTGCGGTGGCCAGTCACGTGAAATGTCATCGCCGCTTCGTCGCACCCGTCCCGCGTTGCAGTACTTACTGACGGCGACATCACTTTTGCTATAGAAACGTTTGACCATTTGGTTAGGGTACAAATTAAGCTCAAGCAGCGATCGGCAGGAGTAGCCTATCACGATGTCTTTGCCGTCCGTGGAGCTTTTCTGCCATATTTCAATGTCGCAAGAGTTTCGTGATGTGCATTTCGCGCGTATATCGTTCGCGTTCTTGGGTTCGTACTGGACTAGCCTGCTGTTTTTCTTGATGCGTGTGTTTTCGATGTTTATACCGTAGTCTATCGGACAGACCAGAGACCCTTTCCAATTTGGTATGTTCCTATATCCCGATTGGTATTTGAGAGTCTTTTCGCGCACCACTTGCGTGCACTGCGCCAGCGCAATGAAACACGCCGCGATAGCAAACGTTACGAGCGGTTTCATATCGGAAGGTAAGTGATGCTTATTATTTGCCTCGGCCTTTTAAATATGTACAACACTTGTAATCTATCTTGAGGTTATCATAAGGTTGCTTCAGAGTATGGATTATTTACAAGCATGAGTGTTTAATATAATAATAACAACACTGTGCTGGTCGCGGAAGATCATCTTACCGATATTTTCCTATGCACAATATCTGACACCACGGGTGTTGATCGGAGTTCTGGTAGGACCTCTTTGAATTTTGTAATCGCGATAAAATATTAATTGTGTTTTTGTTGTTGTCTATAACGCTCTTCTATCACAAATGTAGAATCAACAGACAATTGCAAGCCTTACTTCCAAAAACACAAGATTCTTACCTTAGCATTTATATTTTAGAATTAAGTAAACTAGTCCGCAAATATCCAGATTCCTATAAGACACGGGAAGATAAACAAACAAATTATACGTTGCGTCATAAAAACAAACTAAATTTGCCCCCATCCAACCTAAAATCGCACTCATCTAGTCCATATTCTATGTCAGTAAAAATATACAATAAATTACCAGAAGACATTAAACAACAGAATAAAACCAGTATATTTGTAAGTAAATTAAATCAATACTTAATTAGGAAAAGCTATTATACATTACAAGAATATTTAACAGATAAATTCAATTATTAATTATTAATTGTAAAGAAAGATTAAAGGGAAACAAAAAAAAATAAAATAAAAATTAATATACTAATAAACTTAATTGTATATACTACATTTATAATAAGTACCGGGCGACCGAGCTTTGCTCGGCAACTTTTTTTTTGTTAGGTACATCGTGTGTCTCTATGTTTTCAAAACCAAAAATTAAACACCAGCGAATTTTTTAAATAATATTTTTTGACTAATGTTTTTCGATCATACCGACATAATAATAAAAAATATTATTAACTGTTATTTAAATATAAAATTACGAGTGCAATTTAGTTTAACATTTTATTATAAATAAGTACTTATAGTTTAACAATCAGTTACATCAGTTATATATTATCATCAATACATACTCGTAGTTTAAGGTCTTAACCTAATACTTCCTTCCATACTATATCATGCCGGGTATGATGCGCCAAACGTTGTTGTGTTGGGAGTTTTGTCGTGGAGGTTCTCCAGATCAATCTCCCTTTGGGGCAGCATTGTTGGTCGTGCTGTTGGGTTTAACATTGTATCACCTTTCTCAACTGCCGTCTTCCTTCCTATTCGCTCAGTTTTCCGGAGTGAATAGGCTCTTAATAACCTTTTTTTTTTGTACCCTGTGGGAATGCTTTGTTTACGCACCATACCCCGAAGGGCGCGTGTGGGACTCGCCCAGACGAAGCCGGGAATACCCACTAAAC
Organism: Sesamia inferens; assembly: GCA_037179545.1. Taxonomy (NCBI): domain Eukaryota; kingdom Metazoa; phylum Arthropoda; class Insecta; order Lepidoptera; family Noctuidae; genus Sesamia; species Sesamia inferens. The sequence continues at coordinate 30,330,561 of CM073929.1, forward strand.
CCGAACAGCGGCACACCGACATCGCCTTAGTGGCGGGGTCATGGGAAATAGCAAGCCTGCCGACCAATCCCCCGCCGGCGATTCCCGCCCGAAGGCAGGCCCACAGTGGTCCCTCCATGGGGAGGGGCCCGGCTGGGTACGTCTTCTTGTGCGAGAAGACGCAGCAGCCAAGGGTTTTTTAGCGAGGTGTCCTTCCTCTTAGCCCCACTCGTTTGCCCGGAAGCAAACGGGGCCCCCAGCTCCACTCAGTGAGGAGACCGGGTTGCCCGACGGTGACCCGGAGTTCGGGTCATGCCAGCCACCTGGAGTGGTGGCCGACCCGCCGCACGTGACCGCCGAAGCGGTCCCCACTTCTGGTTTTGGTCCGCGCCGGTAAACCGGTAACCCCCATATCTGGGGGCCGTTCCCCTGTCCGCCACCTGGGGACGCGTCCGATGGCAGGCCAGAAACTGCACACGGAAGGCTCTTAATAACCTAGCGCGCTTTACCATCAACGATCGCATCACTGCTTACCATCAGGCGGGATTGCGGTCAAGCGCTAGTTTATAATTATTAAAAAAAAAAAAGCAAATCCGAGCAAAGCTCGGTCGCCCAGGTACTTCATCATTATTAAATCATATTATATGGATGAATTTTATATTGCCTACTTTGAGGAGGTGCAAGGTATCATAATGTTAGCAATAATAATAATAATAATAAAGATATATTATGAAGGACGGGACGATTGACGTGTGTCGGGCATGTCACCATCCGGGTGAGTCCATCAGACATATTATCTCTGGTTGCTCTCGTTTGGCTAATGGCGAGTATTGCACAGGCATAACCAAGTAGCTAGGATTATCCACCAGCAACTTGCTTTGAAATATAAACTTGTGGATTCTGAGGTACCGTATTATAAGTATGTGCCCGACCCAGTTCTTGAAAATGGCCATGTCACGTTATACTGGGATCGGTCTATCATTACTGACAGGACTATTGTTGCAAACAAGCCTGATATAGTAGTGATAGATCGATTAGCGCGCCTCGCAATGATTGTCGATGTTACCATTCCACATGACGGGAATCTCGTGAAAGCTGAGAAAGATAAACAAATTAAATATCCCGACTTGGCGCACGAGGTTGTTGACATGTGGAATGTGAGCTCGGCTGTCATTGTACCGATTGTCGTATCGGCCAATGGTTTGATAGCCAAGAGCCTCGACCAACATCTATTGAGGCTCTCGTTAGGCAGTTGGATCAAAGGCCTGATTCAAAAGGCAGTACTCCTCGATACGGCCCGCATCGTGAGGAGGTTCCTGTCTCTGGAGCCCTAACCACCGGTAGCTTGGACCCCGCTCCCGCCATCGGTGGAACACTATTTTTTATATTTTTAAATGTTTTTGTATGTTTTTATATAAATATTTAAAAATGTAGAATAATATGTATGTATAAAGAAATAAAGGAAATAATAATAATATTTTAGTTCGTGTTGTGGCAAGTCTGAAATGTTGACACAGTTGAGAAATTCTGTTGTAAATTCGACTGCTCCTTCAGGCTGATCTTTAAAATGAATGAGCTTCATTGTTTCGACTTCTCCTACACTTTTGTGCGACCCTGGTACCTTGCATCTCCACAAATTAGGCAAAACAAAATTTCTTCCATTGATAAAATAAACGAAAAAGAAAATTCGTTGACGCAGTTTCCAATTATATAAAAAAAATAATAAAATTAAATTAAATAAATTAAATTAAATTTTTATTAAATAAAAAAAAGCATTAGACAACGCCATCATTCTTTTTTTTTAAACTTCAAAAAAAAAAAAGGAAAAACACTATTTCGTCAGGGATTTGAACCCGAAGTCTACGAGCTCCGAATCAGAGGCCGAAGCCCCTCGGCTATTCGTATCATTGAGGACCGCGGCGAAATTTAGCTTCTTATAAGAAGTTTAGCAATTGTTCAGTGCCTCAAAACACGGAAAAAAGACATTTTTTGAAAATTAAACCTAGCTAGATCGACTTATCGTCCCCGAAGCCCCCTGCACACAAAATTTCATGAAAATCGTAGGAGCCGTTTCCGAGATTCCAATTATATATATACATATATACAAGAATTGCTCGTTTAAAGGTATAAGATGAACAAATTTTAATCAAGTACCAAATAAAACAAATTTCAATATAATTAAAGAATTTGTTAATAAATGAATACTTTATAATTAATATAATATGTATAATATAAAGAGATAGCAAGAGAATAAATACTCAATAGCAATACAATTAATAAAAATAAATGAATAGGAATTACATAAAACTAAATAAATAGATAAATGGAAACATGAAGCGCTCTTCCTCTCTCTATTTATTTATAACTTGCTGTGCCCAACGGGGTCCATAATTATTTCCAATATTATAACAAGATATTTACCACCTGTAACTGTACATTATGGATTGCAATAAACGATTTTGATTTCATTTTGATTTATTCATAAATGTTGCTTAGAGTTAAGTAGTGATTAGCAATTGTTCAACCATACATTTTAGACGTATGCACGTCACTTAACTTCAATTATTTTTTATGAATAAATTCCTTAAACACTGTTGTTTATTAATAAACGAAGATTAAAGTTAAGTGACGTGAAAAGGTCAAAAATGTATGGTTAAAGTATCGCTAATCACTAGTTAACTTTAAGCAACGTTAATGAAGAAAGGGAATGATTCCACACTGGAATAGAGGTCTCCACTCTACGAGTAGGCTAATATCAACGACGGATTTCTTCTTTACTTCACCGTTTTGACAGCAGTTCTGCAGTGGCGATGCAATTATTTACACAAAATGCTTGCGTAAGTTCGAACCCACGGCCATCAGGCCCGTCACTAACACGGATTTATTACAATTTTGATCCCTTGAAGAAAGTTGTTCATTAAACATCACACATTTCTGATACACGTTTTATAGTGTCAATAGCTAATAATAATAGTGTGTAATTTGCAATAGCTAGAAGTTTAATTTGACTTATGTCCTTCTAGTTTTAAGAAAATAAAAATTAAATTATCGTCAAAACTTGATTGTAGTTCAGTCATCCTATGAAAAATCCTGGTAAACAACTGAATCCGCTAAGACTAGAAGCCGACCCAACATAGTTGGGGAAAAAGGCCTGCGCTGATAGTAATGTGGTTGTAGCTCATAGTTTCAACATTACGATATGCCAAGATGGTCTAGCGGATAGGTGCGTACAGATATATGTACATGGGTAAATCAATGAGCCATGAGTTCACATCTCACGCAGTAAATAGACTTTCTATTATTTTTTACTCGATTGGAAGTAATGGGAGATAAATTTGATATTCTTTATCTTGTTCGCTTTGTTCATACATTTCGTAATGTTAGGAAATAGGAGGTAGGTCATAGAAAATCAAATACAGTAGAAACTCGATTAACCGGACTAATTGTTGTCGTTAGGCATCCGGATAATCGAAAATCCGGATAATCGAATGTATGAAGAAAAGCGGGCTTTATGTACATATACATATGTAGTACATATGTACAATAGTGTTATTCAAAAACAACAAATACATATTAACGAAAATCAATGTTTATTAAGAAAGTGTTAAAAGATACATTTTTCAAAATTGTATTTGGTAATTTGCGTTTGGTAATCATAAAATAAAATATGTAATACATACATACATAAGTTTAATTTGGTTTAAAATATTTGGTAATTGTCATTAGACGTAAGCCACTTTTTCTCTTCATTGCTGCTATGTCACGAATTCGTTTCAGCTGCAGTAAACTTACAGTATCACTCTCTGTTTGTTTTTCAAACCACTTCAGAGCTATTTCCAGGGCATGAAGTGCTTCATCATTTTACGCTTTGACATTTTTGACACGTGACACGCGTGTCCGAACCCAGTAACAATTGCTAACTAAAACAATAAGTAACTAAACGCGTGGGGAGCGCACTCTGCGGGGCGCGGGGTGCGCGGGTGGGATTAATGCCAGTTTTGACACGTTCATGCTTGCATAAATTCGACTTGGAAGTATTTCGTATATTGATCGTGGTTGGTAGTCCGGATAATCGCGAATCCGTATAACTGAGGGCCGGATAATCGAGTTTCTACTGTAAATATTTAGCCGTCTGTGAGGTAATTTAACCGGGATGAAGGTTGCCATTTGATTGTAATTAGTAGTAAGTGATGTGTGATTTTATAGATATCGGTAATTTTATTATTCTCTAAATGCAGCCAAATATTAATTCTATGTAGTATTGACGCAAGGGTGACTGTTATTTCCATGCAAATAATATTAAATTTTGCTTGAGATTGTTTGGATTTTCACTAGAAAATTATTATTTTCTGATGATAAAAGATTCGCATCTAATCAAAAGGGTTGGCTTCATTTATGGCGCAATGATAATATTCTCTGGTGTGATAATAATGTTACATATTATGTAGACTTAGGTCGATTTACGATTAATATGAGGAGATGTATAAGTGCAGCAGGGTCAGGAGAAGTGGCTTTAATTTTCCCACGCAATATTAGATGGTGTGTCATGTTACCTACATACTGTGCGTATAGTTTTATCCAGCCGATGAGTTTTGTCCAGGACATTAGTCCCATACAAGACGAGTGCAGTGTGTCTGTGGTTTCACAATTATCCGGAGATAATTGTTGTTCCATGGCATCCAATCTCCCGACTCTCTGTCCCACGGACAATCTATGGGATTTTACTGTGCAAAGATGGGATGAGAGATTTATACAATAATAGAAAACCCATTGCATAGAATAGTGTTTATGAAGAACCGAAATAATGTTGTAGAATTTAAAGCCCATGCGAAAACGTTTACTTTTACTGCATTGATCGTAATGATGGTTATACAAAATATATTTTAATGAATACTCATTAGATGTTTTGGTTTTAATAGATTAGAATTGGATGGTATAACACATATACTTAACTTATATTTATATGATATATTAATCTATACTAATATATAAAGCTGAAGAGTATGTTAGTTTGTTTAAACGCGCTAATCTCAGGAACTACTGGTTACATAAGTTAGGCTACATAACATCACGCTGTGACTAATAGGGGTGGGGTATATAAAAAAAACGCGGGTGAAACCGTATGGCACAGCTAGCCTATATCTATATTAATATATAAAGCTGAAGAGTTTGTTTGAACGCGCTAATCTCAGGAACTACGGATCCGATTTAAAAAATTCTTTCTGCGTTTGATAGCCTATTAACTCAGGAAGGCTTTAGGCTGTATAACATCACGCTGTGACCAATAGGAGCGCAGCATAACTAACTCCACGCGAACGAAGTCGCTGTCGACCGCTAGTATGATATATTGCTCAATATGGGTTTTAGTTTCAATCTTCTTTTCGTCAAGAAACTGAATACTTAACCTAGAGTAACACTTAAACTAATATTTATCTTTCATCCATTTCTTACTGAAATAAAAAATGGCCTCGATTTCCATGTTCCCAAACTAAATAAAATTTAAGTTTTCTGCGTCTTTTCCTTAATAATTCAATGAGTGAAGGATAGAAGATAAAATATATAGTTTAATCTTGTCAAATTCAATTATGTTCCAGTTGAGACATGTTTAAAAAAGTAGCGTCTAAAAATATTTAAATTTATGTCAGGCGTTGGCTTTTTTGTTTTCTGTCCTTTTATTAATGAAGTAAAAAGTAAGATCCACTCATCTTAAATCAAGTTTAGTTTACAAGGGAATCGCGCTATATTATTTATTACACCAGTCCTACATCAAACCAACGCGCCATGTTGTAACCAGAACTTCGAGAAAATCAAATCAGGCCCACATGAATGCTTGACGCGGGCTGCGTAGGAACAGAATCTACATAATTGCCTAGGCAGAGGAACCTATGTCTGACAACCTCAACTGTGGATGGAGCTCAAACTTGAAATGCTTAGTGGAATACTAATTCAGGTACGCAGATGATATTTCTATCTGTATTTCTTGAAAAGTGGTTCGTGGAGTCTTGGATTTAAGTGCTGTTGAGTACCAACTTAGAGGGTTTGAATAAGGGTAGGCAGAAATTGAAGAACGCTATCTACCCTACTTATATTTTATTATTGCTGCGTTTTATCTTTGCGTTTTTCCCCGACTTTATTTATTTTTTCTTGCCTCCTAAGGGTCAAGAACTGAGTTATCAAGTTCAAAAATATTTTCTTATCTGGCCGGTAATTCCAGAGAATTAATTAGTATGTAAAAAAACTGTCCAAGTGCGTGTCGGACTCACGCACAAAGGGTTCCGTACCATTGATTTATGAAATTAAAAGATTTAAGTTATTTGTATGAAAGATTACATGGTAATAAGCGATTTACGAGGTATTAAAAACTACTTACTAGATCTCGTTAAAAACAATTTTCGTTGGTAGTTTTTATAGTAATGTACATCATATGTTTGTTTTAGATTTTTCATTTTCTTATTTTAGAAGTTAGAGGGGGGGAGGGGCACTTTCACACGTCTGTCACGCAAACTATTCGGTATAGAAAAAAATATTTTAGAAAACTCAATATCATTTTTGAAGACCTATTCATAAATACCCCACACGTATGTGTTTGATGAAATATAAAATGTTGAGTTTCAGTTCTAAGTATGGGGAGCCCCCAATATTTATTATTATTTTATATTTTTACATCAAAATCTTAATGCGGTTCACAGAATACATCTACCTACCAAGTTTCAACAGTATAGCTCTTAAAGTTTCGGAAAAAAATGTCTGTAACATACAGACGGACAGACGGACAGACAGACTTGACGAATCTATAAGGGTTGCATTTTTTGCCATTTGACTACGGAACCCTAAAAAACAAACTCTTTAGGTTTAGTTTATATGTATGGATGTTATTATTTTTGTATGTACATACCTACATACATATACAATATGTAATGAAAACCCCATCCGACCCATGAGGATAATAAAGGTTAGGTTAACACATGACCAAATAAAATATAAAATTTTACGTAATCATCATAGTAACAATACTAATGAATTTTGAAATTATCTTTTTTCCCGCGAATTAATTACAACTTCCCCGAAATTTGGTAATTTTTTAAAAAGTGACAACACCATTTTGCATTATTACAAGCGAAGTAACCACGTGCCGCGTGCCCTGCCCCCGTCGCCCACGTCTGGATTGCCTACCGCACATGTATAGTCACTTCTTTTTTTGCGAAATAATATTTACTTGTTTACGGGGATTCTTTTATTAAGTTTAGCCCGACTTTGTGGGCATAAGTAGAATCAGTTATCGATACCTAACAATACCTTCACGGATCGGACAGGGTTTTCTTAACATACGGTATAGTTGCTGGATCGGTTTAATTTTTTTGTATGCGTTTGTTTGAGTGGCGTACGCGGTGTCACCCCGCGTAGGTTTCGATAGATTTTTTTATATGATCCGCTCCGAATGGCCGCAGCATGATGTTATATAAAAATAATTTTTCAAATCGGACCTGTAGTTCCTGAGATTAGCGCGTTCAAAGAAACAAACACTTCAGCTTTATTTATATATAATAGAAATAAATAAGATTTTGTTTAAATGTTTTTTTTATTCATTTCAATTTTTTCAAGTACCAGGAAGTAATAAATAGTGAAGGTACAGTTTAGCCGGTTAGTGATTGTTGAATGTTGCCTTGCTGGTTGGTTCGGTTATTTGTACAGCAATGATCTAGCAAGTTTGGTTGAGTAAAATTGACCAATGTACCAGGAGAAAATAAATGCAAGGAGTGCTGGAGGCTGCACAGCGGTGTTCCGCACCACTTGGTAGGCAACTCTAGACAGTTGTTTGTTGAATGCATTCTAGTGGGGGCCTGGATGATTTAGATTGACAAATCAAAGCCTTGTTTATTTAATTGTATAATATGATATATAATTAATGAAACATTATTGATTATGATGAATTACAATTAGAAAATTAGATGTTATTTTAAAATAAAAAATAATAAACTTAATTACTTAATAAGCTTATAACATTCCCACTAATGGGACATAGGCCTCCTCTCGGTGAGAGAGAGTGGGCCATAATCTACAACGCTGGCCCAGTGCGGGTTGGTAGATGTCACATGTCTTTGAAGTTTTGCCTCTAGGACAGGGATGGCGAACCAATGGCACGCGTGCCGTTGGCGGCACGTAACAAAATAATTTCGGCACGGCATGATTTCAAAACATGTATTAAAATCTACCAATTAACCTCCAATTTTATTTTGACCCCTACAAATGCCTTCCAAAGTTACCTAGAAATATCTAGAAGGATTTAAAATAATAATACACAAGCATAATTATTAAAGTTTTTTTTCAGTAATTACTAATACAAGATTTATTTGTTAACACGTCATGGCCAACTGAAATTTTTAGTTGGAAAAAATCCGGCATATCCTAGAGTCTAGGATATGCCGGTTTCCTCGCGATGTCTTCCTTCATAGTTTTGGGAGCAGTGGTGAAGAAATAATTTACACAAGGTAAAGCGCCTGACGGGGTTCGAACCTACAATTTGTAAATCGCGGCCTATACTAGTAGGTTACCACTGCTCTATAATGAAAGTTTTCATTATTATATTATTTGACTTTATTTCATACTTTGTTTAAAATCCTAATCGCTTGAACGCAAGACAAAAGCTGCCAGATCAGCCTGTTAGTATACATATAGATTTGGATCCCGACAGAAAAGGTCAAAACCAAATATCGAGGTCATGAGTTCGATCATTATTCTGCAAACCGTGAGTCGCAGCAAACCTCTCGCAAACACATAATATCTCTCTGAGCCAGCCGTTGGGCCAGTTTAAGTATTGTTAATCATATTTACTCGGTGGTAGGCCATAACTTTGGCCGCCGGCAGAAGTTAGCACCCACCAGACAAAGCCTTGCCGCCAAGCGATTTGTCGTGTTCCGGCATGATGTCTGGTGAAGCCAATCGGAGGACGGGTCTGAGCAGTTGTGTTGCGATGTGTGCCGGGTACGATGCGCCTAATGTTGTTGTGTTGGGAGTTTGGTCGTGGAGGGTCTTCAGATTAATCCCCCTTTGGCGCAGCATCGTTGGTCGTGTTGTTGGGTTTAACATTGCATCACCTCGCTCAACTGCCGTCTTCCTTCCTACTCGCTCAGTTTTTCTGAGTGAATAGGCTCTTAATAAACTAGCGCGCTTTACCATCAACGATCGCATCACTGCTTATCATCAGGCGGGATTGCGGTCAAGTGCTAGTTTATAATTATTAAAAAAAATAAATAATAATGTACAGCGGCAGGGTAATTGTGTCACACACTATCAGTAGTAATGGATGTCATTTTGATTGTTCAACAACATTCATTGCGTTATGTACTTTGCCGAGCGCACAGATTTTTAAAACATATTGTCATTGAAATTAAGATAATACTTGTTAAGCATGACATAAGGTAGAGGTTGTACAGCACCAAGACTCCTTCACTCGACCGTACCCTAAGTAGGTACACTATAGTATATTATTTACAGTAAAAACTCTTGCTCTCAAGGTAAGTGGATCATACATCTAGTTAAATGATCGTGGACGAAGGTGAATGAAGAGCCTCGATGCTTGCTTGAGTACCTGAATTTGGAAAATATGGAGCAAATTTTAACACTTTTAGTACTTAAGTAAGGCTAACTTGTAAGTGGTTTAGTAATAAAACCGTAAGATGCTGGAAATAATGCGAAATTATTTTGTTTATTATGCTTTCAGTCTTCAAGGTCTGAGGTACCTTGCTTGTAGAAAGTTTTACAAAGTAATTGGCCTATATACCTACATACTCATTAAGCTTTCAATATTAAAGTCATTAATTACAGGTATATTTTATTTATTTCCATAATAAAACTCAAAGAAATAGAAATCATGCTAAATCAAGGATTCCGTATCATGTGTTACTTAATATACAAACCTGAAGAGATTAATTGTTTGTTTGAACGCACTAATCTCAGGAACTACTGGTTCGAATTACAAAAATAGTTAGCGTTGGATAGTCCATTAATCCAGGAAAGCTTTGGGCTTTTATATAACATCACGCAGCGACCAATAGGAGCGGAGCATATAAAAAATTTAAAATGTACGCTGTATACATATTATGCCATAGAAATGTAATAATTTCATTATCTCAGCGTTAATCCCAGTCGCATTCGAAGATTTTTCAGTTTTGGAGTCTGGGGTCTGGTTTACCAGTCTAATTGCTGATTTTGGCTAAACTTCCATATTCTCACGTTCAAATAACTAACTCCATGCGAACGATGTAGCAAGCGGCCGCTAAATAAAATGAAAACAAATTCTGTTGCTGCGATAGAAATATAGCTATCTGTAAAAATGTCAACAGTCTAGCTATCACGGCTCAACAGACATGGCCTGGTGACAGACCCACGGATAGACAGACAGAGGAACTATGGCATCATAGTATTCGTTTTTAGGTATGAAACCTTGGGTACAAGAACAAATTCAATTGAAAAAATAAAATAAACTGAATGAAATAAAATAAAATTGTACTGAAATAAAATATAAACAAAAAAAAAAAACAATATTGTTTTGACGTTATATTAAAATTTTTAAGCGACGTTTTATATATGATGGATTAACGCCTTCTCCAGCAACAAGGAAGCAGTGGTGGCCTAGTGGCATTGGCCGCGACTTGTTTGTACGTTGTAGGTTCGAATCCCGTCAGGCGCTTTACTTTTTGGAAATTATTTCATCACTACTGCTCTCAAATCAGTGAAGGAAAACATCGGCCCACTTCCTCTTACCGAGAGGAGGGCGGTGTCCCAGGAGTGAAAACATTATATTTTGGTTTTGAACCAAATAATAAATTCTTAAAGGTTGTTAAGGCTCAGATGTTAATGAGTTATTAAATTAAAGGCAAGCAGGCTGTATACTATATATTTAAAAATAATCATCATCATCATCATCATTTCAGCCGAAAGACGTCCACTGCTGGACATAGGCCTCCCCTAAGGTTCTCCACGACGACCGGTCCTGCGCCGCCCGCATCCAGCGGTTTCCCGCGACCTTCACCAGGTCGTCGGTCACCTTCTCGGGGGCCTACCCACGCTACGTCTTCTGATGCATGGTCGCCACTCGAGAACCCGTCGGCCCCATCGGGCATCGGTCCTACGGGCAATGTGTCCAGCCCACTGCCACTTTAGTGTTGCAATTCTTCGGGCTATGTCGGTTACTCTCGTTCTCCTGCGGATCTCCTCATTCCTGATTCGATCGCGCAGTGAAACCCCAAGCATAGCCCTCTCCATTGCCCTTTGAGTGACTTTGAGCCTTCTTATAAGGCCCATTGTTAGCGACCACGTCTCAATTCCATAAGTCATCACTCACACTGGTCGAAGACTTTTGTCTTGAGACACTGCGGTATTTCGGACGAGAAGATTCTACGTAGCTTCCCGAAAGCAGCCCAGTCGAGTTGGATTCGACGATTGACCTCTTTCTCGAAGTTGGACCTTCCAAAAATAACCTTCAACAAGTAATTAAAGTTTCAAAGGGATGTCTGCGCGCGGTCGTGTCGGACGATGCAATGATACTTGAGTGGCCGGTCCCGTGGCGGCCTAGTGGTTAAAACACCAGCCTCTCCAATATGAGTGCTCGGGTTCGATTCCAGGCAAGTAATGTAATTTTTCTAAAATTATGTATATGTACTTTCTAAGTTTATCTTGGATACCAATAACTGAAGGTGAAGGAAAACATCTTGAGGAAACCTGGACTTTAAGTCTGAAATCGCCAACCCGCATTGAGCAAGCGTGGTGATTACTCTCAATCCTTCTCTGTATAAGAGGAGACCTGTGCCCAGCAGTGGGACGGTAAAAAGGTTGATGATGAAGCGCGAATATTGATCAATTTATAACATTGGTAACAGTGAAATTCTGATTAAGAACTAAAAAATAATAATGTTGTGGGGTAAAATTCTTTCACATTAAAAACTAAAAATGCTATAATTTTTTGGGGTAAAACTCTTTCACATTACATACATTACATTAATAAATAAGATATAAAATAAATTCGAGTAAATTAATAAGTAACGCTGTTTTTTAACTAAACTCCAAAATCAACTAAAAAAATCCTAGGAATCCAAAAATTCACTAAAAGCAAAGCTAGCCTATCTACTAATGAAGGATTTCAACAAAACATATTATCAAACGCCTCTCATATTCAAACAGCCAACAATATTTATCAAATGCCTCTCATTTTCAACTGGTACTTACACCTCTACAAAAAACGAACACATAGTATCAATTCACCCCAAAACAGTTCCCAGGAATGATTTATCTCATCAACAGATGATGCGTGAAATTTGATATTGCACAGTGGACTGCGCTCTGCCCACGGACGTGGACAGAATTTGATCATTATTTTTGTTGTTTTTTTTTTCTACCATATCGTTTCTGTCTGATACAGATTGTTATCAAAATATAGAGTTTGTATTACCTTTTTTTTTTTCGTAAAACAATTTATCGCCGTCACAAATTGCGATTAGTTTATCTTGTTTAATAGTCTACAATACAGTTTCAATTTTTTATTTTAAATGGTGTCCATTTGTTTATAGGGCAGGGGTTGTCCAGTGATTGCGTGTGCAGTTTCTGGCCTGCCATCGGACGCGTTCCTAGGTGGTGGATAGGGGAACGGCCCCCAGATATGGGGGTTACCGGTTTACCGGCGCCGACCAAAACCAGATGTGGGGACCGCTTCGGCGGTCACATGTGCGGCGGGTCGGCCACCACTCCAGGTGGCTGACGTGACCCGAACCACGGGTCACCGTCGGGCAACCCGGTCTCTTCACTGAGAGGACCTGGGGGTTCCGCTTGCCTACGTGCAAGCGAGTGGGACTAAGAGGAAGGACACCTCGCTAAAAAAACCCTTGGCTGGTGCATCTTCTCGCACAAGAAGACGGACCCAGCCCGGCCCCTCCGTATGGGGGGACCATTGTGGGTCCGCCTTTTAGGCGGGAATCGCCGGTGGGCGATTGATAGTGCAGGCTCTGCTATTTCCCATGACCCCGCCACTGAGGCGATGTCGTTGTGCCGCTGTGGTTTTAGTAGGTATTCCCGGCTTCGGCTGGGCGAGTCCCACACACGTCCTTCGAGGTATGGTGCGTAAAGGCATTACCACAGCGTCAAAAAAAAATATATGTATATATAAGGGGTTGTCAAGTGATATCGGACTCGGCTTACAAGTTGTAAGTCGTAGGTTCGAACCTTCTTTTTATAAAAGAATAAAATCTCTTAACCTAGTGGTTAAAACACCAGCCTCTCAAGTATAGGTGTGCGGGTTTGATTCCGGTCAGGCAAGTACCAATGTAACTTTTTTTAAAAGTTATATGTATTTTCTAAGGATATCTTGGACATTAATGACTGATTAAAAGGTGAAGGAAAACTCTTGAGGAAACCTGGAGCTTGAAATCACCAACCCGCATTGAGCAACCGTGGTGATAACGCTCAATCCTTCTCTTTATGAGAGAACCTATGCCCAGCAGTGGGACGATAAAAAGGTTGATGATGAAATTATTTCATCATCAATGCTCTCAAAACGGCGAAGGAAAACTTCGTGAGGAAACTGGCGTGACCTTCAGCCTAGAACATTGTAAATATGTGACATTTGGCTTTCACGGAGCCCGCGTGGTAGATTACGGCCCACTTTCTCTCACCAAGGAAAGGCCTGTGTCTCATCCAGAATATAATGTTCCCACATTATAGGCTAATCATATTATGTAAACTTACAGTCCAGACTTAAATTAGTGTAAATTAAAAAACTAATTAATTAGTTATTATACCTACATTTATCTAAGAATCTAGTGTAGTGCATTGCTGGACATAGACCTCTCCCAGATTACACCACGACACTATGTCCTCCGCCTTCCGAATCCAGTCTCTCCCAACCAACTTGTCCTGGTCGTTAAATACAAAATACATTCTTAAAAAAGCACTATATTTCTATAAAAATAAGTGTTTAATAAGTGCTGTCGTGATTGCCTACTGGTTAAAACACCAGCCTCTCAAGTATGAGTGCGCGGGTTCGATTCCAGGTCAGGCAAGTACCAATGTAACTTTTCTAAAGTTATATGTACTTTCTAAGTATATCTTGGACACCAATGACTGAAGGTGAAGGAAAACATTTTGAGGAAATCTGGACTTTAAGACTTTAAGTCTGAAATTTCCAACCCGCATTGAGGCTGGTAGAGGCTATATTTTAGAGAGAGAGGCTGGTATTTTAACCACTAGCCCACCAATAGCGCTTAGTCACTCTGATATCAACTTAATTGTCATTGATACAAAGTATTTTTCTTTATCTTGAAATGGATGTGGTATGTAGCACTACTCCCTTTTACTGTAGGAAGGGTGGCCCTATAATTTTTTTTCCCCATCGTCGTATCATGTTCGCTGTGGTCTATCACGACGATGATGTTCTAACTTAAAGGTCCTTTTTTATTCTACATTTTATTAAGGGACTTTTGTCCCAACATGGATTGGTTAGACCCATCGTACCTTATTCCACAAATTATTTGACAAATTTAAACTTACAATCTTTTTTTTTTAATAATTATAAACTAGCTCTTGACCGCAATCCCGCCTGATGGTAAGCAGTGATGTGATCGTTGATGGTAAAGCGCGCTAGTTTCTTAACAGCCTATTCACTCAGAAAAACTGAGCGAATAGGAAGGAAGACGGCAGTTGAGCGAGGTGATGCAATGTTAAACCCAACAATACGACCAACGATGCTGTGCCAAAGGGAGATTGATCCGAAGACCTTCCACGACTAAACTCCCAACACAACAACATTTGGCGCATCGTACCCGGCACACTTCGCAACACAACTGCTCAGACCCGTCCTCCATACGGCTTCACCAGACATCATGCCGGAACACGACAAAACGTTTGGCGGCAAGACTTTGTCTGGTGGGTGGTAACTTCTGCCGGCGGCCGATGTTATGATAGATTCTATATGACGAATCATTTCTGAGCGACCGATTTCGGTTTTGAGAAAATGCTTTGGATTCGATCCATATTTAATCTATTTATTTTCAGTTCACTCACAAATGAGTTGCATTCATAATTTTTTCGAACACAATCTATCAGCAAATATGTTACATCTTCAATTTTGTTACAAGTTACACAATTAGGTGAATCAGACTTCTTCATTAAGTATTTATGCAGACTTTGCCGATGGAAAGTGTCCGGATCTAAGTATAAGAGCTAATTTTATAAGGTTTCTGTTTACGTTAGAATCACGGTGCACGAATAACTTAGAGTTAAGAAGATAAGTTTTCATGCTGAAAACTTGACATTGATTCACGAACACAGCCGTAAGGATAACAAAAACAACGCAAACACATTGTAAACTCATGTCTACAACAGAGACTTCATAAAGCTTACAATTAACCCACGCACTTTAATTTTGCTTAACTTTGATGCTAACGATGTGACATTCCAGTAATTGGATACAAAAACTTTAAACCGTAAACAAGCTTTGAAAGCATTTTGCTGTCAACGTACGAGAAATAGTTTTATTATGACGAGGGAAAGGACACCCTTATGTACACTTTACGTTCATTTTATTAGAAGGCATGACGGGGATTTCCAAAACAACATTAAAATGTTGCCTTTAGGTACGAATGAATTAGCTACACCCCGCGGTTTTACTTAATCTTTTTTTTTTTTTAATTTTGAAGTAGTGCTTCACCGCAATCCCGCCTGATGGCAAGCAGTGATGCAATCGTTGATAGTAAAGCGCGCTAGTTTATTAAGAGCCTATTCACTAAGAAAAAATACTGCGTGAATAGAATGGAAGACGATTGAGCGAGGTGATGCAATGTTAAACCCAACAACACGATCAACGATGCTGCGCCAGAGGGAGATTGATCTGGAGACCCTCCACGACCAAACTCCCGATACAACAGCATTTGGCGCATCGTACCCGGCACACATCGCTATGCTCAGACCCGTCCTCATTACAGCTTTAGCAGACATCATGCCGGAACACGATGAATTGCTTAGCGGCAAGACTTTGCCTGGTGGGTGGTAACTTCTGCCGCCAGCCGATATTATGGCGTACCACCGAGAGATACATCCTGATTATTATTCGTATGTATGTCAAATCTCATCGAATTTTGTGTCAAAGTGTATCCATCCATTCATATAAACTATAACTTTTATAATATTACTATCTGTGTCCCGCGGTTTCACTTGCATAAGTTTCGATCCCAAAGGAATATTTACATCAAATAATCCTATGTGTTATTCATTGTTATATACTATCTGTGTGCCATTCTTCTTCTACAGCTTATAGAGGTCTAGCGCTGGAGAAAGGCCTCACCCTGACTTTCCACAATGACCGGCCTTGTGCTATCCACATTCATCAGCTTCCCGCGACCTTCATCAAGTTATCAGTCCACTTTGTTGGGGCCCTCCCTACGCTGTGTCTTCTGGTACGTCCCCGAGCCCACTCTAGAACCGTACTGGGCAGTACGGTTCTAGAGTGAAATGAAATGAAATGAAATGAAATCGTTTATTAAGCAAGCAGGATCACCGATCAGTTTTACACGTCATATGTTTTTTTTTCTTCTTTTTTTTTTTTTTTTTTTTTAAACTAGATGAAGCCGGCATTTCCTAACTGACTACCTCTGAGAAGAAATAGCCGAAACAAACTCAGGGATCATCGTCTTTTTTAAAGTCCAGACATTAAAAATGAAAATGTTTACAATAATTTACGTTATAATTACGCATATTGCTTAATAACAATGCTTAACAGAGCGAGCAGCTCAGTCCCAAGCCTCTCTATCCTCTAAATAATCTGAGATTTTATAATACCCCTTTTTGCAAAGTTTGGCCTTTATATAGGTTTTATATCGTTTAATGGGTAAGTTTCGAATGTCCATGGGAAGCTTGTTGTAAAAGTGTATACATTGACCCATGAACGAGTTACCTACTCTGTGGAGACGAGTGTGATGTACAGCAAGATTGTGTTTGTTCCTGGTATTTATATTATGAACATCGCTTATTTTCTTAAAATTAGATATATTTTTATGTACATACATAAGATTTTCAAATATATATTGCGAAGCTACAGTCAGAATGTTCACCTCTCTGAATTTTTCTCTAATAGAATCTCTAGGACCAAGGTTGTAGATGGCTCGAACAGCCCTTTTCTGTAAAACAAAGATGGTATTGATGTCCGCACAAGTTCCCCAGAGAAGAATCCCATAAGTCATAAGACTATGAAAATAACTAAAATAAACAATTCTGGCTGTATTCACATCAGTTATCTGTCTAATTTTCTTAACAGCATAAGCGGCAGAACTGAGTCTACCCGACAGCTTCTCAATGTGAGGACCCCATTGTAACTTGGAGTCAATAGTCAATCCAAGAAAAACTGTCGACTCGACAGGGATCAACTCTACTCCATTCAGTTGAACATTGGTACTTAACTGCCTGACATTTGGCGTAGAAAATTTAATGAATTTAGTTTTTTTTTCATTCAAAAGTGGCATCGGCCATCAGCTTTAGGAGCAATGTTCCCCTGCTAATTAATTTTAGCGACTGTGTACCATCACCATCATCATCAACAACCTTTTTTATGGTCTCTCTGCTGGGTACATGCCTCCTCTCACACAGAGAAGGATTGAGCGTAATCACTACGCTTGCTCAATGCGGGATGGCGATTTCAAAGTCCATGTTTCCTCAAGATGTTTTCCTTCACCTTGTAATCAGTCATTGGTGTCCAAGATGTACTTAGAAAGTACATAAAACTTGGAAAAGTTACATAGGTACTTGCCTGAGACCTGGAATCGAACCCGCACACTCATACTTGAGAGTCTGGCTGGTGTTTTAACCACTAGGCCACTACGATTGTGTGTTATAGTTCATCTAAATCGGTTCAGTAGTTTTTTCGTGATAGAGTAGTAAATATCTATCTATATATCTAAACCTTCACGTTTATAATTATAAACGTGAAATATATTATATTATTTAACGACCTAACGATACAATAAGATTTCTATACCACCTACCCTTTTTTCCAACTATGTGGAGGTCAGGTTACATTCTCACCGGATGCAGCTGAAAGCTGAATGGTACATGAAGCGACTGACAAAGTTGCATTAGAAACAACTGTAATGTGTCACAATTCCCCTCTGACCTTAGAACTTTTTTCAACTAGAAAAAATTTTAGTTTGTAAAGTTGCATGAAAGGGACTGTAAAGCACAACGAAATGAATGCAAATAAGTGTGAGTATCCATTATTTTTTTTATTATACGTTACCACCCACCAGACAAAGCCTTGCCGCCAAGCGATTTGTCGTGTTCCGGCATGATGTCTGGTGAAGCCGTACGGAGGACGGGTCTGAGCAGTTGCGCTGCGATGTGTGCCGGGTATGATGCGCCAAATGTTGTTGTGCCGGGAGTTTGGTCGTGGAGGGTCTCCAGATCAACCTCCCTTTGGCGCAGCATCGTTGGTCGTGTTGCTGGGTTTAACATTGCATAACTTCGCTCAACTGCCGTCTTCCTTTCTATTCGCTCACTTTTTTCTGAGTGAATAGGCTCTTAATAAACTAGCGCGCTTTTCCATCAAGGATCGCATCACTGCTTACCATCAGGCGGGATTGCGGTCAAGCGCTAGTTTACAATCATTAAAAAAAAAAAAAAAAAAAAAAAACTATATTAATAGTCGTGGTGGCCTAGTGGTTAAAACACCAGCCTCTCAAGTATGAGTGCGCGGGTTCGATTCCAGGTCAGGCAAGTACCAATGTAACTTTTCTAAAGTTATATGTACTTTCTAAGTATGTCTTGGACACCAATGACTGAAGATGAAGGAAAATATCTTGAGGAAACCTGGACTTTAAGTCTGAAATCGCCAACCCGCACTGAGCAAGCGTGGTGATTACTCTCAATCCTTCTCTGTATGAGAGGAGACCTGTGCCCAGCAGTGGGATGATAAAAAGGTTGATGATGATGATGACATTTTAAACTAGTGCTTAACCGCAATCTCGCCTGATGGTAAGCAGTGTTGCTATCGTTGATGGTAAAGCGCGCTAGTTTCTAGTTTATTAAGAACCTTAAAGACACTTGCATTGTAGTCAGACGGAAACACCGCCACTGGAAAACTATTCCAGTCCCTCGATGTACGCGGTATAAAAGACGAGGCGACACGCTTCGTCCGAATCGTAGTGATCTCAACAACGTGAGTGTGGATACTCGCCGTACGACAGGTCGTGCGATGATGGAACGGAGTTGGGGGATCAAATCACATTACATGACACAAACAAAAAAAATGATCATTATGTCTATAAAAAGTTCTGTTTTTATTAATTGTTGATAAAGCGGCAACAGTAACACATCATCTGTGAAAAATTCAACTATCTAGCTACCACGGTTCATGAGATACAATTTAATGACAGAAAGACAGACAGACGGACAAAAAATAGTAGAGTCCTAGTAACGGGCCCCGTGTTTACCCTTTGGGTACGGAATCCTTCTTCTTCTTTTTCCTGTGCCTCTTCAATCCTGAAGGTTGGCCGTCAGCTTCTTGTACTCGGTCATATGAACCCCGAGTCGGAACAGTTTTTCGACTGAGCATTTAATCAAGTTACATTAATCTAATAACAACCAAAAAAGGTCTCTATGAAGCCAAAAAGACGAATTTAATTAAGTCAATGACGCAGTTTACTTCTTCAATTGCACAAAAACTATGCGATAATAACTCAAGCGGTGGTGCTAAGAATAGTTTAAGAAGGTTGGTGCAAGGTCGGCTAGTTAACATTATTTATTCAACCCATGAATGAAACATACAGCCTTTGAACCATTTGTCCTCCACGACTTAAAATGGGCGTACTTTTCCAATGGCAAAGCTGTTGTAGATTGACCTTGATCTAAACATATCAAGACTAGAATGAAGCACCTTAATTTTTTCATCCCAGCTGTAATTCGTGGGTCTTTGACAGTTCACGGGTCGTCTGAAGCCCGTAAATCTGACAACCAAGGTAAGGGACTAGGCAGTGAGGAGTAGGCAGTTCGCCGCCCGATAAGGACCAGACCCGAGTTGACGGCGCGTTGTGTTTCACACGTGCCTCAAAAAGATGTCAGCACATCGTGATGGAGTCCACGAAGACCCATGCCTCCTGGGTCAGGGTTGCGGATTGGTTAAAAAAGAAACCGTGGCCCCGGCCAACAGGCAATTGATAGAAAAAAATGGTAATCGTAACACCCAGAAATTGGCTGATGCAGATCGGATAGACAGTCGCTTCATTGAAGTTAAATGGATGTCAGACTGGAAGCGGACCCAAAAATAGGTGGGAAAACGCTAGGAAGATAGTGAGACTTACTTGAATATTTAATTTATTCTGTTTTTAGTATTTACTAGGTTAACCGTGCGAAGTACTCACACATTGATTTTCAATCGGTAATAGGGAGTTTCCTGGGCAAAAAAAATGATTCTATTTATTCCGTCTTTCAGATTATAGAAAAATATTGGATATATATATATTTTGTTTTATCAAATCAATAAAAATTGACAAATATAAAAGGTATCAAAGATCAGGAGTGGTGGCTGGTGACGTCACTGCTCGCTACAAAGTTTAGTGTGTAGTGACGTCACGCGAGTTTTCAACGCACTGTGTCGTCTTAATTTTTTGTTTATATGAAAAAAGAAGAAATACGTGTCTAGTATTTTTTGGAAATCTGACTGACGGACTAATTAGTTTTTTTTTTAGTCAACTACCCTTTTATCGAAATTCCACTGAAATGTGAGTAATTTGTAAATTTTTCTGGTTTAGCGGTCCAGAAAAGCATTAAAATGATGCCTTATTTATGTATATTGATAAAATATGAACAAAATTATGATGTACCCACAAAAAGCCCTTTTTTGTGTGGATCATGAACTCTCCCGCTCTGGGCGGAGCGGAAGGGCATGTCAGACTTTTACTGACTAAAACCCAACCGTGTTTCTTCACCTGCCTGTGTGCTAGGGACACGGTTGCCCTTCAAAATGCAAAAAAAAGCCTCTGAGAAATAATATATATGATTGTTAAAGCGGCAACAGAAACATATCATCTCTGAAGATTTTAACTATGACGTGTAGCTATCACAGTTTATGAGATACAGTCTGGTGACAGACTGTAGGGACTTAGTATTAGAGTCCCGTTTTACCTTTTGAGTATGGAACCCTAAAAAAGTTTCCAGAGTAACCCGTATAACACACGACGACGCCCAAACATGGCGGATAAATCGCGCCATCTTCGTCTACTAACTTCCATTGTGATTTAAACATTATAGACGTACTTCTACACGGCAAGAAAAGTACGATTGTATAAAGCACCTCATTTTGCCCTTCTACTACCATTTCCGAACCTATCTATCTAATCAATAACCACTCCGCGGATAATTTTTCATACATCCGACAATAACCAATATTGTGGACATCAATCACGGCACCAAACAATGGCCGAATGCCATGAAATATAGGAGAATGCGCCTTGTTACGGTTTTACGAATAAAAGGATGAATAAAGGGTATGGTGGATTGTAAATTCAATTCATTTATCATTCATTTATATTGAATGAAAAGAGAATGAACGATGAATGAGAAATGTGAAGATTAAGAAAGGCGGACAGAGGAAGGAATCGTGTTGTGTCGATACCAAGTCCACAGGAAGATAATGAAGATTAGTTCCTTAATTTTCTATTATGAGTGTAAGCACAACGTAAACCATTAAAAATTATAAATCGTCGATCGTTCCACAAGGGTTGAAGATCTTGGTCCTGCCAACGATGCTGGAACGAGGATACTAACAATAGAGGTAGTCTACAACTGCAAGGTCGAGTAGCATGTTATGCAGAAGGTGCCCAACCTTCGGAGTGTTTTTGAACAATAAAATCAGAATTTAAGTTATCCGGAAAATATTTGACGGACCGACATTGCAAAGTAAGCAAGCTAAACTAGCAATGAGCTGGCTATGTTTGTCGAAGGGTCAATGGTCAAAGGAGCAGATGACGATTCCTAGGTGGATTGTTTGACGCACCCATCTAGCCGGACGGTCGACCTCAAAATGGTGGCTCAGATAGACTGGATGTAGGAAGGCTGAGGACAACTTATACTGGCGTAGCCTGAGTCGATTGATGAACAAGTGTTTGACGAAGCAATAAATCACATGGATGTGTGTAGATTTAATTATTTTCTATATAAATGGATTTTTATGTGAAATAAAATATTGGAATTTGATTTAAGTACAATGTGTTGCGATTAACTGTTTTGATTGGCGTATCAGTAAGACGTTATCTGTGTTGCTTAAATAGACACGCCATTACCTACGACATAATGAATGTGTGATTCATAGAAACAACGAGTAATCAACAGTAGATCTGGGACTTGCATTTTGTACCTGAGTAAATTATGATATTTAGGTTTCAGTAAATATTACTTATTTACTATTTTCGAGTTTAAATTTTAATAATAAGGTTTGTAAAACGCATTTTTAAAATAACATTTAAAAACCACAACTTATAATTATTGGTAAATAAATAAATATTTTTAAAATAATGTTTAAAAAATACAAAATTATTACACATTACATAATATCTACCAATTTCTATAATAATCTCTCGCATAATATTTTTTAAATTATTTTTCAATTCTAACTAATAATTCTAATAAATTTTCAGAAGTGTAAAAAATCTTTCTCAAAATTTGAAATAGATATTTAGTAAGAACGGCAATGGTGAACTGAAAGTCGAGGTAAATTGTGAATGTAAAAGCGGGGAGGAAGACTGTTAAACACGGGATATAATTTATGAGTCTCTGAAAAGAATGCAGATTCTTTTCAAATCTTCATTCCATGCAGTAAATAAAAAAGTTTTGACTGGAAATATACCAGTACTTTCAAGATATTAAAAACAAAGAAAATATATGTCCCAAGAATGAAGCAGCCTTTGTACTCAACCAAAAATCATATCTCTTTCTATCTATTTTACTGTACTGTTTGGAAGTACATTAATTAGTTTAATAAGATACTCGTAATTCTTTAACATTATTTTCTTGCAGTAAACATTTTGTCATATTAATAAACATAGTCACAGAGCGACATGGTCAATTTTGACAAAGCTCTTTAAATAAAGATTTAAAAAAATAAAATTAAACATAGTCCAGTTATTATGAGTAAAATATTAACTCAATAAAATGAAAAATATTTTTCATTATATTGAGTTAATACCTAAAAATACTTTAAATGAAATATAAAATTAAAAACATTTTTATTTCAGATCACGTATTTTTGGTACATTCTTTTTTTACGTTTCACTTTTATTACCTCTCTGATATTTATTATTACGCTTTCTAAATTGGTATTGGTTTATTAAACCACAGTATATTTTTGTTTTGGGTTACATACATCCCATGGGGGTCATAATTCGGGTGTATGGTGCGTGATCACCTGGATGCGGAAAATATTAGAATAGAATGAAATGTTCGGTTATATTATTGTTTATTATATTCCCTAGGGTTATAAATAAATAGTGGGTTGACCTGACTATAGGTTACTTTTTTGCAGGGGTGTTTGACGTCACCGTAGAGAGGGCCGGCTGTTCTCCATAGAAAACAACTTATAGGAACTATACTAATCTGACATTTCTTCTGTCTATTATTGTTTCTGTTCGAAAGTCTGTAAGTTTTCTTTTCGAGCCTAAACTAAGCCATCGAACGGATTTTGATAAAAAAAAAAATACTACGTTTTTTGTCGGTAGCATGTTCCTCTTAGACAATTTACGATATTTACGCGAGCGAAGCCTGAAGTAGAAGCTAGTGTAAGATAAAATATTTTGAATTTAAATTAAGTTCCAAACAGAGAATGTTAGAGAAAATCGATAAGTCATTATCTTAGAGAGACATGATTTAACAAAATTTTTCGTGGCCCAATAGGTAAGCTGTTGTAGTGGTATCTACAATTGCCAACATGCGAACATACTGACGTCACACGGATTCTACATCTCGCAAGCAAAGCTTACCGTGCGACTAGCATACGTACAACTTCCCAACATTAACCGTTGGGCAACACCCGTCTAAGGTCGGAGGATCCTCCCTTTTCTATGGAGGATAACTAGCAAAGAACATGAGAACAAAATATAAACATAAACAATCAAAACTATTAAACCAACAACAAACCTGCTACTTTAACAATTCAGAATAGTTTTTCTTTCAAGCTATTTTGAATGTTGCGTTTCTCAGTTTTTGGAGAAACTCAGTTTCCTTCCAATGCAACCTAAAATGAAGCTTATTTAACAGAAACAAGGTTAAATTTACCTGGACTAAAATTTGTAACAATGACGTACTTGCAAAATAGTTGAAAAGGTGACCTTTAGTTTCAAATATTTGTTATGTCGCAATGTATAAAGTTGGACCATGTTTGCGTGTTATGTATGAGAAATGTATGGAATTTGAGACATTTTAGTAATTTATGAGACTTTAGTTGTTATTAAATAGTACAGGTTTACAATTTCAAGTTCCATCCATCGCAGTTGAAGTTCATTACAGAAATTCTAATAATATTTTAAAATATATACTGAACGGATTTGGATTCAATTTTGCAACTTTCTAGTGGTCCCTGATATTCTATATATAATAATTGTTAAAATTGAGTAGTTCTTAGAAAATTGTTTTGCTAACGGGTTTTATAATAATGGCCATAAGGTAATATATTTCTATTAGCACTTCATTACAAGACGACTGACCGATTATTGATCGATCATTATGGATTTAGCAGATTACGAATTTTTAGCACAATGACGATGGAATGACAATGGAATCGTGTTGGAATGACAAATTTATAAATACTAGGGCCCCAGTCTCCTTTTTTTAGTAATGTCTCCGCTTCTCCGCTTACAAACTACTAAAGGATTTCTTGTACTTTTAAGAACGATAAGACCGTCCATCGTGTCACCTTGTGTAAAGGGGTTTTGGAGGCCCACATCATATTTACTGTCGCGCCATTTTGTTTGTATATACATAAACCGATAGTCGACTTCAGTGCATGGAGGTGTCACGTGACCGAAATACTGTTGTTCAGAATTGGTCTTCACTTTCGACGATATTCATATTGTTAGATATTTGATTATAGCTGTACTGATCGCGATAGTAGCAATATAATAAAAATATAAATCAGGAAGGAGTATTAGAGCCGAGCCTCCATATAAAAACCTTTAATACCCTTTCTTGATTTATATCTATAGGTAACTAGCTATCCGCCCGTGACTCCGCACGCGTGGAATTCGGTTTTATCGCACTTTTTAGACTTTCCTGTACTGTAAAGTACCCTATTATTTAATCCGGACTTCTAAATTTACGTCTGCAAAATTTCAAAGTAATCGGTTTAGTAGTTACATCGAGAAAGCGGAACAAACAAACTCACTTTCCGATCTTTAATATTAGTAGGGATTATATCTGCTAGACTTTCCTGTGGGAACCTTTTTCCGGGAAAAAAATACCCTATTATTTAATCCGGGCTTCTAAATTTACGTCTGCAAAATTTCAATGCAATCGATTCAGTAGTTACGGCGGGAAAGCGGAACAAACAAACTCACTTTCCGATCTATAATATTAGTACGGATTATATCTACAGGTACTGTTCTATTTTTTGCACCCGATTGAAACGCAGCTAGGTTGTTAGTTATAAAATAAAACAATAGAATAAGTTTCTCGGGTATTTGGTAAATTTATTTATTGCAGAAATAGCTTGCCGGCATTATGCCGCGACCCTATGCAAAACAGACCCACGGCGCTGGTTGTCAGCGACAGCCGGCGCCGACATAATCATGTCACCCGGTGCAACAAATACTTAATTATTTCTTAGGGCACTGAACCGGTAAAGCGTACTTAAAGTTTAATTTAATAACCACAATCCCGCATGATGAAAACCTCGTTAAAGCCGAGGAAGATAAACAAATCAAGTATCTTGACTTGGCTCGCGAGGTTGTCGACATCTGGGATATGGATTCAGTAATCATTGTACCGATAGTCGCGTCAGCCAATGGCTTAATAGCCAAGAGTCTCGACCAACACCTCAGAAGGCTCTCGTTAGGCCGCTGGATCAAGGGCTTGATTCAGAAAGCGATACTTCTGGACACGAAGGTTCCTCTCTCTGGAACCCTAGCTTGGACCTTGTTCCCGATACTGGTGGGTTACTATTTTTTATATTTTAATATGTTAATATGTGGTCGTGGTGGCCTAGTGGTTAAAACACCAGCCTCTCAAGTATGAGTGCGCGGGTTCGATTCCAGGTCAGGCAAGTACCAATGTAACTTTTCTAAAGTTATATGTACTTTCTAAGTATATCTTGGACATCAATGACTGAAGGTGAAGGAAAACATCTTGAGGAAACCTGGACTTTATAAGTCTGAAATCGCCAACCCGCATTGAGCAAGCGTGGTGATTACGCTCAATCCTTCTCTGTATGAGAGGAGACCTGTGCCCAGCAGTGGGACGATAAAAAGGTTGTTGATGATGATGATGATGATGATGTTAATATTTAAAAAATGTAATTTATATGTATATAAAATAAAATAAAGGGAATAATATGTATAAATAGAAACATAAACAGGAATATACAAAAAGAGAAACAAAAAAGGATTCTATATTTAAGCTCTGTATTTCACTACTAAAGATTTTCATATTTTGGCTGAACGTGGAGGCAAAGTGCTGAGTATATCCAGCCAGGATGTAAATGGTAAGCTGCAGTGCGTCTAGTAGTCTTCTAATCTAAACGTTCTGGTGGACCATCTCAACCTTATTCAGTATATTTACTCATATAAGCGCTTAAGTTATGTACAGATGAATAAAACTTTGACCAGTGATGCGGAGGTAATTCTTGGAAAGTCAAAAAGGCAAACTTTGACTTTGATGTTAAAGCAGCCGTTACAAAATAAAAAGAGATCTAATTAGGTACAGGATAAACATTGACTAAAACATGAAAATGTTGCGTAGTCTGTAAAATATTTAAGCGTCTTTTTTGACCTAGGCTTGTGTTTAAAAAAGCGTTACATATTAGGGAAAAATTTACTAACTTTATAACACTATTCATTGAATAATGTATTTATCTTAATTTCTAATTATAAAAGTTGCTGAAAAACTTGAAAGCAACGTTAAGTCAGTATTTTATCTGAAATTTAAAAGTAATATTCTTCTTTTTCTTCCTCATCATCATCATCATCATCATTTCAGCCAAAAGACGTCCACTGCTGGACATAGGCCTCCCCCAAAGTTCTCCACGACGACCGGTCCTGCACCTCCCGCATCCAGCGGTTTCCCGCGACCTTCACCAGGTCGTCGGTCCACCTTGTCAGGGGCCTACCCACGCTTCGTCTTCCGGTGCGTGGTCGCCACTCGAGAACCCATCGGCCCCATCGGGCATCGGTCCTACGGGCAATGTGTCCAGCCCATTGCCACTTCAGGGTTGCAATTCTTCGGGCTATGTCGGTTACGCTCGTTCTTCTGCGGATCTCCTCATTCCTGATTCGATCGCGCAGTGAAACCCCAAGCATAGCCCTCTCCATTGCCCTTTGAGCGACTTTGAGCCTTCTTATAAGGTCCATTGTTAGCGACCACGTCTCAATTCCATAAGTCATCACTGGCAACACACACTGGTCTTGGGACTTTTGTCATGAGACACTGCGGTATTTCGGACGAGAAGATTCTACGTAGCTTCCCGAAAGCAGCCCAGCTGAGTTGGATTCGACGATTGTCCTCTTTCTCGAAGTTGGACCTTCCTAACTGGATAGTTTGTCCCAGGTACACGTAGCTGTCAACAACTTCGAGAACAGAGTCTCCAATCCTTATAGGAGTCGGTACAACATGGGCATTAGACATGACTTTCGTCTTGCCCATGTTCATTTTAAGACCGACTCGCTTGGAGGCCCTACTGAGGTCTTCGAGCATTGTATCCAGGTCCTCCGCGGTCTCAGACATGACTACGATATCATCAGCAAACCGAAGGTGTGTCATGTACTCGCCATTGATGTTGTTGGCCAGTCCTTTCCAGTGCAGAACCTTGAAGACATCCTCCAATGCAGCGGTGAACAGTTTCGGGGAGGTAACATCTCCCTGTCTGACACCACGCTGCAGAGGTATTGGTTTCGAGGTCTGGTCCTGTATTCGGACTGACATGGTGGCGTTTTCGTACAAACCCTTCAGCGCTTCAATATACCGATAGTCTACTTAACACCGCTGGAGAGACTGCAGTACAGCCCGGGTCTCGATCGAATCAAAGGCTTTTTCGTAGTCCATATACGCCAAGCAAAGGGGTAGGTATAACTTATAACTTATACAACTCCTCGGCCTTATGTATAACCTGCCGCAGCGTATGTATGTGGTCTACTGTGCTGAAGCCCTTTCGGAAACCGGCTTGTTCGGGCGGCTGGAAGTCGTCAAACCTGCAGGCGCGACGATTCGTGAGGACTCTTGAAAACAACTTATAGACATGACTCAGAAGTGAGATGGGTCTGTAGTTTTTCAAAAGGGTGTTGTCACCCTTTTTGAAAAAAAGTACCACCACACTTCTGTGCCATGCCTGTGGCGTTTGTCCCTTAACTATGACGGAATTAAATAACTTCTGAAGGGCCCTAAGGATCGGTTCACCACCCGCCTTCAGTAGCTCTGCCGTTATTCCGTCATCGCCCGGCGCCTTGTTGTTTTTAAGCTGTTTCAGAGCCAATCGAATCTCCTGCAGGCTGATGTCCGGGATATCTTCAGTGTAGTATCGGGTTAATCTTGCTCTAGGGTCTTCAGCAAGATTTAATGCGGGTCTTGTCGTTGAAGTGTAGAGCTGTCCATAGAAATTCTCGACATCCCTCAAAAGCTCGGGCCCGGACGTTATGATCTTGCCGTCGTCAGTCTTCAGCTTGCTTAGCCGGCTATGCCCAATAATCAGATCTCTAGCGAAAACTTTAGAGCCTCTGTTTCGCTCTATAGCCTCCGTTATACGCTCGGTATTATACCGACGTAGGTTGCGCTTCAGAGACTTTGAGATCTGCTTATTGAGCTGCCGGTATCTGCAAGCATCACTTGACGAACGCAAAACCATCTCACGTCTGTCCTCCATGAGCTCGAGAGTGTAGTCCGAGAGTTTTTTAGTTCTATTTGTACGGCGGGTCTTAAAATACTTAGTCCCGACCGTACGGACAGCTTCTACAAACCCGTCATTGTATTCGTCCACGTCGCCACTTAGGCATTCGAAGCGATTTTGGAGCTCGAGCTGGAAACCTTCGAAGTTGTCTTCCTATGCCTCTTCAATCCTGAAGGTTGGCCGTCAGCTTCTTGTACAGTCAGTCGGAACAATTTTTCGACGGAAGTAATGCCGGACCAAGCCACGTCTTTCTCTTTCGTCCAGCGTGCCTCATTCCAGCTTGCCCATCATAATGAGTTGGAGTAGCGCATATCTACCGTGTCGGAGCACGTGGCCGAGATAATCTATCTTGCGTTTCTTTATGGTGGGCAACAACTTTCGAGACAAAAAGTAATATTAACCATTATTATATAAATATACAACGTGTAACGGGTAAAGGGTGTATACATACCAAGGTCATGGCATCTTAACATGATATCAAATGATATCGGTAGGTGAATTTAGACTATATTTTCGGTTCCATGTGCTTCTTAAATTCTAATCATAACAAACGTGCACCACACTACATACGTTAATAACTACTCGTTACACGTCACATTACTTGGCAAAATAACGATAAATGTCTTCAAAAATTCTGTGCGCCTAGTATGGTGCCTATCACAGGCGGTGTTTTTTCTCGTAACTTCCTAACATAAAGAGATAGGATTAAAAAACCCTTCCAATATCGATTGATATTATGTAAAGATGCCATGCCCTTGGTATGTATATACCCTTTATGTTACACGTTGTATAGGTGTATGACAAATACCTATATTCAATGTACAACGTTTATTCCGATTAAGTTAGTAACTCTTCTTAACTTGATGTCTACCTCACAGATAGCTGAATATTTATGTAATTTTTTATGACTTACCTCCTGTTTCCTAACATTACGAAATATGTGGACAAAGCGAACAAGATAAAGAATGTCAAATTTATCTCCCATTACTTCCAATCGAGTATAAACTTATAGAAAGTCTATTTACTGCGTGAGATATGAACTCATGACTCACTGATTCACGCATGTACATATATCTGTACGCACCTAACCGCCAGGTCATCTTGGTCAATCGTAATGTTGAAATTATGAGCTACAATCACCTGAGGCCTCTTTCTCTACTATCTTGGTGTCGGTTACCAGTCTAATCAGGTTCAGCTGTATGTATACTTGTATTTAAAATAGAGCAACTGTATGAAAATCAAGCTTTAACGATAACCTGGTTATTTTCCTGAAACGAGAAGAGCGTAAGTCAAATTAAACGTCGAACTCTTGCTTCGTGAGAATGCTTATGGCCTTTTGGTCAGCACTGTAGATTTCTATTTCGGTTAAGAATCCATTGAAATTATTAGACATGTTAGAATAAAGAACATTGCTAACAAATGATCTAGTTAGGTAGGTACATGTAAAAAATTACAAGGGTTATTTTTTACATGTAACATGTTGGAATATTTCTGTGTTTAGCCTTGGCAGAACATGTGAGATCACAATTCTATTTACTCTATAGGCTTAGAAGAAGAAGAATAATGACCTTGTTAAAAATCAAATAAATATTTTTACTTCTATAATTTTAAATTGACGCAAATGGTGTTTTGCAAAAAACACACAACATGCATACTATAGGATGCATTCTGGAGAGTGTGGGAAAGAATTGCATAATTTAATTTCCCCATCTCCGTTCTATCCTCGGACGACCCGTCGTACGGCGAGTTTCCACCCTTACGTTGTTAATACTACTACGATCCGGACGAAGCGTTTCGCTTCTTCTTTTATATCGTGTACATCGAGGGACTGGAACAATTTTCCGGCGGCGGTGTTTCCGTCACACTACAATTTGAGTGTCTTCAAGGCTAGAGTGAACAGGCTCTTAATAAACTAGCGCGCTTTACCATCAACGATCGCATCACTGCTTACCATCAGGTGGGACTGCGATCAAGCGCTAGTTTATAAATTATAAAAAAAGGTGATATATTAAGCCAGTATTCATCATAATCATCATCAGCCCTATAATATTTCCACTATTGGCATACAGGCTTCCTCGGCGGAAGGCCGCAATCTACCGCGCGACCCCAGTGCGGGTTGGTGCCTAATTAAGCCTATTAAGGTATTGCATTTAAAATATTTAGAACTTAAAATAAGTGACGGCTTCAACTCCATAAATAGGAACCGTCTACTAAAATAGAACGTATAAGTCATTGGACTTACACGTTCAAATTTTATTGCAGTAAATCAATTAGATTCTTCCAAAAACAATTGTTAAAAGAAAAAACGTGTAGAGTCTCCTGAACGAAAAGTATAAGCTCTTTGGAAAATTCATATTCGAAGTAGAATACTATTCAATGAACCTTAAAGAATAATATAAAATGATTTTAATAATAATCAAAACTTTATTACCTACATAGTGTGGCAAGCCAATCGGGTAATCAACATAGTGTGGCAAGCCAATCGGGTAATCAACCCCTAAAGCCAATAGGTACACAATACCAAGGGGTATCGTGATATACAGTTACTGGTTTGTGACGGTCAGATAGGCAGTCGCTCCATATAATAAAATACTGATATTCGACAGCATTCGGTAAGACTAGAAGCTGAATTCCACAAAGCAAATGAAAAAAAAAAGAAACAGTTTATTCTACAAACGATTATTATCATGCGTGGTATGTTTGTACCTAAACAATAATACTAAATCAAAATCCATTGTGTTCTATTCAGGTGTTTTTTGTATCATAATTCTAAGCCCTATTTATGATAAAGAAACCGTGGCCCTGGCCGTCACACAGACAAGTAAAGAAACACGGATGGGTTTTAGTAAGTAAAAGTCTGACGCACCCTTCCGCTTCGTCCAGAGCTGGAGAAGTCATTTGATGATTTTTCATCCCAACAAAAACAAAAAAGGCCCTATTTATGATATATGCAAAAACGGACCTAAGACACTCTTTATGTTACCAGGCTGTCATATGAACAGAGACATCTATAAAATTGAATTCACTACAGATGATGATGTATTTCTGTAGCTGGTAAGACCGGCTACAGAAATACATCTACATAAATACATCTACAAAAAATCCTAAAAGCAGAATAAAATCAATAAGTTTTATTTATAATATCTCACTAGGAGCCAGCTTCGTCCCTGCATCAGCCTTCTATTTTCGTAATAAACACGTTTTAATGAAAGGGTCCGTTTTGCCGATAACAGTTTAGAAGTGATTGTAAAATTTTAGAACCATCCGAAAACTCGTTAAAAAGGTCTGATTGGAAAACCCTTTCGTGTTAACGGCCCTTAAACTATTAATTACTATCGGACGCGGACAAGACTTTTATTAATTGTGGATTTATTTTAGTAAACCCTTTCTGTGTAAAAGGATGGTGATAACACATTCTCATATCCCAAATCATCATCATTATCTAGCCCTATTCCAAAATCACCATCATCTTATGGACAAATAATTAACTAGAAAATAAATGTAAAAAAAAATATCGCCTCCTCCTTTATACCGCGTACTGGAACAATTTGCCAGCGGCAGTGTTTTCGTCGGACTACAACTTGAGTGTCTTCAAGGCTAGAGTGAATAGGCTCTTAATAAACTAGTGCGCTTTACCATCAACGATTGCGTCACTGCTTACCATCAGGCGGGATTTCGGTCAAGCGCTAGTTTATAATTTATAAAAAAAAAATGTTTTTCGATCAATCTTTAGATAAACTAAAAATCTATCGAAAAACTCATTGGATATATATTTTTAAAAATTTATTTTACCTTTTATGTAGAGCCAAGCATAAACCGACCAGAAAAAATTATAACAGAAAAAAGGTTCAGAGTAGCTTATTTCATATGAAATATCTTCCAGCATACCTGCGATAGGACAATAGATACAGAGATGTAGACAGCTTGTGGAAAAGTAAAATACACAGAAAAATAATACATGAAATCAATAACAAAACAAAAATTCTGATAATATATTTATATACATACTTTCTTCAAATATGTATATCTGTAGAACGACAGCAATGATAACATAGGTAAGCCCTTTATAAAAATAAACACGTAAACTATGGACTATTTGCTAAAATTGACTTCAGTTCTTAACAATTGGTTAAATTCACTACGGACAAAAAAGTGTTTCTCAGTCACAAGGTTTCTTTATTCCACTGAATATATGTCTCTCAATCAACATAGTTTTCCTGCCCTCGTGCCATTTCATTTGCCGTCGGCAAAACGTGTCTTTTTCTTCCATACTCCCCTATTAGCCGCCATCGCGACTGTCCCCATTAACACAGCTCATCCATCGTTTCTTTAGTTTTACTCTTACAGCCATCGATATCCTTAATCAAAACTTTCCTGACATTTTCTTCATTCCCGTCCCGTCAACTGTTAAGTTACTTCAAAAGAGGAAAATGCCACAATCACCATGACTGGTAAAACAGTTGGAGATTGAAGTTCCTTGGTCGTTACCATTCAGAAGTAGATGCCTACCACAATTAGACCTTATTCTTAAGTAATCTTCCAAGATATCAAAGACAGGAAAACTAACAGTCTATATTTTCGCGATCATAAATTTATTAAAACACACTCTTTTAGTCCCACAAAAAGGCAAGATCTGCATGACTTTTCTTGCAAAATTCGCAATTTAATCTACGATACGGATTCCTGGTTATTTTTCGTGAGTTGGCTTCCATTAACACTTTTATACTTATTAAAAAAGGTCGTTGTTTCCCAGCCAAATACTCTGAGGAAAAACACTGAAAAATTCAGAAGTCAGAGGTCACAAGCGCTGAGTTATATACATACGTAGATACAATTAATAGGATAGGAGATATTAATAGGTTCACTAACCACTTATAAGTAAATGAACATGGAATGTTATTGGTTGTTTAAAAAATATTTTTGGAAGGCAGCAAATATTAGTTTTGAAAATTCATAGTTTATATTATATCATCGTCTTAGTCAACACTTCTATAAGTAAATGAACTTTAACTTAATTAAAATATCTACCTGAAAGCAAACGTTTGCTAACTAACTTACTCTCGGCTCTAATGTAAATATTTTCAAAGTTGCTCCAGTTAATTTAGTAGAATTATAGCTTTAAATAAACTCGGTCGACGAGTAGAATAATTGAAGAAGCTTTCATTTACTTTAAAAACTTCAGTAGTGTTTAAGAGTTTGAGGAAATATGGTATAAAACATAAGGTAAATAGTATGAAAAAAGTGTTAACAGTAAGGTAACAAGGTTTTTTACGAGTGGGAATATAGTTCACGAATATAAAATCAGCATCTGTATTATGCTTACATAAAAGTTTGTTTATTATTACGTCGAAATCGTGAAAATATTTTGTTTTTATCGATAACTATTCTCAACATAAACTTCGAAAACACACACAATATTAGCTGAAAACTCTTCAAGAAAAATCCAAAATACCAAATAAACTAAATCTAAATACATACCTAACAGCAAACAACTTCACATAACACAACAACAGACCACAAACAACACTTTTGAACCACTGAATAAACTTGGAACAACAGTTGTTTTCCACGCGAACTTTTCGGGCGGGCGGCTGTAGCAGCGCGGCTGATTCGCGCGCCTCCTGAAACCGACTGAAGCCTGAAAGCGGTGTTGAAAGCTTGGAACGCACGCGCGCACTGATATGTAAGTTGGGTAGATATTAGAAGATAGTATTTTCTTTAGCGGAAGTATGTTGGTGAAGGATACTTTTTACAGATATGTCTTAGATATATAGTTACTCAAATCTGCATAAACTTTTCTTAACATTCTTTGGGTCGGGTCCAGTCTAACCAGCACTATAATTGCGTAAAGACTAAAAAACTATTACTATCAATTGAAGTCATTTTGAACCTTACAGGTAATACATTGCTCCGTATATTCGAAAAATGTTTCTGCTCAACAACGTAAATGCCGCAATTAATGTTGTTAATCTGTCAAAATGAAACCCATTACATCTTAATAGAAGTATTTTACATGGAGGGATTGTTTAAATGACCTCCAAAACCCAGTTATTGGATTACCCTTTGTTAAGACTGGTTTTTGTTTCTTTCCTTTGGAAAGAGCTACTTATGCTCAGAGTTTCTCTGCGTGATCGAATCAGAAATGAGGAGATCCGTAGAAGAACCAGAGTCACAGACATAGCTCTGCGAGTCGCTAACTTAAGTGGGAGTGGGCAGGGCACATTGCTCGTAGAACCGATGGCCGATGGGGCAGTAAGGTTTTGGAGTGGCCCCCAACAAGGTCGACCGATGACCTGGTGAATGTCGCGGGAAGCCGATGGATACGGGCAGCACAGGACCGGTCAGCGTGGAAAGCCTTTGGGGAGCCTTTGTCCAGCAGTTGACATCCATAGGCTGAAGAAGAAGAAGACTGGTTTTCAGGCTTCTGATGACCCTTAACTACTGTCAGAGATCCAAAGAATCAACATCAGAAATAGTCGGGACCAGGGGCTTAACATGATTTGGGATACGAAGGTCTCGGTATGTAACGATGATCACTCATCTACGGACCGTGTGTGGCAAGCATAGCTTTACCTAATCGATCAATCCATGCTGTTGTTATTGTCTAGCCACGACTCGTCTTAACCCCCCAAAAATAACTAACATATATTTTTTTTTTAATAATTATAAACTAGCACTTGACCGCATTCCCAGTCTGATGGTAAGCAGTGATGCGATCATTGATGGTAAAGCGCGCTAGTTAATTAAGAGCCTATTCACTCAGAAAAACTGATCGAATAGGAAGGAAGACGGCAGTTGAGCGAGGTGATGCAATGTTAAACCCAACAACACGACCAACGATGCTGCGCCAAAGGGTAGATCTGAAGACCCTCCATGACCAAACTCCCAACACAACAACATTAGGCGCATCGTACCCGGCACACATCGCAACACAACTGCTCAGACCCATTCTCCGAACGGCTTCACCAGACATCATGCCAGAACACGACAAATCGCTTGGCGGCAAGGCTTTGTCTGGTGGGTGGTAACTTCTGCCGGCGGCCGATGTTATGGCCTACCACCGAGTGAAAAAAAGCTTTACAACAAAAGCATTAGTGTGCTACTAATGCTTTTGTGATAAAGCCGAAAAATTCTTCGGAAAAATATCAAAGGAAATTCTGCCATTTTCCATACATTGTGGATTCGTGATTCTTTGATCAAAACTTTTTTTTTTTACTTTATAATTGTCCTTACCTCCAGGCAACCAAGTGATTAACGGCAAATAAATTATTGATAAAAGTTTTGGTCATGAAAGGTGATTCTAATTATAAAAATTCTTCACCTGACGAGATGGCGGGCAAAGAATCAGTGTTGCCATATAATAAAGTAACGCCGCCAACCTTTTGGGCCCTTTTTTGATTGACAGCAATGTGGCTGAATTTTTTAAGGCCTAATGAGCTCCTTGCTTTGCATTTCGTATAAGGTTTTGTAATGATTAGTAGCAATATTGCGTTATACAACTCTATTTGTATTTACAACTACTTACGCGCCGCTTTAAAACAGTCTTGATCCCGTTGGAATATCATTTAATTTAAATACGTTTCAGTATCGTGAAAAGAGATTATATTGTTATTATTACCATATTATGTATTTTTATGTATAGAAATACGCAAAATATACAAATAATTTCTCTTTAGTTTAGATGTTTTAAGTTATTGTACGTTTTAAAACAATAGTACTAAAATTTGGAATATAAATCTACAAATTAATACAATGATGTGGATTATACCTATTATAAAGAATGCATGCCAAAAAGTGGAATTTTATAAAATTCCACTTTTTGGCATGCATTCTTATATATAAATATCACACAGGCTTATTTTAATAAGTGTAATATATATATATTTTTTACTAATATATAAAACTAAAGAGTTTGTTTGTTTGTCTGTTTGTTTGAACACGCTAATCTCAGGAACTACTGATCCGATTTGGAAAATTATTTTAGCATTGGATAGCGGATTAATCCAAGAAGGCTTTAAGATAACATCAAGCTGTGACCAATCGGAGCGGTTATAAACTAGTGTTTGACCGCAATCCCACCTGATGGTTAGCAGTGGTAATCGTCGATGGTAAAGCGCGCTAGTTTATTAAGAGCCTATACTTAAAAAAAAACTCAATGAATAGGAAAGAAGACGGCAGTTGAGCGAGGTGATGCTATGTTAAGCCCAACAACATACTGCGCCAGAGGAAGATTATCTGGAGACCCTCCACGACCAAACTCCCGACACAACAACAACAACACAACTGTTCAGACCCGTCCTCCGTACGGTTGATTTGGTTTTTCTTTATGTTTACATTTAAAGGGGCCGGCTTTTAATGTACTGCATTGCTCTTACATGTATAATTTTCAACATAATATGTCATTGTGATTTAAAACAGTATCTATGAAGCTTTTGCTAGTTCTTCTCCTTTGAAATGGGAACTAGCTTAATTTTTCTGACCTTAAAAGTGCCTGTAATTGAGTTTACCCTACGAATATTATAAATATGTTAGTTGGTATGTATTTGTTACGATTTCACGTAAAAACCATTAAACATATTTGGAATATTTTTGGCACACAGATGGTGTCTTAACAAAAAGGGGTTTTTATCCAGATATTCTCAAGGGATCAAAACTTACGCAGCTACATTGAAATAAATACTTAAGGTTTTAGTTTCCAAAAATCGTAATAACTACTGAACAGGTACTATTATAAAATAAATAAATATATACGGACAAATCACACAGATTGAGCTAGCCCCAAAGTAAGTTCGAGACTTGTATTATGGGATACTAACTCAACGATACTATCTTTATAATAGATATATATATAGATAAACATTCAAGAGCCAGGCCAATCAGGAAAAGATCGTTTTCCATCATACCGGGGATTGAACCCGGGGGCTCCACGTCGCAGGCAAGCGTGTTGACCGCTGCACCACGGGGAGGACGACAAACTATATCATCATCATCATCATCATCATTTCAGCCGAAAGACGTCCACTGCTGGACATAGGCCTCCCCCAAGGTTCTCCACGACGACCGGTCCTGCGCCTCCCGCATCCAGCGGTTTCCCGCGACCTTCACCAGGTCGTCGGTCCACCTTGTCGGGGGCCTACCCACGCTACGTCTTCCGGTGCGTGGTCGCCACTCGAGAACCCTTCGGGCCCCATCGGGCATCGGTCCTATGGGCAATGTGTCCAGCCCACTGCCACTTTAGTGCTACAACTCTTCGGGCTATGTCGGTTACTCTCGTTCTTCTGCGGATCTCCTCATTCCTGATTCGATCGCGCAGTGAAACCCCAAGCATAGTCCACTCCATTGCCCTTTGAGTGACTTTGAGCCTTCTTATAAGGCCCATTGTTAGCGACAAACTTTATGTATAACTATAATTAATTAGTTTATCGCATCAATTGAATCTCGTATTCTAGATAACTTACGTATTAACAATTAACATTCAAGTCGTGGGACTTTATTATCGTTTTAGTATTTAACATTATTAAAATAACATAATTTCTATTCTTAAATAGTGACTGTACCATACAATTTGCATTAAATTGTTCACACCATTGCACCGGCAAGCGCGTCCCTTTTTATCAAAGAGCTATTTATTATTTAGTGCAAATTTTTTTGTTCATAAAATTCAGTAGGTATTATTTTTAGTAAAACAAAATTGTATATATTTTATTTACAGAGACCGATAACGACTTCACTATTTAATGTGATCAACTGATGGCCA
This sequence comes from Sesamia inferens, assembly GCA_037179545.1. Lineage (NCBI taxonomy): Eukaryota > Metazoa > Arthropoda > Insecta > Lepidoptera > Noctuidae > Sesamia > Sesamia inferens. Next base: position 30,369,410 of record CM073929.1, read on the forward strand.
CTCTGTATAAATAAAATAATATTAGGAATCATATCTAAATGAGAATTAATTGGACGGTAGACAACGAACCTCTATTTTCTTTCATATAATACATTTTTCCCGCTCGAATATTTCGCTACAGTACATATTAGGTCAATTCTATCATTAATTATCATTATCCGTCGATTGTTTTAAAGCTTATTTAACCATCTCCAAAACGCCAGTCATTAAATATACCGGCTGGCTTTATCTGGCACAGAAGTTATGATTATTTTCACAAAAATATAATGAAACTCCTTTAAAAAAAAAAAAAAAACTGGCCAATCGTTGTAATAAAAGGAGTAAATGTGGCTCAGAAGTCTTTGATAACTTCATTTAAAGTTGATTTTTTTATTACTATATTGTGTAATGCAGATTAATTTATTCGATTTCCATCTCATTAGCTTTAAAAAAACAAATGCTTTGAGTTTGAAAATTATTACTGCTTTCTCTTTGTATATAATACATACATATGTACATGTATACAGCACCCTAACAGCGTAACGCGCTATTACTGTTAGTTGGAATCAATTCAAAGCAAATTGCCAATCCATTGCTTCATATGTTCGAAAATATCATCATCATCCTCTCAGCGTTAATTCCAGTCGCATCCGAAGGCTTTCCCAGCTCTGGGGTCCACTTTACCAGTCCAACTGCTGATTTTGGCGAAATCTCGACATTTTCCGTGAAGCGGCTGCCGTCTGACCTCCACAACCCGAAGGCGATATCGAAGCATTGCAGCTAGACCGATTGTTGGACTTTGAGGGCTCCAACAACCCGTAACGACTGCCACTAGATGTTCGTATGGCAACCGGGACCAACGGGTTAACGTGATTTCCGAGGCACGACCAGACCAGTGCAAATATTCATATTTATGCATACAAATATTTGCACTGCGCGGGGATCGAACCCGCAAAAACGAAACGTAAACAACGCAATAAATACTGTTGAACTACCAAAATGATACCTATTGCTACAGATAGTGTGATATGTAATTACCTTGCTGTTTTCATTCCAGCGGTGAATCACTATATACATAAGTGATTGCTACAAAATTATTATTATAGAAAACATTGTTAATGTCAAATGATCAACATTGGTCGAAAACACAAACATTTATTGAAATCATAATGTAAAGTTATAATTTGATTTAATATTTGTGTTTACGGTCGAGTTCAATTGAAAATTGATTCTCAAATGTTATTCATGATAACAAACTTAATTATTAATACTATGTAATGTAAATAGGAGTATTAGAGTGAGGATGCAAGCAGAGTTAGAGGTGCTTGTATAAAACTGGCAAATTGCGATTTATCTTCATCATCATCATCATCTTTTCAGCCGAAAGACGTCCACTGCTGGTCGTCGGTCCACCTTGTCGGGGCCTACCCACGCTACGTCTTCCGGTGCGTGGTCGCCACTCGAGAACCCGTCGGCCCCATCGGGCATCGGTCCTACGGGCAATGTGTCCAGTCCACTGCTACTTTAGCGTTGCAATTCTTCGGGCTATGTCGGTTAGTCTCGTTCTTCTGCGGATCTCCTCATTCCGGATTCGATCGCGCAGTGAAACCCCAAGCGTAGCCCTCTCCATTGCCCTTTGAGTGACTCTGAGCCTTCTTAAAAGGCCTTTACTAGTTATACCTTGAAAACGAGCCACCGTGCTACACCGAACTGCCAGCCGAACGAAGCGAACAACCTGATCCTCGTTTATCACAAAGCCAAGGTAAACAATCTGTCTGACATATTTTAGTGCCGCCCCAGCCATCGCTACGGGTGATAAGCAAAAAAAGGAGTCAAGCGACTCAAAAACCCAGCAGACAGGGGCAACTATACTCTAACAAGATGGCAACTTACGCTAGTTACCCCCTGCATCGTGCCCCTTGATGGCGATAAATTGGTTCAGTATAACTTTTCTAAACTATACGTCCAACTTACGATGATACCTTAATGCGCAGGTTGATATGCGACCAAAGTTGTAATGTAAGTAACATAATTTGTATCTACTTGCTAACATATTATTATTATGCTTTTGAGATAAGATATAATACATTATGTCTATAGATTCGTCCCCTCTTACATAGTATATCAACTTTATTGGTGGAATGTAGGTGTAACATAACCAAGTCTCAGAACTTTATAATTCAATAACATCAATTCACAATTCTATAAATTGACTACAAGAATTCACAACTCTATAATTCCACAACAACAATTCACAACTCCGAGAGCAACGGTTTCTGGTATCAGCCGCGGCTCACAAGTTGCAGATCATAGATTTGAACTCCGTCAGGCGTATTACATTGTGTAAGCTATTTTATCACTACTGCTCTTATAACGGCGAAGGAAAACAACGTGACGAAATCAGCATGTGCTACAGGCAAATCTACGAAGATATGTGACATCTATCAGCCCTATTTGATTTCTCGACATTTTACACACACACTATGGATCGGGTAGTTGACTAAAAAAAACTAATTAGTCCGTCAGTCAGATTTCCAAAAAATACTAGAGACGTATTTTTATTTATTGTATTATTTATATACAACATGAAATACATAAAGATACGACAAATTTAAGATCTGAGTACAAAGGTGCTGCTTATTTCTTAAGAAATTTCTTCCAGCAGACCTGCGAAAGGAGAAGTAAAACAGAAATGTAGACAATAGTGTGTAAGAACAAGAAGGAAATAAAATATGAATATTATAAGTAAAAAGTAATAATATTAAATATACCTAAACAAAAAACCAAAAATAATTATATAACTATACTTAAATAAATACATAATACTAAAATATGTAAATAATAAACAAATTCTCACAATAAACGGGTGCGGCAATTGAACTGTCCGTATGCGAAAATTAAATAAATTTGTTAATTTTTAATATGTATTTATACAATTTTAGAATGTGAAAATAGAAGGTTCGAAGTTTTATTATGGCTTATACCGATAGAATACAGCCGCATTTGGCCTGCAATACAAGTTGAGTCTCTTTCTGTAAGAAACGCACGCTGCTCGAACGACATCATCACTGAAACAGTTCCATTCTCGCGTAAGGGTAGCTTTGAGCGCTTCCACGAAAGTGTATTTTTTAGCACAAGCCTTAACCTGTAAAACACCCAAAATGCAAAAGTCCAGCGGATTCAAGTCGGGCGATGACGGCGGCCACATATCTCGGTCTATCAGCACCGGAACGTTCACTTTTAACCAATTTTGCCTTGGAATTGCTCTGTGCGATGGCGCCGAGTCTTGCTGGAAAGTCCAACGCTCAGAATCAAATGTTTAGCGTACCCACGGTAATAGCCCTGGTAATAAGACTTTGTTTTGATAGTTTTGTTGGTTTATTTTGACTTTTTTGCGACCCATTGGCGGAAAAAAGAGTGGAGAACGGCTTTTTTCGTCGCCCAGACCTTGATTTGATCGGCTGCTTCACTTCGAGTGACTCGCAATTCATCTGAATGGTTGCTGACACGTTCCTTAAACCAAACACAGTAATTTTGTCTATTAAGAAACTGCTCAATGCAGATAGTTTTCTCATCTGAAAACACCAAATTGGGAAGCTCGCCAGAGTCGAGCAAGCGAAGCTGCTTCTTCGATCGACGTAATCGTTCGCTACGTTGCAAAGCAGTAAGTTCCTGAGAAAGGATTTTTTTTCAATGGTTTGACTATAAGGTTTTCTTTTAATATGCGACGAACGCTGCGGTCGCTCACCTCGAGATCCCGTGCGATGTGATTTGCTGAGCGTGCTGGATTTCTGTGTAATCGATGACGCACCTTTTCGATAAATGCTGGCGCCGTTGCAGTACAACGTCGTCCGCCATCGTAGCGTTTCATAACGCTACCAATCTCATCACAACGTTGAATAGTGCGATGAATAAATTTCTCGTTCAATTGCAGATTTCACAACGCTCAACGTATTTCGTTGATGAATTTTCCCTCCAAATGAAGAGCAATTACTGTATTACCTTTTTAATCCATTGTTCTAAATTTGAATGTGTTTCTCTCACAACAGAATCACTTCAAATGATGACAGCAAACATGTTAAAGAACACCCTGTGAAATTTTGAATGCGTTTGATTCAGTAGTTTGAATTTTAAAACAGTGTAATTGAGACGGATAGTTCAATTGCCGCACTCGGTAGAGGAAAGTTAGGTAATGCTCTTTTAATCGACGTATATACAAAAATAAAGACGACACAGTGCGTTAAAAACTCGTGTGACGTCACTGCACGCTACACTTTTAGCGAGCAGTGAGGTCACCAGCCACCACTCCTAATATAGAGATTTGATAAAACAAAATATATGTATAAAATATTTTTGTATAATCTGAATGACGGACTAAATAGAATAATTCTTTTTTACCCAGGAAACATCCCTAATTCACCTGTATCGTGGGTGTGTTTACAAACATATAAACTCACATACACACACAGCCACACCCGGACCAACTACTTGTAGGTCATACAAATATGTGTTCCGTGTAGGAATCGAACCCGCGCCACGTAGCGCAGCAATCAATAATTTAACCACTGCGCTAACCGTGTAGTCAAATAAATTATAATAATAATCAGTAATTGTCTTTGTGCTTTATTAATTTGAATATAAATTAATATTTACAATACATAATATATTCATTTGTACCTAATGGCAAAACATAGAGACCCTATGCAAATGTTGTAACATATCACACACTATGTAATCTCTACCTATGTCTACAACTAAATATCTGATTTTAATTTCTAATCAACGTAGTAAGTATAAGGAATACTAACATGACGCCGGTAATCAATTACCGGTGTCATGTTATGCAACGTTAAAATACGTTAATTCGGATTGCATAAAAGATAAAGAGTGTAAATTATAAATCGAAAAGTGAGTTCGTTTGTTTGTTCCGCTTTCACGCCATAACTACTAAAGCGATTGCTTTGAAATTTTGCAGACCTAAAGTTAGAAGTCCGGATTAAATAATAGGGTACTTTTATACCGTGAAAAAATGATATTTCCGAGGGAAAACCAACCGACCCGAGGGATTAGCTTCATACGAGTTCGGTGATAGATGCCACTATGTGTCGTTTAAAACTAAGTAATACTTATATTGCAAACGAATATATACATGTAAACTTAGAAGCTAAATGATACGATAATTAATCCCCAAAAATAAGGAATCTAAAAAGCGCGATATAACCGAGTTCCACGCGGGCGAAAAACTAGTAGATGTAATAAAAGAGAGTAATAACTTCATATTTTTGTTATTTATATAACTTCCTATTAACTCAAAAGAAATCCTTAGCTTAAAAAAAACAAAACAAAACATTTGAATGTCCTAAACGATGAAATTACCTACTTTAATAGTTTTCAAGGTGGACCGATGACCTGGTGAAGGTCGCGGGAAGCCGATGGATGCGGGCAGCACAAGACCGTCAGCGTGGACAGCCTCGGGGGAGGCCTTTGCCCAGCAGTGGACGTCCATAGGCTGAAGAAGAAGAAGAAGAAGAATAGTTTTCAAGATTGATCGATATCGACCATAGTTAAATGAAGTTTACTCGGTGGTAGGCCATAACATCGGCCGCCGGCAGAAGTTACCACACACCAGACAAAGCCTTGCCGCCAAGCGATTTGTCGTGTTCCGGCATGATGTCTGGTGAAGCCGTTCGGAGGACGGGTGTGAGCAGTTGTGTTGCGATGTGTGCCAGGTACGATGCGCCTAATGTTGTTGTGTTGGGAGTTTGGTCGTGAAGGGTCTTCAGATCAATCTCCTTTTGGCGCAGCATCGTTGGTCGTGTTGTTGGGTTTAACATTACATCACCTCGCTCAACTGCCGTCTTCCTTCCTATTCGCTCAGTTTTTCTGAGTGAATAGGCTCTTAATAAACTAGCGCGCTTTACCATCAACGATCGCATCACTGCTTACCATCAGGCGGGAATGCGGTCAAGTGCTAGTTTATAATTATTGAAAAAAAAAATTAAACTGATGGCGTAGGACATTGGGGTTTTAGCGCCCTATGCTTAGTGAGGAACAGGATGTTTACTCTGCCTTCATAGAAAATGAGGATCCTTCGACCAGTCGGGTGTTGTGTGCCGACTGGTTGTGTTGTGTAGATTCAATTTCTTAGTATTATATAATTGCACGGCACACGTGTGAGCACAATGTACTTGCTGTAAAGCATTTATTTGTTGGGTTAGTCTTTTTTGTTGTTGTTTTTTTTTTGTGTGCTTTTCCATAATGTACGCTCTTAGCGTACAATATATTTCTGTTTAGGGGTAGCCGCTACATCTGCATCGTTCTCACACGATTGATTTCAAAATGAATGATGTAATCAAATATTTGTATCAATAGCTTGATAATTTAAAAGAGTGTCCATGGAGTTTCTTGCCCGTTCTTCTCCATAGGTACCTGCTCTTTGGAATGGGCGACTAGCTTCACCTTACTGACTGACCGACCTTCTGACAATCCAAAAGTGGCTGTAACTGGTTTATTTTAAATGAATGCTTTGATTTGATTTGATTTGATTTTACACTACACGAGTGTGTAATTATTGTGATGTGTATGTATATTAGTACATTCACAAAATTATTGTTGTGGTTTTAAGATAAGAAATGTTTTTGTTTTTATATATTTTGGATTTGCCACTTTGGATTCGGTGGAAAAGCGTGCGAAGAGGGAGAACATACTAGGGAATTGCAGAACATAATTTACCCATCTCTCTCCCATCATCGGACGACCCATAGTACGTGGAGTATCCACCCTTACATTACGTTTTTGACACCACTCCGATCCGGAGGAGGCGTTTCGCCTCGTCTTTTATACCACGTACATCGAGGGACTGTAAAAATTTGCAAGGGGCGGTGTTTCTATCAGTTTACAATTTAAGCTTCTTCAAAGATAGATTTAATAGGCTCTTAATAAACTATCACTGCTTACTATCAGGTGGAATTGCAGTCAAGCACTAATTTACTTATAATTATAAAAAAAATTGGCTCCTTTACACTTTCACACGCTGTCTACATCTCTGTATCATGGTCCTATCGCAGGTATGCTGGAAGAGATTTCTTATGAAATAATCATCACCCCTGAAACTTTTTTTTTAGGTAGGTACTATTTATTCTTGTCTGTTTGTACAATATATATTATGTATGTATGTGCATAAATGGTAAATTAAAATACATTGAATTATAAAACAACTTTGTCGCCGATATATTAAACCAATTGACACTCGTCGGTGAATTGTCTTGTATTCTAAAAAATAATTTAATGTCCATCAGAGAGATTTATCAAAAATATTGAACACGTATTTTTTATTTTTTCTTTCATTCAAATATGTACTTAGGAAGATATTATATTGATTTGAAATGTCGCATGACGTCACGCCGTGGTATATTTTCTACCACGGCGTGTACAAACGTGTGTGTACGCGACGTAATTAGCCCCCACTCCGTAACTTTAATACTTAACTTTAATAGTTGGTCATCATCATTCATCATCATCATCATCATAAACCTTTTTATCGTCCCACTGCTGGGCACAGGTCTCCTCACATACACAGAAGGATTGAGCGTAATCACCACGCTTGCTCAATGCGGGTTGGCGATTTCAGACTTATAAAGTCCAGGTTTCCTCAAGATGTTTTCCTTCACCTTCAGTCATTGGTGTCCAAGATATACTTAGAAAGTGCATATAACTTTAGAAAAGTTACATTGGTACTTGCCTGACCTGGAATCGAAGCCGCGCACTCATACTTGAGTGGCTGGTGTTTTAACCACTAGGCCACCACGACTTCACTAGGCCACCACGACTTCTTTTTTTGGTAATTACGACAAAATAAAAAATACGGGTCTTATTTTTTTTTTATTATCTATAAGACGGATTAATTATTTTTGATTTTCATACCTTGGATACATCCCTATTCCAAAGATTCTATCAATGACTTCAGCCGACCAGTGTATTAGGGATGCAAAATAAACTGGGGACAGTGTCTTTACTTCATCATAATCCTACAGCAGTCCACTGCTGGACATAGGTCTCTTCTATTTCACGCCATTCAACTTCAATTTAGCCATTTATATTTATATAATCACTTTTGATCACAGAATATGTCTGTTAGAGTAATTGCATTTTGTTATTAGCACCTAAGATTGTGATTTATATTCAAAATCTAACAAATTCAATATCTAAAGTAAGTTATTTAAATTAGGGTGAGAATCAGTGCCTACTTTTGTATCGTTAATGTAACATAAGAAATCGCTCTAAACGCCCGCCTTTCGCCACTTCCTAGTACTTTCGTTGGGGCGAAGAAGTGGCGGAACAAACTTCCCAGCAGCACAGATGTCTGTTCAGTTACAAAAACTTGCTTCGACAATATGTAAAGAAAACCCTGTCTGATCCGTGAAGGTATTGTTAGGTATCGTTAACTGATTCTAATAGTGTCAACAAAGCTGGGCTAAACTTAAAAAAAAATTCTCCCTAAAAAAATAAATATTATATCGAAAAATCGAGGTAACTTAATGCATGTTCGGTAGGCAATACGTTAGGCGTATATGCGGGGGTGTAGGGGGGGCAGGGCACGCGGCACGTGGTCGCATTGCTATTCGCTCCGTAACAAATGGTGTTGTCACTTTTTAAAAAAAAATACCAAATTTTGGGGAAGTTGGAATTCATTCGCGGAAAAAAAGATTATTTCAAAATTCATTACTATTGTCACTATGATGATTACGTAAAATTTCATATTTTATTTGGTCTTGTGTATACCTAACATTTATTATCCTTTTGGGTCGGACGGGGTTTTCTTTACATATTGTATAAAACAAAATAGTAGTCTTCTATGAAATAGTCTGGTAACGTTAACTGCTTTGTATGCCACAAAGCAGTTAGTTAACTTGTCCAGACGCAATGTGTCAAATAAACCTTTTGAGATATGACAGCTAGCCACGCCAATATACTAATAAAAGCAATGTATATAACTCAAGCAAAAAATAAATAAAATATTTAAAACTATTAATGAATGTAATGTTTTTTCCTTGCGAGGATTTGTCTTTGCAGAAGGTAAATTTTGACGACTGTACCTTTTTCCTCGCGGTTACTAAGTAAGAGCTACTATGCACCGTAAGGTCCTAGGTTCGATTCCCGGGCAGATTATCATTGAGTTTCTTATCTGCAATTTTTTAGCAGTTTCTCGATTCCCGCATCTGATCCCGGTTAGTGTCAACAGGCTTGCTCTTCCTTACATGGGATTTTTCCATATTTGACGAAATTTAGGTAGACTTTTGCATACCTCTTTGGAAAATATGGTCGTGATATTATAACTTTATCCCCCTTACCCTGCTGGTGCTATCTACCTTTCTACTCAATTAAATGTATAATATATATAGCACCAGTATTCTTTCTAATATTATAAATGCCAATATAAGTTGATTGTTTGGTCCGATATCACGCCTAAACTAGTGAACGGATGTGGATGATATTTGGCACACAGATGATATATAATAATAATAATATCCATTTATTTCAGGCATCAAGGCCCATATAAACATATACAATAAAAACATAACAACATAAATATTTAAAATACTCTAAATCTTATACCTTTAAACGAGCAATTCTTGTATATATATATATATATATATATATATATATATATATATATATATATATATATATAATTGGAATCTCGGAAACGGCCCCTACGATTTTCATGAAATTTTGTGTGCAGGGGGCTTTGGGGACGATAAGTCGATCTAGCTAGGTTTAATTTTCAGAAAATGTCTTTTTTCCATGTTTTGAGGCACTGAACAATTGCTAAACTTCTCATAAGAAGCTAAATTTCGTCGCAGTCCTTAATGATACGAATAGCTGAGGGGCTTCGGCCTCTGATTCGGAGCTCGTAGACTTCGGGTTCAAATCCCTGACGATATAGTGTTTTTTCCTTTTTTTTTTGAAGTTTAAAAAAAAAGAATGATGGCGTTGTCTAATGCTTTTTTTATTACATTTTATATAATTGGAAACGGCGTCAACGAATTTTCTTTTTCGTTTATTAAATCAATGGAAGAAATTTTGTTTTGCCTAATTTGTGAAGATGCAAGGTACCAGGGTCGCACAAAAGTGTAGGAGAAGTCGAAACAATGAAGCTCATTCATTTTAAAGATCAGCCTGAATTTGTCAACAGTGTCAACATTTCAGACTTGCCACAACACGAACTGAAATATTATTATTATTATTATTGCTAACATTATGATACCTTGCACCTCCTCAAAGTAGGCAATATAAAATTCATCCATATAATATGATTTAATAATGATGAAGTACCTGGGCGACCGAGCTTTGCTCGGCATCTTTTTTTTTGTTATAATTATTATTATTAATTTATTTACATCAGACAATTGTCCATGGTTTTCATAAAAACACATACACAAAATACATTTAAATTATTTATGAACTATTATAAATATACATATAACATTCCAAAATAAAATTAAATTAAATTAAACTGATAATTAATGTAGTACTTTGATTTGATATAGATGACGTTTACATTCATGGTACAAGAAGCCAATGTTTGGTTTGAGGTTAGACCCAGAAAATTGCTCTTAAAATATCATGTGTCTTTTTTACACATAAATGCCAAAAAGAATATTAAAAAAATCGCTTACGAACAATTTAACTCCACGAAGCCGTGACTCATCTCAAGAAGCAGAAGAAACCCTCTATGAAAACAATCTGATTTTCGCTCGTCCTACACGTGTTTGTCAGACTTCGCACAGTGAAGACCCAATTGAAGAAGAACTTGATGAAAATCATCAGGTTTCCGCTCATCCCACACGTGCTGCTAAAGTAAGATGCTTGCAAAACTTGACTAACATTTTAAGAACAGAAAGGTCTGATGATTTAGATGTTTCACGAGAGCGTGCAGCACAACGTGTGGCCGCCGAAAATGATGAGCGACGTTTGCAAGATATGCGGCAGCGTGCATCAGAACGTAAAATGTTTTTTTTTTTTTTTTAATAATTATAAACTAGCGCTTGACCGCAATCCCGCCTGATGGTAAGCAGTGATGCGATCGTTGATGGTATAGCGCGCTAGGTTATTAAGAGCCTATTCACTCCGAAAAACTGAGCGAATAGGAAGGAAAACGGCAGTTGAGCAAGGTGATACAATGTTAAACCCAACAGCACGACCAACAATGCTGCGCCAAAGGGAGATTGATCTGGAGAACCTCCACGACAAAACTCCCAACACAACAACATTTGGCGCATCGTACCCGGCATGATTATTATTAATGAAAACCCTCGACATACCCGCAATATAGTATGGAAGGAAGTATTAGGTTAAGACCTTAAACTATGTATTGATGATAATATATAACTGATGTAACTGATTGTTAAACTATAAGTACTTATTTATAATAAAATGTTAAACTAAATTGCACTCGTAATTTTTTATTTAAATAACAGTTAATAATATTTTTTATTATTATGTTTCGCTGACTCGTGTCATGTAGCTGGCCACGAAACCGGCGGTACACAACACCTTTCGGTCAGAACTCTTCTTTGAGTAATTTCTCGAGATGATTTGTCGGAACATGCACCACAAACGTCTTGAAATCCACGCTGTGACGCGGCTCCAACCTCTCGACCCTCAAAGCCCAGTTGGTCTTGACTCGCAGATACTCCACGACCTCCTCAATCTTCGTTGAGTGGTGCAGTCTGGACACATACAGTAGCGCCGTCGGTACTGCTGGACGCAGCAGCATGTTGGGTCCTGTCGGCGCTGTACCGCACTGATTCCGACAAGTGGGCTTCTTCTTGCTCCTCATTACCTTAACGAAACCATCCTTGTCGTATCTTTTACGGAACCCTGCCTTTTCAGAACCTGCTTTGATTTTGACAGGCTCCGTTTACCCCCTTTCGTTTTATCCACTAGTTTTACCTGTGAGTTTTGTGGCTCAACAGGCAGTTTACCAGAAATAACAAAAAGTACCCTATGGTACTTTTTATCCCGATATTCTTACGGGAAGGAAACTAATGCGCATGAAACCGCGGCACGCAGCTAGTGTTACTACATATTTTCGTATTTTGGTCAATAAATATATTATACTAGCGACCCGCCCGGCATCGCACGGGTACAATGCTGATACTAAATACATTACAAAAAAACTGTTAACGCTGTATAAAAAACATAGCGGCCCGCCGCCCAACCGGCTGGTACCGCCGCAAATGCGACGCCCTCCGAAACTATTTATTTAAATCATGTGCTGTAAGGGGCGATATAGATCTATATTAAAAAATAATTGGGGGTAGATTACCCTTAACATTTAGGGTGATAAACAATAGATGTTGTCCGATTCTCAGAGCTACCCAATATGCACACAAAATTTCATGAGAATCGGGAAAGCCGTTACAATATATTAATTAACATTTTTAAATATTTCAATATAAAAAAAAAACACTGAAAAAACATTTTGAAAAATAGTGGATCCACAGAAGTCGGTAGTAGGTTCCAAGCTACCGGTGGTTAGGGCTCCAGAGACAGGAACCTCCTCACGATACCGGCCGTATATAGAAGTACTGCCTTTTGTGTCAGGTTGTCCAATTGCCTAATAAGAGCCTCAATAGATGATGGTCGAGACTCTTGGCTATCAGACCATTGGCCGATACGACAATCGGTACAATGACAGCCGAGTTCACATTCCACATGTCAACAATCTCGTGCGCCAAGTCGAGATATTTAAATTGTTTCTCTTTCACAGCTTTCACGAGATTCCCGTCATGTGGAATGGTAATATATTATTATTAGTTTCAACTTTAGAGCTCATATTTCTCGGATCGGTTGTAAGTGCCTGCCTTCTTTTATATAAAGCACTTTGGCCCAGAAAGTAGGCACATTTAGGTAACGTATCGCGGGTTAGGTCAGGAAATTGGTACTCCTCGAAAGTTCTTCGTGAAAAAAGCATTTTGGTAAGAGGCTTTCGTAACAATCTTGATTTTCGTTGCATCACCACATTTGTTCAATCAAATATCAAATCCAATCAGCCTTTATCTTTTTTTTAACTTAACTATATTATACATATATATTAGGCGGTAAATTAACTGCTCTTGTTCGAAACACAATTCTGAACTCCAAAACAAAGATGGCTGACGTAGCTGGAAATGCCCTTCAACTTAAATAGGACTTGGCAGGACATGTCTGCCGAATTCCGGGCAAACTGTGGGCTCAAATAGCACAGAATTGGTGCCTTGAGAGGCTGAGACAGCGAGGCGAGGTTGCCACAGAACACTTAAGTAGTGGAGGGACGTGTTGAATAGATTTTGTCGAAACTGAGAGGTCACTCGGGCACGCGAAATATTAAAGGAAGCCGTGCCCAAAAGTGGGAAAGTACAGGTCAGCACAAAAAAAAACGCCTTTGAAAAAACCGATATAAGGTGAATTTTAAAACCTCCGAATCCACAACCCGAAGGCGATATCGAAGTATTGCAGTTAGACCAATTGTTGGACTTTTGAGGGCTTCAACAACTCGTAATGACTGTCATTAGATGTTCGTATGCCAACCGGGACCAACGACTTAACCTGCTTTCCGAGGCACGACCAGACTAGTGCAAATATTTATATCCATGCATTTAAATATTTGCATTACACGGCGATCGAACCAGCGCCTTCTTGCGGAGAGGCTGCGTTCGCTACCGCTAAGCCACGGAGGCTGTCCGTATAAAATAGTGGTATTCAGTTGATTCCGGTTAGACTGGTAGTTGGGAAAAGGCTAGATGGAAATCTTACCCGAACAAACGTGGTCGAGATAGACCCACATTTGCAAATATTGTGTTTCTTATCAGTATAATTATAGGAGGTCAAGGTTATAGCACCATTATATTATATCTAATCGAGACCACAAAGCCTTTACAGCGATTTAATTATCTTCTCGCGTGCAAAGGTTAAAACCACCATAACCGTGATTTGGGTTAAATACTGTTTTTTTTTTTTTTATTTTGTGTAAAGTTCGTATCTAAATAGGACGTGTTTTTGCTGATTAATGTATTTGGTGAGCCCGATAAAGTCAATAGTTAGCATTTATAAAATAGTACTTATTGTTAATGACTATGGCTTTAAATAATTGCTTAATTTTGAAGAAATTAGGATGAAAAATCAGGTAAAAAATACAAGCCATCAATAATTTCAAAGAAAAGGTTGCCATGGTGACGTAATCAATAGCGTTGTCAAAAACTGTCATAGTATTGTAAATCTTGTTGTTACAATGTCGGTGATGGTGGTTTTCACGGCAAAACTAAGATGAGTATCGCGCGCTTTTTTCACTGGTCCTTAAAAAATATTTATAGTATCGTTTACTAAATAAAAGCGAGCTAGTTATGTAGTAAAAAGTGCATTCAGTAAATTATTCATAAAGAACATTAATATATCGCAGCATAGTGGCCACATCATGACTTTGCCTCAAACCTCCCTCGTCGACGGTTCACGCGGTCGTCTTTTTCAGCTTTTCCGCAGTGTTATTGGAAAAATTGTGGTATCTATTCCACAGAGGCCATTGATCAAGAGTTGAAGTTGAAGTTACAATGTTATCGTAAGTATTTAAAAGTGTTGTGTTTAGTAGGAAAATTAAATACCATCCAGCGTGGGTACAGTTCCCAACGCTGTCACTAAGACGTCGAAACTTAGCGTTAAAGTTGAGTGCTGCATCTGTGAGTTGGTGGTGGATGAATAATAGAGTCCTGGTGTCATGGAAAAATATTCAAAACTGTGCCTAGCAACTAGTACTGGAATGCGTATTTTGACTTCCAGATACGAATGTAAATAAATGCGAGTACAGATGATACGTGTGAGTATATTTACATTACATTACACCACAGTGCTGATTACCAACGAAAACACGCATTAACGTGATGATGTCAACCGGTGCAGCATAAAATTGGATGTTTATAAACTAAATACACAAGTTTTAAACGCTTCTGTTGTTTTGTATTTGTGTCTCAATTACAAATAGAGAAATAGTGGCAGATTTCAAAGTTATCTAAACAGTCGACGTTACCTTTTGCAAAACCAAGAGCTTAATGAAAATAATAAAACGAGAGTTGTCATGGGATCGCCGGTTGGTACAAGGTTCTCTTCGTTGTTTTTTAAGTGAAAACATTTTTAGTGGTGTCTGTAGCTTACATATACACAAAGGTGAGCTGAAGCTTTGGCCATTATTTTGAAATAAGGCACTACTTAAGACACCAATTGTTTTGATGTTGTTATAAATAGACAGAAGCCCTTCTGTCTTAATCATTATCAGTTATAAATTTTAGTGAAAGCACACTCCCATCTTTTTTTGTAAGGATAGAAAATCATCTAATGACCTCTCTCGCTCTGGGCGGAGCTGTAAGGCGTGTCAGACTTTTACTGACTAAAACCCACCCGTGTTCCTTAGCTTGCCTGTACGCCAGGGCCTTGGTATATTTTTTGACCAACCCGTGACCCTGACTCAGGCATCTGTCTTGGTTGAGCCCGTCACGATGTGCTGACATCTCTTTGAGGCGCGCGTGAAACACAACGCGCCGTCGACTCGGGCCTGGCCCTTACCTGGCGGAGAGCTGCCCACTGCTCACCGCCCGCAGGTCCGCGCCTACGGTGGCTGGGAGTTCGGTGTCGTCTCCCGATCAGGAAGTCTCCTGCGGCGGCTAGTGGCGTGAGGGCGCTATGATTCCCACTGCCTCACGCGCTCCACTTCCTCCTTTGCCAGCATCACTGCTTCGCAGAAAGAGGTGACGGCCTGCCATGCACTCTCGCTCCGGACAATGACATCTCTTTGAGGCGCGCATGAAACAAAACGCATATAGCTTCAGCATTCAGCTATTTTTGAAGCCCATGACGTGGGTAGATGGGTGACCGACGAAATTGACGAAAATTAGCCAAGGGGAATGCCCCTTGGCTTATTTTTGTTTACTTGTTTCGCTCAGACCTCCACAACCAAGTAACTAGGTAATGACCAAGTTACTTGGTTGTGGAGGCCAGAGAGGCACTCGCTCCATGTTAATTACCCACGCTGACATAGATGGGAAAATGATTTGCAGAAGATGACATGAAACACGCTTGTAAACTAACATCATCATCATCAAACTTTTTATAGTCCCACTGCTAGGCACAGGTCTCCTCTCATACAGAGAAGGATTGAGCGTAATCTAACATAGCACAAGTAAACTAAGATACTATAACAAAAGTGGCTGTCAAAATGTTACACTTCTTTCGGCGTATGTCCAATTGCCAAGATTACAGAGAATAACATGCAATAATAAACTAAATTCCAGAACACAAAGGAGTTCCTTAAGTGTAAAGTTTCGATTTTGCACACCAAAGAATATATATACTAGAGGCTACCGCAGACAGGCGCGACGCGACATTTTCTGTGAAAATTTAATATAACTTTTTCTACCGGAATCGCTTATCGGTTGAGTTATATTGTCGACCTCCGTGGCGCAGCGGTCAACACGCCTGCCAGCGACGTGGAGGCCCCGGGTTCGATCCCCGGCCAGGTCATGATGGAAAACGATCTTTTCCTGATTGGCCTGGGTCCTGGATGTTTATCTATATATGTATCTATTATAAATATAGTATCGTTGAGTTAGTATCCCATAACACAAATTTCGACCTTACTTTGGGGCTAGCCCAACATGTGTGATTTGTCCGTATATATTTATTTTTATTTTTTTTATTGACAAAGTAGCCTTTCATCTATCTGCGAGGGCCTTAAATAAAACCTAGTTTTAATAATAAAGCTTAAAGAATTAATAAAAGGTTTAATAAACCGCGAAAGTATTAACGAAGAACAAGTTTAAAAAAATCCTCAAATTGAGTAATTAATATTTTAAGGAACATCAAAAGTTTCTAACAATCTCTGTAATTCAACATTGAAAAAATTCTACAAAAATGTTTCGAAAATATTCAAATGTGGCCTCGTCTGGCCATAGATGTAGATAAAGATGGATGCGGTAAGCTACGATGTTCCTGCTTTTCTTCAAGACTTTAGTCACTCAACTAAAGACTAAAGTTGCTTTATGAAATCGCATAAGTATTTATTTTTTTGCATTAGAACATTGTTCACATATTTTTAACACAACCACCGTCTTACTGCTTGCTTGGGTCACCGTCAAGCTGATAGTACTACTAAGTTTTTTAACTAACTTAATTATTGTAACTTCATCTTTAAAAATTATAAAGTAATGGTATGAAAATCAATGGGTTGTATACTAAAAAATAATTTAATGTCCATCAGATAGATTTATAAAAAGTATTGAACACGTATTTTTTATTTTTTCTTTCATTCAAATACTTAGGAAGATATATTGATTTGTATACTCCGTAGATTTAATACGCTATATCTCAGTTGTTTTGGTAATTTCGACAAAATAAAAAATACGGATCTTATTTTTTTTTTTTAATATTTGTAAGACGGACTAATTATTTTTTTGATTATCGTACCTTGGATACATCCCTGTTCTAAAGTATGACAGTCACTACCAACGGTTTAATGTGTTCTATGGAGTACGGAGGGATTTCTATTCACCCAACTACCTACCTCATGGGCCTTAAAAATGCTGAATAAAACTAATAAGTGTACTTTCGAAAAATCTATAAATGACCTTGGAAAAGACAGATATACCTGGAGATCAGTACGCCTCTACCTTTATATTCAAGTCATACAAGCGCGAAGTTGGTCTATTTTTCATAACCCTGATTTGCGCAAAATGATTGATTTCAAATGCACATGTTACAAAAGATCTCAAAATGAAAGATTGAATGAAAAACTTTGACATGGCTACTGGCTCACAATCTCAAACGGCTTGCGCCATCCTTAGTTCTAATTCTATGTCCCACACTCATACTTTTACAGAGCCCTTAATTACAATGAAATTTGCATACTTCAGAAGTTTCTTAATTTCATAAATATATTCATGGTGATGTCTTTTTATTGCATTATTGTGAGCTACCCACGTAATTTAATAGCGTTATCATGTGGTTGGGTTATCTGTGATTTACGGCCGCAATGTGTAATGCTAAAAGTTGTTCAATGATTTTATTCGGTATCATTTTAATAATGATAGTTACAATTGTAAAACGAAATAATATTGTGTAGACTGATACGTTTCCCTATCAAAAAAATCAAAGCGTTTCTTTCAAATAAACCAATTACAAATACTTTTGATGTGTTAAAGGGTCGGTCAGTCAGTAAGATAAAGCTGGACGTCCATTCCAATACGTTGATCTCTCTGGAGAAGAACAGGAAAGAAACTCTACGAACGCTCTTTTAAAATTATAAAATTATTGCAAAATATTTGATTACACCATTCATGTTGAATTGAACAATTTGAGAATGATGCAGAAATACGTAAACGTTAAAAGCATCCTTTATAGGAAACTTAGAAGCAATTTATAAATCAAAATAAGCCGTGACAGCTAAAACAAGCTAACATAATTATATTTAAGTTAGTAAAGATCAATGTCGTATTTGAAAATAATCAACTTAGGGGACTAAATAAAAGTTATATATAACGTTTGACGAAATTACACAAAATATTGTATGTTCCTAAAAAAGCCAGCCAACTACAGCACCCTGATTCGATAAACTATTATTTAAAATAATTCTAAAGAATGTTACTAATCCATTTCTCTATATGTTCGTATAATGTGTCAGCTCAACAACTTAAATATTGCAATAAATGTTATTGAAATGTCAAAATTAAACTCACTACTTCTGATTGTGTTACGTAATTATCTGCGGGTCGGAATTGCGCAACCTTACCGTTATCTACAATTTAAAAAAAATGTGATTTTAACTGTTATGCTATTACAGATCATGCGAGACGGTTGGCTCCATTAACAGCAGCCATAAGGCCGATCAATCCGATTTAGCTTCACTAACCGCATCTGTTGAGTTATCATCTTCCCACACCTCGAAAAACAAGCTAAGCTGGTGATCTTAGATGTAATTCTGGTTCTTTGAAAATCACTACGGTTCAGAAAGAAAGAAGCCCAAAATTCTAGCAATCAGTCTCACCAAGGGATATCGTCTTACCTACTAACTAGGTTGTGGAGGTCAGATAGGCAAGCACCCCATATATCATGCTTGTATCCAGCAGCATCAGGTTAGACCTCAGTAATACATAATCAGTCTATAATGTTCTCACTCCTAGTACACAGGCCTCACAGCAGTGATGCTGGCAAAGGAGGAGGCGAAGCGCGTGAGGCAGCGGGAATCCCAACGCCTTCACGCCACTAGCCGCCTCAGGAGACGCCCTGGTCGGGAGACGACACCGAACTCCCGGCTACCGTAGGCGCGGGCTTGCGGGCGTTGAGCAGTGGGCAGCTCGCCGCCCTGTGTTGTGCTTTACGCGCGCCTCAAAGAGATGTCAGCACATCGTGACGGGGTCCACGAAGACCGATGCCTCCTGGGTCAGAGTTGCGGGTTAGTTAAACACGAAACCGTGGCCCTGGCCGTCGCGCAGGCAAGTGAAGAAACACGGGTGGGTTTTAGTCAGTAAAACGCTTGCTCTTCCGCTCCGCCCAGAGTGGGAGAAGTCATTTGATGATGTCCCATCCCAAAAAAAAGGACACAAGCCCCTTCTCGGTGAAAGGAAGTGGGCCATAATCTACCACGCGGGCCTGGTTCGGCTTGGTAGATGTCACATGTCTTCGAAGTTTTGTCTCTAGGACATGCCGGTTTCATCACGATGTTGTCCTTTACCGTTTTGAGAGCAGTGGTGATGAATTAATTTACACAAGTTAAAGCGCCTGAGGAAACCTGGACTCTCTAGGTCTGAAATCGCCAACTCGAATGAGCAAGCGTGGTGATTACGCTCAATCCTTCTCTGTATGAGAGGAGACCTGTTCCCGGCGGTGGGACGATAAAAAAAGGTTGATGATGAAAGCGCCTGACAGGGTTCGAACCTACTATCTACAACTTGTAAATCGCAGCCAATATCACTTGCCCACCGCTGCTCAGTAATTATCTTCACCAATAGTCCTCACAATGGTGTACTACAAAAAAAAAATCTTATTTAACTTTATGATGTAGCTAGTATGTCAGTTTTATCAATTCCTAGCCAAGAATAACCCACTTTACTCCCCGGAGTGCAAGTCAAGGCAACAGAGGATTTATATCATGTGAAAGGGAAGCGTACATATACTTACCTTCCACTATACATACAGTAGGACTATGTAATGTTAAAATGTAGCTTCCCAAAGGATTGGGGTCAGACGTTGTTGCTTGGACTAGAAACGCGCCAGCATGCATGGACATAAATCTACATTTACCTTGAATTATAGTAGTGGAGTTGCTATGAAAGAATTTGCTCGGGAAGGTGTACTAAATTTTTGTCAGCAAGCAATGTTGATGTGTCTCGCTATTGGGTATGGATGCCAGCGAACATACAGGTGCCAGCGAATATACGGCAACATTGTACGTTACGTTGAATACTTTGTGTGGTTTTAGGAGTGTGGATATGCAAACTGTTTTATCTTGTTTTATAGCTGTAATAAGGTGACTGTGTGTTCATGGCCGATATTACGTAATAGCTTCTGCGCAACGTCGTCCGCGTAAAATTTATTGTCGCCCCGACACACCCCATCGCATCGCATCGCCAACCCAGATTACTGTTTCGTATTCGCAGTATTTTACTAGGCTCGTAAGGTTCCTAGCAGATGTCAAATAGATATCTTTCCAGAAGGATTGGGATATCAAACGCATACTCAAATTCTTTAAAATCTGGCTATTGGTTCTAAGGGTTAGCGCGCGTACACTGACCTTACTTACTTAAGCAAAGTTTACCCCGCATCTATCAAAGTCGCGATATAAAAGTCCCGACATTGATTACGAAAAGAACTTTTTAAAAAGACATGACATCTGTTAGGATCCTCTCTTTTAAAGAAGATGAGTGCAATCTTTAGTCTCTGTTCCTCATAACTTTATACATAATGCCAATCGATGCAGTCTGGTACATCGATGAAAGTATCAACTGGTCTTAGACTTCAGCCGATCGATTTCATAAAAATCTTTTTTTTTTTAATAGTTAAACTAGTGCATGACCGCAATTGCCGCCTGAGTGTAATCAGAGATGCAATCGTTGATAGTAAAGCCTGTCAGTTCATTAGGATCCTATGCACTAAAAAAACTTAAGAATAGGAAGGAAAATTGCAGGTGAGCGAGGTGATGCAATGTTAAACCCAACAACACGGCTAACGATGCTGCGCCAGAGGAAGCTTGATCTGGAGACCCTCCACGACTAAACTCCCGACACAACAACATTAGGCGCATCATACCCGGCACACATCGCAACACAATTGCTTAGACCCGTCCTCCGTACGGCTTCACCAGACATCATCGCGAAACACGACGAATCGCTTGGTGGCAAGACTTTGTCTGGTGGGTGGTAACTTCTGCCGGCAGCCGATGTTATGGTCTCCCGTGAAAAAATGGGTTAAATGAGATGCCAACAGTGTCAATCCCTTTAGCATTAAGTTTTCACAGTGACAAAGTTACAGAGTCGTACTGCTGAAGTAAAAATCTTCATCATTAATGTAAACACCATAAAATATAAAGGGATATAATAAAATCATAATCCCATACATTTCGCAATAAGTATATTATTAATTATGGAGATTGAACTCTGTCACACTGAATCAAACCCGCCTCACCCACTTGCTATTCCACAATCACACATAACCGTAATTAAATTAAGGCTGAATATTGCGTGTTTCTCACCATTCCTGGGTAGGTTCGACCTTGTATACCATATTAGCTGTAAGTTATGAACGTAACGGCTACACGCAATAACAAGTCTTTATTGTTTAAAAAAAAAACAGTGAATTGGATAGTTAGTGAACTTTTTTTAAATTATAAACTAGCCCTTGACCGCAATCCCGCCTGATGATAAGCAGTGATGTAATCTTGAAGACTTGAAGACACTTAAATTGTAGTCCGACAGCAATACCGTCGCTGGCAAATTGTTCCAGTCCCTCGGTGTACGCGATATAAAAGAGTAGGCGGAACGCTTCGTCCGGATCGTAGGGGTGTCAACAACGTAAGGGTAGAAACTCGCTCTACGACGGGTCTTCCGATGATGGAACGTAGATGGGGGAATTAAATCATGCAATTTCCACGCAGACTCTCCAAAATGCGTTTATAGAACACCGACAGTCTGGGTACTCTGCACCTGTGCTCCAGGTTTTGGAGACAAACTGTTACGGAAGACAAATAGCTAAAGTTTAATAGGTAGGCGTTGAATTATCTTAGTCAGTG
The DNA here is from genome assembly GCA_037179545.1 of Sesamia inferens. Classification (NCBI taxonomy): domain Eukaryota; kingdom Metazoa; phylum Arthropoda; class Insecta; order Lepidoptera; family Noctuidae; genus Sesamia; species Sesamia inferens. The sequence continues at coordinate 30,391,698 of CM073929.1, forward strand.
TTGGCAAGGATACTTTGATTATTAAAAATAATTTTTTTTCAACATACTTGCTTATAAAGTGGCATAGAGCCACTTTATGAGCAAGTGTGTTGAAAAAAAGTGGTCACCGCAATTAGGCACATAATGACACGTAATAAAACTGTGACAAAAAAAGAAACTAAAATAGTAGTTTATGAAACTGTTACATAATGAGGGATATTATGCACGAGTGTAAGTTTAAAAAAACGAGCGAAGTGAGTTTTTTAATAGTATCACACGAGTGTGTATTACCTAATTATGTACAGTTTCATACACTACTTTATCTAATCTCATACATTGTATTGAATATATGAAGTAGCGCTTTTATTCATTTTCCATGTTAAAAATCTTGATAACATTTATCGTATAATTTCCTTGACTTAATTGGTAGTAAATTAAACTGACTGACTGCTGTCGCAGCCTCTAAAATATCGGGCGGCGGCTAATTTTCTTCATTGTCACTTGACATTTTAAGAAATAATAATAATCAATTATGTGTCCAGCGAAACACAACAATTTTTTGATATGAGAGTAGATAAATATTTTTATCTACTCTCATATCAAAAAATGAAAAATATAAAACTAAAAAGGAGTATATAAAAAGATAAAAAAATGAAATACTGCTATCTATGGTTTGTAATTTGTACGATAATGAAAAAAAAATTATTATAACATTATTTTGTTAGAGGAATAATGTTATAATTTAATATAATACTATGGGTAAAGTACGTCAATATAAACTTCTTTTTAGTTTTATATTTTTAATTTTTTGATATGAAAGTAGATAAATTTAATTATAACATTAATTCTCTAACAAAATTTGTGTGTTATTTTTTTTTTTTTGGTTCACTTCTTTCGTTCAGAGGAACGGAAAAGGCAAAGGCATAGTACGCCATACAGCCTAGTCTTAAGTAAGGAGTGGTGGCCGACCCGCTGCACGTGTGACCGCCGAAGCGGTCCCCACTTCTGGTTACCTTATCCTAGCTTAACTTAACTTATCTCCTTTCGTTTCCCACGTGAGGCCGACTAGGAGGCGTTTGGGGTAAAGACATGGTGTGGCTACTATGCTACAATATTTCACTGTTCTTTATGAATTATTCACTGAATGCACTTTTTACTACATAAATCACGCGTTTTTATTTAGTAAACGACACTATAAATAATTTAAAAGTCCAATGAAAATGAGCGTGGCACTCATCTTGGTTTTCCCGCCAACCTTCAAATAATGTTATAATTTTTTTTTTCATTACCGTACAGATTACAAACCATAGATAGCACTATTTCATTTTTTTATCTGTGGTTGCGCGCGCTTTGGCGCGTGCGCTTTGATGCAGGGTGCAGAATTTTGGCGCTAAATACGTTTCTTTGCATTGCGAGTCGTTGTTGTGTTTCGCTGGACACATAATCCATACTATAGTATTATAAATGTGAAAGTGTGTTTGTTTGTTTGTTTGTCCTTCCTTCACGCCGTAGCTAAGCAATCAATCGACCTAATTTTTGGCATACATTTAGTTGAAAAGAAGGAGAGTAACATAGGCTACTTTTAGTCCTAAAAAAACATCAAGTTCCCAAGGGAGATTACTGGAATATTTGTATGTGTACACCAAATATCCTAATATTATAAATCGGAAAGTGAGTTCGTTTGTTCCGCTTTCACGCCGTAACTACTAAGCCGATTGTTGTGAAATTTTGCAGACGTAAAGTTAGAAGTCCGGATTAAATAATAGGGTACTTTTTATCCCGGAAAAAAATTATATTCACGAGGGAAATTTAAAAGCGCGATATAACCGATCTCCACGCGAGCGAAGCCGCGGGCGGAAAGCTAGTTGATTAATATTGTTTCTTGAAATGTACGAGATTAGATAAAGTAGTGTATGAAACTGTACATAATTAGGTATTACACAGTCGTGTGATACTATTAAAAAACTCGCTTCGCTCGTTTTTTAAACTCACACTCGTGCATAATATCCCTCATTATGTAAGAGTTTCATAAACTACTAAGTATTTTTTTAAATTTAATTGGTTGTTTGTTCAATTTGCATTACACTGACTAGGCAAAGGTATCTTAGACCATAATAGCCTCGTCTTGAATTAATATCTTCTTATTATAAAATGCAATACAAAAATAAAATACGTCTTCACAAAATGGCGTCTTACCGCCATCTATTAGATTTAATTGGTTGAGTAGTTTTGTTTAAAAGTATTTATTTAAAAAAAGAAAACTTGTTCAATAGAACAAATAAATTAATGTTCTTATTGCTCATTTCATGCAACTTGTTATATAAATAGATAATTTTAACTCGTACGTGTTTACTAAATAAAACTTTTACTCATAATATATAACTTTTGTTTTCTCTGTAGGTAATAAGAGAAAACTTAAAAATTTCCCATTTTATACGTGGCAGAATAGGCGCAAAACCTGTGCGCGGAAAATAAAAAAAAACCTCATTCCTTTAGTCTGTGGCCGAATGCAATGCGCGCGCATAGGAAAACTGATTATTTTTCCCGCCATAGTGAAACATTTTTCACAAGTCGATTTTACTCTTGAAATTAATATTATAGTTATTTATTAATTAAAATGTCTAGTTGTGAAGAAAATGATTTATGTTGTACACCGCCCGATATAAGATTTGAAGCCCTTAACGTTATGCAAAGTTTACTATCTGAAAACTCCAAGGAAAAGTATCTAATAGCATACCAAAATTTCATAAAATGGCAAAACAGCAAGAATACGCAGTCTTTTTCAGAAAATGTGTTAATGGCGTACTTTAATGAATTATCCTCTAAGTACAAACCTAGCTCTTTATGGTGTTTATACGCAATGTTAAAAAGTACAGTGCGAACAAAGAATGGAGTGGACTTGAAAACATACTCTAATATGTCAGCTTATCTAAAGAGACTATCCGATGGATTTAGAAGCAAGAAATCAAAGGTTTTGTCATCTGACGATATTGAAAAATTTATAAATGAAGCTCCAGATAACTGAATACACCCCAGATCACTCCAGATACTGGAACAGAGATCTGGCTACTAAGGTTAGTTAAATTAATTTTAAATATTTACGCGACTTCAGCCTGTGTTGTGTGTTGAACTTAATTATTGTTTCTTTTTTTCAGGTTGCTTTAATATTTGATATAACTAGAGCTTTTAGGATACAAGATTTAACATATATAACCGTAAAAAAACATAGAGAACCATGGCCAGATGTTTTTAGTGAAGATACCTATCACGAAAAATAAAATACCGAGGCATTCACCATACACGGTCCATTCTATGAAATTGTTAAAAAGTATGAAAGTTTACGGTCACCAAAAGCAAAAACTGACCGTTCCTTTCTAAATTACCAGAATAGTAAATGTACCTGTCACAATATAGCCTATAGGAATAAACAAATTTGGTTGTATGCCAAAAGAAATCGCTAAGTTTTTAGGTTTAGCAGATGCTGAGGGCTACACTGGACACAGTTTCAGAGGAACTTCAGCTACATTGCTAGCTAATTCAGGAGCTGGTATAAAGACTTTGAAGGGTCACGGTGGGTGCGATCTAACAATGTAGGAGAATCATACGTAGAAGATTCCATACAAAACAAGAAGGAAATTTGTGCAAAAATCACAAAAAGAATTAAACTTCATTCTGAGGCTTTTCTTACTGATGAAACCCCTCTTCATAATCTGTCTGATAAGACCGCTATGCCATCAAACACAGTTAATTACAATTTTACTAACTGCACATGTACCAATTGATTCTCTAAATAAATTTTTATGTACTAAATAAAAATGAGTTTTTGTTGTTATTTTATTTACAAGTATGTTGAAAAACGTCGTATGATACACGTGTATATTGATTATTACCGTCCTCGGCTCTGTTAGGACCCTCGCCTACGGCTCGGATCTCAATAGCGCCTCGGAGGTAATCACCAATGTACACACTAGTACCATAATCTTATACCTTTAAACGAGCAATTCTTGTATATATGTATATATATAATTGGAATCTCGGAAACGGCTCCTACGATTTTCATGAAATTTTGTGTGCAGGGGGCTTCGGGGACGATAAGTCGATCTAGCTAGGTTTAATTTTCAGAAAATGTCTTTTTTCCGTGTTTTGAGGCACTGAACAATTGCTAAACTTCTTATAAGAAGCTAAATTTCGCCGCTGTCCTTAATGATACGAATAGCCGAGGGGCTTCGGCCTCTGTTTCGGAGCTCGTAGACTTCGGGTTCAAATCCCTGACGATATAGTGTTTTTCCTTTTTTTTTTGTAGTTTAAAAAAAAAGAATGATGGCGTTGTCTAATGCTTTTTTTTATTTAATAAAAATTTAATTTAATTTATTTAATTTAATTTTATTATTTTTTTCTTTTTTTTATATAATTGGAAACTGCGTCAACGAATTTTCTTTTTCGTTTATTTTATCAATGGAAGAAATTTTGTTTTGCCTAATTTGTGGAGATGCAAGGTACCAGGGTCGCACAAAAGTGTAGGAGAAGTCGAAACAATGAAGCTCATTCATTTTAAAGATCAGCCTGAAGGAGCAGTCGAATTTACAACAGAATTTCTCAACAGTGTCAACATTTCAGACTTGCCACAACACGAACTAAAATATTATTATTATTCCCTTTATTTCTTTATACATACATATTATTCTACATTTTTAAATATTTATATAAAAACATACAAAAACATTTAAAAATATAAAAAATAGTGTTCCACCGATGGCGGGAGCGGGGTCCAAGCTACCGGTGGTTAGGGCTCCAGAGACAGGAACCTCCTCACGATGCGGGCCGTATCGAGGAGTACTGCCTTTTGAATCAGGCCTTTGATCCAACTGCCTAACGAGAGCCTCAATAGATGTTGGTCGAGGCTCTTGGCTATCAAACCATTGGCCGATACGACAATCGGTACAATGACAGCCGAGTTCACATTCCACATGTCAACAACCTCGTGCGCCAAGTCGGGATATTTAATTTGTTTATCTTTCTCAGCTTTCACGAGATTCCCGTCATGTGGAATGGTAACATCGACAATCATTGCGAGGCGCGCTAATCGATCTATCACTACTATATCAGGCTTGTTTGCAACAATAGTCCTGTCAGTAATGATAGACCGATCCCAGTATAACGTGACATGGCCATTTTCAAGAACTGGGTCGGGCACATACTTATAATACGGTACCTCAGAATCCACAAGTTTATATTTCAAAGCAAGTTGCTGGTGGATAATCCTAGCTACTTGGTTATGCCTGTGCAATACTCGCCATTAGCCAAACGAGAGCAACCAGAGATAATATGTCTGATGGACTCACCCGGATGGTGACATGCCCGACACACGTCAATCGTCCCGTCCTTCATAATATATCTTTATTATTATTATTATTATTGCTAACATTATGATACCTTGCACCTCCTCAAAGTAGGCAATATAAAATTCATCCATATAATATGATTTAATAATGATGAAGTACCTGGGCGACCGAGCTTTGCTCGGATTTGCTTTTTTTTTTTAATAATTATAAACTAGCGCTTGACCGCAATCCCGCCTGATGGTAAGCAGTGATGCGATCGTTGATGGTAAAGCGCGCTAGGTTATTAAGAGCCTTCCGTGTGCAGTTTCTGGCCTGCCATCGGACGCGTCCCCAGGTGGCGGACAGGGGAACGGCCCCCAGATATGGGGGTTACCGGTTTACCGGCGCGGACCAAAACCAGAAGTGGGGACCGCTTCGGCGGTCACGTGCGGCGGGTCGGCCACCACTCCAGGTGGCTGGCATGACCCGAACTCCGGGTCACCGTCGGGCAACCCGGTCTCCTCACTGAGTGGAGCTGGGGGCCCCGTTTGCTTCCGGGCAAACGAGTGGGGCTAAGAGGAAGGACACCTCGCTAAAAAACCCTTGGCTGCTGCGTCTTCTCGCACAAGAAGACGTACCCAGCCGGGCCCCTCCCCATGGAGGGCCCACTGTGGGCCTGCCTTCGGGCGGGAATCGCCGGCGGGGGATTGGTCGGCAGGCTTGCTATTTCCCATGACCCCGCCACTAAGGCGATGTCGGTGTGCCGCTGTTCGGGTTTAGTAGGTATTCCCGGCTTCGTCTGGGCGAGTCCCACACGCGCCCTTCGGGGTATGGTGCGTAAACAAAGCATTCCCACAGGGTACAAAAAAAAAAAAGGTTATTAAGAGCCTATTCACTCCGGAAAACTGAGCGAATAGGAAGGAAGACGGCAGTTGAGAAAGGTGATACAATGTTAAACCCAACAGCACGACCAACAAAGCTGCCCCAAAGGGAGATTGATCTGGAGAACCTCCACGACAAAACTCCCAACACAACAACATTTAATGGCGCATCATACCCGGCATGATATAGTATGGAAGGAAGTATTAGGTTAAGACCTTAAACTACGAGTATGTATTGATGATAATATATAACTGATGTAACTGATTGTTAAACTATAAGTACTTATTTATAATAAAATGTTAAACTAAATTGCACTCGTAATTTTATATTTAAATAACAGTTAATAATATTTTTTATTATTATGTCGGTATGATCGAAAAACATTAGTCAAAAAATATTATTTAAAAAATTCGCTGGTGTTTAATTTTTGGTTTTGAAAATATAGAGACACACGATGTACCTAACAAAAAAAAAGTTGCCGAGCAAAGCTCGGTCGCCCGGTACTGTACTATAATAAGCGACAGTGCAGACGCCAGCATACAAATCTACCTGAAACTGCAAAAATTTTCCAGTCAACTTTGAACCTAATGTTTTTAGCGATAACGTTTAAGATCTATTTTCAGTATTTAGACATTGACCAAAATATGTACCGCTTTAAAGCAAGAGAGTCTGGCCATATACTAGGCACTCATAAATTACAAAATAATATATACCTATTGTTACGTATGCACCTTATGTCGAGGGCATAAGGTTCAATATCGCGTGATATGCAGTGTGTAACTTTTAAGCCCTATATCTCGAGATCTAGACATTGTATAGGTGCAATATAAAAACGCATTTCTAGACTTAAGGTGGCCTATCGAATGGTACAGGTTTCATAAATTTTGTCAACTAAGTGACGACATCGAAATTTCTAGAAGCCCGTTTCCGGGAATTACCGTAGGTACCTACTGATGTACTCGAAGTTATGCGCTATTATTATTACGTCTAGACGGTTCTGGAATGTTCGATCAGCTGGACTATATATAGCGCCGTGACGCCAGCGCAAGTCAGTACAAAAAACCGACCTACCGACCTCGCCGCCGAGGTCCATCGCGACGCGTACAACGTAGTAATCGCCCTCCCCGTCCCTTGTCCGATGAAGGCCAGCCCGCGCCGCAGCTGAGCCAGTAAATATAAACTCCCGACTATGACCTCTGAGTTTGTTTCGGCCGTTTCTTCTCAGAGCTAGTACTAGGAAACGCCGTGGTCATCAAACCGAAATAAAAATAAAAAAAATTCGATCCAGCCGTCCCTTGCTGTTTTCTCCAGCGACACCCTAAGCCGAGGTTCGTACCCCACAGGGGGTGCCCTTAGCGTGTAGTCGCTTAGCTTTTAGTAGCCCTGGCTGGAGGCTTTAAATTCACTTAAGGCAGCCACAGGATAGCCCGGTTAAGTAGTCACGACCTCTCAAGGTCAACTACGAGATGCCATATCAAAAAAAAAAAAAAAAAAAGCGCAATTCAGTCTGCACTTGACTACCGAGACGAAAACAGCGATACTTAAGAAGCGATCTTTGAGAATACCTACTGCGACAACTGTAACGAGAACATTGAGTACTACGTGAAGCAACATCTGTACTGTTATTGTGTGTTTACAATACGGACTTCGTGGACGTAAATGAGGACTTCGGTGCAACGTCAGCAACATTCTACTTGTCATTGCCCACAATCGACTGTACCTTCGTTGCCAATAAACTTCGTAACCCTTAACCGGTATTTTAGTACCCCTAGCCCGTAACACTATTAAATAATATTTGACTGCACGGTTAGCGCAGTGGTTAAGCTATTGACTGCTGCGCTGCGTGTAGCGGGTTCGATTCCCGCACGGAACAAATATTTGGTTGACCTATAAGTAGTTGTTCCGGGACTGGATGTTTGTGTATTATACGTTTGTAAAACGAAACGCACCCACGATACAGGGAAAATTCCTAGTGTGGGGCAAAACTTCAAAGGCATGTGACATCTACCAAACCGCACTGGACCCGCGTTGATAATGGGAGACATAAGCTGATTAAGTAAGTATGTTAATATAAAAATTGGCGATCTCCTTTCACGGATTGGAGTACCTTTTAACGTGCTGTTCTACAAAAATATCAAGCTAACGGTTCGTTCCTTTTATGTCGTATGTAATTTCTTCACTTCAGAAAAAGACTCTTATTAAAATTATGAAACATGTGCGCCCGAGTTGTCTCCTGTATTGACACGCTTGTATCGCCTCTCATTTGGGACTGGTATAGTGCCCAAGTCCTGGAAGCTTGCCAACGTGCAGCCCGTGCCCAAAAAGGGTAGTCGTGCCGATCCTACCAACTATCGGCCGATTTCGATCACCTCCATACTTTGCAAAATTATGGAGCGTGTATTGAACTCGCGCCTTTTGGCATACCTGGAAGGTAACGATCTCCTCAGTGACCGACAGTACGGGTTTCGCCGCAATCGGTCAACTGGGGACCTACTAGTGTATGCCACTCACTTGTGGGGCGAGGCACTCGAGAGGAATGGGGAAGCAATTGCTGTCTCCCTTGATGTCTCGAAGGCCTTCGACCGGGTATGGCACGCTGGCCTTTTGAGTAAGCTTCCAGCGTACGGCATTTCCCCTAGCCTGACTGGCTGGGTAAAAGACTTCCTGACTGAACGGTCCCTCCGAGTTGTTGTCGACGGATGCTCATCTGAGCCCATGTCGACTAATGCCGGTGTTCCTCAGGGGTCTGTTCTCTCTGCAACTCTGTTTCTGCTGCATATTAACGATCTGCTGATGCCCGGTATCTATGGGTATGCAGATGACAGCACAGTTGTGGAGAGATACCTGCCGGATGCTCGGGCTAGTAGGGAATCAATCCGGTCCGAAAGAGAGGCCATGGTAGAGCGAACGAGTGTTGCACTTCAGGCAGTCTCCGAATGGGGCAATGCCAATCTTGTAGCATTCAATGCCGCCAAAACGCAGGCGTGTCTTTTCACCGCCAAAAGGAGCCCGTTCACCTTGGCTCCTACTTTTCGGAATGTATCCTTGGAGTGTACCGACCGCCTTCAGCTTTTGGGTATTGAGATTTCCTCGAACCTAAACTTTGGGCGGTTCATTGAGTCCAAGGCCAAGGTGGCTGCCAGAAAACTTGGTGTAATCGCAAAGGTCCGGCAGTACTTCACACCAGGGCAGCTTCTAATGTTGTACAAAGCACAGGTCCGTTCGTGTGTGGAGTACTGCAGCCACATTTGGGCTGGTGCTGCTAAGTGTCACCTGGCCACTTTGGATTCAGTGGAGTGGCGTGTGAAGAGGCTGATTGGTGACCCTGATTTAACGCGAGTTGGTCTCCAAAGCCTAGAGCACAGGCGTAGAGTAGCCAGCCTTTCGGTGTTCTATAGGATACATTCTGGAGAGTGTGCGAGGGAATTGCACGATTTAATTCCCCCATCTCCGTTCCACCATCGGACGACCCGTCGTACGGCGAGTTTCCACCCTTATGTTGTTAACACCTCTACGATCCGGACGAAGCGTTTCGCCTCCTCCTTTATACCGCGTACATCGAGGGACTGGAACAATCTGCCGGCGGCGGTGTTTCCGTCGGACTACAATTTGAGTGTCTTCAAGGCTAGAGTGAATAGGCTCTTAATAAACTAGTGCGCTTTACCATCAACGATTGCGTCACTGCTTACCATCAGGCAGGATTGCGGTCAAGCGCTGGTTTATACTTTAATAAAAAAAAAAAAAAAAAAAGTCTATTGATCACTTTGCGTGCAAAGTTTCATTTCATCCTGGCGATCACAACCACTTTGCTTGCATTTTATAAGATCTTGAATCCATTATAAGACAAATATCTTTTCTTTCTTTACCCAAAATAAAGGTACACTGTATTCTTAAAGAAAAAGTAAGTAAAGCACAATATCGGCAAAGCGATTTTCGAACAAGAAGGACGGAACACTTCATACTCAGCCTAGAGTTGTAATTGGCCAGATATCTTTTTAGGGTTCCGTAACCAAATGACAAAAAACGGAACCCTTATAGATTCGTCATGTCTGTCTGTTCGTCTGTCCGTCTGTCCGTCCGTATGCCATTTTTTGTAAGAGCTATACTGTTGAAACTTGGTAAGTAGATGTATTCTGAAAACCGCATAAAGATTTTGATGCAAAAATAACAAAATTATAATAAATATTGGGGGCTCCACATACTTAGAACTGAAACTCAATTTTTTATTTCATCCAACACATACGTATGGTATCTATGGATAGGCCTTCAAAAATGATATCGAGGTTTCTATAATTTTTTTTTCTAAACCGAATAGTTTGCGTGACAGACGCTTCCAAAGTGGAAAAAAGTTGAAGGCTATTAATAAACTAGCGCGCTTTACCATCAACGATTGCATCACTGCTTACCATCAGGCGGGCTTGCGGTCAAGCGCTAGTTATTAATTATAAAAAAAAACCTATTCACTCTAGAGTGAATAGGTTTGAGTGTCTTCAAGGCTAGCCTTGAAGACACTCAAATTGTAGTCCGACGGAAACACCGCCGCTGGTAAATTATTCCAGTCCCTCGATGTACGCGGTATAAAGGAGGAGGCGAAACGCTTCGTCCGGATCGGTGTTAACACGGGTGGAAACTCGCGGTACGACGGATCGCTCGATGGTGGAACGGAGATGAGAGAATTAATCATACAATTCCCTGGCACACTCCCCAAAATGCATCCTATAGAACACCGAAATGCTGGCTACTCTACGCCTGTGCTCTAGGCTTTGGAGACCGTCTCCAGTTTTTACATCATGTTATATTATTTCCCAAATACATTTAGAAATTGTTGCACTGTGTTTACCGAGCGCGCCACGCAGCTTATGGCAGATCATATTACGCGCAACAGCTGACGCCACAGGTCAACGCACCGCTTGCCCGCCCGAGCGGAGCATTGACCATACTTTTGTTGGGATAACCAAGTAGGATAACAAGCTGATAACTTTGTGGTTTTTCATGGTACCTTATTGAAATTTTGTACATACCTAGATTCTTTACTTTAAAATACTGGAGTCGTGTTTTGGGCTTTACATAAACAAAAATAATGTTGTATCTCACCTATTTATTATAGTTTGCGATACTAAAATAGTTATGAGTTGACCGATCTACATTAGCGACATATTTGACACAGTTGGCGCCGACAGTGGTTGAGCGAACGAGTACTGCGCTGCGTTTCGAGGGTTCAATTTTCACACGGAACATTTTTTTTTTTAACATAGCCCCACTTTAGGAATTTCTCCTTTATCGTGGGTGTGATGACAAATATTTACAAACAACTGGACCCGGAATAGCTACTTATAAGCCACACAAATACTTATTCCGTGAGGGAATCGAACCCGTCACAGGCAGCGCAGCAGTCAATCGCTGAACCACTGCGTCAACCATATGATCAATTAAATCAAATATTTGTATGGCGGTTCCGGATCTAGTTGTTTGAGTATGTTAGTTTAAATATTTGTAAAGGCACCCATGATGCAGATGAAATTTCCCACACTAGGAATTTCTCTAACCTTTGTTTTTCAAAAATCGCCAATAAAGTAAACAAATGATCTTATGGAAAAATAACATTAATTTTCACAAAACAGTGTTCAGTTTACGCTATAACTTCAAACATTTTTATATATTTTTTTTATAATAATGAGTACTAGTTACTCTGAAATCAACTTACTGAACATTACGATAAAGTTCATATTTGTTCGACTTGAGACATAAGTAAATTATATGGCAAATTACGTTTACAAATTCAGTCACTGAAAAACTCCGATGATGCGTGCACTTGAACAGACCTATATGGATGATAACAGGTCAAGCTACCCCAAACTGCCAGATATTCCCAATCAACCTTGAGCTTTAATATTTTAAAGATAAAGTTGAAAATCTAATAAGGAAATCTAACAGATTGTAGAAGCTAGATGTGCTGTTGTCTATACGTAACGTTCATCCACGGTTTCAAAACACTTGTGTGTAATCAATGAATTTTATAGTCTCGTAAAACCGCAACATTCTAGAAAAATCAAATAAATATGCGATTTTGGTCCGTGAAGCTCGATAAATTACCCATTTCCTCCCAAAATGATGGAGGTACTCGACTTTAACAAAATACGTGGTTGGTTTACAACCCCTGGAAATTTGGTATACGTTTTATACTTAAATTTAAATAGTGGCATCAGTTTATTTATGAATCGTATAAACTGAGTGTCAGTCTAAATATCGTTAAATTAATTAATATTTTATTTATTTTTACATTTAAGGAAACTTACAGCTAGCATATTTCTTTTTAATAATTATAAACTAGTGGTTGACTGCAATCCCGCCTGATGGTAAGCAGTGATGCAATCGTCGATGGTAAAGCGCACTAGTTTATTAAGCCTATACACTTAAAAAAACTTAGGAATAGGAAGGATAACGTCACTTGAGCGAGGCGATGCAATGTTAAACCCAAGACCAACACGACCAACGATGCTGCGCCAGAGGGAGATTGATCTGGAGACTCTCCACGACCAAACTCCCGACACAACAACATTTGGCGTCTCGTACCCGGCACACATCGCAACACAACTGCTCAGACCCGTCGTCCGTACGGCTTCACATATCATACCGGAACACGACGAATCGCTTGGCGGCAAGACCTTGTCTGGTGGATGGTAACTTCTGCCGGCAGCCGATGTTATGGCCTACCACCGAGCATATTTATTTATTTATTTATTTATTCATTAAGCATGGAGGACTTACAGCTAAACAAATCAGTTAAGAAACAGTAAGATGGACTAACAGCCAATAACAAGTCCTCACTTATAAATTACAGATTATTAAAAGCATCCTATGGACACTAGGTAAGTGAGTACGCGAATAACAAAAACATAAATTTTTAATTGATTAAATGAAAAAGTTACGGCTTAAGCACCTCCTAGCCAAGGACACACTACTCAAAAATGAATCTATATCATGATGCTTACACAACTTGTTTAAATTTCTGCTTGCACGCACTATATATGAATTCTGACGATAATTTGTTGAGGATAATGGCACACGCAAAGGCGGATTAAATCTTTTTGACTTCATAGGGGTATTAAAATAAAATTTGGACAAGATTTCGGGACAGTTTATACTACTATTGAAAATTTTCAATAAGCAAACGCAGTCAGAGATCTCGCGACGACTAACTAGGGGTAATATATGAAATTTTTTGCAAAGATTTATACCAATTTAAAGTTTCCATGGACAATATTAGGTTCGCACATAAAATAGTAACAGGTACAGCACAGGATAGGAAAGTGAAATGCGATGTGTGCCGGGTACGATGCGCCTAATGTTGTTGTGTTGGGAGTTTTGTCGTGGAGGGTCTTCAGATCAATCTCCCTTTGGCGCAGCATCGTTGATCGTGTTGTTGGGTTTAACTTTGCATCACCTCGCTCAACTGCCGTCTTCCTTCCTATTCTCTAAGTTTTTGTGAGTGAATAGGCTCCTAATAAACTAGCGCGCTTTACCATCAACGATCGCATCACTACTTACCATCAGGCGGCATTGCGGTCAAGCGCTAGTTTACAAAGATTTTTTTTTAGTTTAGGAACACTGGTGGAAATTAAATCAAGATCATCAACCCTGAGACAACAAGTTCCATGCTCTGCTAGCTCTTAAGAGTTTTGCCGATATCCGCATCGCACAGAAGGAACATACAGAGGCTGATGATTCCTCGAAAGTAAAGGATAGGAACACGCAGCCCAATTCTGCTCAATAATTCAGAACAGTCGATTGAACCACTAGCCAAATTGAACAGGAATCCATGTCGGCAATTTTTCTCCGCTCAATTAGTGGAAGAATGTGAAACATTAAATAAATAAAATAAATATATACGGAAAAATCACACAAATTGAGCTAGCCCCAAAGTAAGTTCGAGACTTGTGTTATGAGATACTAAATCAACGATACCATATTTATAATAGATACATATAAAGATAAACATCCATGACCCAGGCCAATCAGGAAAATACCGTTTTCCATCATGACCTAGCCGGGGATCGAACCCGGGGCCTCCATGTCGCAGACAGGCGTGTTGACCGCTGCGCCACGGAGGACGACCATTGTGCAACGGTTGCAGTAATTAGGACAATAAGTTTTGGATCTAAACTAAATGCACCTCAAAAACTTCCTTTAGATACTTTTCATGCGATTGAGGTAGTTATCGTAGATATTCATACTGGTGAGCAGTATTCGAGATGACTGCGCACAAAAGTACAGAATTTTGAGTGGTTTGATATTTTTAAAATACGCTGACATTCTCAAAATAAAACTAAGGGCTTTAGAAGCTTTTTTAATAATTTTATCAATGTTTGTGTCAAAGAGAAGTTCTGAGTCAAAAGTGAAAAGTCTGTAATCGTATTAACTCTGGTTATTGAAGTATTGGCCAGTTTGCAGTCTAACGAATGGGAAGAGGAAGAGTCGGACTTTTGGCACAGTTGAGTATAAAAACTAGTGGAATGTTGTCTGGCCCTGCAGATTTAGATAAGCCAACTCCTTTAAGGAGTTTCTGAATCTACTTATAAGAGATCTTGAATAATACAGGGTGTATCTCATCGTAACGCAAACTTCGCGAGAAGGCTACACCGCATGCCACTAATTTTGATAGTCATTTATATCGTTAATGAGCGGTTACAGAAATAACAGTGTTTAAAAAAATGTGTCGGGTCGGCCTTTGGAAGTTGCAAGCGTGCCGCCGCGCGTGTTTGTGGGTATGACATTGACCCCTGATGTGAACTCTAATAAATCAGCTGATAGGACAGTTTTTCGAGTTTTGTTCACATTGCGCTTTTTTGTGTAATTAGCGAATTAATTATTTTTTACTTCAAAATCTTATTGGGTTATAAAAGTACAGCAATTATGAACGGTTTAAAGTGAAAAAAACTGCTTATTTTTTTTTTTTTAATCAGGGAAAAACCGACGTAAAATTCCACCTGTGGGGGGTTCAGAATCATGTACTGGATCCATGGTACTCATTGGTGCGTCGATGTCAGAGACATCCTTTATAGACTATTATTAAATTAATAATATTAACAAAAAAAAAAAAATATTTAAAATAATAATATTTTAAAAAGCACAAAAATCATAGCGTATCTCAAATGGCACAGTTGGCGCAGTGGTTAAGCTATTGACTTCTGAGCTGCGTGTCGCAGGTTCGATTCCCGCATGGAACAAATATTTGTATGTCCTGCAATTAGTTGTTCCGGGTCTGGGTGTTTGTGTATGTGTAATTTATATGTTTGTAAACACACCCACGATACAGAGGAAATTTCTAGTGAAGGGTAACGTTTTTTTTTTAAACGCTCTAATGGCTCGAACATTGTATAAGTTCCAAGGATAATGCAGGATGGTTAACCACAGGAACTGATTATTCAAGAGCATGCTTAGTTAAATAAATATCACATTTTGCTTTTCATCTTCCTTATATACGTATATCTAACTCAGCTTGATCTCCCTATAAAAGTTATTTGTTGAACGTGGTAGTAACATGGGACGGTTTCGAGTGACTCTTCTCATAAAATGGAATTAGCAAACAAAAACATAGTTTGTAAGGCAGACATTTATATTTAATATCTAAAATCTACCCATTTTAACATATGTTCGCGCTCGTTTTATCGGTCGAGTCCGATTGTTAGTTAGTCGAGTTGATAGATGCACGACCGGTACGGGCTAGCGTAATTAGTATAATCTATGGTGACGCGCGGCGATCACAACGTTTTGAGACCTCGTCGAGACCGGTCCGTTGCTAGAACTCTTGACGAAATCCTCGCGCGCGTGGCGTGTTTCGGACGAGTGATTTCCGGGAAGTAAATACCACCGGCCGCGGTTTTGGATAGTTTGTCGCGATTGTTGCCCGTGCTTTTGAAGTATTTACTTGAATTATAAACAGTAACAGTGCAGTCTGTAAATTGAGTTGAATTTGAATCGGAAACGTGGTTTCATTGGCGATTGTTTGTCGGGCGTGATTGACGCTGCTAAATAACGGTTTCATACGCTGGTGAGCTTTGGTGCCCTCCGAGGGGAACTTTAATGTGTCGGCTGGTATGGGACAGTCGGTGTATTTGAAGACATCGGACGTCATTGTAAGTCGACGCGCGCGCGTCGACTCTCCGAGACTTCACTCCACGACGGAACACACTGGGTCCTAAGGTAAGTGCCTTAGATTTGTTGTGGAGTGGTAAGAGATTGATTTACTTGTGGTATAAGCCGACCTATTTGTTGGATACGCCGTGACAAATGCGCGGTAGATGTACGTGCTGTACTGGGGCGCGTATATATCTTTTTGGTAGCAGAGCGTGGTTCCTAATTACTAATTTGGTTAATTAGAGTAACATTCCAGTATTTTGGTAGCCTTCAGAGGCTAATTTGTAAAAATTTGATTTTTTATTTGTTGTTGTCGGTACTCGTAAAATTATATCTCTGACCACCTCCATACACCTGTGTGGATCCGATAATAAACTTATAATTTGCAAAGTAAAAAATGTGAAAAGTAATGTAGGTAGATTGCTTTTTTTTGGTTCTTTTCTTTCCGTTCAGAGGAACGGAAGAGGCAAAGGAATGATCCGCCATACAGCCAGTAGCTAGTTCGTTTTGTTATTGAATTATTGAGCATACGGGTGCGGCCGCCCTGATTGTTCGGCCGGATCGGGTACAGGCTTTGTTGACCCGTTATGAAGGGTTGCCTGCGCGCATGGAAGGGTTGGAGCGACACGTTGTCGACTTCCATGCCTACGTTTTGGAACACCCTCCAGCGGATGAAGCCATAGTGGAGACCTTTAAAAGGGATGTCGACCAGGCGTACGAATTGGCTGACCAAATTACGGAGTCAGCAGAAGGGCTCCTGGCTGCCCGTAGGGGAGAGCCGACTTTGAGCGGGGAGGTTAAACCGACCCCGCCGGCTTTGTTAGGGAGACTGCCCACATTGGAGATTCTCCACTTTGACGGGGACCTCACGGCTTGGATGGGCTTCATCAACCTTTTCGACAGCTTGGTGGACTCCAGGGAAGATTTGTCCCCCAGCCAGAAACTGGCTTATTTGCGCTCCGCCCTCCGCGGAGAAGCCAGTGCAGTGGTTCAGCACCTGATAGTTTGTGATGCTAATTACCAGGTCGCGCGGCAGTTGTTGCTGGACCGCTACCAAAACGTCCGCTTGCTAGCGGACACCCATGTGGCAGCCATTTTGGCCTTACCGAAGGCAACGCGGGTTTCCTCCTTGCGGAAGGATTTGGTCAACCCGCTCTTGACCGCTATCCACTCGTTGCGCCGGCTGGATTTGCCGGTCGACCAGTGGTCCTTTCTTCTTCTGCACATCGTCCTCACGAAATTGCCCGCAGAGGTAAAGGGGCGATTTGAGCAAAGGTACGGGGGCAATAGCGCCTCGTATCTCCCCCCCTTCTCGGACTTGCTTCGTTTTTTGGAGGACGAGTGCAGAGTGGTGGACCAGCTGAGCGACCCCACACCGGGAACGAGCACAGGTCGTCCGGTGGCGGCGAGGGCACAACCCCGCCCCCCGCCGTCCGACCAAACAATACTCGGCTGTCCGAAGGGACTCCCCCCCCCGCACCAGGTAAACGGTGCCGGTATTGCCGGGGGGACGGACATGATGTGCGTGCTTGCGCGAAGTTCGGGGGCCTCCGGATTGCGGGACGAAGAGCCCTCGCCAAGCAACGCGCCTGGTGTTACATGTGGGACCACATCCAGTCAGTGTGTCCCCAGGCTAAGGCTTGTCCACATTGTGGCGGGAGACATCACGCTCTCCTGTGCTTGAACCGCAATGGTGGCGGGTCCGAAAGGGACCCAGATTCCCCTCGCAGGATGTAGCGGTGGCCGTCGGAGGCTCGGGGAGGCGGGCGGTACGCTGCTCCCCCCCGTTGATGGAATACCCTCGACTGGGGCGTTATGTTCCCCCGTATGCGGCCCACGGTTATTGCCCCACACCTCGGAGTAGAGTTGGAAGGAGTCCCTACATCGCGGAGTGGGACCCTCTCGCCTACTATCGGCGATCCCCTCCGATCTTGTCGACTCAGTTCAACCGGGGTCCAGGGGGGCAATCACCCCCCTCGGATTTTCATTAATGCCACTGTCGGGCGCAACCCCCCCACCGGAGTTTGTGCTGTTGCCAACAGCCTCCGTGCGTGTTTGGGGCCCCAAAGGTGATTTTGTCACAGTGCGTGCCCTCTTGGATTCAGGGGCCCAGGGTTGCATAAATTCTACTTGGCTCGTCCGACAGTTGGGCTTAAATATTGTGCCGCATAGGGAATCGGTACGGGGCGTTGGAGACCTGCGGATTTCGGATCCGATCGGTCGGGTTTCGTTCTCCTTCTCCCCCCACTCCTCCTCAACGCCGAAAATCGATACTTCGGCGATTGTTTTTGAAACGGTGGTCGGGCCGCTTCCGCAAGTGCGAGCCCCACACGCCGCCGTTAAATTGTCGGCTGGATTGGCTCTGGCTGATCCTCACTTCCACCGACCTGGCCCGATCCATTTACTGATCGGTGTGAATGTTTTAGGTCGTTTGCTGCGTGGAAGCAAACGAGTTTTGCAGGCAGCCGGTTTTGTAGCCATATCCACCTCTTTGGGTCATGTAGTAATGGGATCGTTTAGGGACGGCCCAGACCCCCCTTCGGCAGACAGCGACCTCGCTGTTGGTTCTGCCTTGTCGGACATCCTCCAACGCTTTTGGGAGGTGGAGGAGCCTCCGACCGCAAAACGAGTGGACCCGTTGGACGAGGAGTGCGAATTGTTCTATCAGAACAATACTGGTCGCCTCCGCTCGGGTCGCTTGATCACTCGCTTGCCCTTTTTGTCAGTTCGCCCCCTCTTAGGCAGCTCCCGGCCGCTGGCCGAAAAGAGGTTGTTGTCTATGGAGCGCCGAATGGCGAGGGACCCCGCATTAAAGCAGAAGTACATGGACTTCATGCGGGAGTATGAGGAACTGGGGCACATGTCGCTTTCGCAGCTGGATCGGCGAAATGAAGAACATTATTTTCTTCCCCACCACGCGGTTTTGAAGACTTCCAACGGGAAGATACGTGTGGTCTTTGATGGCTCAGCACCCACGTCAACCGGAGTGTCGTTGAACCAGTGTTTGCACGCTGGACCGAAGTTGCATCACGATGTGAGTGATGTTTTGACCAACTTCCGTCGACATGCTGTCGTTTTTGTGACCGACATTCGCATGATGTTTCGGCAGACTGTGATTCACCCGGAAGACAGGAGGTACCAGCTTATACTTTGGCGAGAGGATCCCAGAGGTCCAATGCTGGTCTACGAGCTGAACACCAACACCTATGGACTACGATCGAGTCCTTTTGTGGCGATCCGTTCGTTGTGGGAGCTCGCAGAGCGCGAACGGCTGCGCTACCCCTGCGCGTCTGTCCTCATTAAGGAGGATCTGTACGTCGATGACGTTTGTACAGGCGCCTCGAGTGTACGAGAGGCCCTGGTCTTGCGAGATGAGCTGATCGCTCTCCTAGGAGCTGGTGGCTACGAGTTGAGGAAATGGGTGTCCAACTCGCCCGAACTCTTGGCAGATGTACCCAAGGACCACCAGCAGGAGCCTCATCTCTTTGAAAACCCTGATACTCCAGACATGCTGTCTGTTTTGGGAGTACAGTACAAACCAGTCCAAGATTTGTTTACCTACAGATTGGAGCTTCCGAGCCCAAAGGTCTGGACTAAACGCACAGTGCTGTCCACTGTAGCTCGCACCTTTGATCCGAATGGTTGGCTTAGTCCTGTAGTATTCGCGATGAAGTGTTTCCTACAGGAGCTGTGGGCAGCGGAAGTGACCGGGGATGAGCCCCTCTCCGGCAACTTGCTCCGAGACTGGGTGCAGTTTGTCTCATCCCTCCCGGAAGTCAACCGTGTTTGTATCCCTAGGCACATATTGCCTGAGGGACGGTTCTCCGCTAGCCTACACGGCTTTTGTGACGCGTCTGAAAGCGGATACGCGGCAGCCGTGTACATTCGAACAGTGGACGCACGAGGTGTTGTCGCCGTTCATCTGGTTACGGCTAAGAGTAAGGTTGCCCCACTTCGGACCCGATGGACCATACCGAAGTTGGAGTTGTCTGGCGCCACTCTATTAGCCCGATTGCTTAACCACGTCGTCGACACCTTGGGAGCTAGTGTCGACTTTAAGTCGATCTTTGCATGGTCTGACAGCCAAGTCGTCCTTTGTTGGCTGAAAAGTTCAGTCCATACCCTCGAGGTATTCGTGGCCAACCGGGTGTCTCAAATTCAGACATCGAAAGCCCAGTTAATTTGGCGCCACGTGCCTGGCGAATTGAACCCCGCAGACTGCGCTTCCCGCGGCTGCGATGCGCCCGAACTTGTGAATCACCAGCTGTGGTGGGGTCCACCATGGTTGTTACAGCTGGAGGGTTCTTGGCCCCATACCCCCGCAGTGGTCAGGGCATCTACGCCAGGGGTGCATGTTCACGCCACCGAGACTGTAGCGGCTCCAGATCCGGAGTTTTTGCTTGAGCGCTACAGCTCTTTGGATAAATTGCTCGGCGTCACCGCCTGGATACGGCGTTTCATCCACAACTGTCGTAACCCTCGTGGGAAATTTGAGTCTCCGGTCCTCTCACCGCAAGAGCGCAAGGACGCTCTGCTATATTGGGTGCGGATAGTTCAAGAGAGTGAATTTGCATCGGAGTTGAAAACCCTCCGCCAACGCACATCCAATCTGAAGGGACCCTTAGGGCGCTTGAATCCTTTCGTGGATGATCAGGGTTTGATGCGTGTCGGGGGTCGGCTTAGAAATGCTAAGCTCCCCTATGGGGCTCGTCATCTATTGTTGGTCCCCAAGAACGGCCCCTTGGTGAAGTTGTTGATCGCAGACCGCCATGTGAAAAATGCACATGCCGGATGCAACGCTCTTACAGCGATCCTCCAACGTGAATTTTGGATTTTGTCTGCGCGGAGAGTGATCCGATATGTTATCTTCCGTTGTCTTCCGTGCTACCGCTTGAAAGCGGACATCGTGCAGCCCCAAATGGGGGATTTGCCTACCGATCGAGTCACCGAATCGATGCCCTTTGCTGGAGTTGGTACGGATTTTGCGGGACCATTTATTGTAAAAGCTTCGCGTCTCCGTAACGCTAAGACCGAGAAGGCTTATTTGTGCGTTTTT
This sequence comes from Sesamia inferens, assembly GCA_037179545.1. Taxonomy (NCBI): domain Eukaryota; kingdom Metazoa; phylum Arthropoda; class Insecta; order Lepidoptera; family Noctuidae; genus Sesamia; species Sesamia inferens. The sequence continues at coordinate 30,413,073 of CM073929.1, forward strand.
GTGTGTTTAGCTACTAAAGCGGTCCACCTCGAGGTGGTTAGTGCTCTCACGACAGAGGCGTTCGTCGCTGCTCTTGGCAGATTTGTTTCGCGTCGCGGACTGCCGTCCTTAATTCGATCCGACTGTGGGACCAACTTTAAGGGTACCGATCGTCATTTGAAGTATGTTTGTGAATTTTTAGATAAGCATAATGTTGAGATCGGATCCACACTCTCTCTCAGAGGGGTACGATGGCAGTACTCACCGCCGTCCTGCCCCCACTGGGGACAGGGGAGGTATATTTGAAGCAACTGTAAAGGCCGCCAAAACTCACCTTCGTCGCGTTATCGGAGATACTATCCTAACTTTTGAGGAGCTCGCGACCGTATTTTGTAAGGTTGAGGCGGTCCTCAACTCGCGTCCGTTATGCCCTTTGTCATCCGACGCGAATGATTTGGAGGCCCTCACGCCGGGCCATTTCTTGATAGAGAGACCACTTAACGCCCTGCCTGAGTATCCTTATTTGGACATTAACTCCGGACGGCTCTCGCGATTTGAATTGCTTCAACAGCTTACGCAGAGTTTTTGGCGCCGTTGGCATCTGGAGTATTTGCAAATTTTACAACAGCGCGTTAAGTGGTCAGACAAGACGAACCCACCAAGAGTCGGAGACCTCGTTTTGTTAAAGGACCCAAACCTGCCACCCCTCCGATGGCGTCGTGGACGCATTGTTAAATTGTATCCAGGGTCAGATGGTGTTCCCAGGTTTGCCGAGGTCCTGGTGGGGGACTCTGTCTTGAAACGCGCGATCGCCACTCTCTCGCCTGCCCTTAGATTGAATTGTCGGACCGTTTGTTACTGTCCGGGGCGGGGGGATGTTCGCGCTCGTTTTATCGGTTGAGTCCGATTGTTAGTTAGTCGAGTTGATAGATGCACGACCGGTACGGGCTAGCGTAATTAGTATAATCTATGGTGACGCGCGGCGATCACAACGTTTTGAGACCTCGTCGAGACCGGTCCGTTGCTAGAACTCTTGACGAAATCCTCGCGCGCGTGGCGTGTTTCGGACGAGTGATTTCCGGGAAGTAAATACCACCGGCCGCGGTTTTGGATAGTTTGTCGCGATTGTTGCCCGTGCTTTTGAAGTATTTACTTGAATTATAAACAGTAACAGTGCAGTCTGTAAATTGAGTTGAATTTGAATCGGAAACGTGGTTTCATTGGCGATTGTTTGTCGGGCGTGATTGACGCTGCTAAATAACGGTTTCATACGCTGGTGAGCTTTGGTGCCCTCCGAAGGGAACTTTAATGTGTCGGCTGGTATGGGACAGTCGGTGTATTTGAAGACATCGGACGTCATTGTAAGTCGACGCGCGCGCGTCGACTCTCCGAGACTTCACTCCACGACGGAACACACTGGGTCCTAAGGTAAGTGCCTTAGATTTGTTGTGGAGTGGTAAGAGATTGATTTACTTGTGGTATAAGCCGACCTATTTGTTGGATACGCCGTGACAAATGCGCGGTAGATGTACGTGCTGTACTGGGGCGCGTATACAACATATAAGGTTATTTTTTGATTATATTAACCTGAATATAGTTTGTTCATAGTTTGTTCAGAATAAGCAACTAAATCGATTCCCATCATTTTTACACCATGTTATATTTTTTCCCAAATAGATTTAGAAATTGTTGCAGAGTGGTTACCAAGCGGTTACGATTGATCATAGTACATGCGCGCACGCCACAGCTGACGCCAGAAGTCAACCCTGACCATATTTTTGTTGGGACAACCAAGTAGAAGCAAGCTCATAACTTTGAGGTTTTTCATTATATATTTTTGAAATTTTGTACATAGATTATTATATATTTTTGAATTTTTGAAACGTATTTCAGGTTTCGCAATAAACTATTAAAAATAACGCCTTTTTTAAGTTCATTGGTTTGCTTAAAGCTATTTAGAAAAAAACATTACCACACTAGGACACGTTGCCTCACATTTGGAATTGCTTCTAGTGCTATAGATGGAGGGTGCGTCCGCGCAATGTCTGAGCGATCGACTGCTGCACTGCGTATAGCGATTTGATGATAAGAAAATGTGTTTGCCTCATTAAATATCGACTTAATCTGAAAAAAAAAAAACTTTTTTCAATGCGATACCTTGAATAAGTAAACCTATATTATTTTTAATGATTCGTCCATAATATCGGCTGCCGACAGAAGTTACTATCGACCAGACAAAATCTTGCCGCCAGGCGATTCGTCGTGTTCCGGCATGATGTCTGGTGAAGCCGTACGGAGGACGGGTCTGAGCAGTTGTGTTGCGATGTGTGCCGGGTACAATGCACCAAATGTTGTTGTGTCGGGAGTTTGGTCGTGGAGGGTCTCCATATCAATATCCCTCTGGCGCAGCATCGTTGGTCGTGTTGTTAGGCTTATCTTAGCATTACCTCGCTCAACTGCCGACTTCCTTTTTATTCACTAAATTTTTTAAGTGAATAGGCTTAAGAAACTAGCGCGCTTTATCATCAACGATTGCATCACTGCTTACCATCAGGAGGGATTGCAGTAAGCACTAGTTTTTAATTACAAAAAAAATACTCTATCTATATAGAAAAACAATACTTACAGCGTAAAGATATTACAAAAGTTAGTATTTTATATGAATTTCAATTTAAAACAAGTGTACCTACATGAGAAAAGGGTTGGTAAGATCATCGTCCGTCTGACACATTTCCTCATCCCACGTGAGGGAGCGGGAATGTCGTATTTCGGCATGATGTCTGGTAAAGCCGTACGGAGGATGGGTCTGATGCGCGAAATGTTTTTGTGTTTGGAGTTTGGTAAGTACCTATACGGTCATGTTATTGGGTTTAACATTGCATCACCTCGCTTAACTGCCGTCTTCCTTCCTATTCACTCAGTTTTTTTTTTTGAGTGAATAGGCTCGTAATAAACCAGTGCACTTTACTATCAACGATTGCATCACCGCTTACCATCAGGCGGGATTGCAGTAAGCACTAGTTTATAATTACTAAAAAAAATACTCTATATATATAGAAAAAATATACTTAGTAACTAGATAATAATTAGGTACTAATGTACAAAAAATATGTTGTTGTGATTCATAAGCAAAGAAATATTGTTAATTTGTAATAATAATGAATAATGTAAGAATTGGAACTTTGATTATAAAAGTGATTTAAGCACAAAGAAATAATGTTAATTAGGAATAATAGTAAATAATGTACGAGTAAAAAACTGTAATTATAAATGTGATTAACGAGCAAAGAAATAATTAGTATACTTGAGCAAAAATGAAGGTAGAAAGAGCAAATTATATTTTTCAACTTGCCGCAATGTTATTATCAGATACAGATTTTACTATTAAATTGTAGACCTTCAAATATAGATCCAGTTTTGAAAATAATTCGTCATAGACTTACTAAAATATTTGTAAAATGAACTTTCATTTTCTCTTAGTTTCAATTTTACAGCAACCTATATTCAATAAACGGGCCCAATGGGTGTCGTTTCGTTTTTACTAGTGGTCGGTTTGCTACGTATAATATAGCATAATATATTAAATTAATATGTATATTAAGTTCTCCATCACGAGTATACATGCGTACCGTTAAAATTGAACTAGCGACAATGCAGAAATCCGGCTCACGACGGGGTCTGTCGCGTTCCCAACGGAGCCCGACCGCATATCCACGCGCGTTGACACACGGCGGTTGCCCGTCAGGGGCGCCTGCTTGACTCAGTCTCAGCCCTAAACGTATGTAATCCACGATACAAAAGTAATTCCTAGAGTGGAGACACGTATCCAAAAAAAATAACACAAAAATCCTTTCGAAGGTCGATTCTATTTTAAGACTTCAAGAGCACGTCATTAACATCAAATTATTTCTACTTCACCGCCACATTGAGTCGATCTCGTCTTCACTGACTGCTTAGTGATAAAATCTAATGGGCGAGTCCATTATATTTTATTTGAAACGTGTTGGTATCCTTGCGATAATAATATCTTCATTCTACAGTATAGAATTGATTTGGTATTTAAATATATTGTGGAAAAAACTTTGTTATATTTATTATATTTTTTAAGCTATTGCATAGCTTCTATCGCGGGCCTTGAGCGCGGGGACCGAATCCAGAAATTCCGTAACGAAAAAACCTCACGCTCCCCATCGTCTAACGTCGTTTCAGTTCGGCAGTCTTCGGCACGGTATGTTTGTGTGCGTGCGACTACATCTTTTGAAAACAATTTATAGATTTTCAAAAAGAGCATGCATATTGCAGGGCGCGAACTCAGTCCTACACACTTGCCATGTTACTGATAGTCGCAATGTGCTAAACTTACGATTAATTTTCTCTCTGAAATAGGTCTTCTATAGAGATATGTCATAGACGTCATCGACGTTGTCATGGCTACCTTAAAAACTTTTCATATAATTAATTATTAAGTACTTTTATTCAAATTAATTTAGTAGTGTTTTTATAAAATAGCTTTTTTTTTAACGGAAAAGCTAAGATGAATGTCATGCTAATTTTTCATTGGACTTTTAAATTATTTATAGTGTTGTTTACTAAATAAAAGCGCGTGATTTTATAGAGTAAAAAGTGCTCACGCGACCGTTTTTTCAATTGTTGCAAGAATTCAAAAGACTGTCTTTAAATAGTGTTCAGACGATTCCTCAAAGTGTATTAGATTTCATTAGTAATAGAAATGGCATTTCAATAATGACTTTCAACTGCCAGTCTAAATAGTCATAAATACGATTTACAAGATTCAGTTACGAGACAAACAAATGTGTTACTTCTTACCGAAACTTGCATGACGCATGATAATCCAATTGAAATACCTAATTTTAATTGTATTGTTCAGTTCAAGCGAGATACTGTTTCAAAAGGTGGGGTAGCTATTTACCAAAATAAAAATGATATTACTAATATTATGACTCCGAATATTGAAATAAATATTGCACACGTTAGCGATGTTAATGTTAGGCGCTCAGTTGTTGGAGATATTTGTGCGTGCTTATGCAAACTTAGAAATGGCCTACAAATAGTTATGGTAGCAATTTACATTTCTCCGAATCCAAAATTGGACGAGGTAGAGCATTTTATTCATCGCACTTTACTGGAGTAACTCGAGTGGCTCGAAAATACTTGAAACAAATGGTAATAAATTTCCACTTATCTTGGCTGGCGATTTCAACATTAACTTCGCTGATAAAAAATCAGAGCGGTGGACAACTTTTCTATCAAAAACATTGAATTTGAAAATGAATAATGATCCACAAGAGTCCACAACAAAATATGGGACCACCATTGACGCGGTATTTTCTAGGTATTTAGAGGATATTAAGTCGCAAACTTATGTTTCTTATTTCAGTTATCATAAACCTATAGTTTCAATGATAAATATTCCTGAATAACCAACAGCTACTGTAAGGTAATAAAACCCACATGTATTGTAAAATAATAAAAATATTTTAAATAATATTAACTTTTTATTTATTTAATAAAAGAAAAATTTGTTTTCTTACCGGTCACCACGCTCAAAAAGTGTAACTTGAATTAATATCAAAGAAAAAAAATACTGCATAAATAAAATAAATAAATAATTATAATTGCATAAATTGATACAAAATGCTATGCAATAGCTTTACCGCGGCAGTCCCTGAGTGCCACACGTCTTTTTTTATTTTGGAAATTTTGTACAGTGCAGTCAAAACCATACCTTAGTATCGTTCAGGGTCTAAATGTAATTACCATCAGGCGGGATCGAATCAGAAATGAGGAGATCCGCAGAAGAAGCAAAGTCACCGACATAGCTCTTCGAGTCGCTAAAATTAAGTGGCAGTGGGCAGGGCACATTGCTCGTAGAACCGATGGCGGATGAGCCAGTAAGGTTCTGGAGTGGCGGCCACATACCGGAAGATGCAGCAGCGTAGGGAGGCCCCCAATAAGGTGGACCAATGATAATAATGATAATGAAAATGTTTATTACCAGTAAAAAATTTTACATATGTACGTTACAAGTACAGTAGTATGGTACAACAAAAGGTGCATTGGTTATATCTCCTGGCTCCCAAACTAGGTTTATAGCCTGTAACTTGGGAACCAGTGATTCCATAAGGGTAGAATATGTAGATGATGAAATGTCATACAAAGACTGTTTTCACCAGTAACATAGTTGTGGGACCTGTGTAAACTCGCTTCACCATCACCCGGCAAGCGTCATACAACCGGGCGCGCCGAGCGCGCGGCCCTCACTGAGCATGGTATAGCGCGGCACCTTAAACTAAAGAATGCGGCGCGCACTACACGACTCACTCGCAGCGAAACTGACCGGAGACTGTTGACCGCACGGGGGCGCCTCACGAATTTATAGTCGGCGCACAGTGAACACCAGAAGACCAAACCTCACAACCGATTGGCTGATCCATTTTGAGATTGTCTTCAACCGCCACTACGTAGACTATGTATTTTGTAAATAACAATAGCTAAGACTTAGACAATAAAACAGTTCCATTAGAATCTCCATCGTGTGTTTTCATCTTACCCACAAGTTCCGAACAAATCGTGGAAAGTACCCCACAACTGGTGACCCCGAATTTTAAAGAAGGTGATCGTGCAATTGACCATGTCGGAGGAACAACAAGGGAAGATCCAGTCCGAATCGGCTCACGACGTGTTTGCAGTGTCCGTGCAGTCGAGATTATTACCCTTTTGGAGAGAAATACCCCGTGCCTGGTTCATCCAATTCGAAGCTGTAATTGATCCTTTAAAAACCTCAGATGACCAGAAGTTCCGGTACCTGCTGCAACAGCTACAAACAGCCGACTTACAACACCTCACCGACATATTATATAACCCGCCTGCGACTGGGAAATATGAAAAAGTCAAGCAGCGCCTACTTGAAGCCTACGACAAATCAGATGTTAAAAACTTCCAAAAACTTATCAGTGGCTTAGAGCTGGGAGATCAGAAGCCTTCCCATCTGTTAAGGAAGATGCGAGAACTTGCAAGCGGCATGATTACAGAAGAAGGTTTAAGAATAGAATGGTTAAACCACCTACCTGCACAAGTCAGAGTTGTACTATCTGTAAACAAGGAATCATCGTTGGACACCTTGGCTGCGATGGCAGACAAGATGGTGGAGTACGCAGAGAGTCCCAGTATCGCAGCAGTCACGGCACCAGCATCTTCTTCATCATCTACGGCATCCATGACACAGTTGGAAATACTGGCAAAGCAGGTTGAGAAGCTTACGCTGGAGATCGCTGAGCTCCGTCGAGGACGACCACCAGACAGGTACTGTCGTCGCAAGTTTAATCCACGTTCTCGTTCCCGTTCACGTTCGCAGTCAACGCAGCGCGGATCGGCACCGAAACCCGGAGACGCCAACTGGAAATACCGCTTCGGAGACGAAGCAAAACGCTGTGAATCGCCATGCTGCAAAAGGAAAAGGCCATCGGAAAACTAAAGACGACACCGACCGTGGCGGACGTCGGTGTCCCGTTCACCAGTAATCGCCTTTGTGTGCGGTGACTACCGACGATTAAATTCAGTTACACGGCCAGACCGCTATCCGATACCACGAATACAAGACTTCACGTACCAGCTACATAATAAGAAGATATTGTCGAAGCTTGACCTCAAAATGGCCTACTACTGGATACCGATCGCAGAGGAGGACGCCCAGAAAACGGCAATCATCACACCGTTCGGGCTATTCAAATTCAATTGCATGACATTCGGTTTGCGCAACGCTAGTCAAACGTTTCAAAGATTTATGCATGAAGTACTGCGTGGCATTGACAGCTGCTTCTGTTACGTCGACGACATACTGCTGTATTCAAACAATGAAGAGGACCACAGACAGCTCCTACAACGAGTACTAGAACGCCTAAAGAAGTACGACGTAACGTTAAACATTGAAAAATGTGAATTCGGCAAGGACAAGATTGACTTCCTGGGCTATGAAGTGTCAGGCAACGGGGTCAGACCCACTGATGAGAGAACAAAAGCCATTTCAAGTTACCCCAAACCCAATACAATAGCTGAATTACGACATTTTCTGGGAATGATAATTTTTTATCGAAGCTGTCTACCCCGTCAAGCCGAACAACAGAACGAGCTAAATAAATATCTACACAACCAGAAACGGAACGATAAAACGCCCATCGAATGGACACCTCAGGCAGAGTTGGCTTTTGAAAAGTGCCGCCAAAGCATTTTGAAAGCCACACAGCTGATCCACCCGTTACCAGGAAGCCCCCTAGCCTTGATGCCAGACGCTTCAGATTACAGCGTTGGTGCTGTTTTGCAGCAGAGAATAGAAGGCCAATGGAAACCTCTCGCTTATTACTCAAAATCGATGAGTACGACTCAGCAACGCTACAGCGTATACGACCGCGAATTGCTAGCGATCTATACGGCTGTCAAGTACTTCAGAAATCTCATCGAAGGAGGTGACGTTACAGTGTATACAGACCACAAGCCTTTAGTGAATGCACTGACACGTCCATCGAGCAGTAGCGACACTCCGCGACGAGAGCGTCAATTACAATTTATCAGCCAGTTTTGTACCAGCATCAAGTACGTGCAAGGCGAAGATATTTCAGTGGCAGACGCATTATCACGCATAGAAGACATACAATGTCCTTCCATCATCGACTACGCAACGTTAGCCAGCGATCAAGATAAAGATCCTATATTGAAACAGCTCAGAAATCAACCAAATCTCAAGTTCACCGACGTCACAATGCCTGGGATGAACCAGCCAATCACGTGTGAGACATCTACCGGCACGCCCCGACCGTACTTACCGACTGCGTATCGTTTTGAGGCATTCAAAGCTCAACACGATTTATGCCATCCCGGCGTGAAATCCACCAGGAAACAGATGTGCTCAAAGTTTTTCTGGCCCAGCATGAATAAAGAAATCAGCACCTGGACCAGAGCATGTATCAGCTGTCAACGAGCGAAGATTCACCGTCATGTCGTAACCCCACTGAGCGAATTCCCACCTTCAGCGCGTTTTGAACACATTCACGTGGACATAGTGGGACCACTGCGATTATCCAATGACCGACGATACTGCGTGACTATTATCGATCGTTGCACACGTTGGCCAGAAGCCGTCCCGGTATCGGATATCACCGCTGAGGAAGTTGCAAAAGCCCTCTATGACAGCTGGATTGCCAGATTCGGTTGCCCACTCAGAATTTCAACAGATCAAGGACGGCAATTTGAATCATCATTGTTCCGGTCACTAATGAAAAAGTTTGGGATATTACGAATACGGACCACGGCGTATCATCCCCAATCAAATGGTATGATCGAGCGCTGGCACAGAACGCTGAAAGCAGCACTCATGGCGCGAGGTACTATACAGTGGACAGAAGAGCTTCCTACTGTACTGCTAGGATTGCGCACGGCATTGCGAATCAACAACAGCTTAAGCCCAGCAATGATGACGTATGGCACTACACTTCGTTTACCATCGGATTTCATCGTGCCAACAAAGTCAAACATTGATGAAAACGACTACATACGCCGCCTTACAGAAACCATGGCATCGTTAAAAAGTGCGCCTCGATCCAACAACAGTCAAACAGAGCCATTCATACATCACGATCTCACCACGTGCACGCATGTTTTCGTGCGCAACGATACTGTTCGTTCCCCGTTAACACCGCCGTATGAAGGTCCTTATGAAGTCATCGAGCGCTACGATAAGTGTTACAAAATTAAGTTGCCGCTACGCACGTCGGTAGTGTCAATGGATAGGCTGAAGCCAGCCTACATATTCAATGAGTCTGAAGATGTGGATCAACGCACACCTGATCGAGCAAGCCAGCCATACATCACAAGGTCTGGAAGAACTGTAAAGCCCGTTGTTCGCTTCGCTTAGGGGGGAGTGATGTGGGACCTGTGTAAACTCGCTTCACCGTCACCCGGCAAGCGTCATACAACCGGGCGCGCCGAGCGCGCGGCCCTCACTGAGCATGGTATAGCGCGGCACCTTAAACTAAAGAATGCGGCGCGCACTACACGACTCACTCGTAGCGAAACTGACCGGAGACTGTTGACCGCACGGGGGCGCCTCACGAATTTATAGTCGGCGCACAGTGAACACCAGAAGACCAAACCTCACAACCGATTGGCTGATCCATTTTGAGATTGTCTTCAACCGCCACTACGTAGACTATGTATTTTGTAAATAACAATAGCTAAGACTTAGACAATAAAACAGTTCCATTAGAATCTCCATCGTGTGTTTTCATCTTACCCACAAGTTCCGAACAAATCATGGAAAGTACCCCACATAGTGAACATAGTGAACATAACAAAACAATCATTAATTATATGTAATAAACAGGAAAAGTAACAAATAATAATAATAATAATAATAAAAATAAAACACATCGCAATGACATCTGTTGCCGGCGTCTCCGTCACCTCGAAGACTCTCATCTATCGTCCTTATGGCTGTTGGATGACACTGGTGTGGACGAAATTGTCTACACTTGTGTCTACCGATCGCACAGCGGTGACCAGGAGACAACTCGACTATTTGACCACCTCAGTGTGGCTGCTGACAATGCACTGCATCGGTACCCTGACGCACAGTTCGTCGCTCTGGGGGACTTTAATGCCTGCCATCAAGACTGGCTTTTCCCATACCAGAGGACCGACCACGCTGGGAGAGAAGCGCGAAACCTTGCGCTATCAATGGGCCTTTCCCAGCTGGTGGAAGAAGCGACTAGGGTGCCTGATGTGGCTGGTCATACCGCCAATTGTCTGGACCTTCTGCTGACCACTGATCCGGACAAATGTGTTGTTACAGTTTCCTCACCGTTAGGAACTTCAGACCACTGTCTGGTGAAGTCTGTGACGTCCTTCTCCCCACCTGATTGCGACTCGCGTGGTGAGCGGCGAATATGGCGTTACAAGTCAGCAGATTGGGATGAGATGCGCCACTTCTTTGCATCTTATCCTTGGCAGCAGATCTGCTTCTCTTCTAGCAATCCATCGAGTTGTGCGGACGCTATAACCGACGTGGTGCGTCAAGCTATGGAGTATTTTATCCCCTTCAGTGACGTGCCCGTCGGTGGCTCGGCTCGCCCATGGTTTAACGCCGACTGTGTTCAAGCTGAACAGCGTAAGCACACGGCATTCCTCACCTGGGTTGACGCTCGTGACCGCGGAGCTCTGGATCTAAGCTCAAAGAAGAGAGCCTTTAACCGTGCTGCCAAGTCCTACAAAAAGGCGCTTAAGAAGGCTCGCTTCGACCGCATTACTAACATTGGTAACAAGCTCTCTGCGCACCCTTCCGGAAGCAGATCTTTCTGGTCCCTAGCCAAATCGGTCGAGGCGAACTTCTGTCAGCCCACACTGCCTCCGCTGGTTAGGCCTGATGGAGCACTGGCCCATACGGCGAGAGAGAAAGCAGGTCTCTTTGCATCTCTCTTTGCCCATAGTTCGCGTCTTGACACTGGCAATGCTACTCCACCTAATTTACCTCATTGCGGAACTTCAATGCCGGAGGTTCGCATTAGAAACAAGGAGGTTCTGAGAGTATTGTGTCGTCTGGACGTGAATAAGGCTAGTGGTCCAGATGGTATACCAGCGATTGTTCTTAAGGCTTGTGCGCCCGAGTTGTCTCCTGTATTGACGCGCCTGTATCGCCTCTCATTTAGGACTGGTATAGTGCCCAAGTCCTGGAAGCTTGCCAACGTGCAGCCCGTGCCCAAAAAGGGTAGTCGTGCCGATCCTACCAACTATCGGCCGATTTCAATAACCTCCATACTCTGCAAGATTATGGAGCGTGTATTGAACTCGCGCCTCTTGGCATACCTGGAAGGTAACGATCTCCTCAGTGACCGACAGTACGGTTTTCGACGCAATCGGTCAACTGGGGACCTACTAGTGTATGCCACTCACTTGTGGGGCGAGGCCCTCGAGAAAAATGGGGAAGCGATTGCCGTCTCCCTTGATGTCTCGAAGGCCTTCGACCGGGTATGGCACGCTGGCCTTTTGAGTAAGCTTCCAGCGTACGGCATTTCCGCTGGCCTGTCTGGCTGGGTAAAAGACTTCCTGACTGAACGGTCCCTCCGAGTTGTTGTCGATGGATGTTCATCTGAGCCCATGTCGACCAATGCCAGTGTTCCTCAGGGGTCTGTTCTCTCTGCAACTCTGTTCCTGCTGCATATTAATGATCTGCTGATGCCCGGTATCTATGGGTATGCAGATGACAGCACAGTTGTGGAGAGATACCTGCCGGAAGCTCGGGCTAGTAAGGAAACAATCCGGTCCGAAAGAGAGGCCATGGTAGAGCGTGTGAGTGCTGCACTGCAGGCAGTCTCCGAATGGGGCAATGCCAATCTTGTAGCATTCAATGCCGCCAAAACACAGGCGTGTCTTTTCACCGCCAAAAGGAGCCCGTTCACCCTGGCTCCTACTTTTCAGAATGTATCCCTGGAGTGTACCGACCGCCTTCAGCTTTTGGGAGTTGAGATTTCCTCGAGCCTTAACTTTGGGCGGTTCATTGAGTCCAAGGCCAGGGTGGCTGCCAGAAAACTAGGCGTCATCGCGAAGGTCCGGCGGTACTTCACACCTGGGCAGCTTCTAATTTTATACAAAGCACAGGTCCGTTCGTGTGTGGAGTACTGCAGCCACATTTGGGCTGGTGCTGCGAAATGTCACCTTGCCACTTTGGATTCGGTGGAGAGGCGTGCGAAGAGGCTGATTGGCGACCCAGACTTAACTCGAAACGGTCTCCAAAGCCTTGAGCACAGGCGTAGAGTGGCCAGTCTTTCGGTCTTCTATAGGATGCATTCTGGTGAGTGTGCAAGGGAATTGCATGATTTAATTCCCCCATCTCCGTTCCATCATCGGACGACCCGTCGTACGGCGAGTTTCCACCCTTACGTTGTTGACACCACTGCGATCCGGACGAAGCGTTTTGCTTCCTCCTTTATACCGCGTACATCGAGGGACTGGAACAATTTGCCGGCGTCGGTGTTTCCGTCACATTACGATTTGAGTGTCTTCAAGGCTAGAGTGAATAGGCTCTTAATAAACTAGCGCGCTTTACCATCAACGATCGCGTCACTGCTTACCATCAGGCGGGATTGCGGTCAAGCGCTGGTTTATAATTTATAAAAAAAAAAAAAAAAAAAACTGTAAAGTGATGACCTGGTGAAGGTCGCAGAAAGCCGATGGATGCGGGCAGCACAAGACCGGTTATCGTGGAAAGCCTTGGGGAGGCCTCTGTCCAGCAGCGGACCTCAATAGGCTGAAGAAAAAGAAGAAGAGATTGCGGTCAAGCACTAGTTTATAATACGATTTAAAAAATGTCATAAAGAGAAATAAATAGCTACAAAAATGTTTATCTGGTGCTTTTTTTTTTTAAGAAAATATTGAATTCTCTTAGTTCCATGCTATTAACACTTTTCTTATTAATAGCCTTTAGCCTGTTCACGCCCCCAAAAAGGAAACTATACGTGAAGTCCGCAACTAAAGTATCATAAATAAGCCAATTTTGACCAAAGCGCTTACTTGCATGGTATATTATGTTTCATTCTCATAAATTGTGTTATCCTCCAATAAATCGTAGCAGACCTGTACTTTATCGGAACCAGGTAACTTGGAACCTGTGACACTTCAAGTAAAACGCAATACCTCAAAGCGAGACAATTTTATTCGGTTACTCTCAAGTCTTATATAAACCATAGCGTGATCTAATTCGACTTTCGGAGACTTTTGCTAATTTATGAAGCCTCCTCAATCTGTCCTTTAACATCCTTCAACTTTCTCAATTCCTTTTCCATAATGTACTTCAACAGGTTTTTTCTGAGTATCATCAAGCGTGATCTTGATTTATGAACAAGGTTAAAGTGCACTGAAGACTAGTTTTTTATAAGTCTCGACAAGAGTAAATTTTCCTGAGCGCCGGCAAGAGTAATCATCAGAAGCTTTTCCAGCTTTGGAGTCTGGGGTTCGCCTTCCCAGCATAACTGCTGATTTTGGCTAAATTGCGATATTTTCCGTGAAGCGACTGCCGTCTGCCTTCCACAACCCAAAGGTGATATCGAAGCATTGCATTTAGACCAGTTGTTAGAGGTTTTTTTGAGGGCTCAAACATTTTTTTTAATTTTTTTTTTTTAATAATTATAAACTATCGCTTGACCGCAATCCCGCCTGATGGTAAGCAGTGATGCGATTGTTGATGGTAAAGCGCGCTAGTTTATTAAGAGCCTATTCACTCAGAAAAACTAAGCGAATAGGAAGAAATATGGCAGTTGAGCGAGGTGATGCAATGTTAAACCCAACAACACGACCAACGATGCTGCGCCAAAGGGAGACTGATCTGAAGACCCTCCACGACCAAACTCCCAACACAACAACATTAGGCGCATCGTACCCAGCACACATCGCAACACAACTGTTCAGACCCGTCCTCCGTACGGCATCACCAGACATCATGTCGGAACACGACAAATCGTTTTCCGATGCACGACCAGACCAGTGCAAATATTCTCATTCATGCATACAAATATTTGCACTGCGCGGAGATCGAGCCGCGCCTCCTTGCATAGAGGCCGCGTTCGCTACTGCTACGCAACTAAGGCTATCGAGTGTGTGAGAGCCACCAAGAGTAATTTGTTGCACATGAGCTACTCTTTAATATCATCCAAGTTAAAGTGTAACTCATATCCAATCACTCACGTTAAAAGGTATAAAGGGTAACTATTAAAGTGTCGACAAAACTGTCATTACAAAAAATGCAACGGCTTTGGTGTTTTTAATGGCTTTTTGTGAATGTTAATCACCATTATCATCATCTTGCAGTAGTTTGCTTGACATAATCCTTTACTATTGCACGTCTTTAACTCAATTTTCGGCTACATGCAGCTATGAGCCTAACTTTTCCCTACTATATTGGAGTCGATTTCCTGTTTAACCAGCTGATTATCCGCTTTCTACATGGAGGAACTGTTTATCTGACCTCCTCATCTTCGTTACTGTGTAAGACTTATACGATGCCCTTTGGTAAGACTCTTTTTTATAATTGTTACAGTCCCTCGATGTTCACGGTATAAAAGACGAGGCGAAACGCTTCGTTCGGATCGTTGTGGTGTCAACAACGTAAGGGGAATTTAATCCTGCAATTCCCTCGCACACTCCCCAAAATGTATCCTATAGAACACCGAAAGGCTGGCTACTCTACGCCTGTGCTCTAGGCTTTGGAGACCAACTCGAGTTAAATCAAGGTCACCAATCAGCTTCTTCGCACGCCTCTCCACTGAATCCAAAGTGGCCAGGTGACACTTAGCAGCACCAGCCCAAATGTGGCTGCAGTACTCCACACACGAACGGACCTGTGCTTTGTACAACATTAGAAGCTGCCCTGGTGTGAAGTACTGCCGGACCTTTGCGATAACGCCAAGTTTCCTGGCAGCCACCTTGGCCTTGGACCCAATGAACCGCCCAAAGTTAAGGTTCGAGGAAATCTCAACTACCAAAAGCTGAAGGCGGTCGGTGAAATTCAAGGATACATTCCGAAAAGTAGGAGCCAAGGTGAACGAGCTTCTTTTAGCAGTGAATACACACGCTTGTGTGTTAACGGTATTGAATACTATAAGTTTGGCTTTGCCCCATTCAGAGACAGCCTGTATAGTAAGCATCACAACGTACATTCTTCTTTGAATATTCTAAAGCACGGTCCTAGATATCAATCGGCTATATTGTTTAATATTACGTTGCCTTGAGATACAAAAAGCTCTATCTACTCCACAGGTGGTAGCTCATAACATCGGCTGCCGGCAGAAGTTACCACCCACCAGACAAGGTCTTGCCGCCAAGCGGTTCGTCGAGTTCCAGCATGATGTCTGATGAAACCGTACGGAGGACGGGTCTGAGCAGTTGTGTTGCAATGTGTGCCGGATACGATGCGCCAAATGTTGTTGTTTCAGGAGTTTGGTCGTGGAGAGACTCCATATCAATATCCCTCTGGCGCAGCATCGTTGGTCGTGTTGGTCTTGGGTTTTACATTGCATCACCTCGCTCAACTGCTCTCATCCTTCCTATTCCTATTTTTTTTTAAGTGAATAGGCTTAATAAACTAGTGTGCGTAATGGTAAACCATTAAAGATTATATCACTGCTTACCATCAGGCGGGATTGCAGTCAAACACTAGTTTATAATTATTAAAAAAAAGGTATTTAATTTAGTTACGCTAGAAATGGCATGAAAACATGCAATTTTATAACACAACCCGCATACTTTCATGGTAAAATAAAGTTTGAAAACAAAGAATAATTATGTGCTTTTAACAAACGTTTTTTCCTAATTGGCGTAGTGAAATAAAATGTCAAGAACACAGTAAATGTTTTAGCAAATCACAGAAATAAACAGTTCCGCTTTTAGATTAATATTAAAACTCTGGTTTTGCAATAAGGAGATAAACCCCGCACTGGGCCCTAGTGGTAGATTACGGCCCACAGGCCTGTTTCCCAGTAGTGGGAACATCATAGGCTGATTATGTAAATTGGTGCTTGACCGCAATGTAAAAACCACCTGATGTTAAGCAGTGATATAATCATTGATGGTGAAGCGCTTTAGTTAATTTAGTGCCTATTCTAATGTTGCTGGCGCATTGTTCTGGTCCCTCGATGTACGCGGTATAAAATACGAGACGTAACGCTTTGTCTGGATCGTAAAGTGTCAATAACGAAAGGGTGGATACTAGCCGTACGACGGGTCGTCCGATGATGGAACGGAGATGGAGCAATTAAGTCATAAGTCACTCTACAAAAAGCATCCTGTAGAATACCGACAAGCTGGCTACTCCACGCCTATGCTCCAGGCTTTGAAGACCGTTTTGAAAGTTACGTTACGTTGGTTAAGGCTAATGCCTGTCTTTTATTGTTTATCGGAGTTAGATTCTTACTGATTCCAAAGGATGTGTGGCAAAGAAATAACAGCCACACGGGTGGATCGATCACATTCAAGCTAACTCCTGCTGCTGATAATCCACGGGTAGGTGACTACATTTACGCATTAAAACCGTTCCGTGTATCGGTAGTTGCTCTTTTACAGTCTACTGGGGTCGTCAAAGGCCCGATATCGTATTATTTAGTAACTGGGTTGGACTTTAAGTCTGAAATCGCCAACCCGAATTGAGCAAGTGTGGTGATTACGCTCAATCCTTTTCTGTATGAGAGGAGGCCTGCGCCCAGCAGTGGGATGACAAAAACGTTGATGATGATAATGACAATGGGTTATGAAAATCCTAGTATTTATCTAGGTGCACCTAGATAGATAAAAGACGAGATGAAACGCTTTTTCTGACTATGACACCAAAATGATGGTAGAGAAAGTTAGAAAAATAAACATTCGACCCTTCAGTTTACCTTTTTTTAAATGTTTTCAATAGTTATAAGTCTTAGTAAATAAAGGTAATTAATTTAACACAATAACCCCATATTTTTTGCGAAAGCTGTAGATAGCAAAAGTGTTAAAAATGTGTTGTGCATGACACAATACGCCGCGAATTTAAAGCGCTATAGAACATAAACAAAGCAGATCGCTTATAAAACTACGCCACTGTGAAATAATACGCTGTGATGAAATGCGACGATGCGGTGATACTTTCGGTACCGGGTGGCTGGCAACCATAAAATTGCATTATAATGGATGAACTTTGCATTTTTATGGTAGCTTCACAGCGACGAAAATTGAACTAGTTTTTTTGTCGTAAAAGTGGAATATTACAGTAGATGTACACATATTTAACTGCTAACATAAGAAGTAGTAGTTCATGAATGTGTTTCATGAACTACCTATTTTTAAACAGGTATTCGTTCTTAAATTTATCATGAATGAAACGGGTAGTTTGTTGTTTTTGTACCCGTACAAGAATCCATTTTTTATTAATGGCAGAAAACACAAATTATTTGGGAAAATATTCATCATTCAAAATACTCAGTCGAAAAAGAACTTTATTGATAGATATTTTCTTTGCACTGCTTTTCAAACTTTCGATTTTACGGCTAACCAGAGTCCAGGTACAGTTCATTTACAACTTCAAATATTTTTGTGACTTATTCAATATTACTGGTTATCCTGAAATAAACTTCATTGTTATTGGGATAAAGTTTTTATTTGCTTAACATGAAATAGGGATTCTTCTTTACCTGTCTTATTAGATACTCTGTAAGACATTGTGTCATTGCAACATCTCTAGTAAAATGTATTTCGTTGAATAAAACTAACAATGTAAGATAGTTTACTGTCACATTAAGTAACAAACTACCGTCCGGTAATTTTCTTATGGACCGACATAAATTTAAGTGGGAGATGAAAGTGTTAGAGGTAATTTTATTAGTAGTGCGTCGGGCATGTTCGCTTTGGCGCAGATGGCAGACTTTCATGCCATCATGAGGAAGAAGGCGGCCTTGTTGCTAGGTAGAACTAGGACCAGCGCTAACAGCATCCTACAGGGCATGGCCATGCATTAGCATTGCTTGTGTGGCAGTCAGGACTAGTTTCTAAGTGATTACTTTTTAAGTGTTTCTAATCCTAAGTAGGTAAGTTACTAACCATTGGACCACTGCTGTCATTAAATAAATTATAACTTAACTAGCTTTCAGCCTGCGGCTTCGCCTGCGTAGAATTCGGTTATATCGCGTTTTTTAGATTTGGGAATATCACATTTTTCAATAAAAGGTCGCCTATCCGGGTCCTTTCTCGGGGTCTAAAGATTGTCTATGCCAAATTTCATCAAAATCGGTTGAGAGGTATAAGCGGGAAAGCGTAACAGACAGACAAACAGAGTTACTTTCGCATCTATAATATTAGTATGAATTATTTATTCCAGGAAGATTTTATTTCTTAACAACGTCATAATATTTACTAGCGTACGTTGTACCTACTGTGCGCAAAATATGCGTATTGTCGCGGAGTTGCTGAAATTTTTTTTTTTTAATAATTATAAAACGCTTGACCGCAATCCCGCTTGATGGTAAGCAGTGATGCGATCGTTGATGGTAAAGCGCGTTAGTTTATTAAGAGCCTATTCACTCAGAAAAACTGAGCGAATAGGAAGGAAGACGGCAGTTGAGCGAGGTGATGCAATGTTAAATCCAACAACACGACCAACGATGCTGCGCCAAAGGGAGATATTACTGATGGCTTAGTGTACTTTATCCTCCCTAATATTATAAAAGTGAAAGTAAATTTCTGTGTATGATCCGCTTTCGCGCCTAAACTACTGAACGGATTTGGATGAAATTTGGCACACAGATGGTTTATAACCAGGAATAATAGGATTTTTATTCCGATATTTCCACGGGATAGAAACTTACGCGGGTGAAATTGCGAGGCGCAGCTAGTATGTTTATAATGTTTGAATATTTTAGCGTTCAGTCATTTAAATGTGTTTATTTGTTCAAATACTACGCCGTTTTGAAATAAATAAACTGAATAAAAGTTTTTAATATGTGCTATATTCCCTAAAAAACAAGATACAGTATTTATAGGAAATTGTAATAAGTTGTCGTAATGAATTAGCAATTTAATTTGGTTTTTAAATTTCCTAAACTAACACACGAATTGGGATCCCTGAACTTTGAGAGACCCGTCAATAAAATGACGATCTCAAAGGTTTTATATGTCTGTAGGCGTTTCCATTAATTGATACACAGATTCTACTTACATAGGCACTATATTGTTACCTATTATGTAACGAACATGGTATTTTCGAAACTGTACGATTTTAACATAATCACCGTTCGCGATTTATTTGACATACATGTAAACATATAATATAAGAGTTATGGGAAAAATAATTTTAATCCGTAGGAACCGATCAACTTTTTTTCTTTATTTGTGTAATACTGTTAGTAACTCTGAAATAGACTGAATTACTACTAAAATAAAATTGACTTTTTTTTTAACTTGACATCATATGGAAATAAAAGTCTGATTAGTGTTAGCGATCAGAAGTGGTATTCATTAAAGAAACAAATCAGGACGTTCCATTGTTCGTGTATTATTCATTTGAATTACAATTACAACCAGAACTTATTAATTAAGATAGGAACACAATAATAATCACTGAGCACACAACAATATGTCGAACAATAGCCAGCAGCTCTTAATTAATATAGAAAATATAGGTCTCACATAGTTTGCACAACGATGTTACCAGTCTGAGTCCGTAGTCCAAAGTCAGCCAGGAGCTTTTATTTTTGATATGGCATCTCGTAGATGACCTTGAGAGGCCGTGACTACTTAACCGGACTTTCCTGTGGATGCCTTAAATGAATTTAAAGCCTCCAGCCAGAGCGACTAAAAACTAAGCGACTACACGCTAAGGGCACCCTCTGTGGGGTACGAACCTCGGCTTAGGGCGTCGCTGGAGAGAACAGCAAGGGACGGCTGGATCGAATATTTGTTTTAATTCGATTTGATGACCGCGGCGTTTCCTAGTACAAGCTCTGAGAAGAAACGTCCGAAACAAACTGAGAGGTCATAATTGGGAAATTATATTTACTGGTTCAGCTGCGGCGCGGACTAGCCTTCCTCGGACAAGGAGCCAGGAGCGGGTAGGTAGCGCCTTTTATAGTGAGCTTAGGGTGGGGCGTCGGTCCTCGCTAATATTAGACCTTAGGTCTTTACTTTCGCTGCAATTATTATATTTCACGAGATAATTACTTTTAAATCACTTTAATTGCATAACACACTATCAGTAACAATGGTTTTGATTATGACAGTTCAAAAAAAATCATTGCGTCACATACGTATAGAGCAGGCAAATTTTTCGAACATATGAAGCAGTGGATTACCAAGATTCTTCAAAATTATTCAGATTGTGGTGAATAGTGTGTTACGCAATTAAAGTGGTGGGTAGGTAATAAAATAATTACAATTATTTGCTAGTCAGCAAGGACGGTGCAGGAGGGAAATACCACGATGCCTGATTCGTATAAAAATAGTCAGTCGTATAAGTTATTTATTGTTTAAAAGGCTCAAAAAAAGTTTTTTTACAAAAAAAAAAACACCTGACTTCCAAAAAACACTACAAAGTGAAAAATATCTAATTTCGGAAGTCGGTGTCTTTGGTTTTTGTACATTAGTTTTTGACACCGACTTCAGAAGTTGGTAGTGTTTTTTGGAAGTCTGTTGTTTTTTTTTTTGTAAAAAAACTTTTTATTTTACACTTTTTAGTTGTGAAAAGTACTGTTCAGCTGCATCCGGTTAGACTGGATGCTGACACTAAAATACTTAATGAAAAAACTTACAAACGCACTGGTTGCCCCTACGATTTTTGATAGTTCCCCTTGATTTCTCTGGTCTTCCACCATCAAACCCTGATGTCCTTATCATGGGACCACCTTAGGAATGTCTTCTTTCCAAAAGAATTATCAAAATCGGTTCATAAACGACGAAGTTATCCGCGAACAAACATAAAAAAAGATACCGGTCGAATTGAGTAACCTCCTCCTTTTTGAAGTCGGTTAAAAACAAGTCTATTGATCAATTCTTTGAAATAAATAACGAAACCAACATTTCTTCACTGCTTTCAGAGCAGCCGTATCAGATTCATCGTAAGTACCTAGGCTTTTAAAACGCTGACGAAACACATCGCGAGGAAACCGTCATATTTTAGAATAATCAATTTAACATAATATGTGACATCCTCCCGCTATGGCCGCTTCGTGTCCAAAATAGACACTGTAACCCCTGGCGCAAGGAACACGGGTTTTAGTCAGTAAAAATCTGGCATGCCCTTCCGTTCCACCTAGAGCTGCTCATTTGATGATTTACCATCTAAAAAAGAAATTTGTTTCTTTTTATTAAAAGTAAAAATATGATACTTAAGTAATTTTTTTTCTAAGAATAAAATAAACATACAACTACGTAAGTGTCATAATTAGAACAACTATTACACAACATAACAATCAGTGCTTCCACATTCCACCTGAGATAGTGGCAGTAACGACTTATAATACAGGCAATGACTCCCTATTAATATACTTACCTTCATCATCATCATCAACCTTTTTATCGTCCCACTACTGGGCACATGTCTCCTCTCATACAGAGAACGATTGCTAACCCTGAAAACAATACATATAAGGACAAAGATACCCCCCAAAAACACGTCATACGTAGTTTCTAATAAAATGGATTGCGCAAAACCAATCGGAAGCTTATCCCAATTGATTCAATGAAGATAAAGTTTACTTAATTCAAGTTGATTACAAGTTCTGCGGTTCCTGGTACCAGTTAAGCTAACAGCTGTGCAATCGTAGGTTATTTTAGTCTGGAACGTTAAGTGATTTCTTGTTTAGTTTATAATTGGTTTAAGTATCTGATTCAACCTTCGTTAAATGACTTACATACAACATAAATGATTTATATTATGTATTTTTGTACAAACACTCCTATAATTCAATTATTTTTTGTAAGTGAAAAGATCATTAGCGGCTTGTGCACTTTATGGGTAAAATATGTTAAACGCGCGTTCAGAACACGTAACCTGATCGGAAATTAGTACGACAAAAGGAGGGTGGACAGCCTGCGTGGCATAGGAGAGGATACATAGCCCCCTCTCTTTCTACCGCACGGCGAAAATGTATGCCTGATCCTGAGGGAGTATGCGAGTGTGTGTATTCAACAGCCTGTTACACGCATCCTATAAAAATGATCAAGTTTATGTACGACTAGCGACCCGCCCTGGCTTCGCACGGGTGCATGTATTATCCATATAAACCTTCCTCTTGACTCACTCTATCTATTTAAAAAAACGCATCAAATCAGTTACGTAGTTTTAAAGATTTAAGCATATATAGGGACAGAGAAAGCGACTTTGATTTATACTACATAGCGGTTGCCCGCAGCTCCGCTCGCCTGGATGTTTGTTACCGCTGCAGAACGCCTACCCAGGAAAGACACGGACTGCAAAATGATTCCCAAGTCACGTCACAGACATCGACACTATCATCGACTACGCAGTCATTATCAGCAGGCTGCATCGATTGTCTTTATGAGGATGTTAAATAAAACTATTTAAATGTAATTAACACTAAGTTTTCACATTCGCAAATTAAATTTTTTAAGGTTAGTACGATGATTGATCGCAACGACAGCTGGTCTGCATCCGAAATAAAATATATTTGTAAGAATTGTGGATTTTGGCCTGATGATGGTAAAAGGCTACCAATGAGATGATACGCCTGTCCTTCAGTTTTAAAAGTGGGCATAAATTTACTTAATTTAGCTATTTTTTTGCGCCCGAATAATTCATTTAAGAAAGACTGTTGCATTTAAGTATATTTGTAATAAAATTACCAGATAATGGATGGTTATTAGTTAGAAGTTTTTTATTGTTTGTGGCGACTCCTAAAGATTTAGAAAGACAAACTTTATCTGAAGCGCAGCACATACCATTAGGTTCGTCCGCCCATTTCTTGGTAGAGCAGTTAGAGCAGATCTTATTCATGACTCCGATTTGGACTGACGCTTGTTGTGCATAATCAACTTGCGGATCATATCTGAAAGCCAGTCTGTTGCTGTTGGCAGGATCTGTGGTCACCATGGGCGTCCCGCAGGGTTCAATTTTAGGTCCTTTCTTGTTTTTAATTTATATTAATGACTTACCTCATAACGTGAGGGATAATCACAACATAGTATTGTTCGCGGATGACACTTCTCTTATTTTTAAAGTCAAGCGTCAGCTAGCAAATTTTGACGAAGTTAACAATGCACTTTCTAAAGTTGTCCATTGGTTTAATGTAATTAACCTTCTTTGAAATGAAAAAACTAAAGCCATTAAATTTTCTACTAAATGTCAGGCAGCTAAGTACCAATGTTCAACTGAATGGAGTAGAGTTGATCCCTGTCGAGTCGACAGTTTTTCTTGGATTAACTATTGACGCCAAATTACAATGGGGTCCTCACATTGAGAAGCTGTCGGGAAGGCTCAGTTCTGCTCTTAAGAAAATTAGACAGATAACTGGTGTGGATACAGCCAGAATTGTTTATTTTAGTTATTTTCATAGTCTTATGACTTATGGGATTCTTCTCTGGGGAACTTGTGCGGACATCAATACCATCTTTGTTTTACAGAAAAGGGCTGTTCGAGCCATTTACAACCTTGGTCCTAGAGATTCTCATAGAGAAAAATTCAGAGAAGTGAACATTCTGACTGAGCTTCACAATACATATTTGATAATCTTATGTATGTAATTTTAAGAAAATAAGCGATGTTCATAATATAAATACCAGGAACAAACACAATCTTGCTGTACATCACACTCGTCTCCACAGAGTAGGCAACTCGTTCATGGGTCAATGTATGACAAGCTTCCCATGGGCATTCGAAACTTACCCATTAAACGATTTAAAAACTATATAAGGGCCAAACTTTGCAAAAAGGGGTATTATAAAATCACAGATTATTTAGAAGACAATTTTTTGTCTTCAAAATAATCTGAGCTGCTCGCTCTGTTAAGCATTGTTATTAAGCAGTATGCGTAATTATAACGTAAGTTATTGTAAACATTTTCATTTTTAATGTCTGGACTTGAAAAAAGACGATGATCCCTGAGTTTGTTTCGGCTATTTCTTCTCAGAGGTAGTCAGTTAGGAAATGCCGGCTTCAATTAGTTTAAAAAAAAAAAGCATGACTTGTGAAAGTGATCAGTTATCCTGCTTGCTTAATAAACGATTTCGTTTCATTTCATTTACTAAACTTCGATTGTGAACTCTATTTGTGTACAACTGTACAACCGTCTCTCTGCTTAAGCTCTAAGTCACTGCAAACGCTCGACACTCGACTCTCTTTCGCGCAACGGAGAGGTCCTTATATTTTGTTCATGAAGACGTTGGGATCGCTTCAGCCTCGACTCTTGAGCGGGTAACTCGGAGGTTCTCTGACTTTGTTCGGCAAGGCGTTGCGAACGCTCGACACTTGACTCTCGTTCGCGTAAGTCAGAGGTCCTTACATTTTGTTCATGAAGACGTTGGAAACGCTCCAGCCTCGACTCTCGTGCACGTAACTTAAAAGTTCTCAAATTTTGTTGAGCAAGGCGTTATGAACGTTCGATACTCGACTCTCGTGTGCGTACCTGAGAGTTTCTCTGAAATTGTTAAGCAAGGCGTTGTGAACGTTCAGGTGAAGATTCTTCCGTACGACGTATTCTTGCTGCCCGTGCTTGAGAACTTTATTTAGAAAGTTGAGACCTGGCTTTCTTAGGCATTTTCAAATGTTTAAGAAAATGTTAATAGCGTGTAATATTCTAGCTCTGAAAAGGACAGTTGTTTAGCCTTGAAAAGAGCTGTTGGTTAGCCCTGAAAAGAACTGTTGGTTAGCTATAAGAAGAACTGTTGTTTAATTCTGAGAAGAACTTTTGCGTAGATGTTTTAACAACGATTTCTAAAAAAAATCGCACGACCACCTGCACCGCTGCGTAGGGACCCGAGCACGCGTTTGTGCCCCCACGGGGGCCCTTCCTCATAGATAACTCCCCTCCAAATAGTAATATTTTAATTTCGCCATACCTTCAAAACAAAACGTCCAATTTTAATCATTCACAGACCAAATATTATCTACATAAACTGTATCTAGTTTTGAAATAATTTATTTTGATAAGAATAAATAGCATGAGTATAATAAAAGCGTTTAAATGTAGCGCAAAAAAAATCAAGATTTTTAAATAAAAAAATGGTTGTTGTGTCTCACTCAACATAGATAGGTATAATGTGTCGCGGAATTTTTTGTAGATATTTATAAGATCTACAATTAATTAGAACATTTTATGATTATTTATTTTATAGTTTAGGCAGCGTACGCAAAATAAGTAACTTTTCTGGTTGATTTTTTACACCTTGTGTTCAAAAAACCCAAATATCTTCCGGAACCCTATTTTTTCCAAAATAAAATTTAGCCTATGTTGCTCAATGATAATGTAGCTTTCTTCGCCAACTTTTTTCCACTTTGGAAGCGTCTGTCTTTTTGTCTCGATATCATTTTTGAAGACCTATCCATAAATACCCCACACGTGTGTGTTTGATGGAAAAAAAAATTTGCGTTTCAATTCTAAGTATGGGGAGGCCCCAAAATGTATTATTATTACATCAAAATCTTAATGCGGTTCACAGAATACATCTACCTACCAAGTTTGAACAGTATATCTCTTATAGTTTCAAAAAAAAAATGGCTGTGACATACGGACGGACAGACGGACAGACAGCATGTCTGTCTGTCCGTCTGTCAGTCTGTCCGTGCGTATGTCACAGCCATTTTTTCCAGAGGAATCTATAAGGGTTCCGTTTTTTGCCATTTGGCTATGGAACCCTTAAAATCAAGAAATTAACTCCCAAATCATTCCAAAATAACATATGATGTACATTACTATAAATACTACCAACTAAAACGATACCAACAACCGAAACGATGTTTTGAACGTGATCTAGTAAGTAGTTTTTTTTTATACCACGTAAAACGTAAACCACTTATTACCTATATACTATTAATAATTAAATCCTTTAATTTCATAAATAAATGGTACGGAACCCTTTGTGCGTGAGTCCGACACGCACTTGGCCGGTTTTTTTTTTAAGATGGATGAGTCTGGAGTTTCTTTTCTGACTGCTCTGAGAAGAGGGAAACTTGCATTATGTTTAGATATTTTGGTCAGGCAACATGTATTGGAAAAGTGTCATTTACTTAAACGAACCAATCCTTTGGTGGCAAGAAAAATCCTTATACGAACTGTCTTATCTATCGATCGAATGAAACAAGGAGGACTGCGGAATTATGGCGTCTCTCTCTCCCATGGCGTTCTCATTAATCATTACATTAATTTGTACTCGAGACATATTACGGTATGTTGCGATGTTGCTTTTAGCTCGGTGGCCCATTTGGCAAGATATTAATCAAGTTTTCGTTTGTAATTAAGCAGGTTTCATTACTTTTATGAGATTTTGCGTTTTGATTCTCATTTTTAATGGTGGACTTCATAGGCTGAGGTGACCCTATAGGAAACTTTTCTTATTGATTGATGAAATGAATTAAACTGCAAATCGTGCTTCTATTGCGCCTGCAGTCCCCCATAGTAATTAAAATATGCCCGATAATAACGAGAGACCGATGTACCTACGTACGGAGGACGGGTCTGAGCAGCTGTGTTGCGATGTGTGCCGGGTACGATGCGCCAAATGTTGTTGTGTCGGGAGTTTGGTCGTGGAGGGTCTCCTGGTCAATCTCCCTCTGGCGCAGCATCGTTGGTCATGTTGTTGGGTTTAACGTTATATCACCTCGCGTAATTGCCGTCTTCCTTGCTATTCACTCAGTTTTTTTTTAGTGAATAGGCTCGTATTAAACTAGCGCGCTTTTCATCAGGCGGGACGGCAGTCAAGCACTTGTTTATATTTATAAAAAAAAATATTCTGCGGCTATATGAAGTATCTGTAAAAAAAATTAAATGCTTAACTAAAAGCTCTGAGAGCCAGAATCGTCACACATACTCGTAGTACCTGAGGACGGGCGCCGCAGAGGCACGTCTAATTAAGCGCCTATGTGTCAATTTAGACTCGTTCCAGATTGATTGTTCAGAGAAGGTACTTCTTCTTCTTCTTCAGCCTCTAGATGTCCACTGCTGGACAAAGGCCTCCCACAAGGCTTTCCAGGCTGACCGGTCCTGTGCTGCCCGCATCCATCGGTTTCCCGTGACCTTCACCAGGTCTTCGGTCCACCTTGTTGTCTCCCTACGCTGTGTCTTCCAGTATGTGACCGCCACTCCAGAACCTTACTGCCCCATCGGCCATCGGTTTTACGAGCAATGTGCCCTGCCCACTGCCACTTAAGTTTAGCGACTCGCAGAGCTACGTCGGTGAATTTGGTTCTTCTGCGGATCTCCTCATTTCTGATTCGATCACGCAGAGAAACTCCGAGCATAGCTCTTTCCATTGCCCTTTGTGTAACTCTGAGCCTTTGTATGAGGCCCATTGTGAGCGACCACGTCTCAGTTCCGTAAGTCATCACTGGCAGAAGGTACTATATAAATATAACTGGGAAACGGTAAAAAAAACTTTCCTCATTTAGTACCAGTCCCTGATATCTTTATAAATCAATGTTTATCTTGAGGGTTGTGAAACTCAAGAGTCTCATAAAAATTATATCAAGTTTCTAAGACACCTCAACTTTACAATCTTCACAAATTACGCATAAACTAAAGTGCTGAACTGAATTCTAAAGTCCAACACAGAATTTTTAATCAGTTCTTTGGAAATCGAAAATCATTTTGAAGTTTTATGAAAAGGTATACCTAATATACCTATGTATAACTTTGTGAATGAATACCTACCTAGATAATTGGTTTTAAAATTTATTTTTTTAATTCATTGGATAATGTATCGTAGTTTCAGTTTTTATTCTAAATTAAATGTTTAAGAACAGTTGTTTATTGAATGCTCTTCTTGTATTAAATTGCAATTTTTGTTATTTTTTTAGTGACTTCGTTTTAAATACAAATAAATTAATGACTAGACACTACTACAATGTTACAAAAATCTTTAAAATTTATTGTATGCTAAAAGGCCGAAAAGAACATTAAAAAAAGTGTATGCTTATGGGTCAAGTGATTAATGCGGGCAGTATTCATAATGCCCGGCAAGTATGAATGATCCCCAGCCATATTGATTAATTATAATCTAAACTCACCTATTTATCACTTTGCCCGGGCATTACGAATATGGTTACATGATGATGGAGCAATGATGGATGTTACTGAGTTAAAATTTTAGAGTTTATTTTAAGTGTAATGACCGTGAGTGACTTATATTCGTTATCGTTAGTTTTTTTCTTAAATTTAAAAATGTAATTTTTTAAATTTTTTATTGATTTTATTAAGTTTCAAGCACTTATTGAAAACTGCTGAGTTTTAAATCTGTTAAGTACTAAATTACACATAAGTAGTTCTTTTTTTTTTTGTTTTCAACGTTATTTTTTGTTTATTAAGTCCAAAGATGAAGCGCTTTTATTGGATAAATAATCTATTCTTAACAATAACTATTACCTATGATACTGATTACTAAGATTCTTTTAACTTTAGAGTAAATGTTAAGTTGAAGAATCGGAATGTGATTTCCATTTAGTTCCATTTAGTTTCTTAGTTTTATAATTTAACTTCCTCAAGTCGAGAAATATTATATTCTCATTCCTCACTGCAGCTTGGAAGCGCGTTTACTCGCAATTTCTACCTACATGTGAGTGAAAGCGAACGCGAAATACTTCCAAACTGTATTGAAACTTCTATTGACTATAATTTCTAAATGTAGCCCTTCGTAAATTGAAAGAAGTAACTAAGTATTCATTTGAAAGTATTAAACATGCTTTACATCACTCTGCCTAAAAGGCACTAGGCATTCATAATGCCCGGGCAATGTGATAAATTGATTGGTTATAATCGCATAGTCCGCTCTTATTGGGCATTATTCATATTGCCCGGGCCACTTAGCCCATAATATATATACCGTTTTCAATGTTCTTTTATGACAGACGAAAATAAAGAAAGCATGACCTCTTAGTGTAATATAAAAATATCAATATACTAAGCCTAGTGGTAAATACACAGCTCTCTAAAGTATGAGTGTACGGGTTCGATTCGAGGTCAGGCAAGTAACAATGTTTAATTACAAGTTGAAGGAAAACATCTTGAGGAAACCTGGAAACTTTAAGTCTGAAATCGCTAATCCGCATTGAGCAAGCGTGGTGATTAATCCTTCTCCATATGAGAGAAGACCTGTGCCCAGCAGTGCGACGAATAAAAAAATGAAAGGTCGATGATGAGAAACCTAAGTCAGCATTATTATTTAATAATTTCTTAAACCAATATTTGCAAAAAAAATCCAGTCGAACACAATTTAACTTTGCATACATTTTCATAGCCTTCGATTTTGTAGTATTATTATTATCCGTCTTATTATTATTATCATTTATTTATTGACTATGGACAACTTACAGCTAAAATAAACAGAATAAAAAAAAAATGTATGTCTGACTGACAGCCAATTATAAGTCATCACTTATAAAAAACAGATTGTACAGAGATAGTGTGGACAACACAACACAGCTACCTAGCTTATAAAAATTAAAAAAAAAATAATCAAAAATTAAAAAACAAGAAATAGAACATTCCAGCTTAAGTTACACACAAAGATAACAATGATATAAAAAAAAAAACTTACATACATAAAAGTCTCAACCAAAAAAGCTACGGCTCATGCACTTTCTGTCTGAGGAGACACTCGTTAAAAATCGTGCCGTTTATTACGTACCCCTCATCTTTGCTCATCTCTTCTGGATTTTTTATTTTTGTTCTCATCCGTCTCCAGGGTGCTTTGTAAATCTCCAAAGGGTTCTCCAAAGTTCTAACGACAGCCTGTAATGTAAATTGTTAAGAGTTTTCAACAAAGTTATGACTCTCAGACTTTTTGGACCAAAGCATGGGAAAGATTATAAAGTTAGGATTATGAATATGATGTAAGTAGGTGTCTACAGATACTTTTACACTTCAATCATCATCATCATCATTATTTCAGCTAAAAGACGTCCACTGCTGGACATAGGCATCCCCCATGACGGAACTCTACTACGACCGCTCCTGCACCTCCCGCATCCAGCGCTTTCCCGCGACCTTCAGCAGGTCGTCGGTCCACCTTGTTGGCAGCCTACCCACGCTGCGTCTTCTGGAGCGTGGTCTTTTTCTTCTTCTTCCTCAGCCTATGAATGTCCACTGCTGGACAAAGGCCTCCCCTAAGGCTTTCTACGCTGACCAGTCTTGTGCTGCCCGCATCCATCGGCTTCCCGTAACCTTCACCAGGTCATCGGTCCACCTTGTTGGGGGCCTCCCTACGCTGCGTCTTCCAGTACGTGGCCGCCACTCCAGAACCTAACTAAACCTTACTTACCCCATCGGCCATCGGTTCTACGAGCAATGTGCCCTGCTTACTGTCACTTAAGTTTAGCGACTCGCAGAGCTATGTCGGTGACTTTGGTTCTTCCGGTGCGTGGTCGCCACTCGAGAACCCGTCGGCCCCATCGGGCTTCGGTCCTACGGGCAATGTGTCCAGCCCACTGCCACTTTAGTGTTGCAATTCTTCGGGCTATGTCGATTACTCTCGTTCTTCTGCGGATCTTCTAATTTCTGATTTCATCACGTCAATCATAATTTAGAAATTAGATGTGTTCTTAATTACATCTAATTTCTTTTAAGGTTTGGAAAAAAAAAAACAGAGTTCAGTCTCTTTTAAAGTCCAGATATAATCTTGGTCAAATCATACGAAGACCATATAATACAGTAGAGGCACCAAGTTATAATATTAAAAAAAAATGTGGGTCGAAGTCTGAGGCAGTCTTTTGAGAAAAGAACCAAGTAAATTGACAGGATTTGTCCCATCAGTGCACGAATTTGTCAGAAATAGTGTCGATCAATAGAAAATTTAAAAAGTTCGACGATTCGATGAACAATACCCAAGAAAGGACTGCGATAAAAAGTTAATTATTATGAATCTAAAATTCTATGAAATAGGGATTAATTATAAAACAAAATGCCTTTGATGTGTTAATTTACTGGCAGATTAAGAGCTAAATACGGCTCATTGGTACCTACATTATTTGCCTCTTCTCCCTCCTAGTATTCCATTCAAAGGTTGTTTGTAAAAGATCTATCTTAGCGAAAACACCGCTCATTGTGTCACTCTTGGTAAAATCTATTTAATTATTTTCTGTAAATTATATGTTGTACATAATAAATAGTATTTATTCTAATCTGTTGGTAGATTTTACTCGGATATTACTATACTAGCGCGTTTTACCATCAACGATTGCATCACTGCTTACCATCAGGCGGGATTACGGTCAAGCACTAGTTTATAATTACATGTTTTTTATAAAAAAAACAATGATAGCTAGATGGTTGAAATTGTCATAGCGTATGTATTTCTGTTGCTACTATAGCAATAAATGCTAAAAAAAATCCTCCGTACGTGAGCGCGACTCGCGTTTAGTAGTTTTTTCTATAATTCATGGCATGGAATTCACCTAAATATATGGATTTGCTCATTTCGTGCGAGTTACTGTAAATCGACCAATAAACCCAAAATACGACCTCAACATGTTAAACAAGCATGACAGGAATTAATTATCCCTTCAAATTAGCAATTACTCCAACCACTTCTCCCACCAGAGACGACAGTTTCAAAACAGATCCATTTACGATCTATAGAGTTATGTATATAGATCTTTGAAAGTCAATTTGGATTTACAATATACTTACTGCGCCACGGTTTTACCTGCACGCGTATCGATTCCATGGGATTATCGGGATAAATAATTATCCTATTTGTCAATCCTGGTAAGAAACCATTTGTTTGCCAAATTTAGTCCAAGATTATTCAGCAATTTTTACGTGAAAGAGTATCAATATGAATATTTGCACTGGTCTGGTCGTGCCTCGGACAGCACGTTAAACCATTGGTCCCGCAGCCTAATTGGCGAACACATTTTTTCAAATGATTGCGACCAGTTGGGATCGTTTGGTCCGCAGTTGATATTATTTTACTAGTTGGGATCACTTGGACCGCAGCTGACATTATTTTAGTGTAAAATAATATCAACTGCAGACCAAACGATCCCAACTAGTCGCAAACATTTGACAAAAATGTGTTCGCCGATTAGGCTGCCGGTTGCCATACGAACATCTAATGGACTGACATCAATTGTTGGAGTATTGAGGGCTCTAACAACCTGTAACGATTGCGTTAAAGGTTGTTGGTGCCCTCAAAAATCCAACAATTCTTCCAACTGCAATGCTTCGATATCGCCTTCGGATTGTAGAGGTCAGACGGCAGTCGCTTCACGGAAAATATCGAAGTTTAGCCAAAATCTGTAGTCTGACTGGAATAGCGGACCCGAGACTCCAAAGCTGAATAAGCTTCGGATGCGACTGGGATTAACACTGTGTAGCAGTACCTACAAACGCCACAAAAATGAACGACACGTCATACTGTCGTCACACGAATTCTTTCTTGAGCAATTGGCCCGCCAGACATAACACCCGTCTGGTCGGAGGATCCTCCCTTTTCTACGGAGGATGAGTGAACTTTACTCCCTGTTCTTCATGCTTCCACAACAGAGATGATGATGATGAAGAGTATCAACATCCATCCATCCATACTTTCACGTATATGTATAATATTAGAGGAAAGTGGATTTCTGCCATCGACAAGTTCTGGAGTGACGCTATTGATTGTAATTAACTCCATTACCGGAATGTTTCGGTTAGATGTGAGCCAATGTTTCTGAAGGAACTACAGATCTTACAGGATAATTAAATACACTATCAGTAGCAATCGGCTTAATTTTGACAGCTCAACAACTTTCATTGCGTTATTTATGTTGTTAAGGACACACTTTTTTCGAAGGTTTGGAGCAATGCATTAGCAAAATGGTTGATTTGATAATAGTGTTCGCAACTAGGATTCTGCGTCTCAATTGCGTTATTGACAAAATCAGCACCTTTTGAACGTAGAATATTACATAAGACAGTCCCCTAAAACGTCCACCCATCACACGTCCTAGTGCTTTCGCTGGGAAGAAGAAGTATTGGAACAAACTCCCCAGCAGCACAGCTGTCTGTTCATTTAAAAAGAAAACACATGAGTTAGACAATATATAAATCAGTCGTTAATGGCAAACCATATAGATCTTTGACCTATTCTACGTATTTATAACAGATAAAAAAAACTGACTTTGAAATAATTTTGAAGGATATTGGTTATCTATTGCCTTTTTTAATATCACAGACTAGTGCTTGACCACGCGCCTGATGGTAAACAATGATACAATCGTTTATACACTCTTGCCTTGTAGACACTTAAATTATAATCAGACGGGGAGGCCTCCCGCAGGTTAATTATTCCAGTCCCTCGATGTACGTAGTATAAAAGATGAGGTAAAACGCTTCGTCCGGATCGTAGTGGTGTCAACAACGTAAGGATGGATACTCGCCGTACGACTGGTCGGCCGATATTGGAAGGGCGATGGCGGAACTATGTTATGTAATTCCCTATAATTCTGATTTAATCGAAAATTTTGTCTGCTCAACAACTAAAATAATGCAATGAATGTTTAGGGTTCTGTACCTAAAAGGTAAAACGGAACCCTATTCATGAGCTGTCCGTCTGTCCGTTTGTTCGTCTGTCCGTCTGTCCATCTGTCCATCTGTCCGTCCGTCTCTCATCAGGCTGTATCTCATGTACCGTAATAGCTAGACAGTTGAAATTTTCAGAGATTATGTATTTTTGTTGTCGCTATAACAACAAATACTAAAAATAAAAAAAAAACAAAACATTTAAGGGGGCTCCCATACAACAAACGTGATTTTGATGCCGTTTTTAAAGATAATGGTCCGACTCGCACTTGGCCGGTTTTTTTTTTGCCGTCAAACAGTCATATACAAACAATAACTTATAAAAACAATTGATTTTTTACAATAGACCTATAGTGCCGACAATGTTATATAATTCTTAAAATAATAGAAAACTCCTTATAAGGAAAGACGGGTTAGACATATATCTTTTTTGGTGTGTGACGCAATTACCCCGCATAAACGAGAGTAAAAGAGATAGCGGATTTCCAAAACCTGATGTTTGCAGGCGAATAATCTTTGTTAACAAAAAAAACAATTATACAGGATGGCCAAAAAGTCGTGGACCAAACGAAACAGGGACATAAAGGAGGTAATTTCCATCATAAAATCTTTCTCCAGCATCGCCATAACTTCATTGCACGAAAAGTTATGAGTTATTATGTTTGTTTGAATTACACTATCGAGTTATTTTACAATTTAATCAGTAAATAATTTGTTTGATTAAAAACAATAAAACAAAACGTGTTGTATTATGACTCGATAATGTATAATTACTACAAAAATTGTATTTCAGGTGTTGGTACCAAATTTAACGAGCAATTAATTTTTTTCCGTAAATTTTGGAGTGTTACAAAAAATTACTTCCCACTTTAAGAGCACAGTTTGAAAAAAATGTATTACGGAAAAATCACCCTGTATTAAAAAATCTTGCTGATTTAATGCTTTATGCTTTATTAATTCAAATGAGGCACATTACTTTACTCTTTGACATTTAGTTTTGATTTTATGGTCGTTCTTTCATATCATGATGCATTTTTAAGTATCATTAAATTAACATTATTTTTTATTTATTAGTTTATCATAATCGGCTAGTTTTTTTTTTTACATTGTAACGCTAGAACTATTCTGTTCTTGTCACACTTTTGATTGATTGCCTACCTGTGACCTACGCTTCGTTTATGGACTTGTGATAGATTGCCTGCCTGTGACTTGTGCTGTTTGAATCGGACTTTGTGATCGCTGCGGATTAGCTAGATAAGTGGAAGATGGCTGCTGCGAGGAGCGCATACACCTCTATGGCTTTTGCGACGGCAGTGCTCGGGCAGCCGCCAGAGAATATCGACAACGCTACCCTAACCGCGACAGTTTCCCGGACTACAGGCTCTTCATGCGCGTGCATAATGCGTACATGGAGGGAACCTTACCCGGTTAGTATTCTGCGAGAACGGGTAAACCAGTGGTACGGTTTGACAATGAAGAGCAAATACTGAGACAGTTAAGATTGGACTCTGATATTAGCCAAAGCCAAATATCACGAAATCTTGGGATCCCACTATCGACGGTACAGCTTATTATTAAAAGAAATAATAATAATAATAATAATAGTTTATTAAACACTCCAAGAATTACAAATTTCTCTTATTCTATATACAAAATCATGGTAATTATATATTCCTTATTTATAAGAGATAACGTTGACGACTATACTAGTATCAACTGTGTCACAGTCGTCAGCGCCTTCCACACTTAATTATTTGAACCATAATTTATTGTTTCAAGCAAAAGATCTGTAACATTAATAAATAGGACTGATTGATATAACATTAAAGAATTTACAGAGGAAATTAAACTATTTAATATAAGTACGTTACCACATTGAGGAGTGAGGAGTAAGTGTGTAGAATATTAGTGAGTGTGGGTGTGTGTTATGTGGGTGGGTGTGTGATGTGTGTGTGTTGGTATGCATGTACAGTAGGTGTAGAGGAGTTGCTGTGTTTCTTACTTCAAAAATAAAGCAATTTTTCAGTTGCACTATAGTTTAATCGAAGCAGCCACTCTCGTATTTTAACCCTACATTTATTATTTGTAAGTGCATAAATATTATTCAAACGGTTTGCTACATTGTATAAAATATTACTTGCAATATAATACTGTTGCCTAGCATGTACCGTTCTGTGAGGCATCCCTGAGCAAACTCTTGCTTTATCCCGCTTTGCAATTGGGATATATGCAATGCTTTTATGCTTACGGAGTATTGCTGATAAATAAATAGCTGTCTAACAGTTAAAACAGAGCACTCTCTATACAAAAGTTCAGTGCTGTATCTTCGTGGTCGTCCAAGCATGACCTTCAATATAGCACTTTGTGCACGTTCCAGGGGAAGTAGGATAGTCTTGCCAATCCCTTCCCATACAACGACACAGTATTGCAGCAAACTTTGAGCAACTGCATAATACACACATAATAAAGTTTCGTGATCAGCCGAGTATCTGAGTTTTCTAAAGATTGGGATCAACTTTCTTATTCGGCCAATTAACTGAATTATATGTGTATTCCATTGTAGGGAGTTGTCAATAATGAGACCAAGATATTTTATATTCGTAGTACGAGTTAATATAGGACAAACACAATTATCTTTTAAGTCGCAAGAATGTACTCTAATTTCGAATTCCGCCGGAGGCTGGGTATTGCCACGGTGCGTGAAAGTGGTCTTGCCAACATTCAGTGTCAAAAGGTTATCATTTAGTCATGTCATGATTTCCTTTATTGCATGTTCGGTGTAGTACTGAGCCTCTTTCCAGTCACTTCCCTGCACAATTAAAGCAGTGTCATCAGCATATGTAATTATATTACAATTTGGAAGAACTTTTGAACACAAGCTGTTAATGTACAAAAGAAAGAGGGTGGGTCCAAGAACACTCCCCTGCGGAACGCCAAAAGAGAGGGATGCTTCTGAGCTCGTATAGTTTCCTATTCTAACGCACTGGGTTCGCCCAGACAGGTAAGATCCAAATATCTCCAAAGCAATCCCACGAATGCCAATCGATTCCATCTTTGAAAGTAGTAAGGGGACAGAGACAGTGTCAAAGGCCTTTGACAAATCCAGAAACACACCTATAACTTTCTTTTTTGCATCAAGGTTTTTAGCTATGACCTCAGACAAAAGTAGAGTTGCATCTTCTGTAGACCGACCCTTTATGAAGCCAAATTGATTATCAGCAATAACATTATTGTGCCGAAGAAAGTATAAGAAAGTATAGTAAGAAATAAATATCACGCTTACCACGTGCAAAGGGTACAAGCTTTATCGCCAGCTAACTATGCACTTAGAATGAGATTTTGCAGAGAGATGCTTAGAAGACACAGAGAGGATCCGCAGTTCTTCAACAAAGTCGTTTTGGACTGATGAGTAAAATTTTAGAAGAATGGGAATTTTCAACATGCACAACCACACATCATCAGAAATAATCGATTCCAGGATCTGTTTGATATCAACATGAGGACTGGAATAATTGACCAGCAGCTTGTGCTATGTACATGAAATGCCACCAAGACTAAATGGAGCTCTGTATTGGAATTTCTTACAAAATAATTTGAATCAAACAATTAATGAAACTGAGATTCCTCAACACAGAGTGGCATAAATGTGGCTGCAACATGACGGAGCCTCGCATCATCGAGGGCAGTTCGAGGACATTTGAACAAGCGTTTCCCTAACCGATGGATTGGTCGAGGCGGGCCTATTGCATGGCCACCCCGGTCATCCGGCCTTAATCCAATAGACTTTTTCGTTTGAGGCTATTTTAATGAAATAGTGTATCAAGGAGAGAATACCACCGAACAAGAACTACGACAAAAGCTCGAGTTTGCTAAGTTACACATTCTTAATAACAGAGGTGCATTTCGCCGATTACGTGCGAATTTTATTAGGCTGTGCAGATTGTGCATTATGGTCAGAGGTAGGAACTTTGAACATTTAATGTAAAAAATTGTAT
The DNA here is from genome assembly GCA_037179545.1 of Sesamia inferens. Lineage (NCBI taxonomy): Eukaryota > Metazoa > Arthropoda > Insecta > Lepidoptera > Noctuidae > Sesamia > Sesamia inferens. The sequence goes on from CM073929.1 coordinate 30,451,291, forward strand.
TTTAATAAAATTATTATGTCATAATCGTTCTTTTTATTTCATGATGGCTTCTGAAATTAGTACGTAGCATGTATGAGAAAAAACTAAATTTTTCTTTAAATTTACCATTTTATTAAATTTGCACCTTGATATGAAAAAATGACCATAAAACCAAAACAAAAGGTCAAACAGTTAAGTGTTGTACATCATTAGAATCAGCATTACATCAGCAAGAATTTTTAATACAGGGTAATTTTTCCGTAATACATCTTTTTTTCAAACTGTGCTCTTAAGGCGAGAAGTATTTTTTGTAACATTCTAAAATTTACGGAAAATAATTAATTGCTCGTTAAAGTTGGTACCAAGAGCTGCAATACAGTTTTGTAGTATTGATACATTATCGAACCATAATACAACACCTTTCGTTTTTTTTTTAATCAATTTAATTTTTTACTGATGAAATTGTAAAATAACTAGATAGTTTATGGCAATGCTGGAGAAAGTTTTTTTATTGGAAATTACCTCCTTTGTCTCCCTGTTTCGTTTGATGCACGACTTTTTGGCCACCCTGTATAAGCAAAGTAAAACCCACTTACTCCCACATGGCCTCCTAGGGGTCCCACAGGAGGCCATGTGCCTCCTAATGAAGTCAAGTTTGTTTGTTCAAATTATCATATAGTACATAATGAGGCTGCAGGTGCCAGGATTAGATTAAGGTAAATATTTTTGAAGAGAAAGGAGGAATATGTTTATAAGGTAAACAAAGCGAAGGCACAGTGATATATTCAGAATTTCAAGCTGGTTATTTTCTTTATGAATTGCCAGTTTTCTTTGATTAAAATGAACCATAGAGTTTTTTTTTTTCTCTTGTACTGCGAGTCCGCCTGGATATACAGAAGACATAGTTGGTGTAGTTGCTGAGCGATTGACTTTTGCGCTACGTGTCGTGGGTTCGATTTCCGCACGGAACAAATAATTGTATGGCCTACAGGTAGCTCTGGGTCTGGACGTGAGTAATTCCTACTGCAGGGCTACTTTTATTTTAAAATTAATAATAATAATAAAGAAACCTCATTTTTTAAAGTCTTTTAAAAAAACACTTTGCTGTTGTTCAAAATACCCATTGTTTTCGAAATATTGGTTAAAATGTTGTGTATGAACATTATAGGCTGTATGTATGTATGATGAAAACTGTTACGTTAACCATACATACATACAATCTATAATGTTCCCACTTCTGGGCCACAGGCCTCCTCTTGGCGAGAGGAATGGGCCACGCGGGTCCAGTGAGAGTGGGTCGACGTCACATATCTTTAGGACATTTTCATTGCCTCTAGGACATACAGATTTCTTCATGATGTTTTCCTTCACTAGTCTCAGAAGTAGTAACAAAATAATTTATACAAAATAAAGCTCCTAACCGAGCTCCGTATCGGGCTTAGAATAGACCCAACCCATATCCTCCCGTGGGTGTCGTAAGAGGCGACTAAGGAAACTCTAACTAGGGAAGCGGGCAGCAGCGCTTCTCCTGTCGAATATCAAATTACTGTGATCCCCCAACCCGCCTGATAAGCATGGGGATTATAGCAATGCTCCCCAATTGAATGAGAACCTTAGGGGAGGCATTTGACCAGCAGTGGACCTCTATAGGCTAAGATGAAGAAGAAAGCTTCTAACGAGGTTCGAACTTACGACGTTCAACTTGTAAGTCGCGACCGTTGTCGCTAGGCCACCGCTAGGTACAGTCACGTGCACAGAACAAGCCTTTTTTTTACTACTTATAAAGTCATTGACGTGTGTGTCAAGTCAAGTCGTGGTGGCCTAGTGGTTAAAACACCAGCCTCTCAAGTATGAGTGCGCGGGTTCGATTCCAGGTCAGGCAAGTATCAATGTAACTTTTCTAAAGTTATACGTACTTTCTAAGTATATCATGGACACCGATGACTGAAGGTGAAGGAAAACATCTTGAGGAAACCTGGACTTTAAGTCTGAAATCGCCAATCCGCATTGAGCAAGAGTGGTGATTACGCTCAATCCTTCTCTGTATGAGAGGAGATATGTGCCCAGCAGTGGGACGGTAAAAGGTTGATAATGATGAAGATGGTGAGTCATTGACTCATTGGCAGGATTGCGGTCAAGCGCTAGTTTATAATTATTAAAAAAAATATATAATTAAATCATATAATTATAGAATAAGCTTGTTTGTGATTTGTTCTTCAGCCTACGTTTGACTGGCTTGTCTGAATACCTACAATTCCTCACAGAACTCGAACCATGAAACGGTAATGATGGCCAAGTTATCGCAACGCACACGCTCGCGTCGTCATGTGTCTAAACATCTTCTCAATCAACGAATGTTAATTTGAAACTTCCGAAACGTTACCGTAATGAATTTACGATGTTGACCGTACAGCAATTTACCTGTACTCATGCTGGTTCACTTATCTTTACAACGGAAGCAATTAAAACTTCTGCAATATAATAAACGTTCTATGAAAAACAAACGGTAACAACTGGACTCGAACTCATTATCCTTTATATCCTCCAGTGCTATTGTAAAGTATTCAAATAATGTTTTTAAATTCATATCGTTAACATAGATTGTTTTTGTTTCTTTTAATAATATTAAATCCGACGTGTCCTTGCTTGGCATTGTTTCCATGATTTGACAAAACAACAACATTGTGAAATTCCATTGCTCTAAATAATTAACAAGAGGCAAACATAAAACCATGTGACTTAGTTAACCGACCATCCCACAAAACATTGTGTAAAAAGCTTGCCACGTCTCGACGGAGCTGCTTGTTTAACTCTAAAAAGTAATAAAATCTAGACAAACTCGAACCAAGTCACAGTTGTACTTTTCAATTTAGCAACCTAACAAATCGAATTATAACGTCGCCAAATTGATGAGTACTATTGTGGCGTATAAATAAAATTAGACTAACTTGGGACCTAGTCTGTTATTAAAATGTTTAGTAGAATGGTCGATCAGTGATCTCATAATAATCGATTTTAACAAGTTTCGTAATCTAGTAAGAAAATGACTTCTTTATGACTTTCCAGTGGTCAATCAATGACACTCCATATTAATAAATGTTCAAATTGAGTAGTAGTTTCTAGAAAATCGTTTCTACTGATGGGTTTTATAATATTGGTGATGTGGTAATTTCATTCTATCACCATTCCTTTACGAGACTGACCAAATTGATCGATCATTATGAAGTTAGCAGATTACTAACTTTTTAACACAATGACAATGGAATGGCAATGGAATCGTGTTGGAATGACAAATTTACAAAAATAACAGACTCGGGCCCCTGGTATTACATTTAATATGTTAACTAAGTCACGTGGTTTTTGTTTCATCATCATCAACATTTTTATCGTCTCACTGCTGAGCACAGGTCTCCTCTCATACAGAAGGATCAATCACCACGGTTACTCAATACGGGTTGGCGATTACAGGCTTAAAGTCCAGGTTTCCTCAAGATGTTTTCCTTTACCTTGTAATGAGTCATTGCTATCCAAGATATATTTAGAAAGTACATATAACTTTAAATAGTTACATTGGTACTTGCCTGACCTGGAATTGAATTAGCACACTCATACTTGAGATCCTTGTGTTTTAACCATTAGGCCACCTAGGTTGTTTACCTTTATTTAATTACTTATAGTGATGGTGTGTAGTTGTCCCTAAACATCGTCAGTCTTTAAAGTTCCTCTCCTGGGACACAAGCCTCCTCACTGACAGAGGGTAGGGATTAGATGTGGTTCTTTATTAAGGTAATACTCACAAACCCTCTGGAATAAACTCTCATAATAATGGAGAAACTTGTATCAACAAGAACAACACAGGTGAAGAACAACGCGGTCACATAGAGAGCAAAAAATGTGACATTCATTCAATTAATTAAAGTCACTTTTTATGGCCTTTAAGATATTAACTTATGTGTTAAAATATTTTATAGCTATTCGTATTGATATTCTATCTACCTATTCAAATAGATTTAAATAGACGTTAGATTATTGAACTTAAATGACTTTGGTGTGTACTCTTTTGCATAGTTTCGTCTGATAATAACCATATAAAGAAGGATTTATTTATTTATTAAAACATTTTCAACCCGAGGGGACAACAAGTTACTTCTAATAATATGTATCACTACATATTATAAAGCAAAGTCACTTTCTCTTTCCCCATGTCCCTGTGTATGATTAAATCTTTAAAACTCCGCAACGGATATTGTTGCGGTTTTAAATAGAAAGAGTGATTCAAGAGGAAGGTTTATATGTATAATAACATCCATTAAATTGTGAAGAAATACTATTATTTTTGAGGTTTCTAATGTGATGTCGTAAATAATTACATTTTTTTCTCGTTTGCAGTGAAATGCAGCCTGAACCCTACGAGATTTTTTTTTTTTAAGGGACAAAACCCGCCACACTTTTCCCAACCACTGCAACTCCTGAAAGCCAGAATCAACAGTGGCGACCGCCAGAAAAACGCCGAGCAATGAAGCTCGACGAGTCCCGGAGAAACGATTCAACTGTCTTGGGTCCCGCAACGAAATTAATCAGAAAAGAATAGCGGAGGAGTAAGAAAAAAGATATTTTTTCCACTTCCCTCCATAACAAGCAGGAGACAGAACAGAACTAGGCCAATCGGCACAAAGGGACATTATTGCATTTAGTCGGTCTCCGTGGCGCAGCGGTCAACACGCCTGACTGCGACGTGGAGGCCCCGGGTTCGATCCCCGGCCAGGTCATGATGGGAAACGATCTTTTCCAGATTGGCCTGGGTCTTGGATGTTTATCTATATATGTATCTATTATAAAATATAGTATCGTTGAGTTAGTATCCCATAACACAAGTCTCGAACTTACTTTGGGGCTAGCTCAATCTGTGTGATTTGTCCGTATATATTTATTTATTTATTGCAACTGGGAGAAGCCCAGATTGCCAAACACCACGGAATAAAATTTGATTAAGTTAATGGGTCCTAAGTAGGTATTAGCTCTTACAATTGATTCCAATAATAGGTATGGCAAAAGCGCCTGAACGCACGGAAATTGGTTCTAGTTTCTACAAGGTCCGTATAATAAACGACTCCGGATGTAACTTGTACACTATCCAACATAATATTGCGTTCATTCTGCCAAAGAACACACTCCCACAAGATGTGATGTGCGGACTGTTCAAATTCACAGTTCGATGTAGAACACTGACACAAAGGCGAAGGAACAAGTTTAAAAGAATACAGTTTACTTTTAATGTTGCCATGACCTGTGAGAAATTGGACAACGCAGTGGTCAACCTCCAGCCATATCTTAGCCAGCCGATCGCCAACGGATGGAAAGAATAGATGGAGGTGCCGGCCCTTGATGGAATTATCCCACCTACTTTGCCATTCGGATAAGAGGTCCTCCCAGACTTCATTCTGAGGTTTAAATAATCTAGAAATTTTATTAAAGTCGCGTTGTGTAACAAAATTAGTGTCCATGGCCTCCCCCCTCGCGGAATAGTACATTGAAGCACGTCGTTGTACCTCAAGATCGACTGGAAGTACACCTGCCAGTACCGGTAAGGCTTCAGTACTGACCGTTCTATACGCCTTGCATAAAAATATCAATGCCAAACGTTGGCTTTGAAGCAGTTTACGTCGTGCCGCCCCTATACTGGCCCTATCGGCCCAAACAGGTGCAACATACATCCTAAGTAAGTAGCTCCATACATAGTCTTTAAAGTTAGGAATGATAGACCCCAAGTTGCTTTGGATATTCTAGTTAGGGCATAAAAGTTCCTTTTAGCTTTTTCGCCAACTATTTTTATATGTTCGATAAATGAAAAATTCCTTTCTAAGAATGATCTTAACTTACGGATTGCTGTTTTTTAATGGGAACGTTGTTAAATTTAATAGTAGGCAATGATTTAAGATTACCTTTTAGTAGAAGTTGATAGGTTTTATGTGGCGCAAACGCTAGGCGGTTACGATCACCCCACTGAGATATTAAATTTAGACAAGTATTGGCCAAGTTCACAAGTCCAGCTCGGGAACTTGACTGAATGAGCAGTAGGCCATCGTTCGCGTAACCAGTAAGTGAACAGCCGCAAGGAAGCGGGATCGCGAGGAAGTCATCAAAACCAAAATTCCATAAATAAGGACCGACAACTGAACTCTGAGGACAACCCATGGTTAGTGTTTTAGTACTAGAAAAATGACCGAGCTTAAGTACCGCGGAACCGTTTATAAAGTACGAGTAAACGAGATTATATATGTTTCTATAGCAACCGCGGGTTTTTAATTTTAACAACGGCATAGGCCACCAGGCGTTATCAAAAGCCCCAGAAATATCCAGGAAGATCCCAATTACGTATTTGTTTTGAGATTGGTTAACGGTTCTTCTGACAGAAAGCGCCGCGTCGACTGTAGATTTACCTATGGTGAAGCCATATTGATTACTATGGAATTTTGGACTGTTCGGTAGTAAACGTGGAACGATGAGGCGCTCAAGAAGTTTCCCCAAAGATGGTAGAAGCGTGATAGGACGATATGACTTCGGATCATCCGGTGGTTTGTCACCACACTTTGGTATTACTCGTATGAAACCGCGTCGCCATTTACGACTAAAAACGTCTTCAGTAATGCATCGGTTGTATACAGTTAAGATGGCATCACCCGCGGTTTTACACGCCTCTTTAATCATCCTATTAGATATTTTATCTTCACCTGATGATTTGTTGACCGGTAGTTTTCTAAAAATATTTATAAATTCGTCATTAGATGGTACGTCTGACATTGGTGATTCAGGTGACACAGGAGCCCACGCTCGAATCTGTTGGTGGTAGTCGCTATCGTTAGCCGGTGAATCATCAGGGATAAGTGTATTAATTAGAACTTCTGTTGTTTACTCTATGCCTGCGGTATGCTTATCATTGACTTTAATGTTTTGAACGTATGCAAGGTCGACCGATCTGTTAGCTTTAAATTCGTGATATAAGGGAGACCACGGACCCCCCTGTCAAGTTTATCAACGATTTTCCGCAACAAGTTACCCTTAGATTTTTCCACCGATGCTTTGTAGCGTGACTTGGCAACTCTAAAAGCATTTAAAGCGAATGTAAGAAGATCTCCAGTAACCTTCCGGCTCTTGAGTTTATTTAACTGTCTACGCGCTCTGCGATATCTTTTACGCTGTTCAACTAAATAATCACTCCACCAGTCACATCTACGAATATTGGTCATAGATCCGCGACCAATGGCGATGTCAGCACAGTAGGTAAAGGTTTCTGACATAATGTCAACACTTTCTTCGGCTGACAGTCCGTCCCGAGTGAATTCTTTGGCATGACACGCAAAAAGCGAGCCGAAAAATTCCCAGTTCGCGCCTTTACATCTATATCTGAAATTACCGGGAATATGAGACGGACCCTGAATATAACCAGGAACAAATTCGTACACGATCAGGCGATGATCACTACAAGACGCGTCCGGTAGGACACGCCACCTATCCAGACGTACGTCCGCACTTGAAAGTGTGACGTCAATACAAGATTCGCCCATTTGGCTGCAAAAAGTAGGTGGTGTATCAGGGGTATTATGAATCGATAGGTTCATCTCAGCAATGAAATCCTCAACAGCGCAGCGTCGTTCGGTATCGGTGGCCCGAACCTTGCTATACCACAGAGACGATGACGCGTTGACATCCGAGTCAACGACAACTTTGCAGCCCGCGAGTGACCGCAAGACATGACGGAGATTATGTATATGAGGCGTAACAGGATACAACGAATACTTTAAAAGAAGCTGATGAGACTTCAGCAACCGCACAGTGTGGCGTCATATCCCACAATAACATTTTTAAAGCGATAATTACTATAGTAATTGTCGAAGCTATTTTAGCCAAGACAGCCTTATACAATATGTAAAGAAAACCCTGTCCGATCCGTAAAGGTATTGTTAGGTATCAATAACTGATTCTACTAATGGATACAAAACCGGGCTAAACTTAAAAAAAAAAAATCCCCTTAAAAAAATAAATATTATTTCGCAAAAAAGAGATAACTTAATAAATGCGCGTTAAGCACACTTCCGCGGGCGGCGGGCGGCAGGGCACGCGTCACGTGGTCGCATCACTATTCGTTCATAATAATACAGGTGTTGTCACTTTTTTCAAAATTACCAAATTTCGGGGAAGTTGGAATTAAATCGCGGGAAAAAAAGATTATTTCAAAATTCATTTGTTTTGGTACTATGATGATTACGTAAAATTTTATATTATATTTAGTCATGTGTTTACCTAACCTTTATTATTCTTATGGGTCGGACAGGGTTTTCTTAACATAATATTGTATATACCTTAAATACGTTGTTGATTTAATATAGATATATATCGCCCTTTAGAGCATATGATTTAAATGAATATTTTCGTAGATATTACAGATTTCAAAATTGCGGGGCGTCGCGTCCGGGAGCGGCGAGCCGTTTTTTTTATACAACGTTCACAGTTTTTCTTTAGTGTATTTAGTATCAGCATTGCACTCGAGCGAAGCCGGGGCGGGTCGCTAGTTTTATTACATATTTGATGACACGGCTGGCGCAGTGGCTGAATCATCGATTGCTGTGCTGCGTGTCGTATGTTTGTGTATGTGAGTTTAAATTTTTGTAAACGCACTAACGTTATGCAGGAGCAATACACAGCGCAGGACAATATTATTTAAAAAAAATAAATAGGCGGCCTTATCGCTAATGCAATTTCTTCCAGGCAACCTTAGAATGAACAGAGATAATAATAATAATTAAAGTTTATTTAGAACAACTTTTTGGACACACACTTACAAAAGGGAACGAAGATAACTACAAAAGTTAAAACTATTTTCCTGTACATTAAATGGGACTATTGTTGGTGCAAATATTACCTATACATACAATACACATTTATACATACATACATAAGTACTGAACACAAGTTAATCGAAGTAGTTAAGCAAAAGTAATAGTTCAAACATGATCACGACAATCAGTGATCGCTCACGACTCTTCTGAATACCTGTAACGACTGCGCGCGTACCTATATAATGTTATTTTTTGTACCTATGTATATGCGAAAGCCGAAACACGTGTCTAGTATTTTATAGTAAAGGATGTATGTACAAAATTTGCGCGCCTGCAGCGGCTGTACGGCTGTGCTATCTCACTGTGCGCCTAGTACCTACTATGATCTACCGTCAGCTGTGTTACGCGGTCTGGGAAATATTTGGGAAAAAAATATAACATGGTGTAAAAATGACTACAATCGATTCAGTTGCTTATTTTGAACATACTGTCTTCATGTTTCGTATATAGTATAAAAATGGAGTGACGGTTAGGTCATCATAATAAATACATAGTTTAGAGGTTATTATTAGTATTTTCGGTCTACTAAAATAAAAATCTACAATTTTATTTCAATAAAAATAAAAAAATACTGGATTTTACGTACGAAATAAAATCGTAAAATTTGGTACGAAATAATAAACTATTGATAAAAAGACACGCGCGCGGGCTGATGGTATCAAAAAATCAACACAAGCATTATGATATTTTTACCAAATAATCACAAACTATGTTTAATATTGTTTGTATTGTTTTTCTGAGTGAATAGGCTCTTAATAAACTAGCGCGCTTTACCATCAACTATCGCATCACTGCTTACCATCAGGCGGGATTGCGGTCAAGCGCTAGTTTATAATTATTTAAAAAAAAAAACACTAAATAAAAACTTAGTGAATAGGAAGGGAGACGGCAGTTGAGCGAGGTGATGCAATGTTAAACTCAACAACACGACCAACGATGCTGCGCCACAGGGAGATTGATCTAGAGATCCTCCACGACCAAGCTCCCAACACAACAACATTTGGCGCATCATAACCGGCACACATCGCAACACAACTGCTCAGACCCGTCCTCCGTACGGCTTCAAACTTCACCATACATCTATCCGGAACACAACGAATCGCTTGGCGGCAAGACTTTATTAGTAGGCTTAGTATGAGTTTTCATTACGAAACTCGATCGTAGATATCGAGCGCGTTTGACTCCGCGATTGGCCCGCTTCAAGGTCGTAAGAACTCTCAACCAATGAGATCGCCAAACGCGCTCTATATCGACGAAAGAGTTTCGTGTTGAAAACTCATACTAGGCCTACTGGTGGGTGGTAACTTCTGCCGGCAGCCGATGTTATTATGTATGTTTAAAGCACGTTATGTTGAACACGTGGTTTCAATGAATGTGACAATTCCCTCGCACACTCTCCAACATTCTTCCTATAGGACACCGATAGTCTGGCTACTCTTTTTTTCTTTCTGGGTATTCTTTTCTATTTATCACATCTACAATACCTCGTCAACATCACGAACGTTTACTTTCAATGTTGATATTACTTTGCAGTGCACGTGACATACTCAATACTGTGTCACATAAAACCAACAAATAAAACTGACAAATAATAATTCCACAAACCTTTTATTTCACAGACATTTTGTTTATAAATAAGGTCTAGAGTTAGAGTCTATTATCATCATCATCTTCTCAGCGTTAATCCCAGTCGCATCCTAAGCTTTTTCAGCTTTGGAGTCTGGGGTCTACTTTACCAGTCTGACTGCTGATTTTTGGCTAAACTGCGATTTTTTCCATGAAGCGACTGCCGTCTGACCTCCACAACCTGAAGGCGATATCGCAGCATTGCAGTTAGACCAATCCTTTCCGAGGCACGACCAAACCAGTACAAATATTCATATTCATGCATACAAATATTTGCACTTCGCGGGGATTGATCCCGCGCCTCCTTGCGCCACGGCCACGTTTGCTACCGTTACGCCACGGAGTCTGTCAAAGTAGTGTTAAGTTACAGTCTATTATAAGAACGATAAATTATTTTATTTTGCAAGTAAGTTTGTACAACGCCTCAACCATAGTTAAAAAAACCAGATGAAGTTTTTGTCTGCGTTTCCTATCTGTTTACTCTGAGAAGAAAGGCGGAAACGAACTCAGAGATTACAGTCTCTTTTTAAAAACTAGACATAATCTTAGTAAATCATATTAAATAGCTGTAAAGTCGTGGTGGCCTAGTGGTTAAAACACCAGCCTCTCAGGTATTCCAGTTCAGGCAAGTACCAATGTAACTTTTCTAAAGTTATATGTACTTTCTAAGTGTATCATGGACACCAATGACTGAAGGTGAAGGAAAACATCTTGAGGAAACCTGGACTTTAAGTCTGAAATCGCCAACCCGCATTGAGCAAGCGTGGTGATGACGCTCAATTCTTCTCTGTACGAGAAGAGGCCTGTGCCCAGCAGTGGGACGATAAAAAGGTTGATGATGATGATGCAACTCAACTCATTACTTTAAAAAAACCCTCATCCACACATACATAAGAATGTAAATAATTTATTATTAGTTTGTGAAAGTAACACTGCCTCTCTGTTACCTTTATTCTCTAACCCTTCTGGGCCTGTAGTCAATGATGTTACATTGACTTCGCAGCGAAGCGAAATCTAATACCAAACCAACCAATGGCGGGAACGATTGACTACGTGATTTATCGCGTCACGTGGTCAATCGTTTTCGTTATTGGTTGGCTTGGTATTTGATTTCGCTTCGCTACGAAGCGATGTTACATTGGCTACAGCAGGCTCTGAACAGATTACGATAAACAAGTAACACAGATGACGTGGGTTGGGACATAGTATACCTACTTTTAACTCTGGTAGTACCTATGTTCCCAAGGGATAACTTTTAACATCCACGTGGGATAAAATAAATAGCTAGTGATATTATAAAAGCGAAAATAATTTTGTCTGTTCATTGCCAATACACATCTTTTTCCGGATGGGAAATTCATCAAATGACCTCTCCTGCTCAGGGCGGAGCGGAAGGGCGTGTCAGACTTTTATTGACTAAAACCCACCCGTGGTTCTTCACTTGCCACGGTATCCATTTCTAACAACCCGCAGCCTTGGCAGGCATCGGTCTTCGTGGACCTTCTCATGATGTGCAGACATCTCTTTGAGGCGCGCGTGAAATACAACGCGCCGACCCACGCCTGGTCCTTGCCGGCTTGGCGAAGAGCTGCCTACTGCTCGCCGCCCGCAAGCCCGCGCCTAGACAACATTGAACTCCCGTCCTCCTGGACGGGAGTTCAATGTTGTCTCTCACCTATACACCCTGATGTTAGAATAGATCAGTAGTCACGCTGAATTTTTTCACATGGGCAGACCATGATTTGAACCGTAAAACGGGATTATAAATATCTGGTGTTCTACGATAACATACTTTTTATCGCATTATACGTTCTTGCGGGATAATTACCAACCGTTGGAGGAAGCCGCAGGAAAAAGCTTAGTAAAATATTTTAGTAGTAAAAACTGATCTGACGTCAAATTATGAATTCATAAAAGTTAAAAACTTAGACAAACTCTGTCGGTTTTCGTCTTCATTACATGAACGCTAAATGAACTAATTGTGAACCACACTAACTTTTAATATGAGCTTGTAAAACTAAGCTACGAAGGCTTGAGTTTTATGAATAACTAACTTCTTTCTACTAAAATTTACGTTTAATTTTTACGTTATTTCAAATTGAACAAATATCAACTTTATTTAGTAGCAATGAAATTGATTTCAGAGTGTAAAGAGTTATTTAAAAAGTCATAAGTCATAAAAATATTTGAAATTTTATCATAAAATGAAATGTATTGTCTAGGAAAGTTTTTTCTTCATAATCAAATCAGAGCATTTATTTCAAATAAACCAGTTACAGGCACTTTTGAATTGTCAGAAGGTCGATCAGTCAGTAAGGTGAAGCTAGTCGCCCATTCCAAAGAATAGGTACCTATGGAGAAGAACGGGCAAGAAACTCCATGGACACTCTTTTAAATTATCACGCTATTGATACAAATATTTGATTACATCATTCATTTTGAAATCAACCGTGTGAGAACGATGCAGAAATATTTTGTACCCTAAGAGCGTTCATTATGGAAAACACACAAAAAAAAAACAACAACAAAACAAGACTAACCCAACAAATAGATGCTTTGCAGCAAGTTCACGTTCAAGTTCAGTGGTCACGCGTGTGCCATGCAATTATACAATATTAAGAAATTGAATCTACACAATGCAAAGATAGTTTTGTGTTTTTAATTGTTTACATGTTTCTAAGTTAATCGAATGTAGACGAAGAGGCTGATTGGCGACCCAGATTTAACTCAAATCGGTCTCCAAGCCTGGAGCACAAGCGTAGAGTAGCCAGCCTTTCGGTGTTCTATATATCATTTTGGTGAGTGTGGAATTGGAAAATTGCACGATTTAATTCCCCCATCTCCGTTCCACTATCGGACGACCCATCGTACGGCCAGTTTCCACCCTTACGTTGTTAACACCACTACGATCCGGACGAAGCGTTTCGCCTCCTCTTTCCGTACATCGAGGAACTGGAATAATTTGCCAGCGGTGGTGTTTCCGTCGGACTCACACACTTAAAGGCTCTTAATAAACAAGCGCACTTTACCATCAACGATTGCATCATTGCTTACCATCAGGCAGGATTGCGGTCAAGCACTAGTGTATAATTTATGTATATAGAAAAACGGCCAAGTGCGTGTCGGACTCACGCACAAAGGGTTCCGTACCATTGACTTACGAAATTAAAGGATTTAAGTTATTTGTATGAAAGATTACGCGGTAATAAGCGGTTTATGCTCAATCCTTCTCTGTATGAGAGGAGACCTGTGCCCAGCAGTGGGACGATAAAAAGGTTGATAATGATGATGATATGAAGCGGTTTACGATTTACGAGGTTTTATAAAAAAACTACTTACTAGATCTCGTTCAAAACAATTTTCGTTGGTAGTTTTTATAGTAATGTACATCATATATATTTCATTTTCTTATTTTAGAATTTAGAGGCTAGCCTTAGCTTTATGCCGAGTCGACCCTAACATGAATAGTCGATGATGCTTATATGCCGAAAGAAGTTTGCCGACCGGAAAGTCAAATAAATGTACATAGTAATTGCTTCGGGTCAACTTTGCTATTGAAAAAATACTGTCCAATCAAACGTGCTGACCCAAACATGTGTGTACCCTTAGCTCATATTTATTATACACTAGCTTTCCGCCCGCGGCTTTGCCCGCGTAGAATTCGGTTATATCGCGCTTTTTAGATTTCCCTCGGAAATATAAGTTTTTTTCAATAAAAGGTAGCCTATGTTCTTTCTCGGGGTCTAAAGATTGTCTGTGCCAAATTTCATCAAAATCGGTTTAGAGGTTTAAGCGGGAAAGCGTAACAGACAGACAGACAGAGTTATTTTGGCATTTATAATACATATATTAGTATGGTCGTCGGTCCACCTTGTCGGGGGCGTACCCACGCTACGTCTTCCGGTGCGTGGTCGCCACTCGAGAACCCGTCGGCCCCATCGGGCATCGGTCTCGGGAAACCGCTGGATGCGGGAGGCGCAGGATCGGTCGTCATGGAGAGAGAGAGGTCGTCGGGGGAGGCCTATGTCTAGCAGTGGACGTCTTTCGGCTGAAATGATGATGATGATGATATTAGTATGGATTAGCTGTTAACAACGACTTCTTCCGCAATAATTTCTGCTCTTTCTGCAAGCTTTTTAGATTTCCCTCGGGATTTTTTTTTTTTAAGTACCCTATTAATCCGGACTTCTAACTTTACGTCTCCAAAATTGCAAAGCAACCGGTTCAGCAGTTACGGCGTGACAGCGGAATAAACAAACAAATAAACTCACTTTCTGATTTATAATATTAGTAAGGATGCTGTAAATATAACGATCTTTAAGGGCGTCCGTCCCGTATGCTGCTGCTTGGGTAACTTGAACCTCTAACAGTTCAAGTTGCCCTCTAAAGTAAGCCCTCAAAGATCCCCATTTTTCCACATTTTCTACTACATCTTCACTCCTATTAATCAGCGTGATGTTAAATCCTTCTCCGATAAATGGATTATCCAAAGCAAAAATAGTTATTCAATTCGAACAAATAGCTCCCGAAATTAGCGCATTCAAACAAACAAACTCTTCAGCTTTATAATTTTACAGCATAAATTCCAGAGTGTTCAACTAATTGCCTACTCTATGAATGTATTTTCTCTGAATAATTGACAGCACTTTGATTTCGTAACAGGGTATAATGCTAGTAAGCTAAGATCGCTTCATTCTGAAAGAAATGACATCTCTGGAAATCTTGGAGCCTATTATTTCGCGCTGACTAAACGGTTCCGAAATCAGAGAGATTTAAATGTCAAAATATCATTATCAAATCATTCGCCTTTGACATCTTTCAAAACATTACACAGCATATAACAGGAAGGGCACCGTTTGTTTGGACGAATTCAAAAGATATTGAAGGGTTTTTCATCCTTTCTTTAAAATTCATTTTTTTTTCCAAGGGGTAGATACTTGGTGTATGAAGATAGTAACCCATCCACTAATACACTTATAGTACTGTGTATAATTGATAGGTAGGCGTTTGTAGGTACTGCTGCATTACTTCTCTCCGAAGACTGGACGTCGATAGTGTTCTGAGTCTTGTATCTTGCGATGTTTGTGGTTGTACTGCGCCTGTGCCTCAGTCTGAGCCTGTGCCTAAGCCTGAGCCTGTGCCTACGCCGAAGTTGCTGGTGAAGCTGAGGGTGATGACCAGGTATGCACGGTCGCTGCATACTTGTGGTCAGGATACCCCTAGAAGCCATGGATGGATGCTGCTTGCGGGAGTAATGATGATGACGTCACGCTGAAGTCGTTGCACGAAGGCTGCGCAGACTTTCATGTTTGGGGTCACCAATGTGGAGGCACGAGGAACAGGAAGTACCTAAATTATGTACCTATGTTTATTGCACGGTAAACTCTGATTGCGAGATGTAGAATTCGTGTGACGTCAGTATGACGCGTTGTTCATTTGTGGCATTTGCAGGTACTGCTACAAATAGAATACTTTTTATTACGTAGATACAGCACATAAATTTTTGAACATAAATATGGTAATTTTACAAAGGGTGACACGATTTGCGGTTTTATCGTTAAGAGCGATCTTTTATGGACAATCATTTAAATGTAAACCGTAGTGTGTGGTAAATTGTTTAGAATATACATAAAGAATATTAAAGGTATTTAAACAAATATATACATCTATTAATGAACATGAAATAAGAGCAAATGTAATGATAATGTTTAAGGTGAGAGGAAATGCCTTTTTATTAGAGCTCTAAACGTAAGTACATGTTTATTAATATAACCTTTAATAATTCCCCCATTAGATACAAGCTTAGCCTAGTTTAGGGGACAGGGTTAAGCCTATTGTAATGCAGCAATCAACCCGACCGGTGGTAGATAAAGGCCCATTGGCCTTTATCTACCACGCTGGCCCAGGGCGGATACAGGGCTCCTCTCGGTAAGAGGGCATTCCCTCTATCCAAATAGTTAGAACATTATAGGCTGATGCAGTATTAATGCACACAAGAATTTTAAAATCAATTTTTTGCCCATTAAATATTTTTATTTGTATTGTATTGGGAATACTGACATTTGTTACCTACAATTACCACCCAATGTGTTTGACACCAATTGTATCGAATAAATACATAAATTAACAACAAACAATACAATTACGATACAATTAAAGTGATAATTGTTTACTAATAGGCTGGTGACGTACAGGACTGACGGTCAAACAGTCTGGAAGGAATATTGACTCGCAAACCAACTAAAAACTATAATAATATATAAAACATCATTAATGTGTTAAAATTATTTAAAGGTTATCAAAAAAACGGCAACTCATTGTCTATTTTTTTAGTTTGGAATCAACTTGTTTTAATATTGGGCTATGAGTTTAATGAGCTAGAGTTTTAATCAGTAAATCGATTTTTAATACTACTGCAGTATGACAAGATGTAGCAATAATTATTGGAATATTTAAACAAAACATAGATGCAGTGTCGCCAATTATACCTTATAAGGTTTATTTTTTTTTCTGTTGCCGAAAAATCTGTTTGAATTAAATGATAGATTCCCGTATATTCCCACAAAAATCAGTCATCGATACAAAGTCTACCCAGGTGGCATATAAAGTAAACGGTTTCATAATGATATTCTGTTCCAAAACATAATTACATTTTGTGTGCTCTAAGCACATAAATTGTTAAATTTTAGGTACGCACGACGAAAAATCAAGCTGTACATTTGATTGACAGTCAGAACAAACTACCCATTGTATAGGCTTTTCATACAATAAAAAGTCAGCTTATACTATGTGTAGGTAAATATTGCCACACGAGCCGCAAAAAAGACGTGGCGGCAAAAAATTATAAAAAAAAGGAAATATAAAATAACGGCAAAAAAGAATTCTTGCCAAGCAAGAAGGGACAGAAGGCAATTTAAAAAAAAAAAATATTGCCACACGTATATTATCGCAAATAATGAAAACTAGGACAAAAATAAACTGAAACACTAACTGAAGAACTAGTGCTTGACCGCGATCCGGTGAGCAGTGACGCAATCGTTGATGGTAAATCCCACTAGTTTATTAAGAGCCTATTCACTCTAGCTTTGAAAACACTTCAATTATAATCAGACGGAAAGACCACCGCAGGCAAATTGCCCTCGATGTACGCGGCGCACACTCGCCAAAATGCATCCTATAAAATACCGAGGCTGGCTACTCTACGCCTGTGCTCCAGGCTTTGGAAATTTGTTCTAACCAAATCAGGATTGCCAATTAGCCCCTTCGCACGCTTCTCCACTGAGTTCAAAGTTGCCAGGTGGCATTTTGCAGCACTATCCAAAATGTAACTGCAGTACTCCACACACGAACGGACCTGCGTTTTGAATACCATTAAAAGCTGTCCAGGTGTGAATACGACCTTGTCTTCAAATAACAAAATTGAAATAAATTACCAACTAGTTTGCACAAAGCAAAAAAAAATATGAATTATAAATTATAATATACATATTTATAAAAACTGAGACAAAACACGCTGTGTTGAAGGACGTCGCTAGATATACAAGTCTTAGAAGATTTTAAATTGTAATCTTTGTGTCGTAGAACATCTCATGGAAAATGGTTAGGAAACTGTTCGTGGCAAAAAGTGTTTCGGAAAATAATGTTACTATTAACAACGAAAGAGAAAATGTGGGTATCGACGAAGCTCTTGATTTGACAGGTGAGTTACAAGTGTGTGATTTAGATTTGAGTTGCTCTGTTAGGCCGGCTCGGAATAATATGATGCGAACGATATTGCTTTTGATTTTAAATTCGAAATAATCTCATGGCTTGCGATTCGTATATACAAATTTGTTTAGTAAATCAATCATTATTTATCCATTTTAAAACAAATACTAACCTGGCATTTCATTGTTTGAAAAGCAATTCGATTGAAAATATTTATTTATCTGAATCTTTCGACATTTCTGTTTCTTCTAATTATATTAATATTAGTGAGTTTGTATTTAGAGTTAATCTTCCGAATTAGTAGATATAATTCCGAAAATTCTTTCAGTAATGAGAAGCTATTGCCAAATTTTATAGGATATATTTTATATTAAAACGATAATTTTTTCGCAGACGTCGCGGGTAGACTTGTTATCAAATGCAAGTTATAAACAATAATTTAATCTTTGTCCTTGTTTTTGGTACTGAAACAATAGGATTATTGACGAGTGTAGCACAACTACCTGATTATTATAAATATATTACTCCATTTGCATGAAAATTCTTGATATTTGCTTTCGCTATTTGGGAAGCAATAACAACATTTTTCTTCATTGCGATCAATACGAGATTGGATGTTTGTGAATCAGTTTTATTGTTCGCCTGCCCCACAGGTTTCTAGTTTCCGCAGTTTTCTAGTGATATAGTTGGAATTATGATATGCATCGAATTTCTTTGAGCTATGTGTTTTATCATTGTTTATTTTTCCTCTTTTTACTGTGCGATGATATCGTATATCATGAGTTTTTTAAGGTGTGCGTTTTGTTTTTTTCTAAACAGGGCAATATTGGCTAAAGCTGTAACCTCGTATAAGATAAATGAAAGTAGATAATTTAAAAAAAAATTGAATCTTATTTTAAAAAATAATAGAAAACGTCACCAGAGTCTGACAAATTCTAAATTAAGCTCTAACACTAACGTAAGAAATCGAAAATTGTAATAAAGACGAATTTATAAACTTTTAACGACATGATATGAATGAAAACTTGCTAATACTTTCAATAATAGTTTGAATGTAATATTATAATCCAGATTGAAATTTTGACTTTAGAATGTTAATATATACGTCTTGACTTTCAGTCTTGAGTTTCCAAGGGTGTTTTTAGGACCCTTTAAAAGTTCTTATTCATTGATTATTTATTAAGATATTATCAAATTGGTTCTTAAACTTAGATGCAGTATGCATATTTCTTGTAATTTATTAAATAACTAGATTCTGCCCGCCACTTAGTCTCAAACCAGTAGTTCTAGCACTCTTATTGCGTAACACATTATTTCTATCAATCATTTGAAGCATATTGCTAATCCATTGCTTAGTATGTTCGAAAAATTTGTTTGTCCAACAACGTAAAAACCGCAATGAACGTTGTTGAACTGTCAAAATGAAACCCATTGTTACTGATAATGTGTTAGGAAATTACCATGCTGATGTTAATATATCTAAATAAACTCATTAACTTTCTTGTACGTCCGCCGCCGGCACTATCTGTTTGCGCAACTTACAGCAAAAACTGTAGCCAGAGTTAAGTCCCCGGTCTGTCGTACTCTGAATGCCCTTCTGACGGCCAATTCTGAATATGATTTGTTTGCGGATGAACGGAATGAGATTATACGTGTATGTCTGGTGTTCTGTGAGTAAAAGTATCTGAGGGAGTTCACTGTTCTATGTTAGAATATAATCTAATAAATAAAAATGAATAGTTGTTCGTTAGTCTGGTTAAAACTCGAGAACGGCTGGGCCGATTGAGCTGATTTTGGCATTAAAATGTTTGTCGTAGTCCAGGGTAGGTCTAAACGGTGAGCAAATAAGAAAAAATGATTTAATAATAATGATGTCCCGGGAAGCCAATGGTTGGGGGCCGCACAAGACCGATCAGCGTGGAAAGCCTTGAGGGAGGCCTTTGGCCAGGTTCCAGTGGACATCTATAGGCTGAAGAAGGAAGGAAGGAAACTGACATTTTATCTTCTGTCCTTTTCTTAATGAAATAGTTAGAAAAAGAGGCAATGAACTTAAATTTATTTAGTTTGTGAACAAGGAAGTCAGGGCCAGTGTCTGCTTCAAAGAATAATCGAATATTTTAAAACATATCCAAAATTTTTGATTATTTGATTCTTCGAAATTGTTATAGTAATATCAGCATCACTATGTAACTTTTAGGTCATTATACCTTAGGGGATCGGACTGCTACCATAGGCTGAAGAAGAAAAAGAACTGAGCCGTTGTACGGGCTGCCTGTCATTGCTCTTGTGAGCGAGTTTTATTTTGCATACTTTTTGGAGGTGCAGGGTACCAAGGTAGCACAATAGTGTAGGAGAAGTCGAAACAATGAAAACTCATTCATCAATATTAATCTAATATTACACGGGTGAAGTATTATTTTGCCTACTTTGAGGAGGAGCAAGGTACCAGGGTCGCACAAAAATGTAGAAGTCGAAAAACTAAAGTTTATTCATTCACACAAGAACGACGGGAACAGGATAAAAAGGATATCCTTAGCTACCTCCCTACCAAATTTCACCCAAATCGGTTCAGCCGTTCTTGAATATAGATTATCCTAATTTAAAAAGTAGTAAATAAGATCATGTCATATTGCCTTTAAGGCGGTACATGGCTCGCCGGGTCAGCTAGTAAGTTATAATTTTGTGTCTATGTTTATTGATGTAATTGGTGTTGTACCATTTTAAATAACTATGACGTAGAGATGGTCGTCACCGTCTTGGTGTAAAGGCTCCGTTTCGTAGGAAAAGTTTTGAATTAAAGCATGAAGTGTAAATATACCCTCCAATCTTGACAATAACAATTTAAGTAGGCAAACCGACAGTTTCGTCCTCGAGAAGTGCTCTAGTCCGCACCTCAAAGCGAAGTGACCGTTCGACAAAGCCCAACTTCCAAAACGACTCGGTCCACGTGCACACATGCGTCACTATAAAATAATGTCACAGCGTCTGTCCCACCACTATGTAAATCAAATGAGCAACTTTATCCAAACGACACCGCCATCCACGACAACTATAAATCAATTATTAGAAATAGATTAATTTATTTTACAGGGCATGGCCGCTACGATGTTCTCCTACTTCTCGCCTGCTGCATCATCCACCTTGGTGCTGTCGTGGACATGCTTGGCTACAGTCTGGTGGTACCTTCCGCCAGCTGTGATCTTCAACTGAGTTTAGAAAATAGTGCCATGCTGACTTCTGTGTCTTTTGCAGGTAATCTATGGAAATTGATCTTTACCTTCTCAATTATATCATCATAAACCTTTTTATCGTTCCACTGCTGGGCACAGGTCTCCCCTCATACAGAGAAGGATTGAGCGTGATCACCACGTTTGCTCAATGCGGGATGGCGATTTCAGACTTAAAGTCCAGGTTTCCTCAATATTTTTTCCTTCACCTTATAAGCAGTCATTTGTGTCCAAAATATCCTACTTAGAAAGTACATATAATTTAGAAAAGTTACATTGGTAAGTACTTGCCTGACCTGAAATCGAACCCACACGCTCATATTTGAGAGGCTGGTGTTTTAACCACTAGACCACCACGACTTCTCTATTGTATGAATATGATTAATTTGTTCAGCAGTTCTTTTCCAGATTCAGGTACATAATGTGTGATGTACGAGTACTTACTTCATTGTATATAATCAGAGAAATTTGTAGTTTATCAAACAGAATATTAAAAAAATATTGTATTATAAGCCTCTTAAGGTTTTAAGCATGACCGTTGTGGCCTGATTATAAGAACTATAATTTAGTAGGTAGTCTAGTAATAATAGAAGCCTGGAACACCGGCGTAGAGCAGCCAGCCTCTCGGTGTTCTATAGGATGCATTTTGGAGAGTGTGCGAGGGATTCCATGACTCAATTCCCTCATTTCCGTTTCATCATCGGACGACCCGTCGTACGGCGAGTATCCACCCTTTTTTCTTTTGTTTGGGACGGAGCGTACCTATGTTGATGACACAACTAGGATCTGGACGAAGCGTTTCGCCTCTTCTTTTATACCGCGTATATCGAGGGACTGGAACAATTTCCAAGCGGCGGTGTTTCCGTCGGACTCTCTTCAAGGCGGAAGTTTCTTCAAAGGCTCTAAATAAACTAGCGCGCTTTACCATCGACGATTGCATCACTACTTACCATCAGGCGGAATTGCGGTCAATCACTAGTTTATAATTCATAAAAAAAGGATGGAGAAAAGGGTGTAGAATTCACTCATCCTTTGTAGAAAACGGAGGACCCTCCAACCGGACACGTGTTGTGTCTGGCAGGCAACTGCCCGATGATGGCATCTCGTAGTTGACCTTGAGAAGTCATGACTACTTAACCGAACTATCCTGTGGCTGCCTTAAATGAATTCAAAGCCTCCAGCCAGGGCAACTAAAAGCTAAGCGACTACACGCTAAGGGCACCCCCTGTGCAGTACGAACCTCGGCTTAGGGCGTCGCTGAAGAGAACGGCAAGGGACGGCTGGATCGAAGTTTTATTTTAATTCGGTTTGATGACCGCGGCGTTTTCTAGTACTAGCTCTGAGAAGAAACGTCCGAAACAAACTCAGAGGGCATAGTTGGGATTTTATATTTACTGGCTCAGCTGCGGCGCGGGCTGGCCTTCATCGGACAAGCCGATGATTCATGTGAAGTTGTTGTATACAATATGTAAAGAAAACCCATTCCGACCCGTGAAGGTATTGTTAAGTATTAATAACTGATTCTACTATTGGATACAAAACCGGGCTAAACCTTAAAAAAAAAAAACCCCAAAAAAATAAATATTATTTCGCAAAAACAGGTAATTTCATAAATTTGCGTTAAGCACCCTTCCGCGGGCGGCGGGCGGCAAGGCATGCGGCACGTTGGCGTTGTAGAAACCGCTTCAGGTATAATACGATATACAATTAAGCAAACTTTCGACACACTTTAATTGATAATTACCTTATTGTTCATTTTTTTCACATTATGTTCCAGGCTTCATGTTTGCGTTACCCTGGGGTTATACTGCTGACAAGTATGGTCGGAAGAAAGCTCTCCTCGTCTCCTCTTCCGTCGGCTTCATGATCTCCAGTCTCACCAGCTTTGCTACTAACTTCTACATGATGCTAGTTCTCAAGTTCTTAGCTTCTAGCTTGTAAGTATTTATTTTTTACTTAAATCTATACTAACATATAAAGCTGAAGAGTTTATTTGCTTGAACGCGCTAATCTCAGGAACTACAGGTTCGATTTGAAAAATTATTTTTGCGTTGGATAGCCCATTAATCCAAGAAGGCTTTAGGCTATATAACATCACGCTGGGACTAATAGGAGCGGAGCATAACTAACTCCACGCGAACGAAGTCGCTGGCTGCCGCTAGTACCAGATAATCGCGGTTGTTATACAGATAAATTTCAATGCTTTCGGAATATTGGGATAAAAATTATTCTGTCATATTCCTGTTTCTAAACTAACTACATACTCTAAAAAATGGTTGTTTTTTTCTATTGTGGTAGGTTCAGATTGCCTCAAACTAGTATCTTTACATAGGTACTCCTTTTGACGGGTCTACTTTGGATTTTAAGATTTTTTATAGTCTGATCCTAACCTTAATTTGTGAAAAATACCCGAAATATCTCTATATTTTCAATAATGACGAGACTGCGAATAGATTTAGAATATTTTAAATTACGAAAACTGGATTTCTGGTCTACTTGAAAAAGTTTTTATGAGAAAGCAAGCCAGTGGTTATTATAAGGGAAGTTACATACTGTTCGGCACGGCGTAAACGAATAGCGTGCAAAGGAATGAGATAGCTTATTTAAGGAAAGAGATAGCAATATGTCGCTGGCGGCGCAGGCGGTAGTTTTCAAATTACGAATTTTATGTTGTTATCTCTTTATGTTTTCGGTCCAGTAGCTCTACTCATGTGTTAAATTAATGTCGGCATTGTACCGGCACGTTGTATTCGATTTTTCCGCCTGGCTGGGCTGAATCATACACATTGTAACAAGTGTGTGTAACCGTACGATGTAAACGCACTACTAAGCAAAGGAAATAACATGACTTTTATAAAATGCCTAAACAATTTTGTAATAAGCTGGTTTTTGAAAAAAGAACATTTTTTTTAAATCCAAGTGTTAACTTCTAAGACATTCTTCTTTTAATGCGTCCACTAGTTGAGGGAAGCTTTTGGCCCACAGTCGGAGAGTTACATCTGTAAAACAAATTGCATTAAGAACTTGCTTCATCCTGTTTTAGAAGTAAAAGTATCATCATCATCATCATCATCATCATTTCAGCCGAAAGACGTCCACTGCTGGACATAGGCCTCCCCCAAGGTTCTCCACGACGACCGGTCCTGCGCCTCCCGCATCCAGCGGTTTCCCGCGACCTTCACCAGGTCGTCGGTCCACCTTGTCGGGCGCCTACCCACGCTACGTCTTCCTGTGCGTGGTCGCCACTCGAGAACCCGTCGGCCCCATCGGGCATCGGTCCTACGGGCAATGTGTCCAGCCCATTGCCACTTCAGTGTTGTAATTCTTCGGGCTATGTCGGTTACTCTCGTTCTTCTCCGGATCTCCTCATTCCTGATTCGATCGCGCAGTGAAACCCCTAGCATAGCGCTCTCCATTGCCCTTTGAGCGACTTTGAGCCTTCTTATAAGGCCCATTGTTAGCGACCACGTCTCAATTCCATAAGTCATCACTGGCAACACACACTGGTCGAAGAGTTTTGTCTTGAGACACTGCGGTATTTCGGACGAGAAGATTCTTACGTAGCTACCCAAAAGCATCCCAGCCGTGTTGGATTCGACGATTGACCTCTTTCTCGAAGTTTGACCTTCCTAACTGGATAGTTTGTCCCAGGTATACGTAACTGTCAACAAATTCGAGAACAAAGTCTCCAATCTTTATAGGAGTCAGTACAACATGGGCATTAAAAGTATATGATTCTCTATAGATATCCTGATTCTCATTATTAATGTTTCTCCATGGATATCGTGATTTTCGTTATTACTGAATCTCCATAGATATCCTGTGTCGTATCAGACTTTTACTGACTAAAACTCATCCATGTTCCTTCATTTTCCTATACGCCAGGGCCACGGTATATCTTTCCAATGGGGGTTATTGGAAAGATACACCGTGGCCTTGGTGTATAAAAAAATCTATAAATTAATCTAACATTTCCTCCACATGATTTCAGTTCGTCAGCCTCAATAACACTTACGATCACATATCTGGGGGAGTGTACGACAAGGAGTCGGAGAAACAGATACCTGTTCACACAGAACGTGTTCAGTCTAGCCGCTGACTTCGTATGCTTTTGTGAGGATTTTTTTTAATTTTAAATTTGGTCTATATTGTCCGCACCCTAAATTCTTAATACACTATTACTATCAATTGGAATCATTTTGAAGCTTATTGCTAATCCATTGCTCCATATGTTCGAAAAATGTGTCTGCTCAACTACTTAAAAAACGCAATGAATGCCGTTGAACTGTCAAAATGAAACTCATTGCTACTGATATTGTGTTACGTAATTTCCCTTCTAGTTTTATTGTAAAAATGTTTTTATACGATGCAAAATTTTTGCCTGTGGCATACAATAAAATTGACTACTTCAAGTTGATCCTAAGTGCAATAGTAGGGAAAAGGCTAAATGAATATAATGAACTTGTGATATGCCACAGGAAAACCGTGTAAATCCGGCTTTGTCGTTGGTTGCACAGTTATGATTGAATGCGGAAAATAATTGTCTTGAGTATGTTGACTTTTGGTAATCATTTATGTTTTAAGACTCATTAAAAAGTACAGAATGTGCAAAAATTAAAAAACAAAAAACTATCTCGGGTTGGGTCGGTCACGTTGACACTAATTCAATGATTTTCCATCCGACAAAAGCGCTCAACGTCACTTAGGTTTCAGTTCAAAAATATTATCGTCTAAAATACTAATTTTGGCGTTTTAAATACTTAGGGGATATGGTTGAAAGAAAAGAAAGAAAGAAAGAAAAATGCGTTTATTGACATTACAGTATAATACATACATTTAAAACTATAAAACCCAGCTTATAATGCCAAAAGGGCCTCAGCTGCAACCCACGAGTGCTATATGCTAGAATTAGAATGAAATATAATCGGCGAGTTTCTCTTTAATTATCATAATCATCATCAACCTGTTTATCGTCCCACTGCTGGGCATAGTTCTCCTCTCATACATACAAGGATTGAGCGTAATCATCACTCTTGCTCAATGGGGGTTGGCGATTTCAGACTTAAAGTTTAGGTTTCCTCAAGATGTTTTACTTCACCTTGTAATCAGTAATTGGTGTACGAGATATACTTAAAAAGTACATATAACTTTAGAAAAGTTACATTGAAATGAAATGAAATCGTTTATTAAGCAAGTAGGATCACCGATCACTTTTACACGTCATGTTTTTTTTTTTTTTTTTATCTAGATGAAGCCGGCATTTCCTAACTGACTACCTCTGAGAAGAAATAGCCGAAACAAACTCAGGGATCATCGTCTTTTTTCAAGTCCAGATATTATAAATGAGAATGTTTACAATAATTTACCTTATAATTACGCATATTGCTTAATAACAATGCTTAACAGAGCGAGCAGCTCAGTCCCAACCTTTTTTGTCTTCTAAATAATCTGTGATTTTATAATACCCCTTTTTGAAAAGTTTGGCCTTTATATAGTTTTTAAGTCGGTTAAGGGGTAAGTTTCGAATGTCCATGGGAAGCTTGTTGTAAAATTGTATACATTGACCCATGAACGAGTTGCCTACCCTGTGGAGACGAGTGTGATGTACGTTGGTACCTACTTGCCTGACCTGCAATCGAACCCGCACGCTCATATTTGAAAGTCTGGTGTTTTAACCACTAGGCCAGCACGACTGCCTTGCCCGTAATAATTATACCATAAAACTAACTATCAAATAAAGTTTATTTTAAATATTTTACCACCCTCTTCCCGAGAGGAGGCCTGTGGCCGATCAGTGAAAACATTTATAGGCTGATTGTAATGTTTATTTATGTCCACAATTTTTTTTTACCACAGTTAACAGGTATCCTCTCAGTTTTATTTTTTATTTTTTTTATTAAAATTATAAACTAGCGCTTGACCGCAATCCCGCCTGATGGTAAGCAGTGACGCAGTTGTTGATGGTAAAGCGCACTAGTTTATTAAGAGCCAATTCACTCTAGCCTTGAAGACACTCAAATTGTAGTCCGACGGAAACACCGTCGCTGGCAAACTGTTCCAGTCCCTCGATGTACGCGGTATAAAGCAGGAGGCGAAACGCATCGTCCGGATCGTAATGGTGTTAACAACGCGGCAACGTAAGGGTGGAAACTTGCCGTACGACGAGTTTTGTAATTTTAGAGAGATCTGGGGTCTAAACTAAACCTAGGCCTGTCTTTTAAAAGTCAAGGCCCCCCATAATATCTCATAGTAAGGGTTATTAACATGGTATAATTACAAGTGATTGGTGGTGTGTGATACTGGATGTGTTTTTGTGTAGGTATGTGAAGATGTGTATCTGTGAATGGCTGGCTACATTTATTGTCCCTACAGTACAATATTACATATTTATAAAATATGTAAAGAAAACCCCGCCCGATCCATAAGGATAATAAAGTAAACATATAGCCAAATAAAATATGAAATTTTACATAATCATCATAGTAAAAATATTAATGAGTTTTGAAATAATCTTTTTTTTTTTTCGTGAATTAATTCCAACTTCCCCAAAATTTGGTATTTTTTTATTAAGTGACAACACCATTTTTGACGGTATTATTATAAGTGAATCGCGATACGACCGTGTGCCTGGTGTCCTACTGCCCCCTCATGCCCGCGCATGTATTGCCTACGACACATGTACTAATTTACCTCCTTTTGCGAAATAATATTTATTTTTTTAGGGTTTTTTTTTTAATTTTAAACCGGCTTTGTATTCATTAGTAGAATCAGTTATCGATACCTAACAATACCTACCTTCACGGATCGGACAGGGTTTTCTTTATAAATATTCTATAATATATTTAATTAGGTAAAATTGCACAGAGTATTAAATATACAGTGAGATTTTTAAGTCACCGTACAAATTATTTGTAGGCATTAGGTATCATTCACTAATTCCATTTTTCGAAATACGTAAAATTATCATATTAAATCATTTTATCGAAAGAATTATCCGCTCTGCGTGGACACTGATTTAAAACGATTGTGCTCAATGAACTTTGGCGGAGCGTAGGGGCTGGCCGATGGCACGGCTCGATGTCAACAAACATCAACTTTTTATAATTTTTTTTTATCAAATTTTGATAACTTTGTGATGTGATACCTCAATATTTTTGTATTGAGTGATGCTAAAAGAAATAACACTTATTCAATAATTTTCGCCCAAGATTAATATATCGAAATTTGGACGGTTCTTAAAAACTCACCTGTATAATAATTTATTTGACGTTAAACCACCACGTACTTGTCTCAACATCACCAAGTAACTCCCCTTTGTGTTGTTGTTATGTTCAATACACTTTAATTTTTTTCCGCCAATCTTGTCTAACAAAAACAAATATAATTTCAGCTCTTGCCTACCTCATCCTGCCTCTGGATTTCAGCATTCCACTCCCACTGCTGCACACCTTTAGACCTTGGAGACTGATGACCTTCCTCATGACTGTTCCTCTTGGATTGGGGTCTCTATTGATGTGCTTACTCTATGAAAGCCCTAAGTTCCTAGCTAACATGGGAGATACAAACAAGGCTTTGGAGGTCTTGACGGCTATTTATGAGGATAATCATGGAAAAGGCAGCATTTATCCTGTAAGTTATTTATAAACTTGTTTAATTTTTTTCTAAAAGTTGACGAGTGCTTGACCGTGATTCCGCCTGAAAAAAAGCAGTGATACATTATTAAGAGCCTATTCACTCTAGCCTTGAAGACACTTTAAATTGTAGTTAGACGGAAACACCGCTGCTGCCAAATTGTTCTAGTCCCTAGATGTACGCGGTATCGTCCGGATTATAGCGGTGTCAACAACGTAAGGGTGGATACTCGCGATCCATAATGGAACGGTGATGATGGAATTATGTCATGTGACTCCCGCAGAAAGTCTTCAAAATACCTCCTATAGAACACCGAAAGGCTGGCTACACCTGTGTTCACGACAAAATTGTTAATATTGTAAAGTCATATTTATTTGTATCGAATATAAAACTTGTGTAAATTCATGAAGATGGCATATTGTTCGCTATACGGCGTAGACGGGTGGGGCGAAGAAGGCGGGGGACGAACCCCCGTCTCCTTTAGCCCCAAAGTGTGACCAGCGCGTGTGGGTAGCCCCCGCACGCGCATTGCACTGGTCACCACGTCTGGGGATTACTCCGGTACCCGGGTAATCCCCTTTGGCGCGGAAACCGGCCTTACAAGGCCGGTAAGCCCTGAGAGTGGCACGGTGATTAGGCCTTCGGGCTGATCCCGTGACACTCTCAACGCAGGGCCCGAGGGTAACCGAGTGGTTTTAGTGGGTATTCCCGGCTTCGGCCGAGCGAGTCCCACACACGCTCGTCGCCTCTAGCTAGGCGGGTATTAAAGGCATATCAACTGGTAAAAAAAAATTAAACTTGACCCAAATAATCCGTGTACCACATACAAGTAATTTTAATTATTCAGTTTTTTTAGGTAAAATCATTAATGAAAATAGACAAACCAGACAACGCCATATCATTCTGGGACTCTGTTATAAAACAAACGGTTCCAATATTCAAACCACCGCTTCTTTGGAGGTTCCTGCAATTATTTCTACTGTTTTCAATCTGCTGCAGTACGTAAGTAATGAGAAATTTAATTAAGTAAAACAAAAGCTTAGTGAATATTATCAATATACTACACTAAACTACACTACCCTACACTACACTACACTACACTACACTACACTACACTACACTACACTACAACATTACACTACACGAATACACTACAGTGCACTACAATACACTACACTATACTATACTATTATACTATATGTATACAATTCAGCAGTTTCTGGCTTATAAATAACAGCCACACAGGTCTATTGATCAGGTTATGCTACGCTATCCATGGTTGGCCCGTGGATTGATGGCCGTTTTTACATGCTTTTTATTAGCTTCACTTGTATGTTTGCTTGTTTGTTTGTCCGTCTCTAACTCAACATTTTTTCAAACTTACCTTACATTAATTTGTGCAGGCAAAGTAATTTTAGTTTAGATTTAGTTACTTGGGTAACGCATCATTACGAATTTTAGCACTTGCCATTCTGTTTGTTGGAGATCAAGAAAAGTTTGGTAAAAACAAATGAGCACCACTTAAGCGTTCGTGTTATCCGTATATTATTTAAAAAAAGAATATCGAACTAAGAAGTTGAAAATAAATATAGTTTAAAAAACTAAAAAAAAACATGCTTTTAAAGAATATCAAACTAAAAAGTTAAAAATAATTTTAAAATTTAATTTATGACAATAGTATTTAAACAATACTAGTATAAATGAGAAAAAAACGTGAGGCGCTTAATATACAAAAATAATGGCACAAAGCGTATTTATTAAATATCGTTACCAACTCATTGACAATAGTTACGGGTCGTCTGAAGCCCGAAATTTCACCAGCAGTCTCACCAAGGAGCATCATTCAGTATCCAGCTGCATCCAGTGATACTGAAAGTCAACCCCAATGTAGTTTTGGAAAGGCTAGGTAAATAATGGATCGAATATGTGATGTGTGTAAAGAATATTCTATCCATGTATAGTCCGCTTTATTGATCCAGTAGTCGCAAAAGATTCTGCTTCTGCTAAGCCATAAGGTCCTAGCGTCAATGCCCAAGTCGGAAAGAGAGAACAAAATTATCCTACCAGAAATTTCTACGTAGGAACATGGAGTCTGGACTTACGTAACATTCAAACTTCTGCCAAACACGCTTAGGCGGTATAAAGGCGTTATGTTAACAGATCAAACAGAAAATATTGGAGTCATTTCTCAATGGATTTCGGCGCCGGTTTTGTTCGCAACCTAAACTAATTCAATGATCAGTGTATTTTTTTCTATCTATTTTGTTAAGAAAAGGAAGGAAGATAAATGTTATTTAAGTCCTGTCAAATAAAGATACTTCATAGGCCATAACACCGGCCGCCGGCAGAAGTTACCACCCACCAGACAAAGCCTTGCCGCCAAGCGATTTGTCGTGTTCCTACATGATGTCTGGTGAAGCCGTACGGAGGACGAGTCTGAGCAGTTGTGTTGCGATGTGTGCCGGGTACGATGCGCCAAATGTTGTAGTGTTGGGAGTTTGGTCGTGGAGGGTCTTCAGATCAATCTCCCTTTGGCGCAGCATCGTTGGTCGTGTTGTTAGGTTTAACACTGCATCACCTCGCTCAACTGCCGTCTTCGTTCCTATTCGCTCAATCTGAGTGAATAGGTTCTTAATAAACTAGAGCGCTTTACCATCAACGATCGTATCACTGCTTCCCATCAGGCGGGATTGCGGTCAAGCGCTAGTTTATAATTATTAAAAAAAAAGACAGTTTAGACGTTTTTAAAAACATGGCGTCTATAAATACGTCAATTTACATCAGTCACAGATTAATTGGACAAGGAAATGTTAATACCAGGTCAATCAGAAAGTATTGCGACAAAAAGTTTTTATGTATGAAAAACTGGCCAGTTATAATTTATTTAAAAAGTATAATTACTTATAACTTACAAATAATAGGTACGTTCCAAATTCAAAACTTACCTCCACATTTTTTGCGAGCTAATTAAAACTATCGTGTCTCTTTGAAAAATAGGTTTTGCGTCGAGACCATTTTCGCGCTATAATTTTTTACGATTTTAAATGTCGCCTCAAACCAGACGAGTCGTACAATAGCCTTCAAATGGCATTCATGGATGAAAGCCCTTCTAAGGCAACCATCGGTGCATCGGTGGTATAATGAATTTAAGCGCGGTCGACTAACTTTGGGGGATGAAGAAAGAAGTGACCGACGGTTTGGGTGTTTTAAAACGAATCAACGTCTACCAAAGTGAAGCGATCTAGAAGCAGGGGTAAGATTTTGACGGCGAGCTTTTTCAGTTTGACTTGCTACTTGGGAGTTAATTCCTTTACAAAATCAAAGAAGCATTAACGCTGAATGATATACTACCAAATGTTTGACGGAAGGTTTCTCTGTTGTGAGCAATAAGAGACCAAACACAGGGCTCCGTGGGTTACTGCTTCACCATGACAATGCGCACGCCCACACTGCAGTATAAACGAAGGACTTCCTGGACAGTACACCGGTCAAACTCCTGGGTCACCCTCCTTACAGCTCTGGCCCAGCAGCGTGTGACTTCTTCTTACTTCCAAAAATAAAAGATCAGTTCAAAGTGATACAATTTTATCGCCGGATGATGCACTGTCTGCAGTGTTAGTGAAAGTGTTTCAAACACTGTTCCAAAAGCATGATTCTTTGTATAGAGGCTGGTGGAGAATACCTTGAAAAGATGTAATAAAAATATATGTACCTATAGAATGTTTTATTTTTTATTATAAACAATATTTTCTAAGTGTCCCACGTATGTTATCTTCTGTCCTTTTCTTATTGAAATATAAAGAAAAAGAAGTACTGATCATATTTTTAGTTTAATTTATGAACAAGAAAATCGGGAATAACCTGCAAAAAAAATAGCCTTTAATGACAATTCCCGCTATTCATAAACGCTGCTTAAAGGTAACTAGTGATTAGCGATTCTATAAGCATACATTTTTGACCTTATAACGTCACTTTACTTTAATCACTGTTTATGAATAAACCCCTTAAACACTGGAGTGTTTATTCATAATGGATGATTTAAGCTAAGTGGTGTTAAAGGCCAAAAATGTATGGTTAAATAATCGCTAATCACTACTTAACTTTAAGCAGCGTTTATGAATAAGGGGGTATAAGATTAGTGGTATTTTTTCTAATTTATCGTTCGTTCCGAAATCTTTCCATTATGCAATAAATAAGATGGATTGAGGAAAGCAATCGAATAAAATTTTCTATTTCGTTAATCAAAGCAATAGTGAGTATTTATTCTTTTAATCAACGTCAATCAAATTGCTTCGCCTGAAAATTCTAAGTACTTGAAAGTGACGAAAATTAAATTCACAAACTCCAACAGGTACTTTGGATTTTCAAATACCCTGATGCTAATTCAGCAGTCATCGACTCAAAACAAATACCATTTAGATATTGTCAACAGTTTGGTCCCCATTTAGCATAATATCGGTACAAAATTGAGAGCAAAAGTGCCATTTGTGCTCTGTTGGAAGAGCAAATAATACAGAACTGAGGTGACATTAGCAACTCTCTGTAGGCAATGAGATTTAAATGTAGATTACTATAATAAGAACTTACCACCATAGAACGTATTACTTAAAGTTACGAATTTTGAAACCTTAGTTACTCTTTTACGCAGTGGGTTTAATTATATGAATAGTGTTTAAAGTAGGTATTTATTTATTTTATTATTTATGTACACACAATAAAATACATAAGGATAAGACAAATGTAAAATATAAGTACAAAGGTGCTACTTATTTCTTAAGAAATTTCTTCCAGCAGACCTGCGAAAGGAGAAGTGATAAGTATAAAAGTAATATTATTAAATTTACATAAACATTATCCTAGTCCACAAATAATTGAGTTTTCTCAAATAATACATAATACTAAAATATGTATATATAACAAACAAATAAAAACACAGCATTCTTACATATAGGGTGTATCTGACATCGTAACGCAAGCTTCGCGAAAAGGCTAGGCCGCACGCCACTAATAAAATTATGATAGTAATTTATGTCGTTAATGAACGGTTACAGAAATAACAATGTTTAAAAAAAGTGTCGGCTCGGCCTTTGAACGTTGCAAGCGTGCCGCCGTGCGGGTTTGTAGGTATGACGTTGATCCCTGATGTGAACTCTATTAAATCAGCTGATAAGATAGTTTTTCGAGTTTTGTTTTCATTGCGCTTTTTTGTGTAATTAATGAAATAATTAATTTTTACTTTAGAATCTTATTGGGTTATAAAAGTGTAGCAATTATGAACGTGTCATGTGAGGGTGTCTCTGACATCGACGTACAAACGAGTACCATGGATTCAGTACATGATTCTGAATCCCCCACAAGTTGAATTTTCGACGGTTTTTTCCTGAATTAAAAAAATAATATGCAGGTTTTTTCACTTTAAACTATTTATTAATTGCTATACTTTTGTAACCCAATAAGATTTTAAAGTAAAATTTAATTATTTCGCTAATTACACAAAAAAGACAAAACTCGAAAAACTATCTTACCACCTGATTTGATAGAGTTCACATCAAGGATCAACGTCATACCTACAAACCCGCACGGCCGCACGCTTGCAACGTTCAAAGACCGAACCGACACATTTTTTTAAACACTGTTATTTTTGTAACCGCTCATTAACGATATAAATGACAAGGACAAGGACAAGACAAGGTTTTGCCGCCAAGCGATTCGTCGTGTTCCGGGATGATGTCTGGTGAAGCCGTACGGAGGACGGGTCTGAGCAGTTGTGTTGCGATGTGTGCCGGGTACGATGCGCCAAATAGTGTTGTTTGGGAAGTTTGGTCGTGGAGAGTCTCCAAATCAATCTCCCTCTGGCACAGCATCGTTGGTCGTGTTGGTCTTGGGTTTAACATTGCATCACCTCGCTCAACTACCGTTATCCTTCCTATTCCTAAGTTTTTTAAGTGAATAGGCTTAATAAACTAGTGCGCTTTACCATAAACGATTGTATTACTGCTTTGCGGGATTGCAGTCAAGCACTACTTTATAAATTATAAAAAAAAAAAAATGACTATCATCATTTTATTAGTGGCATGCGGTCTAGCCTTTTCACGAAGTTTGCGTTACGGTGTCAGATACAGCCTGTATAGATGAGAAATATCAATTGTATGGTTTTAGTTTCTGAATCTAATCGGTGATTTTAACGTCACTATGACAAGCTGGTCACGTCTCATCAGTTATGTTAACGTCCCATATGATAAGAGGCAGGTCTATTGCTATCATTCGGGTACACTGTATCAACATTCTGGGCTACTTGTAAGAAATTCCAGAAGGAAAAATGCGAAAACGCTTTGTCCTACCTCATGTTGTATGAAGTAGTAACGTTTAGTTTACGGTTTACCATATTCAGTTACATGAAAGTCTTTTTATAATTTATTTTTTGATGGGATGCTTTTAATTTTCTACAAACTTTTAAGGCAACACAAACATTGAGCACGCCACCATAGCGGCAGTAAGTCCCCTCTTTGAGGTGTGGGTAGAAAATCGCCACGCCGTCCTCACCTTCCGCCTGATGATGGTCCTCACTGGACACGGCTGTTTAGGGAGGTTTCTATTCCGGATAAGGCGGGAGGAAACGCCAGGGTGTCACCATTGTGGGGATCGCCCTGAAGACACGATGGAGCATACGGTGGCGGTCTGCCCGGCTTGGGCAGAGCACCGCCGTGTCCTCGTGGCGGCGTTCGGCCGCGATCTCTCGCGTCCGGTCCTAGACCAGGCCATGGTCTGGAGCGAGAGTGCATGGCAGGCTGTCACCTCCTTCTCAAACAGTGATGCCGGCAACATCAGAACAAAAAATATTCTCATAGACTGCGGTACTAACCTTGACATTACTTTTTACAGCAATAACGTTTTCTTCATGTGGTTTCCGACGATGGTGAACTCTTTCTTCACGACCGTTACAGAAGACACCACTTTCTGTGAGAAGATTGTAGCAAATATTACTCCTGTTCAACTTAATGTAAGTAAAATGGATGTACAGAAAACACATCTAGATAATACAATCTTTCAAATGAAGTTATTAGATTTACAACTTCATCGCTTAAACATTAAGGCTCAAGGTTGATTGGGAATAGTCGACAGTTTCGGGAGCTTGACTTGCTGTCGTCTTTACATTTACTCTTAGTAAACTCAGAGTCTCAATTTCATCACCATCATCATCAGCCACTACTCGTCGAATGCTGGACACAGGCCTCCTCCATGGCACGCCAACAAGTTCGATCCTGAGCAGTTCTCCGCCAGCCACTACCAGCCACCTTTTGATGTCGTCGCTCCATCTCGCCCAAGGGCATCCTACGCTACGTTTGCCGGACGCGGTCTCCACTCGAGAACTTGTTTACCCCAACGGTTGTCGGTCCTGCGGTATACGAGTATGTATGTGACCAGCCCATTGCCACTTCAGCTTGCTAATCCTCTCAGCTATGTCGGTGACTCTGGTCCTCTGTAGGTCCACCTCATTTCTGATGCGATCCTTCAGAAAGACGCCCAATATAGCCCACTCCATAGCGTTCAAACTTTACTACAATTAATTGTCATGAGGGGTTTGTCGCTAAGTACCTAATAACAGTCTCATGGGTCCATCAACCAGGTTAAGCTACACTTACTGCAGTTCATTTTTGGATGGGTCCGTGTTTACATAAAAAGAACCTCCGTGCCTCCCAAAGCACGTTAAGCCTTCAGTTTCGGCTGTCATTCATAATCAAAAAATCAAAATCAGAGCATTCATTTCAAATAAACCAGTTACAGGCACTTTTGAATTGTCAGAAGGTCGGTCAGTCAGTAAGATGAAGCTAGTCGCCCATAGTTCTTTGAAAACTGGTATTCGGCTGAGTTTGATTAGACTGGAAGCCGACCCCTACATAGTTGGAAAAAGGCAGACAAATGATGAGATCATGGTTCGATCGATCAAGCCGCAGTTTTTCTGTGTATAAGTGACCATCTTTATATACTATGATCCACCATGCCTTGAAAAGCACGTTAATCCGTTGATACCAGCTGGCCGGGTAGTCACACTCCTGGGACACATACCTCGTCTCGGTGAGAGGTAGTGGGCCATAATCTAGATATCACAATACATGTCTTCGAAGTTTTTGCCTCTAGAACATGCCGGTTTCCTTACGATGTTTTCCATCACCGTTTTGAGAGCAGTGGTGATGAAATAATTTATACAAAGTAAAGCGCCTAACGGGGTTCGAACTTACGACCTACATCTCGTAGCTCGAGGCCGATACCATTAGGCTACCACTGCTCTCAAATAGG
The DNA here is from genome assembly GCA_037179545.1 of Sesamia inferens. Classification (NCBI taxonomy): domain Eukaryota; kingdom Metazoa; phylum Arthropoda; class Insecta; order Lepidoptera; family Noctuidae; genus Sesamia; species Sesamia inferens. The sequence goes on from CM073929.1 coordinate 30,488,657, forward strand.
CATCGGCTCCGTAAATAAAGGTATTCCAGCAGAGTTGGCAAAAGACTAGGTAGATTAATTTCAACTTGAATTAATTTTAATATTCTATGGAATAATTTGCTTAATTAATCTGTTTTCATGTCAGTTCCAAGATTCAGCCTTTTGATTTCCAAATCACTTTCACGATATTTAGGTGGTCTTTGAGAAACAAAATCTTTTGCCTTCTTCAGTTACTTGAATTGGCTAGTAAAACTCCGCGAACGAGATTGTGTTGAATAATCCAAAAAAAGTCCAAAAAGAGATATGACTTTTTTTTTGGGGGACGATCCCTCTTTTTTCTTTGACGTCGTATTTAGAAAATCAAAAACAAAAGTCATTTATTCAAATATATATATATAATAAATAAATAATAAATAATGTATTTTCTTGTTTTCATATTGTATAAAGTCATGTGTTTTTGTTTAATGAAAAGACAGCTGTGCTGCTGAGGAGTTTGTTCCGCTACTTCTTCTTCCCAGCGATAGAACTAGGAAGTGCCGATTGGTGGATGTAATATTGACGTTCAAAAAGTGCTAATTCGCAGCCTAATTTGAATAAATGTCTTTTGACTTTGATTCTATTAGACAGAAACAAAGTGCCCGTTTACAACGGTTAAGTCATGCCGGTTTTAGAGGATTCTTTTGGCATGCCCAAATAGACTCAGTCTTTTCTTCTGATAACTTCACAGATGTTTTGAATTTTGATTGGTCACTATTGTCACGTCTGTAAAGTTATCAGAAAAAAAAAAACATTTGTACAAACTGATATTTCAAGTAACGGACGTTAATGGCACCAAAAAAGAATCTTATCTATTAATTTATTTTTTGTTTTATCATCTAACACGATAGCAATATCAATCACATCGGCGGTGTTTTGCTTGCAATTCGGTCCTGTATTTCTTAATATCATTTGGGGTTCCGTACCCAAACTGGATAAACGGGAGCCTATTAATAGACCCCGCTGTCTGTATGTTTGTGGGTCTGTCTGTCAGATATGTCTGTGTATTTGTCTGTCTATGTATTATGAACCGTTATAGTTAGACAGTTGAAATGTTTACAGATGAAGTATTGCTGTTGCGACTAGTAATAACAAATACGAAAAACTTAAAGTTTTTAAATACCAAAAGTTTCATACCCGAGTTTATTTCCTGCTTAGCCACTTTTTTCTTAACATTTAACTTATTATTTATTACTTTCGTGTCAACTGTCAAGTGACATATGGATAAAATAATTTGGTAAAAATGAAAATATTATTGTAATATAAATATTGCAAATGTATTGTTGCAGACAGTGAAATGTTATAAGAGTGTGTCTGTTAATAACATCAATCGTGAAAATCGACTATAGTGCAGTGCTTTGTGTCCCGGATACATTAGACAACGCTTCACTACTAGGCTGTCTTACCTTGGAACTTACTAAGTAAGGAACTAGAGCATCGAGCACCTCTTTTCACACAAAAGATTTTGCAATCCATTGCCTGTTAATACCTTCTCTGTAAACTAAAGTGATTCTGGACCAAGCCGGCTATGTCTGTCCATCGCAGTCCACCACAAAAGGGCAAAAAGAATATAAATGAGCGAACTTATGTATTACAATATGAACCTGAGGAGGATTTGGAAGAAAATGAGCATGATAATGTGTCCTTCAGGACTAAAAAAAGACGAGCTTTGAGAACGCCTCCTGAAACTAAAAATGCGAATGCCACGAGTATGGGTAATGTTATGCAGGAAATGCGTACTCTGTTTAGTTCTCTGGAAGCGGAACAATATTTACGCTTTCGTGAGTTGCAAACGACTTTAGAGAAACAGAGTGAAGAGATTAAGGAAAGTATCAGTTTCTTATCAGAAAAGTACGACGTGGCTCTGAACAGAATTGATTCGCTGCAAAATGAGAGGAAGGAAGACAAGAAGCGTATTATTGCGTTAGAGGAACGGGTAAATTATTTGGAAGGGAAAACCTGTTCCACAACAATTGAAATTAGAAATGTGCCAAAGCTGATCTCCGAACAGAATAAGTTTGAGGGAAAAGAGGACCTTAGCAAATTTATGTCTGATCTGGGCAAGATAGTTGATGCTGAGATTAAAGATAGTGACATCAAAGATATCTACCGAATAAAGCCACATGAAAAATCAAATGGCACAGGTACTATCATTACTGAGTTTACTACGGTACTAAAAAAAGAAAAAGTTCTAACAGCTACAAAAAAATTTAACAAAGCCAAAGAATTAAATGATAAGTTACATACAGAACATCTGTGTCTGAAAGGAGAAAGGAAGCCCATCTTTGTGTCTGAGTGTGTCACAAAAAAGACAGCCAAATTATTTTCTCAAGTCCGTGAATTTGCTAAAACAAAGAGCTACGCATGCTGGATTTTTCGTGGAACAGTTTTTCTACGTCTCGAAGATAACAAACGCGTGCAGATCAAGTCGGAGCATGATCTCACCAGCATTCAAAACAAATCGTAACTTTCACCGTTTTTACCTTTCTGTAGTTATGATTTGTATAATTCTAATTTATTTATTTTCTTCAAGCGAAAATTTTATCATTTTTGATTGTAAACTCATCTACAAGAAACAAAAAAATACTCATAATTCCATCAATCACTTTACTCTACACTTGTACATTAGACACTCTTTAAAGACATATTATGCCCTAACAAACAGTAACACACATAAGACAAGCGCAAAAACACCGATACAGTATACACATTTTAAGCAATGGCCAGCAAGGACAAGAATTACTTATTATTTTAAAAATGGCTACCGCGTGTAATTCATTACAGACACTACAAGATATAGACAACATACAGCTTGCTAAATCGGTCACATGCGACTGTACAGATCTTGTCAAACACATATCCATTCACAATAATGACTTTACTATAATTTCCCAAAATATTAGAGGCATTTACTGCAATTTCGACGACTTTTTAGTTTCATTGTCTAGTCTTAAATTTGAACCAGATATCAGTATATTAACGGAATGCCAACTTAATTTAACTAAACCAATTCCGCAACTAGATAATTATAACTGTTATTATACCACAAACCTTACAAATAAACATGATGGAGTCGTCGCATATGTGAAAAAATCTTTAAAACATAAAGTTGCAGAAGTTGAGCTTTTACACGCATCCTGCCTACAAATCGAGGTACTAAATAATATTGTCTTAGGTGTATACAGATCTCCTGCAAATTTAAATGCAGATAATTTTATTGACTCTTTAGGCTTACATTTAGAATCACTAAATATACAAAAAAAAAACATTGTGATTACAGGAGACATAAATATTAACTTGATATCTAGGGAAACAGAACAACATTACGAACATAAAAATAGAATAAATTACCTTACTATGTTATCGTCATACGGAATTTTGGCTGGGCATACACTACCCACTAGGGAAATGAATTGTCTTGATCATTTTATGTTAAAAATTAATCCGAAAAAAATATCTGCTTTTATAGCTATCTTACGTACTACCACTACTGATCACTACACCACCTTTCTTTCCTTGGCAAAAACAAAAGACAAAATCGCTCCAGATAAAAATAAAACAACGATAGACTTTGACAATGCTCTCCTATGCTTGCAAAATAAAAATTTAACTGAACTTCTATTAATTGATGACCCAAATGTGGTTATAATATCTTTAATAGATAAAATAACGGAATCATTGTCTGCTAATACACGTACTATTACAGTACCAAGTAGTAAACGTTTATTAAAACCCTGGATAACACCAGGTATTCTGAGATGTATTCGGAATCGTAATGCTTTACAGCAAAAGGCACGAAATGATCCGCATAATGAAATTGCCAAAATGACATATACAAGGTATAGAAACTATTGCAATAATCTCATAAAAAAGCTAAAAAGAAAGTATAATAGGGAACAAATAACTAGTGCTATCAAAAACAATAGACTTCTTTGGAAAAATATAAAAAATATCACTTATACTAATAAATCACGAAAAGAGTGCTTGGATTTGTTACAGATTAAATCATCTCCCATGGAGTCTGCTAATTTTATAAATGAATATTTTGCAAGTATAGGCAGAGATCTGGCCCAAAACATCGCTTCAGGCTCTAACTTATCTGGTAAACTCCTTAATAAAACGCCATCGCTATCAAGCTCAATGGTTCTTCTAGATACCGATCCACACGAAATTTGTACTACGCTAATGAATTTACGATCTGATAGTGCCCCCGGATGGGACAATATACCAACTTGTTTCTTGAAACTAGCTAAAAATGAAATTGTACCAATTATCACTCATCTAGCCAATTTATGCTTTCAAAAAGGTGTTTTTCCAGCCCCCTTAAAAAAATCCATTATAACACCTGTGTATAAGGGTGGAGATAGAGACGATGTCAACAATTATAGGCCTATTTCCGTTTTACCTGCAATATCCAAAATCATAGAAAAATTGTTAAACACTCGTCTCTTGCAGTATTTAAATAAATTTGATATTCTGTCACCTTCCCAATTTGGATTTAGACAAAAAAAGTCAACTGAAGATGCTGTGATAGCATTAACTTCTTTGGTAACCGAACAACTTGACCAAGGAAACAAATGTATGGCTGCCTTTCTTGATCTTAAAAAAGCTTTTGACACCGTCTCTACTTCCATTATTCTACAGAAACTTGAAGCAATTGGAATTCGTGAAATACCACTTGCACTTTTTAAGGATTATCTTTCCGGTAGAATGCAAAAAGTGAAACTTAACAAAACTGTCAGTGAGGATGCAGATGTGTCATACGGCGTACCCCAAGGAAGTGTACTAGGACCCACACTTTTTTTAATTTACATTAATGACCTCTGCAACATGAGGATCCATAACGCTAAAGTATTCTCATACGCCGATGATACAACTGTCGTCTTCTCAGGTAAAACATGGGATGAAGTTAAAAACTTTGCAGAAGAAGGTTTAGCTCTTATTACAACTTGGTTAAAAAGAAACCTTCTCACTCTGAACACTAACAAAACCAACTTCATTTGTTTTAATATTTATAATCAATTTCAACCAGAAAAAGAATTTAATTTAAGAATCCATATGTGTGACACTACTACAGAAACTTGCACCAATTGCCCTATTATCCAACAAGTTAACCAAATAAAGTATCTAGGAGTTATCATTGACCAGCGTCTTTCCTGGCATCCTCAACTAGAACAAGTCATAAGCAGAGTACGGAAACTGATCTGGATTTTCAAAGAGTTGAGATATGTTGTACCCGGGAGAATAAATGAAAATAAAAATAATGACAATCAAAGAAATTTATTAAATGAAATTTATGTATCGTTAGTCCAGTCTGTTTTGATATATTGCATAACTATATGGGGTGGAGCAACGAAATCTAGATTTCTTGAATTAGAACGTGCTCAGAGAGCAATAATTAAAGTAATGTACTTCAAAAAAAGAATATTTTCTACTACAAAGCTTTATGAATTATGTAATCTACTATCAGTAAGAAAATTATACATTCTACATATCATGCTCAAAACGCACAAGGAGACACCATACGATGCTAAGATACTAAAAAAAAGAAATAAATATTGCATACTAAACGTTCCCAAAACTAAAACGGAATTTGCTAGCAGACAATTCAAAAAACGCTCATCCTTTTTATATAATAAGATTAATAAAGTCATATACGTCTATGACAAAAAATTATTGCAATGCAAAAAAGAATTAACAATCTGGCTACATAATTTAAATTACAATGATACAGAGGGTCTCTTGCAAGGAGTGACCTAATAGAGCGTCATTAAATTGAACAAATAACATTTCTTATATTTATTCACGCACACAATACTCACACACACACACACAGGCACACACACACCAACATGCACACACACCTCCCACACGCACACAATCATACAATTAGTCGCATTATATTATTTATTATTATTTTTTCTCGTTTCCCTTTTTGTTACTTTCATATTTACAATTAATGGAGCCTTCAACTACAGGCATTTCTATGCCTAAATGGAGACTCATTGACATGTAATGTAAGACAAATTTATATGAAATAAACTTATTATTATTCCGTTTATTTTTATATATATACATATTAATTTACATTTTTAAATATTTGTAAAAAAAAAACATAAAAACATTTAAAAATATAAAAAATAGTGTTCCACCGATGGCGGGAGCAGGGTCCAAGCTACCGGTGGTTAGAGCTACAGAGACAGGAACCTTCTCACGATGCGGGCCGTATCGAGGAGTACTGCCTTTTGAATCTGGCCCTTGATCCAACTGCCTAACGAGAGCCTCAATAGATGTTGGTCGAGGCTCTTGGCTATCAGACCATTGGCCGATACGACAATCGGTACAATGACAGCCGAGTTCACATTCCACATGTCAACAACCTCGTGCGCCAAGTCGAGATATTTAATTTGTTTCTCTTTCTCAGCTTTCACGAGATTCCCGTCATGTGGAATGGTAACATCGACAATCATTGCGAGGCGCGCTAATCGATCTATCACTACTATATCAGGCTTATTTGCAACAATAGTCCTGTCAGTAATGATAGACCGATCCCAGTATAACGTGACATGGCCATTTTCAAGAACTGGGTCGGGCACATACTTATAATACGGTACCTCAGAATCCACAAGTTTATATTTTAAAGCAAGTTGCTGGTGGATAATCCTAGCTACTTGGTTATGCCTGTGCAAATACTCGCCATTAGCCAAACGAGAGCAACCAGAGATAATATGTCTGATGGACTCACCCGGATGGTGACATGCCCGACACACGTCAATCGTCCCGTCCTTCATAATATATCTCCGGTAGTTATTCGTTAAGATAACTTCGTCCATAATTGCACAGACGAAACCTTCAGTTTCCCCGAAAAGGTCACTGAATCGTAGCCAGGATACGGAGGCTAAGAAGTCTACATCGGGCTCATGAAGAGCCCGATAAAATCGCCCGTGAAGTTCCTTGCTTTGCCATATCATCTTGCGGTCATCAGTGGTAAGTATTATAGGCTTGTGCCAGTTCTCTTTCGCCATGGATAGCGGGGTAAGCCCCTTGTCCACCGTGACCACATCATGATGCATACCCACTACGGTTTTTAAAAAATGTTCTCTGAGACTGCATACTTCTCGGTTGTGGAGGATCTTCGCATTTAAAAAGCCTCGACCCCCGCACTTCCGCGGAATATACAGTCTCATCACCGATGATCGTGGATGATGCATCCTGTTTGCTGTCAGCAGTGTACGGACCCTTCTATCCAGGGCGTCGAGTTCGGTCTGAGTCCATTTAAGTATGCCGAAAGAGTACATCAAAACCGGCATGACCCACCCGTTGAAGGCGCGCACCTTATTTCCGCCCGAAAGAAGACTTTTTAATACCTTCTTCAGGCGACCAAAGAAGCGCTCCTTCAACGTTTGCTTCATGTCAGCATCGTTGATACCTAACGCTTCCGACATACCCAAATATTTATAGCTCTCGAATGAGGAGAGGGATCTAAGGTGTATGGAATCTGGGAGTGTAATTCTCTCGGATTCCATAATCTCCCCCCGCTTTACATGCATGACTGCACATTTGTCCACACCAAATTCCATTCTGATGCCACTACTAAAAGTTTCAGTTACATTCAGTAGCTTCATCAGATGCAATTTATTGGGGGCAAAGAGTTTCAAATCATCCATGTAGAGAAGGTGAGATATGACCTGACCGCCTCTCTTCAATCGATAACCCAGACCTGAATCCTCCAGCAGTGTGCTTAGAGGATTCAGAGCTAAGCAGAACCATAGTGGACTCAGACTGTCGCCCTGGAATATTCCCCGCTTAATCCATACAGGTTCATCATTCCCCTGGATCTGTCGACTCCCTGGATAGCGAAGGACTGTCTTCCATTGCCCCATACACGACTTAAGGAAAGTGCGTAGAGTTGCATTTATCTTGTACAACTCCAGCACCCTCAAAAGCCATGTATGTGGCACCGAATCGTAGGCCTTCTTATAATCTATCCAGCAGGTTGAGAGATCCTTGCGGGATCGGCGAACCTGTTGGCTGATGGCCATGTCTATGAGGAGTAGCTCCTTAGTACCACGGGACCCGCTCCTACATCCATTTTGAGAGACAGACATGATGGTGTTGCTGTCAAGATGTTTGTTTATTTTAGCTTTCAAAATGGATGTAAGAACTTTATAGACCGTTGGTAAACAAGTGATCGGTCTATAATTTTTGGGTTCCGCGGTGCTACCTGATTTATGGAGCAGGTGGGTGATTCCAGTTGTTAAGAACTGGGGTAGCGAACCAGAATCTAAGGATGACTGGAATTGAGATGCCAAACAAGTGTGTGAACTACTTAGCCATTTTAACCAAAAGTTATGCAGCCCGTCCGGTCCCGGTGATTTCCAGTTCGGTAACGAACGGACTGCTGTGGCTACGTCTGATGATGTTATGAAAATACTATCCATTTCTGGTAAGTTTTCACACCCCTGTTTGATATCCTGTATCCAGTCACCCTCAGTGTGACAAACGGATACCGACCATATACCGCGCCAGAATGCACTTGTGGTGGCATCATCTGGGCGGTACACGTCAGCCTCGTTTTGTTCTGGTCGCTCCCAAGTTCTGTATACCCACCTCTCATCGCTCTGGAACATGCGATTCTGCGTATATCGATCCACTCGCCGCTTATACCGCCGAATACGGCTCGCCCATGCACAAACTTTCTGCTTCAGGAAGTCGATGCGCTCTGTGACATTATTTATGTATTCTCGAGGGCTGATACCAGTCCCCGAGAATGCCTGTCTCACAAAGCGCATCACTCGTGGTCGAGTATTGCCCTCCCTGAAGCAGTATAGTTTGCCGATGAGTACCCTGGTCCCATCGATACGACGCTCGATTCTGCGTTGCCAGGCTGGTACGGCTGGTTTTGGTCGAGTAGCTTCGTCATAATTTGGAAACTTGACTTTGGCTAATCGACATGCCGCTACAGCCGCGCAATACAGGATCGAGTGTGTATCAATGAGATCCTCGCTGCTCTCGAAGAAATTCTTGAGCTGCGAGTCCAAAGCACACACCAGCGCCCTATTTTTTTTATGCATAGGTAGCCGTGGTAACCGGGGTCTAAGGTTGGTCGGAGTGGATCTATAGTCGCGGAACGCATCCTCCAGTGCGCTCCTCAGTCGATTGTTATACTGGCTACTTACTGTTTCAACCCTATCGTCCTCTTCTTCGATACGATTGGACCGCGGCGGAACAGCATCAATAATTGACGCCTGTGCCGCGGTCTGGGTCAGAGTCGGGGCGATTTGGTTGCTCAGTACCTCTGAGCGCAGCCTATCAAGTGCGATATCGTCCAACCTGTGATTGCGTTGGATGACGCGCACCTGATCCGACAGTCGTTGGGCCGAGACGTTGACAGTTGGTTCCAGTGCCTGAAACAAAGACAGCATCCTTTCACGGTACGCAGTGAGGTTAGTTCCCCCCTCTGTAGCCCCGTAATATGCGCGCATGACGTTCTCATTCATAGTCTGAGTCCATCTCATGCGCTGCACACAACCACCGGTAGCGGGGACCCGGCTCGGGGCCGGATGGCCCCTAAGTCCCAAGCTCTTCGGTGGCCGGCCTCTCCCCTGCCGACGCACAGGTGTTGGCGACGTCGGCGGAGAGAAATACTCGTCGCTCGAGCTCGACGCAACTACCGCGGCCGGTGTCGTCACAGCGTTCACAGTGAGGCTGGAGACCGGCGGCGGCGAGGCGGAGCTGGGCGACGAGTCCGGGGGTGGTGAGCGTGCACGTCGAGCGGCAGATCTTGTCAACATTTCATACTTATTTTTCTATTTTGTATTGTTGTATTGTACATAATTATATATTTTCCGAGGTGACATGACAGATGTCACCTCCAAAGATTCGGTAATTTTATCATTGTAGATATGTTTAAAAACACTTTTTATATAAATTTTAAACTGCTTTCAGTTTGGGTTTCGGTTTTTGTTGAATATTTCACAGAATCGTAATGAAAAACTGATATAAAATATTATTTCTTAAATTGATAAAAAAATATGATGTTGACGTTTGCGGTGTTGCCAGTTTATTATTTAAACTGGATTATTATTTATTTATTATTTATTTATTTGTTTATTATTTACCAGCCATCCTGGTAGATATGGTGCACCAGCCTGCAGCCAGCATGGTCATCTTCATTGCCATCCAGCTGACCGGCATCTGTATCGGAACTGTGGGGTCTTATTACGTTGATTTATTTCCTACTTCATACAGGTCAGTGTTTAACTATTATGTATACTTTGAAGTAGACTTGTTCTCTGTCCTCAGGCTAGGTGGCCTCGGTGGTGGACTATCTTCACAGGATGGCTGGTAGTAACTGGATGAGACTTGGCAAAATCTGAGTTGAATGGTGTAAAATAGGAGAGGCCTGTTTCCAGTAGTGAACTGCCATAGGCCAGGTATATAATCCAAAAATGTAGTTATACTGCTTGATGATAAAAGAGGAAGATGGTCGTAGTAAAATCGGGTCGAACATCTTTACAAAGAGACGTATACCTCACATTTCCATCGCGAAACCATTGCAGCGAAACCGTAGTAGTTTCGCCATGACTAACATAGTGTACGATAAGCGAAACCGAAGTGAAACTGCTTTTCTATCGCATAGTTTTGACTATGATTCTATCTCTTTCCCGTGTGAATCAACTGCATAACATTTCACGGCATGAATCACTAAATAACATAGTAAATATATCATATGGTTTCGCATCATTGTTGGCCGATGTGTGCTAAGGTCCTTAAAACTAAAGAAATTAAACAGTTGTTTGATAAACAATATAGCCAGATAATAAAGGATTTAAGTCTATTCATTGAATAAAAACGTCTATTATATTTAGGTTGGAGAACAAAAATAGTAATTAATTTTTGTGTAAGAAGTGAAAAAGACACATTTATCTCGCCACAAGTTGTAAGTATCAGCTTTAGGATAGTCTAAAACTTAGATAAAGGGCATATCAAAGTTGCTTTAAAATTTAACTTACAGTTTGTAAAACTTTCATCTCTTGAGAAGTGTCTGGGAACTGTTTTCGTTTCTTTTGGCTGGTCAAGGAATTAAGTAGTCACACTGAGATAGCTGAGTGTAATGAAACCAGTTGAAACTATTCAATCGTTTCTCTTAATATACATATTTTTTACCTATTTTTATAAAAAATAACTCTAATTGAAAAACGTATTTACTTAAATAAAAACATTATATTTAAGTAAACAAATTTATTTATAAACGGCGATGCAAATTTTCGTAGAGGTATTATGTTAGGTAGGTATGTTTTCTGATCCATTTGTTTACATTTTCATCTTATACTTTTGAGAGAGGCCACACATGAGTATCGATAACCTTAAATAGAACATTCTTGATTATAATTATACTTATCACAAATGTAATTTAAATGTTCAATCTTGACATCATCCCCTTTATTCATAAAAGTCACTTAAAGTTAACTACTGATTAGCGATTGTTTAACTATACATTTTAAACGTTTGCACATTGCTTAACCTTAATCATCGTTTATGAATAAACCCCTTAAACACTGTGGTGTTTATTCATAGTCAATGATTAAAGTTAAGTGTCGTTAAAATGTCAAAAATGTACGGTTAAAGAATCGCTAGTCACTAGTTAACTTTAAGCAACGTTTTTGAATAAGGGGGCATATCTCAAAATTTTTCAATGGTTATTCCCAATTTTTTTTTTATCCTGCTTATATTATTTATAATATGAATGTTTAATATTGATTATATTAATTATTATTATAATTTTATTTTATGTTTCTAATTTTACAAGTTGGATTTATCATTTTTAATTGATTTTCACTATTTGTATTGTTTACACCTAGTTCTATGTGCATGCTGTGGTCTTCCGTAATTGGAGGAGCACACGTAAAAGAGCATTCCTCTATTATTGTGATTTTTCATTGTGTTTGTGTGTCCTTTCTTAGAGATCCCAATAAATAATTATGAATTACAGAACATTAAGATTATCAGGTCGACATGACGAATGTCGCGGGAAAACGCTGGATTCGGGAGGCGCAGGACCGGGTGCCGTGGATATCATTGGGGGAGGCCTATGTCCAGCAGTGAACGTCTGATGACAGAATATTAAGAAGATTAACTAGTAACGAATGAATGAGAGCCTATGCCCAGTAGACGGCTATGGGCTGATCATCACCCGCCTAGTCATTTCTCTCAACTTCGCTTCCAGTCTAACTGCATTCAGCTGAATACCAGTGTTTTACATGCAGCCACTGCCCATCTGACCTCTACAACCCAGTGACTGGTTAATACTATAAATCAAAATATATAAGACAAACTTAGTAAGACTGGTGTACTTCTGACTCCCCGTAACAACTGTCAACAAAGTACGAGTTAACGTACTTTCCGAAGCACGGCGGGGTCTCGGTATGTAAAGATGGTCACCCATCCACAAACCAACCGCGGCAAGCGTAGCTTAACCTGATCGATCGCCCTGTGCGGCTTTTATTATTTAGCCAGGAGTTTAATGGCTATGGGCTGATGATGATACTCTTTATGCACACCATTGTTCTCTATTCATAAACGTTGCTAAAAGTTAAATAGTGATTACTGGCTGTTTAACCATACTTTTTGATGTTTTAACGTCACTTAAACTTTAATCATTAAATTGTTTAAGGCGTCTAAAATGGAGGGTTAAACGGTCGCAAACCAGTTAGTTAACTTAAAGCAACGTTTATGATTAAAGGTGTTTATGTCCACCAGGGGCTTAGCAACCAGTCTTGGCATGATGTTCGCAAGGTTCGTGTGTCTCAGCGGAGTGAACATCGTCGGCGCGACCATCATTGACTACTGCCGGATCACTTTCTACTCCTGGGCAGTGTTTGTGTTCAGTAAGTACGAGCTGCACCCTGCGGCATGAGAATATCAGAATACAAAACATTTTATAAGGGGGGGCAAGTCAAATTTTTAGAGTGAGTAATCATCTTAGTACGCTATAGTAGCACGCGGTTATTTGGCAATTGTCAGTGTCTATTGCGTGGTATATTTAAACGTTAGAGATAAGTCCTCGTATATATTTTGTTTAGTAATTAGGGATATTCTTACATGTTCTGCGAGATTTGCTGGGGGGGGGGGGGGGGGTGCAACGTACCCGCATGGTTATAAACTATCTGTGTGCCATGTTTCATCGAAATCCGTCTAGCCGTTTGACTATGAAAAACTACAAAATACATAAATGGATACACTCACCCACAAACATTTGCCTTTAGTGAGATTTCTCAAATTAAAGAGTGACTGACCTGGGAATCGAAGTCAGAACCATTCTGCATTCATACAGCAGCCGTATACGCAATCGGGAGATCAAGGGGCCGATAAAGTAAGAGAAATTACTAACCAGTGAATCAAACAGAAAAAAAGCGGCCAAATGCAGATCGAACTCGCGATCTATAAGAAATAAAAAAGTAGCATTTGTTGTCATAGCGTCAACAGAAATAAATCTTTGAACTTTTCAATATTTCAAACGATTATACTTTCAGTTTCTGGAAACAGACAGTCAGAGGTTATTAAATAGAGTTTCGTTTTTTCCCTTGGTTTATGGAACCCTAAAACAAGATCGCTAACAGATGATAAATAAATCATTATTAATGAAACAGCTTCAAAACCAATCCGCACAGACGATCAATACCAAGGCGGATACGGAAGATAACAGCTCTAAATCTCATTTGTTCTTGTTACAGGTGGAGTATTAGCCGCATTAATGCTTCCATCCGAAGCAAAAACAGATTAAACAGAAAAGAAACAGGCTGTGAAAGTAATTTATTTTCTAGATTAATTTCTTACTAAACGTTGTTAAGACTCATAAAATTATTGTATTTTTTTCTCCTAGCTGTCATCGTTAGTAAAAATTATTATGAGATTAAAATAAATAATTTTAGACGTTCTATTTAATTATTGCCTAAAGCACTTCAATATCTTTTAAAAATTCGTGATATTTTTTCAGCTAGTAACATTAACACACAGTATTTTTATACTATTAAATTAAATAGTAAAAAACACACATGGAAAGAATCTGTGTAATCTGAAGTCTTAAATTAATTATTATCAACCCGCATTGGGCTCGCGTGGTAGATTATGGCACACTTCCTTTCTCCGAGAGGAGGCCCGTGTTCCAGGAGTAGGAACATTACCTATAAGCTGATTATAATAATTATTATTATTATTCCGAAGCACGGTGCTCCGCTGGCCGACCGCAGGTAGTTGGGGGCCCAAGTAGTGTGCCAGCCACATACGAAAGGCTGCCCCGCCAACTGCGAAAAATCCCAGGGTGGCTCCATCGTGCCGGTTGGCGACCGGACAAGAGGACCCGATGGCAATCCCTGGGGGGGTTCGGGCGTCCCCGCAGTCTCCAGATCAATCTCCCTCTGGCCCGGCATCGTTGGTCGCATTGTTGGGATTAACATTGCATCACCTCACTCAACTGCCGTCTTCCTTCCTATTCACTCAATTTTTTTTAAATGAAAAACTCTAAAAGGAAAAGTAGGTGTGCACAGCGGGCGCACGTCCTCTCTTTCAAAGTGCACCTCTCTAATATTCGAGGTCTGCACTCCAATCTCATTGCAGTACATGACCACCTTGAGATTGAGAAGCCCTATCTACTTTTCTTGACGGAGACCCAGATCAGATGTCCGTCTGATGCGGCATACCTCAGCTACCCGGGATACGCATTGGAGCACCATTTCCTGCAGCGTGCCGAGGTCTGTGTGTATGTCCGCAATGACATTTGTTGCCGGTGCCTCCGTCACCTCGAAGACCCTCACTTCTCGTCCCTATGGCTGTTGGTTGACACTGGTGTGGACAAAATTGTTTACACTTGTGTCTACCGATCGCATAGCGGTGATCAGGAGACAATTCGATTATTTGACCACCTCAGTGAGGCTGCTGACAATGCGCTGCACCGGCACCCTGATGCACACTTCGTCGCTCTGGGGGACTTCAACGCCTGCCATCAGGACTGGCTTTTCCCGTACCAGAGGACCGACCACGCTGGGAGAGAAGCGCGAAACTTCGCGCTTTCAATGGGTCTTTCCCAGCTGGTAGAGCAAGCGACTAGGGTGCCTGATGTAGTTGGTCATACTGCCAATTGTCTGAACCTTCTGCTGACCACTGGTCCGGACAGGTGTGTTGTAACAGTTTCCTCACCGTTGGGAACTTCAGACCACTGTCTGGTGAAGTCTGTGTCGACCTTCTCCCCACCAGATCACGACTCTCGTGGTGAACGGCGAATGTGGCGATACAGGTCAGCAGACTGGGATGAGATGCGCCATTTCTTTGCGTCTTATCCTTGGCAACAGGTCTGCTTCTCTTCTAGTAATCCGTCGAGCTGTGCGGATGCTATAACCGATGAGGTGCGTCAAGCTATGGAATATTTTATTCCCTATAATGATGTGCTCGTCGGTGGCTTGGCTCGCCCATGGTTCAATGCCGATTGTGCCCAAGCCGAACAGCGTAAGCACACGGCATTTCTCACCTGGGTTGACGCTCGTGACCGCGGAGCTCCGGATCTAAGCTCAAAGAAGAGAGCCTTTAACCGTGCTGCCAAGTCCTACAAAAAGGCGCTAAAGAAGGCTCGCTTCGACCGTATTACCCATATTGGCAACAAGTTATCTGCGCAGCCTTCCAAAACGGTCGAGGCGAACTTCTGTCAGACCACACTGCCTCCGCTGGTTAGGCCTGATGGAACACTAGCTCATACGGCGAGAGAGAAAGCAGGTCTCTTTGCATCTCTCTTTGCCCATAATTCGCGTCTTGATACTGGCAGTGCTACTCCACCTATTTTACCCCACTGCGGTACTTCAATGTCTGAGATTCGCATTCGGAACAAGGAGGTTCTGAGAGCACTGTGTCGTCTGGACGTGAATAAGGCTAGTGGTCCGGATGGTATACCAGCGATTGTTCTTAAAGCATGTGCGCCCGAGTTGTCTCCTGTATTGACACGCTTGTATCGCCTCTCATTTGGGACTGGTATAGTGCCCTAGTCCTGGAAGCTTGCTAACGTGTAGCCCGTGCCCAAAAAGGGTGGTCGTGCCGATCCTACCAACTATCGGCCGATTTCGATCACCTCCATACTTTGCAAAATTATGGAGCGTGTATTGAACTCGCGCCTCTTGGCATACCTGGAAGGTAACGATCTCCTCAGTGACCGACAGTACAGGTTTCGCCGCAATCGGTCAACTGGGGACCTACTAGTGTATGCCACTCACTTGTGGGGCGAGGCCCTCGAGAGAAATGGGAATCTCCCTTGATGTCTCGAAGGCCTTCGACCGGGTATGGCACGCTGGCCTTTTCAGTAAGCTTCCAGCGTACGGCAATTCCCCTAGCCTGACTGGCTGGGTAAAAGACTTCCTGACTGAACGGTCCCTCCGAGTTGTTGTTGACGGATGCTCATCTGAGCCCATGTCGACTAATGCCGGTGTTCCTCAGGGGTCTGTTCTCTCTGCAACTCTGTTTCTGCTGCATATTAACGATCTGCTGATGCCCGGTATCTATGGGTATGCAGATGACAGCACAGTTGTGGAGAGATACCTGCCGGATGCTCGGGCTAGTAGGGAATCAATCCGGTCCGAAAGAGAGGCCATGGTAGAGCGAACGAGTGTTGCACTTCAGACAGTCTCCGAATGGGGCAATGCCAATCTTGTAGCATTCAATGCCGCCAAAACGCAGGCGTGTCTTTTCACCGCCAAAAGGAGCCCGTTCACCTTGCCTCCTACTTTTCGGAATGTATCCTTGGAGTGTACCGACCGCCTACAGCCTTTGGGTGTTGAGATTTCCTCGAACCTTAACTTTGGGCGGTTCATTGAGTCCAAGGCCAAGGTGGCTGCCAGAAAACTTGGCGTTATCGCAATGGTCCGGCAGTCTTCACACCAGGGCAGCTTCTAATGTTGTACAAAGCACAGGTCCGTTCGTGTGTGGAGTACTGCAGCCACATTTGGGCTGGTGCTGCTAAGTGTCACCTGGCCACTTTGGATTCAGTGGAGAGGCGTGCGAAGAGGCTGATTGGTGACCCTGATTTAACTCGAGTTGGTTTCCAAAGCCTAGAGCACAGGCGTAGAGTAGCCAACCTTTCGGTGTTCTATGGGATACATTTTTGGGATTGTGCGAGGGAATTGCACGATTTAATTCCCCCATCTCCGTTCCACCATCGGACGACCCGTCGTACGGCGAGTTTCCACCCTTATGTTGTTAACACCTCTACGATCCGGACGAAGCGTTTCGCCTCCTCCTTTATACCGCGTACATCGAGGGACTGGAACAATCTGCCGGCGGCGGTGTTTCCGTCGGACTACAATTTGAGTGTCTTCAAGGCTAGAGTGAATAGTCTCTTAATAAACTAGTGCGCTTTACCATCAACGATTGCGTCACTGCTTACCATCAGGCGGGATTGCGGTCAAGCGCTGGTTTATAATTTTTTTTTTTTTTTTTTTTATAATTATAAACTAGCGCTTGACCGCAATTCCGCCTGATGGTAAAGGGCGCTAGTTTATTAAGAGCCTATTCACTCAGAAAAACTGAGCGAATAGGAAGGAAGACGGCAGTTGAGCGAGGTGATGCAATGTTAAACGCAACAACACGACGAACGATGCTGCGCCAAAGGGAGATTGATCTGAAGATCCTCCACGACCAAACTCCCAACACAACAACATTAGGCGCATCGTACCCGGCACATATCGTAACACAACTGCTCAGACCCGTCCTCCGTACGGCTTCACCAGACATCATGCCGGAACACGACAAATCGCTTGGCGGCAAGGCTTTGTCTGGTGGGTGGTAACTTCTGCCGGCGGCCGATGTTATAGCCTACCACCGAGAAATAATTATTTACAAATTTATACTTTAGTAACCAACTAGCTTTAAAGTCACTCTTTTAACATTATAAACTAGTGCTTCACCACGATTCCACCTGATGCTAAGCAGTGATGCAATCGTTGATGGTAAAGTGTTTTATTAAGAGCCTATCCTATATATAGCGCCTTTATTCAAAATAAGGGTGCGGAATAAAGTCAACACTGAACGTAATAAAGTCAAAAGCCTGTTCAAAACATAACACACAACAAATTAATAAGAGGAGAAAACTTTCAAAGGAAAACGTAAGGAGCTGAAAAAGTAGTAATAAGTTCTATAGAAGTTTAACTATAATTTACACGTGTAACGAAAATGGTATACGGTACGGAAAATGTTTGAACTGAAAAAAAAATAAGTACACTAAGAAAAGAAACCTAAATTTCGGTTTCTTGTGTGTCTCAAATTCAAATCATAACAAACATTTCAACGCACTACGTTCTTAATGAACTACAAGTCACGTTAATCAACAATATCTTGATAAATCTCTTCTTTCACCATGGACAGCCTCCGTGACGTAGCGTTAGCGTACGCGGCCGCTGCGCAAGGAGCCGCTTGTTCGGTCCCCGCGCAGTGCAAATATTTGTATGCATGAATATGAATATTAGAGTTTTGGTCCCGGTTGTCATATGAACATCTAATGGCAGTCTTTGCGGGTTGTTGGAGCTCTCAAAAGTTCAACAATTTGTCTAACTGCATCTGCAATGCTTCGATATCGCCATTCGGGTTGTGGAGGTCAGACGGCAGTTGCTTCACGGGAATATATCGAAGTTTAGCTAAAATCAGTAGTTAGACTGGTAAAGCGGACCCTGGACTCCAAAGCTGATAAAAAATAAAAGCTTCGGATGCAGCTGCGGAACGCTGAGATGATGTTGATCTCGATAAATCTCTTCCGTAATTCTGCGTAAGTGTAGTAGTATTTTCACACAACTTCCGAACATGTAGAGACAGGATTAAAATATCCAGCATGAAATATTGAAAAGTATTTCAAATATGCAATGCTGTAAATGCGAAGCGCTGCGACCAGGTACAGAATTTCTGAATCTGTTTATATGTACAAATATATTTCTCATGTTACACGTTAGCCCGAAGATTTGCTAAAAAGAAGCAAAATATTTGCAGAAAATGTTCTAGCAGAAGTTTGTTTATACAAAACCTAAACTTTATTCATATATTTTGTTCAAAATAAACAACTGAATCGATTCCAATCATTTTTACAACATGTTATATTTTTTCTCAAATACATTCAGAAATTGTTGCAGTGTGGTTATCGAGTACACAACACAGTTCACACCACATCATAGTGATATTAGGCGCGTGCGCACAGCGGTACAGGGCAATGTGGGGCGTTCTAAGTAAAATTAACATGTTTTAAGTAAATTATACTACATTTTATTTTAGCACTTACGCTTGACCATTACGACAGTCCAAAGCCTACAAGTGAGATGAGAAATGTTATCACTCGTTAATCACAAACAAACACACAGAAACTATTATATCAATAAAAGCAACACGACCCTGCCGCGCAGTAACGCCTGCAATGGGTGGCGCGGCAGTGGTGTGTTGACCATATTTTTGTAGAGTCATTTTTCTTGCAAATAAACGTTTTTCTTTCTTTCTTTCTTTCTTTCTTTACATAAAAATACTGGACACGTATTTCGGGTTTTGCATATACAAGAAAATAGCGTTGTATATACCTGTTATATTCTGTTACATTGAAATTAGGATGTGGAGTAAGTTGGCAATAGGGTCCCGTGTTTGTATGTTGGGTACAGAAACCTAAAACTAAAAGCTTTCAACAGTCACCAAAGTGACACTGACTTGCGAAAAGTCAAAAATCTTTAGCGCAAATGTTCATTCCCGTAAAAGTACGTTCTCATAAGTCCATTGACTGAAAAGGCTGTCCGCGCTAATGCCCTGCTACCGAATGTTACAGGTAAATGTACCACATGTATACCTACAAGAGTCAAAGAATCCTCAAGATAGATAGAAGTGATCTTGAACAAACAATAATTAGGCCTAAACAAACAATGTTATTAACTAAAACTTTTTTGTTTTTTGACGCTGTGGAAATGACATTTACGCACCATACCCCGAAGGGCGTGTGTGGGACTCGCCCAGCCGAAGCCGGGAATACCCACTAAAACCGAACAGCGGCACACCGACATCGCCTTGGTGGCGGGGTCATGGGAAATAGCAAGCCTGCCTACCAATCCCCCGCCGGCGATTCCCGCCAGAAGGCGGGCCCACAGTGGGCCCTCCATAGGGAGGGGCCCGGCTGGGTACGTCTTCGTGTGCGAGAAGACGCAGCAGCCAAGGGTTTTTTAGCGAGGTGTCCTTCCTCTTAGCCCCACTCGTTTGCCCGGAGGCAAACGGGGCCCCCAGTTCCTCTCATTGAGGAGACCGGGTTGCCCGACGGTGACCCGGACTTCGGGTCAGGTCAGCCACCTGGAGTGGTGGCCGACCCGCCGCGCGTGACCGCCGAAGCGGTCCCCACTTCTGGTTTTGGTCCGCGCCGGTAAACCGGTAACCCCCATATCTGGGGGCCGTTCCCCTATCCGCCACCTGGGGACGCGTCCGATGGCAGGCCAGAAACTGCACACGGATTAACTAAAACTTGAAGTAACTTGGATAACTCGTTGAAAACTCTCAACCTAGAATAGATGAGGTTATTAAGTGCTTGTTTGAACATCTTGAAGTCCGTTTAACGGTATGGTTTATTTATAGTACGGCGTATAAGCCACGTCGTAGAAAGAAGGTGTTTGTGAAAAAACTTCTATAGTAATTCATAAAATACTGAGGACCCTGCTCACTTGTGTCTGGCGGGCAACTGTTCAACGATTGATGTTGAAAGCTGAGTGTAGGTATGCTACGAGTAGTTGCGTGGTAAACTCTGCTTATGCGATTTTTTTTTTTATAATCTAATATATAAAATTCTCGTGTCACGGTGTTCGAACTTAAACTCCTCCGAAACGGCTCGACCGATTTTGATGAAATTTTTTGTGCTTATCCGGTATCTATGAGAATCGGCCAACATCTATTTTTTTTTTCTTGTAAATTATTTATATGGCAAAACAACGTTTGCCGGTCAGCTAGTATTTTTATAAACTAGTGCTTGCCCGTAATCATCCCGCCTGATGGTAAGCACTGATGCAATCGTTGGTGGTAAAGCGCGCTAGTTTATTAAGAGCCTATTCACTCAAAAAAAACTTAGTGAATAGGAAAGAAGACGGCAGTTGAGCGAGGTGATGCAATGTTAAACCCAACAACACGACCAAAGATGCTGCGCCAGAGGGAGATTGATTTGGAGACCTTCCACGATCAAACTCCCGACAAAACAATATTTGACGCATCGTACCCGGCACACATCGCAACACAACTGCTCAGACCCGTCCCCCGTACATTCTGTCCGTCAGGATTTATGTGACGTCAGCCTGACGCGTGGTTCGCAAGTGACGTTGTGGGTACCGCAACACTACAAAGGGTCTAACGGTTTTTGTTACCTACAGTGTATGTACACATGACAGCAGATCAGGCTTCTATAATCTGTCAGATTTCTTTATTAGATTTTCATCTTTATCGCTAAAGCATTAAGGCTCAAGTTTAAATGAGAAAGTTTGACTGTTTCGGGTTGCTTGACCTGACTGCGTTTGACTGTCTTTTACTATAAATACATATATTATTTGCCAAAAAGCTTTTAAATGAAAAATAAAACATTCAGGGAAGTCATAAATAATAAAGTTGAATTTCATAATAAACTGTTGCTTAAAGATTTAGATTTCAGATGAAATAACCGGTGTTTTTAATATTTTATTCGTACTTTGGAACTTTGTATTGTTTTCATTATTAAACCTTCATAACTCACACATCAGATTCAGTTGAAAACCAGCAAGAGATCTTAATTGTCTGTCATTTATGCTGAACTGGGTCTTTTTGGTGTAGCCGCGAGGCATATTTTACTGCTATTTCATACACCATTTACATTCTATTTGATCTATGTTAGGTGTTTTGTGTGTATTCTATTCTTTGCTAAATAAATGTATTTTCTTTCTTTAACATTACAACATAATGACGGCACGATTGGCGCAGTGGTTAAGCCATTGACTACTGTGCTGCGTATCATGGGTTCAATCTCCGCACGGAACAAATATTTGTATGACCTACAAGTAGTTGTTCCGCGTCTGTCTGTTTGTGTATGTGAGTTTATATGTTTGTAAACTTACTCGTGGGTTTCACCCAACTCAGACTAGGTATTTCTCCTAAATCGTGTTTCAGGAGACATTTCAAATGTGGGGCAAAGTTTAAAAAAAAAAACCTAACGGTCTAAATACTAATGCAACTAACTATAAACAAGTGTAAATTGATTTACGGTCGAAGAGATTTGTACCTCCGTGAACTTATAATGTTATCTAATCCGTAATAGTTTTTTTTTCAATGTTCGTCACATAAACTACCACCTACCATAATGAATTTTCTTCAGATATTTCGAGCTTAGCCTTAAGAAGAAGAAAGTTAAAATTCCTACTTGAACAAAAAAAATGTGCTTTAAAGTAGAAAGTCTCGCAAACGGATACCAAAATAAAAAAAAAAACTGTCTTCCTTGTCTTGCCGTGTAAGTTTCTAAAAGATTTATCTATATTTTATATCTCTGACTATACGTAAGAAAAAATAATCATCCTCACCTTACGTACCCACTACACTTAAAGTGGGGATGATATTGGCTTAGATGGACGCATATCACGAATTTCTACATTGCTGAAAACACTATGGGGTAATGTGAACTTTGCCATTACATTACACCTCATACAAATATTTAAGGTCTTTTGAAAGGTACTAAAGAAAAACTGGCAAACTTCACGATGCTAGACTATCGCATCATATTGGTAGGCGGTGAGGACTTCTAAGTCACGTGTAAATACTATGACAGCATTTTAGTTGTAAGACAAGTTTTACAGGAAATCAAAAATACAAACATTATATGCACACCAACATACAAATTTTTCACTAATGACTATTTTTACAATTCGAGAGTGGAAATGTTCAATAACTTATTATATTTAGATACAGCTACCCATACCACGTACGTACCCATGGACATGTTTAATTCCTGGATAGTAACAGAAATTTACGATATGATGATACGATGTTCAATAGACGCCAGGGAATGATAAACTACTCCGGAATGAAATGACATTTGTAATGTGATTATTTATATTGAGAGTCTGAATGCAAAAATTGAAACATGAAGAAATGACATAATACATCCAAATAACAACTCCAGTGAGTTTAAGACAACATCTGTGATTACTACAGAGAGACAAAACTCGCAGTTTTTTCTATAATACCCTCAATATTTTACACCAAAACATTGCCGGTTTACTAAATAAATCAATTGTAGACATTCTCTGTATAACTGAACATTTTGTTACTTATTCTGGTCATGAAAGTTTAATATATCTTCCTGGTTTCCATCCCGCTGCTATCATTTGTCGCGAAACAAATCGCGGAGGGACAGTATATTAGTTAGAACTGGGCATCAATATAAAGAACTGCCAGATATTGCTAAGCTCTCTGTGTCAGGCGTTGTTGAAATTTGCGGCTTTGAACTTTTAACTCATTCTATTATTGTAATTTGTGTTTATAGAGTTCCTAAATATAATTTTTTGACATTTTATGACAAGCTTGACATTGTTTTGATTAAGTTATGTTTATTAAATAGGAAAAAATATGTTTTATGTGGCGATTTAAATATTGATGTATTAAACAGGAACAGGGCTACTTTAGAATTAGAGAATTTTCTACGGAGCTATAACTTGATATTAGAAATAAATCAACCTACTAGGCTTAGTAGTAACTCCTGTATCGATAATTTCACGCATAGCATGCAAGGAGGCTGCAAGGCTGAAATTATAGATCTCGTTCTTTCTGATCACACATCGCAACTACTTAGAGTTCCCATAAATAGGACATGTCGCTTTAAATTTTGGAAAATGGTTAAAAAAAGACTACTCCACAGAGAATCTTTATAAATTCCGAGAATGCATCCGTAGCTTAACTTTTAAAGAAATGTATGAAACCAATGATGCTAAATTAGCCTACAAATTATTTTTTGAATTATTTTACTAGTTTTATAAACTCTGCTTCCCAGACAAAATAATAACCATTCAAGGTATAAAAATCTGTAGTAAAAGACAAAGAAAATTACTATGGACATACAGACTTAACCCTATATTAAAGAATAAAACTGACTTTACAATATAAGAAAATTATAAGACTAATACAACAAGCTCAAAATAATTACTTTATAAAAATCTCGCATAAGAAATCGAAAGCTACATGGCAAATAATTAATAGACAAAAAATAACATTCCCCGAGAACAAATAATGACAATTAATAAAAATGACATGACCTTTACAAAACCTATTAACATTGCAAATGCATTTAATGAGTATTTTATAGATGACAATGAGAATAATAGTAAAACTGACATGGATTTTGACAACAAATTAGGCAATTTAACAAAACAAACCATGTATATGCAGCCGGTTCTATTGATAAACATAGTTTCGGCTATAAGATCACTTAAAAATACAAGAAAATACTGTAGGATTTGACGGTGTGTCAACAAAGGTTATAAAATCGGTGAAAGAAATTATAGCACCTGTATTAGCGCATATTATGAACCGTTGCATTATTGACGGAATTTATTCGAAAAACGAACGCATCACTGCTTACCATCAGGCGGGATTGCGGTCAAGCGCTAGTTTATAATTATTTTTAAAAAAAGGAAAGTCATTATTAAACTACTTCATAAAAAAGTTTAAAAAAACCGATATGAAGAATTATAGGCCAATAGCAAAAAAATTCAGTATTTTCCAAAATATACGAAAAAAATATTTATAAGTCTCTGTACTGTTATCTCCACATATTTATTATGCAGGGAATAAAATGGCTTTAGAAAGAATACCACGATCAACATGGCTATTTTTTATTTTTACGTAGCATTATGTTGGCAGTAGATCAAAGAGCTCCTATCTTTTTTTAATAATTATAAACTAGCGCTTGACCGCAAACCCGCCTGATGGTAAGCAGTGATGCGATCGTTGATGGTAAAGCGCGCTAGTTTATTAAGAGCCTATTTACTCAGAAAAACTGAGCGAATAGGAAGGAAGACGGCAGTTGAGCGAAGTCATGCAATGTTAAACCCAACAAGACGACCAACGATGCTGCGCCAAAGGGAGATTGATCTGAAGACCCTCCACGACCAAACTCCCAACACAACAAGATTAGGCGCATCTTACCCGGCACACATCGCAATACAACAGCTCAGACCCGTGCTCCGTACGGCTTCACCAGACATCATGCCGGAACACGACAAATCGCTTGGCGGCAAGACTTTGTCTGGTGGGTGGTAACTTCTATTTTTACAGATATGACCAAAGCTTTTGATTATGTAAAGCACGACGTATTAATAGCGAAACTGCAGAGCTACGGCATCAGAGGTAATATTTAAAACTACTCACATCATATCTCTCTAATAGAATGCAATGTAAAGAGATTGTGAGAGTATGTAAAAAAACAAAAATATAAAAGCGTCCTTGGGCCACTGCTTTTCTTAATCTACATACATAAATGATCTGCCAAATGTGACTCGATGGTGATGTTTGCGGATGGCTCTACTGCCATTGTCAAATGTATTAATCGCAATATTTATCAAGATGACATAAACATGTACATTATCAAACATAATTACTTGGCTTAATCAGAATAATTTAGTTATAAACTTACAAAATACGTAAAAAATGGACTATCATCAAAGAACTGTAGCACCAAAAGTAAATATCAGACATAGTAATTGTGAAATTGAAGAAGTTAAAGTAGCAAAATTCTTAGGTTTATTACTGGATAACCAACTAAACGGGAAGGCCCATATAGTGATCTAAGTAAAAAAGTAAATAGATCATCGTACACACTTTTCCAAATTGCTAGAAAAATAAATATGGATATGCCACTAGTTGCATATCATGGCTTAGTAGCGTCAATTTTGCGATATGGCATTATTTTTTGGAGAAACTCTACTGATAAAGATGTCATATTTAAGGCACAAAAAAGGTGCATAAGATCGATGTGTGGTCTGAAAATTGACGATAGCTGTATACCATTTTTTAAGTCGCTGAAAATTTTAAACTTTCCATCATTGTATATGTATGAAATTAGTGTTTTTGTCAAGACAAACATAAGATTGTTTGAAACGGTGTCAACGTTACGAGATGTTACGATTCGTAGTCAATATGCAAATGCTTTAATAAATTAGCGTTGTAATACTGCTTTAGTAAAAAAGAGTGTTTTAGGAATGGCACCGCGCATCTAGTTGGCATAAAAAAGTTGAATGTTGTACAATTGAAGACAAAATTAAAATATTTATTAATTGAGAAATGTTATTATACAACTGATGAATTCCTAAATGACAAATTAATGTAGACTTATATATTTTGACTAGCGAAATTACTCCGTATTGTGACATTGTTTTTACTCATTTATCATTATTTACTTTCATTTTGACATTATATAATTAATAATTTGTTTTTTTTTAATTTAGCATGATTAACTAAAAACTTCTTAGCATAACATAGCGACCTATAAACATAAATTTAAGAACTGTATTCGCTACCTATGTTATACAAATAAAATTGATTTTGAGTTTGATTTCGTCATGTTACAAAACGAAGTCTAAGATTAGTTCTAGCTTTAGGCGTTTAAGTCACTATTTGTATTTCAAACTTTTTTAGATTGACGCAAAGATTTTAATACCAAAGTGACAATTTAATACCGAACTAATCTGTCATTTTTATACACAGAACCGCATTTCTGTTCGGTTAGGTTCATAATTCAATAACTATCTAGGTAGTTTAAAGATGGTCTAAACGAAATCCTTGCTTTGTCATTATTATTATTAATTACCTACGAAAATTTTTATTTCAAATAAGGGTAAAGATTTGTGATAACGGGTAGGCACTTTTGATATTCTTTCTTCTTCCAGTGCCACTTCAATCCTGAAGATTGGCCGTCAGCTTCTTATACTCGGTCTTGTCAAAAGCGAGTCGGAACAGTAAGCAGTGATGCAATTGTTGATGCCTTGAAGACACTCAAATTGTAGTCCGACGCAAACACCGCCACTGGCAAATTGTTCCAGTCCTTCGATGTACGCGGTATAAAAGAGGAAGTGAAACGCTTCGTCCGGATCGTAGTGGTGTTAACAATGTAAGGGTGGGAACTCGCCGTACGACGAGTCGTCCGATGGTGGAACGGAGATGGGGGAATTAAATAATGCAGTTCCCTTGCACACTCACCAAAATGCATCCTATAGAACACCGAAAGGCTGGCTACTCTGCGCCTGTGCTCCAGGCTTTTGAGACCGTTTTGAGTTAATACCGGGTCGCCAATCAGCCTCTTCGTACGCCTCTCCACTGAATCCAAGGTAGCCAGAAAGTAATGCCGGTCCACTCCCTGATGTTTCAGAGCTACGATTTTCTCTTTCATCCAGCGCGCCTCTTCCCTTCTATCTTGATATATCTGTATCAAAGAATTGTAAACTCAACCGTAAAGCAGCGTTACATTTTAAAAGCTATAACAGTGTTTTCAAAACACTTTGAAAAGATAAGTTCAATAAAAGTGCTTGAATGACTTCGGGATATCAATGAAGTGTGAAATCAAAGGAAGTTTCATTGCTTTTGAAGATAAAGTATCCATATTGGATACCTGTTCAGATATTGATGAGACTCTAGTCGATAGAACCGCTTTTATACAAAGTCTGCAGGGTAGTTCAGTAACACACTATCAAGAGCGACGGTCTTCGTGACAGTTCTACAACATTCATTGTGTTATTTAAGTCACTGAGCAGACACATTTTTCGATCATATGGAACAATGGATTAGCAATATGCATCAAAATGATTCCAATTGTTAGAACCGTCGACTAGTACAAACTCACTAGTCGACGGGTCAAACTCACATGAGTAGGTGCATGCTATTCGTTTTTTAATTTAGGTTTAAAGAATTTAGGAATTAAACCTTGATTTTCAACAGTATTGTATGGTAGCGATATTGTATGAGCGTGCTACGTCCTCACCTCACAATACAATATCTTGGCACATTTACACACACACACATAAATCAACTCAACAAGTGCATATGTTTGTATATTTGTGAGTGGGTACTCATAAATATACAAACATATGCACTCACAAAAATACAATACACTATTTAAATAAATATTAAAATAAGTTATATACACATACATACTATTACTAAAATATGTACCTATAAAACTAACAATTGGGAGAGAGGTGTTGAAACGACTTTATCCTAATTGTTGCGAAAATAACTCTGCAATTTACGCTTAAATGCAAACCGACTGGCGGCCATCCTGATATCAAGAGGAAGCGCATTCCACAGAAGAATGGTTGGAATAAAAATGCATTACAAAGTTCTTACATGATACAAAGATATTACGATCTCTATGTACCGTCAGTAAATGGCTTATATCTATATATATAAAAGAAAGTCGTGTTAGTTACTCCACTTATAACTCAAGAACGGCTCCATCGATTTGTCTGAAAATTGGTAGGGAGGTAGCTAAAAACTAGGAAGAGGACATAGGATACCTTTTATCCCGTGGGAATGAATTAGCTTTATTGTTTCGACTTCTCCTACACTTTTGTGCTACCCTGGTACATTGCACGTCCACAAACTATGCACAATAAACCTTCTTTCAAGTATTATAATGATTTGATAATGATGAATGAATGAGGTTTATTGTTTCGACTTCTCCTACACTTTTGTGCTACCCTGGTATTTTTAAGTAAATAATATATGTACAAAATTTCAAAAAGATATAATGAAAAACCCACAAAGTTATTATAAGCTTGCTATTCTACTTGGTTGTTCCAACAAAAATATGGTCAAAGATCAGCGGGCGAGGGAGCGCGGTGCGTTGACCTCTAGCGTCAGCTGTTGCGCGCGCGCAATACTATGATGTATCGTAAGCTGCGTGACGCACTCGGTAACTACACTGCAACAATTTCTAAATGTATTTGGGACAAAATATAACATGGTGTAAAAATTATTGGAATCGATTCAGTTGCTTATTCACTATTTATATATAACTCAAGAACAGCTGAATCGATTTGGCTGAATATTGGTGGGAGGTAGCTAAGAACCCATTCCCGTCGTTCCCGTGTGACGTGACATAAGACGTGTTATAACAAAACGTAACTGACATATAATAACAAACCAACTCATTCAAAATGTAAGTCAGCGATTCATATACCAAAAATGGTATAACAAAAGCAAATGACAGTTGAGCATATTTAAAAAAGAAGTCTAACCGGTTGAAGCAATCGTTTAAAGCAAAGAATATAAATACTCTCTGCTGGTTTAAAGTTTTTAATAAAAAACCACAAAGTCAACTTCAACTTCAAAATTTCTAATATTGTATTGCTGTGCCATTTATCATCAATAAAATACCATGCCGCGACCAAGACCATCAAATCTTTCTCGACAAAGCCGTAATGCAAGAGTAAATCGAAACATTCTGAATGAAAGCACTGAAGAAGAGCAAGAAATTGCACGTGCAGAGCGCTGCCTTAGTATGACCCGACTTCGTGCTTCTCACTCACAAGAGCAAAGGGAGCCGGCAGTCCGTGAAACTGCTCCGTTGACAATGCGAAATCGGCGAACAAACCTCAGAGATCATCATCATCATCATCATCATCATCAATCTTTTTATCGTCCCACTGCTGGGCACAGGTCTCCTTTCATGCAGAGAAGGATTGAGCGTAATCACCACGCTTGCTCAATGCGGGGTGGCGATTTCAGACTTATAAAGTCCAGGTTTCCTCAAGATGTTTTCCTTCACCTTCAGTCATTGGTGTCCTAGATATACCTAGAGAGTACATATCACTTTAGAAAAATTACGTCGATACTTGCCTGACCTGAAATGGAACCCTCGCAGTCATTCATACAAGAGAGGCTGGTGTTTTAACCACTAGGCCACCACGACATACTAAGCCACCACGACATCTCAGAGATCAACAGTTAGATAATTTACGAAGCACAAGTAGAAATACATAATTTCTTTCACAAAGTGCTACAATAAATAAATGACAAATAAAAAAATCATGGAATATTTTTTTTATTTATTTACAATGTTCCTAATTGAAAAAGTAAAAAACGTGATCATGTGATATTTATTGCCTTTAAGGCGGAACAAAGTTCGCTGAGTCAGCTAGTATAATAATAAAACAATGATATCTATAGAGACTTTCAGTTAAAATAACATAGGAAAAAAACCTGTCAATATATTACAGCATTCAAAAACCAATTTCCGTTGTTATAAAATTTATTAAAAAAATAAATGACTTTTTATTTCTAGCGCAAACGAGTGTATACATTAATAGACTTTTTAGCATAATTAAATTGCTATTTTCCCATTCTGAGACTTACTTTTTACCTTCATAAGTTTTGATGGATGGGGAAAAAGCATTGAATTGGGTGAGCGTGACCGACCCGACAATCGCGTGAGGCAGCGGGAATCCCAGCGCCCTCACGCCACTGAGGAGACGCCCTGGTCTGGAGAAGACATCGAACTCCCAGCCACCGTAGGCGCGGGCCTGCGGGCGGTGAGCAGTGGACAGCTCGCCGCCCGGTAAGGACCAGGCCCTAGTCGACAGCGCGTTGTGTTTCACGCGCGCCTCAAAGAGATGCCAGCACGTCGTGACGGGGTTCATGAAGACCGATGCCTCCTGAGTCAGGGTTGCCGGTTGTTTAAAAAAAAAATCGTGGCCCTGGCGCACAGGCAAGTGAAGAAACACGGGTGGGTTTTAGTCAGTGAAAATCTGACACACCCTTCCGCTCCGCTCAGAGTGGGAGAGGAGGACATTTGATGATTTCCCATACCAAAAAAAAAGGATTTCAGTTTTTACTTCTGTCGGACAGACCCACGAGTGCTAATTAGTTGTTTTTAGTCCTGTAACAGTACTTAGTTAGATAATGACGAGACGAGTAGATTACCTATTTCAAACAATAGAGGCTTTTGCAACCTAAGTTGTAAACCATAACGAAAATAGTTTTGTGAGTTGTTCATGCAAAGAATCATGTTAACTCATGCAGATTTAATTTGATTTGATGCGTGACTGCTCTAGTAGTTTCGGGTTCAACTGGAGGAAATTGAGATGGCGCCGATTTTAGACCACGAAAGATTTGGCAGAACAACTGTGATTGCTTCCTTGAGAATATTAAGTAAAACAGAACTGTGGAAATTGAGTAATAAATAATGTGATATACATAGATTTTTTTTTCATTATTCCTTAATGTTGTCACAGTACCTCAAGACAAGGGTCTTTGTCCCGTGTCTGTTGCCAGTGATGACATTTAAAACTTATTAGAAAGCTCAAGGTCACTCAAAGGGCAATGGAAAGAGCTATGCTTGGGGCTTCATTGCGTGATTAAATCAGAAATGATGAGATCCGCAGAAGAACGAGCGTAAGCGACATAGCCTGAAGAATTACAACACTTAAGTGGCAGTGGGCCGGGCACATTGCCCATAGGACCGATGCCCGATGCCTACGAGTTCTCGAGAGGTGACCACGTACCGAAAGACGCAGCATGCGTAGGCCCCCGACAAGGTGAGCCGTCGACCTGGTGAGGGTCACGGGAGACCGCTGGTTGCGCAAGACGCTAGACCGATCGTCGTGGAGATCCTTGGGGGAGGCATATGTCCAACAGTGGAGGTTTTCAGCTAAAATAGTGGTTCCTAACCTGGGGGTAATTACTCCCGCAGGGGTAAAACGCAGATTCTATGGGGGTTAACACGGGATGGCACGAAATAGTATTCAAATAGCAATAAACATAATAATAGATTAATTCTGAGATGCGTGTTGAGTGAAACCGAACCTAATATTGTCAAACTTGTGAATGCAAAGCAATTGCAACCTTCACACTAGTTAACTCCGAGATTTACATATGTAATTATTTCTTTACTAGTTACCAAAACGTGCAATTTTTTACATAATAAACATATTTTGGTTCGAATATGTGTTGTTTTAAGTATTTTAAATTAGCTAGGGGTAAACTCAATTCCCATACTTGTTCACAGGGGTACTGATGTTGAAAAGGTTAGGAACCACTGGGCTGAAATGATGATGATGATGATGCCCCAAGGGCCCTAGTCGGCTGATACAATTGTGTCAGAATGGTCGATCAGTGAACTCATAGAATCATCAAATTACGACACTCGTATACATTGTCGTAATTTACTAACAAAATGCCTTCATTATGATTATCAAGTGGCCAATCACTGGCACTCCGTTCCATATCAATAAATGTTCAAATTAAGTAGTAATTTTTAGCCATTTCTACTAATGGGTTTTATAATAATGGCAATAAGGCTATGTCATTCTACCACCATGCCATTACGAAACGATTGACCTATCATTGATCAATCATTATAAATTGAGCAATTTACGAACTTTTTACACAATGGCAATAGAATCGTGTTGGAATGAAACATTCATAAAAAGAGACTAGGGCCCCAGATATCCGTTCAAAAATCGAAAGTCGAGTTGAATGGTATGCATTTGAAATTCTATATCCAGTTTTGGAAAACTGTAGCCTGGTGTGACTGTGGCCAGCAAAAAAATTATATTAATGGTATCGGAAACCTGTTCTGTATCAAGTTATTAATCTGAGCTGTATATAATAGCCGATTCATTACTTATTTAATCACAAGCATAATCCTGAGCGATATAAATCGATCTTACCCATGCCGCACGCACAGTTAATCATAATATATTAATAATAATAAGTAGTAACCTGCCGTAACAAATGAGAAAATTATTCGTTTACATTGAAGTCATAAAAAATGCTCAGCTATAAGAAATTAATAGATGTATTTTAAAACTACACACACAACGATTCACTCTGTTGAATGAGTCGCGATTTCCTATACCTATGTCAAATATCAATGGTTGTCTATGTAATTTAAGATACATACCTACACAAACTCCCTTCACAATCCTTCACAAAACTTCCCTGAACAATCCGTGTGGTGAATGGAGTCCTTGAGAGACTACTGCTATGTACACTGCTATACAGAGTGGTGCTGACAATACGACAATAAATGAAAACACGAACAATGCTGGTTCACAGGAATAATCCTAAACCATAAAAAAAAACCTAGCATAAAAAAAAAAAAATCCAAACAAAACTAAATCGCTAAAAATTGCAAACGAAATAGAACATCCTTTAAAAATATTGGTTCACTGACCTCCGGTGGGCGACAGCGCGATCCTGTATCGACTTGCTTTTTTCGCGCCATTATTATTTAAGTTCGGTACCGCAGGTTGCGGCGGTCATTAACCTGCAAGCGCTTCTTTATCAACATGTACATCATGTAGAAAATGTGAAAAATGAAAAATAATATCCTGTGACTAAACTAACGGATAATTTTTTTTTATGGGTAGATTAAGAATGTGTTGAGGTACACGATGTTTAATTTATTATCGCATTGTCAGCACAACTCTGTATATTTTCGTCTTCTTTGCATGAACTTGCAAGAGTTTTATCAAATGTAGTTAGTTATGTGTACCTATACGACGTTATTTTTTGTATACCTAAGCGAAACCTGAAACACGTGTCCAGTATTTTTATGTAAAGAATTTATGTACAAAATAAAAAAATATGTATCATGAGAAATCACAAAGTTATAAGTTTCTTATCTTACTTGGTTGTCTCAGCAAATTAATGGTCAACTAGCCGCTCGCCCGCTTGCGCCGAAAGCGGCGTAGCGCGGCGCTGTCCTAGGCTAGGACACTATGATCCGCTGTGAACTGTATTGTTGCGCTTGGTAACCACACTGCAGCATTTTTTAATATACTTAGATAAAACATAACATGGTGTAAAAATAATTAGAATCGATTCAGGAATAAACTATATTCTGGTTTCGCATAAAGAAAAAATAACATTGTATTAGTTATCTGTGGAAGTTCATCTAAGCTGTAAGTTTTTTGTTTTTTATTTCTCTTATAATTTATTTCTAAATTAATTTGCTCACCTCGGAAGAATGTATTTTCTTTAGAATATACAACTGGAGATTCTTTCAGTTTGACGCTTGCTACATTCGTAGCTGAATAAGAGAAAAAATCATTAAATATGTTTGCTACGTCTTTGGATTCACTACCTACACATTTATTCATTTGAAGGCTTATAGTATTACTTTTTCAAATATGTACTTTATTTGTGTCTACGTTCATCTACTGTACTATACCGCCGATTCCCTTGGTCATAAGGTAAACTAAATTCAAGCTCAGTGCTTACTAACATTATACGGATGTCATCATCAACCTTTTATCGTCCCACTGCTGGGCACAGGTCTCCTTATAAACAGTAATCACCACGCTTGCTCAATGCGGGCTGGCGATTACAGACTGAATTTGAATTTTCTTTTTACTTCGTTAAGAAAAGGCCGAAAGATAGATATTAGTTTAGTCATTGTGTTAATTATATCAATAGATTTCTTTATAGTTTAGTAATTTTCCTAACGTATGTGTGCCAACAATCTCACACCACGGGATGCCAGAGATCGTGCGAAATGTCTGTCTATTTTATTAATTAGTGATTTCAATAATTTTTTATTTGTGCACGAGTTTTTATACTTACGACGAGCCAGTATTTTTTATATTTCATCATCATCATCATCATTTCAGCCGAAAGACGTCCACTGCTGGACATAGGCCTCCCCCAAGGTTCTCCACGACGACCGGTTCTGCACCTCCCGCATCCAGCGGTTTCCCGCGACCTTCACCAGGTCGTCGGTCCACCTTGTCGGGGGCCTACCCACGCTACGTCTTCCGGTGCGTGGTCGCCACTCGAGAACCCGTCGGCCCCATCGGGCATCGGTCCTACGGGCAATGTATCCAGCCCACTGCCACTTTAGTGTTGCAATTCTTCGGGCTATGTCGGTTACTCTTGTTCTTCTGCGGATCTCCTCATTTCTGATTCGATCGCGCAGTGAAACCCCAAGCATAGCCCTCTCCATTGCCCTTTGAGTGACTTTGAGCCTTCTCATAAGGCCCATTGTTAGCGACCACGTCTCAATTCCATAATTTTCTTCAATGGGATACAGTGATTTAATATTATAAGGAATGATTCATTAAGCTTCGTAATTACTGGTCATATCCTTTACAGTTATCATAATTCTCTCTCTAGATTTCATGAAAATATTATTATTACAGGGTTCTATTGTAATCAAATTATTCGCATTTTAGACTTAGGTATTATAATATAATGTTATTGAAATAATACCCTTATATCGCTCCAGAACCCTGAATAGTTTCAATTTTATGTCAATATTTTTACAGTCGAAATGAATCGAATTTTATTTTTTGTTAGTTTACCTACCATATCACACCTTATCATATCATATCCAACGGTCTGAGAATCCCAAAGGATGTAGTCTATGCTAGATAAGGAAAACAATTAGTAAACTGCTTTTTTTATCGCCGTCTTCGTCTTTCTTTGAAGTAATGCAAAATTTTGTTACCTCAGTTGAAGTTTGCTTAGCGGCCACACTTAACAATGATGGCATCAAATGCGTGCGATTGTGGGTTCGTATCCTAATAAAGACGAAATCTTTTTGTTGTTTCATATAATTTGATATTGTGATTATTGAATTGTATTTTAAAGTAAAAATGTTTGCAAATCATAATTAAACGAATAGGAAAATTTACTATTTATACCAAAGCATAAGACGGTTCTCTTTGCAGATGACAGCACAGCAATAATAGAATGCAATGACATAAATAATTATGAAAATTACATTAATGAATCTCTAAGCAAAATAATAAACTGGCTTGATGACAATAATTTGAAAATTAATCTAACTAAAACTAGAATCATGCAATATCATCAACGTTGTAAAAATAATAAACTTAATATCCATTATAAAGATTATAAAATAAAGGAACTTGATAATGCTAAGTTTTCGTGAATCATGATTGATAAATGATTGACATGGAATTCTCATGCTGACAGTGTATGTAAACGACTGGGTAGGTCGGCTATGCACTATTCCAACTATCAAAAAGGTTAACATTGAGACATTTCTAACAGCCTACCACGGACAGATAGCTTCTGTTTTACGATACGGAATTATTTTCTGGGGGCAGTCAGCTAATAGGGAGGTTGTATTTAGGATGCAGAAACGCTGTGTGAGGTCTATGTGTGGTTTAAAAACTACAGATAGCTGTATTCCACACTTTAAAAAATAAAAATATTGACACTGCCAGCAATGTACATAATGGAAACGGCATTATTTGTTAAGAAGAACCTGCATTTATTGGTCAGCTTATCTAAAGTCAGAAAAATCCATTACGTACCCAATATTTTCATAAACTATGCAGAAAAGTTTTCTTGGCAACGCTCCAAAAATTTATAACAAAATACCAAATGACATTAAAAATATGCCACTGATACAAATTAAAAACGCACTTAATAAATTACTTATTGAAAAATGTTACTACACGTAAGATGAATTCTTGAATGATGGCTCAATATAAAAAAAATAATATTGTATATAATTATACTTTTGAATTATAATATTAATAATATGTATATTTTTGACATTTTAATTATTCTGACTTATGATTTTTTTTTCTTGTAATAAGAAAAAATAGTTCCTCATTTGGGTCTGACATTTTAATTTAAATAGTAATTATGCATGATTTTATATTGATGATTTTGATTATTTTCACTTAGATTTTTTGACATTAAATTAATAAGAAATTGTTCCTCATCTGGGTCTGTCATGTTAATTGGATATAGTAATTGTGAATGCTTTCTAAAAGTATATTCTTGGTGCTTAAAATTTTGTTATAATGAGCCACATGAACACTATATTTTTGTACGCCTACTGGAATAACACAGCGCATTATTCTATGTAAGATCTGTAAATATTTACCTGTGTTAACAAATAAAATTATTTGATTTGATTATATTATAAAGTTATATATTATTAGGTGTGGGTGTACTAATGCTAATGAATGAAACAAACGTTGATATGGTAGCATTGTAATATTTTATATAAAAGTAATCCCTAACAAAATTATGATATTGTTATGGTAAACATTATAAAAATCATTCTTGGTTTTAAGATATGAAAATTATTATATTATATGTTATCATTAAAGAGGTTATAGCTTAATTATTCATTTTCTTAAAGAAAAGAGGATTGAAGCTTAACCTCAATATTATTACAATCATAAACTAATCTATTATAGCGTAGGCCACATTATATCATTTAACACTTCTACGTAGTTGACACTGTTGGCTCGTGTAAGTATGAAACTTAATTCATCCGGCCTCTGAGCACTAATTCACCTCCATATTATATTAACACATATTCTGCCTGACTCCGTATATGACAAAATATTGCTTTCCGACCAACGCGTGTTATTTTTGCACTACAAATACGACCTTCCTTTTTGGCATGATTAAAAGGTTTTTTCGTGGTTAATATTGTCTCACAATCAAACTCTAAATATTCCCTTGCAAAACGTAACCTCTCCTCTTTCTGCCGTTGCGTTATAAACGATTTTTTTTGCTGGTGTTAGGTGGTGCAGACCTACGGCATATAGTGTGCGTAATGATGTGCCAAACCCGTTGCAAAAACTCTTCTTGGGATGAAACCGTTCGTCTCATATTCAGCTACCTTATAACGACGTTGAGGCTGGCTAATACGGGGTGGCCTTCCCCTTCTCTCACGACATTTTACCTTCGTCCTCAAACCTCTTGACCCAACAACTTACAGTATTTCTCTAAAACAATAACAAGCGATTGGTTTGCACCGTATCAAAATAATAATAAAAACAACTTACACAAAAGC
Source organism: Sesamia inferens (assembly GCA_037179545.1). Taxonomy (NCBI): domain Eukaryota; kingdom Metazoa; phylum Arthropoda; class Insecta; order Lepidoptera; family Noctuidae; genus Sesamia; species Sesamia inferens. The sequence continues at coordinate 30,526,506 of CM073929.1, forward strand.
CGGTTTCATAATATGATATTTGAGATACACTGAGCCACAATATTTGTATTAGATTCGATACTAAAATTAGCCAAGTGATACTAATGACAGAAACTTGTATTGCAGCTAATAGGTAGTAGAATATTTTATGTGTACTAGTGATTCACATTTTTTAAATAATTATAAACTAGTACTTGACTGCAATTTCGCCTGATGGTAAGCAGTGATGCAATCGTTGATGGTAAAGCGCACTTGTTTATTAAGCCAATTCACTAAAAAAACTTAGGAATAGGAATGATGACGGCAGTTGACCGATGTGATGCAATATTAAACCCAAGACCAACACGACCAACGATGCTGCGACAGAGGGAGATTGACCTGGAGACTCTGCACGACCAAACTCCCGACACAACAACATTTAGCGCATCGTATTCGGCACACATCGCAACACAACTGCTCAGACCCGTCCTCCGCACGGCTTCACCAGACATCATGCCGGAACACGTCGAATCGCTTGGCGGCAAGACCTTGTCTGGTGTGTGGTAACTTCTGCCGGCAGCCGATGTTATGGCCTACCACCGAGAACACTTTGTTTCAAATCTACCCTCATATTTTTATAACATTACTCTAATATAGAAAAAAATCTTAATAGAAAGTATCATCGTTAATTTGCGGATCGGTCATTTTAGATATTTTCGTTGTCAGCATTCATAATTCACCAATAACTATTTAATAAAAGTTTTGTAAGTTATAAGATTTGAACTTGAACCACCTTAAATGCTTATCACGGCGTAAACCGCTTAGCTATCCAGACGCTTATGATGAGCGTTAAAATTATTAGTACCCAACAATCATAAGCACACACAACAAAAACAATTTGACAACATTGACAAATATAAAAGGCATCAAAGATCAGGAGTGGTGGCTGGTGACGTCACTGCGCGATAAAGTGTAGCGTGCAGTGACGTCACACGAGTTTTCAACACACTGAGTCGTCTTCATTTTTTGTTTATATGAAGAAAGAAAAAATACGTGTATAGTATTTTTTGGAAATCTGACTAACGGACTAGTTAATTTTTTTTAGTCAACTACCCTATTTAAAGGACAATCATCATCATCAGCCCTTTTATCATCCCACTGCTGGGCTGCGGTCTCCTCTCATCCACAGTAGGATTGAGCGTAATCACCACGCTTGCTCAATGCGAGTTGGCGATATCAGACTTAAAGTCTAGGTTTTCTCAAGATGTTTTCCTTTACCTTGTAATCAGTCAATGGTGTCCAAGATATACTTAGAAAGTACATATTACCTAGAAAAGTTACATTGATATTTGTTTGACCTTGAATCGAACCCGCACACTCACTTGAGAGGCTGTTTTAACCAGTAGGCCACCACGACTTAAAGGACAATATGTCACTACAATGACACCATGTTCCCCCGTCGAGTCACTGAACACGAACGTATTACACGGATATGCAGCTCAGTGAACTGCCTGAAGATGCATGCTGTCCAGTCAGGCTGCAAACACCAACAATACCTAGGTATGCATCCTGTAGAATTGTGGGTACACCTCTAAGAGGTGTACCTACTATTCCTATGGCCAAGCAATACTAGTTGTAGTTACAACCTTCTTCTATAACAAAGTTTGATACACACTCATACACTTTGACAACTGGCTGCCCGCTTATGATTGTTAGGTACTAAAAATTTTAACGCTCATCATAAGTGCCTCGATACCTAAGCGGTTTACGCCGTGATAAGCATTTAAGGTAGTTCGAGTTCAAATCTAATAACTTACAAAACTTTTTTTAAATATTTATTGATGAATTGACGATCCGTAACTTAACGATGATACTTTCTTTTAAGATTTTTTCTATATTAGAGTCATTATAAAAAAAATGAGGGTAGATTTGAAACAAAGTGTTCTCGGTGGTAGGCCATAACATCGGCTGCCAGCAGAAGTTACCACCCACCAGACAAGGTCTTCCCGCCAAGCGATTCGTCGTGTTCCGGCATGATGTCTGGTGAAGCCGTACGGAGGACGGGTCTGAGCAGTTCTGTTACGATGTGTGCCGGGTACGTTGCGCCAAATGTTGTTGTGTCGGGAGTTTGATCGCGGAGAGTCTCCAGGTTAATATCCCTCTGGCGCAGCATCGTTGGTCGTGTTGGTCTTGGGTTTAACATTACATTACTTCGCTCAACTGCCGTTATCCTTCCTATTCCTAAGTTTTTTAAGTGAATAGGCTTAATAAACTAGTGCGCTTTACCATCAACGATTGAATCATTGCTTACCATCAGGCGGGATTGCAGTCAAGCACTAGTTTATAATTACAGAAAAAACTTAAGTCCACCATCGTTTCACCTGACGACGGGTCGTACAGCGAGTATGCTTACCATCAGGCGGGATCGAGCACTAATTTATAGCATTAAAAAAAATAGTAAAACTGCATAGTGCTTCATACCCCCACCCTATTTCAAGTAAAAAAAAAATATCAACTTCATTTCATTGGCAACCAAGCAGAGTGATAAGGACTATTAAAACAGTTACAATAATGTTTGAAATTGTAGATTATATAAAAAAATTACTGTCATGGAATTGAAGATATAACTATCTCGAAGTTAATCTATCCATAAACTCATATTTGTTTAGAGATAACTTAAACGTAGTAATCTCATGGTTCGTCAGATAGGTTTGCTCCACGTAATGAGGTGTTCTATTTCCATCAAGCCGGCACAAATACAGACCGGACTGTTTCTGAGAAATTCTTGATATGTTTGCTAGATATTGGTTTATTTAATAATTTACCCAACCCGTACTATTTAATATTATAAATGGGATAGTGTGTGTGTCTGTTGGTATGCCCGTATTTAAGTGACGATAGTTGAAGGAATGGAGAGTAAAAAGGCTACTTTTTGTGTCTTTCAAAACCCTCAATTTTCTAAAATGGGTGGTGGAAGTTTGTACAAAGCATTCCGCAATTTTCAAGGTAGAAAGCTAAAAATTGGTATGCGACTATTTGTGACAAAAACAATAAAAACTTGTGCATCGTTTTTTTTTAACCCTCCTCCAACTTCATAACAATATCATCTACAGTAGAGTTCTCTTCTGTGTTCTAAATCAGGAAAGTTGGACCGTATTACCCCGACTTCAACACGAGCGAAGCTGCGACAGTAAATATAATAAAGAAAACACATGAAAATAGACGACCATACGGATACTGTTTATTTCCATAGAAATTTCTTCTTGCGACAGGTAAATTGGATTTGACAGGCATCAAGTTATTGAACAATGTTTTGCCTTAAACATAAACTAATCCATGCTTAAATAATCAAGTTGAAGCTCTCTATATTATCATAATAAATTGGGAGGTACATTTTTCCACATTCGTGAATGTCAATTTGTGATGTCACTGTGTTATATTTGAACGGGCAAGGGAACCTTCATTAGAGCTCATCTTGTGTGATGTGTGTGTGTGTAGGTAGGCAGGCAGGTGGGCGTAAGTAGAAAAATCACAAGTCCTTCTTACAATCACCGTTGTTTAATCAGCACAGAGTTTAATAATCAAAATACATAATCAAACGAACAATGTACAATCTAAGCAACACGACACCAACTTAATTATAACACTAGATTAAACTATCACGCGGATGCAAAGCGATTCGTCACAAGCTAGATGCACGGGCCCCGTCTCGAACCGTAGTTTTTCAGATGGCTGCCCTCATAATCCTCAACAATTACGCTTCGCTAAGCTGACTTTTTCCTCTCAAAATCAATCTGACGTCGTACGTTTACCGCGTCGTCATATTTATTTGTGTAAATTTTCATCACATACTTTTGAAATACAAAGTATGGTATGTAATAATACAAAGATAATCACCTTCTCTTATCACAATCTCATCCTTATCTTTCATATCGTATTCGTGTTCCCAAGCGAAAGGCCCAGTTTCAGTATCTCCGCAACTACAAGTGCATAGATTTGGAAGCTTTGCGGCGGATGCCGACGATCTCGACTGGACCCCTATTGTTGAGTTGGATGATATTGACGATAAGGTGAATTGTTTTAATGCAACGGTTCTAAAACTATATGATCAGCATGCTCCTATCCGACCTGTCAAATTTAGACATAATCCTGCACCTTGGATAACTTTGCAAATTAAAGAGTTTATGGCTCGCAGGGATAAAGCTAAGGGCAGATATAACCGCAAACCTTCAGAGCTAAATCTCTCTTACTACAAATATTTGCGTAATCGCTGCAGTCATCTGTGTCAGGGTGCTAAGAGACGCTATTTTCACGACCAACTTATTAACCGCAGTTCTTCCGATGTATCGAAATTTCTGAAATCTGTAGGCATAGGTAAGTCCCCTGCCAACCAGTGCAAGGATGTGAACTTCAATGATCTTAACAAATATTTCTCCCACCTTCCCTTTTCTCTTGATCCTTCTGTCAAGGCTGCGACACTAGAGAGTCTTCCTGGTCTGCCATTACCACAATATTCTAACTTCAAACTTACTACTACGATGTTTCTGAGGATGATGTTCAGAAGTCTATACATGCGATTACTTCTTCGGCAGTCGGTAATGATAAGTTGTGCTCAAGAATGATTACTCCTATCCTTTCTTCACTACTCCCTGTTCTCATTCACATCTTCAATCATTCATTTTATTCTTGCTCCTCCCCGTCAGTTTGGAAACAGGCTCACATAATATCTTTACCTGAAACTAACAATCCTACTTTATTAACCCACTTTAGGCCTATTTCTACTCTCCCATTCCTCTCTAAAGTTTTTGAGCACGTAGTTCATAGACAATTATCATTTTTTTTTTTTGGCTTCAAACTCGATAATATCTCCATTTCAATCCGGTTTTCGCTCGGGTCACAGTACCGCAACCGCACTTTTGAAGGTGACTGACCACATTCGCTGGGCAATAGATAATAAATTACTGACTGTCCTTGTATTGCTTGACTTTAGCAGCGCCTTCAACTCAGTGGATTTCGAGATTTTACTAGGCATTCTCAATTCTATCAATTTCTCTTCTTCCGCTTTAGCCTGGTTCAGCTCATATCTCCATGGACGCTCTCAGTGTATTCGGCTAGCGGAGTCCATCTCCGATTGGTGTAATCTCACTCAGGGTGTACCTCAGGGTAGTGTTCTCTCTCCTCTTCTTTTTTAAATTTTCATAAACTTTGCAAAACCTGTACATTCGCTTTGTTTTCGGTCTTTGTAAGTATGGGCATGTTGCTCACCTTCACAAGGAACTCAAGTCGCTCCCAATCCGCCTTCGTAGGAATACAAGGATTTTATGTCTCCTTTTACACAACCCGTCTTATCCTTCCTACCTGCGTGAGCGTTTTTCACGCGCTCTAGCGGCGCACCCTGTAGATCACACCTAAGATCCATCCTTTAATCTCATCCTCATAAAACGATTTACTATTCCTATTCCTTCTCTGTACATGCTATAAGATTATGGAACTCAGTCCCGCCTAACATTGGTGATTTAAACACTATTTCTAAATTTAAACGTCGATTAAAAGAGCATTACCTTTCCTCTATATTGTGAGAATTTATATATTATTTATATATTTTAGTATTATGTATTTATTTAAATATAGTTACATAATTATTTTTGGTTTTATGTTTAGGTATATTTAATATTATTACTATTATACTTATCACATTCATATTTTATTTCCTCCTTGTTCTTACACACTATTGTCTACATTTCTGTTTTACTTCTCCTTTCGTTGCTGGAAGAAATTTCTTAAGAAATTAGCAGCACCTTTGTACTCAGATCTTAAATTTGTTTTAATTTATGTATATTATTGTGTGTACATAAATAATAAAATAAATAAATAATTTACAAAGGAAATAAATTTACTTAATATATTGTTAGCGAAGACCGATACCCCACTCTTAGCGAAGACCGGTACCCCATCTCAAAGTTTACTATAAAAAGCCCGGTCTACCCGCACTCGCTCTTTTTTCCAAGCAGCATCCGGACCAGCAACATCAAGCGAACTCTGTGAGACCTATATTTTCCGTATTAATTAATAGCTGATTGCTATCGTTTTACATTTTATTGTGTACTCAGTGATTGTTATTCTGGTCCTATCTTAATTAATAAGTTCTGGTTGTAATTGTATATCAAATGGATAATACACGAACATTGGAACGTTCTGATTTGTTTTTTTTTAACAATATAACCAATTTGATAACATTTGATAACATTTCTGCTTTAAGAGGAGCGAAACTTTGCCAATCATAAGGTTGCTTTTCAATCGCGTTTGAGTTGTTACCAAACTGTCGGAATCAAGGTGGTTTCTTAACATAAGTGTGTACGTAGGTAACACTGTTAAAGGAAACTTCAAAAGCAGAAAATCTTGAAGGAAAAGTTAAGTAGAAATATGAAATTTTCTGCGAAGAAAACTTACAGTATTGAAATAGACTGAGTCAATTTTTGATTTATTATTTAGTAAGTAACAAACGATGCTGATCAAAATGCCAAATTTCGTAATTTCATCATCATCATAAACCTTTTATCGTCTCACTGCTGGGCACAAGTCTCCTCTCATACAGGAAGGATTGAGTGTATTCACTACGCTTGTTCAATGCGGGTTGGCGATTTCAGATTTAATCAGTCCAGGTTTCCTCAAAATGTTTTCCTTCACCTTTTTATCAGCTGTGGAGGTATGAGGAACGGGGTGTAAAGTTGACTTATCCTCCATTGAAAAGGGAGGATCCTCCGACCAGACAGGTGTTATGCCAGGCGGGCACTTGCCCAACCGTTGAAATTGGGAAGTTGTATATATGCTAGTTGCACGATAAACTCTGATTGCGAGATGTAGAAAACGTGTGACATCAACGTGACGCGTTGTTCCATGTGCCGTTTGTAGGTACCGCTACATCACTCCCCTCCGGAGACCGGAGGTCGATAGTAGGCTGGGTCATGTATCTTGCGATGCTTGCCAGGCCAGCTGAGATTCCAGTGAGTCGGAACCGGTTGCCGCGTAGTTCACGGTGAGTCGGAACTGTCTTCGAAGATTCCCTAGTGAGTCGGGGTGATGGCGCTGCGTTATACTCCAGTGCGTCGGATGTCGTACAGCGCCGGGTTGAGGCTGGCTGCTGCGTCGACCAGGAGAGAGGGCGCTGCTTGTTGACTGGCCGAAAGTGCAGTGTATTGTGCCGAGATTGCTGATGAGGCTGAGGGTGATGACCAGGTATGCGCGGTCGCTGCATGCTTGTGGTCAGGATACCCGTTGTAGCCGTGGGTGCTGGCTGGCTGGGTGACTTGTCGCCAAAGCTTGCGAGAGTGATGATGATGACGTCACACTGGAGTTTTTGCACGAAGGCTGCGCTGACGTCCATGTTCGGGGTCACCAGTGTGGAGACATGGGGAACAGGGAGTAAAGTTAACTCATCCTCCATTGAAAAGGAAGGATGCTCCGACCAGACGGGGGTTAAGTCTGGTGGGCACTTGCCCAACGGTTGAAATTGGGAAGTTGTACATATGCTAGTTGCACGGTAAACTCTGATTGCGAGATGTAGAATTCGTGTGCGTTGTTCCATCTGGCATTTGTAGGTACCGCTACACAGTCATTGGTGCCCAAGATATACTTAGAAAGTACACATAAATAAGAAAAGTTACATTGGTGCTTGTCTAACCTGAAATCGAACCCGCACACTCAACTCATGCATACTTGAGATGCCAGTATTTTAACCACTAGGCCACCATGACCAATCTCGTAATTTAAAATATTCAAAATTTAGTCTCTTCTCGGTGACAACATGACAAAAAGTTACCAAATTTAGAGATATTAGGTTTGGCTTTTCACAAATCAGAGATCAGACTGTGAACATTCCTAAAATTCTGAGAGTTACTCCTCAGCTTTTCCGTACTGTGACTGAGACTCTGTGACTGAGTTTTCAAGATTAGCAAAATCAGTAGTCGTTTATTAGAATTAGGCTTTATAGTCAGCATTTTTTGAAAGTTAAATTTGTTACATAAGACAGTCCGAAGCGTTTCGCCTCGTCTTTTATAACGCGTATATCGAGGGACTGGAATTGCCAGCGGCGGTGTGTCCGACTGACTACAATTTAAGTGTCTTCAAGGCTAAATTGAATAGGCTTTTAATAAACGAGCAGGCTTTGCACGCCATCAACGATTGCATCACTGCATACCATCAGCCGGGATTGTGGTCAAGCATTAGTTTAAAATTATAAAAAAGTCACCCAAAATGCCCAAGTAGTCTTTAGTTATTAAGTTTTATAACTCCGTACGCTGCGATCAAGTGAGGTTTTCCCTCCTTGTTACAAAATGCTTTTGTTTTTCGCAGGCTCAAGCAAAATTTACATATTTATGCGGTCAGTACTTCTTCTGAAGTGTTTTCTTAAGTATTTGATATACCTAGTCAAGTTGTTTCTTACACTTTGTTGAGTTCAGTACATTGCAATACAACTCATTAATAAAACATTGTGTCATTAACTGGAATAAATGGAATCGTGCCATTTCTACTTGCACAAGTTTCAATACTCCATTCTGGGTGGCTTCTACCGCAAATAGTTTTCCACATTGTCATTACTACAATACTCTGGGTTTGTCGCGTGTGTTACTTTTTATGGCGCGGCGGCCACTTTAGTGCCACGATCACGTACCGGACGGTTTCTGAGGTACTTTTAGTGTTCGTACTATAGTGGTACGCTGAAAAAGGTTTATTTCTGTGACGTTGTTCAGATTTATGTGTCAGGAAAGGATATGGAAAGGTTTCTGTGTAGAATGTTGTTTATGGAAGGAATTGTGATTTAAGGAATCTGTAAAGCACTAACCTAAAAATATCGCGACAGAATTTTATCGCCCACTGGATTTTAAACCTTCGGTGTTAAGCGAAGCATTGATAATCCAATAGACCACATCCCAACGCGGCAAAAGCACACAGCGATATCTACCACGGCGTATACTACCAACGTGTCAAACTTTATTTTTGCTTACGCGGTGGAAATCCACATAGATAACCGGCTAAAACCACTACAGTCTTACACCTCTATTGATGGCAGGGGCTGATGGTTTCATACGAGTATAACCATTCACGGCACCCCCTACAGGTCTCTATCGCCTATTTCTCAATGATTCAAATCTCTCAGTGGGACCATTCGCACAATGGTAGCACCCAATCTCGATTAGTGCGCGTGAAACACTGCAGCGCTAACTTGAGCTGTCTGCTGAAGTCACGTAAATTTCATTTACCGCGCAACTAGCATTTAGCCACGAAATGTCGGCTATGTTAATACTTCCTTCAGAGGCATGAGGCACCGTGTATAAAGGACACCCATACTTTATACAAAACGGAGGTTCCTCCGTCCAGACTGGTGTTATTTCTGACGGACAACTGCCCACTAATTCGTGTCAGACAGATGATAAAAGGGAATTTCATTAAATAAAGAAATATTAAAAAAAACTTCGACAATTCTTCTTCTTCTTCAGCCACAAAGGAACGCAACAAAGGCCTCCCCCAAGGTTTTCATTGGGGGGGTTTGCCATAATATCCACGCTTGGCAGGCGAGTTGGGAATCGCAGTAATTTGATATTACACAGTAGAAGCGCTACTGCCCGCTACGCTGATGAGAGTTCCCTTAGTTCCCTCTTACGACACCCACCGGAGGATAGAGGTTGGTACTGTTCTAAGCCCGGTACTACAAGGGCAGAATTAAAGCTGCAAAATTACTGTTACTTTGGTGAATATTCGACTCAACTAATATCAAACACATCACGGTTTTGAACCTTCTAAATTGTTGGCGCGATGCGCTACATAGTATTTAGCTTCTTAGTGCGTCTTTAGCAGACCTCTCCAGTAACAAGCTGTCTGGTCCGTTAACTAATAATGCTACGTACGGAGGTAAGTAAGTGCTGTTATTAATAACTTCTGCCATCTGCGAGACAGTCTAACATTGTTTTGTTGTATTCGTTTGTTGCTTTTTCCAATAAGTATGAGACACAGACAAGCGGGGTCGGTTTTTTATCATTCAAAGACTTTTTGAATGTAATAAACTAATCGGAAATTATATTTTCGAGCCGTTTGGTATTTCAACCCTTTTATTTATTTTTGTTTGGGATGGAAAATCATCAAATGACCACTCTCGCTCTGGGTGTAGCGGAAGGGCGTGTCAGACTTTTACAGACTAAAACCCACCCGTGTACCTTAACTTGCCTGTAGGCCCAGGCCATTGTTTTTTTTTTTTTAGCTAACCTGCAACCCTGACCCAGGAGGCATCGGTCTTCGTGGACCCCGTCACGTTGTGCTGACATCTCTTTGAGGCGCGCGTGAAACACAACGCACCGTCGACTCAGGCCTGGTCCTTACCGGGCGGCGAGCTGCCCGCTGCTCACCGTCCGCAGGCTCGCGTCTATGGTAGCTGTTGTTCGATGTTGTCTCCCGACCAGGGTGTCTCCTGCGGCGGCTAGAGGCGTTAGGGTGCTGGGATTCCCGCTCCCCCACGCGCTCCCCCTACTCCTTTGCTAGCATCACTGCTTCCTACCACTACTACCTAAGCTGGGCAGACCCTCACCGTATGCTCCAGCGCGTATCTCTAGTTACCTTTTAACACTTTTTTGTGAGTAACGTAACATAAACCATCACGCCTATATTCCTAGACGGCGCGTTGTGTTTCACGCGCGCCGATTCAGCACATCGTGACGGGGTTCACGAAGACCGATGCCTCCTGGGTCAGGGTTGCGGGTTGGTTAAAAAAGAAACCGTGGCCCTGGCGCACAGGCAAGTGAAGAAACACGGGTGGGTTTTAGTCTGTAAAAGTCTGACACGCCGCTCCGCCCAGAGCAGGAGAAGTCATTTGATAATTTCCCATCCCACACAAAAAAATAAATAAAAGACCTTATTTCATGCTCAGGAGCAACGATTGCGATCACTAAACAAACGGAGTAGTCTAAACTCCATTCGCATGGGCCTCTTGGGGCAGGTCAGGGCTAGAGGGACAAGTCAGATTTTTAGGCTCCAATCATCTCCGACTATTTTTGTTTATAAACTACACAAGCACATCTACATGAATCAATAGGGCCCCCGCATACTACAAACTTTCTATCGGCCGATAGTTTGATCAAGTTGTGCTGTAGCGCGCACACTTTTTTTTTTGCCGGGTTGGAAATCCTCATAGGATGCCCGCCGCCCTGGGGTGGGCGACGGGGTATGTCAGACTTTTACTGACTAAAACCACCCCGGTGTGTCTTCTATCACGAGCGCGCGTGGAGCCGCGGGAGTCTAAATTCTTCCACGGCCCCACACCCTCGTGCCTAGGTGCCACACCTCGTCTCCTGCACGGAGTAGTGGGGTGTTAAACTACCCCGTGCATCGCCTCAAAGGCGCGCGCCGACACTCGCGTGCGCCTCCGCCTCGGGGTCCATCAATAGGGGGGCGGGGACTTCCCCATGTCCCTCGCCCCTGGACCCATTCATGGGGGGCGGAAGAGGGCGTTATCCGCACTTCCTCGGCGCCCGGTGCGTCTTCTGCGGCCCGGGAAGGGAGTTGATATCTCCCTCTCCCGTTCCGCAGCTTCCTTCTGCGACATCACGTCCTCGCAGAAGGACACCACCGCGTCCCACGACTCTGAGCTGCCGACCATCCTCCGCACTACTGCCGGCAGCGTCAGGTCGCCGCCTACTTCATTTGTGAGGACACGGCGCACACTGCACCAACTAAACAGTTGGGTTGGTGGTGAGCGCTCAGGCTAGACTACTGTCGGCCGACTATTTTCAGTTTCTAAGCTGCCGTTGAAAAGAGCGGTCGCATAATGAAAGTTACTCGAAGTACAATATTGTCCAGAAATATTATAATTGCTCTGATACAACGGAGGAGAAAAATCAAGAAAAGAGTCCGAGATTATTGAGTGCATCACCTCCACAGTGATAGATTATTAAATGGAAAATTTGTTTCGTTTTGTCTTCAGCAGTAAGCTCATTCCAACTAGGAACAACCACTTCACAAACTTCTTCCCACAACATTTTCTTCACGTTTATATCTCTTTTAAATTCTTTTTATAAAGTGCGGGTCTTTCTTTAAATTTCTTCAATTAAATTTATGATTGACGTTTTTACAACCAGCGATTCAGTATAATTGGGCAGAGACATAATCAAAAACAAATATGGACGGACCATCCGGCGCCAAAACTCGGAGCAAAATGAACCATCGGTCGAGTCGGCCGACTAAACAATCGGTCGGTGTACGCGCTTGCGAGGAGCTCCATACTGTAGGCCTAGTATGAGTTTTCAATACGAAACTCGATCGTCAATATCGAGCGCGTTTGGCGCTTTCATTGGTTGAGAGTTCTTACGACCTTGAAGCGGGCCAATCGATGAGTCAAACGCGCTCGATATCGACGAACGAGTTTGGTAATGAAAACTCATACTAGGCCTACTGATATAGCAGTCGGCCGATAGTTTAGTTTGAACGCAGTAGAGTAGCCCATGAAACTTATTTATCGGCCGATACCGAATCGTTGTAGTCTGCGGACTTGCATACATCTTCATAGTGATTATAAGCCCGACCAAACTATCGGTCGATAAAAAGTTTGTAGTGTGTGGGGGCCTTAGGTATTTGTAGTAGTTTCCAGGATGGGGCAGCTAGATAAGACACTTAAACAAACCTTTCTTATAGTTGTTCAACCGATTTTGACTTCTATACCGTGGGGGAAATAATGGCATTTAAATTTTAAAAAAATGGTTACAACACCAACTAAGTGCTTACTGCATTTACTATTTCTTGTGCTCGAACGCAATAGAATTCAGGATCGGTTAAACGGACGGCAAAAAAGGTTCGTTTACACACCTAATCATAGTTCAAATGGATTAAAGTTAAAACGAGGAAACAGTTTTACTTTTCAAAAATTATGTGATACTAACTGCGGCCCGGGGTTTCACTCGCATAAGTGCACATATTTTTATAGATAGAAAATAAAACTTTTTATGTAGTATCCTATGTTATATTTTCTCTATGTCACACCTCCAAGAATATGTTTACAACGAGTATAATTTATTTATTTATTTATTTATCACTCTTACAACTATCCTCCTAATGCGACAGTGCAGTTATCCACTAATACTTAAATATACACTAATTTTTAAATATAAATAACAATACTTATTAAAACTCTTGCGAGTTCACTCAAAGAACACGAAAATATATCCAGTCTTTCATGGATTTCGTTCACCACACGGATTGCACGGGTGAGGGGTGCTTTCGCCAGTAGGTGAAATCATGATCATCTGTTATCTAGTTTCGCGTAAAACCGTAATATTCACATCTTTAATAGTAATAAAAAACATATAATTATGTGTTTATAGGATATAGTACCTACTGCGGTGAAAATTATGTATTTCTTTTTATTAATTATAAACTGGTGCTTGACCACTATCCCGCCTGATGGTAAGCAGCAATGCAATCGTTGATGGTAAAACGCGCCAGTTTATTAAGCCCACTCTCTTAAAAAATTTAGTGAATAGGAAGGAAGGCGGCTGTTGAGCGAGGTGAAGCAGTGTTAAACCCAACAACACGACCAACGCTGCTGCGCCAGAGGGAGATTGATCTGGAGAACCAACCAAACCCAGAAACCTCCACGACCAAACTCGCGACACAATAACATTTGGTGCATCCTACCCGGCACACATCGCAACACAACTGCTCAGACCCGTCCTCCGTACGGCTTCAACAGACATCATTTATATATACTCTATTGTATGTACATCAAAAACAGACATAATTTTAAAAATACATTCTCATTACAACATATACAACAGGCGGCCTTACCGCTAATGTGAATTCTCTAAATTAAGTAGAAAATTAAAGAGCCAAGATAAGAAAACAGATCTCTAAATGATTCTACTTCAAATATTTTATGTAAGGAATGAATCACAAGCAATATACATAATCCATCTGCGTGGAACCGCAATCTGATGAGAGTGGCAGCTTGAGTGCTACCAAAGAATCGTATTCACCACTGAAACTGAAAATTCCTTTGATCTAAAGATTTTCAGAACATGAAATTACACCCTATTGTGGTCGAGAGCGAGGTCAATTCATTCAGGTGGCACGTCAAATGATGCATTCTGAGGAGAAGAATAAATTTACGAACTCTAGCGTCCTTTGTCACAATATATTGAGATGAAATATTATGTTAAGGGGAAAAGGGTTTTTGAATACCGTATCAATATTTCTCAAAGGATATTTATGCTGGAAAGTTATTGCAATTACTGAATTTAGTTTTCTGTAAAGTCAGTACGAGGCAATTGAGTATATTATTCCTGTATTGACACCCTTGTGTCGCCTCTCATTTAGGGTATATTGCCCAAATCCTGGAAGCTTTGCCAACGTACTAACAACGTACAAAATATCGGCCGATTTCGCTAACGTCCATACTGTGCAAGATTATGGATCGTTTATTGAAGTAAACCCCGTTTGACTACAATTTAAGTGTCTGTAAGTCTGTAGTGAATAGGCTCTTAATAAACTAGCGCGCTTTATCATCAATGACTGCATCACTGCTGCTGCGCAATACTATCAAGCGAGATTGCGGACAAGCACTGTAATTAAAAAAAATATTATAGCGAGACACTAAGTGAGTTTTAGGAAAATGAAGATATGAGCCTAATTGTTAATATATATATATATATATATTTAATGATTATAAACTAGCGCTTGACCGCAATCCCGCCTGATGGTAAGCAGTGATGCGATCGTTGATGGTAAAGCGCGCTAGCTTATTAAGAGCCTATTCACTCAGAAAAATTGAGCGAATAGGAAGTAAGACGGCAGTTGAGCGAGGTGATGCTATGTTAAACCTAACAACACGACCAACGATGCTGCGCCAAAGGGAGATTGATCTGAAGATCCTCCACGACCAAACCCCCAACACAACAACATTAGGCGCATCGCACCCGGCACACATCGCAACACAACTGCTCAGACCCGTCCTCCGTACGGCTTCACCAGACATCATGCCGGAACACGACAAATCGCTTGGCGGCAAGGCTTTGTCTGGTGGGTGGTAACTTCTGCCGGCGGCCGGTGTTATGGCCTACCACCGAGATGCCAATGAAAATATTAGTCAAATCATTTTAGAGACATTTGTCGTCTATAGGTATGCTTTGACGCCGAATCTCTTGTTCACAAACTAAACTAATTTTAAATTAAGTGCATCTTTTTATTTCTATTTCATTAAAAAAACGAGAGTAGATAACGTTTTAGTTTAATACCGTCAAAATAATATATTCCATAGACATTTTAGACGTGATTATAAACATGGCGACCAAAAATACATTAATTTACGTTAGGGGTGGACTAATTTGACAGGTCTGAACTAAAATTTAGCCTTTTGTCCTTTTCATAATAAGTAATATAAGATGGTTATATAAAAAATCTGTTCTTCTAAAAGATCTGGTTAAATGTATAGAAAAAAATACTTGCCGTAATCTGTCTGTATTATAAAAGGTCAGTTTAAGAACTGATTTTTCAATCACGTGATTATTTTAATCGATAAAAACAATAAAATTTTAACTTCGTACAAAAACTGTCAAATGTCAATTTAATTCCTCGAATAAAAGATTTGGCATTTCCTATAACTGATAAAGAATGACAGCCAATCGATGCTGTAAAAGATCTGATGCTGTAGAAGACCGTGAAAAGTTAGATGAAGTGAGCTAAGAATAGTGTCAATCCGTAGCATTAGATAGGCGACATCAACATGTTGCGTGTCTGTTGAACTAAATGAACGCACGTGGGTGCATTTCCTGTGTTGTACTGTACGTGTTTTCCATACAAAATGAGATACTTACAAGCATCGTTAAGAGAGCGCTCTAGTGCCGAGGAATTTGAAAAATGGGTATAAGAAACTATTGCCGTCGCGCCTCTTTCAACCTCTCCCTGTAAAGTGCGAAAGCAGCTCAGCGATTTTACCTACGAAAACTTTGTCCAAAAGACGTTTCATATTCCGCTGTTTTCTTTTTCAAAACACCACAGATCTCAATTATATTTACACCAAAATTTTGAGGAAAAGTATAGCTATGCTTCTATTATTTTCTTTTTTGTCAAAAAATTGTCACAATTGTTTAATAGTCGCCTGAACATCGCGGTAAAAACAGGTTATTTTTCGGAACTTTGAAATATCATATATCTTTTATTTATTAAGTTTTGGAAAAATCAAATGATAGGGGCACCTATATATAATCAAGGTGTCAAATTTGTAGAAAAAAATGCACTAAATGCATTATCAATAGAGAAAGCACCACTGGAGTCCCCTCTTAAAACGTAAAATTCACGCGCTATGCGGCGTGTTGCGTGACAGCACGATAATCGCCTTAGGCCGGGACTCTACCAAAGTGGAGCCGAAACGAGCGGAGAGATGTTTTTTAAACAATTTCAGGGGAGATCACTAGACGGAGATGTGTAATATTTGTACGGCGCGATGGAAGCAGAGGTGTGAGCTGTGCCCGGACGATGTGCAGTGGAGACGAGAGTGAGCAATGTCACCCACCCCCCTCTCACCCACCAGCAACCCGAAGAGACCCGCGCGCGTGCTCGCACTCGTGCTGAAAAACATCTCTTCTCGCACAGCACACCGCACTCATGCGCTTCGACGGAGTCTCAGCCTTAGAATGACGTCTCATTCGATGCTCACTTCACACTACTGTTGTGCTTTGATTATATGAAAAAGTTGCATTAGTAAATTGCGATTTTCTCAATTGATTCACTGAATTCATTTTGTTGCAAAATAAATATCTAACAAAATTAAACCACAATCCTCTATCTCAAACATACCTTGAAGAACGAATCCTATTGAGTAATTCCATAAAGATCAAAAATGACCTTTTAGTAAAAGACCATGATTATATTTAAAAAACCCTATTTAAGGTAAAGTCATGCTCAGTAAGCAGGTTCACGTAATTGTTTGTGTAAAACAACCTGCCCCGGGTAAAGTAGACGGTTATTCTGTGTATTTGCCAATTACGTTAGGCAAAGACGACGTGTTTCGGATTTCGTATATGTATATAAAAAACGAACGAAACACGTGTCTAGTATTCTTATGTAAAAAAATTATGTGCAAAATTTCAAAAGGTAAAGGTCATCGCGTCATCTTGCGCTCATCCATACTTCCATACTAATATTATAAATGCGAAAGTACCTCTGTCTGTCTGTCTGTCCGGCTTTCACGCCAAAACTACTGAACCGATTGTAATGAATTTTGGTACACAGATAGTCTAGAGCCTAAGAAAGGACATAGGCTATATAACATCCCGCTATGACTAATAGGAGCAGGGCAGTAATAAAAAATGTTGCAAAAACGGGATTGAACGCGGTCATACATATTTCTCCCATTATGTTAACCGGCGCTTATTTTATAACAACTGAGCTCCTGTAAACAGAAGTCCACGCGGATGGAGTCGCGGACAACAGCTAGTTGATAATAATATCTCCGTTTGTATTGTAATTAACTGGTGATAACATTTTCAGCACACATGTTTCAATATCAATAATTGGTACTTTGACAGTATTAGTCAGTTCATCTTCTACACATCATCAACATCGTCATTTCAGCCAAAAAACGTCTACCGCTGGACATATAGGCCTCTACCAAGAATCTCCACGACGACCGGTCCTGCGCCTCCCGCATCCAGCGGTTTCCCGCGACCTTCACTAGGTTGTAGGTCCACCTTGTGTGGAGCCTACCCACGCTGCGTCTTCCGATGCGTGGTAGCCACTCGAGAACCCGCCAGCGATGACATATGAAACTGAGACGTGGTCGCTTCTACATATAAGTGAATATAAATAGTGAGTTTCTTATTCATTATTCAAGGATATCTTAGATAAGGGATGGGCAACTAGATTCAACTTTCTGACTTTCAAAACTGCCTGCACATGGTTTAATTGAAACAAATGCTTTGATTTTGAGTTTGATAAGCTTTATGTCGTTCTTAATAACGCATTTCACAAGCTACCTACTTTACAACTCAACAATTTTATTACGTTCCCAAAGCGAGAACTGCGCGTTAATCTGAAAAGGCTTTAATTAAAAGCTCTCACGACCATCTAAAATTAGACGTATGAAAATGGAAAACGCGTGTAGCGTTTGACATTTAAATACAAGCGTTTTTTTTTCCATAGGCTAGTAGTTACGTGATAATTTTATTTTCTTCTTGCACTGTCTCCGATATACTCATATCTTGTATTGTAAAATTTGATATTGTTTTACGTAATTATATTTAATCATTTAATTGTTTGGTTTCTTGAGCTTATCCGGTGATTCTCAGCACTTCGTGCCCCGCGTACTCGTAGTGAGACAACAAGAGAGGCCATTTCCCAGTAGTGGGACTCAAAATAAGCCAAAAATAATGCGGTTCGTCACAGTTCTTGTTAAAACATGCAACCATTCTTACATCAAGCACATTCAAATTTCTCGATTCCTTCCCATGCAATTCCTAATTCCATATATCTGGCTTAAAGGCCTAGAGACTAAGCCAGAAAACTTACAAAAAACAACAGCCAACTTCTCTCTGTTTTAACACATCACCATCAAAAAATAGCACCAAGAACGTACGCCGGCCGGCGGATCTAACCATCCTTTAAATCAATCATCACCCCTTGAATCCGATAACAAAAGAGATAAGTGGACATCTTGTGGAGGCCTTCATCATCACGCGGAGAATGCGGCGCTGTACATTTCAGTAAGTCCTTTCCTGCTCACACGTTTTGTTTGTGCAACATGTAATTTCCTCGACAATCGCGCCTCAGACACGCAGTTCAACTGACGAAGGAAATACCAATAACAATATCAAACAGTTCTTATCTGCTAAAAAAAACGTAAATAGTTAAGGGCTGATATTTCAATCTAAAAATATGTTTTATTTTTGACAGATTTTGGGTACCACGAGGGTTGCTTCTAGTGTTGTTGTGTTCAAGGGTTGTTTTGAAACAATTATACATAAATTAAAATCAAAAATAAATAACAGTTTTCTATCTTTCTAATCTGTTTCCGGGTTCTACAAATGTAAACATTAATAAAGTATGTTTAATAAAATAACTTTACCTAATAAATTTTACTGTATAGAATTATTACACCTACACCAATAAACATTTTTTATTTTTTATAAAGCTATTTTTTAATAATAGGAAGGAATACGGCATCAGAACACGACGAATCGCTTAGCGATAAGTCTGGTAAGTGGTAACTTCTGTCGACAGGCGATGTTATGGCCTATCACCAGTCTACTGATTATAAATAAAATAAATCCTATTCTCCATAACATAAACAAAAGAACAGCATTTTAATGCTGTAACAGGTTATCAATCATAATCTGGATCACTTTAAAGGACTACCAATCCATTTATCCATATGTTCGATGAATGTGTCTACGCAATAACGTAACTAAGGCAATGAATAGTATTGAACTGTAAAAACGAAAGCCATTTCTACAGCAGTTAGTGTGTTATGTAATTATCCAGCTGAACTATATTTGTACCGCAGTAATAAATTGTAAATGACGCATTCAGCCTCAACATGTGGACTAAACTTAGCTCCATGCGCTAGGAGCTAGGAAGTCAGACAATTGTATCACGGAAAAATTAAATCTGGGTAACGCTATCAGGTGCATAAGTGAGCTAATGTGATTAGTCTGGTTTGAGGATATGCCTGGGTAAGGATGCGTTTGCATGGAACAGAGATAAAAATAGATGGAACAAATACAATGTCACTGATTCACTTATTCACAAACTAAAGTAAATTAAAGTTCAGTACATGTTAGAGATAAATATCAGTTTAGTAATATGAAATTAGCCAACGCCCGACATAAGTTGACGCATTTTTAGGGTTCCGTAGCCAAATGGCAAAAAACGGAACCCTTATAGATTCGGTATGTCTGTCTGTCCGTCTGTCACAGCTATTTTTTTTAGAAACTACAAGAGCTATACTGTTGAAACTTGGTAGGTAGATGTTTTCTGTGAAAACATAAAAAAATAATAAATATTGGGGGATCCCCATACTTAGAACTGAAACTCTATTTTTTTTTTCATCAAACACATATGTGTGGGGTATCTATGGACAGGCGCGTGCGCTCCATAGAGGCATATAAGCACTGCATACCCTAATAATTTTCTAATTCGGAACACCCGAATCGTATTATAATATAATTTTTGTACTACAATACATTCTGTTAAAACACTACACTGGTGATAACGCTCAATCCTTCTCTGTATGTGAGGAGACCTGTGCCCAGCAGCGGGACGATAAAAAGGTTGATAATGAGGATGATGATGGTCTATGCATACCCTCAACAAAATCTCTGTGCACGCCCCTGTCTATGGATAGGTCTTCAAAAATGGTATCGAGGTTTCGAAATTATTTTTTTTCTAAACCAAATAGTTTCCGTGACAGACGCTTCCAAAGTGGAAAAAAGTTGGTTCCTCTCGAGATCTTCGAGATCTAGTAAGTAGTTTTTTTTAATACCTCGTAAGTCCTAAACCGCTCATTACCGCGTAATCTTTCATACCAATAACTTAAATCAATGGTACGGAACCCTTTTTGAGTCCGACACGCACTTGGCCGTGCGTGCGGATATTAAATATGTTTATGTATTTTAAAAATAGTATAAGTAAGTACCTTACCACCACACCCATTAAGTTCGTCTGGAAAGCATTTGCAAGACCTTCAATAATACAGAAAGCAATTGCCTGAAAAGAGAAACCTAATGCAACGTTAAAAACAAGGAATTTATAATTGAGGTCGCAATTATGGACCATTAAGGGGATCAAATCTAACAAAGGTAGTACTTACGAGTCGACCTTATTACTTCCTTCCCTAGGGTAGTAATTATTTGACCTTGATTAGACATGGCGAACTTATATTACAATTTATTGGCATGCGAAAGTCAGATTAGTTTACCATTTTATGCTCACGAAACTAAATAAATGACTTACATAAAAATCTGTTTTTCTCCAACGAATGTCGCAAGTACCTACACAAATTTTATACAAAATTTACAAAATAATTTTAGACGATTTTTCTAGAACTACTACTGCTGCGAGAGATATGGATTTTATGTAACTATTCTATTACTTATAAGAAGGCTCAAAGTCACTCAAAGGCCAATGGAGAGGGCTATGCTTGGGGTTTCCCTGCGCGATCGAATCAGGAATGAGGAGATCCGCAGAAGAACGAGAATAACCAACATAGCCCGAAGAATTGCAACACTAAAGTGGCAGTGGGCTGGACACATTGCCCGTAGGACCGATGCCCGATGGGGCCGACGGGTTCTCGAGTGGCGACCACGCACCGGAAAACGTAGCATAGGTAGGCCCCCGACAAGGTAGACTGACGACCTGGTTTAGGTCGCGGGAAACCGCTGTATGCGGGAGGCGCAAGACCGGTCGTCATGGAGAACCTTGGGGGAGGCTTATGTCCAGTAGTGGACGTCTTTTGGCTAAAATGATGATGATGATGATTCTATTACTACGAGAGTTCTGTAAAATTTGTCTGTTTATTGCCGAATCCTGAATAATCAGACAAATTATATATATAACTACACACATCAAAAGTGTCTAGGGATCAAGCATTTTTATGCGGATTTCTTGAGATTGAGATGTGGCTTTGTAATAAATTTATGATTTTATAAATTTATATGGATCCTTTTTGGTGCATTTCATAATTTGAATCAGGAACTGTGAATCAAATTCGAGTAAAAGATGAAAATCAGCTGTCAATATTTTCCCTATAAAAACATACAACGCATTGGAGACATTATTAGTGCTACTGTTTCCCTACTACTGATTAAAACCAACGTTATTATGGAGCGGCGACGTCATTTAAGCAGGGAAGAAATGCTCAGAGCCGTGGGAATGATAGAAGCTGGTTCCCGGCAACGTACTGTGGCTTTAGCTCTGAATACAAGTCAGAGTGTTATCAGTCGACTTTGGACACGTTACCGAAGCACTGGTACCGTGGCTGAGCGCCATGGAGGACGGTATCGCTGCACCACACGGAGACAAGACCGATACATTCAAATCTTAACTCGAAGAGCTCCAACAATAACCGCCATGATGTTAGCCGTGAGGCTTCATCACTCTTCAGGGAACTTAATTAGCGACCAAACAGTCAGAAACCGCTTGCATGAAGTGAACCTTCATTCCCGAAGACCGCTACGGGTACCACCTATAGCAATGCACAATCGTAGGATTCGATATCAATGGGCTCTTGAACACAGAAATTGGGCAGAAGAACAATGGCGTTTCGTGTGCTTTTCTGATGAGTCTCGTTTTGGTATGAGACCGGATACAAGACGTATACGACACTGGAGAACCCCTGGACGCCAACAGCGATTAAAATCCTGCCAGGAAGTCCATCCTTATAGTGGTGGAACCATCATGGTATGGGCGGGTATTTGGATCGGCGGAAGAACTGAGTTGATTTGGATCAGAGGCAACCTCAACGCTCAAATTTATGCTGAGACGATTGTATCAGACGTCATCGTTCCTCTACAAGTGCAAATCGGTCCCTTATTTCAGTTAATGCATGATAATGCACGACCGCACACCGCAAGAGTTGTAAGACAGACTCTCGCCGCAGCAGCTAACATCAATGTCCTGCCCTGGCCTGCTCAGTCGCCAGACTTGAACCCGATTGAGCATGCATGGGATATGCTACAGAGAAGAGCTCTGCCGAATATGGAGGGTATCCAGTCGCAAGAAGACCTTTTTTGTTGTTGCAACGAACATGGGCGGCCATTCCACAGCGTGATTTGGATGAACTCATTTTGAGTATGCCAAACCGATGTTCTTGTGTTGTTAGTGTTCGCGGTAGAAACACGGATTATTAATTGTTTAAGTTACCCAATAAAATTTTAGAGAAACTGTTATTTCAGTCTTTTTTTCGAACTTTTGTGTTAGTGGTTCAAATGTCAAATATCCCTTTATTGGGAAAATGACAAATTTCTTTATTAATGCAAAGGTGACTTGGTTTATCGTTACTGTGACAAACGAAAACACTTTATTTGATGAATCCTTAAAGAAAATTTTAATTAATATCAATCAGGAGAAAAGTTATTGAAAAAATATATGTTGATCCCTAGACACTTTTGATGTGTGTAGTTGTTGCCCCTACTTTGTCTGAGATAAAGGATAAATAGTAGTCTATGACTTATCCAGTAGCGTAATAGCGTAACACACTATCAGTAGCAATGTGTTTCATTTTGACAGTTCAACAACATTCATTGCGTTGTTTACATAGCCGATTAGACAGTAAGCAGAGACATTTTTTGAACATGTGAACCAATGGACTAGCCATAAGCTTCAAAATGATTCCAGCTGTTAGTAATAGTGTAGGGTGCAGGTTGGTTATGATTTATTTATATGCCAAATGGTCATTCAAATCGTAAACAAACAAACTTACACATATTAAAATAATATACATTGCATTAACTGCTTGACACCAATAATTTCAAAAACCCTTTTGACAATCCACCACACCATACATTGCATTATCTACATTGAAGCAAATATATTATAAAAATAAAATAAATAAATATATACGGACAAATCACACAGCTCGAGACATGTGTTATGGGATACTAACTCAACGATACTATATTTATAATAGATACATAAATAGATAAACATCCAAGACCCAGGCCAATCAGGAAAATATCGTTTTCCATCATGACCTGGCCGGGCTTCGAACCCGGGGCCTCCACGTCGCAGGCAGGCGTGTTGACCGCTGCGCCACGGAGGACAACAAATATAAAAAAGAGAAGGATAAAGTATTCTTTTTATATATACAATATGTAACAAAAACCCTGTTGTTCCTTCAACCTACGTTTTAAGAATCGGCATACGGACGTAATAAAGCAAGTAATTTATAAATATTGTTCAATAAAAATAATTAAAATAAATGTTTAATTATTAATATTTATAATTCGTAACTGATTTCTTAGCTCTGCAATTCTGCATGAAGAAACTAGACATAAGTAGAACGTTCCCGCCAATTTATTTAACTTATAAAATCAGATATTCTAAAAAAAATCGAATTTGTCGGTTTTAATAGGTATTTGATTGTGACCCCTCGACTAGACAATGATTACTGTTTTCTAATTATGACTTCTTTAAAGATGTGCTTGTAGGTAAAATTATATGTCCCTGAAATGAACAACAGGGTTTTTGTTACATAGTGTATATTCTTTCGGGTTTTGAATGAAAGTGTGTTGTAATTTAGTTGCGAGACTCCAAGTCTGGAGCACAGACGAAGAGTAGCCAGCCATGCATTTTGGAGAGTGTGGAAATTGATGACTTACTTCCCTCATTTCCGCTCCAACATCAGACGACCCGTCGCGCGTCGTACGGCGAGTATCCATCCTTACGTTGTTGATACCACTACGATCTGTACAAAGCGTTGGGCCTAGTCTTTTGTACCGCGTACATCGAGAGACTGGAACAATTTGTCAGCGGCGGTGTTTCCGTCTGACTAAATTCTAAGTGTCTTCAAAACTTGAGTGAATAGGTGTTTAGGCTCTTAATAAACTAGCGCGCTTTGACATCAACTATTGCATCACTGCTTACCATCAGGCAGGATTTCGGTCAAGCACTAGTTTAAAATGATAAAAAAGCAATTAATTGTTACCGACAGATGTATACCTGTACAGAGCTGAATAATAAGCTTGGGACTGAGCTGCTCGCTCTGTTAAGCATTGTTATTAAGCAATATGCGTAATTATAACGTAAACTATTGAAAACATTTTTATTTTTAATGTCTGAACTTGAAAAAAGACGATGATCCAGGGATCACAAACTCAGGAGTTTGTTTCGGCTATTTCTCCTCAGAGGTAGTCAGTTAGGAAATGCCGGCTTCATCTAGTTAAAAAAACATAATGACGTTAAAAGTAATCGGTGATCCTACTTACTTAATAAACGATTTCATTTCTCCCGATGAGTCGACGAGGGTCGATCGGGAGCAACCTACACTTGCCTATTAAAGTGATTTTACAGCACTGCTGTTAATAAAATATTTATTTAAAATATTATTTTATATTTAAACCACCAATATCGAGCTGTGAATATTAATGAAGTATCCTTCCGGGGTAGATTACATTCTTATGACTCTCCTTAAAGACTTTTTATAGCAAATTTAATAAGAATTTTGTTATGTTTTTAAGGATTATAAATGGAAAAAGGCCTTTATCCTCCTGGTATACGATCAGCAACATCATTCAATTAACATTTCAATTTTTATGAAGCTAAATATTCATAAAATATCTGAACTGATATAAAACTTAAGGAGGCTATTACTGGGTTATATTTATTTATTAAAGAGGATCATCATCATCAACAACATCATCATTTCAGTCGAAAGATTTCCACTGCTGGACATAGGCCTCCCCCAAGGATCTCCACCACGACCGGTCCTGCTCCTCCCGGATCCAACAGATGTCCGCGACCTTCGCCAAGTCGATCCACCTTGTCACGGGACTACCCAAGCTGCGGCTTCCGGTGCGTGATCACCACTCGAGGGCAATGTGCCCGGCCCGCTGCCACTTAAGTGTTGCAATTCTTCGGACTATGTCGGTTACTCTCGTTCTTCTGCAGATCTCCTCATTCTTGATTTGATCACGCAGTGAAACTTCAAACATATCCCTCGCCATTGCCCTTTGAGTTACCTTGAGCTTTCTTATAAAGCCCGTTGTTAGTTGTTGTAATTATGTCGCCAACTGATATAAGTAGCGGTTTGTTCAACTGTCTAGCCTTTTAACTAAACGGTGGCCGTTAAACTATCGGCCTGAATGATATTCTATCCTACAACATGATTTAATTCCCCCATCTCCATTCCATCATCGGACGACCACTGTTGGTGATACTAAACTCTTCCCTTCACCGTCGGAGTTCACCAGGGTTCCATCCTTAGTCCGTTTCTGTTCAACGTGATATTAGACGTCTTGTCGGATAGCATCAGAGATTCACATGAGCAACCTCCTTGGTTGCTTATGTATGCTGACGATATCGCGCTGGCGGACGCGGTCAGGGATCGGTTAGTGCGGCATGTGAATGTGTGGAAGGACTCGCTCTAGAACGGAGGTCTGAAACTCAATGTGGCGAAGACCGTGTATATGGCTAGCAACACGATTCTATGAGCACAGACATAGGGTCTCTGCGTTGAGTGCACAGACCGATTTATATACTTGAGGTCTGTGCTCCAGGCGTCCGGCGACATTGATTGCAACGTCAAAGCACGTATTTCCGCAGCTTGGGCAAAATGACGTCAGGTAACAGGTGTCATTTAATAATAATAATAATACTTTTATTTGTTAACATAGATAATAGGGATACAGTTCTTGATTTTGATGAGCAGAGCGCTATGTTATGCCAGTAAGCGTACAAATATACATGCAAATCTAGATTGACCCCAAAATGCCGGTTAAGCTTAAGGGGCAGTTCTATAAGACCATAATTAGGACTGTTCTCCTGTATGGGAGTGAGGCGTGGCCTGTGCTTGAGCGACACAAGCAGGAGCTGCATGTCACGGAGATGAATATGCTGCTGTGGATCTGTGGAGTTACGCGAAAAGACCGCATCAGGAACTCCCACACCCGTGGCAGTCTCGGTGTCCGTGACATAGCAAACAAACCAGAGGAGGGTCGCCAACGCTAGTACGGTCACGTCTTACAAAAAAGACGCTGTGAGAGATGACATGCGTGCCAACAATCTCACACCACAGGATGCTAAAGATCGCGCGAAATAGAGGAGATTGAGCAGGAAAGCGGACCCCGGGTTCCAACGCGAAAGCCGCGGATGCAACCGGGATAAACGCTAAGATGAAGATGATGATGATGGCAGTTAGACCAATTATTGGAATTTTCAGGCCTCCAACAACCCGTAACGACAGTCATTAGATGTTCGTATGGCAACCGAGACCAACGGTGTAACGTGCTTTCCGAGGCACGACCAGACCAGTGCAAATATTTATATTCATTCATAGAAATATTTGCAGTGCGCGGGAATCAAACCCGCGTCTCCTAGCGTAGCGGCCGCCTTCGCTACCGCTGCGCCACGGAGGGTGTGATAGCGATCAACAACTATTTTAAATTAAAAAAAAAATCCCGTACCTGCAGAATGTCGCAATGCAACGCCGACCTCCCTTATAGCCTTGTCCTACCTTATCTACTGGAACAAGAATTATTTAAAGGATAAAAGCTATCCCCAGGTATGCGTCATTCAGGATCGCTAAAGGATTCAACAGCGCAGAGAAAAGGAAATGTAAACTAAAAACTCGGCAAAGTTTTCCTACTAACTAAAAATTTACGGTTTTCGCAAATTTTCTTTTATCTGTTATATTATATAGGACTTTGAGTTCACGGGAAGTACGCTGTAGGTTTTGATTCCCTTGCAAGTGTCCAAAATATGCGAAAATTTGCGGCATAAACAGGCAGCTGTATCTTTTGATTGCATTGACTTAGTATTTTGTTTTTTTCTGAGCTCTAAGGGATAGTAGACTTGATTAATTGATAGAAGTCCCAGCTTGATATATCCACACGTTCCTAAGAAAAAGCGTCTCAACAGACGGACAAACAGACAGACGGACCGACAACAAAGAGTTCCGTTTTTTCCTTTCGAAGTAAGGAACCGTAAAAACATTTAAATGTTATTACTCACCATGTGCAACCATACATAAACCAACACTTTCTTCCCACGGGGCAGAAACTACAGACCTGTTACGATTATTCTCTACATTCTTACTTAGGTAAGTACTACTTTTGCATCGTTTACTTTCACACATCTGGCCATATCGCACGCCAGTTGTGAGTACTTCCCCACCGGAGGGCGTCCCATCTGACCTTTCTGAGCAACATCACCACTAAGGTCACTTGAGTCGTTCCACCACGCCCACGACTTTCTGACATTTCCAGTCATATCCTAGCAGATGTGAGTGGAAATGCCAAATATGAACCATATTGTAAAATCGTAAAAATGTTTAAAGTAGTATCGTAAACTAAACTTTATTTTGTAGGAATTAAAGTTATAATAGACTAAATACCGTTTGAGCAGCGGTGGCCTAGTGGTACCGGCTGCGACTTACAAGTAGTAGGTCGTAGGTTCGAATATTACGAAATATTGCCTAAATATAAACACAAGTGCTATGGACTGTGGAAAGAATATTTTGACGAAAGATCGATGTCGAAAGGAATTTGGTATAGATCTATAATATCGGAGCCTCCTCATATACCATGGTTTTATAACACTAGGTTAAGTAGACGGCTGGTGTTGATCGCTCACAGATTGCGATCTGGACACATGCCGCTCAATAAGTTTACATTTCTAATGAAACTGATTAATTCACCAAACTGTGAGGTGTGCGCAACGCCGGAGGATGTTTTTCACTTATTGACGGAATGTGTTAGATTGCAGTCTGAAAGAGAAAACATGTTTAAAGAGTTGGAAGTAAATGATATGATATTGGTACTTTCCATCATATATTGTCTACACCTACTTCAGATGCCGCTTATAAAGTTTTTGTATTTGTTAAATTAAGATTAAGTTAATTTTATTAGGTTAAGCTTTAGTTAAGTTTTTGGGTTAGTTACGATGGGACTGCAGTATAAAAAAATACTACATAACCCCTGTTCTGTGAGGAAATCGACATATACTAGCGCCAAAGAAAAAATTAAGACATGTGACATGTACCAACCCCCGCTGGGCCAGAGTGGTAGATAACAGCCCACTTCCACTCACCGAGTGGAGACCTGTTTTCCAACAATGGGAACAGTATAGGCTGAATATGTAAATACCGTTTGCATTTCATTGATCCTCTGGATGGATGAAGAATAGAATAGAATAGAATACTCTTTATTATGTACACCATATAGATTAGATACAGAAACATAAATTTTCCAAAAGACATTCCCCCAAAAGGCCCGCCCCTCACCACTTCCTAGTGCTTTTCAATATTTTCTAAAATATCATCAGTGATGACATATAAGATCCTACCTGATTTTTGAAACACCATTATTGTAACACCTGCATTCTAGACAAATAAAGAAATTATTATTATTAGAATGAATAGTCTCCCATCAACGACTGCAACACTGCTTACCATCAAGTGAGATCGCGGTCAAGCACTAGTTTAAAATATACATATTAAAAAACAAATCTATTTGGCAGTTTTCTTCAAAAGGGTACAAGTATCGCCATCTAGTGAGTTATTCACAAATCTACAGTGACAGTTAAGTGACAGTCATCAGGGTTCAACGCTGATAGAAAGTGTGAAAGTTACTCTACACTACTGCCATCTAGTATATGATATCTGTAGCTAGATTACGGAATTTGTTCAACTAAGTTCTTTGTTGCGGAATTGACGTCGTGTTAAAAGATGGTGAGATCCAAAATGTTTTGCTTACAATTGTTTTCAGTAGATGGCAGTAATTGAAATTATTTTTTAGGTTTATCATAAAACAAGGTAGTTCAGACGGTGAATCCCCGTAATTTTAAGAATATTCACATTTTGATCTGATAATCATTATCAACCTTTTTTATCGTCCCAATGCTGAGCACAGGTCTCCTCTCATAGAGAGAAGGATTGAGCGTAATCACCACGCTTGCGCAATGCGGGTTGACGATTTCAGACTTAAAGTCCAGGTTTCCTCAAGATGTTTTCCTTCACCTTCAGTCATTGGTGTCCATGATATACTTAGAAAGTACATATAAATTTAGAAAAGTTACATTGGTACTTGCCTGACCTGGAATCGAACTCGCGCACTCATACTTGAGAGGCTGGTGTTTTAACCACTAGGCCACCACGATCTGATAATGATATCAGAAAAAATCTCTAATTTCCTTACTTTTATGACATCTGTTTTTCGACGAGACAAGATTACAAATAGAATTTGAATGTTTTTATTTACAGGGATAATTTCTTTAAACGCAGTGTCAAAAACTTTTTTACAAAAAAAAAAAAAAAAAAAACAACTGACTTCCATAAAACACTCCAAAGTGAAAAAATAACTAATTTAGGAACTAGGTGTCTTTGGTTTTGTATGTTCGTTTTTGACACCGACTTACGAAACTAGTTATTTTCACTTTGTGGTGTTTTTTGGTAGTCGATTGTATTTTTTTTTTATTGTAAAATAGGTTTTATTGTACACTTTTTAATTATGAATAGTACTGTTTGTTCAGCTGCATCAGGTCAGACTGGACGCTGACGCTAATACAATATGTAACAAAAACCCTGTTGTTCCTTCAACCTACGTTTTAAGAATCGGCATACGGACGTAATAAAGCAAGTAATTTATAAAAATTGTTCAACAAAAATAATTAAAATAAATGTTTAATTATTAACATTTATAATCTATATAACTGATTTTTTAGTTCTGCAATTCTGCATGAAGAAACTAGACATAAGTAGAACGTTCCCGCCAATTTATTTAACTTATAAAATCAGATATTCTAAAAAAAAATCGAATTTGTCGGTTTTAATAGGTATTTGATTGTGACCCCTCGACTAGACAGTGATTACTGTTTTTTAATTATAACTTCATTAATGATGTGCTTGTAGGTAATTAATTATATGTCCCTGAAAGGAACAACAGGGTTTTTGTTACATAGTGTATAGTTGAGAAAAGTCCTGTAAGCAAACGACGTAATATTGTTTTATTTAATTTTTTGGTTTAAAAACAATACCACTAAACCGATTCCTATAAAATTATTCTTTCCTACGATGTTTGAAAGTTCCCCTTGATTTTTCTGGTCAGCATCATCAGCTCCTGATCTGGTGACTATGGGACCACCTGGAAAGTTTACCCTTTCAAACAAAAAAGAATTTTGCAAATCGGTCCAGGTATCAGAGTAATCGGTAAACATACATAAAAAAAAATAAAGATGACGACGAATTGAGAACCTTCTCCTTTTTCTTGAAGTCGGTTAAAAGGCCTTTAATGCCCTTACATTTTAACAAATTTTTCACATTATTGTCGCCGAATTGAGACTAGATTGTGATCCTTTTTAAATAAGGAAATTGTCCTTCAGCTTAACATAATAATTATTAAATCCCTGTGTAGAATGTTATTTCACGAAGCGACTTGTATTTCCTAAGTGTACAAACACGCTGACAAAGAACCTATTACAGAACCTTGCTGAATTCTCAAGCATTGCTTAAAACTAGTCTCTGTTTTCTGTCTTTAAACGAGTTTTAACTAATGCTTGAGGTTTGAAATAAGGACCTAAGACTACAAACAATTTAATAGATAACGAATAAACAACTTTGCCAACCGATACTATAAACAAATTGAAGATCTTAAGACTCTTAAGTAAAATTAATGTTTAAGCTTACACGATTTCGGAAGGAAAAAAAAATTAATTACTCGTTTAAGCTTTCCTGATTTATTAACTGGATTTCCGTTCGGAGTTCTCTAATTAGTGTAATTCTTGGATTTTATAAAACTTTAAATGGGCTATCCTTTGCCTTTGATGCAAAAATAATTCTGTTTAAGCACTTAGTTAGGTATTAACATCATTATCGTCTATGACTTTGGATTTGTGAATTTATATAGCATACGGCTCAGCCTTACACACAAAGCAAAGTCAAATAATTTATAACGAGGACCCTCTACCTCATAATTCACTGTCAGGTTGAATGTTATTTTCACGGTGTTAGGCGACAAGTTCTGTTTTTAAACCAACTTCAAAAAGGAGGATATTTTAAATTCAAAAGTATTGTTCACGTTAAGCCGTTGGTCCCAGTGGTCATTCGTAGACCATTGAAAGTGGACACGGATCGCTAAAACTCCGAATGTCTGACCACCGGTATTATCAAGGGCTATCGTATTATTATTATCGGGTAAACGAGTCCTCGAGTGGAGACCGCGTCTCGGCAAACGTACGTTTTTTTTTTGTTTTCTTTTTTGTTGGGATGGGGAATCATCAAATGACTTCTCCCGCTCTGGGCGAGGCGGAAGGGTGTGTCAGACTTTTACTAACTAAAACCCACCCGTGTTTCTTCATTTGCCTGTGCGATAGCCAGGGCCACAAACACTTCAAAATCTAGTCTGTGATAAACAATGACATTTTTAACAGATTGATACTGAGATGAAACTGTAAACGTGGTTAAAATAACAAGATATGCCTTACAGAACAAAACAGGAAAGTGAAGAGGGTTTTGGTCACTCTGATACGCCCTTCTGCTCCTGTCAGAATGGGAGAGGCCATTAGATGATATCCCATCCAAAAAAGGCAAATAGAAAACGTTCACAAAATATGACATTTAAGATCTTTAAGACAGATTAATTGGGCATGCAAGATTTCGAGGACTTTCAACTTGAAATACATATTGTAGTTCCCCAAAATTCGTTTAAACAAGTTTCATTTAGCTCTTTAACTTTTATGTTCTTTTCAAATCAGCCCATAATGTTCCCACTTCTGGGACACAAGCCTCCTCTCGGTGGAGGGAGTGG
This sequence comes from Sesamia inferens, assembly GCA_037179545.1. Classification (NCBI taxonomy): domain Eukaryota; kingdom Metazoa; phylum Arthropoda; class Insecta; order Lepidoptera; family Noctuidae; genus Sesamia; species Sesamia inferens. The sequence continues at coordinate 30,558,953 of CM073929.1, forward strand.
GCCGTATTTATTTTTTTTTTAATTTAATTTTTTTTTTTATTTTTTTTTTATTTTAATATTTTTTTTTTTATTTTTTTAAGCAGTGATGCAATCGTTGATGGTAAAGCGCGCTAGTTTATTTAGCCTATTCACTAAAAAACTTATTGAATAGGAAGGAAGACGGTAGTTGAGCGAGGTGATGCAATGTTAAACTCAACAACACGACCAACGATGCTGTGCCACAGGGAGATTGATCTGAAGATCCTCCACGACCGAACACCCGACACAACAACATTTGGCGCATCGTACCCGGCACACATCGCAACACAAGTGCTCAGACCCGTCCTCCGTACGGCTTCACCAGACATCATGCCGGAACACGACGAATCGCTTGGCGGCAAGACTTTGTATATATAATAATAATAATAATAATGTATATATAAAGCTGAAGATTTTGTTTGTTTGTTTGTTTGAACGCGCTAATCTCAGAAACTGCTGGTCCGATTTGAAACATTCTTTTTCCGTTGGATAGCCCATTAATCCAAGAAGGCTTTAGGCTATATAACATCACGCTGCGACCAATAGGAGTGGAGCATAACTAAACCACGCGAACGAAGTCGCTGGCGGCCGCTAGTTTTTAATACGTTTGATCTCGAGTGCAACTGTGCCGTGGCATGACAACTGAATAGAACAGCAGGGTAACTGCATAACACACTATAAGCAGCAATGGGTTTCATTTTAATAGTTCAACAACATACATTGCGTGATTTACGTAGTAGAGCAAACACATTTTTAGAACATATGGAGCAATGGGTTAGCAATATGTTTCAAAATGATTAAAATTGATAGGAATATTGTGTTACGCAATAAGGATCATTGCATGCCCGCAATGTGCGAGGATTTTTATAAACAAAATTGCCTGTATAAGCCACATGTGAGCACATCGACGGCAAAATCGGAGTTGAAGGCGGTCGCCTTGGCCGAAATCGGTCGAGATTACATCATCATCATCAAGGAAAAGAAAAAAAAAAAGAAAAGAAACCATTTATTTGGCGCACACCCTTATAAATACATACAGTATATGTAGTGACAGTAGTGGTAGACTAATAATAGTTTTAAACAAAGAAAACAGAACAAAAAAAAAAGAGAGAAACAGATAAAAAAGACAATCAACAAATGTGAATCCAACGGTTGCGCCAAATAGGTCCAGTACAGCATAAATGTCAGACAACTACGTAGCAGTTGCCTGACGCTGGTTTTCAACTGAACCTTGTAATGAGTTACCTTTAGAACGAAGTCACATGATTTTTTTGTTTCCCTTTAGGTAGGTACTTAAGTACCCTAACCGATGGAGTATAGTTTCCAGTTGTATCTCATTTATTAATGAAGGTTAGAATTCTGTTTCAGTATTGAATGAGCAGTTACATACTATTGATTAAATGGCTGCCACAGTATGTTTACTGTTCAAAATGTTTGTCTTGTTATTTGGTTAGAGACGTGGTTGTGATCCCAATAAAGTGCTTTCTCTTGTAAACTGTCACACAGAGTGCCAAGTACCAACAATAGCCATAGCTATGTAGAACTACTTCTGTACAATTGTTTGATATCACTGATCTATGCACTTTAGAACTCAACAATTTATTGCAAATTGTGTTTTAGAATAATCGAGAAGATTTACGGGTGCTGTTTGTGGTGACTGGTCGTCTTGCCAACTGTTACTGTAACTGCTTATTCATTTTATTTCGATTGTATTAGTTTAATATTCGCATGCGTCTGGAACCCGATGGATACGGGCAGCACAAGACCGGTCATCATGTAAAGCCTTGGGGAGGCCTTTGTCCAGCAGTGGACATCTATAAGCTGAAAAAGAAGAAGAAGAAATGTAATACTTGTATGTGTTATCATAACTTATCATTTTATACCTAGTTCGAGACTTGTGTTATGGGATACTAACTCAACGATACTATATTTATATAGATAAACATCCAAGTCCCAGGCCAATCAGGAAAAGATCGTTTATCCGTCATGACCTGGCCGGGGATCGAACCCGGGGCCTCGCCTTGTCGCAGACAAGCGTGTTGACCGCTACGCCACGGAAGACGTCAAAAAATACATAAGGATAAGACAAAAATTAAGATCTAAGTTCAAAGGGGCTGCTTATTTCTTAAGAAATTTCTTCCAGCAGACCTGCGAACGGAGAAGTAAAACAGAAATGTAGACAATAGTGTGTAAGAACAAGGAGGAAATAAAATATGAATATGATAACTATTATAGTAATAATATTATTATATATTATAAATATACCTAAACATATAATCCATCCATAGTTCATACTAACAACTTAAGTGCAAAGTTAAAGAATCCATTCCACTTAACATTATTTTTTAATGAACGTTGTGTAGCGTGGTAGGTTTTTTTTTTTTAACTAATTATAAACTAGTGCTTGATTATATTCCCGTCTGATGGTAAGCAGTGATGCAATCGTTTATGGTAAAGCACGCTAGTTTAATAAGACCATTCACTCAAAAAACTGAGTGAATAGGAAGGAAGACGGCAGTTGAGCGAGGTGATGCAATGTTTAACCAAGAGGGAGATTGATCTGGAGACCCTCCACGACTAAACTCCCGAAACAACATTTGGCGCATAGTACCCGGCACACATCGCAACACAACTGCTCAGACCCGTCCTCCGTACGGCTTCACCAGATAGAATTTTCACGTTGCGTTGATATTAATTTAATTATTATGTTATCAATATCATTGATAGCTATAAATATATATCTTGCTTTTGCTTGGGAAGCAGATTTTATTTATTGTAACATCTTCGCGACAAGCTGATTTATTGCAAATAATTTTATTTCATAATAATTTTCACTTTCGAAAAGTGCTGATTCTCCGCATAATTTGGATAAATAACTTTTGATTTTGATTTTAACAATTGATATTTAAACTATATTCATATAGAATATTTCTTTATTGAAATTCACACATCAAAGTCCAAGTGTTTCTTTTCAGATGGACACAATGGCTGGGAATTAGATGATAAAATGTAAACAATTGTTTTTCCTTCAAACTTGCATCTAAATCTGGAAACTGTTGGGACTCAGTTAACTTTAGGTAACCAAGCAACATATGCCTGCATTACATCATCATCAGCCTCTACTCGTCCACTGCTGGGCATAGGCCTCTTCCATGGCACGTCAATAATCTCGATCCTGAGCACTACCAGCCACCTTTTTGATGTCGTCGCTTCATCTCGCCCAAGGGAGTCCTACGCTACGTTTGCCGAGACGCGGTCTTCACTCGAGGACTCGTTTACCCCAACGGTTGTCGGTCCTGCGGCATATGTGACCCATTGCCACTTCAGCTTGCTAATCTTTCTGCCTTTACCCCTACTATATTGAATTCGGCTTTCAGGCTGTCCGGATACAGTACTACTCCCAGTATTTTACATGGAGCTATAGCCTATAGGACTTCCACAACAAAGTTCACACACAACCTATTTAGCTGGCTACTCTTCGCCTGGAGCGCAGGTGAAGAGTAGCCGTAGAGTAGTCCGTTCCATCATCGGACGACCCGTACGGGAAGTTTACACTCTTATGTTGTTGACACCACAAGGATCCGAACGAAGCGTTTCGCCTTGTCTTTAATACCGCGTACATCGAGGGACTGGAACAATTTGCCAGTGGCGGTGTTTCCGTCGGACTATAATTTAAGTGTCTTCAAGGCTAGAGTAAATAGGTTCTTAATAAACTAGCGCGCTTTACTATCAACGATTGCATCATTGCTTACCATCAGGCGGGATTGCGGTCAAGTAGTTTATAATTAGTAGCATATATTCTCATTTCAATGTAAGATTCCCAGTTGTATCCCAAAAGTTTAATTTCATATGAGTTTTTCAATTTGCCCCGCATGAACCCATTTATTTATAGTAGTGAAAACATCCTTATTCTTACTAATTTCTTACTAATATTATAAATCGGAAAGTGAGTTTCTTTCTTTCTTTCTTTCTTTCTGTTTGTTCCGCTTTCACGCCGTAACTACTGATCCGATTGCTTCAAAATTTTGCAGACGTAAAGTTAGAAGTCCGGATTAAATAATAGGTTACTTTTTATTCCGAAAAAAATTGATATTCCCGAGGGAAAACAAAAATATTGTTAGCTTCATACCAGTTTGGTGATAGATGGCGCTGTGTGTCGTTTAATACAGGGCAATTTATTACAAACGAATATACACATGTAAGCTTAGAAGAAAAATAATACGATAATTAATCCCTGAAAACGAGCTGAACTGAACTGAAAATGGCTTGCTTCCTATTAATATTATCATAATTACCTATATTGTTTTTTTTATTTATTTAAAGTCAATTTTCCGCGCATGGATTTTTTTATAGTAGTAAAAACATATGCTATAGACATAAGTTGGCACCAACATACACTCATTAGAGTTTTAACGGAAACGCTAAAGTTTATACAAAACTTTCTTGTGACAGATGAGCCATCAACAGTGATAAATGGCAGGTTTTTCAAAGTCAAGTATTTAAATCTTCATCATCATCATCATTTCAGCCGAAAGACGCCCACTGCTGGACATAGGCGTCCTAAGGTTCTCCACGACGACTGGTCCTGCGCCTCCCGCATACAACGGTTTCCCGCGACATTCACCAGGTCGCGGTCGAGGGCCTCCCCGCACTGTGTCTTCCGATACGTGGTCACCGCTCTAGAACCCGTCGGCCCCATCGGGCATCGGTCTTACGGGCAATGTGCCAGTATTGTATAGTACCTATTCAAATACAATCACACAAAAACGAAAAAAAAATGTTTTTACTCTACGCGCCTCAGCGAAAAGTAAGTAGAGATTCTGCAATCCGTACGTTTGCCTGTTGTTTCTTTGTAGGCGCTATTTATGTATAGATGAGTCTGATGCTAATTATTGTAGGTTCGTTTAGCAAACTCTACCTACTATTATTCTTTATTGACGAACTTTTTCATTGTACAGCGGTTCATGTGGTAGCCACATTTTGAAGTAAAAGTTAAAACGATCCTATATTTTTAATAAAATATAATTTAATTCAAAACAAAAATAACCCTTGTGCGCGCATGTATCAAATTGAAAAATAACTTTTGATCACTTTATCTGTATATTGGTGTTGAGTAATTTCTAACTCTTAACTTGAAATTAAAGTTTTAAGATTCTTGAAAATCAAATTTCCAAGTTTTGCAGATTGGAAGTGGTTTAAAGGATTTAGGTATGTATATTCGAGTAGCGAACACATTGTAAACAATACCTAACATTTTCTTTGAGAAATTATTTCGTTAGATTTGTATAGACAGGTAGGTAATTATCTATATATAGTCGAAGTTGTGAGTTATTTAAGAGTTGCTAACTTATTTCTTCGAAAGCGTGTATGTGACAATCTAATTTATTAAATACTGAGATACATAACGTACCTACGTTTTGGATTGGGCTTATGACATAGCTTCAACTTTTCTTCCGAACTAAACTCTTTGGAAATACAAAAGTGCCTCTAAAAGGTTTTTCTGAAATAAATGCGTTGAGTTTGAGTTTGAAATAAGGTTAGGTTACTACGGTCAGCAATAAAAGTTAATTAAGGCTGCCACTCCCAGATTTAAATCATTAAAATTATTATAAAATCTAAACGATTCAAAAGGTCTTTTTTGACTTTCCATTTAGTACCTAAACCTACTTTAATATTATCCTCAATTGAGATTAAAAAATGAAATGAAATGAAATGAAACCTTTATTCAAAGTAAATATTCCTTGGAGATTACGCTTGACAAACGCTGAGCCTAAAGATTGCCGCTGATCGGCGCAAAGCGATGACGGGGCGAAGCGATTCTGGTAGAACGGTTTCCATGAAGTTTTCATATAACTTATTCTACTAGAATTTCATATCACCTTTTTGCAAGAGCCTTTACTTGTATATTATGTATCATTATAACCATTCATTATACCTCCACTGTTAAATTGACTTCGCACAAAAACCGCTAAAACATAAGTAATAGGGTATTTGACTAAAAAAAAAAAACGAATTAGTCCGTCAGTCAGATTTCCAGTATTTTTTGTTTTATCAAAACAATAAAAATTGACAAATATAAAAGGCATCAAAGATCAGGAGTGGTGGCTGGTGACGTCACTGGTCGCTAAAAAGTGTAACGTGCAGTGACGTCACAAGAGTTTTCAACGCACTGTGTCGTCTTCATTTTTTGTTTATATGAAAAAAGAAAAAATACGTGTCTAGTATTTTTTGAAAATCTGACTGACTGACTAATTAGTTTTTTTTTTTAAAGTCAAATACCCTATTCTAGTCTTAAAATACACTTTTGCTTAGGTAGTTTTTTACTAAAATACCTAGAAAACGTTCAAAGGCTTGAAATGATAACATGATGTTACTATAAAACATATTTTGATATAATATTTTAGTTACACAAAGAAGCTTGTAAAAATATCAAAGGTAAGGTAGATAACTAATTTTGTAAAGGTGCATTGTCATCGGATTTCTATCTTCTTCGCAAGTAAAGAGAGCCACAGTCGACATCACCCATATCGACCTGTAATGAGACTACAATAGAAGAACCTATTCTAGATTTTTATTGTAAGTAAGTAAGGTCGGCAGGTAAGGCTTCTTCTTCAGCCTATAGAGGTCAACTACTGGATAAATACCTCCCCCAAAGTTTTCCATAGTGACCGGTCTTGTACTGCCTGCATTCATTCATCATCATCATCATTTCAGCCGAAAGACGTCCACTGCTGGACATAGGCCTCCCCCAAGGTTCTCTACGACGACCGGTCCTGCGCCTCCCGCATCCAGCGGTTTCCCGCGACCTTCACCAGGTCGTCGGTCCACCTTGTCGGGGGCCTGCCCACGCTACGTCTTCCGGTACGTGGTCGCCACTCGAGAACCCAAACTATCCAGTTAGGAAGGTCCATCTTCGAGAAAGAGGTCAATCGTCGAATCCAACTCGGCTGGGCTGCTTTCGGGAAGCTATGTAGAATCTGCTCGTCCGAAATACCGCAGTGTCTCAAGACAAAAGTCTTCGATCAGTGTGTGTTGCCAGTGATGACTTATGGAATTGAGACGTGGTCGCTAACAATGGGCCTTATAAGAAGGCTCAAAGTCACTCAAAGGGCAATGGAGAGGGCTATGCTTGGGGTTTCACTGCGCGATCGAATCAGGGATGAGGAGATCTGCATTCATTAGCTTACCGCAACCTTCACCAGGTCATCGGTCCACCTTAATGGGGGCCTCCCTACGCTGCGTCTTCCGGTAGGTGGCCGCCACTCCAGAACCTTACTGCCCCATCGGCCATCGGTTCTACGAGCAAAGTGTCCCGCCCACTGCCACTTAATTTTAGCGACTCGAAAATATTTTGATCGAATTGATACATTGTTGTTATTTCGGTAATTTGATTCAAAAACACTTTACTTCGATAAAAAATAATGTTGATGATTGAGGATGAGAGACCGTTAGAAGATATGATTCGATAGGTACACTATTTACATAACAGGGGCCATCGCCTTTGGCTTGTGACAAAATCCTGTGGGAAACCTCGCAAAACTTACGCCAATCAAAGTTTCAAAAAGTGCTATCAAGCGTCGCTACTTACTCGCACCCCATTTATAACACCCAACCCTTATTGAATAAAACATTTTTTTTCCACCAAGTATGATATATGTTGCAACTGTTTAATAATTCATGTATGGTAATACTGTTGACATACTGTGGGAGTTTTAAGGCTTCACTGCTTAAGTTGAGAATGTATTGTGACCTTTGGAAAGTTTGTGGTTCGTTTACTCCATAGATGAGGAGACAGCCTCCGTGGCGTAGCGGTAGCGAACGCGACCGCTGCGCAAGGAGGCGCGGGTTCGATCCCCGCGCAGTGCAAATATTTATATGCATGAATATGAATATTTGCACTTTTCTGGTCGTGCCTCGGAAAGTACGTTAAACCGTTGGGCCCGGTTGCCATACGAACATGTAATGGCAGTCGTTAGGGGTTGTTGGAGTCCTTAAAAGTACAACAATTGGTCTAACTGTAATGCAGTGACTGCCGTCTGACCTCTGAAACCTGAAGGCGATCCTTCAGGTTTCCGAGGTCAGACGGCAGTCGCTTCACGGAAAATATCGAAGTTTAGCCAAAATCAGCAGTTAGACTGGTAAAGCGGACCCCAGATTCCAAAGCTGAAAGAGCTACGGATGCGACTGGGATTAACACTGAGATATTGATCATAATGCGGAGGCACCTAATGCAGATGCGGAGTATTCCGGGCCTAAAACTTGAGGACCGGCTGATGACCATCACCGAATACAACACTCCGTTCCATCAGTAAATAAATGTGATCTTTCCAAAAATTGCCAAGCTTAAATACATTTGGGTGTTGATACAGTTGCTGTACGTCAGGCGAATGTGCCACACTTACGATCTAGTGTATCCCGCTTAATGGTCGACCTCCGTGGCGCAGCGGTCAACACGCCTGCCCGCGTTGTGGAGGCCCCGGGTTCGATCCCCGGCCAGATCATGATGGAAAACGATCTTTTCCTGATTGGCCTGGGTCTTGGATGTTTATCTATATATGTATCTATTTTAAATATAGTATCGTTGAGTTAGTATCCCATAACACATGTCTCGAACTTACTTTGGGGCTAGCTCAATCTGTGTGATATGTCCGTAAAAAAAAAAAAATGGTAAACGATGGTGGCCCAGGTGGTGATGGCGGGATCATCTGGAGTCCTTTGATAAAGAGTGATCCTTGGCAGGTCTGGACAGAGAGGGGTGGAAGGAGAGCAGAGGATACTTTGTCCAACTGAAAGACTCTAATAGTTACAAAATTTATTATCTAATTTATTATATGTGAGAATGTTGTAGACTGTATGTAGACTATTACATATTTCATTAAGTAATTAGTATTTCTTAACAGGCCTACACTGTCCTCCCATAACTAATGACATTGTAATTTAATTATAAAATGTAATTACTTTTAAAAGAGCTACAGTGGAATTTATTGCCGTCTTTCCTCCATAGGATACGATTAATTGGAATCGTGCACCCAGTGTCTGACATTGCAAAAGTGCCCATTTACTCTTTATGAGAAACAAAATAAGTATGTTTAATTAGACTAAAATTAATAGCTACGATTGATGATTGCTATGTCCCTATTGGACGTGATCCGCGAACCAGAAGTCTAATACAGTCCTTTGGTGTAAAAAATTGCCAACACTCTTTTCTCAAATTTGAAAAGAGACTTCAAAAAAGCAAACTTGCCTGAGCCGACAATCCAAGAGCGAAAATCTTGGCGCAGACAAGTGAAGAAACACGGCGGCCCTAGTCTGCTATTTTTATAATTTTGTCATTCTAACACGATTCTATTGTCACTATGCTAAAAGTTCGTAATCTGCTAAATTCATAATGATCGATCAATTATCGATCAGTCGTCTCCTAGTGGAATAGTGATAGAATGACATTGCCGAATTGCCATGATTAAAAAACCCGTTAGTAGAAATGATTTTTTTTTAAAAACTACCCTATTTCAACATTTAATAAAGAAAGTGTGGACTTTTTAAATAAATAAAAGTACGAAGTTGACTTTAACAAGTATTTTATTTAGGTATTTACAAAGACTCACAGGCAATTATTCGTTGTACAAAAGCTGCAGCAAGATTTATCTTACTACATTATATAATCAGTCAATAGACGATGGATTTTAGTACCCCAAACAATCATATTTAAATATCACAAAAAAGGCACCCCAATATCAATCACAGATTAAAAAAGTAAAATACAAATTCAAAAACCCAAAGTCCATTGCTTCGAGTATTTTAAAAATATAAGTTGAATAAAAAAAACAAAATTTTGAACACAATTTGGAACGCGAGGTCAGTTTAGTGATGTCCGAAGTATCCGTATCCACCGTATCCGCCGAGGCCATGGCCGCCGTATCCGAGCCCATGTCCGTATCCACCATATCCTCCATATCCTCCATAGCCGATGTGGTTAGAGTAGCTCACTGCAGGGGCGCTGTAGTAACCTCCATGACCGCCGTAGCCTGGAGAAAAAGATACTTAATTAATATATGCTGCCTTGAATATACGGTTACGATCCGTCAACAGAATTTATAGGGCCGGTACGTGTTGAGGCGGATACCCGCAACAGCTAAACGTGCTCATGACCAGAACAAATCTACTAGCGAAAGCACCCCTTACACGAAAAATTTTGGAGGGGCAGCTTCCCCCATCTGTAAATCTCGCAGATTATGTATGAATTCCCCTAATTACTAATAAATGTATAAATGGGGACTTATACAGGATCACAGGACAAATACTTAATGTTTCATGTAAATGTGCTTGTGAAGTTTGTTAGAGAAAATAGTCGATGATTCGACCCTAAGAATATGACTTGCCCCCCCAGCCCTGATCCCCCAGGCCAGAAACTTTATACGACCATGCCATGTACTGTACCCATATATAATTACAAAATAAAATATTTTCATGCTTCGTTAAAAAAATATTCCTCATTTATAGACCACAGACGCTAAACTTTGGCAGAAACTTAGAACCCGCTAATAGGACAACAAGCTAATTAACAATACATCGCACTTCGAGAACAAAGTTACGAGTATATGTTCTATTACGGAACTATTGGTAAGTCTCACGTTATAAACTTGTAACAACAGCCAACTAAAACTTGTTACGGATAGCTGTATTGATATTGTTGTTGTCACGAACAATACTAGCATTGTACTTGAGATAAAAATCACCATTATTTGAGAACAACTTTACACTTGATTCGCGTTCCCACGGTTTTCGGTTTACATTGTTAGATAATAATAATTAATGCAATGATTATAATTTTATCCTTTTTGTCGACATCTATCTGATGTAATTTCTGTGTGTTAAACGCACGTTTATCTTTAGTAAAGATGCAATTAAAATCGGTTATATTTTAATTATAAGATAGACCAATAAAATTTCTGTTGACAATATTTCAGCCACCCATTTTGAGAGAGTGTTTGTATAATGACTATCATCATCATCATCATCATCCACCTTTTAATCGTTCCGCAGCTGGGCACAGATCTCCTTTCATACTGAGAAGGATTGAGCGTAATCACCACACTTGCTCAATGCGGGTTGGCGATTTCAGACTTAAAGTCCAGGTTTCCTCAAGATGTTTTCCTTCACCTTGTGATTAGTCATTGGTGTCCAAGATACACTTAGAAAGTACATATAACCTCAGAAAAGTTACATTGGTACTTGCCTGTTCTGGAATCGAACCCGCACAGTGATACTTGAGAGGCTGGTGTTTTAACCGCAAGGCCACCATGACTTTACATAATCACTATGGAATTAAAAATTCAAGAATCAATTTTAAACTTACCAAGACCGCCGTAACCGCTAAGGCCGCTGTATCCACCAAGGCCGCTGTATCCGCCATATCCACCATATCCGCCGTAGCCTCCATAGCCACCTCCGTGCGCGGTGGTGTACGCGACCTTGCTGACTGCTACTGGTGCGGCTGAGGACAAAGAAAGAAATGGTAAAGATCAAATTTGGGTTTTATACTTGCCGCAATAAGAAACAATTAAAAAAAACCTATGATAGTAGTCCACACATGTCTTGGACGATGTAATGTGACGTTGAATTCTCAACACTATTTATAAGAGAGTAAACTCAATTGTTCCCATAACAATAACGCACATTTTTAAAGTAGCCCTATGTTAACAAAAGTAATTTCCACATCACAACACTGTGACCCAAATGAGAGCAAGACCAAAACAAAACACGGTCTACTATTATACCTTTCCCAACCCTTTATGTTAAGGGCAGTAACGTAAACGCAGAATTATACGTTAACACTATTATATGTATACTACAGTATGCCAAGGACCAGAGTTTCTCACACACTTGTGACATTGGTGACTAACAATGGACAGCAATTGTGGACATTTTCTTTGTCTCAAACTTGGTTCTACTGTGGGGCCGATTGAAGATCAATTAGGCGATAATTTCCGTTAATTACTGGTGTATGTGATTGTGGATTAGGTAAATTCCAAACCACTTGATATTTTTGATTTTATGGCCATTTTTTTTATAATATACATAATACTAGTGCTTGACCAACATCCCGCCTTATGGTAAGCAGTGATGCAATCGTTGATGGTAAGGTGCGCTAGTTTATTAAGAGCCTATTCACGCTAGCTTTGAAGGCACTTAAATTGTAGTCAGACAGAAATACCGTCGCTGGCAAATTGTTCCAGTTCCTTGATGTACGCGGTATCAAAGACGAGGCGAAATGCTTCGTCCGGATCGAAGTGGTGTCAACAACCTAAGGGAATATACTCGCTCGACGGATCGTCCGATGGATGGAACGGAGACGGGGGGATTAATTTATACAATTTCCTCTCACACTTTCCAAAATGCATCCTATAGAACACCGACAGGGTGCCTAGTCTTCGCCCGTGCTCCAGGCTTTGGAGATCGTTTTGAACTAAATCTGGGTCGCCAATTATGTAGTGTTTACCCAGGAACTGAGTTGTGGAGGTCAGATAAGCATTGCTCCATGTTACTCCATGTACTGTTATATAAGTTTAACCGGTTGGACTGGAAGTAGACCCCAACATATCTGGTATAAAGCAGGTACATGTTGATAGACGATGACGTAACATTATTTTTCTGTTTTGCAAAGAAAAGGTTTTGTATTTGATCCCTCAAGGCATCCTTTTCACATTATGTCCTAAATTCCGCACCCAAACCAACATCACTACTCCTCTGTTTGTAGTCTACTGTAGACATTACACTATTCCGTGGCAAAAAGAACGAGATATTATGCTAGACAGTTTGCAAATCACATCTGCAGTAGTTTTATATAGCTTGGCGGGCCAGGAGTAATCTCTGTCCTGTCAGGAATTTGTTCAGAATCTAATGTGACAGTGAAATTGAGACATTATGGGAAAGTGGACCTACAAGTATTTGTTCCGAGTCTGGCTATTTGTGTATGTGAGTTAATGTGTTTATAAACGCATCCACGACACAGGAGAAATTCCTAGTGTGGGGCAATGATTTAAAAAAGAAAAAGCTTTTTTGTTTTAATTACAAAAACGTAAATAATTCAATGATTATTGTTGTACTCTCAAAATGAAACCCATTGCTATTAATAATGTAATACGGAATTACCCCATTATAAAAGATATATACAATCCTTGAGTACGACTGTTATAATTAAGTCAATAATATAAATATAATTTAGTCTTGCCTTTTTCTAGGCTGTTACGATCAGGCTCCTGTTTAACATATTTGCCAAATATATATACAATATGTAAAGAAGACCCTGTCCGATCCGTGTAGGTATTGTTAGGTATCGATAACTGATTCTACTAATGGATACAAAGCCAGGCTAAACTTAAAAACATCCCCCTAAAAAAATAAATATTATTTCGCAAAAAAGAGGTAACTCAATACATGTGCGGTAAGCAACCCTTCCGCGGGCGGCGGGCGGCAGGGCACGCGGCAAGTGGTCGCATCGCTATTCGCTCATAATAATACCGGTGTTGTCACTTTTTAAAAAATTACCAAGTTGGAATTAATTCGTGGGAAAAAAAAAGATTATTTCTAAATTCATTAGTATTATTTCTATGATGATTACGTAAAATTTTATATTATATTTGGTCAAGCGTTTACCTAATCTTTATTATCCTTATGGGTCTAACAGGGCTTTCTTTACATATTGTATATAAAAAGAAATATTTGCAGACAAAGTACCAGATGCACAAAGTTTTTTATGACATTCTTGTGCCGTTTTCCAACTGAGTGAGCAAGAAAAAAAAATCCAGCTGATTCATAGAAACACAGTCGCCAGTCAAGCGAACAAGATTATTATTATCAGAGATATAAAAGTTACGATAGATTTTTTTACCTCATTGACAATTTGTGGCCTTAACATTGAAATTGTTAAGCATTCTGCTCACAACAAAAAAAAAATGTGACAAAAACATAGATATCCTTGCCCGGATGTTGGGTGATTGATTTCTGCTTTAATATTTTTTTTTATAACTCAAGCGATATGGAAAAGCGAACAACAGAGATTCAGATCCGATAGAAACAAGTTTTACGGACATTTTCATTCAGTATTTGGTCTCGTCTTACACAACATCACGCCTATAATCTGCAAAGTCTGGACAGAGATGTAATTATAGTAACACCCTTATTTCGGTAGTCATGTTGAAGTCCGGTTTACTACGGACAGAGTCAATTACCATCACATGGGCATATATCCTGACTCCGGACCCGTACAGTGAAATTCCTTATGGGGGAAATCCAAAACTATTTGACGCGGCCTGGGAGTAGAAACCGGGACCTCAAGCCCAGAAGTGGCGTTAGCACTAATCGCGTTACACACTACCAAACTACCAATATCAAAGTGAATCATTCTGAATTATATTCCTAATCCATGTCTTCATAAGTATGAAAAATGTTACTGCTGATCAATGTAAACAACGCAATGAATGTTGTTGATTTGTAAAAATGAAACCCATTGCTAGTATGTAACGTAACTCCACCGTCGGTCTAATCCTTGTTTAAGTTAATGTTTATTCTGTTTACTGAGTTCTTGTCATATGACTACAAAAGTCTGCAATGTTAGTGACATATTAATAAATAATCAATAAAAACTATATAGACACTATGGCTCTTTTTGGCAGTACATTAAGTTAATCCAGAAAGGTCGAAAAAAAGGCCTAATGTTAAGCACACACACTCTATTCCTACAAAAAGGTCTAGGCCTTCAATTTAACATTAATATATACTTAGAGGCTAATCTCAATAAGTTCCTACAAAATATAAAATAATTACGGCAGAATAGGATTGAATTAGTCACGCATATAACAATTTACTTTAGCACTTTAGAACATTGAAAGGCTGTAATCAACTCTAAGTAAATCCGGATACGATTCTAATTCCATTTTAACTCAGATAATGAGTACTAAAAATAGCACTTTTTTCTAGTATTAATCTTTTAGAATCTACAGCGCTGTTGCGCTGCTTTATAAATCGACTAAGGGCTTTTAATTGAGTGCAAAAGTTTCTCAGCGCTTTGCGCTTTAAAATTTATAGACATTTCTTATGAGAAATAAATCGATGCTTTGGGTTTTTTATTGCTCTGTGATCGTCTTTAAGTTTCAGAGCGTCTTTTAAATGTGTATTCTGGGAATATTTTCCGAAGGGTTTCTAAAAAGGTTACTAGCAATTTATCATTACTGTCCATTTCTAAATTTCCAATGCTAGGTATAAAACTAAAATCGTTATTGTTTGAGTGATTCTCCGTAACAACAACGTCTTCAAATCTTTTTTTTTTTTTTTTGAGGTCTTTATACAAATACTGCTTCTTAAACATACAATAAAAAAGGAAAAATCTGTCACCAAAAAGCCTCCTAGCAATATTATTAAAACGTACCAGAAACAACCAGGGCCAAGCACTTGGTGGCCCAGTCACGTCTCCCAGATGTAAGGCTTTTGGCAAATTTAAACTTGGGCAGACAACTTGGGGGCGATTGTTTGAAATTTCCACTAAATCCTGGTGGAAGGACATTCTAGGCATAAACGTGAACAGTCAAGTGAAGTTTGACAGAAAGGTATACTAAACTATGTGGTGAAAGTATATTGTTTGTAAGACCAATGTTTGAATTGTTTATCTGAAGTCAACGGTCAATAGTGTCAATTCAAAAGTTTTCAAACAATAGATCGATTGTATTATTAATTTAATTGCGACCTAAAATTGCTTTCTAGGTTTTGTACAGCACAATGATCTTATAAAAAGTTTTTATTATATCTGGACCCAACCGGAAAACCTAGGCTATTGACCTGGCTTTTGTCTGAAAAACCAGTCATGCATTACTTTGGCTAGACCACAATGAGTTTGAGGACTACAATGTCGATAGCATGCAGTACTTCGCTCATTGATTTTTGATTTCAATACACAATGATCACGTACGTTCTCATTTCAAAACAGCATTTTTTTAACCGGCTAATTACGTTTGATTCACATCTCTCTCACTGTTCCGCCTTGACTTACCGTATCCGCCATATCCGAGTCCACCGTATCCGACTCCTCCATATCCGAGTCCTCCGTCATATCCAACACCGCTGTATCCATAGCCGAGGCCTCCGAGGCCTCGTTTCTCCGTCTTCTTCGCGGCTTCCTCGGCGGAAGCCGCCACGATGGCTATGGAAAGGACAATCTGGAGATAGAAAAAAAAAAACTTTAATAAATTAATTAGTGAAGGTCGCGGCAAACCGCTGAATGTGGTAGGCAGAGACCTATGTCCAGCAGTCCGCCTTTCGGCTGAAATAATGATGATGATATTAATTGTGACAATAGGATGATTTTTAGGCAATATATGCAGTTTGTGAAGAGCTATAAAGATTCTTTAGCTTATAAAATAGTTATAAGAGCGAAGTCTAATCAATACAATTGGATAAGTATATCAAAGGCAGTTTTGTATGAACATTATAACTGTAAAACAGTGAATGCTGAATTCGCCAATTTCATTTAATATAATTAATTTATAACGAAACCGTGACTAGGTTCTGAAACTGTTTCAAGGAAGATCAAACATAACTTTTCCTTATACTCGAGCCGACCACAATTTTTAATTACGATCAAAATTAAAAAAAACCTACGCTTTTGACTTACAGCCTATTCAGATGAGCTGAAATTTTTGGGGCTGAATTTTATAACATCAAATAATTTTAACGGAGGAATAATTTTGAATTTTTGGCAGTTCTTTTATACAAAATCTGTCAAATTTTAATTATTAAAAATTGTGTGTCAATTGAAAAATAGACCTCATCATCATCAGCAGCATCACCATCATCAGCCTACAGTCCACTGTCGGACATAAGCTTCTCCTATTTCACGCCATTCAATGAGATTTTCGGCAACTCTCATATAAAAAAAGGAAAAATAAACCTCAGTAACAGTAAAATTAGTATTGTATAAGCCTTGAACTGTAAGGTTCACAGAACACTAATATTATACGTAACACATGAATGGGAACGGAGCCATTGATGAAGGCATTGATACAGTCCTTTTGTCTCTGCAGGAAATCCTAAGTTACGACACTTGGTTTATCGCGGAGTCATACATGAGTGTACATTTATCGGGCACCCATTGTCGTATTATCGTGATAATTATCAGGTTGGGTAAGCAGGGTGGGAGTCCTAGTTATGATAGGTTATGGGATCTATTGTTACGATTATAACCCCAACATAAGACTAGGATTTTTTTATTGTATTAGTTTCTTTTTCTTAGATTTGTCTCTCTATTCTATAACTGTTTTACTGTAAATACTTAGGCAAAGTGTTCTTCAAAGTAATGTATCTTCTTTTAATTAGTGTCAGTGTATTAATACTATTTGCAGCTCATTCCAAGTCCACTTCAACTACTTCTCACGGTGTGATTTTGAGAAAAAGATTTGTATCTATGTATTTCTTTTTTATCATGTAAATTATAGAACTATGCCCTCAGTTACATCGATGGGGCAAGATTATTAATATTCTTTGCCTTAATACATATCAACAGGACTTTTCACAAAACATTTTACATACAAGTTTATTGATATGGCACAACTCCAAACTTTGGACTCGTGCCAGGAATTTTTATCCCAAAAATCCAACAAAATTTTGTCCGATTCGACAATACCGTTGATCAAGATGGCAAAGCCTGTTTGATGGTCCTCTTTATAAATATGTACCTATATAAATAATTCGAGTCATCCCTTGCCTTTTTCATTCTGTATTCTGTCCCGAAATATAAACTTTATGTAATGTATAAAATTATTTCATGAACACATAATTGATTGGGGAAGTCAAACTAGAATATTAACCACTGCCAAAAAAATTTAAACGCTGTTTATGAACGGAAATATTAAATTATAATTAGTGAATAAATACGACATAAAACTACATAAATAAACATTGTTAAAAATATTACTGTGACCTTGGATAAAAACTAAGCGTATTTTATAAATAATTAAGTATTTAGTGGGAAAATCAAAAGGCTAAAAACGACGGTAAAAAATAGCTGTTGCTAGAACGGCAGTAGACAGCACCAAATCGGAAAATCCTATTTAAGACTTTCGTGAACATATTAACCAAGAAACAAGCAAAAATACAAAGATAGCTTTAAAAATGATTGCCTTACGAAAAGAACAATCTAAGCAAAGAAAATAACAAAAAAAAAATATATATATATATAGAATATAACTGGTCGAATATGATCTCTATCAACGTATAATTAATTTTAATAACGGTTTCTGGCCACACCCACCTTTGTAGTTACGTTAGAATTAATATAATTATCATTAACACTACGTTTACTCAACGATCAAGTGTTTCTTTTTAATTGCCAATTGGCATAATATGTTCATTTGCAGGATTTTTTGATAGTACAATTGAAGTAAACAAGTTGAAATTCTAACTTTGATAGGAATTGGAAACTAAAAATAAAATACGCCAGTGACCAATCTATGAATAACTTACAGACGTACTATTTACAAATCTTAAAGTCGTCTTAAGCCAGCGTGGCAATACACAATTAAAAATTATTTTAAATCTCTTACCTTTTCTGTATGAAAAGCGCAGTGACATACTTAGGCTGGCATATTAAGAGCCAAGATATTTACCAAACATAAGTAGGTCTATAAGATACAAAAACCAATTCCAGTATTATTTAAATCAAAAAGTAGTGCAATAATCAATCAATGTAAAATCTACACCTTTCAACCTATACCACACAATGTGCTCTTATTAACATTGCTTTTAGACAAAGGTGAGGGCGATCGAGAGGTTCGTGAGTGCAAAATTATCCGTTGAACTATTGTGGTCATAAGGCGTACTACATTAAGCTAATTTTAAAAGGTATTTAAAGGCTACATGCAGTACCTAATCCAGTTCACATGGAAAATCACTTTTATGCTCATCAATCCAATCAATAACTTATTAACAGAAAAATATATGATAAAACAGGCACAATGTAATTACCAATAACAAGCAAATGCAGACAAAAATAATGGCAGAAAGCATTAAACAGAAAAAAGATTTATTACAACAACTACCTACATTATTAAAGCATTTTTCCTTTATCACACTAGAACAACCTATCAATACGAAATATCAACACTAATAATGACAAATAACACACTATAATTTGTTGCAACGCTAAATATCGACAATCCTATGAATCACATCCCATATCGTGAAGTAAGATATAATTTGCTATGGGTGATCTAGGGCGAACTGTGCAATATCCTATGGCAAACTGTGTTCGGTACTACGCTGGAGGCTTGAAGTGTATTGAAATTTAAAATTGGACACATTTTTTTCGTATACTCCGTAATATTAATTTGTTGTAGGTCTGTTCCTAGTTAGCGATGATTATAAAAATGTCGAGGGAAAGTGAAAAGTTGCCACAATTAAAAAAAGGAGTGAAAATCATTATGATCTAATAGGATTAATGTAATAGGAAAGTACATATGTAGAGTCACGAGTACGAATATTTGAACAATTGGAAACTTTCAATAACGACTTTTGATTGAACGATTTTCGAAATAATGATATCAACAGTTAAATACGACACATTTCGAAAACCTATGTGTTTGAAAATATTATGTTCGTAGCCACATAAAATTTCATCAAAATAAAGGATTAAATGGCTTTTGAACACAGCCAAGTGTATGAATACTTAGCTCGTGACTGTACGAAAGTGACATGTTGACTTATTGCTGAAAATTTTATTTGAATAAAATTTTCAGCAATAAGTCTAAGTAGATATTTCGTCATTTTTATTGTGCGATAATGCAAAAGCAAGTGTTGAATACCAACAATATAAGGTGCAAGAAAATTAATTTTAGAAAATTACATTCTATTTAATTAGCTAGGTTACCTTAATAAGTACATCCAGAGAGGTTAAAGTATTTTGCGTAAAATAGAATCAATAATCCATTTAAAATTTAAATTAAAATCTTTGTAATTAGTTTAAAATATTATTATAACTAGATTTAGAATTGTACTTTCGAAAAGCGAATGAATGAGTCTTTAATTGGAATATTTAAAATATTCAGAGTTTAGTATTTTCGGGTAAGATATAAATTAAAATGATAATAATATTTAGTATGGATATACCACATCAAAAATATTTAATAGAAATTGTAATAAAAATATAATTTTTTAAATATATTATTCCTTTTAAACACTACTCATTCATTTTCTTTTCATTTAATTTTTAACGATATATTTATACTTTATGTACAATATTAAACGTCCAAAATAATAATAAATCAAGCTCCCTTACCAAGAATTTCATGTTGGCTAGAATATTACACTGCAACGACTGATGACCAACTCCCGCGCAGACCGCTTATATACCGAACTGAGCCGACCCAAGTACTAGCATACTTCAATTATTTACCATTTTTCCTTCTGCCAAGGATACGATTCGTAGGGGTGAAGAATAATGAAATACCTCGCTCTGTCGGATGTGAATTAGATACTTTAAACGTTACAGCCTTTTGTTAGAACTCACATTCGTGTGAATGTTGAAGAAGTTATCATAAAAGTAATATTTTAAAAGCTAATATTGTAATAGTAACTGTGGTGTTTTTCTTTGTCTTCATACGAAACGACCAATTGAAATCGTGTCCTCAGTGTTCCCATGTAAGTTTTATGTAAATTTCAATATTTCGAACCTTGGACTGTACTGGATTATGAAGATCAAGCTTCATCGATAATAAAGCTTACAGATTTTCCTTACGATGGCTATAATTGTATTTTCAGACGTGGTTCCGTAGCATAGTTGTTCATTATATAATAAAATGGTTTCGTTATTAAACTACCATACATCTTACATAATTTACACGGTTATTCTTAGATTCTCTCTATATAATAAGTCTCGCCTCGGTAAAAATCCAGTTACAGAGCGGGGCTCACATTCCAGGTTAATTTTATATTGACATTTTATTTAATACTATTGACGAACTGTAAACAAAAGAATATTAATAGGTATATATAATAATATAATTCATTTGATTAATAATTTAATTTTATAATTTAATTCCTGCAATATTTTTACAAATACAATTCAGGTTTTTATATTATGTAAAATTTTATTTAATGATTATATATTTACCTTTTTAGCGGGACTTGGCGCACATCCTATTATATTTATGTATGACCTCGTTTAACTTTTTACAAATTAGTAGTAGTAAAGCCTATGATTACAAAATAAATGACTTAAAGATAAATTCTAGGAATCAATAAGATTTGCCTGAGAATACCTCGTTGATATACTGATCAAAAGCGTTAATGTTAGCATAAGGTTCAGGGTTCGACTCCTGGCTTGGGCAAAGTGCTATTGTATTTTTGAACTAAGAATTCCTTCTTAGTAACCCAGCATTTAATAACAGGTCTGGTTGTAACTGGCTCGCAACCTAACATATAAGTGACTTAAACATTGCTGGTAAAATATGTGACTCTGTTACCCTACGGGAAATATAAGCGTAATGTTTTTTTTTATATATTTAGTTTATGGCATTTACATCCCATCATTTATTTCCCATCAGTACCATGAATACACATTTCTCTTATCTAGGCATCTAAAGCATCTAAACCTTAACAGACTTGTCGCATCATCGCCATTTGCTTGAGCCAGGATTTTGTGGAATATAATTACTTCAAGTCTGTTCAAGCAGTCCAGCAAAAATTGGTGTAAGTCTTCAAAAAGGTCACACACAGACGTAATGTTATAAGTTTTTTTGTAATTCTTCACATCACCTTGTAAAGGCTAAGGCTAAAGCAATTGGTGGTGAAGACAGGATATTTCTACAATGGGTAATTCCAAATTTCCAAGGTGTACATTCTAATTCATTTCACAGCATGTCAACTAATATATAATATGGTGGTTTATGCCTGGGCCGATTAAATTCTATGGATTCGTGATTTCTTTAATAATCTTTATCATTTTAGAAGTCTTAAAATCATTTGGGTGAATAAATAATTTGTAGTGTGAATACAAATACAGTGTGTAGTTTTGAGTTAAACTCGTGAGTGAATATGGATTGTGTAGTTCGCTTGCTAAGCAAAATTGTTCTACATATGTTGCCACCGTCAATGGAGGAACTCAAAGATTACAAAATCGTTTAAAAAGTGCAAATTTTGTTGGGACTTTTTTAATACATCATAAAGTAGTAAGTTTTAGTACTGATGCAATACTTGATGGTTTATTAAGATCCTACTTACTCTAGCCTTGAAAATACTTAAATTGTAATCATACCGGAAAACCGCCTTAGACAAATTGGTCAAGTCTGTCGATGTACGCGGTATAATAGACGAGGCGAAACCCGGATCGTAGCGCTGTCAACAACGTAAGGGTGGAAACTTGCCTTTCGACGTGACGTCCGATAATCGAACGGTGATGACGAAATCAAGATTATAAGTTAATTATTACTCTGAGAATGCAGGAGCCTAGTAAGAGGAACATACATCCATCTATACATATAATGATATTGGGATAAGATTAGTAGAATGCTCTATAATAAAGATTAATTACATATTTCGAGCATTTAAATACTAACTCAAGGCTTTGAGCCCAATTATATTCAAATCTCATATTCGAAATATGTAATTCAATAACACTAAAGGGGCATTTTTTTTGAGAATACAACAAAATGGCCACTTATCATATTCACAGCGACTAAAGACTAGGTCGTAGGTTCGAACCCATCAGGCGCTTAACTTTGTGTAAATTATTTCATCACCACTGCTCTCAAAACGGTGAAGGAAATCATCGTGAGGAAACCAGCATATCCTAGAGCCAAAAACTTCGAAGACATGTGACATCTACCAAACTTCGCGGGGCCCACTCTGTAATTTACGGCAATAGCCATTACTATTACCTAGTAATTTCAAAATATTGTGTGGCAGACATGACATGGGTATAACTTATAAGCATGACAAATGATTCAGATATGGCACAATGTTTTACACATTGTTGGACTCTCTGAGGGATCGAATCCGCAACGAGGCGATCCGACAGAGAACCAAAGCTGTCGACATAGCTAATAGAATAAGCAAACTGGAGTGGCAATGGGCCGGCCATATTAGCTGTAGAACCGATGACCGTTGGAGTAGACGTGTTCTAGAGTGGAGACCGCGAATTCGTAAACGTAAGATGAGACGCCCTCAGACTAGGTGAAGCGACGATCTTCGTAGGATGGCGGGTAGTAACAGGATGAGATTTGCCGAGAATCATGCAGGCCCATGTACAGCAGTGGACTGATATAGGCAGACTGATATGTACTCTTGTAGTTTAAATTTGCAATTGTTTGTTTTTTTTTTAACACAAAGCCAGTACACACTATGTAGCCAGACATATTATACGTTACGGAATTGCATCGCTGACAGGGGTATTCGGCACTGGTGCAGCTACACAGGAGCTAAACTTAGCATTCAACACCGTAGGAACTGCTGAACCTTGGACAAAACTGTCTTTGCATTGTGTAGATTCAATTTCTTAGTATTGTATAATTGCATGGAACACGTGTGAGCACGATCTACTTGCTGTAAAGCATCTATTTGTTGGGTTAGTCGTTTATTGACTTGATAGTGCTATGGCTGTTGAGAGTATGTCATGCTCACTCAAATGTCTCGCTGGTGGTGGCGTGTGTGTTGGGTCATTAGATTCCCTTCAATATGGTTGAGCTGAATGATGCTGATCCATACGTCATGTTCGTGAACGGACGCCGTCAGAGGGGACTGGTCATCTCTTAGCTGCTACGGCGTATTTTAAATTCTGAATTGTTGTTTTTTTTTCCATAATGGACGCTCTCAGCGTACAATATATTTCTGCATCGTTCTCACACGATTGATTTCAAAATGAATGATGTAATCAAATATTTGCATCAATAGCTTGATAATTTAAAAGAGTGTCCATGGAGTTTCTTGCCCGTTCTTCTCCATAGGTACCTACTCTTTGGAATGGGCGACTAGCTTCACCTTACTGACTGACCGACCTTCTGACAATTCAAAAGTGCCTGTAACTGGTTTATTTGAAATAAATGCTTTGATTTTGATTTTTTGATTTACAGCAGTGGACTGATATATACTTAGATTATAAAATGACCTAAATTTCCACGTCAACTACGATTTTATTAAAAAGGTGAAAAAATTAGTCAAATATAATTTGGACTGATCTTTCCAACGCCAGATAATTTTATCAGAGGATTAATTTTTTATTTTTGATAATGCTTCGACACAAAATTTCACTCAAACGTCAATTTTATGACATGAATAAAAAATATTGTCCATTTTCAAACACTTCAGAGTATAATTGTTAATTATAATGGAGCAACATTTGGAAAGACATTGTATATACAGTATGTTACGAAAACCCTGTCCGACCCACAAGGATAATAAGGGTTAGGTAAACAAATGACCAAATAAAATATAAAATTTTGCATAATCATCATAGTAACAATACTAATGAATTTTGAAATAATCTTTTTTACCAGCGAATTTACTGTAACTTCCCCAAAATTCGGGAAATTTAAAAAAGTGTAAACACCATTTTAGACCTTATAGTTGTCGGCTTTCTTTTGATTATTTTTTTAGGTTCTTTAGCGGCGTCAGTGTGTCTAGCCGCCGACGGCGGCAAAGGAATAATTAGAGCTGTACTAGTTTATGCGTAATAACGTTTTGTTTTTGTCGCTATTATTCGAAACTGTACCTGGCCGAATGATTTGTTGTAAAAACACAGATTACCTAATGGTAAAAGTACTTTTTTTGATTATCGATTAATTACTCATAACAATATTGTAACACAAGTACCTATTATTAGTAAATAGGAACTAGAAAGGTCTTATGAAATACGATTTTAGGAGAATATTATAAACAATGTAAAGCATTTAAGTTCACCTGATTTAAGTTATGTGAAAGTTCTAAAATCTAAAGAATGCCATGCGATGTGGAATCGATGCGTGAAATTCTGAAATACAAAATTGATACCAAAAATCGATACGAGAAATATTTTGAATACTTTCACACCTCTAGTCAAAGGGCACCGCCGTGCAGTTAGAGTACCTATTTTTATGAAATAAAAATCATTTTTATTTTAAATTTATTAGTTTCGCGTAGACATCGCGTCCGTGTAGACGTATCGTTTATTGTGTGATCATATAGTTTTCTAACGTAATGTAACCTGCTGATGGAAGGTACCTAGTGAAACTGCAATTGTGTTGTGTTGTGATCAGGTGTTGAACGATTCGGATGTGACTACTTCTTGGTCAATGTGGTTCCAGCATGACGGTGCCCCACCATATTTTTGCCGACCTGTACGTGAGTACCTCCACTATCAGTTCGGCGAGCAGTGGATTGGTAGGAGTGGACTAACGTTGTGAAACACCGTGCTAATCTCGTGGGACGGTGCCAGGCCGGTATCGTTCTTAGTGAACGAAATATGGAACAACATCTCCGCCACAGCCATTGTGCTCATCGAATGAAATTCGAAGATACATTCGGAGGGTCAGACGACCTTCCTACTTAAAAAAAAGTTCTTTTCACGAGCTGCCTAAGTAGGTATCATTGTTTCTTTCTAGAGTCGATAAACGTGGTTAGACTACCAATACCTACATGCATGAGGTCAACTGAGGTCATGACCTGTGCCTGTGTTGCCATGAAATTACCTATTTATTTTATTTAAGTTATTTATTTTTAAGGGGGTATTTTTTTTTTAGTTTAGCCAGGTTATGTACGCATTAGTAGAATCAGCTAACGATACCTAACAACACCTTCACGGGTCGGACAGGGTTTTTGTAACATACTGTATATTATGTATATTTATATTTTATTTACGTTAGTTGACGTTTTTTGAAGTTAAAGGAAATATGAACTTTGTTCTGCTAGCACACTATCTATTAAAAAAGTTGTATATAAATGTTTGAACTTAGATCTGAAAACTAAACTTTAAGGTTTAGGAATTAAAGTAATATTTCCATAAATATTTGTTACCACAATTGCTTATCAGTTGCGAATTCTGGCTTTGATGGCAAGGTTCGGTAAACATTAATCGAATTTCTCCATTTGGAGTTTCCCGTATCAGACCAAAGTCAGAATTAATATTTATTAGTAGCATTACCCTATTTTACAGGGAACTACAAAAAGGCAGAATCTGGTGTATTACGTTGGCCTCACCCTAAATGATATATTAATAATAAATTCTTTATTATCACAAAGTTGGAGTATGCTGTATAGAGATAAAAATTATTTATTTTATGTCTGGATCAAATGTTTAAATAATGCTTCCTCGATTTATCCAGGGCCTTTGACCTGGTCTCGTATGATGTCCTTTGGGAGAAACTGGAGAACACTAATGTACCAAGGGAACTCATTAGTGTATTAAGGTACTGGTACGGGAACCAGGTCAACAGTGTCCGATGGGCGGGGGCGATGTCAGATACTTATAGTGCTGAGTGTGGCGTGAGACAGGGCGGTTTGACCTCACCTACATTGTTTGTTTAATTTTTATATGAACGAGCTGATCGTCACGCTCGGCAGTCAACGTGTCGGATGTTATGTGGACAGAGTGTGTGTCAACAACCTAAGTTACGCGGACGACATTGTGCTGCTGAGCACTTCGATATGTGGGCTGCGGAGGGTACTGTCTGTACGAAATACGCGCGTGGACATGGGTTAATATATATTGCGAAAAAGAATAAATACATGGTCTTTGAGGCTGTCGGTGGGTCGAGCACTATGAACATACCAGCTGTTCATCTGGGAGGTGTGCCACTAGATCGCGTGGATAATTTTAAATACCTAGGGCATATACTCACCGAGAACCTCGGGGACCAGGCTGACATAGAACAGGAGCGGAGAGCGCTGTCTGTACGAGCTAATATAATAGCCCGCAGGTTCGCGCGGTGTTCGGATGGTGTGAAGATCACTCTCTTTAGAGCGTACTGCACATCCTTGTACGCGTGCAGCCTGTGGATGAACTATACTGGCAAAGCATATGCGTGGTCTCCGTTTCCAGTATAATAACGCATCCCGGGCTGTGTTGGGGTTGCCCCGCTTTTGTAGTGCATTAGGGATGTTCGCGGATGCGCGGGGATTGTTTTAATGCTACTGTGCGGAAACGCAGCGCGTCCCTGCTGTATCGGGTTTGGGCCAGCTCCAATACCATCCTGGCAATGATCGCCGACCGGCTAGACTGCCCTTATTATATCCGGCATAGCTGTGGTAGACATGCCGCTGTACAAATGCCCACTAGGAAATTATTGTAAAACTTCTGAATATTCAATGTTATTGGTATGTATTTTAATTATTATCTTATTTTATCTTTATTTTGTTTTGGATTTATTTAATTCAATCGTTGTTGAAATTTATAATTTATTATTTGATATCGACGGACGATAATGGAAAATAATGTAACACTGGCGTTGACACAGTTTTAACTATTGCAGCTGTAATCGTTCCTTGATTCCAAGTCTTTTTGTTCAAAAAATATACTCTTATTTATTCATTTGGTTTTAGCATTAGTAGTATAAGCTCTGTTCAACCCATGATGATCAACCCTGTTCCCTAAACTAGGCCTACTTCTTTGGCGGTATTACTCAGCTGCAGAGTGTGCTTATATAACATGATTATGGCAGACATGCCTTTGGACTGTGACAATTGGGTGCACATTACGCATGAATGAATGGTAAGTATGCTAAGTAGGAGAGAGGTGACATGGCTACGGTCCAGTCCCTTACGCCGAGAGGAAGCCTGTTTCCCAGGAGTGGGAACATTATAGGCTCATTATGTTATGTATGTGAGTAATTAGGCTTCAGTACAGTTTATTCCATCTCTGCCTAACCTTAAGTGTAATTTGGGTGTGATGGTATCTCAATAAACGAGCCTACAATAAAATGACTATATCTGGGCAGACCTCTGCTTAATGCATTGCAATGCATCGGCTGCCGGCAGAAGTTATCACCCACCAGACAAAGTCTTGCCGCCAATCGAGGCGTCGTGTTCTGGCATGATGTTTGGTGAAGCTGTACGGAGGACGAGTCTGAGCAGTTGTGTTGCGATGTGTGCCGGGTACGATGCGCCAAATGTTGTGATGTTGGGAGTTTCGTCGTGGAGGGACTCCAGATCAATCTCCCTCTGGCGCAGCATCGTTGGTAGTGTGGTTTTGTTTAACATTGCATCACCTCGCTCAACTGCTGTCTTCCTTCCTATTCACTCAGTTTTTTTGAGTGTTTAGGTAATAAACTAGCGCGCTTTACCATCAACGATTGCATCACTGCTTACCATCAGGCGGGATTGCAGTCAAGCACTAGATTATAAAAAAAAATGCCTAATCTTTCACGAAAAGTAGGTGTGGTGTTATGTGTAACGTAATTAGCCAATTAGATGTGTGTTTTAGTATTTCTGTACGATTATTATGTACGACATAGTACACGGTAAGTGTCATTTCGAGTAATAATAGCCTAAAGGCTAAAGCGGTAACTAGCTCTCAAGTAGTCGAAAGTTTAAACTTACCCTGTCAAACTTAAGAACACACTGTACAGAGATATATTGGTTTTGGTTATCAAATTCTACAGAAGTTCCTTTCCGTTACTATATTTATGGATTACCTCAATTTGCTCCTTCCAATATGATAGAACTAAATATCATCACCAGAGATCGGAATTTCGGCGCTTATATACTTTTTTTTTTAATAATTATAAACTAGTGCTTGACCGCAATCCCGCCTAATGGTAAGCAGTGATGCGATCGTTGATGGTAAAGCGCGGTAATTTATTAAGAGCCTATTCACTCAGGAAAACTGAGCGAATAGGAAGAAAGACGGCAGTTGAGCGAGGTGATGCAATGTTAAACACAACAACACGACCAACGATGCTGCGCCAAAGGGAGATTGATCTGAAGACCCTTCACGACCAAACTCCCAACACAACAACATTTGGCGCATCGTACCCGGCACACATTGCAACACAACTGCTCAGACCCGTCCTCCGTACGGCTTCACCAAACATCATGCCGGAACACGACAAATCGCTTGGCGGCAAGGCTTTGTCTGGTGGGTGGTAACTTCTGCCGGCGGCCGATGTTATGGCCTACCACCGAGAACCTGAATTTGAACAAAATGCCGAGGAAAGAAGAATGCGGATATGCTTTTTAACTAATGGTTATTGTGTAAAATATTTTAGTTTGTTTATATTTATAGGCTAGTACATAAATTTTATCTGATTTTTAAAAAAATATTTATAAAGAAAACCTATAGTGGCATACCTACAAATTAATTACGTGTACCGAAAGGCCTATCCATTGTTGTCTTTCGTCAAATCAAGTTTAGGTATTTAAGCGCCGGAAGATCGGACCTCTAATCATCACCCATCATGTTTTTAGCTTAAAGACGTCAACTGCTGGACACGGGCCTCTCCCACCACTTTAACCAGGTCCATGCTTCTCGCATCCAACGGTTTCATGCGGTTTTGACAAGGTCGTTGATCCACTTTGGCCTCCCAACGTTACGTCTTCCGGTAGGCGGTCGCCACTCCAGAACCTTTCGGCCCCATCGGGCATTTGTGCGGCGATCAATGTTCCTTGCCACATAAGATTGGCGATTCTTCGTACTGTTTGTCACCTTGATTCTCCTGCAGAACTAAATATACTACTGTTATTAACAGTCTCCTTATAAAAGGATTTTGCCACTTATCCCTTTTTACTTTCTCCTTCATTTACATCCCTGCTGAGCATAGTACTCTTTTTTCTGGTACTAATCTCCAAGTTCTGTCCATCCTCCATCGTGAGGCGAAATTGTCGTCTAGGCTTTCCTTTTAATGGTATGATTATCGTTTCGTACCAGTTTTTTTTTCTAACAAAGAAAACTAGGCTATAGAAGCTTTCATTGTACAGACGACAGCAGGTCAAGCTACCCGAAACTGTCAAATATTCACAATCAACCTTGAGCCTTAATGGTATAGTGATAAAGTTGAATAACTAATAAAGAAATTTGACAAATTGTAATAGTTTCATGTGCTGTCTGTACTTTTTCAGAGACCTTGATTAAATAACTTGCATACGTAATATAATGGGATTGACCTTACTTCTTGAATGAATATGCTTTTATTATTCTTTTGGAATACATGTGAAATTACTAATGAGCATAACGTTAGTCCGTTAGTCCCGTAGGGTAATCGGGTAACACACTATCAGTAACAATGGGTTTCATTTTGACAGTTCAATAGCGTTCATTGTGTGATTTACCTTGTTGAGCAGACACATTTATAGAACATATAGAGCAATGGATTCGGAGTATGCTTCAAAATGATTTCAATTCATAGTAATAGTGTGTTACACAATTAGGGTGCTGGTTCTCATTCGTCGTCAAAGTTGATATTCGTTACGGGATTGAAGACCGAAAGCCTGACAGTCAGCTTTGTCAAGAATATAAGGAGGGAGGAGGTGGAGGTAATACCCAGTAAGTAACAGTTGTGGAGGAGAGATCAGATGCTGGCAGATAGGACTAGACGAGCTTTGCCATCAACGATTGCATCAGGCGGCATCGCGGTCAAGCACTAGTTTAAAATATGTAAAAAAAAAATGATACCCGCTCGTAAGCTAAACACACACATTGACTATATTATCTTATATTACCCTATGTATCTGCTCATACAGTCACCAAAGCAGATACCCTTTTTATACATAGTTTCTAGAAACCTGGTAACGTAAAGGAAGATTTGAAGTTTATTAAAAAAAGGAAATAGGAAAAGAAATAGAAAAAAAGTTATTAAAAATAGAAATAGGCTCTTAGTAAACTAGCGCGCTTTACCATCAACGATCGCATCACTGCTTACCATCAGGCGGGATTGCGGTCAAGTGTTGGTTAATTTATAAAAAAAAGCCGACATACGTTTTCGAATGAAATGTAATTTAAATAAATATTAATGTTTTATCTATAATATAAATTTAATTAAATTTAACTCGAAATAAACAATAAAGAAAGAAAAACCTTTATTTGCGACACAAAAAATTACAAAAACAAAAAAATAAGAAATGGTTGTCGTTCAGCATTATTCTGCGTCCATATACAAGACAGAGCCCTGATTTTCTGACGTCAAAATCATCGAAATCATTTAATGGTTTCTTACTAAACTTCAACTATATCTGACGCCGCTGGTCACTAATCTCCTATCGAGACCGTATACAAGTATATTTATAATTTGCAAGGGATAAGTGATCACACATAGCTTCATAGAATTGCCCATACTTCCAGCCTTTCTCAATAACTTCACTATAGCAGCTTTAATAGCAGATGAATCAATGTTGACGTAATATTTGCAACACAAGGCTCAAACTATAATTCTGAACTGTATCGGTTAATTGCATCTACGGTTTTGTAATTAAAACAATGAATGTATTGTACGCATATACATACATACATATGTTTACAGGGTGTTCAATTCAACACCACTTCGTTTAGACAACTTCGTACTAAAAAGGAATACTATCATTGGATTATTTTTAGGCTTCTGTACCCAAAGTGTTAAAGTTATCCGTCTAGGTGTCTGTCCGTTTGTCACCAGTCTGTATCTCATGATAGTCAGACAGTTAAAATTTTCACATATTTCTACTGCCGCTATAACAATAAAAACGGGACGATAAAAAGTAGATACTAAAAGTTTGAGTGTTAAAGTATGTATGTTTTCATTAGGTTCGTGTGTGGAATACTGCAGCAACATTTGGGCTAGTGCTGCAAAATGCCACTTGGCTACTTTGAATTCGGTGGAGAGGCGTGCGTGTCTCCAAAGCCGGGATCACAAGCGAAGAGTAGCCAGCCTATCTGTGTTCTATAGGATGCATTTTGGAGAGTGTGCAAGGAAAATACATGATTTGATTCTCCCATCTCCGTTCCATCATCGGACTACCCATCGTACGGTGAGTTTCTACCCTTACATTATTGTCACCACAACGATCCGAATGAAGCGTTTCGCCTCTTCTTTTATAACGTGTTTCCATTGGACTACGATTTAAGTGTCTTCAAGACTAGAAAGAATAGGCTCTTAATAAACTAGCGCACTTTACCATCAACGTTTGCATGACTGCTTACTTACGTACCTATTATTTCTTTTTTATTAATTAATTATTGTATTTCATCTTCAAGCCGATGAACTGCCGATGTTATGTACTTACTCCATTATTGTCACGTGTATCAGGCCATAAATTAAATAGTTTAAGTTGTTTTCAATGTTAAATGTTAACTTTCGCATGCGCGTATAAGTGGAAACTGTAACCGCAAAACCGAGGAAGTTAACTATCTATATCAGAATCTACTCGATGACTGCCACGGTCCGAAACCTCATAAGACCCTAGACTCATTATGATGGAAGGTAATCCTTCTATAACATATGTAAACGTGAAAGTTTTAAGGATGAATGGATGGATGAATGTTTTTTTACTCTTTTACATAAAAACTACTAATCGGATTTTTACGAAATTTGGCACACATATGGCATATAACCAGAATTAACATAAGTAATTACTAAATAAAGCTATTACCCTAATTAAAACTATTAATAAATTACAATACAGCATCAAAAAATTCGTCATCATCGCTGTCGACTGGTAATGTACCCAAGAGACTGGCAGCATAAGTAATAGTTTTATTTCAATATTCTAACGGAATCAAGACTTGTGCAAGTTATATGATAAGCCAAGATGCGCGAGTTTGAATCATAAGAAAACGTGTTGTACATTTTATAGACGTTTAGGTTATTAAAAGCAAGGTGCAAAAAGGGGTATTTTAAATCACAGATTATTTAGAAGACAAAAAGCTTGGGACTGAGCTGCTCGCTCTGTTAAGCATTGTTACTAAGCAATATGCGTAATTATAACGAAAAATTATTGTAAACATTCTCATTTTTAATGTCTGGACTTGAAAAAAGACGATGATCCCTGAGTTTGTTTCGGCTATTTCTTCTCAGAGGTAGTCAGTTAGGAAATGCCGGCTTCATCTAGATAAAAAACATGACGTGTAAAAGTGATCGGTGATCCTACTTGCTTAATAAACGATTTCATTTCATTTCAATAACCCCAATAGCAATGATATCCAGAAACCATATACAAATTTTTTCCGAGTCAACTTTCTGCGAAAAATAAAACGATATTTACTCACTAATACACTCCTACGAGTATTTTTTTTTTTAGGAACCTTGTCCAGCGAGCACACAACATCTGATCAGATCTAAAACAAAATCAGTGAAAAGTCTTAGAATTTGAGCAACCTGTATACAAGACTACAATCCTACAAGTAAAATACTGTGTCAGCTTCTAAGTACATGGGATGATTTCAGTTTCGTAACCAGGTCTAGATTGTATGACTTCACTCTGTAACTGTATCAATTCTTTATTCGCTGTTTTTGGACAGAACTAAACTTTGGGCAGCTCGCCGCCCGGTAAGGACCAGGCCCGGGTCGAAGGCACGTTGTGTACCACGCGCCTCAAAGAGATATCAGCACATTGTGACGAGGTCCACTGGGACCATTGCCTACCAGAGACGCGGCTTGTTCGAAACAGATAAGGTGGCATCAGGCAAAGGTAAATGAATTAACATGGGTTTACTTTAGTCAGTAACATTCTGACACGCCCTTCCGCTCCGAGGGAGATGTCATAATTATGACGATTATATGATAGGTTAAGAACTCTGAAATAAACCTTCTTTCTAATCGATGACTCGTTTGGCACAGTGGCTGAACGATAAACTGCTGCGCTGGGTGTCGCAGGTTCCATACCCGCACGGAACAAATATTTGTATGGTCTACAGGTAGTTGTTCCGCGTCTGACTGTTGTGCGTGTGATTTTAAATGTTTGTAAACGCACTCACGATTAATTCCTGCAAATTTTATATAAAAAAATAACTGTGTTCCCTTCATAGTAATCCAGTCTGAAAGAGTACTACAGAGTTAATACTTCACATCTTGGCAGAGGCATATGTCCAACAGCCGAATGCGATACTCGAGGTGATTGATTGATAATAAGAAGTGTATTCTACAAGCCCACTGCAACGCCATATACGAGGCTTTTGACTTAATACTTTGTTATATGTATATTTTATGTATTTTTAACGCCTTTTGTTTTTACAGAATAAACAATCTTCCTTTATAATACAAAGGTGTGTTATAATGATTTTATGCAGTTATTTTCGCCACGATTTTTTTTTTATAAAATTATCCCTCGTTCTCTTAGTATTCCATCCAAATGTTGTCTGTAAAAGATCGTCCTTCGAGATAAGACCGCCCATTGTGTCATCCTTTGTGAAATCTTCATATTTCTGTTCTGTAGTGTATATTATCACGGGCTCCGTGGCGCAGCGATCAACACGCCTGCCTGTGACGTGGAGGCCCCGGGTTCGATCCCTGGCCAGGTCATGATGGGAAACGATCTTTTCCTGATTGGCCTGGGTCTTGGATGTTTATCTATATATGTATCTATTATAAAATATAGTATCGTTGAGTTAGTATCCCATAACACAAGTCTCGAACTTACTTTGGGGCTAGCTCAATATGTGTGATTTGTCCGTATATATTTATTTATTTATTATATATAGAATAAAGAGTATTCTATTCTATTGTAAGCATATTATTATTTTATTGGCTACTTTTTTGACTACGTAAATCTATATTTCATGTTAGCTATGTATTGCCATTATAGATTTGGAACATGCAGGACATCCGCAATTGTAAATTCCAAGTGATTATATGGAAATTGAACTATTTTATTGCTACATCTAGAAGTATTACAATTAACATTATTAGTAAAGTATGTATAAGAGTTTTTGGGTCACAACTCGATGAGTACCTGACGGTTCGTCGGCAAATTTTGCACCTACTCGCTTATTTCGTGGTATGATCTAGTGTGGATTATGTAGTAAGGTTGAGCAAATAGATATTGTTTTTTCGTAACGCACAGTTTGTTGTATGGAGCGAGGCTTGATTATTTATTGCAAAATTAAGCTGAGTATTCAACCTTATATTTACATATACTGAAGTAATTTTAATTATCGATTACTTTAATAATTCCTTCCTCCTTTAGATTATTGATTGTACCAATGTAAAATCAAAGCGCAGGATGTCACACTTTAGTCGGGAGACGACATCAAACTCCCGGCCACCGTAGGCGCGGGCTTGCGGGCGGTGAGCAGTGGGCAGGTAAGGACCAGGCCCGAGTCGACGGCGCGTTGTATTTCACGCGCGCCTCAACGAGATGTCAGCACATCGTGACGGGGTCCACGAAGACCGATGCCTCCTGGGTCAGGGTTGTAGGTTGGTTAAAAAAGAAACCGTCGCCCTGGCCGTCGCACAGGCGAGTGAAGAAACACGGGTGGGTTTTAGTCAGTAAAAGTCTGACACGCCCTTCTGCTTCGCCCAGAGCGGGAGAGGTTATTTCAGGTCCGGTCATCACAAACAAAAAAAAAGGATGTTCACTTCTGTAAGTATCCCGTGGCAGCTCGCTCATCCAGTGATAAGTGACCCTGGTTGGGTGGTTTAAGGGTTAGCATTCGATAACATGTGATGTTCAGAATTATGGTAATTACTACCAACCTACATAAATGTAAGATGGGACGTCCTCAGTCTAGGTGGAGCGACGATCTTTGAAGAATAGCTTCTAGCAGATGGATGAGAGTTGCAGAGTCGTGTTAAATGGGGTGAAATAAATGAGGCCTATGAACAGCATGGGACTGCTTAAGGCAGATAATGAAATGAAATATCAACCTAGATACTAAAAATAATACTGAAGAGTTTGTCTCAGCGCGCTAATCTCTGGAAGTATCGGTGAAATATGGAGAAATCTTTTTGCATTATGTAGCTGAATTCTATAAAAATACCTTAGACTACTTAACTGCTTGCTATGGCCCTATGAAGGTACTGAGCAAAAGGTAAGATAGAAAGAACTTTTGGTGAAAATAATAATATAATAATTTTAGCACGGGCACAGAGAATAAGAATAAGAAATTTCTGATTAATTTGTGGGCGAAAGCTTATCCATTTTAATTATGTTCGTTTGGTAGTAAGTTAATAATCTAACTGTAGGAGGCTTCAAAGTAGCTTTTCATCAATTATCTTCTGTTTTGATAGCTGTAAGCCACCCAAACATAATAAAATAAAACAATACCTTTCGGAGTAAATTCTAAATTAAAGTCGTTCATCGTACCTATCTGTCTGTGGTCTTACCGACAGACACGACAAGCTAGTTTATGTATTCCAAACCACCGGCCGCCGGCAGAAGTTTCTCGGTGGTAGGCCATAACACCGGCCGCCGGCAGAAGTTACCACCCACCAGACAAAGCCTTGCCGCCAAGCGATTTGTCGTGTTCCGGCATGATGTCTGGTGAAGCCGTATGGAGGACGGGTCTGGGCAGTTGTGTTGCGATGTGTGCCGGGTACGATGCGCCTAATGTTGTTGTGTTGGGAGTTTGGTCGTGGAGGGTCTTCAGATCAATCTCCCTTTGGCGCAGCATCGTTGGTCGCGTTGTTGGGTTTAACATTGCATCACCTCACTCAACTGCCGTCTTCCTTCCTATTCGCTCAATCTGAGTGAATAGGTTCTTAATAAACTAGCGCGCTGTACCATCAACGATCGCATCACTGCTTACCATCAGGCGCGATTGCGGTCAAGCGCTAGTTTATAATTATTTAAAATAATATAAAATGTAGCACAAGTTAGTTTTCCGTTGGTTTAGTTTCGATCGTGTTACTTTGATTCCTAATTAGTGTTAGATATAATGTAGGTCTAAAAAAAGCAGAACATGTGACTTTTTTGTTTCAAGTATTATTTGTGGAAACTTGTAAAAGACCTTCAAATAGGTACCTACATATCTCTAAGAACATTGTTGATAATAGCTGTAAGATTCCCAAAGAAAAAAATACAAGATTGCACAATATACTCTTCGCACCATATTTTACTTACATTTTTGTCACTCTGACTCGTTTAGTGTGTCTCATATGTGTTTTGCAATCTCGCGTGACATTTCGTATATTGAGGTGATGTTGTAGGTCACTCTTCAGTGAACCAAAGTGGTTCATGCAGTTGTTTGCGATAAGCTAATGTTGTTGTTGTTTGTCATAAGCAACCACTTAAAATTATAGGTCAAACGCGAAAATGGTTGTTTTTTCTGTTTCTTTTTAAGGGCTCCGGGCACACGGGCCACCAGCCACATCCAGAAACCCCTTAACCTTTAATAAATACAAACTATTTCTTGACTGCAATCCCGCCTGATGGTAAGCAGGTGCAACCGTTGGTAGTAAAGAGCGCTAGTATATTAAGCCTATTCACTCCTTTGTCGTCCTCCGTGGCGCAGCGGTCAAAACGCCTGCCTGCGACGTGGAGGCCCCGGGTTCAATCCCCGGCCAGGTCATGATGGAAAATGATCTTTTCCTGATTGGCCTGGGTCTTGGATGTTTATCTATATATTTATCTATTATAAATATAGTATCGTTGAGTGAGTACCCCATAACACAAGTTTCGAACTTACTTTGGGGCTAGTTCAATCTGTGTGATTTGTCCGTATACATTTATTTACTTACAAAACAAAATATTAAGCCCAACAACACGACCAACGATGCTCAGCCAGAGGAGATTGGTCTGGAGACCATCCACGACCAAACTCCCGACACAACAGCATTTGGCACATCGCACCCGGCAAACCTTGCAATACAACTGCTCAGACCCGTCCTCCGTACGGCTTCACCAGACATCATGCCGGAACGTGACGAATCGCTAGGCGAAGACTTTGTCTGGCGGGTAGTAATTTCTGCCGGCAGCCGATAGTTTGGCCTACCACCGAGTATAATAATTATGTCCTATAGTTTTCATAAATTTCATATGAACTTGCCGCACACAGTTGATACCGGTGGCCGCCACACGCTACAATCGTCGCTGCTCGCTTCTTGTGGCCCGCACTGACCACTAAACGCTGACACAAAACGCTGCCACACGCGAGTCGCTCGATTTCCCCATCCCTCTCTCCCTTACCTTGGTTAACCTTTAAAAGTCGATGGCAATACACGCACGTAGTCTGTTGTTCATTCTTCCCTATTACTGCATCAATTCCACCGAGTCCATTATGATACTCCATGCATTGGTTAAAAAAGTAGCAGTCAACGACCGCAACTGTCAACCACTGGCCACAAGTGGTTACAAGTCTCGCACGCTTCAGCTAACTCTATAGCCGCTTCTAGCTTTTCGTGACGGTGTTTGTGGCTGTGGCGAGTGGCTCGTGTGTGGCACATAAAAATTTCAATAAGAAATAAAGAAAATATAATAATTTCGGCAAACCTGACACAAATGATTGGAATTGATATTGTTTTTTTTAATTAGTTGATTTACACAAAGCTTTCGGCTATTTCTTGTCAGAGGTAGTCAGTTAGGAAATGCCGGCTTCATATAGTTAAAAAAAAAAATGAAGTCGTGATCAGTGATCCTACTTGCTTAATAAACGATTTCATTTCATTTCAAATACTTACAAAGGGTGATTATACTAGAGGTAGGTTATAAATAATTAGATTCTAGCCGAAAAACCAATGAATCTGTATCTCGAGTTATTTTCTGAAATTCCTACCGAGATTAACGGAACGGATAAATCACCATACATTTTTAGGAAACGTTTATGAATAAAGGTGTTAGTTTGGGATAAAATATAAAAATGTACATATTGAAAACTATACACCGTGTATCGAATAATGTACGTAAAATTAGATCAGATGTTCCGATCATGGAAATAAGTATTATTCATTATGGACAAAAAAACAAAATAAAATTAAAAATATATCAATGAATTCATTAATATGTAGGTATTCATGATTTCTTATTTTTAAAAGTTATAGAAACGTTTAGCATAGTTTATATAACGAAAGAACATGCTGTATAAAGATTTCAAAGCATTTCTAAATCACTTATTCCATTATTACACAGAGGTTTTGGGCACAACTTTCACAGTAGGTAAACTTTTATTATTTACAAATGACAGTAAGAGTTGCAGTTAATATCCCAACAATTCAAGTTCATTACCCAGTTATATGACTAATAATCTAGTTTTAAAACAATAAAGCTGGCCATTATGTGACAAAGTATTTAAGTAATGTGTTACAAAATATTTTAAGTGTAATTGACAAGCGGGGCACCGTCCGCACCCTCTGTGTTTTTAGGGTTCCGTAGCCAAATGGCAATAAACGGAACCCTTATAGATT
Organism: Sesamia inferens; assembly: GCA_037179545.1. Lineage (NCBI taxonomy): Eukaryota > Metazoa > Arthropoda > Insecta > Lepidoptera > Noctuidae > Sesamia > Sesamia inferens. The sequence continues at coordinate 30,598,228 of CM073929.1, forward strand.
CTTCATATCTGTCTGTCCGTCTGTCAGTCCGTATGTCACAGCCATTTTTTTCGAAAATATAAGAGCTATACTGTTGAAACTTGGTAGGTAGATGTATTCTATGAACCGCATTAAGATTTTGATGCAAAAATAAATAATAATAATAATAATACTTTTATTTGTTAACATAGGTAATAGAGATACAGTTCTTGGTTTTGATGAGCTGAGCGCTATGTTATGCCAGTAGGCGTACAAATATACATGCAAATCTAGATTTTCTATTATTGTTATATCATAACTAAACGAGGAATTATTAAAATGTAAAAAAACATATATAAATATTAGTCAAAAAAAAAAAAAACGATGTCAAAATAATTATATGTCAAAAAAAAAATTAAATAAAATATCAAAATTAATGAAAAAACAAAAATTCAATAAAAATAAATTGCAATTCTACATTAATTCGTCATTCAGGTATTCATCAATTGTGTAGTAGCATTTATCAATTAAGAACAATTTCATTTTTTTCTTAAATTGTGTAAAATTTAATTCTTTAATGGCGTCTGGAATTTTATTATAAATACGTGGAGCCATACCTAAGATACTTTTTTTGACTAGTGCAGTGTTGCATTTATAATTACACAAACAATTTTTGTACTGACTACGAAGTGGAACATTTCGTGCCATTGTAATTTTTTCGAAAAGGTGAGGATTCTGTTTGATAAAGATACTCATTTCCAGTATGTATAACGCCGGCACCGTAAGAACTTTTAGCGATTTAAAGTACGGCGCGCAACTGTCTTCTGTTTTCAAACCACACATGGCTCTAATGCACCTTTTTTGTGCCTTGAATATTAATTCTTTATCCGGCGAATTACCCCAGAAAATAATACCGTATCGTATGAGTGAGACCACCAAACCATGATAGGCAACAAGTAACGAGTCTATATTTACTTTTCTGGCCAGTTGAAAAAGTGCGTATGCTGATTTATGAATTTTCCCACAAAGCTGTTCTATATGCGGTTTCCAATTCAAGTTACCGTCAATATAGATACCCAAAAACACACTTACTTTTTCCTCTTCTATTACGTTGCCATTAAATTTGACACACATTTTTGGAGCTTCAATTTTTTGGTAAAAATGCATTAGTTTGGTTTTCTTCAGGTTAACTTTTAAATTATTCATATTAAGCCAATTAATTATGTCAGTAAGAGTATTATTAATGTCAGTTTCATATGTATTTAGATCTCTACATTTTACTATGGCAGTGCTATCGTCTGCAAACAAAACCATTTGTTGTTGCGTCACTTTCGGCAGATCATTTGTATATATGAGAAATAAAGGTGGCCCGAGCACGTTACCCTGAGGCACCCCATATTTTATATTCCTGAAATTTGACACATACGTTTGTTCCATTTTTGACTTCGCACACACTCTCGTAATTTCCGTACATTGGAATCTATTACTAAGATATGATTCTATTAATTTTAAAATGTTTCCTCTGATGCCATAGCAATGCAATTTGTCTAAAAGGATTTTGTGAGAGACATAATCAAAGGCTTTAGTCATGTCTGTGTAAATAGCGCAGATGGGAGTCCTTTTATCCACAGCAGACATAATATTATTGAGGAAGTCAAAAATGGCCATATTAATGGTTTTATTTCTTCGGAAACCGTTTTGTTCCTTGCACAAGACGTTATGTTTATGAAGAAACTGATATAACGAGTTATATATAACTTTTTCAAAAATTTTGGAAAAAATAGGAATTTTGGCTATGGGACGGTAATTTTTTATAAGCTTTTTGTCTTCTTTTTTGTGGAGCGGTTTTATTATGACTTTTTTTAAATCTTCGGGATAGATGCCCTCGGTAATACCGACATTAATAATATGTGCTAGCACGGGTGCTATAATGTCAATTACATATTTAATTACTTTCGTCGTTATACCGTCAATACCTACAGTACTAGTGTTTTTTAGTGTCTTTGTGGCTAATATAATGTCGGATTTCAGAACAGGTTGCATAAACATTGATTGCATTGTCAAATTGTCTAACTTATTCATTATTTTTATGTCGGTTATTATATTTTTCTCGATGTCATCTATAAAGTAATTATTAAAAGCATTTGCTATGTCAATTGGGTTTGTATAAGTCATATTCCCTGTTTCTATTGTGAGTATCTGTTCTTTAGGCAGGTTAGTTTTAGATTTATTTACTATATGCCACGTGGCCTTTGATTTGTTTTGAGAGTTGTTTATGAAGTAGTTATTTTGTGCCTTCTGAGTTAGTTTAACAATTTTTTTGTACCGCGTAGTGTAATTTTTCAATTCAGTTTTAGCTGTTTTTGTTGGGTATAGTCTGTAAGCCCACAATAGCTGTCTCTGCCTTTTACTACATGTCTTTATGCCACGAGAAATCCATTTCACCTGTTTATTAGTGTTTATTGTTATTATTTTCTCTGGAAAACAGAGATTGTAAAACATCGAGAAAATATCATGAAATGTCTTGTACGCCACATTAACATCATGACTTTCGTAAACTTCTTGAAAAGATATATTTTGTAAACATGATTTAATTTTAGCTAAGTTCTCATTTGAGTAACATTTTTTTATGGTTTTCCAAAATTTTAAGCGAAACGCTTTATGTACAGGTATTTTAAGTATTTGTGATGTGTGATCTGACAACAAAAGGTCAATAATATCTGCTTTCCATCCTTTACCTAGATTATGAGCAAAGTTATCAATGCACGTCTTACTATGAAGCCTGGTAGGCTGGTTTAGCGCTAGAGTTAAATTATAATTAAGCAGAAAATGTTCCAAATCCATCGTAATCCTATTTCTCAACAGTACATTAATGTTAAGATCACCACACAACACAATTTTTTTATTTGATAATAGACAAACTTTTTTTAATACAATGTCAAGTTTTTCATAAAATGTCAAGTAATTATATTTCGGTATTCTATACACACATATAATAATAATTGAATGGCATGTCAATTCTAAGGCACACATTTCTATCACACCTGATACAGATTGTTTAGCAACATCTGGTAGTTCCCTGTACTGATGCCCCTGTCTCACAAGAATACAAGTTCCGCCTCGGTTTGTGCTTCGCGAATAAAAAGCAGCTAGGTGGAAATTTGGAATGTGTAATAAATGCTCATATCCAGATGTAATGAAGTGTTCTGTCAAACAGAGTACATCTAAAGTTGTCCCTTGTTTTTCTAAGTGTTCCAGTTGTACAGTTAACAGGTCTGATTTATTTAATAATCCGGCAATGTTTTGATGCATTACAACAATATGACTAAAGAAAAAGCTGTCCGGTGTCGTCTGATTTAGTTATTGTCTTCATATGATTGTCAGATTGGTAAATGTCAATGTTTGATATATTATAAGGTATTTTACCGTCTGTTACGTCAAGGATATATTTATTGTTTTCGTCAATTAGCATCTTCAAATTGTAATAAACGTTTTTCATTCCTTTGTTACTTATTCTACCACTGACTCTCCTAAACATGTGGAATGTCAATTTTAAGTTAGAGTCTAAAATCATGGCGTATAGAAATGATTGGTTATCCATGTACAACAAATTATTGAACGTTTCTACTCTCCAGTTAAAAAGAATTGCGTGTTTACTATTTTTATATGTAGGTAGGCAAATTATAATGTTGGTATGTTGTACAGTACTCAAGGTTTCTCTTAAAGAAACAATAAGACTACAGTAATTTTTTGTTACTTGAAAATCTTCTTCTCCTACGAACACTATGCAGTAGTCATTTTCAGTGTAGTTGGTCAGTTTTTTATCAATGTTATTAACTAAGGTCTCCACACCACAGTTTGGTGTGAGATAATGGCATATTTGGTAATTCTGAAACATGTTTACTGCTATTGGTAACATTTTATTTTTATTATTGCTGCTAATGATACACAACTTATTTTTAACAGAAATGCAATTATTACGTTTTATTAAACTTTCAGTTTTTCTGCACACCTTTGGTGACGTTTTAGAAGCAGTTGTAAACATATCATGTGGCGTTGGAGTGAGAAAATTTTCTCTTTCTTTTTGCGACTTAGGTGTACCATTATGAGGTTTTTAAACTGAGGACTTTTTTCTTGGTGTAATTATCTCAGTTGTTAACTTTTTTGTCACCTTTTTGACTAATTCATGCCTTGTATTTATTTTTGAAACTGTATTTTTAAGTTCCATATTTTCTAAGGATAATTTACTAATTTCATCATGAGCTGAAGTCAGTCCGAGCTTAAGTTTTAATATCTCATTATTAAGTTCCTGTATCTGTGAATCAATTTCGTCAGCGGATATGTTCGGAAGGCTATTGGTGCTGCCATCTAACGTCAGGTTAGTGGAACTACTACTTAAGTCTACTTTGTCAGCCGTTTTGTTAACCTCGGACATTGATTTAGTGCGATGTTTCAATCTAAACGTTATGTTTTCAAATAAATCCATAGTAGTAATATAAATTTAACTTGCCAAGAACTCCTGAGACTGACTGGGTTTTGTAGTTGAATCCACTTTGCACTTTTATCCAAATGACGGTGTGCTCGAAAAATCATATTATGTAAAACATTTTTTGCGTTTATTTTCCGTGTTCACTAACAGAATTCTTTGCAAACACTTTCACTGCGTTATTGATAGTCACTTTCTTCAGTTTCCAGTAAAACTAAATCACTTATTCGATGTTTTAGTATTGTTCTATAGTCATAATCACATATTTATAGTACGTATAATCACATATTTATAGTACGTATAAAATAGTACGTAAAAAAAATAATAATAAATATTGGGGGCTCCCCATACTTAGAACAGAAACTCAATTTTTTTTTTCATCAATCACGTGTGGGGTGTCTATGGATAGGTGTTCAAAAATGATATTAAGGTTTCTAAAATATTTTATTTGTAAACCAAATAGCTTGCGTGACAGACGCTTCCAAAGTGGATAAAAGTTGGTCCCCCCCCCCTCTAATTTCTAAAATAATAAAATGAAAAATCTAAAAAAAAAAAATATGATATACATTACTATAAAAATTACCAACGAAAATTGTTTTGAACGAGATCGCTGTTAGCGATAAGACCGCCCATTGTGTCACCCTTTGTAAAATCTTTTTATTTATGTTATGTAATCTATATGGTGTACTAATAAAGAGTATTCTATTCTATTCTAGTACGTAGTTTTTTTTAATACCTCGTAAATCGTAAACCGCTTATTACCGCGTAAACCTTTCATACAAATATCTTAAATGCTTTAATTTCAAAAATCAATGGTACGGAACCCTTTGTGCGTGAGTCTGACACGCACTTTTTTTTTTATTTCATGATTTATTTTATGTCCCAATGACGCATATGGGTCATTGACGTGGAAGCTTCGTGTAATAAGCCAATAATGGTCGCACAGCTGAGACACAGGATAACTCTCCGTGAAAGAGAGTAGGCTGTAATCTGCCCCGTGCGCCCACAGCAGTTGAGTACCTGTCACATATCTTTGGACTACGAGTATTTCGTTCTAAAATATGGTAATTTCCTCAAGATGTTTTTCTTCGCCGTTCTGTCGAGGAATCGGAATAGAATCTAAAGTGTTGGTAATTTAAACTTCACAGCACAGTTTTAGCTCAATTCAATGGATAGTGATTAGATAGCAGGGTAATTACGTAACACACTATCAGTAGCAATGGGTTTCATTTTGACAGTTCAACAACATTCATTGCGTTATTTACGTTGTTGAGCAGACACATTTACGAACATATGGAGTAATGGACTCGCAATCTGCTTCGGAATGATTCCAACTGATAGTAATAATCTGTGTAGAAAATTTGTGAAGAAAGGTTTGTATTGTAACACTAGCATCATTTACAAGGCCTTCGTAACTAACAATTATTATGGATGAACTAACACTTAAATTATTGACAAATAAGTAAACGAGGACACGGTTGGCGCAGTGGCTGAGATATCGACTGTTGCGCTGAGTGGCGCGGGTTCGACTCCCACACGGAATAAATATTTGTCAGAATGGGGCAACATTTCATAAAAAAAAAAAAAAATGATTCTATGATCTGGAAAATATAAACCTGAACCCGTAGTTGACTGGTAAAGCATTCGTAAGGCATTAAGTCCGAATCTGTATATTTTTTTTTTGTGCGAAAGTGTAAGTATAAATAAACAAATAACACTGGTAATGCAAAATCAACCTTACTGCCACGATATCAAGGCTCAAATCTCAAAATCAAATTGCTTCTTGAACGTTCTTCTCCATACACTTTGAAATCACCATCTGTCTGACTGGCCGACTCTTTGACAATTCGAAAGTGCCCTTATTCGTTTTATTGCAATAGGGTTCTTGACTAAAAAAAACTAATTAGTCCGTCAGTCAGATTTGAAAAAAATACTAGACACGTATTTTTTTCATTTATACAAAAAATTAAGACGACACAGTGCGTCGAATACTCGTGTGACGCCACTGCACGCTACACTTTTTAGCGAGCAGTGAAGTCACCAGCCACCACTCCCGATCTTTGATGCCTTTTATATTCGTCAATTTTTAATGATTTGATAAAATAAAATATACGTATCCAATATTTTTCTATAATCTAAAAGACGGACTAAATAGAATCATTTTTTTTTACCCAAGAAACATCTCCATTATAAATGCTTTTAGTTTTAGTTACCACTTATGTTTGGGCAAACCAAGCTGGTGTAGAGCATTTGTTGAATGTCCGTGTTATTTTAAGACATACAAAGAAAAATATTATTTCATTATAATATTTAATGTTCATGAATATTACTCGCAATTGTATCAAGGAGTTGTTTACAACATTAAAAGTTTCGTTAACAAGGTCATGCTCATAGTTGGTGCAGTCATAAAAATATGTGAAATAATAATATTAAAGTAATTATCATGAGTAAGTCGTGGTGGCCTAGTGGTTAAACACCAGCCTCTCAAGTATGAGGGCGCGGGTTCGATTCCAGGTCAGGCAAGTACCAATGTAACTTTTCTAAAGTTGTATGTACTTTCTAAGTATATCTTGGACACGAATTACTGAAGGTGAAGGAAAACATCTTGAGGAAACCTGGACTTTTAGTTTGAAATCGCCAACCCGCTTTGAGCAAGCGTGGTGATTACGCTCAATCCTTCTCTGTATGGGAGGAGACCTGTGCCCAGCAGTGGGACGATAAAAAAAGGTTGATGAATTATCATGAGTAAATTGAGTAGTATGCTTAGTCATTGTTAAAATTGACGTCACTAGCATGCATACAACTTACAGAGATCTATCGTCGGGCTGTTGGAGGATACTCAAGTTTCTATGGAGGATGAGTGAACTGTATACCCTTTCCCTCATACTTCTACAATATGTAACGAAAACCCTGTTCGTCCCATAAGGATAATAAAGGTTATGTAAACACTTGACTAAATATAATATAAAATTTTACGTAATCATCATAGAAACAATACTAATGAATTTTGAAATAATCTTTTTTTCCCGCGAATTAATTCCAACTTCCCCGAAATTTGGTAAATTTTAAAGAGGTGACAACACCGGTATTATTATGAGTGAATAGCGATGCGACCACGTGCCGCGTGCCCTGTCGCCCGCCGCCCGCGGAAGGGTTGCTTACCGCAGATGTCTTAAGTTACCTCTTTTTGCGAAATAATATATATTTTTTTAGGGGGATTTTTTAAAAAGTTTAGCCCGGTTTTGTATTCATTAGTAGAATCAGTTATCGATACCTAACTATACCTTCACGGATCGAGCAGGGTTTTCGTTCGTTTTCGGCGGCAGGGCACGCGGCACGTGATCGCATCGCTATTCGCTCATAATAATACCGGTGTCATTTTTTAAAAATTACCAAATTTCGGGGAAGTTGGAATTAATTCGCGGGAAAAAAGGATTATTTCAAAATTCATTTGTATTGCTACTATGATGATTACGTAAAATTTTATATTATATTTGGTCATGTGTTTACATAACCTTTATTATCCTTATGGGCCGGACAGGGTTTTCTTAATATACTGTATATTTTAGGGTAAATACCTGAGGATTATCGTTAGTGTAAACATACATTTATGTATCATATTTGCACCAACGATAGTCGTATTTTATGTGCTGGAAACCATCTCTGTCAATTCTCATGTTGTCTGGAAGAGATTGTATTAGCGATAAGGCCGCCAATTGTGTATTTTGTAAGTGTCAAATGTATTTTTATGTAATGTATGTTTTTGGTATACAATAAAGTATATACAGGCTGTATCTGACATCGTAACGCAAACTTCGCGAAAAGGCTAGACCGCATGTCACTAATAAAATTATGATAGTCATTTATGTCGTTAATGAGCGGTTACAGAATTCATAATGTTTAAAAAAGTGTCGGTTGGGCCTTTGAACGTTGTAAGCGTGTCGCCGTGCGTGTTTGTAGGTATGACGTTTGCGTAATTAGCGAATTAATTAATTTTTACTTTAAAATCTTATTGGGTTATAAAAGTATAGCAATTATAGCGAAAAAACTGTATAATTTTTTAAAACCATCACTTTAAATTATCTTTGGCATTTAAATTATAAAGTCAAAAACCACAATTCCCTGCTCAATTAAGCAGAGAATAGCAGATTAATGATTACAGTAATATTTATAATGTTCATAAACTACTCCAAGCTTTCAACCGAGACTAAACGATTTTTTATTCCCTCCTGAGATTCGCTCGTCGCCTCGAATCAGGAATCAAATTAAAATGCTTTACAAAATTCACATTGTGTTGTCTTGCATCTAATAATTAATAAATGCAGAAGATGGGATTCACCCCTTTTACGTAGGTAAATAAGAGTCCAGATGCACTTAATTTAATTTAATATTAACATTCTCTTTTTCATCTCCGCGTTAATCCCAGTCGTATCCGAAGCTTTTCAGCTTTGCAGTCTAGGGTCCGCTTTACCAGTCTAACAGCTAATTTTGGTTAAACTTAGATATTTTCCATGAAGCGACTGCCGTCTGACCTCCACAACACGAAGGCGATATCGAAGCATTGCAGTTAGACCAATTGTAAGACTTTTGAGGGCTCCAACAACCCGTAACGATTGCCATTTGATGTTGTTATGGCATCCGAGACCAACGGCTTAACGTGCTTTCCGAGGCACGAACAGACTAGTGCAAATATTCATATTCATGCATACAAATATTTGCACTGCGCGGGGATCGAAACCGCACCTCCTCGTGCAGCCGGCCGCGTTCGCTACCGCTACGCCACGGAGGCTGTCCAATTTAATATTAACATTAGGCTAAGCTAAACTAATTTTTTTATCACTACATATTATAAAACTAAGTATAAAAGTAAGCAGTGATGCAATAGTTGATGCTAAAGCGCGCTAGTTTATTAAGAATCTATTCACTATAGCCTTGAAGTTACTTAAATTGTATTTCGACGGAAACACCACCGCTGGCAAATTATTCCAGTAGATATATATGGTATAAAAGAAAAGGCGAAACGCTTCATTTAGATAGCTGCGGTGTCAACAACGTAAGGCTGGAAACTCGCCTTACGACGAGTCGTTCGATGATGGAACGGAGATTGGGGGAGTTAAATCATGCGATTCCCTCGCACACTCTTCAAAATGCATCATATAGAACACCGACAGGCTGGCTCTTCTTCGCCTGAGCTCCAGGCTTTGGAGACCGTTTTGTGTTTAATCTGGGTCGCTAATTAGCCTCTTCGCACGCCTGCAGCCAAGGTGTACTGCAGGCTTCTTTTGGAGGTGAATAGACACGCCAGTGTTTTGGCGGTACTGAATGTTACAAGATTGGCTTTGCCCCATTCTGAGACTGCCTGTAGTGTAACACTCGTAAGCTTTACCATAGCCTCTGTTTTGGACTGGATTGATTCCTTACTAGTCCGAGCACCCGGCAGGTATCTCTTCACAACATTTATTGTACACTATACTATACACTGCACCAATCGTGTAATCATATGGATAATTTATTAATTATTTCTTATTTATTTAGATAATTTATATGTTTGTTTGTTCCACTTTTACGCAAAAACTACTGAACAGATTTTGATGAAATTTGGCACACAGATACTTTAAAAGCAGGAATAATGCATACAATATTTTTAATGTCGATATTTTCACGGGGTCGAAACTTAGACGGATGAAATCGCGGAGCGCAGCTGATCAAAAATAAAATTTTGAATTTGAATTTATAATAAAGCAGACAGCTCTCAAGCCATCGCAGTCACTCCTGAACAAAGGTCGTTCCCAGACTGTGACATAAGAACCTGTCCCCCGCCTTCATCCAGTCTACCCTATCCCCCTTTTTTAGATCGTTCGTTTATCTAGCTGGAGGGCATTCAACACTTCGCTTACCGATACGTGGTTTCCACTCCACACAACAATTCGATCAATTTCGTGGTATCCGAATTTTGTTGCAGTATTATGGCTGAACCAACAACACACCGCTACAATGTCGCAAATGGACTCAAGATTTTTTTCTGATAATAGGGATGTTTCCTGGGTCAATAAAAATGATTCTATTTAGTCCGTCTTTCCGATTATAGAAAAATATTGGATACGTATATTTTGTTTTATCAAATCAATAAAAATTGACAAATATAAAAGGCATTAAAGATCAGGAGTGGTGGCTGATGACGTCATTGCTCGCTAAAAAGTGTAGCGTGCAGTGATGTCACACGAGTTTTCAACGCATTGTGTTTTTTTTTTACGCAGTGACGCAATCGTTGATGGTAAAGCGCACTAGTTTATTAAGAGCCTTTTCACTCTAGCCTCAAATTGTAGTCCGACGGAAACACCGCCGCCGGCAGATTGTTCCAGGCCTTCGATGTACGCGGTATAAAGGAGGAGAGAGTGTGAGTCTTCATATTTTGTTCATGTGATAAAAGAAAAAATATGTGTCTAGTATTTATTGGAAATCTGACTGACGGACTAATTAGTTTTTTTTTAGTCAACTAGGTACCCTATTACGATATAATTCTAAAACACTCCACTGACAAACGAAAATTGTAATTAGTGGGGAGAGCACATCTGTCCATATACCTTGTTGTTGGAGGTTTTTCCACAAAAAGGTATCGCTTCGTCCTCTGTAAGGCCGCTCCAATTACGACCAAGTACAAGTTTGTTTTTGTTTAACAGCTAAACCGCTGCAAGGTTTGACCATAGTTGGCTGTGTTGTTGTTATTTTTTTACTTATATTTGTAAACTAGGCCATAGTGCCTTTAGATGTTTTTAGTTGGGATAAATTTTATGTCCTTGCGAGGGCTCTAAACTTGGTCGAATCCACTAAAATCACAAATAATACCCACAAAGCCTCTAGTACAAGGTCGCTAGTATTTTTTTTTTAATTATTATAAACTAGTGCTTGACCCCAATCCCGCCTGGTGGTAGGCAGAGATGGAATCGTTGATGGTAAAGCGCCCTAGTTCATTATGCGTTTTCAATTAAAAAAAAAAACTGAGTGAATAAGAAGGAAAACGGCAGTTGAGCGAAGTGATGCAGTGTTAAACCCAACAACACGACCAACGATGTTGCGCCAAAAGGAGATTGATCTGGAGACCCTCCACGACCAAGCTCTCGACACAACAACATTTGGCGCATCGTACCCGTCGCACATTGTAACACAACTGCTCAGACCCGTCCTCCGTACAGCTTCACCAGACATCATGATGTATCGCTTGGCGTCAAGACTTTGTCTGGTTCGGCAGCCGATGTTATGGCCTGCCACTGAGTAAAATAATATAACTCTTATATTTATCTTTAACAAGGATGTATTTTGGCAGTTTAAAACGGTTATTATTGAACATCGATCAAAAAAAAAGAAAAATCTTTTTGACTATAGAACTCTCACATTCATTTTCTCGCTCAAAGCTAGCATGTGTAATTCGTTCAAATCTCTTCATTACTTCACTGAGATATATGGCAAGGATGTAACCATAAAAAACGGTCCCATTTATTCACAGGTGACGGGCACCGGAAACGGTACAGTCCGACCCGTTTTGAAGCGCATTGATCTGCGGTTTATACATCTGATAAATTGGAAGGGATTGCATAGCTGTGCGTACAGTCGAGAAAATAATTCTTTCAGCATTTATAGTTTAATAGTTATTGTACTTAATTGTTCTCTTTTAGTGTTTACTGAATCTGACCCTACGTCTTCCTTACCCGGATTGTAGGAAAATATTATTAACTTTTTTTTTTATAAATTATAAACATAGTGCTTGACTGCAATCCCGCCTGATGATAAGCAGTGATGCAATCATTGATGGTGAAGTGCGCTAGTTTACTAAGAGCTTATTCACTCTAGCCTTGAAGAAACTCAAATTGTAGTCCAACAGAAAAACCGCCACTGGCATATTGTTCCAGTCCCTCGATGTACGCGGGATTGTGATTGATATGTCACCCCATCACTATCCAAACATGTCTTATTTACATTCATAATGCAATAAAACTACACCTAAGATATTTCAAAATATAGTTGACTAGTTGAAGTATTATTTTCTGTAATGTTTATTTTCATACTTGCATATCATTTTACATTTCATTTGAGGACGACGGTGTTTTCCCTCGTCTTTGATCGTACTTCTGTTAGCCATATTAAAACAAAAAACGTTGTAAATTGCTAATAGAGTTTATCATATTTTAATCTAGTTTCCATCTTAAAATTAAATTAATTTATGGCTCCCTGTGTGCACATCAGGTAATCTTAACACAGACAGTTTATTGCCATACGTGGTCTTGAATGAACGGAAAAGTCCAATATTATAAGATCACTAGAGCAGTAGAGTCCCAGTGGTAACGGCCGCGACTTACGAGTAAGATAGTAGGTTCGAACTCAGGTGCTTTTGTTTCTGTAAATTATTTCATCAACACTGCATTCAAAACGCCGAAAACATCGCGAGGAAATTGCATGTTCCAGGAATAAAAATTCGAGGATATATGTGACATCTATTAATCCTCACTGGGATTGACTTGCAAGGTGGATTATAGAATAGAATATTTTTATTTCAGACCGGAGTCCATAAGGTTAGTAACAATTTTACTTAAGTTCTAGAGTTAGTAAGTTACAGACACAAATATACATAAAATTGACTTAAAACTTAGCGTGGAGCTGCATCCACCTCTGCCACTTGGGAGAATCCCACCGATCCGCGAACACACTGAGAACACTGTTGTTACTGCGGCGAACATGCGTGCCACTTCCTCTCACTTAGAAGAAGGCAGTATCCCAGGAGTGGAAATATTATAGGATCCTTGTAGTTGTAATAAGATCCTTTGTGGTTTGCGGGTAAAATGCATCGTAGCTCCAAACAGCTCGACTGATAAGTTCGAAATTACAATATTTTATACTTTTCCCGTTTATAAATTTAAGCTTAATTTACTACTAGCTGCGTTCCGCGGCTTTACCCGGACAAGTACCGATCCAGTAGGAAAATCAGGACAAGAAGTTTCTTATTAATGTATTATCTATAATACTGTAAGTTGTGTGCGGGTTTGATTCCAAGGCAGGCAAGTACCAATGTAACTTTTCTAAAGTTATATGTACTTTCTTAGTACTTATATCTTGACCACCAATGACTGATTCAAAGGTGAAGGAAAACATCTTGAGGAAACCTGGACTTTAAAGTCTGAAATCGCCAACCCGCATTGAGCAAGCGTGGTGATTACGCTCAATCCTTCTCTGTATGAGACGAGACCTGTGCCCAGCAGTGGGACGATAAAAAGGTTGATAATGACAATACTGTACATTTTCATCAAAATCAGTTTAGTAGTATAGTGTAGCGTCACACAGATCCTACATCTTGCAAGCAGAGTTTACAACTGCAACTAGCATAGAAGATGAGTGAACTTTATACCTTATTACTCATACCTCTAAAAGTAGTTTTTGCGTGAAAGATTAAGGTATATTATACCCTAGATGGATAGGTGGATGTTTGTTATTCGTTCCATACAAACTTTCGCGCTTGTACCTATACCAACGCCAAGCTCCATAAAAAATAGAGGTAGACAAACCAATTTAGGATTATCACAACTCACGTTTTACAAATCTCCTGTTATTTACATGATTATCTACTTTTACATGCTAACTATTTACTAACAACTCTTATTGCAGCATATTTCAATAAAATCACTAAAATAACATGCCTAATAACTTGGTATTTCGAAACACCATTAAAAAGTCGACATTAATTTTACGTGATAGCCCTACAAAAAAAAGAAAGATGGGTGAAATTCAAGTATTAAACACAACCATTTGTGGAATTCAATCAATGAATAGAGTTGAGGCATTTGTCTATAATTCATAATCATAATTAAAATACGTAAAATTGTTACGTATTTTAATTATTTTCAAATCAATTGCATAACGAAAGTATTATAATGCATATTATAATACTTTCAAGTATGAACTAAATATAATATATATATATCAGAAAATTTAACCTATAAGGGAATTAGCTTACACGTGTGTCATATTTCATTCAAATTGGTTAAGAGTTCTATGCAAATCTTATACCTTTAAACGAGCAATTCTTGTATATATGTATATATATAATTGGAATCTCGGAAACGGCTCCTACGATTTTCATGAAATTTTGTGTGCAGGGGGCTTCGGGGACGATAAGTCGATCTAGCTAGGTTTAATTTTCAGAAAATGTCTTTTTTCCGTGTTTTGAGGCACTGAACAATTGCTAAACTTCTTATAAGAAGCTAAATTTCGCCGCTGTCCTTAATGATACGAATAGCCGAGGGGCTTCGGCCTCTGATTCGGAGCTCGTAGACTTCGGGTTCAAATCCCTGACGATATAGTGTTTTTCCTTTTTTTTTTTGAAGTTTAAAAAAAAAGAATGATGGCGTTGTCTAATGCTTTTTTTTTATTTAATAAAAATTTAATTTTATTTTATTTTATTATTTTTTTCTTTTTTTTATATAATTGGAAACTGCGTCAACGAATTTTCTTTTTCGTTTATTTTATCAATGGAAGAAATTTTGTTTTGCCTAATTTGTGGAGATGCAAGGTACCAGGGTCGCACAAAAGTGTAGGAGAAGTCGAAACAATGAAGCTCATTCATTTTAAAGATCAGCCTGAAGGAGCAGTCGAATTTACAACAGAATTTCTCAACAGTGTCAACATTTCAGACTTGCCACAACACGAACTAAAATATTATTATTATTCCCTTTATTTCTTTATACATACATATTATTCTACATTTTTAAATATTTATATAAAAACATTTAAAAATATAAAAAATAGTGTTCCACCGATGGCGGGAGCGGGGTCCAAGCTACCGGTGGTTAGGGCTCCAGAGACAGGAACCTCCTCACGATGCGGGCCGTATCGAGGAGTACTGCCTTTTGAATCAGGCCTTTGATCCAACTGCCTAACGAGAGCCTCAATAGATGTTGGTCGAGGCTCTTGGCTATCAAACCATTGGCCGATACGACAATCGGTACAATGACAGCCGAGTTCACATTCCACATGTCAACAACCTCGTGCGCCAAGTCGGGATATTTAATTTGTTTATCTTTCTCAGCTTTCACGAGATTCCCGTCATGTGGAATGGTAACATCGACAATCATTGCGAGGCGCGCTAATCGATCTATCACTACTATATCAGGCTTGTTTGCAACAATAGTCCTGTCAGTAATGATAGACCGATCCCAGTATAACGTGATATGGCCATTTTCAAGAACTGGGTCGGGCACATACTTATAATACGGTACCTCAGAATCCACAAGTTTATATTTCAAAGCAAGTTGCTGGTGGATAATCCTAGCTAGAGCTACTTGGTTATGCCTGTGCAATACTCGCCATTAGCCAAACGAGAGCAACCAGAGATAATATGTCTGATGGACTCACCCGGATGGTGACATGCCCGACACACGTCAATCGTCCCGTCCTTCATAATATATCTTTATTATTATTATTATTCCTTTATTTCACTGTATATACATATAAATTACATTTTTAAATATTTCTATATAAACAACACATAAAAAACATTTAAAAATATAAAAAATAGTAGCCCACCGGCATCGGGAACAGGGTCCAAGCTACCGGCGGTCAGGGCTCCAGAGAGAGGAACTTCCTGACAATGCGAGCCGTGTCTAGAAGTACAGCTTTCTGAATCAAGCCTTTGATCCAGCTGCCTAACGAGAGCCTCTTGAGGTGTTGGTCGAGGCTCTTGGCTATTAAGCCATTGGCTGTCACGACTATCGGCACAATGATTGCTGAATCCACCTCCCACATGTCGACAACCTCGTGAGCCAAGTCAAGATACTTGATTTGTTTATCTTTCTCGGCTTTCACGAGGTTCTCATCATGCGGGATGGTTATGTCAACAATCATTGCACGCCGCTCTGATCGATCCACCATCACTATATCAGGCTTATTGGCAACAATAGTCCTGTCAGTGATGATGGATCGATCCCAGTACAATGTGATATGGCCATTTTCGAGAACTGGGTCGGGCATATACCTGTAGTACGGCACCTCCGATTCCACAAGGTTGTATTTGAGAGCAAGTTGCTGATGAATTATCCTGGCTACAAGGTTATGTCTATGCAAGTACTCTCCGTTAGCTAGACGAGAACACCCAGAGATTATATGCCTTATTGATTCCCCCGGCCGGTGACATGCCCGACAGATGTCAAGTGTGCCGTCTTTCACAATAAATCTCCGGTAATTGTTCGTCATCATAACTTCGTCCATAATTGCACATACAAAACCTTCGGTTTCCCCAAAGAGGTCACCGAATCGTAGCCAGGCCACGGACGCTTGTAAATCTACATCAGGCCCGTGTAGGGCTCTGAAAAAGCGTCCGTGAAGCTCCTTGTTCTTCCATACCTCCATGCGATCATTGGTGTCAAGCACTACTGGTTTACGCCAGTTCTCTTTAGCCAAGGAGAGCGGAGTGAGGCCCTTGTCAACCGCGACCACATCTCGATGCATCCCCACGTCGGTTTCTAGAAAATATTCCCTGAGACTGCATACCTCGCGATTGTGGAGGGTCTTAGCGTTTAAAAAGCCACGACCTCCACATTTTCGCGGGATATACAGCCTCATAACCGATGATCGTGGGTGATGCAATCGATTTGCAGTCAGCAGCGTGCGGACCCTCTGATCCAGGGCGTCAAGTTCGGTTTGAGTCCATTTGAGTATGCCGAAAGAGTACATCAATACCGGCATGACCCAACCGTTGAAAGCGCGCACCTTGTTTCCGCCTGATAGAAGACTATTAAGTACTTTTTTCAGGCGGCCAAAGAAGCGTTCCTTCAACGATTGCTTCACGTCAGTAACATTGATGCCCAACGCTTCCGACATACCCAAATACTTATAGGTTTCGGATGCGGAGAGGGCTCTAAGGTTTATGGAACTCGTGAGTTGGGTTCCCACGGATTCCATAATCTCTCCTCGCTTTACATGCATGACCGCACATTTGTCCACACCAAATTCCATCCTAATGGAGCTACTGAAAGTTTCAGTAATTTTCAGTAGCTCCTTCAGTTGTGAATTGTTGGGAGCAAAAAGTTTCAGATCATCCATGTAAAGGAGGTGCGATATAACCTGACCACCTCTCCTCAACCGGTAGCCTAGACCTGAATCCTCCAATAGTGTGCTCAGAGGATTCAATGCTAAGCAAAACCAAAGCGGACTCAAACTGTCGCCCTGAAATATACCTCGCTCGATCCTTATCGGTTCGCTATTCCTCTGAATATTTCGACATCCTGGATAGCGAAGGACTGTCCTCCATTGCCCCATACACGTCATCAGGAAGGTGCGTAGAGTTGTATCCACTTTATACAACTCCAGCACCCGCATGAGCCATGTATGTGGCACTGAGTCATAGGCCTTCTTATAATCTATCCAACATGTCGAAAGATCCTTTCGGGAACGACGAACTTGTTGGCTAATGGCCACATCAATGAGGAGTAGCTCCTTAGTACCACGGGACCCGCTCCTACATCCATTTTGAGAGGCAGACATGATGGCGTTGCTGTCAATATGTTTATTAATTTTAGTTTTCAAAATGGATGTAAGAACTTTATAGACCGTCGGTAAACAGGTGATCGGCCTATAATTTTTGGGTTCCGCGGTGCTACCTGATTTATGGAGCAGGTGGGTTATTCCAGTAGTTAGGAACTGAGGTAACGAACCAGACACTAAAGCAGTCTGGAATTGAGATGCCAAGCGAGCGTGCGACCTTGGAAACCATTTTATCCAAAAGTTATGCAGTCCGTCCGGTCCTGGAGATTTCCAGTTAGGTAACGGACGGACTGCATGAGCTACATCTTGGGGGCAGATGGTAATAGCCCCCATTTCAGGTATTGGATCGCAGGCTCGCTCGACATCCCGAGCCCAGTCACCTTCAGTGTGACTGACAGGCACCGACCAGATACTGCGCCAGAATGAACACATGGCATCATCATCCGGTAGGCACGTGTCAGCCACACCTTGTTCTGGTCGTTCCCAGTCCCTATAAACCCACCTTTGATTGCTCTGGAAGGTGCGATTCTGGGTGTATCGTTCTACTCGTCGTTTATATCGACGAATACGGTTCGCCCATGCATACACTTTCTGCTTCAGGAAGTCGATGCGCTCCGTGACACGGGCCATATAATTCTCAGGGCTGGTATTTGTACCTGAGAATGCCCGCCTCACAAAGCGCATCACTCTAGGACGAGTATTACCCTCCCTGAAGCAGATTAGTTTACCGATGAGTGCTCTGGCCCCACCAATACGACGTCCAATCCTGTACTGCCAAGCTGGTACTACTGGTTTCGGTCGTGTAGCTCTGGAGTCATTGTGAAATTTGACATGAGCTACACGACAAGCTGCTACAGCTGCGCAGTACAGGATTGAATGAGTATCAGTGAGGTCCTCACAGGTATCAAAATAATTTGATAACTGCGCATCCAGAGCAGCCATCAGCGCCCTATTTCTGTTATGCATGGGCAAACGTGGCAGGCGTGGTCTAACTTCTGCCGACATGTAACGGTATTCCCGAATCGCAACCTCCAAAGCATTCCTTAATTCCTCATTGCACTGGGTACTTACATTTGTAGCCCTATCATTACTCCCCTCGTCAGTATAGTTTGTTGACTGCGGTGGTATCTCCGCAGTCTGCGACTGGTGAGCGATGACACGGCTACTCTGCATTTCAGTTCGCAGGCGATCAAGCACAGTATCATCCAACATATGATTACGCTGGATAACCCGTACCTGATCCGACAGTCGTTGTGCCGAAACGTTGACAGCTGGTTCAAGCACCTGAAACAGAGAGAGCATTCGAACACGGTACGCGGTCAGGTTGTTTCCTCCCTCTGTAGCCCCATAGTATGAGCGCATGACATTTTCGTTGATGGATTGTGTCCATCTCATGCGCTGCACACTTCCGCCGGGAGCTGGGACCCTGTCAGAAGCCGATGGGCCTCGAGGTCCTAAGCGATCCGGCGGCCGGCGTCCTCCCCGTCGGCGAACAGGTGGTGGCGTCGTCGGCGGAGAGAAGTACTCGTCGCTCGAGCTCGACGCAACTGCCGCGGCCGGGGTCATCACAGCACTTACAGTGGGGCTGGAGACCGGCGGCGGCGAGGCGGAGCTGAGCAACGAGTCCGGAGATGGTGGGCGTGCACGTTGTCTCGCGGCAGATCTTGTCAACATTGCATATCCATTATTCATATAAAATCCATATTAAATATTTTTCTTTTCTCGTTTTTGTCCACGGTGACATGACAAATGTCAGCTCCAACGGTACGGTTTTGTTCCACTAGAAAACTTCTCCATTGTGTACAGAGACTTTTTTAAGTAAATTTTAAATTATTTTAGATATGGGCTTGGGTTTTCTGTTAAAAATTTCACAATAGGGAAAAGAAAAAACTGATTTACAGGCAATAAAAAATTCATCCATATAATATGATTTAATAATGATGAAGTACCTGGGCGACCGAGCTTTGCTCGGATTTGCTTTTTTTTTAATAATTATAAACTAGCGCTTGACCGCAATCCCGCCTGATGGTAAGCAGTGATGCGATCGTTGATGGTAAAGCGCGCTAGGTTATTAAGAGCCTTCCGTGTGCAGTTTCTGGCCTGCCATCGGACGCGTCCCCAGGTGGCGGACAGGGGAACGGCCCCCAGATATGGGGGTTACCGGTTTACCGGCGCGGACCAAAACCAGAAGTGGGGACCGCTTCGGCGGTCACGTTCGGCGGGTCGGCCACCACTCCAGGTGGCTGGCATGACCAGAACTCCGGGTCACCGTCGGGCAACCCGGTCTCCTCACTGAGTGGAGCTGGGGGCCCCGTTTGCTTCCGGGCAAACGAGAGGGGCTAAGAGGAAGGACACCTCGCTAAAAAACCCTTGGCTGCTGCGTCTTCTCGCACAAGAAGACGTACCCAGCCGGGCCCCTCCCCATGGAGGGCCCACTGTGGGCCTGCCTTCGGGCGGGAATCGCCGGCGGGGGATTGGTCGGCAGGCTTGCTATTTCCCATGACCCCGCCACTAAGGCGATGTCGGTGTGCCGCTGTTCGGGATTAGTGGGTATTCCCGGCTTCGTCTGGGCGAGTCCCACACGCGCCCTTCGGGGTATGGTGCGTAAACAAAGCATTCCCACAGGGTACAAAAAAAAAAAGGTTATTAAGAGCCTATTCACTCCGGAAAACTGAGCGAATAGGAAGGAAGACGGCAGTTGAGAAAGGTGATACAATGTTAAACCCAACAGCACGACCAACAATGCTGCCCCAAAGGGAGATTGATCTGGAGAACCTCCACGACAAAACTCCCAACACAACAACATTTGGCGCATCATACCCGGCATGATATAGTATGGAAGGAAGTATTAGGTTAAGACCTTAAACTACGAGTATGTATTGATGATAATATATAACTGATGTAACTGATTGTTAAACTATAAGTACTTATTTATAATAAAATGTTAAACTAAATTGCACTCGTAATTTTATATTTAAATAACAGTTAATAATATTTTTTATTATTATGTCGGTATGATCGAAAAACATTAGTCAAAAAATATTATTTAAAAAATTCGCTGGTGTTTAATTTTTGGTTTTGAAAATATAGAGACACACGATGTACCTAACAAAAAAAAAGTTGCCGAGCAAAGCTCGGTCGCCCGGTACTCATAAATAAACTGTTTACATTAGTAGAAAGTAGGATTATTACTTTTATGAAAATCAACTATAAATAAATAATTTTAAGAAAAGGTTGTTAACATCTGTCTTTTAGGCGTAAACTACTCGTTGCCTAGCAACCGTTTGTTTACTTCTATTCTTTATCGAATTTAGCCCAAGTATAGGTACATCTACCTGTTATAAAACCTATTTAGGAAACGAATACCTATCACCAACAAATCTTCATATAAAGTAGGCGGTAAACTAAGCTATAATCGCTTTTTGATTAAACTCGCTCATACGCAAGTTGCATGTAAGCCCCTGATTTATAACTGAGCCGACGATGCATCGCAGATTCTGTAGGAGGGCTTTAATGTCAGGGTGACGAAGAATAATGTTTTTTTCTGTATTATCCTTATCCTTTTGCGTTAGAAATGTTCCAGGTTCTTACAACTGTCTGCTAAGTTTTCATCCAGTTACTTAGAATTTTGCTTCTCATGAATTTATTTTTCGTAGCGGCCTATTTATTTCCTGGAGTCGTCTGCAATTGACTAAGTCTCTTTGTTTTGTTCTATATAACTCCTTCCATGTTAATTGTTACTTTAGGCGAATGGCTCTAGTTGCCGCAGGACTCGTCGGGACGCAATAGTCAAGCTATAAGTAGCTAGCGGCAAGGAATAACTAAAATACGTCGTGTGTTATTTATGTAAATCCAAGGAATTAAAAATAATCGCGTTATATAAAGTCACTTTCCCAGCATGCACAAAAAAAGCGGCGACATTTTGGGACACTGAGTGACGCAGGTAGCCTCGGTCAGAGGCTTCGTAAAGATCACCCAGATTTCCCCTTAATGTCACTATTATTATAATTTAATTAATTATACACTTATGGCAAAGACCATTTAAATGTCTCACAGGGGTTGTTAAAAAATAAAACGTATATTTACAAAAACACTGCAGTACTGTGCCATAATTTTAATCGTTACTTCATTATGTCACATGACATCATATGCCACTATACGCAATTAAACAATATCCCAAAGAAAAGGTTATGCATTTCTATATCGCATAACAGGTATATTTCACCTTTTCGCTGTATAATTTTTGGAAGGAACGTGGTCAAAACGGAATGCCACCCGTGGTGAAACAATAACAGCTGTGAAGGTTATGTAACATTTGCAAAGGTCACTCCATAGCTGGATGACCATAGATTACACACTAAGATCCCGTCGTGCCCGGACACCGAAACACATCAAGCCGTTGGTCCTGGCTCTCATTTGTAGATTTAACAGTCGTTCCGGGTAATCAAAATCCCGAAAGTTTGACCATCACTCTTATCAAAGGTAGTAAGTAACTGGGTTGTGGTGGTTAGATTTGCAATCGCCCCATGTAAATTACTGGCTGTACATTGTTACTCTGGCAGCTGACTTCAGCATAGTTAGGAAATTACTGGACATATGATGTTTTTTTACAACATAAGTGCTATCATCATCATTTCGGCTGAAAGACGTCCACTGCTAGACATATGCCTCCTCAAAGATCTCCATGACAAACGATCCTGCGCCTCCCGCATCCCCGTTTCCCGCCCTTGCTCTTTTTCTGTCCCTATCCCACCTTTTCCAAATTGATTGTACAAAAAGCACGTTAAGACTGATATATCGCGACCGTAGCGAGCCGCGCGATAGCATCGCGGATCACGGGCGCTGAAACCTTCCCATGGACTATTTGTTGTGCAGGTCTGGTTCTGTGAGAATCAGATGTAGGAACTAACCTGTAATTTGGTAATATAAGTAATAGAGAAAACAAGGGTAGTCAGACATTAAACGAAAAAGAAGAAGGCGGTTTTAAAGTTGATTATAAAGAACGAGCACAAGATCGTTAGTAAGACTAATCTGTATGTTTCTCTGTCACAGATAAGTTGTATCTCATGAAACGTAATACCTAGATAAATATGTGAAAGATAGTTACCGCAGATGATGTACAGACGACAGCACATGAAGCTACTACAATCTGTCAGATTTCTTTATTAGATTTTCAACTTTACCTCTAAAGCATTAAGTCTCAAGGTTGATTGAGAATATTTGACAGTTTTGGGTAGCTTGACCTGCTGTCGTTCTTACTTCAGCTGCCGCTATAAAAACAGAACGTTTTTTGTATAGATAATGATACGATACTGTTACGAGACAAGTTCAACAAACTATTTTTGACCTCGAAGACTTTTAATTGAGAAGATTTACAAGATATTATACAAAATACATTTTGCTATGTTTCCGCCGTGAAGTTCAAAGTATGACTGACGAAACTAATTTGTTGGCAACAGCGTCAGGGGCTACAATGGGAAACGATACATCGTCATTGCAAATTTAAAATCTCCTATGTGACATTTTTCCCAAAAATTAGTTTTACAGATATTAGAAAAGTATTTTAAAATACGCATACTTAGCAAAAACTCCCAGGTGAATATATAATTATATCGAAACAACACCTATCATTTTTAAAACCTCTCAAGTGTCAGCCTACATTTGATTGTAAATCAAAATTACCTATGTGTCTGATGTACACATGAGAGTTTTTAACCGACTTCAAAAAGGAGGAGGTTACTGAATTCGACCGTATATATGCTTTTTTATGTTTGTTCGCGGATAACTTCGTCGTTTATGAACCGATTTTGATAATTCTGTTGGAAAGAAGACATTCCCAACGTGGTCCCATGATAAGGACATCAGGGTTTGATGGTGGAAGACCAGAGAAATCAAGAGGAACTTTCAAAAATCGTAGGGGCAACCAGTGCGTTTGTAAGTTTTTTCATTAAATATTTTAGTGTCAGCATCCAGTCTAACCGGATGCAGCTGAACAGTACTTTTCACAACTAAAAAGCGTAAAATAAAAACTTTTTGTACAAAAAAAAAACAACCGACTTCCAGAAAACACTACAAAGTGAAAAATAACTAATTTCGGAAGTCGGTGTCAAAAACTAAGGTCCAAAAACCAAAGACACCGACTTCCGAAATTAGTTATTTTTCAGTGTGTACTGTTTTTTGGAAGTCGCACACTGGTGTAATTCGCTCAAAAATTGGCCAAAATTACGTCAAGCGTGTTATGCCCACATATTGCTGTAATCTGCCTAAAATAATAGATTGAAGGTGTTTTAAAAAGCAAAACTATTAAATGTATTTTTCATTGATGTAGGTATTTAATGTTAATAATACTAGTTAAAAATGAGACAAATAACAAAAAAAAAAAAAAAAAACAATTACGATATAGAACTTATTTCTGGTTCTTTTATAAGATTTATTACATCTTTAGGATAGGGTTTAACTTGTCTTTGTGGTAGCTTTCTGAGACTTGTGATGTGAGGATCTGATGAAATTATAGTTGGTGAAACAAATCTTCCATAGTCTGTTTCCTGGAAAATTTCCGTGTGAAACCTTCACGATATTTTTTAATATCTTTGTTCTTACTTTCTTGAGCCTCTTCAGATAGAAGATCTATTGGAACCACTGCATTCTGTACTATAACATATACATGGATTAATAATCTGTAAACTGTAGTTGGCCTATTATACCATGCATACTATTTCAAAAAGACAACAGCAGTTTTCAGGCAGTATATTTTAAACATTTCCTCATTCATTGCTAGCCCACTAGACATTGTAATCAAAATAATCCATAGCCTATAAATCAATTGTTTACTTATGCCAGTTATTTCTGCAGATATTTTGTAATTGGAGAAAAATCGTCGAACTGAATTTCCATCATTGGTACTCCCATATCCAGGTTTAGGCTGATCTACCAACATGCCCAGTTTTGTTTTAAATTCTCGTTGCACTCTTTTTTTCTCAAATTCTACTAAAGTTTTATTTGCTGTTCCTCTGGCTCGCCACTTACACAGTTTCAGTTTGTACGACAAGTTTAACATACATTCATAGAATCGGATCCAGCAATGGAGTGATGAAAGTCCTAGAAGCAATCGCTGTTCATCTATAGTCATTTTTAGTGTGTCTTTTCCCGAAATTTTGTAACTAAGCGTTGAAATAGTATCTTGTGGTTATTAGATTCACCCGTTGAGTAATAACTCAATAATTCTCTTCGACTAATTGGAATGCTATGCTGGGAACTGCCTGAAAAAATATTATGAGTACTTTTTAAATTCGTAAACATTGTCCGCCTTATTCATAAACGCTGCTTAAAGTTAACTAGTGATTAGCGATTCTTTCAACATACATTTTTGACCTTTTAACGTCACTTAACTTAAATCATCCTTTATGAATAAATACCACTCCACAACAGTGTTTAAGGGGTTTATCCATAAGCGATGATTAAAGTTAAATAACGTTAAAAGGTCTAAAATGTTTAAAGAATCGTTAATCACTAATTAACTTTCAGCAGCTTTTATGAATAAGGGGGTGTAAGTTTTGCACTATTTTGTTTAGGTGACGCAGTTAGACGCAGCTAATTTTGGTGTGATATGAAAGCTATAGATATGTTCTTTCGAAATATTTAAAAGAACCGTTTCTTTTAAATATTTCGAAAGAACAGTTCATACTCAATCGCACTCAACCCGTGTTGAGTGCGATTGAGTTTGAACTTTTTCACTGAGTAAAAAAAAAAAACTGTTAAAAGATAGACTTCTATTCAAACCTACATATCTATTATATCGCAAGTAATGTAAACTGTTTAGTAATACAGAAATAATAAACTAACCTGAAGGTATAGAATCCATTATGTTCTACACCAAATATCAACTAAATAAAATTTAAACGTTATCATTAAACAAAAGCTCAAAGTTGTAATAAATTACTCAACAAGCAAAACTGTTTAAATTGAGTGTTGTGGGTATCTGAATAAAAACTGTCAAAGGTTTAAATGGTCATTAATAGATGGCGCCATATGTCTTGTTCCTAAATTAGGTTACTAATTTTGAATCGGAGTAACTTTGTTTTTATCAATTTTGGCCAGTAATCACGTAAATTTCATCAGTGTGAGTCGGTTGTTTTTTTTGTAAAAAAAGGGTTTTTATTTTACATTTTTTTAAGTAAGAGTTTTATTTCATAACATTGCAAATTAAAATATCCTATGTGATCATTCTCTCACTATAACAATACAGTTTCACGCCGATTTTGTGCTTGAAAGAGAAAGCCTCTATCGCCGTCGCCGCACCGGTGAAATCTCCTCCACATCTTGAGGATTCATTAATAACGCCAGATGATTTAGGATTTAATGTTTAATCGCTATTTCCGATGTCGGAGATGCCATCACTGTTGCTGTCACCAAAAACTACTGCGGGCTACAACACCTATTCTCGCAATCGTGTTCTATAGT
This sequence comes from Sesamia inferens, assembly GCA_037179545.1. Taxonomy (NCBI): domain Eukaryota; kingdom Metazoa; phylum Arthropoda; class Insecta; order Lepidoptera; family Noctuidae; genus Sesamia; species Sesamia inferens. The sequence continues at coordinate 30,624,659 of CM073929.1, forward strand.
GATGACGAAGAGGAGCTGTCGATGATATCTACTCGTGCTATCGTACATTCCATTTTAGATGGTAATAATGAGGTAGTTAGTAGTGCAGAAAATGACAATCTGAACAATATTTCCGTATCATTACAATTCGTACATCCTGCCAAGCTACCATCTCTAGATTTGGATACCTTTCTCTCATTTAGAAGCGACGATAGTGTGCAAGACCCACACTGCGTTCTACCCTCAAAAAAAAAAAAGAAAATGGCTGAAGTTGTCTATACCTGAGAGTGAAGATGAAGTTCCATTGTTGCCATTAAGAACGAGTGAGCCAAGCTCTTCAGAAAATATACTATCGACAAACGAAGTAATTGAACATCGTTTCAGGCCTAAAGAGAACGTTGTGGATTTAAATATAAAAGCTAGAGTTTTAGGTAAGACCGGTACCTGGGATTTAAGAAGAGCGATGATGGGAAATGTTGGAAAAACAAAAAGAGAAACAAAACCTCCATGTTTGCACACAAAATTGAACACCGATTCAGAACATAAAAACTCATTTTAGTCTGCATCCATTGCGAAAGAATATCGTAAAGCTATTCTTTCATAGTTCTGGAAACTTAGAACATGGGACGAAAAGAAAACGTTCGTGAGGACTTCTGCTGTTCGAAGATTAATTAGACGTCGTTGCCGCAACGATCAGCCTTCAGTGAAAAAAAAAAAAGTGGCCATGATATTTTTTTGAACACTTGTAATGAAAAATGCACTAAGGTTCGGGTATGTACATAGACTGTTTTTTTTTAAATATGCTATCTCTAGGTGCAGACTGTTTTAAGCGCTGGACAAAAGAATCTGACACGGTTAATGAAGATCTTCGTTTTGATGATTCACCCACACCTGACATCGAGAATTCACCTATTGCAGCACCGGTACCAAAGTATACACACGTAACAAAAAAGTAAAAATTCAGATAGATTTGATTCCTAAAGTACCGAGTTCTTATTGCCGAGCAAGTTCCAGCAAGCTGTATGTTGAGTCATCATTTAGATTTAGTCATCATCACGAAATAATAATGATAGTACCTAGTTTCATTTCAACTATAATGTTTTAATATTCTCTAAAAAACACTTATGTGACAAAAAGTTGCAATTTTAAATCACCCATGTGTAGAAATATAATTAAAATCATATAATTAGTCCATTTTTACTAATGATATTAAATTATTTCTATTTCAATACATTGTAATCACTTAGTTTTTCTATATAACTAAGGGAATAAAAATATTTTCTAAGATTTTTTTGGAGCAGGAAGTTTATTTCGTTTTTCTCGAAAAGTACTTTTTAAACATAGGCGATTTGAAATTTGCAACGATGACATTAGGGTTGTCCCCTTCGTGCGTCAGTCCGACTCGGCCCGGTTTTATCCTTGTTTCTGGAAATCTAGGTGTGTATTCCTAATTAGGAAAGACTAAACTATCTTTATGACCTGATTACAAGGTGAAGGAAAAATATCTTGAAGAAACCTGGACTTTAAGTCTGAAATCGCCAACTCGCATTGAGCAAGCGTGGTGATGACGCTCAATCGTTCTGCGTATGAGAGGAGGCCTGTGCCCAGCAGTGGGACGATAAAAAGGTTGATGATGATGGGGCTAAAAAGACTACCCTTTCACAAACATTGCTGTTTCGGAGAAAATAAAGACGCAGCAGTTTTTTTTACCGTGTAATGAAACGTGTGAAGGACGCAATCCTAATACGCGTAAGGCACATGCGAAGTGGTTTGGTTTACGAGGGTTTGCCTAAATTACAACATCGTGCTCAATGTGCTCATACTTCATGAGTCAGGAGCTAGCTGGGTAATGCGATTTTGAAACTTGCCTCTCTCCATAAAATCCTTGTATTTTGGTGTTGTTTTTGGTTTTTACATATTGCTTGTTTTTTATTGCGCAATACACCCAATGTATTTTCTTATATTTTGAATGTTGCCCCATACTAGAAATCATTCTTGAGTCGTGGTTTCAAAATAAACACAAATACCAACTTTATTTCATAATATAAATTTTCATTTTTTTTTTTTTTATAATATAAGTTTTTTTTCTGTGGTTTAGGATTATTCCTACGAACCAGCATTGTAAGTGTTTTCATTTATTGTCGTATTATCAGCACCACTCTGCATAAAAAAATATGAAAAAATAGCAGTCTTGGGACTCATTGATAGAAGTGAAAACTTAAATTATTTAATCACAGAATACAGAAAACGAACAAACGATCACGGTGTCGGGTCGGTCACACTCTTTCTTCATCTTCTTAAGCCTATAGAGGTCCACTGCTGGACAAAGGCCTCCCCCAGGGGGGGTTTGCTATAATCCCCACGCTTGGCAGGCGGATTGGGGATCGCAGTCGCCCGCTTCCCTGGTGACGATTCGACGATTTTTTACGACGCCCACGGAAGGATATGGGTTGATAATATTCTAAGCCCGGCACCACACGGAGTCACGCTCACACGAATTTAATGCCTTTTCACTATAAAAACAAAATATACATATGTGCACATATTTCATACGTCGACAGATTCCTTACTCGGAACCACGTCGTTACCCATCTACCGTTCATTTCGCGGGTTTTCGTTCATTGTAACATTGAAATTAAAGCTGCTGATAGATAAGTTAAACGATGCTAAGTAACTAATTAACTCAAGGCAGTCCATTGTATTATACAGTTAATACTAGTAAAAACACATACATTAATTAAGAATATGTATCACAATAGAAACGTAACATAACACTAATTCTGATTTATTACTCATAAACACTTTTTTGGTGAAGGAACAAGGTTGTAGGCATTTAGATAATTTGAAGCGTAGTTATTTCGTTTTGCGTAACTGTCTATCTTGATCTAAAATACCTCGTTTAGACAGGAATCTCGACCCTCTCATGTATTGCTTGGACGAAGTTACCTGGTACTATACTTCATATTTTTGGGTAGTTAACTAAAGATAAACATAATAATATTTTTTTTTTTACAAAAAAAAAAACAACCGATGTCTTTGGTTTTTGTATGGTTAGACTGGGTGCTGACGCTAAAATATTTAATGAAAAAACTTACAAACGCACTGGTTGCCCCTACGAGTTTTGAAAGTTCCCCTTGATTTCTCTGGTCTTCCACCATCAAATCATGATGTCCTTATTTGATGACCAATTGTAGGACTTTTGAGGGTTCCGACAACCCGTAACGACTGCCATTAGATGTTCGTATGACAACCGGGATCAACGGCTTAACGTGCTTTCCGAGGCACGACCAGACCAGTGCAAATATTCATATTCATGCATACAAACATTTGCACTGCACGGGGATCGAACCCGGGCCTTCTTGCGCTGCGGCCGTGTTCGCAACCGCTACGCCACGGAGGCTGTCTTTGTTATTGTTTAATTTTAGTGAACTATCTAAACCGATGGAGTATAACTAGGACTGTGGGTAAAGGAAGAAAGTTTTACAGTTATTTGATATGATAGCGCTCTGTTGCTTAAATATATAGACACTAGCTTTCCACGCGCGGCTTCGCCTGCGTGGTATTGGGTTATATCGCGCTTTTTAGGTTTCCCTCGGGAATATCATTTTTTTCCAAGATTAAAAGTACCCTATTATATAATCTGGACTTCTAACTTTACGTCTGCAAAATTTCAAAGCAATCGGTTCGGTAGTTACAGCGTGAAAGTGGAACAAACAAACACACTCACTTTCCCGTCTATACTAATCTATACTAATACATAAAGCTGAAGAGTTTGTTTGTTTGAACGCGCTAATCTCAGGAACTACTGGTCAGATTTGAAAAAATATTTTTGCGTTGGATAGCCAATTAATCCAGGAAGGCTTTAGGCTATATAACATCACGCTGCGACCAATGGGAGCGGAGCATATGACAAAAACGCAAACGAAGTCGCGGACGGCCGCTAGCTTATAATATAAGTAAGGGTTATAATTACTTATTCCTTGTTCCCATACAAGCAAGAGGACACTACAGATACTGCGATCCTTTTTTTTTTTTGTTTGTTTGTTTGGCATGAGAAATCATCAAATGACCTCTCCCGGTCTGGGCGGAGCGGAAGGGCGTGTCAGACTTTTACTGACTAAAACCCACCCGTGTTTCTACAGTTGCCTATGCACCAGGGCCACAGTTTATTTTTAAACCAACCCGCAACCCTGACCCAGGAGGCATCGGTCTTCGTGGACCCCGTCACGATGTACTGACATCTCTTTGAGGCGCGCGTGAAACACGACGCGCCGTCGACTCGTGGCTCGTCCTTACCGGTTCTCGAGCTTCCCACTACTTACCGCCCGCAAGATACTGTGATCTTTACAGACATAGACAGACTTTATAGTTCCGTCTACTAGGACACAAGTCTCCTCACTGTGTGTGTGGTCGTAATATACCACGCGGGCCCTGTGGGGATTGGTAGATGTCACATGTCATTGATGTTTAAACTAGCGCTTGACCACAATCCCGCCTGATGGTAAGCAGTAATGCGATCGTTGATGGTAGAGCGCGCTAGTTTATTAAGAGCCTATTCACTCCAAAAAACTGAGCGAATAGGAAGGAAGACGGCAGTTGAGCGAGGTGATGCAATATTAAACCCAACAACACGATCAACGATGTTGAGTCAAAGGGAGATTGATCTGAAGACCCTCCACGGCCAAACTCCCAACACAACAACATTAGGCGCATCGTACCCGGCACACAACTGCTCAGACCCGTCCTTCGTACGGCTTCACCAGACATCATGCCGGAACCCGACAAATCGCTTGGCGGCAAGGCTTTGTCTGGTAGGTGGTAACTTCTGCCGGCGGCCGATGTTATGTTCTTTACGATGTTTTCTTTCAAAGTTTTGTAGCCATATACATATGTGTAGCGTTTACTGTTGCCAGATCAGTTGCAGATTCTTTGCGTACTATCTAATAATTATATCAGTGGCTACTACGAGTATCATATCGTGATAATTATAATTTTGCAGGCAAATAATTAAGATAATATCTACAAATAATCTCATTAAATATGTATCTCTTCAAGCCCTTACACAGTATAAGACCTTGAAGTTTGTCGAAAAACCTCATTGACAAAATATGGCAATCTAAACAAAAACAAGATTAATGATGACTTTATCTGAAAAGATATCGTATTACTTCGTACTTGGGTGTGTAGGAGAACTGTAGTTAAAACAATTAAAATTGTTTTTTTATTTATATTTTTTCGTATACCTAGATAAAAAATAAAAGCAACTTGATGTATAAATTATTGTAATATTTTATTCGGTGGTAGGTCATAACATCGAATCGCCGGCAGGAAGTTATCATCCACCAGAGAAATTCTTGCCGCCAATCGATTCGTCGTGTTCATGTTGGACTTTAAAAGAGATAGATAGAAAACTCAGAGTTTGTTTCGGCCCCTCTTTTGAGATAGGAAACGTGATCTCATCTACTTTTAAAAATAAGTTTTGCGTGCAAAAGTGTTTGTTTCTTTTATCTTTTTCTAGCGCCACTTCGATCCTCCTTGCAGTAGGTATACGTCGTATCTGTTCCTGCCACCACCTCTCCCTAGGCCAGCCTTGGGCTTTTAAAACTTAAGTTTATAATTTCTTTGTATCAGTCGCCTTGGTATCTACTCCTGCCAACCTCATTATTTTAGAACCTCATACAACGCGTATATTCCTCAGGTGAGTTCTCACCAGAAATTATCAACAATTATCGGCAATTAATACCAGAAGTAACCAAAGCTCGCTGAACGCTAAATCGAATCTTCACGGCAAGCATGTCAAGGGTAAGCAGCGACCATCAACAATGCTAGGAACAAAGCCTTTGTGTCATTTCAGTGGAAATCGTAACATTGTGAACCATGTATGAAGTGTTTGCTATTTTTGGTTGGGTTCTAAACAAATGGATGGCCCTGAAGGAATGTGTTTGCAGTTGAATGTCTGAAGGTCAATTCCCGTAAACAAAGACGTTAAAATCTATTCTCAACCTAATCTTAGCGACAGGTAATGTTAAAAATGTAGATAATTTAGAAGCTTTTTAACAGATTAGGTTTGAGACGGATTAGAATAATTCAGATGTTTATAAAAATATGGGAATACTTTGACACTTGCAAAAGAAAGACCGATTATAAGCAAAATAAAAACAAACTCGGAGGTAACAGCGGATTTTAAAGGTGGAAAGTTAGAATATTAAAATTTCTACCATCATTCATCGGTCAGGTGTTTTTTAAATAAACAGATAGGTGTGCTGCTGGGGAGTTTGTGCGCCACTTCTTCATAGCGAAAGCACTAGGAAGGTTGAAGGCGGTCTCTTTCCACCGCTCTTTATACATTGATATTACATAAGACAGTCTTTTTTTTTAAATAATTATAAACTAACGCTTGACCGCAATCCCGCCTGATGGTAAGCAGAGTTGCGATCGTTGATGATAAAGCGCGCTAGTTTATTAAGAGCCTATTCAGAAAAACTGAGCAAATAGGAAGGAAGATGGCAGTTGAGCGAGGTGATGCAATGTTAAACCCAACAACACGACCAACGATTCTGCGCCAAAGGGAGATTGATCTGAAGACCCTCCATGACCAAACTCCCGACACAACAACATTTGGCGCATCGTAACCGGCACACATCTCAACACAGTCTCCCAAAACGCCCGTCCTTAGAGAGGTATTGGTACATAAAGATGGTCACCCATCCATGATCCGACCGCGGCCAGTGTAGGTTAACCTGATTGATTGCCCCGTCCGGCTATTATTACATAGACAAGCCCATCTTTGTACGGACACCATCCTGCAGGGTAATTGCGTAAGATATCTACGATCAGTAGCAATGGGTTCCATTTTGACAATTCAACAACATTCATTGCGTTATTTATGTGGTTGAGCAGACATACTTTCAGAACATATAGATCAATGGATTAGTAATTGGCTTTAAAATGATTCCAATTTATAACAATAGTGTGTTTGTTATACAATTAAGGTGCTGTACAATATCATACACATAATATATCCTTAATATAAAGCAGTAACCTAGACCAATACACCCAGAACCACAAACTACTAAGTCATAAAACGTTATATTATGTATTATGAACCATTACGAATATGTCTCACACATAAATAACTTAGTATTATACGTGCGTTCTGTTGTGGCGTAATAATAAAGGTGGCGGCACATTTAAGTGTAACTAGCGATCTGTCCTTCCTGCACACAATTTTACAATGTGGCAAAGCACCTTTTTTTATTTCTTAAGAAAACTTACAATGACAGATAGTGAAAAAAGGCCATTTTTTTTTTGGTTCACTTCTTTCCGTACTTTTGAACGGAAAAGGCATAGGCATAGTACGCTATACAGCCTAGTCTTAAGTAATTTTTTTCTTGAGTAAGTTTATATCCTAACTTATCCTAATTTATCCTAGCTTAACTTAACTTATCTCCTTTCGTTTCCCGCGTGAGGCCGACTAGGAGGGATTTGGGGTTAAGAGATGATGTGACCACTATGCTACAATATTTCACTGTTCTTTATAAATTATTCTCTGAATACACTTTTTACTACTTTTATTTAGTAAACTACGTTTTTATTTAGTAAACGACACTATAAATAATTTAAAAGTCCAATGAAAAATGAGCGTGGCACTCATCTTGGCTTTCCCGCCAAAAAAAAAAAAAACAAGAAAACAAAACAAAAAAAAAACCGAAAGAAGGCCAGTTAAAAGTTTCCACAGACAATATTAGGGTAGCATAAGAAATAGAAGCGAAGGTAAAGCACAGGACAGGTAAGTGAAATCAAGAACAAGTAAGCACTCGGAGAGAATTTAGTAAAGACTGAACAGTTCAAAGAAGTTATTACAGAGAATTTTTTGAGTGGTAGTGAATAAATCGAGATCATCAATCCTCTGACACGACAAGTTGTATGAACTGCTAGCTCTTATCATACAAGCGTTTTGTCGATATATGCACCACATAGAAGGAACATACAGAGGCCGATGATTCCTTGAAGTGTAGGATGGAACACGCAGCCCAATTTAGCTCAATAAATACAGAACAGTCGTTTGAACCACCGGCCGGTATCTGTCATTATGTACCAGTTCGTAAGGTTAATAAAATACATCAATATTTTTAGCGGTTTTTAGCATTACGTGGAGAATTATATACTCTAAATGATGCTGAAAACTGCGTTTAAATCTGTTGCGACGTACAATAAGTGAATAAAGGAGAATGCCAACTTTCGGCCTACACAACTTTTATAATCAAACTCACGTTTTCTCTAAGTTCTTACTCCCAACAATTTAAATATAAACTACAAACTTAAAAAAACATATTTAGTACTTTACGGAAACGTGTCCAATAAAAAATCATTTTAATAAGTAATTAATTAAAGCTCTTGGCTTTTAAGAGCAAAAATTCAAAGTCGCCATATAAGAAGAAAAGAATATTTTGTGTTTTGATTGATAATAATTTAAATGGGAGAGAGGCAATAAGTCAATATTATTGCAATTGTAAGGTAGGCAAACGAACTGTGGGATGCTGTTCCCACATTATGACCATTTTATGGTATTTAGGGTGGGCTCGACACCAAAACAATATTGAACCCCCTGCACAGTTTCTTAATGAATTGTTAATCGAATTTGATAATGAAATTGATGATGATGATAATGAATGATTATGGTAAAAAAGAATAAAACTATTCATCAGTTTATTTGTTCTTTAATTTTCTCTGCGTAGAAATGCATAACCTCTAATTTTAAATGTCTGAATAACTTCTTTCTTACAAGTTCAATTTAAAAATGGAAATCACAAACATACTTTTGACATTAAACCACACAAAAAAACGTAAGAATATTCACTGCACACAACAAATTCATATTGAGCCAAAGTTACTATGGAGACTTGCCATTGTCCTTTATCATATTTGTAAATTACATCGAACTGTCACTATGTTTTCCTGTAACGCGTAAAATTTTTTGCGTAAAAATTCATAATTTTTTTTTTTTTTAATATTTTTTCGTTTCATAAAAATGTTTGTAAAGAAAAAGAAAAAATAAGCTAATACAATATAAATTATCCTTATGATTAAAAATATTCTTACTCATTTTAATTATAAGAAAAATAGAAACTTAACCATTAATGGCTGACTTTTCAACACTTTTCAACATTTAATATTTTGCATTTTTGACAGTTCTTTGATACAAAATCTGTCGGAAGTAAATTTTATTCCACAACCGAAAAATATCTGTGAATCTAAAATTACCAGTTAGTATTTCTTACCTATCATTACAATAAATTGTCATGAAACCTTCATCATTATTTTATAAATATTTTTTCTAATGCGAATATCTTCATATGTACATTCTGTAATTTATAGGGTGTACATAAAAAAGACTATTCTATTTTATTCTATAACAGCATTTAAATCCGTTTACTTAAGGCTTATCGCTATGAGAGCCTTCGTATATGGGTACTCTAGTCTCTAAGATTTATTTTACGATATCGCCCGCAATAAATCATAAACGGGCTTATTATTTGCATAGGGTTCCATTACACTTTGGGAAAAAGCTAGACAGTTTTTCAGTAGACAAGTTTTCGCATAAGCCTTTGGCTATATTAGATCGTAAATCTAAACAGCTGTTTGCGTAAATATTTCTAGGTGTAGTAGGTACAGACTCCAGGGCACAAGATATTACTACCTGTCAAGTTTCTTTAATAGATTTTTAACTTAATCGCCAAAGTATTAAGGTTCATAGTTGATTGGGAATTTGACAGTGTTTGGGTAGCTTGATCTGATAACGTGATGTATGTATTGTGATGACGTAATTCAATTCCGCCCACTCTATCTCATTCTAGCGCCTGCCTTAGTACTTAGTTTCTCCTGATTTTTTTTTGCTTTTCTTCATATAACCTCAAACATTGGGCTAATCAAATGCAAAAAGGAATTTTCATGTAAGTTGCCCAGTAAACTCTGCTTGCGTGATGCAGTATTTCGTATGACGTCAGTACGGCGGTCATAGATACCGCTGCACATATACTCGTCTGTTACACCTCAATGTGCCAATGCCGCGTAATTTTTTAAACTCACGCCCTACTTTGCAGTGAGTCACTGTGTCAGTACACAAGTGGGTACGGGTACTTGTTACACCGAAGGTGACAATAACATTATTTACCGTGATTATTACTTCTGGTCATTAGACGCAAGGGCCTGGGAAAATCATGGACAAGGAAAAAATGTAAATGATAGAATTCAAAATAAGATTGATGCGGTGCGTGATTGTGATTATATACAAAGGGTTGCTGTAGTTAAGTTCTGGGGATTGGCTCTTAACAGGGGCGTTTAGGATGGGTGGAAGAATTAGTCGCCTAGACTCGTGTCACCGAATGCTAAGTGTACATGGTGCGCCGGACGGTTAGGGGATTGATTACTAAGGTCACTTGGGTAGGCTTCATTCTTGCACCTTAACCTCTGTGAACCCTAAAGACTGTGATTGGTAACGTGTTACGCAGTTATTACTGGACTAAAATGTAACGGTATTTAAACAGGATTTTAGACCCGCTTGCACGGCAAAGAAAGAAACGAATTGAATTAAACAACCAAATATAAAGCTCTCTCTTCCCAAATATCAAGTGATTCATCGTGTTCCTATATGATGTCTGGTGAAGCCGTACGGAGGACGGGTCTGAGCAGTTGTGTTGCGATGTATACCTGGTACGATGTGCCAAATGTTGAGTCGGGAGTTTGGTCGTGGAAGGTCTCTAGATCAATCTCCCTCTGTCGCAGCATCGTGGGTCATGTAGTTGGGTTTAACATTGCATCACCTCGCTCAGCTCCCGGTGCACAAGTTTGATCGATGATCTTGGGAAGGCCGCTGGAATCCGCTGATGATGCAGATGGAATGAGGATACGGCAGATATATTATTTGTGAGAAAATCCAAACTACTTAAGTTTTTATTAAACAAAAGATCTCATTTGAAAATTCCTTCTGTTGCAGCTATGGATTAGCAGTTAAAAATCATTATCTGGAGTAGTTTGACTTTATATTGAGCTGATGCTATTGTAAGATGACATTAAAAATAAACACGTTTTTTCTTTCACTCGCTTCAAAATACACAAACAAACCTAGTTGGGTGATCTGGAAAGTTGACATGTGAACGTTTTTAGTAGCAACCAATGACTCTTATTTAGTACTAGCTGCTTCACCCGCGTTTTTTTTATATGCCCCGCCGCTCCTATTAGTCGCAGCATGATGTTATATAGCCTAAAGCCTTTCTGGATTAATTGCCTATCCAACGCAAAAATAATTTTTGTAATCGGACTAGTAGTTTCGGAGATTAGCGCGTTCAAACAAACAAAAGCTTTATATATTAGTATAGATATCATCTAAGCCACTCATATTTCAATAAGCGTTAAGTTAAATAAGTTAGCCAATTGAATACTGTTCAAAACTAGCAAAACAAAACAGTTTTGTATGCCACGAATGGTGATGTAGGTCGGTTAAATGACACATCACACGATGTTTGTTCGACACAAACGGATAGTTTTAACGAGTATTCATCACTTCGTTGAAGTAGATACCTAGTTAATCGAGACTTAGAACTTTATTTGTCTAACTACAGGGTAATTGCATAACCCCTATTAGTAACAATCGAGTTAATTTTACCAGATCAACAACATTAATTGAGTTGTTTACGCTGTTGAAAACCATTTTTCTACTCATATTGAACAATGAGTTAGTAATATGCTTCAAAATTATTTAAATTGAGAGTAATAGTGTGTAGGCTAATTAGGGTGGTTTTTTTTGCATTGCGTTTCATATTTTCATGCATAAGATTTAGATTTTAAAATGAACCATACAATTATGATCATAGATTCTACTGATGAATTGTGTCAGATTACACGTCGTCGTGTAGAAAATTAAAGGGTGCCTGGACGGATTTGGGGCACGCCTCTGTACTCCAGTGGGATAGTGTGACTGTATCACAAATGATACAGGTCACCAAGACCCGAGCTTAGTTAGATTGAGATGGTTAAAGGAACATACAACAAGACAGTGAAGTCAGTGCTATTTAAAAGAAAATATGAGTTAAAGACAATTAAAATTTGAAGAGAAATAATTTTGAAGCATATTACTAACTCATTGTTCAATATGATTGAACAATGAGTTAGTAATATGCTTCAAAATTATTTAAATTGAGAGTAATAGTGTGTAGGCTAATTAGGGTGGTTTTTTTTGCATTGCGTTTCATATTTTCATGCATAAGATTTAGATTTTAAAATGAACCATACAATTATGATCATAGATTCTACTGATGAATTGTGTCAGATTACACGTCGTCGTGTAGAAAATTAAAGGGTGCCTGGACGGATTTGGGGCACGCCTCTGTACTCCAGTGGGATAGTGTGACTGTATCACAAATGATACAGGTCACCAAGACCCGAGCTTAGTTAGATTGAGATGGTTAAAGGAACATACAACAAGACAGTGAAGTCAGTGCTATTTAAAAGAAAATATGAGTTAAAGACAATTAAAATTTGAAGAGAAAGAGGAGCGGTAAAAAGGTCAACGACCCTAGCATTAGTAATACCCAAGTAACATCTCAAACCAACGTACCACACTCTAATCGGTATACTTTTACTACGAATTGGAATCATTTTGAAGCATATTGCAAGTCCATTGATTCCTAAGTTTGAAAAATTCGTAAACATTGCAATGAAAGTCGTTGAAATGTCAAAATGAGACCCATTGCTATACTTACCCAGCTGTTGGGTAATTGTGCAACATACTACCAGTAGCAATTGCAACATTATTAAATTTGCTACGCCTTTGGAAATACGTGTGCTGTTCGATTATTAATATTTCTACGTGATAGATAAGGAAGGAATACATAATACTCTATTGTGGGCAACCTTGGCTGCTGATGCGTAACCGTGGGTTTTTATCTAAAGGTAGACGTGGTAAGAGTTAGCGGTAAGTTCACTAAAATTGATGTTTTTATGACATGACCTTGATAAAATTGTCAGGTAATTGGGCTTATTATGGTATATTACTAAAGAAATTTGACTTTGTTATTGGGTTAGTGGTTCAACTACTGAATTACGTGAGACATACTAAGTACAGACGTCAAGCTTCTACAATCTGTCAGATTTCTTTACTACGAGTAGATCTTAAACTTTATGCCTAAAGCTTTAAGGCTCAAGGTTGATTGGGAATATTTGGCAGTTTGGGGTAGCTTGACTCGCTTTCGTCAGTACATTACCCATTTTATTAAAAAAAGATTATATATTTGTTACATTGAGTTAACATCCTCTACTTCTTCAGCCTAGAGAGGCCAGTGGGCAGCCTTGGGGTAGGACTTGGTCTAGTAGGCTTTCAACGATGACCGGTCATGTGCTGCCTGCACCTATCGACTTCCCGCTATCATCACCAACCAGGTGATGCCCTGGCGCAGCGTAGGGAGGCTCCCAACAAGGTGGCTTGTTGCGGGGCTCCCTACGCTGCGTCTTCCGGCACGTGGCCGCCACTCCAGAACCTTACTGCTCCATCGGCCATCTGTTCTACGAGCAAAGTGCCCCGCCCTTAATTTTAGCGACTCGAAGTTTAGTTTGTCGGTGTTATTGATATATATATATTGGTACCAAATGACAGCCTCCGTAGCGTAGCGGTAGCGAACGCGGCCATTGCGCAGGGAGGCGCGGGTTCGATCCCCGCACAGCGCAAATATTTGTATGCATGAATATGAATATTTGAACTTGTCTGGTCGTGCCTCGGAAAGCACGTTAAGCCGTTGGTCCCGATTGCCATACGAACATCTAGTGGCAGTCGTTACGGGTTGTTGGAGCCCTCAAAAGTTCAAACAATTTTTCTAACTGCAATGCTTAGATATCGCCTTCGGGTTATGGAGGTCAGACGGCAGTCGCTTCACGGAAAATATCGAAGTTTACCCAAAATCAGCAGTTAGACTGGTAAAGCAGACTCCAAAGCTGAAAAGCTACGGATGCAACTGGGATTAACGCTGAGATGATGATGATTGGTACCAAATCTCAGCTTTCTAGTGCTAACTGTCACTGAGATTAACCGATTCACTGCGGACAGACAAACAGACGGACGGACTTGACGAAACTACAATTGTTCCCAGTTAACTACAGAACCCTAGAAAAAAACAGTTTACTATTCCCATTAACTATGGTAAGATAATCTTCACCACCTGCCTGGCCTTTTCGTAACCATGTTGATATCGGCTCCTAGTCTAGCCTAATGCGGTATCATTTTACAGGAAGCGACTATCCTCTAAGACTATCACTAACGCACTGAAATACTAGGTGGGATTTTATCCATCCATGAATAGCGGAGTATGCAATAGCCCCGATTTACTTATTCACAGGTAAATTAAGTTCAGTGATTTCTTTTTCCATATCGTTAAGAAAAGAGCGGAAGATTAAATTTTATTTTAGACCCCTCAAATTAGGATATTCCATAGACAGTTAAGACGAGATTAAAAACATGGCGACTAAAAATACGTCAATTTACGTCAGGCGCGGACTTTGACAGCGCGACGCTTAATATGACAGCACTAAATGAATATTGATCTTGTCCTTTTTTAATTAAATAGAAAGAAAAAGACGTACTAAACTTAAATTTATTTCGTGAACAAGTAAACCAGCGCATTGACTGTTATGCATCGTATTGCATAAAGTTAACAAAAAAGTTTGATAGTGAACTTGACAATAAGCGGTTGAAGGCCACCGTTCCGTCTCACTGCACACGATGCTCTGATTCACCTTTAAAGCTCGCTGGCCATAAAACATGACAGTTTTTTAATATAATTATATAAATGGTGGATTCCTTTATTAATTTGTAGACAGTTTTGGTTAAGATTAATAAGCGCATGGATACCAATTATCATCACAGCTTTTTGTATGAGACCCTCATAAAAAAATGGACTTCGCTATTACAGGTAAAATTAGATTACAAATCTATTTTAACAAATGCTACCATTGACTAGTAAACAGATTCGATTTTGTTTATAAGAACCGAGCATTTGTTGAAATAGAACCCGTTTTTGGATCGTGTGCTCTCAGAATCCACGTGGGTTCAGGTGACCTTCATCCGATTGTCGGTCCACCTCGAGGAGATATTACACGATGCATGTTGTTTTAATAAAATAATATTATAACAAAATGACTTAGCATATCTCTAACATTGACGATAACGACATTAGAATGATAAGTAGTGACCTCAATTCCGTATTGTTACCAAAATAAATACGTTTTTGGACGAGATAAGTACATTAAGTAGAGAAATAAAAGGCATACTGTTAATAGTAGAATATATTTTAGCAATTATGTGAAGCTAGATTTTTTGTATATAGTTAGATACGACACATTTATATATTTTTCTATTGAACCGATTCCACTAATTGTATAACTTTCTTGACAATGAGGCAACGAAATGCAATAATTTTACTGTAGCGGCAAAAACGGGATCTAAATTTCATTATTATATTTTTAACTTATTAGCTATAGGCTAAATTCCGATAATATATTTTGCTACTAATGAAAATAGTGTCCCGGTGACTATTGACGCGAGTGTATCAAGTGAATCCTGCAATTCGTATGCTCAAAAGCCACAAATGGGATTCACAATATTACACAGTGGACTAATAATAGCCAACGCACATTTTTGGACGTGGTTAGGAGCTAAGAATAATTATATATCATTGGTTTAATATTGGGCCAAAAAACAGCGTCAGTTATTCGACTCGATTCTCTGCGATAGTTGAGAAACGAGCGAGCGGAATGTAATCACTGGGATCATATCCTTACTCATCATTCGCTGTTCAGTCGAGTCAGTTAAGACCCTCCTGATGGCAACTTGAACAGCGCGCGCCCGCGGTAATCATGTTTCCGCGGTAACGAAACCATAGCGAGATCTAATTCGATCCCAACGCCATCTATCGAGCTAAGGGTCAGTTTTTTTTCCCGATTTTAGTTAACCTGTCTGCCGCTAAGGCATTATTATTTTTTGTTTTTATACTAATATTTAGTTATAGACTATTAAAGAAATGTTGTATATTAATAATATTATTAATAACACAGCACCCAAGAAGAATAATTAGAAAGGTACAGTTTCAAAACAGCAGTAAATCAGTATTTTATACGATGAGTAATTTGAAAAATAATTTCTGATAATAATAACAATAGTAATAATATAAATACTACACTAAACTAAGTATTGATTTGTTTACATATTATCATTTATTAGATGTGATGTATACTTGCATTATTTCGTCTATTTGGTTCATTTCAGGGAACGACAAATTTTTATTTTATTATTTGTATTTTATTTCATAATGAATTTAATAATAACACGTGTAAATAAATATTTGGATTTTTGAAAACGAAATTGTCGCAAATATTGTATCATTTTTTTTAAATAAAATCATTTAGTTATAGATACCGCCACGTAGCGCCATCTAGGTGTTTGTGTTTGAACTAAACAATGTCGAGCCTTTCTCATTTTTTGAATAAATTTAAAAACCCATAAAAATTAAGGAATTAAATTTATCTTTGTAAAACATACAATTGCGTTTCGAGACTAAAACTGTTTGCTTTTCTAAAGAACAAGAGGAATCGGGTTTCAACTGAAGTACTACTAAAAAGACAGTTAAACAGCCTTCCACATACGTTACGAGCTATTATTAACATAGGGCTAGTATTGTTGCTCATAAGGAGTGTGAAAGACTGCCAAACATTAACATAATGTAGGGTACTAAATGAATATAGGTGCCTATATAAACCTAACGACCTACCCTTGCTTCGCACGGTTTTTACGACTTGACGAAACATCGAAAATATATCCGTGTGCGTATTTTCCTGTTTATTTATTCTTATCTGTTAACATAAATATTTAAATAAAAAAAAACTAACAATAAATATTTTCTGAATAAATATTCTAAATGTTGGTAAGAGCCACATCAAAATCTTTTGGGTAATTTAAAACGCAGCCTAGCAGACTCAAAAATAACATAAGATATAGTCCATTTTTTTTTTGTTTCAAAAGGAAAATAATCATATTGAAGACAGTGGAGATGATTAATTCCTTGTTCAGTTTAAGATCAGTGCATCTTCGACAGACGACGTTCAGAGGACGGGTCTGAGCAGTTATGTCATAGTATAAAGATACTATGGTTATATTGATGTTTGCCGGGTACGATGCGCCATGGAGGGAGTTTGGTTGTGGAGGGTCTCCAGATCAATCTCCTTCTGTCGTAGCATCTTCTGTCATGTTGTTGGGTTTGACATTGCATCAACTCGTTCAACTGCCGTCTTTATTCCTATTCACTCACTTTTTTTGAGTAAATGGGCTCTTAATAAACTAGCGCGCTTTAACAACGATTGCACCACTGCTTACCATCAGGCGGAATTGCGTTCAAGCTCTAGATTATAATTATAAAAATAAATATTTTTATTTCAATAAGGAATGAACAGAAGATAGTTCTGTGAAATCAAAATACTCCATAGATAGTCTAAAATATGTCAATTTGCGTTATGAGCTGACAATTTTTTTTTTTTGTCCGGACTAATTTAATATTTACCTTCTGTCATTTTCTCAATGAAATAAAAAGAAAATGATTCACTAAACTAAAATTTTGTTTAGATGGTCAACAAGAAAATAATCGAAAATTACTGTAATATCTCTAATGCTTTCATATGACTGTAATATCTCTAATGCTATCTATGAAATCAATTACTAAATATTATAAGTTCCACAATTTGGTCGAATATAATACGAAAATAATATCTACCTTACAATTTGATTGTCAAAGACGTCGTTCAATTACTATATATTGTCTGAAATCCTCAAAAAATGCTTAATAGATACTTTACTCGCCAAATCTCTACAAATAATAATATGAAAAAATAGTATCAATAAAAATTAAGTACAAAATATAATATTTTTTCTAATTGTCTTCCGTAAATCGCTAAGATTGGATTGTATGGCCCGGATTTATTTAAGCCACTACATCTGTACAAAGATTCGGTGGATTTCAGTCAAATATAATAAATATTTCTTCCTTCATAATAGATATCTATCAGGGGAATAAATTGGTTTCTAGATGGTAGATTACATTTTATTCAACATTTTTTCCATCGGCTGTCTTAGAAACGACTACTTTTTAATAGTAATTTCACATATAGTATCTTATTATGTATTGTCACTTACATATTATATTTATTTATTTATTTCCGAAGGCGGAAAAATCTTCATGGACTGTCCTCCGCTCGGGCACACGAAGGAGTGTGCCGGACACTTCCCGGCTAAAAAAACCACCTAAGCGTTCGTCATCTGCCTTTACGGGGTACCGGGTCCTTCCAATTCTACGGTACTTATACTGGCTTTGTTTCGTATAGGGTCGCTGCTACTCATGTTTCTTCAAACATTTCTTATTTTTTTTTGTGTTTTTGTAATTTTTTGCGCCATGTTTACCGTAAATAAACGTTTTTTTTTCTTTCTTTCTTGTATATTATTATAATAGTTTTTGATTATGCAGAGTGCAGTGAAGGGTTGACTAAAATATTTTAAAATATATATTTTTTTTGTACCTATTTTATAAAATTTACATCAGCGCGATCGCGGTCAAGCATTAGTTTATATAACATAAACTAAGCATGAGGCGATGCTAAGCAGCTGCTGTTAGCATATCATGACGGAGTCCACGAAGACCGATGCATACCAGGGCCGTGTGTTGTTCGAAAGGGATACCGTTTCCCCTTGCGCACAGGCGATTAAACGAACCCTATGCTTCGCCCAAAGCGGAAAAGGTCGTGTGATGATTTCTCATAAAATAAAAAAAATCTACAGTGAGGCAATCGTTGATGGTAATACGAACTAGTTTATTATAAGAGCCTATTAATTATATCCCCGGCTATTTTGTCTTATTAACTACACAAACACATCTAGTAGCATTAGGTATTTTAGGGCAAATAGACGCAAATGATCCTGTGTAAATCCCCGTTTATACTTTGATTATCAGTTTATACATGTTTTGCGAGATTTTTGGGGGATCCACGACTACGACCACGACCGGGGGTTCCACGATTGACAATAAGGACCAAGGGCTTAGCGTGCTCTTTTGAGAACTGAGGGATCCCGGTATTTATAGATAGGTATTCACCAAGCAAATTGCATCAAGCGTAACTTAGCCTAATCAATCGATATGTGCAGATGTTATTATTTCGCTATGGGCTTAAAACTTCCAAAACAATAAGATAGAAACAAATCTAGATGCCTTTTGCACACAAAATATTTGCAGGTCCTATTTGCAACAGAACATTGATGTATTTTTTATAGGATCGTGATGTGAACAACGTTATTTGCTGGTCCGAATTATTTGAGTGTAGATTTTAATCAAATGCCGAATCAAGGTCTAAGATAACGCCCACCATGATTATCCACTTATATTACTACCTATTTTTGATTAATAGAAAATGCCTTTGTTTCTTAGTGTTGATAACAGACTTAATAGATGTTTCTTCATTAGAATTTAAATTATCTGATAAATCCTTTCAAACCACTTTTGATCACAAACAATTTTGATTTAAAATTCCCTTTACCACAGACATTGAAAATTGATTAAAGTCAATGGATTTTGTGCACGGCCCCACAACTAATTTCGTCGTCCTATTTTTATTTATATCTAAACTGTGTATGGCTTGTATAAATTTGACAAGAGTACTCTTTTAATATTATTAAAAAAACGTTGCCCCACTCTAGGAATTTCTCCTGTATCGTGAGTTTACAAACATATGTATAAACTCACATATGATGCACAAACAGACGGCTGTTATCCCTTGGCTGTCCGGTTTTCGAGCTTCTGACTTCCCGTAACGACTGACAGAAATCCACGACAGTAAGGACCAAAGGTTTAGCGTGCTTACAAGTAGTTCTTTTTTTTACCAGGTACGAACCTGGTAAAAAAAAAACTAACAAAACGAATATCATATTATTTAATCCGGACTTCTAACTTTACGTCTGCAAAATTTCAAAGCAATCCGTACCTACAGTGGTTACGGCGTGAAAGCGGAACAAACAAACAAACTCACTTTCTCGTTTATAATCGAGCCCGTGACGTGCAGCACAGCAGTCAAACCCTTAACAACTGCGCTAACCGCTTTGATTAATTTAAAAAGTAATAAAAGTAGTATGAGGCAATGTATTTTAGTATTGATGCAGGTTGTGAGTAGTTCCGTTGAATTAGTAATCCCATCACCCCACTGTCAACTCAATCTGTATCATTGCGTCGGATATTCTGGCTAATCGATTACTTCATATAATTTTGTTGCCAGAACAAAATTGGACTTAACTAATATTGATTTTCTGTCCGTTCTTTTCGTGTCTTTTACATAGAAAGAAAGGAAAGGGGTTGGAGTCTATCTAAGATATCGAATTTGCAACGAGGTGATACGGCAGAGAACCAAAGTCGTCAACATAGCTCACAGAATACGTAAACTGAAATAGCAATGCGCCGGCCATATTAGCTGTAGAACCAATGACTGTTAGAGTAGACGTGTTCTAGAGTGGAGACCGGGAATTGGTAAAAGTAACTGAATGAGAGTTTCCGAAAATTAAGTTGAATGGCGTGAAACAGGAGAGGCCTATGTCCAGTGGTGGACCGCTATAGACTAATGTTGATGATGACACAGAGAGAAAAGTTCATGAACTAAGGAATCCATTTGCTGTATGATTCTTGATATGCATGTCGGCTGTTATTACAGTATTGATACAAAAAAGTTGTTAATGTAATGTTTCTCTAATATTTCCTAGTCCACGTAATTATTCTATTAGAACGTTATTTACTTTGGTTCACAAGAACTGCCCTAAGGCACTAATTTGTTACAAAATACATACATACTGATGTAGATATTGATCAATATCGTATGGCAAGCTTACTGTGTCCGGGTTGCAATACCGAGTAAGGGTTATTAAATAATTATTTTGATTACTTACTAATGTAGTGTGTAAAGATTCGAAGGTAAATGAACGAGAGCCAGTCCGATAGTTGGATTGATGATAATTATACAAAAAGTAATCAGTAAGAAACAGAAAAAGGTTATTGGAGACAGTTAGAAGAGGCCTATACAAGTGATCATGTCTTAACATTAATTTGTTAAGTTCTTCAGGCTATAGTGGCCACTACGGCGTACAGGGATGTTTTCAACAAGCCAGGAGATTTAGTGAGCTTCTGGAGGGAGGTGGGCTGGTTGAAATCACCACCAACGGTCACCATGGCCTACGCAAAATGGTTCACTGGAAGGTCTAAGTGCGGAAACCAAACCCTTAACATAGAACATAGAACCATTGTTCTACAATGAACAGAAAACCAGCAGAACTATAGAAATGGATGAATTCATCGTGTTCTTGCAGGATGTCTGGTGAAGCTCTACGGAGAATGGGTCTGAGCAGTTGTGTTGCGATTGTGCTGGGTACGATGCGCCAGATGTTGTTGTTTCGGGAGTGTGGACGTGGAGGATTTCCAGATCAATCTCCCTCTGACGCAGCATCGTTGATCGTGTTGTTGGCTTTAACATGGCATCACCTCGCTCAACTGCCGTCTTCCTTCCTATTCACTAAGTTTTTAAGTGACTAGGCTTAATAAACTAGCGCTCTTTACCATCACTGCTTAGCATCGGGCGAGACTGCAGTCAAGCGCTAGTTTATAATTTAAAAAAAAATATATGAAAAGAGCAAAATGCTTTAATTTGTTTTTAAGCCTTTCGTTTCTAAAAGCAACAACAAAAACCCGAACATTACCTAATTTCATGAAACATTTCCTACTTTAATTTCCAAATTAGAAGTTATTCTCGTCTTAATTGTTTCTCTGTAAGAGGATTGATAATTTTTTCCTAAGTATGAAGTGGAAAATTTGTAATTAATTTAAACAAAGGAGTGGAAAGACCTTCGCTTTCATTGTTCACGTTGGCTCAATTTTAAACCTTTTGTATTTACTTGTAGGTGAGCGTTTTCGTTGACGTAAGAATTTAATTAGAAGTAGTAAATTAAAATATTTGCCAAACTGTTTCAAGAACTTGCTGCTTATTTTGAACTTTGCAAATATTAATTAACAATTTTCAGGAGTCTAGATTCTTGGATGATTCTTCTATCTTATTGATAACTTGTTTCTGTCCCTGATTTTTTAACGTAAATTATTTGTTCACCCCGTTGCATACCTACTGCAAATTTGCTAAGCGTAGGTACTTCTTTACTTTTTCGTTTTTCTCTGTTTCTAAGGATCTTCGCGTAATGTTAAATAGCCTTTTTCAAGAATTGGTTTATAATAATAATAATTATTATTATTTATTTCAGATTCTTCATCCATATAATTTGTTATAACATAAAAATTAATTAAATTAAATAAAATTAAGGTGTGATCTAGACTAGAAGGACTCCCCGATGACGCTATCAGTCGCTATTTAACAGCGTGCAGCCGTATCCACCGTGCCAACATCGGAGAATCCCACCGGTCCACCAGAGCGGCCAGGATGGTTTTGGGACTAATGCGCGTGCGGCGCAGTATTGAAGCGCAACGTTTGCGCATGATTGCCGCAAAGCTATCGGTCTCAGCCGCCGGGAACATCGCGGAGGCGCTGCAGTAGCGCGGCAGTCCCATTAGCACCTAGAACGCGTTATTATACTGGATGCGCAGATCGCTGTATATCCGTTACGTATAGTTAACCCACAGACTTCACGTGTAGAAAGACTGACAGTACGCTTTAAACCTTGACATTCCCCCCACACCGAGCAAACCTGTGAGCCAACATATTGCATCGGACAGACAGCGCCCTGCGTTCCCTTTCAATATCAGAAGTGGCCTTAAGGTCATCGGTGACCCAGTGGCCCAAATACTTAAATTGCTTGACCATGTTTAAAGCAGTAGCATCTATAGTCAAATTCGGCACAAATGTGTATCGCTTCTTGTCCGGTCTGAAAATCATAATTTCACTGTTTCCAGCGTTGTATTTGAGCCCATAATGGTTTATGAATAGTAGAATTATTTATCATATTATTATTAGTAATATGGATTTCAAAGGCAGCACTAGACCGATCATTGTGAAATCTCTAACTGGGCATGACGTTCAATTTACACAGCCAATTGTGGACAGCATTGGGGGAGGCCTTCGCCCAGTAGTGGACCTCAGAAGAAGAAGATATGGATTTTTACCTGAGAGGAAGTTTACAATGCTTTTGTTAGTATATTGTTGTGTTGATATACATTTATATAATTTAATATTTTGTCCTATTTCTATCTTAAGGGTGCCTTGTAATGACGCATTCCCTTCAGGAAGTGTCATTTGCTCCAATTAAGTATCTTGAATTAAACGAAGATGTCTTTCCCGTAATTTGTACGCTTAATGCCATAATAAAATTTTGAGATAGCCGCTGGACAATTCATGGGCGTAGATGACTTTTGAAATGGTCAATAAAATGCTTCCTTTACCTAATAACTGTTTTATGTTTTTGTAAAATTTGTCAAACAGAAAGGGTTTTTATAGTATCTTAATGCCGATTCTTGTAATTAAAAACGTTCAAAATGAAGTCGCAATTTCGTCTCAAGGAACTTCAATGTCAAAATCATGTCAAAAATGGATGTAAATTAGATGTAATTTTGACAAATTAAGACTGGGACATGGCTCTTCGAGTCGCTAAAATTAAGTGGCAGTGAGAGGGGTACATTGCTCGTAGAACCGATGGCCGATTGGGCAGTAAGGTTCTGGCCTGGCGGCCACGTATCGGAGGACGAAGCGTAGGCCCCAACAAGGTGGACCGATGATCTGATGAAGATCGCGAAAAGCCGATGGATGCGGGCAGCACAAGACCGGTCATTGTGGAAAGCCTCTATAGGCTGAAGAAGAAGAAGATGAGGAAGGAAGACTGGGATCAGACTGTGACTTTTTTAAATCACGAGAGTTATCTCTCAAGTGTCAAATGGATGGTGCCACGTAGCCTATTCATTTCTTATGATGATGATGGGGTAATTAGTTGTGAACTTTTGAAGTGAAACTTCTTTACGCACGCTTGACTTGGGGAGTAAGCTGGCGAACGCGTGACGTAAGCGTTACGAAAAGTGATCGGGCAAGGCGAACGGAAGTTAAGTGGGGGATATAAGCACAGAGGCGCCCGTGGCGCGAGCTTGGTACTACAAGGTCTACAACGAGTTTCTTTTTTTTTTTTCAATAAAAATAGAAGATCTATGCAAAAATATTAATTTACCAATGAAACCATGAAATAAATTTAAATATTTATAGAAAATTAATATATGTATATGTGTATACATGTATATATTGTACACATATATATATATAAACTTCTTTCGCTCCATCTGTATATATATATATATATACAGATGGAGCGAAAGAAGTTTCGCTTCAGTCGTGTGGTCATAAGCACACTCGTTTTTTTCAACTTAAAGCACTTGTGAAGATGGTGAAGTGTGATTTTGGCGTTTTGGAGAACCTGTTTTACGTTAGCGCTGAATCTTAGTCTAATTTGAATAAAACACTTTTAATTATCATTTTAAAATGCTTTGAATCAATTCATATTGCTACTACAGATCGTGACCTCATGATTTTAGCTCCACTCAACCAACACCTATCGGTTCCACCTTACCAGCCATTGTTACTCATACCAAGTACGCCAAGACGTATTACAGGTAAGTATAACTCACGGACGTAAGTAGTGTCGATAAGTATCAATTTGTGGGATGTAATCATAGGTCGGGAGGTCTTAACATTTCAGTGATTTGCTCTGGTACACTTTGGCATTTGTATACCAAGGAAACGTAGTTTCTTGAACAACTTGTAGGTAACCTAAAGGATATGTACAGACGGATTATAGCACAACAAGGTACTATAATCGGTCAGATTTTTTATTGCATTTTCAACTTTATCACTAAAGCATTGAGGTTCAAGGTTAATTGGGAATATTTGACAGTTTCGGGTAACTTGACCTGCTGTCGTCCGTACATATCAAGGGCACGGCTTCTATGGGTGATATCATACGATATTGGGAGGGTTTTTAAATCCTTTTTCCATAGGTCAGAATTTATGAGAATTTTTGATATATTGATCTGAATTTTTCAAATCTATCTATACCTACTAACATATAAAGCTGAATAGTTTGTTTGTTTTGAGAAATTATTCTTGCGTTGGATAGCCTATTAATTCAGGAAGGTTTTAGGCGATAAAGGGTGTCTCTGACATCGACGCACAAACGAGTACCATGGATCCAGTACATGATTCTGAACCCCCCAGTGGTGGAAATTTTCGTCGGTTTTTTCCTGATTTGAAAAAAATAATATGCTGTTTTTTTCACTTTAAACCGTTCATAATTGCTATACTTTTATAACCCAATAAGATTTAAAAGTAAACAATAATAAATTCGCTAATTACACAAAAAAATCGCAATGTGAACAAAACTCGAAAAACTATCCTATCAGCTGATTTAATAGAATTCACATCAGGGGTCAACGTCATACCCACAAACACGCGCGGCGGCACGCTAGCAACGTTCAAAGGCTGAGCCGACTCATTTTTTTAAACACTATTATTTCTGTAACCGGTCATTAACGATATAAATGACTATCATAATTTTATTAATGCATGCGGTGTAGCCTTCTCGTGAAGTTTGCGTTACGATGTCAGATACTACATCCTGTATATCTTCACGCTGCGACCAATAGGAGCGGAGCATAACTAACTTAACGCGAACGAAGTCGCTGGCGGCCGCTAGTTGAATATAAACATCACTTTTTTCTAATATTGGTAAAGTGATGTGGAGAGTTATTGACTCTATCACTATTTTAACGCATTAAATGTTTGTTGTAAGTACAACATAATGCTAAAAGCAGTATCATGATTTGACAAATGACAACTACTTGTTGATAGTTAGCATTTTTGAAAAGGCTTATGTTTAATTTAATTACAGAACATGCCGATTTTCTCATAATGTTTTCGTACACCGTTTTGAGAGCAGTGTTGATGTTATAATTGAAGACTCGCCACTGCCCAGCGATAAATAATGAAGGCTATTTAAACGGTTTTAAATCAAACATTACATAATGTAACTACATAAAGAAGCATTTTTATTGTTATAACTGATCATGACCTTAGCGTATAATCCCGGTTGCATTCGCGGCTTTGGCATTGGAGCCCGCGGTCCGCTCGAGTTTTGTTGTTAGCGTACCGGGCTTAGAATAGTACCAACTCATATCCTCCCGTGGGTGTCGTAAGAGGCGACTAAGGGAACTCACCAGGGAAGCGGGCAGCAGCGCTTCTTCTGTGTAATATACTATCCCCAACCCGCCTGCCAATGATACACACGACACAGCCCAGGCCCCTAGTCCCCGGCAGCTCCGCTATTCCAGTCTACGGTAGCGTACTCGGTTACGGCGGAGCAAGGGGTGCTAAGAATCTCCGGAAGAGATCCGGCTACCATCACCAACGACGACCTTTGGCCCTGGCCACGCACTGGAAGACGCAGCGTAGGGAGGCCCCCAACAAGGCGGACCGATGACCTGGTGAAGGTCGCGGGAAGCCGATGGATTCGGGCAGCACAAGACCGGTTAGCGTGGAAAGCCTTGGGGGAGGCCTTTGTCCAGTAGTGGACATCCATAGGTTGAAGGAGGGATATTAAATTACTAGTTTTTAGTTTAATATTTATTTTTAATGACCAGTCTTAACACATAATTGACTATTATCTCATACAGCCACCTTGTCTTTGAACGGGTTAATGTAAACTAAAGCACATCAAAGCCGTGAGTGTCTCATGCCTTGAGATAGAGATAAACTAAGTTGCACATGAGCTGAGTACTGTACCTACATAGAACAACTTTTGATGGATCCTTTGAAACGTGGGTAAGTCTTAGCCATTTCTTTTCGTAGGGTTAGTAATATTAGACAAACTGTCTAGTAAAATCATAACAGCTGCAAAACTATATGTATACAATTATACATACTTAAACGCATTGAAGGGAGAGTGGAAGTCATCATCATCATCATCATTTCAGCCAAAAGACGTCCACTGCTGGCCATAAGCCTCCACCAAGGATCTCCACGACGACCGGTCCTTCGCATCCCGCATCCAGCGGTTTCCCGCGATCTTCACCAGGTCGTCGATCCACCTTGTCGGGGGCCTACCCACGCCGCTCCCGACGGCCCCATCGGGCATCGGTCCTACGGGCAATGTGTCCAGCCCACTGGCACTTAAGTGTTGCAATTCTTAGGGCTATGTCGACTACTCTCTTTCTTCTGCGGAAATTCTCGTTTCTGATTTGAAACCCCAAACATAGCCCTCTCTATTGCCCTTTGAGTGGACGTAGGTATTCTGTCAAAATGTCAAAGAGATCGTTTTTTCATTGCGTAATTTACATACTTATATTTTTTTATTGACTTAACCTGTTACCACACAATTCAAAAAAGATAACAGATGATAAAACATCTAATAAGTACCTACTTTAATACATATAATATACATTTATACATGTTCTGTAAGTTATTTATTTCCAATACATTACATAAATGTATATCAAAACAATACGGTTGAGGGCGCAGATAAAGATTCGTAAATTGTATTATAAAGAATCCTTTTTGGTGCGTAACCCACATTTGACGAACATCAGATGGCTAGCATCAAAAGAAGGGTGAGCGACGTCGTCCTCACACTTGTGTAACATTTCAGAATTTGTGACCATAATGTACATAAAATAAAACGAGAGGATTGTGGGGAAAGCGGTTCAAAATAGGCCCGCCTTATTACCGTTTTTGTCTATGCTAATAATTGTTTTAATTAAAGAGGTAACATTTGTTTTTGTAACTTTAAAAGTAGCTTGTAATCTTTGGAACTACCTTGCGGCTTTGAATAATTCTTTTTGAATTTGATAGCTCATTTTTGAGGAAGGCTATTATGGTGTAGCGCATCAAGCTACTGCATCTGTCAATTTTTTTATTAGATTTTCAATTTTATTTCCAAAGCATTAAGACTCAAGGTTGAATGGGAATATTTAACAGTTTCAGATAGCTTGATTTGCTGTCGTCCGTACATAATATCAAGCTAGGAGCCCTTATCAACACCAAAAGTAGAAATGAACGCCAATGCGACTGGGTCACGGGATAAGAAATTTTACGACAAAGATATGCATTATTATATCTTATTTTTTGAAACATATACAGTACAAAATTTCAAAAAGTTATTTTGAAAAATGACAAAGTTCTGAGCGTGTTATCTTACCTGGCTGTCCCAACAAAAATATGGTTAACACAACGCTCGCCCGTCCGCTCCTGCAGCGGCGCGGCGTTGTCTTAGTGTCGCGACACATCTGCGGAACGTACGTAATGTGTTTCAAAAAATAAAGTATAATAATGCATGCCTTTCAGCGCGCTACGCGACGGAAAATTACGTGGCGTCATCGTCAGTCTGTCTGTGTTGACACTTTATGGTGTGCGGTTTTTGTGACGTACCTGAATTGCCCAGAAAAAAGGATTTATTTAAAATATTAGCTATTATAGAGGGCTTAGAAGACGTGGCCGCTCTTCATTACCGCCACGCGCGCGATGCACAACACACGCCGAACGTTCAGGTCCTCACGTCGAACTTACGGTCGCGCATCGCATCGCTCCGCCCGAAGGAAGGTTAGGCCCTACACCGAACACGGCATAATTGCTGCTGATGTGTCATAGAGTACTTGAAATACACTGCGAGCGTATTTAGCGGCACTTTCGGCGCCGTACGTTCCGCATATGTGTTGCGACACTTAGTTATCTACTGTTTCTTGTAACTGTCTAGAGATCGAACCGCAAAATTAAGTCTGTTTTGAATGTATATACTTTTCCGGGATAAAACTGTGAAGCCCAGGACATTAAAGAATAATTGGGGTGGTTGGGGGCAGCCGCTGTCCGCGCGTGCCTATTACCACTGATCTGAACTGTGTTGTGTGCTTGATCACAATACTGCAACAATTTCTAAATGTATGTGTGAAAAAATATAACATGGTGTAAAAATTATTGGAATTGATTCAGTTGCATACTTTGAACAAACTATATTCATGTTACGTATAAAGCAAAAATAACACTCTATAGAGCTAGATAATGTATATACATACAAAGCCTTCAAAATCCGTTGGCCTCTAAAACACAAGATATCACCCAAAACCCTACGAAAGTAGGTTATTTAATGAATTCGGCCCTTTCTATCCCGTCTCATTGAAAATTAAATATTTGACGCCGTCCATTGAATTCTGATGCATTGTTGGAAGCACAATAAAGATCGGCGTACTGCCTTCAATATAAGGCATGATTGTACCCAGTGATATTTCATTATTTGACGATGATACAATGGTTGTGTTATAGTATTTTCATAATAACGGCACGTGTTTGAGTGAAAAAAACAGCAACATTTAGGACAAATTTCAATCAATATATAAATTTTATTCGTGCGATAAAATTAACGTGTTACAGATTTCGTATGATAAGAAATTACAAAAGTCAAAATTAATCTTTGTAGCAGAGGTATCGTATATGACGTATAGTGTTGGAACACGCGTTTTAGTCAGTAAAAGTCTGACACTTCCACTCCATCCAGAGCGGATCATTGTTACTCTGCATCGGCGTTACTTACATTTGTTATACTCTTTGGGTTACTGACTCATCCAGTACCCAGTGCGACTGTGGTACCCCTGGTCGGACTATGACCTGCTAGAATGCCAGGAGGGCCCATTGATCTGCACCTTGGATGACTTAATGAGTGCTACTGATGCCGCAACCAACCTGGCCATCTACTTAGTTCAAATGATATGAAATCTCGAAGTAGATTCCCATCTACATAAATAGAAGGAGAGGAAAGAATTTCTAAGTTAAATGGATATTTTGTAGGATATAGAAATATATTCTAAAGCTGTACCTAAATACGAGTTTTATTCACGACGCATGCGCGACGAAGCAAGTTAATTACGTAACCCACTATCAGTAGCAATGGGCTTCATTTTGACAGTTCAACAACGTTCATAGTATACAATATGTTAAGAAAACCCTGTCCGACCCGTGAAGGTGTTGTTAGGTATCGATAACTGATTCTACTAATGCATACAAAACCGGGCTAAAATTAAAAAAAAAAATCCCCCTAAAAAAATAAATATTATTTCGCAAAAAGAGGTAACTTAATAAATGTGCGTTATGCACCCTTCCGCGGGTGGCGGGCGGTAGGGCACGCGGCACGTGGTCGCATCGCTATTCGCTCATAATAATACCGATGTTGTCACTTTTTTAAAAATTACCAAATTTCGGGGAAGTTGGAATTAATTCGCGGGAAAAAAGATTATTTCAAAATTCATTTGCATTGGTACTATGATGATTACGTAAAATTTTATATTATACAGTCGGACAGGGTTTTCTTAACATACTGTATATACGTTTTTGAACAGAAACATTTTTCGAACACATGGAGGAATGGATTAACAATGTGTTTCAAAATGATTGAAATTGATAGTAATAGCATGTTACGCGATTAAGGTGCTGGATTTGGTCCAAAACGAATAAGTTACGCTAACTTTAATACCGGCATTGTCATTCCATTGCCATTGTAAATATATTTAGTATGGCCAAGCCCTCATTGTCATTGTAAATATATTTAGTATGGCCGAGAGCAGGTCAAGCTACCCGAAACTGTCAGATATTCCCAATCAACCTTGAGCCTTAATGCTTTAGAGATAAAGTTGAAAATTTAATAAGGAAATCTGACAGATTGCAGTAGCTTGATGTGCTGTCGTCTGTATCAAGAGACACTTGTTACCCACTGGTAGAGAGCAAATTAAAAAGTAGCATAAACCCAGTCTTATAAAAATAAATTTATCTTTTGTTCAGTTTTCTTGTTTCACTTTGTTAATCATCTGGGCCTGTAGCCAATGTAACATCGCTTCGTAGCGAAGCGAAATCGAATGCCAAACAAACCAATGGCGGGAACAATTGACCACGTGATCGTCAATCGTTTTCGTTATTGGTTGGTTTGGTATTCGATTTCGTTTCGTTGTGAAGCGATGTCACATTGGCTACAGGCTCTGGTATATTTTGATGTATGTGCAACTACAATAATAAGTAGCTTTCCGCCCGCACCTCGCCCGCGTGGTAATCGGTTTTATCGCGCTTTTTAGATTTCCCTCGGGAATATCAAATATTTCCGGGATAAAAAGTACTCTATTATTTAATCCGGACTTCTTACTTTAAGTCTGCAAAATTTTAAAGTAATCGGTTCAGGAATTACAGCATGAAGGCGGAACAAACAAACGAACAAACTCACTTTGCCATTTATAATATAAAGTAAGGATACAAAACCCGCCACACTTTTTCCCACCCACTGCAACTTCCTCTCGGTGGTAGGCCATAACATCGGCCGCCGGCAGAAGTTACCACCCACCAGACAAAGCCTTGCCGCCAAGCGATTTTTCGTGTTCCGGCATGATGTCTGGTGAAGCCGTACGGAGGACGGGTCTGAGCAGTTGTGTTGTGATGTGTGCCGGGTACGATGCGCTTAATGTTGTTGTGTTGGGAGTTTGGTCGTGGAGGGTCTTCAGATCAATCTCCCGTTGGCGCAGCATCGTTGTTCGTGTTGTTGGGTTTAACATTGCATCACCTCGCTCAACTGCCGTCTTCCTTCCTATTCGCTCAGTTTTTCTGAGTGAATAGGCTCTTAATAAACTAGCGCGCTTTACCTTCAACGATCACATCACTGCTTACCCTCAGGCGGGATTGCGGTCAAGCGCTAGTTTATAATAATTACAAAAAAAAAAAAAACTCCTGAAAGCCAGAATCAACAGTGGAGACCGCCAGAAAAATGCAGAGCACTGAAGCTACGACGAGTCCCGGAGAAACGATTCAACTGTCTTGGGCCCCGCCAAAACCTAGAAAGCCAAAGCCTAGAGCACAGGCGTAGAGTAGCCAGCCTTTCGGTGTTCTATAGGATACATTTTGGGGAGTGTGCGAGGGAATTGCACGATTTAATTCCCCCATCTCCGTTCCACCATCGGACGACCCATCGTACGGCGAGTTTCCACCCTTATGTTGTTAACACCTCTACAATCCGGACGAAGCGTTTCGCCTCCTCCTTTATACCGCGTACATCGAGGGACTAGAACAATCTGGCGGCGGCGGTGTTTCCGTCGGACTACAATTTGAGTGTCTTCAAGGCTAGAGTGAATAGGCTCTTAATAAACTAGTGCGCTTTACCATCAATGATTGCGTCACTGCTTACCATCAGGCGGGATTGCGGTCAAGCGCTGGTTTATAAATTAATAATAATAATAAAAAAAAAAAGAGAATAGCGGAGGAGTAAGAAAAAATATTTTTTATCCACTTCCCTCCATAACAAGCAGGAGCCAGAACAGAACTAGGCCTAAAGTAAGGATACGCATAAAATACATAATCAGCCAATATTGTTCCCACTGTTGGGATACAGGTCTAGTCTCAATGAGAGGGAGTGAGCTATAGTCTACCGCACTGGCCCAATGCTTGTTAGTAGATATTACATGTCTTAGAAGTTTTTTCCTCTAAGACATGCCGGTTTCCTCACGATGTCTTCCTTCACCATTTTGAGAGCAGTGGTGATGAAATAATTTACACAAAGTTAAGTGCTTGATGGGGTTCGAACCTACGACCTCCAACATGTAAGTCGCGGCCGATACCACTCGGCTACCACTGCTCTCCATAATTGTAATACCAGAGAACTATTTATGACGACTTTACCTCGTACGAAGAAGACATGTTCAACACAATTTGGGTTATAACTGTAGGTCCACAGATCTGAATTCGGTAAAGCAGTGTTCCTAATGAGACTATTATTAAATACTAGCTGCTATTATTAAATACTTTTGATCTGTTTTTTTTATATACCTCGCTCTTATTAGTCGCAGGTGATGCTATATAGCCGAAAGCCTTCCTGGGTTAATGGACTATCTAACGCAAAAATATTTTTACAAATAATACTAGGAGTTCCTGAGATTAGCGCGTTCAAACAAAACAAACAAACAAACTCTTCAGCTTTGTATATTAATGTAGATAAACAAATAAAACAATGGCACTCAAACTGTCTCTCCTTATTCATTAACGTTACTTAAAGTTAAATAGTCATTAGCGAATGATTAACTATACATTTTTAAACACCATAGTTTTTAAGGGGTTTATTTATTTATTTATTAACATATACAACCATCATTACAGGTAAACTTGACCTAATGCAATGGTTGTACCATTTAAATATATTTATATCTAACTATACACATACAATACAATACACAAACAAACATCAAAGTGACGTGCAAACGTCAAAAATGTACGATTAAACATTCGCTAATTACTAGTTTAACTTTAAGAAACGTTTATGAATAAAGGGAATTATGTATGCTGTTTACTTTGTTGTTGGTTTGAAAATTAACTCAAATTTCTAGCTCTATATATGTATATTAAAAGCAAATAAAACACGTTGTATACCATTCATATAATTACATGTAATAGTAATTTGAGCATTTATGGTCCTAATTATAGCTTTGCTACTATTTATGACTACCCACAAAGGGTGCGGTAATTGTTCCGATTAGTTGTTTCAACGTGTACTTAGCATTAAGTGTTCACACCCTTTATGTGCTACTTCGGTAATTGATTCTTAAGTAGAGCTTAAGTTTATGGGAGGTTAGAGACTTAGCTCCATTTGGGAAAGGAAAATAATGGAAGGTACTCACGTATTTGTACGTTTTACGTTACATACATGTGTTGAGTAAATAACAATTTTACTGTTACTTTTAGACTGTATCATGTCACAGTTGACAGCCTCCGTGGCGTAGTGGTAGCGAACGCGGCCGTTGCGCAAGGAGGCGTGGATTCGATCCCTGAGCAGTGAAAATATTTCGTATGTATGAATATGAATATTTATGGTAGTGCCTCAGAAAGCACGTTAAGCGGTTGGTCCCACTTGCTATACGAACATCTAGTAGCAGTCATTACGGGTTGTTGCAGCCCTAAAAAGTCTGATCTAACTGCAATGCTTCGATATCGCCTTCGGGTCGTGGAGGTCAGACGTCAATCGCTTCACGGAAAATATCGAAGTTTAGTCAAAATCAGCAGTTAAACTGGTGAAGCGGATGCGACTGGGATTAAAGCTGAGATGATGAATTTTACTGTTACTTTTAGATTGTATCAAGCTACTGCTGGGCACTGTGTGGTGGTGGCCTAGTGGTTAAAACAACAGTCTCTCAAGTATGAGTGCGCGGGTTCGATTCCAGGTCAGGCAAGTACCAATGTAACTTTTCTAAAGTTATATGTACTTTCTAAGTGTATCTGGGACACCAATAACTGAAGGTGAAGGAAAAACATCTTGAGGAAACTTGGACTTTAAGTCTGAAATCGTCAACCCGCATTGAGCAAGCGTGATGATTACGCTCAATCCTTCTCTGTTTGAGAGGAGACCTGTGCCCAGCAGTGGGACCATTATAAGGTTGACGATCATGACTGTTGGGCAAAGACCTCTTCCTATAACTTCTAGCTCTTTCGATCCAGGGTTAAAGTAGATAACTGGTCGTTTGTTTTGTCCAGCGTCCCTTTTTAGCCGCAAAGTTGAAATGGGACTGCGCTCGCTGGTCACGTCTGCCGTATACTCATTAAGCTGTGGGCCAAAATAACCACTACGTGAACCCTTTTTTTTTTTTTTTTTTTTTTGCCAGGGTGGAAATCCTCATAGGATGCCCGCCGCCCTGGGGTGGGCGACGGGGTATGTCAGACTTTTACTGACTAAAACCACCCCGGTGTGTCTTCTATCACGAGCGCACGTGGGGCCGCGGGAGTCTAAATTCTTCCACGGCCCCACCCTCGTGCTGGCCCGGTCTGTCCGGGCCTCGTCTCCTGCACGGGGTAGTGGGGTGTTAAACTACCCCGTGCATCGCCTCAAAGGCGCGCGCCGACACTCGCGCGCGCCTCCGCCTCGTGGGTCCATCAATGGGGGGCGGGGATTTCCCCATGTCCCTCGCCCCTGGACCCACTACGTGAACCCTGACACAGCTAGAAAAAGTCGTAGAAGATCCCGTAGAAGATATCCAGTCTATAAATAATAGCGGTGATTCTGTTGTTCACAAACTGTGTAAACTTTTCCGTTCGGTGCATCTTTGTTTTTCCATTTTATTTAGAAGGCCATAACATCGGCTGCCGGCAGAAGTTACCACCCACCAGACAAGGCATGATGTCTGGTGAAGCCGTACGGACGACAGGCCTGAGCAGTTGTGTTGCGATGCGTGCCGGGTATGATGCGCCAAATGTTGTTGTGTCGGGAGTTTAGTCGTGGAGAGTCTCTAGATCAATCTCCCTCTGGCGCAGCATCGGCTTAATAAACTAGTGCGTTTTACTATCAACGATTGCATTACTGCTTACCATCAGGCGGGATTGCGGTCAAACAGTAGTTTATAATTATTAAAATAAAAAAAATAAATAAAAAGGGACATAAGTAAAATATTAGTTCTTCTTCTTCTTTAGGCTATAGAGGTCCACAGCTCCCAAAGGTTTTCCATTACATTGGGGGGCCATAATCACCGCTTGGCAGGCGGGTTCGAGATCGCAGTAATTTGATATTCCACAGAAGCTCTGCTGCCCGCTTCCCTGGTGAGAGTTCCCTCAGTCGCCTCTTACGACACCCACGGGAAGATATGGGATGGTACTATTCTAAGCTCGGTACCACACGGAGAAAGGAGAAAATATTAGTTTTGTTCTGTCAAATTTACATACTTCATAGCAAGTTAACACGTGATTAAAAACATGACTAGGTACTAAAAACGTCAATTTACGCCAGGCGTTGACTAATTGACTGACTTTCAAAATTTGCTAATTAACCCCCAACGCTACACCCCACCGTTATAAGTTTGACATGTGTCTGTGTCTATGTGTGTCTTTGCTATCGTAGGTCCCGATCAGATGAATCGATTTTGATTTTATAAAGTCTCAAATTCAATTTACCAATTTTTCGGGCAACATTTGGACAGTCAAAATGAATGGAGGAATCATTTTGAATGACCACACACAGAACTGAAGATTGAACAAACTTATTTTTATCTGTATTCTACACATATAAATAACACTAGCTTTCCGCCCGCGGCTTCGCTCGCGTGGAGATCGGTTATATCGCGCTTTTAGATTTCCCTCGTGAATATTTTTTTTTTTCGGGATAATAAAGTACCCTATTATTTAATCCGGACTTCTAACTCTACGTCTGCAAAATTTCAAAACAATTGGCTTAGTAGTTACGGCGTGAAAGTGGTACAAACAAACTCATTTTCCGATGTATAATATTAGTAAGGATACATTTGGTGTACACATACAAATATTCCAGTATTCTCCTTTGGGAACTTGATGTTTTTTTAGGACCAAAAGTAGCCTATGTTTACTCTCCATCTTTTCAACTAACTGTATGCCAAAAATCAGGTCGATTGATTGCTTAGCTACGGCGTGAAGGAAGGACAAACAAACAAACAAACACACTTTCACATTTATAATATTAGTATGGATATTGCATATTGTGAGAAAACATCTTGCACAAATGAGAAATTACTTTTTACAATATTTTGACAATTTTAATGACAGAAGTAAAAAAAAACACGTGACTTAGCCGAATATACGTAATAGCAGTCACTTCAGTAAATCCTACGTCACAATTCTAAATCTTTAATTTTGTCAGCGTTATCGACCTTAATATCATTAGGTCCGACGACCAATTCATACGACCTAATGCTTCTGTCAAAGGTCGAAAATTATTCGTTGATAAAGTTACTAAATTGAAAATTAAAACTACGTATCTTAATAGCATTATGGTTGAAGTGTCTGTGACAACCATTACACAGAGATAAGATAGTGTGAGGTCCTATATAAATATTAAGTACC
Organism: Sesamia inferens; assembly: GCA_037179545.1. Lineage (NCBI taxonomy): Eukaryota > Metazoa > Arthropoda > Insecta > Lepidoptera > Noctuidae > Sesamia > Sesamia inferens. Next base: position 30,661,598 of record CM073929.1, read on the forward strand.
TACTAGAATTATGAATCTTAAAATGGTTGTAAATTTAGTTTCTTCTACTCTTCTTCGCGTTCGTTAGTTCGAACGTGGACCTTAGTCTGCATACATAAAATACAAAATTAACAATTAAGTAGTAGGTACCTGCTTATTTATGGTTTCATATTATGCGTTTTTTTAAGTAGATTCATTCAAAAGTACCTCCAAATAACAAATGTAGTTTATTTTCTTAGTTCAACTGAAACATAAATATTATCTATTTTAAGAATATTCAAGAGGCTTTCTGTCCCATCGACAATCGGCTCTACGTGCTATATGCCCGGGCCACTGCCGCAAAGAAAAAGCTAATGCGCTGGGCTATGTCGCCGACTTAGGTTCTTCTATGAATCTCCTCATTCTTGATTCACATGAGAGAGAAACACCAGAAAAACTCTTAAAAGACGGCCACGTATCGGCAAGCGCAGCGTCGAACGCCCATCGACAAGGTGGTTGGTTGACCTGCTCAAAATCGTGGGGAAGCGCTGGATGCAGGGCGCGGTCAACCAGTCTTTTTGGAAATGCTTGTTGCTGTAATGATGATGATAATGATAATAAATTATTATTAGGTATATAATATTACCTTGTTCAGCACGCAATCTAATACGATTAATTAATGATGGCATCCAAGGATAGATGGCGCCACCACACGAACTTAATCTTCCTAAAGTTAGCGGAAGCAGCGCCTAGTTCACAACTATAAAGCATTATAAGGCGCCGCTTCGCAGCGTTCCAGCTACAACTAAGCTACAAACGCACTTAATTTCTATTGAATAAGAATTTCTCCTGTGTCGTGGGTGCGTTTAAAAATATTTAAACTCATGTTCACAAACACCCAGACCAGAAACAACTACTTGCAGATCATATAAATATTTGTTCTGTGCAGGTATTTAACCTGTGATATGCGGCGCAGGGGGGTAATCGCGCTAAATAAAACAGTAGAAGTTCAACTCTTGTTCGTATCTAATCCAGTTAAAGTTATGGTTTAGTTTCGATCATATTTCGTATCGCGCTAAAGTTTTAACTTCGGTTGAAGTAAAACCAATGTAGGTATGAGTGATACATTTCATCAGATCTTATATATATAAAAGAAAGTCGTGTTAGTTACATCATTTATAACTGAAGAACGGCTATACCAATTTGGCTGAAAATTGGTAAGGAGGTAGCTAAGAACTGGGAGAAGGACATAGGATACTTTCTATGCCGCTCCCCGTCGTTCCTGTGGGAATAAATGAGCTTCTTTGTTTCGACTTCTCCCACACTTTTATGCTACCCTGGTACCTTGAACGTCAAAAAAATATGCACAATAAACCTTCTTTCATGTATTATGATTATTTGATAATGATGAATGAATGAGGTTTATTGTTTCGACTTCTCCTACACTTTTGTGCTACCCTGGTACCTTCCACGTCAAAAAAATATGCACAATAAACCTTCTTTCATGTAATTATGATTATTTGATAATGATGAATGAATGACGTTTATTGTTTCGATTTCTCCTACAGTTTTGTGATACCCTGGTACTTTGCACGTCCACAAACTATGCACAATAAAACCTCTTTCATGTATTATGGTGATTTGATAATGATGAATGAACTTTTTTATTGTTTCGATTTCTCCTACACTTTTATGCTACCCTGGTACCTTGAACGTCAAAAAATATGCACAATAAACCTTCTTTCATGTATTATGATTATTTGATAATGATGAATGAATGAGGTTTTATTGTTTCGACTTCTCCTAAACTTTTGTGCTACCCTGGTACCTCCACAAAGTAGGAAACACGTGTCCAGTATTTTTAAGTCTATATATATAAAAGAAAGTCGTGTTAGTTACATCATTTATAACTGAAGAACGGCTATACCAATTTGGCTGAAAATTGGTAAGGAGGTAGCTAAGAACTGGGAGAAGGACATAGGATACTTTCTATGCCGCTCCCCGTCGTTCCTGTGGGAATAAATGAGCTTCTTTGTTTCGACTTCTCCCACACTTTTATGCTACCCTGGTACCTTGAACGTCAAAAAAATATGCACAATAAACCTTCTTTCATGTATTATGATTATTTGATAATGATGAATGAATGAGGTTTATTGTTTCGACTTCTCCTACACTTTTGTGCTACCCTGGTACCTTCCACGTCAAAAAAATATGCACAATAAACCTTCTTTCATGTAATTATGATTATTTGATAATGATGAATGAATGACGTTTATTGTTTCGATTTCTCCTACAGTTTTGTGATACCCTGGTACTTTGCACGTCCACAAACTATGCACAATAAAACCTCTTTCATGTATTATGGTGATTTGATAATGATGAATGAACTTTTTTATTGTTTCGATTTCTCCTACACTTTTATGCTACCCTGGTACCTTGAACGTCAAAAAATATGCACAATAAACCTTCTTTCATGTATTATGATTATTTGATAATGATGAATGAATGAGGTTTTATTGTTTCGACTTCTCCTAAACTTTTGTGCTACCCTGGTACCTCCACAAAGTAGGAAACACGTGTCCAGTATTTTTAAGTTAATAATATTATGTACAAAATTTCAAAAAGATATAATGAAAAACCACAAAGTTATAATAAGCTTGCTACGTGTATTCTACTTCGTTGTCCCAACATAAATATGGTCAAAGATCCGCGGGCGAGCAAGCGCGGTGCATTGACCTCTAGCGTCAGCTGTTGCGCGCGCACAATACTATGATGATGTATCGTAAGCTGCGTGACGCACTCGGTAACTACACTGTAACAATTTCTAAATGTATTTGGGACAAAATATAACATGGTGTAAAAATTATTGGAATCGATTCAGTTGCTTATTCACTATTTATATATAACTCAAGAACGGCTGAACCGATTTAGCTGAATATTGGTGGGAGGTAGTTAAGAACCCGTCCCCGTCGTTCCCGTGTGACGTGACATAAGACATGGTCCAACTCATTCAAAATGTAAGTCAGCAATTCATATACCAAAAATGGTATAACAAAAAGCAAATGACAGCTGAGCATATTTAAAAAAAAGTCTAACCGGTTGAAGCAATCGTTTAAAGCAAAGAATATAAATACTCTCTGCTGGTTTAAAGTTTTTAATAAAAAACCACAAAGCCAACTTCAACTTCAAAATTTTTAATATTGTATTGCTGTGCCATTTATCATCAATAAAAATATCATGCCGTGACCAAAACCATCAAATCTTTCTCGACAAAGCGGTAATGCAAGAGTAAATCGAAACATTCTGAATGAAAGCACTGAAGAAGAGCAAGAAATTGCACGTGCAGAGCAGCGCCTTACTATGACTCGACTTCGTGCTTCTCACTCACAAGAGCAAAGGGAGGCGGCAGTCCGTGAAACTGTTCCGTTGACAATGCGAAATCGGCGAACAAACCTCAGACATCATCATCATCATCATCAATCTTTTTATCGTCCCACTGCTGGAGACAGGTCTCCTCTCATGCAGAGAAGGATTGAGTGTAATCACCACGCTTGCTCAATGCGGGGTGGCGATTTCAGACTTATAAAGTCCAGGTTTCCTCAAGATTTTTTCCTTCACGTTCAGTCATTGGTGTCTTAGATATTATACTTAGTACATATCACTCTAGAAAAGTTACATCGATACTTGCCTGACCTGGAATCGAACCCGCGCAATCATACAAGAGAGTCTGGTGTTTTAACCACTACGCCACCACGACATCTCAGAGATCAATATCTAGATAATTTACGAAGCACAAGTAGAAATTCATTTCTTTCACAAGGTGCTACACTAAATAAATGACAAATAAAAAAATCATGGAATACCTACTTTTTTTTTTTTTATTTACAGTGTTCCTAATTTAAAAAGTAAAAAATGTGATCATGTGATATTTATTGCCTTTAAGGCGGAACAAAGTTCGCCGGGTCAGCTAGTATAATAATAAAACTAAATCAATTATAAGTAAATCTAAGTGTTTAGACGTAAGTTTGACATGGCATAGAAAAAGTTAGCTTTGTTTCAACTTTGTCATTTGACAACGGCTACGTTCCAATTGCGATCTAGTTATGGTTAAACCGATAGCGCGATGCGAAACATAACAAAAGTTATGGCTTGGTTGCAATCCAATTCTGCTTTGGTTGAATTATTTTAGCGCGATTGCCCCCCAGCAGTCAATCGCTTAACACTGCGCCAACCATGCCCTCTAATTATATGAAAACTATATTATACCCCGTATGGGAATATCGAGATAAAAGTAATAATACTCTTTATAAACTAGACTACGTCCATTCCAAAATTCTTCGTGTTTGAGAGTGAATAAGTGACAAACACACACACAGACACACATACACATACACGCACACACACACACGCACGTGCGCACATTCACTCACAAAGTTTTGCCTTTATAATTTTTAGTGCGATGTAGGCGAGTATAATTTATATCAATTCTCTCGTCCACGAAATTAACTAATTTTGAGTTCCGTGCATCTCTTTCTTTTAGTTTCATAAGAAAAGAATAAAATACAAATATTAGCTTAGTCCTGTCAAATTCGCGACTAAAAATACGCCAGTTTACGAGAGGAGTGCACTAAATTGACAGGTCTAAACTGACATTTTATCTTCCGTCCTTTTCTTGAAAACGAAACGAAATGGAAAGAAAAAGATGCACATAACTTAAGATTAGTTTAGTTTGATTTTTTTTTCTTTTTTAATAATTATAAACTAGCGCTTGACCGCAATCCCGCCTGATGGTACGCAGTGATGCGATCGTTGATGGTAAAGCGCGCTAGTTTAATAAGAGCCTATTCACTCAGAAAAACTTAGCGAATAGGAAGGAAGACGGCAGTTTAGCGAGGTGATGCAATGTTAAACCCAACAACACGAACAACGATGCTGCGCCAAAGGGAGATTGATCTGAAGACCCTCCACGACCAAACTCCCAACACAACAACATTAGGCGCATCGTACCCGGCACACATCGCAACACCTAGCGGGGACCTACACCTACTTAGCGGGGTATGGACGACTTTACTGTGTCTGGCAAGATATTTACTCTTTTTAGAGGTTTTCTGATGTATTCTAAAGTATACAAATAAATTTTAGATATCGGAAAGTCATAAGATATTTGTTGCACATTTGTTGTACATTTGTACTGTTCAATTTATGTTTACTGTAAAACTTATCTTTTTATTTATAAATCGATAATTTTACGAGAGCCTTCGTATGTGAGCCTTCGTGTGTACAATAACATAGAAAACATATCCGAAAACCATTTCACCGCGGAGTAGCGAAAGCATATTCTGTGTTAAAACAATAATAATAATCTGTCTAAATACAGTTTAAATCCCCTGTTGTTATTACTGTTTCTGTGGAGTTTTTGCTTTGTTAAGTTTTTTTTTTATTAAGTTTGTTATGGTTTTTTACATTTTCTACACGAAGATTTAGAAGAGACAGGGAAGAGAGATTTTAGTGAAACCTGTTGCTTGCACCAACTTTATATTTCAGTCCATATGTATCAATTTAATTGCAAAACGTCATGAGTAAAATGATCTAGTATTATGACGCTTTATCATTACAACAACCTTTTATTAACATAAAAAAATGTAATTTATATTTTTTTTTAAACATAATTCTCATTTTTTACAAACGGTACTGTCTGAATGACGTCACAGAGCGAGGTGCACAGTTAACTCGCGCAAGTTATAGTCTTAACCTGTACGTGGATTGAGCTTATGGGCGAAAACACAACCTTGCCATCAATATCAGGTATCCTTCTATTGAACTTTAAAGCCTTCGAAAATGACAGCAAACAAAATTAACATTCTACACACGTAACCAAAGCAAGAGCAACTTCAGCTTACATATTAATTTAATAACCACACACCGCCAATAGATGGCGCCGCAAACTTTAGGCGGCTGCTAAATTCGGGAAACTAAACCGTTTAACATACGAACCTGCATATTATTCACACCACGGCCGCTTTCATTTAATTTGCATGCAAGTTATTGAGGAACTTCAGAAGTTGGGGCAGAGTTACGAAGAATATGTGCTTTATGTGATGGAAGTTGTGATCTAAATACCTAACATAAGATTTGATACAGGGATAGAAAGAAACTGATAAAATCTTTAGGCTATGCGAAGGAAGTTCCTGAAAAATAGTCAATAGTGGTAATTTTATAAAACATTTTGATAGCGTAATAACAACAATAGTCGCACAGGTTAATCGATCCGGTTAAGCTGTGCTTGCCGCGTTTGATCTGGAGATGGGCGACAATCTTTGCAAACCCAAACCGAGTCACGGAGAGGAAAGCACATTAAGCCGTTGGTCTTGGTTGTTATTTGTAGAACTTTAACACTCAAGATCAGAAGTCAGAAACCCAAATGTCTGACCACCAGTCTTACTAAGCGGTTTCATATTACCCAGTAACTGGGGTTGATCTATACAGAGTGTAACTGACATCGTAACGCATACTTCGGGTGAAGGCTACATCGCATGCCACTAATAAAATTTTCATAGTCATTTATAACGTTAATGAGCGGTTACAGAAATAACAGTGTTAAAAAAAATGTGTTGGCTCGGCCTTTGAACGTTGCAAGCGTGCCGCCCCGCGTGTTTGTGAGTATGACGTTGACCCCTGACGTGAACACTTTTAAATCAGCTGATAGGATAGTTTTTCGAGTTTTGTTCACATTGCGCTTTTTTGTGTAATTAGCGAATTAATTATTTTTTACTTTAAAATCTTAGTGGGTTATAAAAGTATAGCAATTATGAGCGGTTTAAAGTGAAAAAAACTGCTTATTATTTTTTTTAAATCAGGAAAAAACCGATGAAGATTCCACCTGTGAGGGGTTCAGAATCATGTACTGGATCCATGGTACTTGTTTGTGCGTCGATGTCAGATACACCCTTTATAAAATACTAAAATACTGGTGTTCAGCTGAATTCGCTATTTTTTTTTTTAATATAAGTTATAAACTAGTGCTTGTCCGCAATCTCGCCTGATGGTAAGCAGTGGTGTAATCGTGGATGGTAAAGGTCTTTAGTAATTCTAAATTGGAGTACGCGAGTTGGCATTAGGTAAGAATGCTCTCAGGCTTGATGGTGCGACGATATTCGCAGTGTGGTTGGTAGGGACCGGATAAGAGTTGCCAAAAATCCAAACGTGGCAATGCGAGATGTCCATGTCTTGCGGAGCACTGCTGTTGACGATAATGACAACTCTTAGAATTTGCAAGTCAAAATTAACGACGACGGAAAGTAAATCACAAATCAGTTTTTTTCAAGACTAGGCAAATCGCAATTAACTTTTCAATCAAAAAACAAGGCTATTAAATATACCCCGAACCTATTACCTATCGCTACAACATCGAATTTATTTCGTAAATATTGACTTTGAGAATTTGGCATTGACTGTAGTTCGACAAATCGAATGCGCCCGTTGGGAAATTAGAGCACTGAATTCAGTACAATACATAGTACCTACTCATGGAATACCGGAGTGGCTGTAGTTTAAAATTAGATGGATTTTATTATACTGCTACGGAATACAGCTAGATTTTAGATATATTGTCTAACTTAACAGCAAACGGTGAATGAAAACATTATTCCCATTGGTGGCACACCGGCGACCTTTCTGTGAGAAGACACTCCTTCTATCAGTTAGGAGATTATAGTCCTTTTCAATGAACTCACCACGCCAGCCCAGTGCAGTTCGATAACTATTACATGTCTGCGAATTTTTGGCTGTAGAAAATGCTGATTTCTTGACAATAATTTCCTTTGCATTTTGAGTGCAATGGTGGTGAAATAATTTACTCAAAATAAAGCGCCTCCACTGGATCACAGGACCGGTCTTGTCGTGGAGATCCTTGGGGAGGCCTATGTTCAGCAGCGGACGTACTTATAACCTAGTGTTGCTTGCTGAGAATAGGTTAGAAAAGAAAATATCAGCCAAACATTTAATTCAGACAACACCGTGATGGTTTCACGGGTAATTGAATGACATCGCTGTAAGACTTCGAGTAAAATCCAGCAGATCCATGAAACTGAGCTGTACAAGGTCAAATTCTCTAAATCCTAGGGACGATGAGGTGATGGGTTCAAAAGGTCTGTGGAATAATTACACACCATACGAATAATAGGCATGGCTTTCATCCTGACACTTCAATAACATTCCTTGCGTTATTTGTGTTGTTCAGAGGACAATTCGATCATAATTATGAAGCAATGGATTAGCAATCCGAAATGTCTGTTACGCAATTTGAATGAAGATGATAACATACACTTCTGCTTTTATCCGAAGCCATAATTGTATGCCGACATGCCGCCGGCAAAGTTTAACGACTTGCAATGACTGAAGCCGCCAACCTAACCCGCCGGCAAAATGTTGCCCACATATGCCGCCGGCGGCTTTGGTGTGCAGAGAGCCTTAATTTCTCCACTTGCCAACCCAGCTACTGTAAGAGTCACTTCAAAGTCTATACGAGTAGTTCAGTTCATTTCAAAGCCGATCTGAAAGTGTAATGGCAAAATGAGCAAGCCATATTTGAGTTGTAGTTCAAAAAGACGCACTTTTGTCTTTGAAACAATTTCGTACCATCTGTTTCTATTTTCAAATAATTTTTTGATTCGAGAATTTTATGAGCCGACTATGTGCAAGTTTTTTGTTGAAGGTTTTGTTGCTGTGTTATGATTTAGGAGAATGGTTGTTGGTGAAATGACTGGCCCCTGAGTCTTTGTCACTTTATCACTAATAAACACAGAATAGATAGAAGACTGTTCTGTGCTTAGGATGGAATCAGCTTTTCTCTTAAGCTGTTTCCATCGACTGCCTACAACTGTGAGTCGAAGGATTTGACAGGGTTCTACACTATCCGACGTACACCAACAAACTAGCCTATAGGTTATAAAGTTCATTGCTATTTTGCTCTTAGGAACCAAGTACAAATCCACACACTGCTGAATGTTCTAAACGATAACCCTTCAAAAACTCGGCCGACAGCAAAAATTATATCTTCTTCTTCTTCAGCCTATGAATTTCCACTGCTGGACAAAGGTCTCCCCCAAGGCTTTGCACGCTGACCGGTTTTGTGCTGCCCGCATCCATCGGCTTCCCGCGACCTTCACCAGATCATCGGTCCACCTTGTTGGGGGCCTCCCTACGCTGCGTCTTCCAGTACGTGGCCGCCACTCCAGAACCTTACTGCCCCATCGGCCATCGGTTCTACGAGCAATGTGCCCTGCCCACTGCCACTTCAGTTCTTCTGCGGATCTCCTCATTTCTGATTCGATCACGCAGAGAAACTCCGAGCATAGCTCTTTCCATTGCCTCTTTGTGTGACTCTGAGCCTTCGTATGAGGCCCATTGTGAGCGACCACGTTTCAGTTCCGTAAGTTATCACTGGCAACACACACTAGTCAAAGACTTTAGTCTTGAGACACTGTGGTATCTTGGAGACGAGAAGATGTAGCGTAGCTTCCCGAACGCTGCCCAGCAGAGCTGGATTCGACGAGACACCTGTTTCTCAAAGTTGGACCTACCTAGTTGGACTGTTTGTCCCAGGTATATGTACTCGTCAACAACTTCGAGTGCAGAGCAACCAACTAGAATTGGAGTGGGTGCGACATGAGAGTAACACTATTTTGCATCGTACATCTTTTTTTTTAATTATAAACTTTTGCCTGACCGCAATCCCGCCTAGAGGTAAGCAGTGATGTGATAGTTGATGGTAAAGGGCGCTAATTTAATAAGAGCTGCTCTCAATAAATTAGCGTGCTTTACCTTTACTTGTTTATGTGAATAGTCGCTCAAAAAAACTCAGTGAATAGGAAAGAAGACGACAGTTGAGCGAGGTGATGCAATGTTAGACAAAACAACACGACCAACGATACTGCGCCAGAGGGAGATCGATCTAGAGACCCTTCACGACCAAACTCCCGACACAACAACATTTGGCGCATCGTACCCGGCACACATGGCAACACAAGTGCTTTACCAGACATCATGGAACACGACGAATCGATTGACGGCAAGACTTTATCTGGTTCTGCCGGCAGCCGATGTTATAGCTCTGAAGTGAGCGGGGAATGAGTTGTCATTCAACTAAGGCCTGGGATTCACACTATTGACAGCTCACTCTACTAATCTCACTTCATCTAACTTTAATCCGTGAGATTTCGCTGACGTATTGCAAACGTGTATCTTAGTAAGCACGATAGCAGGTCAAGCTACCCGAAACTGTCAAATATTCCCAATCAAACTTGAGCCTTAATGCTTTCCCGATAAAGTTGAATATCTAATAAAGAAGTTTGACAGATTGTAGTAACTTGATGTGTTGATACATCTGTACACAACTTCAACTCACATAAAACTCACTTCCAAACGACAAGTGGTACTAAATCGCACGAACTCAATCCGCTACTTAGTATTTGAGTTGCTACCTGGTGTAAATACAGCCGGAGTTTTGACACGAAAAGCCTTTCCAAATTAGATTTAAAGAGTAACTCGAGTACTTTAGACTACAATGGAGAAAAGTGTATGAATTCGCGAAGAATTGACGGTTTTGTTACATTCTACGTACGTCGGTACATTTTATTTGTGAATAGTGGTTTTGTATTGAGTCGTAACCATTGTTGCGGGGTTCTTGAGTGTTCTTATAGTAGCTATTGGTTAGACGTGGGAGCGAATTTATTACACACAAGTACGATGTTCAGAATTATGTTGAGCTTAGTAATAAATACTGAGATTTTTACGCGAATGTCTTAATTAACACGTGTTCAAAACATGTTACTAAAATTATAAACTTAGAAGTTTGTATGAATGCAAAAACTACTGACCGGATTTGAATGAAATTTGGTACACAGATGTACCAAATAAAGAACTTATTCGGGAGAAACCGTAGGGCACAGCTAGTAATAAATATTTACACAAACATTAAACGTGTCAACTTACATACCTACGTCATTCCAAGGTCGAATGGGGTCCGTTATCAAACCGGCAGAATGGCATAATTATGTTCGGTTCCAATCGCAGGCGATACTGTAATATACAGTTAAATAAAAAAAAAATAATGATAACCGTAGTGATTGTTACAATATAATAATAGTCTCCTAAAACAAGTTTAAAATAAAGTTTATTTGGGGTAAATATGACACAAAAAACAAAATAATAAAATAAGAAATGGTTGAGGGAACAAGCGTCACATCCGGGCAAAACGGCTGTCGCTCAGCATTGTGCAGCGACTCTTTGGAAAACAGCAGTGAATCTCAAAGCAGTAAAATGGTTATCAAATATATAATATATTGTAAGAAAATATGAAGAACATTTTGATTAGTAGTTATACCTTTCGAATTTGTAGAGTATCGTCTTTAGTTTTATTTTTATTAATAATTTGTAAAAATATACTTTTTAATATGAATTTTTAATGCAAATATTTTATTAAAAAAAACTTTGAGATTTCAAAAGCCCCTGCCAAATAGTCATAGCAAATGTATCTTTTTGACGTGTTGCTAGGCTTCATTTACTTAATTTACCAATATAATTTATTCGACTCATCGCATCATTCACTATACTCATCCTTCATTAATGATCACACAACAAATAATTCTTATCAATTGATTTATCTATGCCAGAGTGAAAATCAGGCAACGTGTGGGTCGTTAGATTCATCAATCATTTTGTATGGTTAAAACTAGACCATCCATCACATAGTGAGCGTAAAATGCTAATGAGTAGTATTTAAATAGATGTAGAATACGGGAATGGAATACCTAAAGGTGGGCGTTGGTCGCCATCTCAAATAATGATGATTTAAAAATATGGCAATTTCTGCTATTTTAAAAATGAGAGTCTCTTCTAACCTCTTGTCCGCCAATACTTGCTAAGTATATTTTTTGACGTGACAACGTCTATTAAATTGGTACGGCGTGGAGTCATTCTCGAAAACACCGTAACAGCCGAATCTGACGCCACACGGAGTCCACGCCTACTTTACCCCCACCCCTAGAGCGCCCGAAGGCATACTCGGAAACATAGGCATAGACGTTGTCACGTTCAAATATCGACAGTAGACGGAGTTCTACAGACAACCAATTTTTTTAGGCGTTAATCGTACTATGAGATGAAACCTCCGATCTGAAATTTAAAAAAGAAGAATCGTATCCCGTCTCCTTCTGACGTCATTAGTTAAGCGGTCACGTGAAACAGTTTACAAGTTATTATTGAACTTGACATTCGATTATTAGGGGTTGTTTTTCGACGACAATGTTCATATTGTTTTTGGAATAATTCACCTGACGATTGTCTTAATAAGAATAAAGTTAAACCGAACTAGAATACCAGGGACAAACACAATCGTACATCACACTCCTCTCCACAGGGTAGGCAACTCGTTCATGGATCAATGCTTTTAAATGAAAAAAAAAAACTAAAGTCATTAAATTTTCTCGCCAAATGTCAGGCAGCTAAGTACCAATGTTCAACTGAATGGAGTAGAGTTGATCCCTGTCGAATCGACAGTTTTTCTTGGATTGACTATTGACGCCAAGTTGCAATGGGGTCCTCACGTTGTGAAGCTGTCGGGTAGACTCAGTTCCGCCGCCTTTGCTGTTAAGTAAATTAGACAGATAACTGATGTGGATACAGCCAGAAATGTTTATTTTAGTTATTTTCATAGTTTTATGACTTATGGGATTCTTCTCTGGGGAACTTGTGCGGACATCAATACCATCTTTGTTTTACAGAAAAGGCTGTTCGAGCCATTTACAACCTTGGTCCTAGAGATTCTCTTAGAGAAAAATTCAGAGATGTGGACATTCTGACTGTAGCTTCACAGTATATATTTGAAAATCTTATGTACGTACATAAAAATATATCGGATTTTATGAAAATAAGCGATATTCATAATATAAATACCAGGAACAAACACAATCTTGCTGTACATCACACTCGCCTCCACAGAGTAGGTAGGCAACTCATTCATGGGTCAATGTATACACTTTTACAACAAGCTTCCCATGGACATTCGAAACTTACCCATTAAACGATTTAAAAAGTATATAAAGGCCAAACTTTGCAAAAAGGGGTATTATAAAATCACAGATTATTTAGAAGACAAAAAAGCTTGGGACTGAGTTGTTCGCTCTGATAAGCATTGTTATTAGCAATATGCGTAATGATAAGGTAAATTATTGTAAACATTCTCATTTTTAATGTCTGGACTTGAAAAAAGACGTTGATCCCTGAGTTTGTTTCGGCTATTTCTTCTCAGAGGTAGTCAGTTAGAAAATGCCGGCTTCATCTAGTTAAAAAAAAAAAAACATGGCGTGTAAAAGTGATCGGTGATCCTACTTGCTTAATAAACGATTTCATTTCATTTCAATGTATACACTTTTACAACAAGCTTGCCTTGGACACGCGTAACTTGCCCATTTAAAGATTTAAAAGTTGTATTAAGACCAAACTTTGCAAAAAGGGGTAATGTAAAATCTCAGATTATTTAGAAGACAATAAAGCTTGGGATTGAGCTGCTCGCTCTGTTAAGCAATGCCATTAAGCAATGTGCGTAATTATGCTACAATTATGACATTTTAATCATTGTTTTTTTTAAATCACGTAAATTGTTTGTCATGTACAAAGCAAACACATATGGTTATTGTAAACATTTTCATTTTTAATGTCTGGACTTGAAAAAACACGGTGATCCCTGAGTTTGTTTCGGCTTTTCTTCTCAGAGGTAGTCAGTTAGGAAAAGCCGGCTCCAGCTAGTTTAAAAAAAAATATAACGTGTAAAAGTGATCAGTAATTCTACTTGCATAATAAACGATTTCATTTCAATAAAATAAAATAGGATACTGTTGAAGCACCTGATGTAAATGTTGCAGCAACATCTTTTAGCGTTGTCAGATTGCTAACAAATGTGTCGCGTAACTAGTTTTTGTAATACATATTATTAATTATTAATAAAAACGTTAAGTAATATATTATATTGGTGTACCTATATATTTCTTTATGATAGGCTGTGTAGTCTTCCAAAGTTTTTGTGCGGATTACACTCATTTATCTACTTACTTGACTGCTTTAAATTATTTATACACCCAGAAGTCCTCTCCAAATACTCTTTATTATTTAAACTAGTTAAATTACAGAACACACACTATTTAAAATACTGTCACTGACAATCTTTGGATGGAATGCCAAGGGAGGAGAGACAAATAGTGTAGGTCAACTACCCTTCATTGTCTGAAGCCTTTACTTTACTTGGTCTGACACACACTTGGGCGATTTTAACGCGCGTGTTTGATTATATATATCTGTAAGAAGATTTTGATTGAATTGCACAACAATCACAGGATTACATTGCATTATTTGTACCAAAACAAATCAAAACAGTTCTGTAACTAAACAACCGCAATACTCGTATCTGATTGGTCAACAAGAGATGTTTGAAAGTTATATAAGGCTAAGATATAGCTGGCTTTGGACAGCTCCTTAGCTTTAGTTTAGTTTTTTAAGTGTCCCTGGCTGGAGTCTTTAATTGTATTTAAGGCATCCACAGGAAAGTCCGGTTAAGTAGTCACGGCCTCTAATGGTCAACTACGAAATGCCATATCACAAAAAGCAAAAAGCTGGCTCTGGATACTAATTATACTAATTCTGGAAGCAATAAGGATAGTAAATGTATTAGCTCATGGCTATCTTATTAAGTAATTTGTCATTATACCTATATTAGTTATAATACCTATGACTATAACATCATAGTTCAGTTGAGTTGAGTTTTGTTTAGCTTAGGAATATTTTCCTGGCTAAAGTTATTATGTTGCCATTATTCTGATTTCTCTTGGACCGATGTCCACGAGATAGAAGTAATTGTATTTTACAGATAGCAATTATTAATGGTAAAGAAATAAAGTTATTTATAGAATACCTAATACTGTTTCTAGGCTGTTTCTTGCCCGCTTCTTCTCCTTGATGACCTAGTTTTGTGAACGAACAACTAGTTTTCTGATTAATTCCTGACAAGCCTGAATTAAAATAACAATAAGAATAAAATAATATCCAGTCTTGCCTATCTGTGGTTTACTCCATGAAACTCTTTTCACTAAAATACATAAAATATGTATTAATACACAGTAAATAACTAACTAGTAACTATTCCAATTTAGAAAGCTTATTTATTTATTTGGGTAATTAATATATTACTACATAGTATAAAACAAAGTCGCTTTCTCTTTCCTTATGTATGATTAAATCTTTAAAATCACGAAACTGATTTTGATGCGGTTTTTGTTTAATATACAGAGTGAGTATAGAGGAAGGTTTATATTATGTATAATAACATCCATTAAATAGTGGAGAAATACTATTATTTTTGGGGTTTCCAATGTGATGTCTAAATAATTACATTTTTTCCATGTTTGCAGCGAAACGCAGGATGAACCCTACGAGATTTATCAAAATAATGTACACATTGAAAAGGTTTACAGAAAAGTCCGCGATTGTGTATGCCTATCTCTAATGGAACCCATATCATTTTTTTGGCATTTACTTTTTACGATAAATACTGGCGAATTTTCCAAGCGATTTTAACTAATACAGTATTAATCGTTATCCAATTTCATACCATAAATACATTGTTGATTTAATAAAGCTCTATATCGCCCTTTACAGCATATGATTAAAATGAATGTTTTCGAAGATATTACAGATTTAAAAATTGCTGGGCGTCGCGTTTGCGGAGGTACCGGTGGCGGGCCTCCGCGGGACGCTATGTTTTTTATATTTGCAATATAACGTTTATAGTTTTTCTGTAGTGTATTTAGTATTGCATGCGAAGCCAGGGCTGGTTGCTAGTAATTGACAAACGATTACTCGTATACCTAAACTTATACGCGCGCTTGGCGGTTTTGACGTTGCGACTTAGTATGAACAATTCTAACACAGGTTTTATTATTTATAAATAGGAAATACGTTAACATGTTCATAAATTTTATTTTTTTCAAAGAATAGTTTTTACAAGATAATAATTAGATTGTCGCTAGGGAACAAACCATGGATGATAAATAATTATATTTTAAGCAGTCTATTTACACTGTGTCTACCATCTGTCACAGCTGGATATATTATCAAGAAGAAGTATGAGCTTTCTTTAAAAAAAAAAAACGTTGTTCGACACTAGGAATTTCTCCTGTATCGTGGGTGCGTCTACAAACATATAAACTCACACACACAAACAGCCAGACCCGGAACAACTCCTTGTAGGTCATACAAATAGTTGTTAGGTGCGGGAATCCAACCCGTGACACGCAGTGCAGCAGTCAATAGCTTAACCATTGCGCTAACCGTGCATTCGAAGCAAAGCAAGTAAGCTTGAAGTCTTAGATGACGTTTTTTCAACTATTTTTGCGTATAAGAAAGAAGTAAAAATATATTTTTTTTGGTACAAATATGGTTTTTTTCCAACAGGTACTAAAGAGAGTTCATAAAAAATCGAAGTGGGACTAGGTACTAGGGCTTGTGCAGTTTCTTTTAAATCATTATAAACTAGTGTTTGATCGCAATCCCGCCTGAGGTAAGCATTGATGTAATCGTTGATGATAAAGCGTACTATTAAGAGTCTATTTACTCTACCCTAGAAGACACTTTAGTTGTGGTCAGACGGAAAGTCCGCCGCAGGCCAATTGTTCCACTCCTTCGATGTACGCGGTATAAAAGACGAGGCGAAACTCTTCGTCCGTATCGTAGAGTATCATATAAATGAAATGAAACACTTTTCATTGAAATGTAAAAAAAAAAACCTTTTCCCCTTTATCGACGAAGTTTACATAGAAGAAAAAATTAAAGAAGCCTACGCGATAGATCTTACATTGAATTTAGTATTAGGAGACAAAATAAAAATAATTAAACATCTCAAAAGAAAATATCTCAATAGTGGGTCTTCGAAGATAATAAAATTTCAAAGGACGCACTAGTGGGCCTTTGAAGACATATCAGTCTTCAGGGACCCACCAGTGGGTCTGTTTGGTGGGTCCTTGAAGCCCAAGCGGAAAAGATTGCAGGAGAAGTAAAATGGTGCCTCTAAATAATATTTTTTTTCAGAAATCACCAGGAGCACCAGAGCTCTTGGTGCGCCAGTCTGCAACGTTCTTTTCTACGTCAATGATATTGCTCGTCTATCCCTACCCTCGCCGATATCATACCTGGTCCGATCGTTCATTTCCTTTGTATTTCAAGCCCAGTATCAACACACAAACTTTTGAATGTGATTTTTTTCGCAAACTATTCTCGACCTTACTGCTTTATACTGAAGTTCGCCAACTTGATTTATTCCGCTACGGAAGTACTTTTCTATTGTTACTGAGTGCATTGAAGTTATTTCAAGTACCATTCGGTATTCGGTCTCGGACAGATATCTTGGGTCTGCTCTTGATACAAAGCCTTATATTCTCTGGGCAACATATCTCTCATGACATCAGTAAAGTTGTAGTTTCTAGTTTATTTTTGTTTTGTTAGACGTTATTTCTAGTGGATGGCACGAGGAAATACGGCCCACTGACACAAAGATGCTTTATTTTTGTTCTGGCCTCTCCGGCTCTGGGCAGGGTGGGCGTGTACTTGTACGTGTACCTTTTACTGACTAAAACCCACCTGTGTTTCTTCACTATTTTCTGCCACTATTAGCCTGTACCTTCCAGGGCTACGGTTTCTTTTTTAATCAACCCGCAACCCTGACCCAGGAGGTATCGGTCTTCGTGAACCCCGTCACGATGTGCTGACATCTCTTTGATGCGCGTGTGAAACAACGCGTCATCGACCCGGGGCTGGTCCTTACCGGGCGGCTAACTGCCCACTACTCGCCGCAGCCCGCGCAACAAACAGACAACAGCCGCGCCTGTGGTGGCCGGGAGTTCGCCTCCCGGCTACCACAGGCGCGCCTGTTATCTCCCGACCAAGGCGTCTCCCGCGGTGGCTATAGGCTTGAGGGCGCTGGGATTCCCGCTCCCTCACGCGCTCAAGTCAAGATACTCTGTGGTAGGCCATAACATCAACTTCCATCAGAAGTTACCGCCCACCAGACAAAGTCTTGCCGCCAAGCGATTTGTCGTGTTCCGGCTTGATGCCTTGTGAATCCGTACGGAGGATGGGTCTGAGCAGTTGTGTTACGATGTGTGCCGCGTACGATGCGCCACATGTTATTGTGTCGGGAACATGGTTGTGGATGGTCTCCAGATCAATCTCCTTCTGGCGCAGCATCATTTGAGATTTTTGGAAATGTGGGTTTCTTACGTAAACATGCTGTCGTGTAAGACAGGTAAGAAAAAAAGGGGAGGGAAACAAAGAATTTAATAAAACAATAGTAAAAGAATTAAAAACAGAAATGATGATGAATGATGATGAGTGATGTGAAAAGGAAATACATTTAAAAAAAAGGCAGCGGTTAGTTCCGCAGGGCACAGCAGCAGAAGTCACGGCTACAGAGGGCCTATCTCCACGCGACAGGCCAGGTTGAGGGTGGCAGTAAAGCGGCAGTGGCTCCGGGTAGCAGGAGTGGCGCCGGCAGCAGACACGACGCCGGCCGTACAATCACAGCGGTAGCAGAGGAACAACGGCAGCAGAAGGAGCCCCAGCAGCATGAGCGGCGCCCGGCAGCAGGCCACAGAAACAGCGAGTCAATTAGCACAGCACAGGTAGGAGGTGCAGAGGAGATACCCCCTCTCCGCGAGGGAGAGGGTACCCCTGGGAGGGCTCTGGAGGGAGTCTGGAGACAAAATATTTCACAAATTAATACAGTGTAAAAGCCGGACCGAAACTCAAAACTAAACTGTCACTGCTCAGCGAGGGCTTCCGAAGAGACCAATGTAAGACTAGATGAGATTTGACTCGACCCCTTCCCCCTCTTAAACATTTCACATAATTTATGGACGGATGGATATCGTAATTGTGTTTTTAGGAAGAATTTATTTATAATTCAGGCATTGATAAGTGCTAAGAAGTGTTTCTGTTGTTTACATATCTTTCATTTGGATTTTTTTTTGCAACGTAAACAAAAACATTTTTTTCCGTTCCTATTACCATACTATTAAAGTAAACGTTTTTTTTTTATATAAATTATAAACTAGCGCTTGACCGCAATTCCACCTGATGGTAAGCAGTGACGCAATCGTTGATGGTAAAGCGCACTAGTTTATTAAGAGCCTATTCACTCTAGCCTTGAAGACACTCAAATTGTAGTCTGACGGAAATACCGCCGCTGGCAAATTGTTCTAGTCCCTCGATGTATGCGGTATAAAAGAGGAGGCGAAACGCTTCGTCCGAATCGTGGTGTTAACAACGGAAAGGTGGAAACTTGCCATACGACGGGTCGTTTGATGGTGTAACTGGAGATGGGGGAACTAAATCATGCAATTCCCTCGCACACTCACCAAAATGAATCCTATAGAATACCGAAAGGCTGGCTACTCTACGCCTGTGCTCTAGGCTTTGGAGACCGTTTTGAGTTAAATCTGGGTCGCCAATCAGCCTCTTCGTACGCCTCTCCACTGAATCCAGAGTGGCCAGGTGATATTTTGGAGCACCAGCCCAAATGTGGCAGCAGTACTCCACACACGAACGGACCTGTGCTTTGTATAGCATTAGAAGCTGCCCTGGTGGGAATTACCGCCGGATCTTTGCGATAACGCTAAGTTTCTTGGTAGCTACCTTGGACTTAGACCCAATAAACCGCCCAAAGTTTAGGTTCAAGGACATCTCAACTCCCAAAAGCTGAAGGCGGTCGGTACACTCCAAGGATTCATTTCGAAAAGTAGGAGCCTAGGTGAACGGGCTCTTTTTGGCGGTAAAAAGACACGCATGTGTTTTGGCGGCATTGAATGCTACAAGATTAGCACTACCCCATTTGGAGACTGCCGGTAGTGCTACATTCGTACGCTCTACCATAGCCTCTCTTTTGGACCGGATTGATTCCCTACTAGCCCCAGCATCCGGCAGGTATCTCTCTAGAACTGTGCTGTCATCTGCATACCCATAGAAACTGGGCATCAGCAGATAATTAATATGCAGCAGGAACAGAGTTGCAGATAGAACAGACCCCTGAGGAACACCAGCATTAGTTGACATGGGCTCAGATGAGCATCCGTCGACAACAACTTTGAGGGAACTTTTAGTCAGGAAGTCTTTTACCCAGTCTGTCAGGCCAAGGGAAATGCCGTACGCTGGAAGCTTACTCAAAAGGCCAGAGTGCCATTCCCGGTCAAAGGCCTTCGAGACATCAAGGGAGACAGCAATCGTTTCCCCTTTTTCTCGAGGGCCTCGCCCACAAGTGAGTGACGTATTGTCACTGAGGAGATCGTTACCTTCCAGGTATGCCAAGAGGCGCGAGTTAACATACGCTCCATAATATTAAGTCATGGCCATTACCAAAGCGTCATCGCTGATCGCATCCATTACACAATACACTAAACAGCGATTAATGATCAAAATAAAAAATATTGGAAGTTTTTATGATACCATATTAGTCGAAGAACTGATGGCTGTTGGAGTACACCAGTCCTGAAGTGGAGAATATGGATCAGCAAGCGTAGTGTTTGAAGTACGGCCAACCAGCTACAGTCACCGACGTCCTTGAAAAGGTGGCTGGGATAGACTGGATGCAGGGTTTTGTTGGCGACAGGCAGAGTTGGTTCATTGTTTGAAATTCAATGAATCGCAATCACCAGTCAACCTATAAACAGTGTTATCATCATAATCAACCTTTTTTTATATCGTCCCACTGTTGGGCGCAAGTCTCCTCTCATTCAGAGAAGGATTGTTTCCTTCATCTTGTAATCAGTCATTGGTGGCCAAGATATACTTAGAAAGTACATATAACTTAGAAAAGTTACATAGTTACCGAACCTGCACACTCATACTTTAGAGGCTGGTGCTTTAACCACCAGGCCACTACGAAGCGATCGAAACAGGCTGATCCATGGTTAAACTTCCTCATATTAATGAGTTCATTCAGCTTTCAAAGTTTCGTTCATTAAATTTAATAAGTAAAAACATACAGGCGGGCCAGAGAAGTTACGTCCAAAAAATTTTTTACTTGCCTCGTGTTGAATCGTTTCTGAATCACCGTAGATATATTTTTCGACTTTTTCTTAGTTTTCGAGTTACGTTTTTTTTATAATGAATTTTTGCTATATTACGACCGCAACAGGTCCACAAATGTCTAAAAAAATAAGCAGAAGGTTTCGTCAATTTTTTTTTGTTACTGAATCTCAAGGAACTGTGTATTTATGCTTAAAATAAAGTCTCATAACTGTAATGGAGGATACTAAAAATTTACCTAAACTTGCAAGTTAATTCAGTTATCATTTAAAAGAGATGACTAAACGGCTGCCACAGCTCGGTTGATTGTTTAATGTTTAAAATATTCTTATAACTTTGGTAAACTAATAAACATAAAAAAGTTTTTATGCATTATTTTGGTTTGACATAACAAGATCAGGGAGAATCGTAAATTCGTTCTATAAGTTCTTTTCTACCTCATTGGAGATGTTTAGTTCAATTACCTAAGCTATGTGCTTAGGTAATTGAACTAAACATCACCAATGAAAAACAATTATCAATAAAATCGTCGCAGACACCCTAGCGCCTAGATAGTTCATAGCAATGTCCTTGTTTGTTGTGCTTTGCAGTTTGGTTGTTGCAAGTTGCGGGGTCTCTTCCATACTGCAGTTTAGCCTGTCATTTGTGTGGTCCACCTCGGTGTCGAAGTTGATCTTAATACAGTCGAACTGCGGCATGGCCGTGCCTTATGCAACTCCATAAAAACAATACATTTTACATATCTATTCACATAACGAGTAACTCATTTGTCGAGTCGACACAATTGGTGCAGTGGCTGAGCGATCGACTGCTGCGCCGTGTGTCGCGGGTACGATTCCCGCACGGAACAAATATGTGTATGGCCTACAATTCCGGGTCTGTTCCGGGTCTAGCTGTTTGTGTATGTGAGTTTATATGTTTGTAAACGCACCCACGATACAGGAGAAATTCATAGCATGGGGCAAAAAAAACTCATCTCTTTTTTCTTATAATTATAAACTAGTACTTGACTGCACTCCCGCCTGATGGTAAGCAGAGATGCAATCGTTGATGGTAAAGCGCGCTAGTTTATTAAGCCCATTCACTAAAAAAAACTGAGTGGAAGACGACAGATGAACGAGGTGATGCAATGTTAAACCCAACAACACGACCAACGATGCTGCGCCAGAGGGAGATTGATCTGGAGACCCTCGGACCCTGTCCCTGCTCAGACCCACAGGGTAATTACGTAACACACTATCAGTAGTAATGAGTTTCATTTTGACAGTTCAACAACATTCATTGCGGTATTTGCGTTCATGAACAGACGCGTTGCTCGAACATATGGAGCAAAGGATTAGCAATCTGCTTCAAAATTATTCCAATTGATAGTACCTAATAGTGAGTTACGCAATTAGAGTGCTGTCCTCCGTATCTCTAATTTCAATGCGTGATCTTCACAACTTGAAACAGCTAACCCTGAAACAGATTTTCTTTTATTAGTCCTCTGAATAAACATGATGTTAAATGCAAAGATTCCATCTAAACTAATTCAGAATATTAGCTATTTACATAGGTAAGGAGGTAATGTAATCAGAAAGTGTGATGTTATCTTTAGATTAGAAAGAGAATAGTCTCAATTTTGCATAGATATGAATGTGTAAGAATACCCAGGTAGCGAGGCTAGCTATAAGGATATTCCTTATTATATAATACCCAGGTAGCGAGGCTAGCTATAAGGATATTCAAAATTTGCGAATGGCTCCGTTTCACAAACTAAGTTAAATTTAAGTTAATTGCATCTTTTTTCTTCTATTTCATTAAGAAAAGGATAGAAGATATGTTAGATTAGACCTGTCAAATTAGTCCGCTCCTGACGTAAATGGACTTACTTACTACGCCTCTAAACTCTCTACGGAGTAAGTAACTTAATTTGAGAGGATTAAAGTAAAATCTTATCTTCTATCCTCTTCTTAATGAAATAGAAAGTAAGACATGCACTTAACTTATAATTCGTTTAGTTTGTGAATTTAAATTAAATTAAATCGACCGGCGCCATTAAATCGACAATAACTATCACTAAAGTTATCTGTAAAATCTACCTAGCCCATTCCGCCATATTTGGATGGGCTTCCAGACAACCCAGCTTCAGCTAAAGACGCCAATTTTATTTGCAGAGCTTCTGTACCTAAACGGCAAAATCGGAACACCATACTTACTAGGAGTGCACTGTCCATCTGGCTGTCTATCTCATGAACATGATAATTAGACAATTGAAAATTTCACAGATGATGTATTTAGAAAGAAAGAAAATGTATTTTTTGTGACTTGTACAGGAAGACCATAAAACTAAATTAAAGACAATTAGAAATAAAAACAAGTTATAATTTATAAAAAAAAAAATAACAAAAATTCAGAAAATCCTTTAAGAGGTCAACAGGGTCTTATCTCAGGAGAATGCTTCGATATTTAAAGTAAAGTAATTGACGCGGCGTTGGCTGCTATAACAGAAGTACCTACTAAAGTCAGAGTAATTTTATTTTTGTATAGATAATGGTACGGAACCCTTCATGCACGACCTCTTGACCTCGATCCATAATTCAAAATACCTTCCAAATTCATATTCCGATCTCTACATAAAACCAAGAATAAAAAATTTCCCTGCCGAGTGGTATGAGTATAAATTCATCACAATTTGGCCCCCGACTGTCACAGACCGTATTTTATTGAGCCACCCTCTTCAAACTAAACCTTTGTTTAATATTTGCCTCAGCAGTCAAAGCGTTTGAATGAGGGCTACTCATTTCCTTTTTATATATTTAGTTTGTTCTCTTTATAAAAAATGTGTGTTGGTTACTTTATTTTAAATGTTTGCGTCACCACCTTCTTCTTTTTGTCGATGATACGATTGGGACCTGTTGGCCCAAAGCTCTGCTACTTCCACAGCGTCCTCATCATTGGCGGTGCTTTGGGCAGAGAAAAAGGCAATTTGACTGTTTCTAAAATCAAAATCTAGTCATTTATTCCAATAGGCTTAGAATCTCAATTTTTTGAACGTCAATATTATATAAAACAGTCCCCCCAAAACGCCTGCTCTTTGCCACTTCATAGTTCTTTTGCTGGGAATAAGAGGTGGCGCAACCAACTCCCCAGCAACACAGCTCTTTGTTCAATTAGAAAACCTCCACTTGTACATAATACTAGGCATGTAAAGTAACTAACATTACAAGACTTGGAAAATTGAAATAAATGAACCTAAAATTAAAAACGTAAGTATAAACTCACTACCTACATAAAAGCCTTTATTAATAAAGAGCGTGGCAGCATACATATTTATGCTTGGTTCAGAAAATAAATAATTCAAGAACTCACACAATCTGTCAGTAAGCTAATTCTGAAGAAAGAACACAAGCATTGTCTTGAGTTAATCAGAGCGAATAATCTTTAATGGAATATTACGCATTTGAACAGGGGTTGAATTTTACTTGTATTTTAAATGCATTAAAAGGCAAGTCTTGCATAAAAGAGGGTATCTTGTTAGTAAAAGATACCAAGCAATACAATGAATTATAGACCTTTTGCTGCTTCCTAGCTAGTAAATTGCTTTAAAATTGAAATTATTCGAACAGCTCGTTTTTGAAGAACAAATAAATGCAGTATGTTAGAGACTTGGCACTATAGTAGAATACCACAAGACAACGCCGACTAAACGAACGTCAGTGTATTACTTTTCTGACAGCGTAGGCAGCCGAACCGTAAGTCGTGGTGGAAAACTGGTTAAAACACAATGTTTTAAAACACCCAGGTCAGGCAAGTACAAATTTAACTTTTCTAAGTTATATGTACTTTCTATGAAGGTCACAAGGTGGAGGAAAAGATCTTGAAGAAACCTGGACTTTAAGACTGAAATTGCCAACCCGCGTTGAGCAAGCGTGGTGATTAAGCTCAACCACTCTCTGTATGAGAGGAGGCCTGTGCCTAGCAGTAGGACGACAAAAAGGTTGATGTTGAGCCAATCGAACTGAGCCGTCCTAGTAGTAGTTTGAACTAGGGTTGTAACGGAGCTTCGCCTTCGCTTCCGTTACTGTGGAAGTTCCGCAAGAAATCACATCTTCGCTTCCACCTCCGACTCCGCAAAGTTTTTGCGGAGTTATAACGGGTTTATTTATGTATTTATAAAGTAAATAACGCGCGAGCTGCGACGCTCGACAACCGTCGGCCGGCCGCATTTGAGTACGAAATGGTCAAGAATCAACTAGTGCGAGACGGGAATGCGGCAAACACAATTTGTTTCTCCTTAATTTTCATTACTAGAAGGTAATATGTTTTTACTAAGTGTACTACTATTAATGTACTTATTTGAAAATAAAATGTTTGTTTTAATTATCCATAAATTTCATTTTTTCTATATCTACCTTCACCCCCGTTAACCACCGCATTCGCGGAGGTGAGAATCGTCGCGTCCGCATCCGCCTCCGCCTCCGCTAACAAGACCTCCGTTACAACCCTACTTGAACATTACTAAGTTTTTACAAATATACAAAATACATTCTTCTAAGATATAAAGAGACGGCAGAGTTACTTTAGATATCAATTTGTTTCTAAAAGACTCGGGAGAAGCCATTTTATAGATTCCGCGGATTGCCCTATTTTGTAAAATGAAAATTGAACCTACATCAGCTGCCGATCACCCCAGCAGAACACTGCAAATAAGCAAAGTATACTAACTTAGCTGTGGCTAAATCTGTCAATCGCCTTATTTTTCTTACTGCATATGCTGCTGAACTTAATCTGAGCTCTATAATCTACCTACCAGCTCTAATGCGTAAACTAGTTATAATTTTGAGCCTAAAATAATTCCCAGGAACGTTTCCGTTATAGTACCTAGTTTTATGCCCAAGTTTGAAACCCTTGAACTTTGAGTGGGGGTTGCGGGTTGTTTAAAAAAGAAACCGTGCCCCTGGCTTACAGGCAAGAGAAGAGACACGGGTGGGATTGAGTCAGTAAAAGCCTGACACGCCCTTCCGCTCCGACTAGAACGGGAGAGGTCATTTGATGATTTTCCATCCCAAAAAAAAAACCCTTAAACTTTAGATATGTTTTTTATTGGTTCGCAATAAGCAAATGGTTATTAACTGAAAACCGATTCAATTCAATTCTTGATAAATTGCCTTTGTGGGAGAGACGCCACAATTTTGCCAAGAACACGTGCGAATGATTAATAAACCATCAAATACTGGAGAGTATTTAGCGACAATTAAAATAATAATAATATATTTCTTCTTAAGTTAAAGTAAAATATTTCTTCGCAGATTGACAGACAAGTAGTAAGATTACGATCATCACGGAGACAAGTAACCTGGGATCCAAAGCTAGAATCAAGCACCAACCAAGTTTCCAAAATGGCGATGACAGAGGGGTGAAATTAATTAATTTAAAATAAAAGTTCAGGCTTCTTCCGCAGAATGCTTTGTGAGTTCCACTGAAGTGTGGAGACTAGATCCATAATAGGGATGTTTCCTGGGTAAAAAAAAAATCTATGTAGTCGGTCATTTAGATTATAGAAAAATATTGGATATGTATATTTTCTTTTATCAAATTAATAAAAAATTGACAAATATAAAAGGCATCAAAGATCAGGAGCGGCTAGTGACGTCACTGCTCGCTAAAAAGTGTAGCGTGCAGTGACATCACACGAGTTTTCAACGCACTGTGCCGTCTTCATTTTTGTTTATATGAAAAAAGAAAACATACGTGTCTATTTTTTTTTTAGAAATCTGACTGACGGACTAATTAGTTTTTTTTAGTCAAGTCAAGCAGGGAAAGTT
Source organism: Sesamia inferens (assembly GCA_037179545.1). Taxonomy (NCBI): domain Eukaryota; kingdom Metazoa; phylum Arthropoda; class Insecta; order Lepidoptera; family Noctuidae; genus Sesamia; species Sesamia inferens. Next base: position 30,688,489 of record CM073929.1, read on the forward strand.
TATGGGCATAACTGAAAACCATTTCTTATTAACAGTCAGTACCCGTAAGACATCCGTTTTCTTGTCTATGTTTTAAAAATGAGGGATGAGTTTTCAGAGAATAAAATTATATCCGATAAGTTAACCATGATTTAAGGGACGTCGATATTATATATTTGAAATAGGAAAGGCCCAAGAATTGAGCCCTGAAGCACGCCATCTTAACGCGGGAGCCTGAAAACGTCAACGATATGCAGCTTGCATGTCTTAACCTGGGAATAAATTTAATATTTTAGACAGTTTTTCGGTACAGAACAGTCAGACGTAAATATTATTCTACGGATTTTGATAAAATCAGCCCTAACAAAGTATATTTATTTCTCTTTCTTAGCAACCAATAAATTACTAAAAAGATCGAAGCCTTTATTTTGTATTATAATGAATTTCAAAACGGGTACTCTCCAATTGGCTATCTGCCCGCTTTCACATCTATTGAATTTATCAAATCTGACAGCTACTTTAATTAATTCTTACAATTTAATCTTAAATTCTAAGTCCTAAATTGCTTAAAACAATAAATTATTGCTTTTGGTTGGTTCCATCAATTTTATTCGCAGTATATAAGTTTCAAAAAAATAACAAATTTCTAACTTTTTCAGTGTGAAAAAGTTATACCTTCATACTTTTTTATATCTTTCGTCTGTTAGTTCAAGCTTCGAGTGTAAACTGCAGAACAAATTCACCCCGGTTCGTTGTTTTAGCATTATGTTTCCATCTGAAACCTTACCTAACTTGGAGGAGTTTGAAAGTTAGTTTTGTAAAGACTTCTGAACAGTATTCATTTATGAAACCGTCGCATATTTTATAGCTAGGTATGACGTTTTTTGGTGTATTGTTAAATATACTAAAGATTGAGTTCCAGTAGTGGAGGTTGGGTGATGCTTGATTAGGTATCTAGCCACTCTGTGTCTTGGAGAACATGTTAAATAGTCGAATGGTTCGGAACGGGTCTCAGGTGACATTCCTAGATCTTTGGAGGTAGGGATGGGTAATTAGGAAAAAATATGACAACTACTCTTATCATCTTTTGATCGAGTTTGTTCCGCCACTTCTTCTTCCCAGCGAAAGCACTAGGAAGTGTCGAAAGGCAGACGTTTTGGGGGACTGTCTTATGTAATACTAGCTTCGCGTTTTTTTATATGCCCCGCTTCTATTGGTCGCAGGGTGATGTTATAAATGGCCTAAAGCCCTTTTGGATTAATGGACTACCCAACGCAAAAATATTTTTAGGCCCCGCTGTTCCTTAGATTAACGCGTTCAAACAAACAAACTCTTCAGCTTTATATATTAGTATAGATTGACGTTCAAAAAGAGTTTGATTCTCAGCCTAATTTGAATAAATTACTTTTGATTTGATTTGAAGACTATCGTATTTAGTGTTGCACAGTACCGCCAATTTGACCTCGATAGATAACCCAATTAGTTTGGTAGGTGAGATTGCCTATCAAAGGACAGCTCAATATAAAATACTGCATATTCTGTACATTAATATAACTTCACGCGGAAGAGGACAAGCGAAACCACAGCACCCCTAAAAGTCTTTCAACACAATAACCAAACACCAGAATCATCATCATCATCATCATCAACCTTTTACTATCGTCCCACTGCTGGGCACAGGCCTCCTCTCATACAGAGAAGGATTGAGCGTAATCACCACGCTTGCTCAATACGGGTTGGCGATTTCAGACTTAAAGTCTAGTTTACCTCAAGATGTTTTCCTTCACCTTGTAATCGGTATTAGTGTCCAAGATATACTTAGAAAGTACATATAACTTGGAACAGTTACATTGGTACTTGCCTGACTTGGAATCGAATCCGCACACTCATACTTGAGAGGCTATTGTTTTAACCGCTAGGCCACCACGACCTACCTAACACCAGAATATCAACTCGAAATTCGTATAACAATCCACATATCTGCATACGAGTATATGAACCAATTAGTAAGGTAATTTAATTAAAGAGAACATAATGAATATAAATTTTAAGGGTGTAGGCGTCCGCCTCACGATCTCTTTGATTACCATATTACATAGACGCTGATGAGGCTGGCTTTTAAAGAACAATCACGACTTTGAATGTAGACGTTATTATTAATTTTTAGGAGGTGGCAAGTTTTAATAGGATGTTATCTATTTGCAGTATCATCATCGTCGTCTGCGTTAATCCCAGTCGCACCCGAAGCTTTTTTTTTCAGCTTTGGAGTCTAGGGTCTGCTTTACCAGTCTTAACTGTTGTTTTCGGCTAAACTTCGATATTTTCAGTGTAGCGACTGCCGTTTGACCTCCACAACCCGAAGGCAATATCGAAGCATTGTAGTTAGAGCAATTATTGGACTTTTGAGGGCTTCAACAACCCCTAACGGCTACTATTAGATGTTCGTATGGCAACCGGGATCAACAGCTTAACGTGCTTTCTGAGGCACGGCCAGACCAGTGCAAATATCCATATGAATATATACATACAATATATGCATACAAATATTTGCACTGCGCCTCCTTGCGTAGCGGCCGCGTTTTAGGATGCTACAGTATATGTTTATATAATAATAAATCTTATGAGGTACTTGCTAATCTCTGGAACTGCCGGTCAGAATATAGAAAAATATTTTGCATTTGGTAGCACAATTCTTAGGGGCTATAGGCTACCCAAAATCACTCTAGGACTCCAATGAACCAAACAAAATGAATAAAAATCCTTAAACTCAAAACGCAAAAGTGAAGTAAAAGCGTGATTGGACGATGCGATGCGACAAGGTTTGGGGACCCCATCTGACCTCAAAGTCGTTACGATATCAAGGATAAGAAAGAAAAAAATAGTCACATTCTTTACGATTAAGTATTTATATGAGGTTTCGCAGTGTTTGCAAAAATTAATACCAGTGTATATGTAGTGGATCCACAGTTCTTTTATGTCTGATATAATAGCGATAGCTATGGTTTTTAAAATTATTTTGTTATTAGGTTTCTACTTTTAACAAGTCTGTTAAAATCATGGTAATATTTATTTTCATACATTAAGGTCGTTGCGGGTTTGCTACGGTCTGAGCTAAATTAATTGTATATTTAGGAACTGTGCCTTTTCAGAAAATTATTTAAATAATTTTTAGGCTACACAACTCAGGATCACTAGAGGAAGGTTTCTTGATGTGTAAAGTATGGTCACCAATCCACGGAGCGACCCCAGCAAGCGTTGTTGATTCCTGAACCATTTAGCCACGATCCCTTCAACAATAACTCAATAGTTTAACTATTGTTACCAAATAACTCATCCATTCTCTTAACGCCACAATCCAAAAAGTCTCATTAGAGACCATAAACACTGGGCCAGTTCATTACGGCCAGTTATTGAAAGTCAGCGGGATTACAGCCAAACCCTCGTATCCCTTACTACATTACACTTTCATATTATTATACAAAAGCTCATGTCTTAGAACAGTTGGCTCTTCTAATTGGTCCACTCTCGTCTAATAACTGTACTGCTGTTTAGAGATGACGATTTACTTTCGGTGAATTAGAGTTTCTTCTTAGTCGTTCCAAACTTCAACGTGATCCATTAACCACAAGACGTCATGCTGGTCATATGCGTCACATCTAACATTCAACAGAATCTCCTCAGCTCCTGTCCACCATGTCATCGGTTCATCGTGTGGAGTAGAATACTTTAACATATGAGAGAAAAAGTATTATATACATTGGGAATACTTTTATACTTACTACATATTATCATCGATAGAATAGCTTCAATCCTACCACTGTTTATTGATGTGGTCAGTTTTAAATCCCACTGAGAATAGAATTATTTCCCACATTAGTGCATTAGACATGCCAATAAAAATATAACCATAAATCAATATACACACAATTATTAAAATCAGGCTAAGAATATGTACTTTTAAACGTCAATACCTCAAAGGATAGCCCCGAAATGTCACTTTCACTGGAAAGAACAAGTTGTGCAAAAAAAAAAAAATCATCAGCAGCACACATTACAAGAAACAGGATATTAAATAATTTGGCTTATTATAACGAATAATTACGTAAATATACCAACACAATTTTTGCTCCACAAATCAAATCGTATCGTCCCCGTTTCGTAAGCTGTGGCCGGACTCGGAATCTCATTAACAGCAGGGCGTGTCCATGTGACGTGTTCACTACGAGATCTTATTATTGGACATAACCACTTAATTCGCTTACTTGATTGCTCTGAAATGATACTGTAAGCAGCTGCGTGGAACTGCTTTGCTGAATATAGTGATATGGCGATATTGTTGTAGCGACAAAGTTATTTGTTAGATGTGGATGTTTAAGTTATGTGATAGGTAAAAAATAGTTAAGGACTGACACAGACGATAGGGATCAAAGAGTAGCCTATGCCTAGCCGAGCGTATTAAATATTGTTGATGAAATAATAACACAAATTTCGGAGGAAAACCCACCAAGACTTTACCAGAACTTGAAATTATAATCAGGTCCTTATGTTCAATTGCGCTTGTGAACCAACATTTTAAAATTTGAATCATCATCACTTAGATTAAGTGCAATCACAGTCGAGCTTACCTTATCCTTTCTGTTCACTCAGTTTTTTTTAGTGAATAGCAACGATTACATCACTGCTTACCATCATGCTGGATTGCAGTGAAACAGTAGTTAATAGCTCTAATAAAAAATAACAAACAGATTAAAAATACTTTAGTTCCTGTTTGATTCATGGGTCCATATTTTAAACCCACTTTTCACAATCACAACCAATCAAAAGACACCATACGGTGCCTTCGTAAACTGCCTACCTACAAACGTTATACCCGAGAAATCCTTCGCTTCTTAAACCCTTTTCCTGCTGGCATGGACAAACTGCTATCATAAATTATAGGACTAACGCTTGCCAGATATATCCCTGTGAATACACGTGATGTTTTAGTGTCAATTCTTATTTTCGTCGCACATAAATTATTTTTTGTAGATCATAGTTCATGTTGGTAATCGGAGTCCATAGAGTTTTAGGCAAACGTATATAGGGAAAAAGTTAATTGTTGGGTAGGTGCGGCATGGTAATAAACATCGAAAATGAATCTAACAGCTTTAAATTTCGAAAAGGGATCAAAAATATAGTTATCTTTAGGAGAGTACTTAATTTTTGGTATGACTATATCCCATATTCAAGGACTCACTCCTTCTCATCGCGAAGAAGCCTGTGTCTCAGGAGTGCGGACATTATAGACTGATTATACATATCCCAAAAATGTACTTATGCATATCCCAAAATATAATGAAGAAAAACGAAAGGTTTGCTGAATATGGGGCTTCTACCTTTTCAAATGTATCACATTTCTCTCATCATAATGCACCTACTCAGCTATCAACTTTTCATCTCCCATATACTCGTTCAGCAGCCTCCTACCATGTGAGAAAAAGGAATACAAAAGTTGTACTATTTTATTATTTTGCACTATTACTTTTAAAATTATTAAACAGGTCGTATAACCTTATTATGATTTGTTACTGGTCTTAAAATAAAACAAAAAACGGCTTGACAACGAAATGTCACTGTCATGGATAGTGCCATGTCACGAAACAATGTTACGTTTGCCTTATTTACTAAGTTTGTTACTATGTATCGAATTATCATTTTGTTACAACTACATAGACGATGTTACTGAACTCAAAGCTAACAATTTGGAACGAAGATTAAGAAGAGAAAAAGCTAGAAGACCGAGAAGGCCGAATGTACGGAAAAGTCCGCTTCGCCAAGAAGATGATGACAGGAGTCCAGTCGAATTTGATGTGGCCAGTTTCATTCAGCCTGATGTAGACAACTTGGAAACAGATGAAGCCTTTATAAGACACAAGACTAATAAACGGTTAGTCTCGCGTTTACTTTTTGATTGGCCTATCCGGATCGTATATCCCCTGTTATCTATACGATCCGGAAAAGCAGTTGCTTTAAATTAAAGTTCATGAGCTCACAATACACAATCGTAACCAAGCTCATGAATGCTCAACCGTTACAATCATAACATTTTGTGCAGAGGTTTCCAAATAAACAAGAATTTCGGAAAATTCCACCCCTAAGGGGATGAAAAGGGGGATTTAATTTGTATTAGGAATCCCATTCCTTTAGACGGAAAAAAGATAGTAATGAATCATTTTAGTTAGTTGTTTTAGTATGCAGGAGAATTGCATGGCATAATTCCGCCATCACCGTTCCAACGATGTTCCAACATCGGACGACCAGTCGTACAGTACGAGTACGTTATTGACACCACTATAATCCGGATGAAGCGTTTTGCATAGTATTTTGTACTGCTTATAGCCTGTCTGGTTTCCCGTCTAAAGCCAGTGTGCAAAAAGGCTCTTAATAAACTAGAGCGCTTTACTGTCAACGATTGCTCACTGCCCTACACCCTTATGGATTCATCATGTTTGTCTCTCTGACATAACCACTTTTCTCCAAACTATTGAAACTTGGTACTTACTTACTTACTTAGATATATTCTGTGAACCATATTAAGATGAATTCATCTTGATACGGTTCACAAAATATATTATATATACCTAGGTAAATAGTTTTTTTTTCTTCATCAAACCCAAATGTGTGGGATATCTATGGATACCTAGGTCTTCAGAAAGGATGATGAGGTTTATGATATATTTAATTTTTTCTAAACTGGAGAGTTTGCGGGAGAAAAACTTCCAATATGGTAAAATGTGCGGTACGGTTCGGTCCGCAGATAACGAAATAAAATAACGATGAAAAGTTTATTTTAAATAGCTAACGAGCGTAGAGAATAATTTAATTAATTAATGTAATGTTGTACGTAGTTTAAGAGGTAAATTTCTTAAGAAATAAGCAGCACCACTCAGATCTTAATTTGGTCTTATCCTTATGTATTTTATTGTGCGTATTTAAATAATTTATTAAATACATATGAGTTTGGTGAGGGACACTCTGGTCGGGAGACAACATCGAACTCCCGGCTACCGTAGTCGCGGGTTTGCGGGCAGCAAGCAGGGAGCAGATCGCCGCCCGGTAAGGACCAGGCCCTGGTCGACGAAGTGTTGTTTTACGCTCGCCTCAAAGAGATGTCAGCACATTGTGACACGAAGACCAATGCCTACAGATTTTCCGATATGGAAGTATTACTTGGCCTCTGCTGTTCTCCTATGCCCTGTATGCTTTGAAATCATTCTAATATTTTATTTTTCAGAAGATGGACTCCAAAAACCTTTGATCTTGCCTCTGTCATGAAAAGCGACGACAGTAACAACAAAATGGAAAAGGCTCCAGATTACATGAGTATAGGTGATAGTCTTCCAGAACTGAACATGAGTCCAAATCTCTCCAAGGATATGTTGAACGAAAAACACTTTGGTTATAATCCACTGGATGATGAAGGTGGAAAATATAGACATGAGAAATTCAGAAACATTTACAAAGATGACCTGATGCTTATGAATCAGAATGGGATACACACTCAAGAGAAGAAATGGTAAGTGCTCGGGGTATAGTCGATGGCTTAACCTAAAGATCAATTGTCGTAATTTTAATATTCGATATCAAGGCGACAAAGAAATGTAAAAAATATGACAAAATTTGGGGAAATTCGAGGACTTTTTCAGTAAATGAGACTGAGCTTAGATTGTAAATGTTCTTAAAATTACTAGTGGCCCCTCTGATATACAAAATGCGATTTAACCGCCTGTGGCAAAAAATTTGACGCTTTACTGTAAAGAATATAGGGGGCATAACAGTGGCGAAGGGTGAAATTTTGACAAAGGGAAGCCGGTCCAAAAAAATAAACACTTAAACACTTACCTACTGTAGGATATCTTGGAGGAGGTCTTCAGATAAGAATAATATCAAAAGCCCCACCTTCACCATACAAAAAAGGACTGATGATTTTATAACAGTGTCTTTCAAGTATGATAAAAGCGGCTTTGAGAAAAGCCTTTTTCGGCTTGCATCTCCATACCACACATGCATACTTGTTAGTAAGTACTAAGTTAAGTACCTATTGTTAGGGAATAAGAGTCAAGAAAAAATAAAATAAAAAATTACAAAAATAATAAAGTGTTAAAAACCGAACCACACAAACACCGATCCAAAACCAACAAAAACAAAAATAAAGCAAATTATACACAATCACAACGTTATTTATATTCTAATGCAATGTGTCTTGTTTTGAAATTTTGTCGTGTTTCCTTCTCGTAGTGGCGTGGTTTCTTTGTCTCTTTCTAATAGAGGAGAGGAGAGAACTGCAAGCCGTTTGACATTAGCCTATATTTATCAAGTTTTACCGACGGTTAGCAAGCATTAGAAAGAGATGGTCTGACACGCTCTGTCTCTTTTCGCCTCATAGTAAAACGTTGACCGAGGTAAGCCGTGATTCCTCGAGTTGCCTTCAATGTAAAGTACCAAAAATTGAAGCGCTGATTAATTTACGACTATAAAATGAAATGTGATACTTAGGGTATTGCTAAGAATTACTATTGCTATTGTAAATCGCGCAGGCATTTGATTAATAATACTTTGTTAATGAAATAGAATGTAAATACTTTTGTATGAATATGGAACTGATTTTTGAAAGGTAACCCGATGGGAATCGGCTTGTATGGACTCTTCGCCACTGGGGCATAATCGCTACACACTATCAGCCTCTAGAGACGAGATTACTAACAAATTTGGTGGCACCATGCCGGCTACGGCGATAAGGCGTTGTATGCATAACATCTGTCACGTTCTGCGATCAAAGCCGTGAGCTGTTGTACACGTCATTTGTGTTGGATGTCAGTTCGTAGTGCAAACGGTGTCTTGGTTTGTTAGTTAGGTACTGATTGTGCAGAGAATATTTCCAGTTTAGTGGTGTTTGATTGCACGATAAACGCAGTGGTTCAGCTATTGACTGTTGCGCTGCGTATCGCCGGTTCGATTCCCGCACAGAACAAATATTTGTAAGACCTACAAGAAGGTTTTCCGGGGATGGCTGTCTGTGTATGTGTGTTTATATGTTTGTAAACGCACCCACGATACAGGAGAAATTCATAGTGTGGGGCAAGGTTTAAAAAAATATCAGGTCAATTTATATGAAGAAAATAAAAACAATAGTAAATAATATGAATTATTACTATTAAGGGTGGAGGACCGATATTATTTAGCTTAAGATATTAGTAGCAAGGATTTCCTAAATTGATCTTGAAAATGACTCATGTATAGAAATACTCCTTTAGTCAAAAAATACCTACCAAATAAAATACCAATACAACCTAAATCAGAGCTTCTAAATGTCAAGTCTACATAGGAACATAAAAAAGAAATATTATACATAGAATCTCCTTCAATTGAAGACTGTCAAAAATATAAACTATTTCTTTGTTGCAGCAGCTCCCTGAAAACGTTAAAGTTCCCGTTTTTTTCCCATAATAAATCAGAGCCGTTGAAGCCTAAGAAAGCAAAGAAGAGGAAACTCTTCTTCTTTAACTCCAAGAAGGAGGCATCGAAGATAGATTTTAATCAGATGAACGATGACACAATGATACCATACAGAACGAGACGGTCCTATGAACAGAGACTTTGTCCGGCTTGCAAGAAGATATTCCAAGCCCACATGGAGCATAACAGACCCAAGAAAAATCCCACTAATATAATCCACAATAGCAGACAGTTTTATCAAAATACTTTACCCGATGCAACTTTAAAAGAGGAAGTCAAAGATTTCAGAACAAATAAAATATCTAACATTGATAAACAATACAGAAAGAAAAGACAATTTGACAAGGACCGGCAGTTGAAAGAACTCGAAGAAGTACAGAGAAAAATAGACGCTGTGGAAATTCGTGTCCCTCATTTTGAAAGGCCATCTGAAAAGGACATCGTGTATGATTAAATATAGTTCCACTAATAATACATAGAAGTCTCAGGACTAATAGTCGTGTAGTGTGTTTTAAATTTTAATAAAAGTTATTGTTACTTACATATTTTTATTTCAATTCAGTAGATAAGTAATTTGTGTTTTTTTTTTTTTAATAATTATAAACTAGCGCTTGACCGCAGTCCCGCCTGATGGTAAGCAGTGACGCGATCGTTGATGCTAAAGCGCGCTAGTTTATTAAGAGCCTATTCACTCAGAAAAACTGAGCGAATAGGAAGGAAGACGGCAGTTGAGCGAGGTGATGCAATGTTAAACCCAACAACACGACCAAAGATGCTGCGCCAAAGGGAGATTGATCTGAAGACCCTCCACGCCCATAATCCCAACACAACAACATTAGGCGCATCGTACCCGGCACACATCGCAACACAACTGCTCAGACCCGTTCTCCGTACGGCTTCACCAGACATCATGCCGGAACACGACAAATCGCTTGGCGGTAAGGCTTTGTCTGGTGGGTGGTAACTTCTGCCGGCGGTCGATGTTATGACCTTGATGCTCATCTGCCTTTTTCCTAACAATGCCTTTTCTTGGTCGTATCTCTTCCTCTCAACATTATGTACATACATAATATATACAACCTATAATAATTAGCAATGATAACATTTAAATAATTAGACAAACTAAAATTTTAATACTAATATTTTAGCTTTAGTTACTATTTTTCAGAATTTGTCGAGTGTAAGACGGTTTAAAACTTTTATTCGTATTCCACATTATTTTTAACGAACAGTAAAATAATACTGCAACGTTTATTCCTAGTACAAGTCTTGGTAAAATGAGAAATGGCGCACAATTTCCCGATGCAATATATCGGGCCTCTCCGTCATTGTCTCTGATGGAAATACGATTTTTCCATCGCCTTCGTTGCAATATGCATAGTTTTTAAAATATTTTAAAGAGATTCCACTTCTCAAGATGCAAATTTTGTGTAAGAAACGTCTCACCTCTAACATTTGTTAAGAGATATGAGTACATCATTTTTCTTACTAAGTGGTATCGTGTTAGCCAATTCATGGGTTTCTGATGAGATACAGACAGATGTCCTGAGAGTCCTTTTTATTTACGGCAGCTGTTCAACTGACGGCATGAATGATATTCAATAAATTATATGTTTGGAACTGTAACCAATAAGGTATGATCCGAATTGCTCGAAAGGCGCTTAACACATGGCACCGCGTACCGCCTCGATAGGCGGTGAAGCGGATCTCATGTCGCATTGACCTCTATTAAATCCATAGAGCCTGACATACATACAAAGACCGACCGTGAGGTCGAGCGGTACTCAAGCCGCCATCGCCCCTCCGCGCTGCCGTCCGCGTGGTAGAGCAGTGCCTCACACACGGGGCGCCTCATAACTGCGCGGATCAACGTGGGTGCAGAACGAAAATCAAGAGATTCTTGCCAGTGTCTGTGAACAAACTGGTCACAACCGTGTTAAATCCATCCACGCGGAGAGGCGCGTAAACCGCCTTATCGCGCGGAGCACCGCTACGAAATCCGCTTTACCGCCTGTTCGCGGCGGTACGCGGTGCCGTGTGTTATTGGCCTAACTAAGCTAGGGCACCACGACCTTGGGTGCGGTGGCTAAGGAAGCGACCGGCCCGATGCCTTAAGGTTCCTGCACACGGTGCCGTCGCCGTGCCGCTACCGCCCGCGTAATACTGTTTGTTTTATTCCATTGCCTGCCGCATACGAACGTAACAACCAATGTAACAGTCAATCTCTCCTTAGCAGATATACTTGTGCGCATTACGCATATTTGTATTTTGCAATTTCTTCATCACTACATATTATAAAACGAAGTCACTTTCTCTTTCCCTATGTCCATTTGTAGGATCTTTATACAACTTCGCAACAGGTTTTGATGCGGTTCTTTTAATAGATAGAGTGGACAAAGAGAAAGGTTTATATGTATAATAACATCCATTAAATAGTAGAGAAATACTATTATTTTTACATGCTTTTTATTAGCTTCACTTGTGTATTTGCTTGTTTGTTTGTCGTCTCTAACTCTTTGGACTACGAGTGAGCGGCTCATTAATGTAAAATGTCCCACCGTTTTCAATACGTTTGTTGGCCGAGCGGTCTTAGGCCTCTGCCTCGAATTTTGCGGGCAGCGGGGGGACGGCGGCGGCGGCGAGTGAGCGGCAGGATCTCGAAAACAGCGGCGCGGCAGCGGGGCGGCGGCGGGCAGCAAGCGGTGTACTTCTCGCGCTCGAATCTTTCGGGCAGCGAGCGGTGATCGAGCGTTGGTAATAAATTTAAATCAAGTCAATCAATAAATCAATCAAAAAGATGTTGCCGCCATTGTTCAGACATTTCTTTTGTGAATAAAAACAAATATCTCGTCGACACAAACGTCAATACAACACTACGCGACTATAGTGACGCGCGATCTGCCCGCTAGTTTCGAGAACGGGCCTTCGATGCCCGCCCGGCTCTCGCGCCGCCCGCAAGATACGAGGCAGTGGCCTAAGGCGCACGTCTTCACTGACGTCAGCGTACGGATTCAGCGATCGTGGGTTCTACTCCCGGCCACGCCGAAAAAAAAAATGTTTTATTCCGGCAAATGCTAAGATTTCATTCGTACATCTAACTGTAAGTGATTCTGAAAAACTTTACCATTTCTTTGTGACGCTGCAACTCAAAATAGTTATCACAGATGGTAAAAGATAGCGTCGGTAACTCGTTTCCCTATGATAAGTAGGGAACTTAGTAGTAGATGTTAATTTCTGAGTCGTGCATGGTTTAGTGTTTGAGACAAACAGAGCCTTAGATTTTGATATGTTGGAATATCAGTATCAACAACTAGAACGGAATTGATTATTTGAAAGCGAGCCAGGGAAACAAATTTTCAAAATCTTTTCAACCTTGCCTTACATTAATTTGTGCAGGCAAAGTATTTAGTTTAGTTTTAGATTTAGGTTTAGTTACTTGGGTAACGCATCATTCCGAATTTTAGCACTTGCTATTCTGTCTGTTGGAGATTAAGAACAGTTTGGAAAAAACAAATGAGCACCACTTAAGCGTTTGTGTTATCCGTATATTATTTAAAAAAAAGAATATCGAACTAAAAAGTTGAAAATAAATATAGTTTAAAAAAATAAAAAAAAACATGCTTTTAAAGAATATCAAACTAAAAAGTTAAAAATAATTTTTAAATTTAATTTATGACAATAGTACATAAACAATAGATACTAGTATAAATGAGAAAAAAGCGTGAGGCGCTTTGTGCCATAATTTTTGTATATTTGTTTGACATTCTTTAAAAGCATGTTTTTTTTAGTTTTTTAAACTATATTTTTGAGGTTTCTAATATGATGTCGTAAATAATTACATTTTTTCAGCGTTTCCAGTGAAACGCAGGCTGAATCTCATAATTTATCAAAAAATGTCTTGCAATTCATTCGAAAATAATCACAACACTTGGCCTCAACTTTTCGGAGATCTTCGTAAAGTGTATGAAATTCAGCATATTGCTCCCGTGCCGACAGCATAGGATGAACCCACAACTTTCTAACTCGACGTTTTCTATACATATAGGTAATAAGTTCAAACAAACAAACTTGTTTTTTCGTTATATTAGACATAATTGCGTAACATTTCGATCGCGCGATTTCTCGCGGCGAACATATTCGTTCACGGCCGGTAATGGAATGAATCAAGCTGACAGGGAGGGTAACACGCGCGGTGGCGGCGCGGCGGCGGTGAAATCTCATGGCGACATGATAAGTTTTGCAACCCCGTGCTGGGCACATCACAATAGCGGTGGTAATCCCCTCTTTGAAGAGTGGCTAGAGACGCAGGTCCTCACCGGACACGGCTGTTTCGGGAGGTTCCTATTCCGTATAAGGCGAGAGGAAATGCCAGGGTCTCTTAGGTTAAAACTGCGTGTAAGTAGAGAGAGCAAAGTAAGGCAAGCACTACATCGTTTATAAACGGTTATCAAGACTCCACTGCCCGTCTGGCTTCCTGTCACTTGGCTGTGGTAGCTAGACAGATATAATTTTCGTAGACGATGTATTTCTGTTGCCGCTTTAACCAAAAATAATAAAACTGACTACAATACGGAATACAGCAAGTTTCCACCCTTACGTTGTTGACACTACAGCGATCCGGACGAAGCGTTTCGCCCCTTCTTTTACACCGCGTACATCGAGGGACTGGAGCAATTTGCCAGTGGTGGTGTTTCCGTTGGACTAAATTTAAGCGTCCTCAATGCTAGAGTGGGTAGGCTCTTAAAAAACTAGCGTGCTTTATCATCATCACCAGGATTGTATCAGGCAGCACCAGGCGGGATTGCGGTCAAGTGCTATTTTATATATTAAAAAAAAAAACAAATTTAATATTTAAGTAAAGCCACAGACACACTATGGGACAAACGTGCCACGACAAGTATTGGTGACGTGTCAAGCGGAGCCGGCCGAATTCGCCTGACAAATATGGCGACAACACGCTACTTACGTCCCTCAATGTGTCTGTAGCTTAGAGCTCTGATACAAGTAACGTGATATTTTTGCCTTATATAAAAAAGGTAAAGGTACGGAGCCAATAGTGCGGAGAGTTCAACTTTCACTTGGCTGTTTCTCACCCTCTACGATTATCATCATGTTCCTCCAAGTAACACCAGCTAGGTATGTTCTTAATATTTTCCTTCACTATGTCCTTTTGTAATAACAGGCCTGTACAACTGGTACAAGTTCACGATAAGAAAGTAAAAAGATAGTATTTTGTTCCAAAGCGGTTGGTAATTTCTTTTTTCTTTGCAAGTAACTTAATAACAGATCTTTCTTTGCTAGTTTTGCCCTTATTGCAGATGATAATATTGTCCTATTGCGGTAAATTTTGCGATAAAACCATTTGAATATAAGAAAAACATCTTGGAAATGTCTGTAATAATAATCATCCCGAACCTTTTTTTGTTCTCAATGGGAAATCATCAAATGACCGCTCCGCTCTGGGTGTAGCGGAAAGGCGTGTCAGACTTTTACTGACTAAAACCTACCCGTGTTACTTCACTTGCCTGTGCGACGACCAGGGCCACTGTTTCTTGTTTAACCAACCCCGTCACAATGTGCTGAAATCTCTTTGAGGCGCACGTGAAACACAACGCTCCGTCGACCCGAACCTGGTGCTTACCAGGCGGTGAGGTACCCACTGCTCATCGCCCGCAAGCCCGCGCCTATGGTGGTCGGAGTTCGATGTTGTCTCCCGACCAAGGCGTCTCCTGCAGCGGCTAGAGGCGTGAGGGCGCTGAGACTCCCGCTTCCTCACGCGCTCCGTCTACTCCTTTGGCAGCAGAAGGAGGTGTCGGCTTGCGAGGCACTCTCGCTCCGGATCATGGCCTGAACCAGAGCCGGATGCAAGAGATCGCCGTGATTGCTGCCACGAGGACATAGCGGTGCTCCACCCAAGCCGGGCTGACCTCAACCTTATGCTCCACCGTGGCCTTAGGGACTGCATACGAAAACGTAGGTATAGGCATAACACTTTTCGAAATTCAGTCATGTCGATCAAACTCAGCCGAGACTAGCCATCGTTGCGGGAGATTTAATTAATAGTCCTCTATACTTTTTACAGTTAAACAACCTTGTCTACAGTCCGTGCAACCGATTTTAATTCTTCTATTGCGTAGGTGTGGTATGACAAACGGCAGCTGCAGTAAATAGTTGGTATTGTAACCATTTTTTTTGCTTTTAATGGCATCCTTGTACTAACTTAATAGAAATAAAAATCGTCTAAATGGACTCCATAAAAGGTATTTTTTAAATCATTAATGTTATTTCGAATGGAGTATAGCGTGCGTGCAGACACAAGTGCTCTCTCTCTTAAGGAAGAGGGAGAGCACTTATGATGATTAAGGAATCATCATAAGTTGATGGGACAACTCGAAGGGCCTTCAAGCGTAAGACTAGCTGACTTTTTGACGTGTTATCCGAGTTACGGCATCACACTGCCAACTTTTTTTTTAAACTATAAACTACTGCTTGATCGTAATCCCGCCTAATGGTAAGCAGTGACGCAATCGTTGATGGTAAAGCGCTCTAGTTTTTTAAGAGCCTATTCACTCAAGAAAACTGTATGAATAGGAAGGAAGACGGCAGTAGAGCGAGGTGATACAATGTTAAACCCAACAACACGACCAACGATGCAGCGCCAGAGGTAGATTGATCTGGAGATCCTCCACGACCAAACTCTCGACACAACAACATTTGACGCATCGTACCCGGCACACATCGCAACACAATTGCTCAGACCCGTCCTCCGTACGACTTCACCAGACATCGTACCGGAACATGACGAATCGCTTGGCGGCAAGACTTTGTCTGGTGGGTGGTAACTTCTACCGGCAGCTGATGATAAGACTTACCAAACTGTAAGCTATTACTGAGAAACTTCTGATGGTGAAAAACGCAAACAATAGACATTTCCACACAATAGGCATACTGGAAAGCTCTCTGTGCAGTGCTTGAATGGGGGCTAATTAGACATTTAAAAAGTAAATGTCATAGCGCTGGTAAAGATAGGGCCTGGTGTGATGTCACGGGCAATCAGAGCAAAAGACAAAGATTATAATAATACTCTATGGAAAAAAATAGCCAACTCGTCCCGACTGTCAACCACGCGGACAATAACGATACCTGGCGAATGGATGGGGTACTTTTGCATTGTTGTATCTACACACATCAAAAGTGTCTAGGGATCAACATATATTTTTGCAATAACTTTTCTCCTGATTGATATTAATTAAAATTTTCTTTAAGGATTCATCAAATAAAGTGTTTTCGTTTGTCATAGTAACGATAAACCAAGTCACCTTTGCATTAATAAAGAAATTTGCCATTTTCCTAATAAAGGGATATTTGACATTTGAACCACTAACACAAAAGTTCGAATAAAAGACGGAAATAACAGTTTTCTCTAAAATTTTATTGGGTAACTTAAACAATTAATAATCCGTGTTTCTATCGCGAACACTAACAACACAAGAACATCGGTTTGGCATACTCAAAATGAGTTCATCCAAATCACGCTGTGGAATGGCCGCCCATGTTCGTTGCAACAACAAAAAAAGGTCTTCTTGCGACTGGATACCCTCCATATTCGGCAGAGCTCTTCTCTGTAGCATATCCCATGCATGCTCAATCGGGTTCAAGTCTGGCGACTGAGCAGGCCAGGGCAGGACATTGATGTTAGCTGCGGCGAGAGTCTGTCTTACAACTCTTGCGGTGTGCAGTCGTGCATTATCATACATTAACTGAAATAAGGGACCGATTTGCACTTGTAGAGGAACGATGACGTCTGATACAATCGTCTCAGCATAAATTTGAGCGTTGAGGTTGCCTCTGATCCAAATCAACTCAGTTCTTCCGCCGATCCAAATACCCGCCTATACCATGATGGTTCCACCACTATAAGGATGGACTTCCTGGCAGGATTTTAATCGCTGATGGCGTCCAGGGGTTCTCCAGTGTCGTATACGTCTTGTATCCGGTCTCATACCAAAACGAGACTCATCAGAAAAGCACACGAAACGCCATTGTTCTTCTGCCCAATTTCTGTGTTTAAGAGCCCATTGATATCGAATCCTACGATTGTGCATTGCTATAGGTGGTACCCGTAGCGGTCTTCGGGAATGAAGGTTCACTTCATGCAAGCGGTATCTGACTGTTTGGTCGCTAATTAAGTTCCCTGAAGAGTGATGAAGCCTCACGGCTAACATCATGGCGGTTATTGTTGGAGCTCTTCGAGTTAAGATTTGAATGTATCGGTCTTGTCTCCGTGTGGTGCAGCGATACCGTCCTCCATGGCGCTCAGCTACGGTACCAGTGCTTCGGTAACGTGTCCAAAGTCGACTGATAACACTCTGACTTGTATTCAGAGCTAAAGCCACAGTACGTTGCCGGGAACCAGCTTCTATCATTCCCACGGCTCTGAGCATTTCTTCCCTGCTTAAATGACGTCGCCGCTCCATAATAACGTTGGTTTTAATCAGTAGTAGGGAAATAGTAGCACTAATAATGTCTTCAATGCGTTGTATGTTTTTATAGGGAAAATATTGACAGCTGATTTTCATCTTTTACTCGAATTTGATTCACAGTTCCTGATTCAAATTATGAAATGCACCAAAAAGGATCCATATAAATTTATAAAATCATAAATTTATTACAAAGCCACATCTCAATCTCAAGAAATCCGCATAAAAATGCTTGATCCCTAGACACTTTTGATGTGTGTACTTACCTAATTATACGTATGTTATGTTTGTAACTACATACTTGGTTATACGTATAAATAATATATTAAATATAAATTCGACTGGAACTTGAAATAGGTACGAGTAGGTAGAAGTTTGAATAATAAAGCAGAGGTGTATAACAGATACCTATTTATTTAGGTTTACATAGTACTCGAAATTGCAAACATCACAATTTTAATTTGACAATCACAATAAAAAAAAACACAAACATTAAGGATGTTTAACAATAAGGCCAGCAAATAATAACAACAATTCTCAACAAAAAAAAAACAAACTAGTTATTAACAAAAACGCTATTTGAAATTCTCGAAACTCTAAAATGCGAAGAAAACAAACGGCAAGGAAGTTTAAAACCGTTTTAAAACAAACTAACTAAATATTCAACGTCCCGTTCTCTTGCTGTTAGGTAAACTAATCATCCTATTTTTAGTTTTTAATAATTCAAAAATAGCTAATTATTACATTTTATGGTAATGTACTATATAATTAGTAAACAAGTACCTAAGACTTTTTCGTTAAAAGAACATTTATTTCTGCTATAAATGAAATACTTGTGAAACAGGTCTCAGTCCTGCAGGGTAATTACATAGGTATACTCTTTCTATAAAGTCGTGAAAATAAATGAGGGCGCTGCGGTCGTGCATTTAGCAATCCTGTTAATGTGATTGAAATCATTTTGATACTAGAACATTATTTTGTACTAGAAGCAAAACTAGTTTTAATAAAAACACAATGTGTTTTATTTAAACATTTTACACGAGTAAAACAAAAATAAAATTATACATATCTATTATTATATGTTTTAACGTGATTTTACAAATGAAAAGTATTCTAAAAATATCTATAACATACCTGTTTTTGTAACTGATCAAGCATAAATATCATCCATATTTGGTTAAAATTTGTTCAGTTTGGTGTACTAACAAACATTGATGATAAACTTTAAAAATAATTTCCCGAGCTCCACTCCCGATTATTTTTCTCATATTTAACACATTTCTTCGATGTTTTGTTCAAATAGAATTGTAACTTAATACAAATTTCAATAAATAACAAGTCACAAAACAAATCGATGACTGCCGATGACATTCGATGTACTTGTATTTACTAAGATTTAGTTGTGCCTTACTTTTAAAATTGTTAGTTTCAGAAAGATCCATTTTCACGTCTCTATAGACAAGCTATAACACACTATCAGTAGCAATGGGTTTCACTTTGACAGTTCAACAACATTCATTGTGTTATTTACGTTGTTGAGCAGACACGTTTTCGAACATGGATCAATGGATTAGCAATATGCTTCGAAATGGTTCCAACTGATAGTAAAGGTATGTTAGGTAGGTAATTAGGGTGCTGTTTTATTAACACGATTGCCGTCATGTGCAAGAATAACAAAAAAAGAAAAAAAATTGCGGACAAGTTATAGATGTCACTATTCTCAATGTGGAGTTTCCCACCCCCAGGGCCAGGGTTTCTGGCAATAGAATAATCATAACAGATAAGAAAATTCAAATCCTCGTATTCTGATTAAAAGAAAGAAAGAAGGAACGTTTATTGAACTTAAATTAAGTTAAATTTATAAACAAAGGAATCGATGCAATTAAGAAATAAATTACAAGACATCTAGTCGAACAATTCACAAACCACAGCATCGTTGATCGTGTTGTGGTTTTTAACATTGCATCACCTCGCTCAACTGCGGTCTTTCTTCCTATTCACTAATTTTTTTTGAGTGAATAGGCTCTTAATAAACTAAGCCGCTTTACCATCAACAGTTGCATCATTGCAGTCAAGCGTTACTTTATTATTTTTAAAATAAATACATAAAAAGGCAATATAACTAACCAAGTGGGACCCTAGTCTGCTATGACAATAGTGTCATAATGGTCGATCAAAAAAAATTGTGTCATTATGAATTTCCAGTGAATAAGCACTGATACTTTACTGATTTCAAGTAGAGCGGTAGTTTTTAGAAAATTATTTCTAGTACCTAATGGGTATTGTAATAATGGCAATACGGAAATGCCATTCTATCACCAGAACATCACTGCGAGAAGACTGACCGACTAATTGATCGATCATTATGAATTTAGCAGATTACAGCACAATGACAATTGAATCGTGTTGGAATGACAAAATTATAATAAAAATAACAGACTAGGGCCCATGAACGAGCATCAAGCAACTGATTTTTTTCAGTTCAGTTGTTTGATCGTCGTTCAGTTAATTTAGGACATTCGTAATTACAATTCTTTTGACATATTACCAAAGTTTTTGACGTCAAACGTGTACCGTCTTTTTGAAAAAATCGCAGTTCATCATATATTTTGGCCTAATTTTTTCTAAGATAGGTATTAAATAAAAAAATCGCAGTGAAACCCGTTTTCAGGTATTTTATTAGTCTAACAATAGTTGGTAGTAGTAATTCTTAATTCGTAGATATTATCAAAAAATATATCAATATCACTTACGTAACTGACAGTACTTTGCCAATAGTTTCAAACAATCCAAAATATGAAAACGGCAAAATTAAATCTATCAAGTAAGTATTACTTATAGTAATATAATTTATTATATTTTTACAAGTCAACCCACTTGTCTTTTGTAAATATCTAAAAAGCCTATTAAAATTGCGTTCAAAATCATGTCAAAGTCATCCATAATAAAAAAAAAATGTCTATTTAAATTAGGTGCTTCTAGTTTCTTAATTGTGATAAAAGCCATTACCCAACAAACAATATTATGTAAAATTATATAAAAATGAAATGTCCGACACGCTCTTTTATATCAAACACTTTCCCTGTCTATGAATGAGTTAATGCTATAATACAAAAACTAATCTTCATCATCATTTCAGCCGAAAGACGTGCACTGCTGGACATAGGCCTCCCCCAACGATCTCCACGACGACGCTCCATACTCCCGCATCCAGCGGTTTCCCACGACCTTCACCAGGACGTCGGTCCAACTTATCGGGGGTCTACCCACGCTGCCTCTTCCGGTGTGTGGTCGCCATCTAAACTTATCATTTCAATAAAATTTGAAATCTTTTGTACTAGTGTTGATCGCCATACAAATGTTTTCGGTCGTACTTGGTCCATCTGAAACAGATAGTATTGCTTAGGTTAATCATTTGGCCAATTCAAAGAAGAATTAGTACCCACACACAAGCGGATGTTCTTCTTTGTTTTATGCCCTGTTTCAGGGCATAAAACAAAGAAGGTTTTCTTTTTTCAGGTTTTCTACGTGATCTTGCGCATTTTTTTCAGAAATGTCGAACCTGGATCGTCTCAGGTGATAAGTTTTTAGGTCACTCCAACCAATGCTACTGTATTTAAATTGAACGTCAGAGTGCGTTCAACTTATCATATAGCAGTCAATTGATGGAAATAAAAAATACACTAAATTGGGCCACAACACTGGTTCTTCATAACCAATCTGTCTAAGCTATCTTTTAACGATCATTGTCTGTCTATCTCACTGAGGGACGTTACTCGCTACGATTGCCGATAATATTAGAATTTACATACCAATATTAAACCATTGTGTGGTGGGTATTCCAGACTCCCGTCTTGCTTGAACGATGGCTTCTCTGATGGCAAACGCTACTACGACCGACGCACATGTTGCTGGTTCACCGGTAGCTATAAATTAAGTTGACTCAATGTATCTATTCTCTAACTTACAATCTTATGAAACACAAGAGTTTGAAAGTGATTAATATTAATTGGACAAATGAAAATTGTAACGTCCGAGGAATCTGACCTTAGCGTATTATACAGGCCATAACTAGTTCTTAGCAATTCGATGGTCTTCAGTCTGCCTAGAAAAGGCTGTAAATTATGTTACACAGATTGTATCTTTCTTATTTCACCCCTACCTTTAGAACCAAGTATAAGATCATTGCTGTAAGAGTTCTTCTTTAAATATACTCTAAAGTCCTGAGGAATATCCCTCGCTTCAGGTACGTGATATTCCCAGGTTCTGTCTGTCAATATTGCACCAGATTCAGCGTAGATAAGCTTCTCGCTTGTCCAGTACCCCAGCCCCATGACGAAGCCGCCTTCCACCTAAACAGACAATACGATAACAATTTCATAATATGGTGTTTAAAAATACTATTACATTAAAAATACTGAGTAAACAAAAACTTTGTATATTGTGATTACTTACTTGCCCAATATCTATCTCTGGACTGATACTTAACCCTACATCTTGCAATATATCAACTCTTAACACTTCAGATTCTCCCGTCAGCACGTCTATTTCAACTTCACACAATGCCATACCATATACGTTGTAGGTCTGTGCATCGGCAAAACTAGTAAATCCATGGGCCTGAAGATCTACATTGGCATTATATGCTGCTTTTACCAGTTCTTCCCAAGTCGGATCAGTCAATGTAGCCCTGATAGGTTCCAACCTAGCGTTCAATTCATCACAACATCTTCTCAGAGCAAAAATTATACTCGTTGTCGTCAGACTTCCTCCAGAAATAAAACTGTTGGGAGCAATAATGGTGTTATTTCCTTTAATTTGAATTTTTTCTACAGGTATTTTAAGGAAGTAAGCGGCTATTTGAACTGCTTTAGTGTTTATGCCCTGTCCCATTTCGACACCAGCGTGGGTGATCACGACAGTGCCATCTCCATGGAAGACCGATAGGTTTACATCGAAATTTTGTGCGCCAGTAGGAGCCCATCTTGCGAATGCCCATCTTATACCTCGTTTTTTCCATCTATTTTGAGTGTTGAAAGTGTCAACAGCAGCTCTTCTGGTATCGTATTCAGCATTTTCTTTCAGGGTGTCTACCATATCTGAAATTTCATTGAATTTGGCTCTGTCTAGATTAGCTAGACGAACAGCCACGGGGTCTAGAGATAATTCATAAGAAATTCGTTCCATAATGTATTCCATGGTTGCTATAGCTTCCAACGTGCCTAAAGGATGAAAAAGAAACAGGTAGAGAAACATAAAAGTTAGAAGAATAAAATTGCACAAAATATAAAACCATTGCTTATTAGAATTAAACTTACCCGGTGATCTGCACCAAGTATTTTTAGCTGTATCAGTAACTGTATCAAAACATTTGAAATTAATTTTGGTGGCATCGTAGCAATTGTAGTACACGTCTAAACCAAGAGCGCTCAACGTTTCATTTATTTTGAAACCATTGTCTTCATACATGGTGGAGTTTAGGCTTTGTATCACTCCTGCTCTGTTTACTTTAATCTGGAAAAGGTATATCATCAACATGGTTCAACATTTACATTAAAATTTCAAAAATATCAGGACACTCAGGTGTCGGAAGACTCATCTGTATCACTATAATCCGTAAACGTACCCAGAAGACAGCAGCATTAAATTTGAATGTCACTAATAATTTGGTCAATGAAACACATCATTTATTTATATGT
This sequence comes from Sesamia inferens, assembly GCA_037179545.1. Taxonomy (NCBI): domain Eukaryota; kingdom Metazoa; phylum Arthropoda; class Insecta; order Lepidoptera; family Noctuidae; genus Sesamia; species Sesamia inferens. The sequence goes on from CM073929.1 coordinate 30,712,142, forward strand.
GTAATTATTTATTAAATACTTTAATTACACAATTATTTTAAGGTGAACTTAATTTCATGGACATTTTCAACCAATCAACCTTAAGGTGAATATGCAAAGATAAATAGTGGTAGGTGTAATCGTGAAACTTGAGGAAAAGTAAAATATTGTCCTCATCCATTATAAACTGATGCTTATTGGTCAACTATTAATTTCAATTGAGTATATATATAATTGAGTATATATTGAGTATATATTATATATTAATAGTATATATTATAATATATACTATATATTAATATAATATATAATATATACATAATTGAGTATATATTAATTTCAATTGAGTATATACTGGTGATTCTGCTGATATTGCTAATTATAGACCCATCTCGTTAGCAACAGTCATAGGTAAGGTATTGGACAGTTTGCTTGATCAACAGTTGTGTGAGCACCTAAATCTGAATGACGCTCAATTTGGTTTTAGGCCGGGTCTGTCGACTGAGAGTGCCATCCTCTGCCTTAAGCAAACTGTTCAGTACTACACATCTAGGAATACGCCTGTGTACGCATGTTTTTTAGACCTCTCAAAGGCTTTTGATATGGTGTGCTATGATAAGCTATGGCACAAGCTGCGACACGAGACGACATTGTCACATGATGTCATATCATTGTTTGAGTATTGGTACAGTCATCAGCGGAACAGTGTCAGATGGGCCGGATCTTATTCGGATGTATACGGGTTGGAGTGCGGGGTGAGGCAGGGGGGGTTAACTTCGCCGCGTCTCTTCAACCTGTATATGAACCAGTTGATTGGGGAACTTAGCAGCACTAAAGTCGGTTGTTCTATTGATGGGGTTTGTATGAACAACATCAGTTACGCGGATGACATGGTGCTGCTGAGTCCCTCGCTCTCTGCACTTCGTAAACTTTTGAGCGTTTGTGAATCCTACGCGGAGGCCCATGGACTTAGATATAATCCGAAGAAGAGTGTATACATGGTCTTTAAAGCGGGGGCTAAAAGCTACTCAACTGTGCCTCCGGTCACTCTTTGTGGGTCACTGTTGACCAAGGTGGATCGGTTCAAGTATCTGGGTCACTGGGTCACTGAGGATTTATCTGATGTTGCGGATATTGAGAGGGAGCGTAGGGCGTTGTCGGTCCGCTGCAACATGTTGGCTCGCAGGTTTGCACGTTGTTCTACGCAGGTGAAGGTAACCCTATTTAAGGCATACTGCCAGACCTTCTACACGTGTAGCCTGTGGACCAACTTCACTCAGCGGGCGTACAACGCTCTGCGTGTCCAGTACAACAACGCGTTTAGGATTCTGTTGGGGCTGCCACGGTTTTGTAGCGCGTCATCGATGTTTGCCGAGGCTAGAACCGAGGATTTCCACGGTATCATAAGAAAACGGAGTGCGTCGCTTCTGCGCCGTACCCGTGGCAGTTCGAATGGGCTCCTGAAGGTGTTGTCCGAGCGGTGGGACTCGCCTTTTTTAAGAAGGTGGCTACAGTTGCATGCTAGCCCCTGTGATTATTATTTAATGTGATTTTATTAATGTGGTTTTAGTTTTTAATGATTATCTATTGTTATTTAAATTTTGATTTGTGATTATTTTTATTTTTTGTTTCCGGATTTTTATTTTTACTTCTGATTTTGTGTTTATTGATTATTTTGATATATTTTTGACATTTGATGATTATTAATGTATTTTTTGATTGTTATTAATTTTCAATTTATCTCATTTTATGTAATGTATGGACATTTGTCTGAAATAAATGATTATTATTATTATTATTATTATATAAAAAGACTGTGAGTATTGTTACATAAAAAACAATACAATATCTAAAATATATACATGTTATTATCATCATAGTCATCTCAGCGTTAATCCCAGTCGCATTCAAAGCTTTTTCTGCTTTTTGGAGTCTGTGGGCCGCTTTACAAGTGTTGTTATTATGTACTATATAATTATATTTTTTACACATAAATGCTAAAAGTACCTGATAATCATTGACACAAGGTAATCTCTTGCCAACTGCTCTGAAGTTCGTGGTTAGGGGTTGAATGAACCTGCAGGGGCGGTTCAACTTCTGTACGACAAGACTGCACGCAACGGCACTCTGTATACTGCGGGATATCTTCATTCCATATCCACCACCAATACGGCGGACGTAACAATCGATTCTAATAAAATAAAATAGATTATTATAAGAAGTGAAGGGGTTTCTGTCAACATAAACGAAAAGATGACGACATATACCAAACAAATATATATACCCAAATTACATTAAAACTACGTTAGCTAACTCTTTGCTCGTGAATTTATGGACGGTGGTCAGTCAGATTCTTTAATATACGTAATTTCCATGTTATCCATGTACGGTTATTTCCTAGCTTATCTTTATTAGAGAAAATCACGACAGTAATGATAATTGAACACTGTAGCACGTACTTATTTTCATCCATCTTCAAAGCCCTCGATATCATAACATGCGTTCCATCAAGCCATTGCGATGCCGTATGCACTTCCAAACCTTCTTCCGTTGGTTTTGCAACACAAACCAGAGTCTCCATAGTAAAATGGTACTGTCCGTATATCGTGGTACTTCCATTAATAGTCTTGTATACATCTGTACCAGAATTTGTAGCATCTACTGATGTAACCATAGTGTTTCTAGTATTATCTGATTTAGCTACTTTAATATCTATAACTGGTTTTCTCACATTGCTATAAGTAACTTTGACTAATTTTGTAGCTCTGTCAGCAATATATCGGGTTTCAGCTACTATGACACCAATGGGTTGATGATAATATTTGACAGTTCCATTGCATAATACTTCTTCATTGTTTTGGTAAAGTGGACTGTCTGCTGGGGTGAAAGAATTTAGTCCAGGTATGTCTTTTGCCGTGTAGAAGGCTATAACACCAGGGTATGCCTGAAATTGGTATAAGAGATTGAATTTTGAAGAAAAATTTATTATGAGCAGCGATTGCCTAGTAATAAATAAATAAATTTAGTTTATAAAGGCTTTTAGAAACACATACATACATTAAAGGTAACATACACGATGAGAAAAACAAACAACAGTGTCACATGGCAGCAATATGTTAGTAGCAGCATTCCTGGATATAAAGGTAATCCTGTCTGTTGGCAGTTATAGCGAGGACGGAGTTTGCTTGCTTTTTCTCACCGAGAGGAGGCCTGTGTTCCAGGAGTTGGAACATTAAAGGCTGTTGATGTTATTTACAAAAATTAGGTACTTACCAATGCAGCACTGGGGTCAATCTCCGTAATAACTCCCAAAGCTACTGTGCTGAGCACAAACGCACCAAATACTTCATCAGGAAGACTGGGAATGTCTTCAGTGTACTGTGCTTCACCAGCACATTGGATCTGAAATGAAAGTAAAAAGTTTAAGTTGCACATAACAAAAAATACCAGAATAAAACTCAATTAAAAGTTAATCCTCGAAGCTGAAGAAACACTACTTCATATGTACAGTATTAACAAAGTCAAAACGAAAAAGTCATTATTTTATTCAAACTAGGCTGAAAATCAACACTTTTTGGGCGTCATCTTTCAATCACCCCTCTTACGCCTTTATATGATGTGGTGATAAAATTTACCCAACAGCAGCTATTTTATAAATGCTTGGATTTCTTCTACATATATATACAGAGTGGTGCAGACATTACGACAATAAATGAAAACGCGAACAATGCTGGTTCATAGGAATAATCCTAAACCATAGAAAAAAACTTAGCATCAAAACAAAAAAAAAAAAATTCAAACAAACTAAATCACATAAAATTGCAAACGGAATAGCACATCCTTTAAAAGTATTGGTTCACTGACCTCCGGTCGACGACAGCGCGATCCTATATCGACTTGCTTTTTTCGCGCCATTATTATTAAAGTATGGTACCGCGATATGCGGCTGTCATTAACCTGTAAGCGCTTCCTTATCAACACGTTCATCACAAAATGCGAAAAATGAAAAATAATTTCCTGTGACTAAACTAATGAACTATTTATATGATTTTTTTATGGGTAGATTGAGAATGTGTTGAGGTACAAGATGTTTATTGTCGTATTGTCAGCACCACTCTGTATATATATGTATAATATAAGAAATTCATTTCTTACCAAAGCATCCACTTTAGAAATGGGTTGGTTTAATGGCCACTTATCAGAATCAGTGGTAAAGATCTGTCGCGAATCCGAGACCGGTCTTGAAGCATGTAGATGGATAGTACCGGAATCAAAGCGTTGTTGGATGATGCTCGGTGGACAAAGTGTTAGAAGGCCCTGTAAAAAAGATAATGAAACTCGTTAAACACACACACAACATACAACTTACACAACTAAAAGTACAACATTCTCGTAAATACTTGAAATATTTTACAATTAACAACTTGGCTAGTAACGACAGCACAAACCAAAAGCTTCATCATCATCATCATCATGTCAGCCGAAAGACGTCCACTGATGGACATCGGCCTCCCCCAAGGCTCTCCACGACGACCGGTCCAGCGTTTCCCGCATCCAGCGGCCCCCCGCGACAATCACCAGGTCGTCGGTCTACCTTGGCCTACCCACGCTGCGTCTTCAGGTCCGTGGTCGCCACTCGAGAACCCGTCGGCCCCATCGGCCATCGGTTCTACGGGCAATGTGCCCGGCCCACTGCCACTTTAGTATTGCAATTCTTCGCACTATATCGGAAACTCAACCAAAAGCTTATCCACCAGAAATTTTCTAAGACTAGTTTAGTTTTAAAACAACTGAGTCTAGACAGGAAATTCTGATGAAATAAAAACAAAAAGTTTAATGGTCCACATCGCTAGTGCATTTTCGCGTTTCTGTTCAAAGACATCACAGAATTCGAGCATGTTTCCTGATTTTCAGTATTGAAGTAGAACACGCTACGCAATAAGATTGTGAGCTGCAAACATATTTGTTTTCATTAGGTATATGTCATAAGTTTCTATTTATATATTTTCACGACCACATGAGAAGTATTATTTTACATACGCGTTATGTGTGTTTTTATTTTACACTTGAATTGTATACCATATACTACTTACACTCTTTTTCTCTTTGATCCATCCAAGAATAGGGATGTATCCAAGGTATGAAAATAAAAAAATAATTAGTCCGTCTTATAGATAATAAAAAAAAATTAAGACCCGTATTTTTCATTTTGTCGAAATTACCAAAAACTACCTCAGTAGTCTTTGGGAATTTCGGTACGCTATATCTCAATATAGCGTATTAAAATTACGGAGTGGGGGCTAATTACAGCACGCCGTTGTATATTTTGTAGCACGGCGTGACGTCATGCGACATTTCAAATCAATATATCTTCCTAAGTATTTGAATGAGAGAAAAAATAAAAAATACGTGTTCAATATTTTTTATAAATCTATCTGATGGACATTAAATTATTTTTTAGGATTCAACCCAATTGTCTTCAAAAGATCGCTTAGCAAAACAACTTCTTTTCAAACAAGTCCATAGTACGGTCTGAGACAAACGTCGCTAGTTAAAAGTCAGGAGCATCAAAACAAACTTACCTTGAAGAACAATGCCTTTGCAACATATCGTCTGTAAGCCACAGAAGCCTCCGATGAACTGGCATCAACGATCATCTCTCCATCTAACACTAGCAGAGCTGCTTGTAACGTTATATTGGTGAACAAAGGCTTTCCAATGAGAAACAACTCCGTGGCCTTCGCCCTAAGGAACGCGGTGGAAAGACCTCCGTACACGATCCTTGCTCTTTCTACTATGTTGTTAGCGATCAGTTTGTAGAGACAACCTATATTGACTATAGAACGGGCGCCTTGAGATCTTGCCATAAGCTGGAAGGCGAAAAATAATAACATTATTACATATTTTTGTGAAGTTTTCAATCATCTTTTGATTAAAATTATCTGGGCGTTGTTCTATTCCTTTTTGGTTCAATTTCTCCAGTACCCTTTTCTGAATCTATGTAGGTATGATATTTACCTTGTAAGTAAAGATTTTATATCTATTGCTTAGTGGAGGCAGCATCACATTCAGAATCACTTTGCCCGTCATGCCCGTTATTAAGAAGGTCTCCATCGTTACTGTCTGTGAGAATTCGTTGATGTCAACTGTAAAATAATTATGATAATTTCATAAAAGTTGGATTATCATAGAAAGATTAATGAAAAATACGAACCTAACGTATTTCTCTTTACTTGCATACATCAAATCATCATCCAAAGAGAAGATACCTGTACTCTAGAGAGAGTCATAATCATCAACCTGTAGCAGTCCATTGTTGGATATAGGCCTCCCCAATATCACGCCATTGAACTTGATTCTCGGTAACTCTCATCCAGTTACTACCAGCCATCCTGCAAATATTGTCGCTCCACACATTACATTCACCGATTCACGGTCTCTACTGAACAACACGTCTACTTCAACGGTCAACGGTTCTACTGAATATGGCGCAATTCCCTAATATAGCCAGCCCAGTACCATTTCAGTTTGCTTGTTCTGTGAGCTATGTCAACAACTTTGGTTCTCTGCCGGATCACCTTGTTGCGGATTCGATCCCTCAGGAATACAGGAGCAGCCGTACCGTGAGTGTCCACGTTTCTGCTTCGTAGGTACAAGAGTGAGTGGGCTATGATATACCACGCAGGGTCTTCGAATTTTCGCTTCCAGGACATGAAGGCTTCTTCACCCTGTTTTGTTTTACCATTTTGAGATCAGCGGTTATGAAATGATTAAGGTACTCATATGAAGTAGCAACTTGAGTTTGAACCCATGACCGAGATCCTTTAAATTAGGCCCGTTACCTGCGAGCCATCAACTCTCTCTTAAAAACCTTTCTTTACAAACAAACACGTAGAAAATGGTAAAAAACAGAGAGATTCACAGCAAAAAAATAAAAACCTTCTACTTACCAATAGTTACTTCAGCGCCTATAGTAGCTAACAGCAAAAATATATCAGATGGAAAAGATGGATACTTGTGCTTAATCATTAAATTGCCTGCGATTGTGCCTACCTGGAAGTAAATAAAATATAATTCTAAGTTATTACTCTAACCAGAAGCTAACTGAAACATGGCGGTAATCGAAAAAGCTAGACTCAGAATATTCATATATTTTTTCGATCTCAAACAATCTGATTTAGGTTTATATGGTCCTGATCTAGCTTGTCTCACTTTGCAAGTTGCTACGCTATTACTCCTTTATTGTACATGCAGTTATTATTATTTAAACTGTATGCCACATAAATTATTAATACTTCTCTATAGTTCTGTGTGGGAACCCTCAAAACGCGTTAGAACAGTCGATTGCTAAGCCCCTGAGCTAATAGTGACGAAACAAATCTCAATTAGAAGACTACTTACATTTCTAACAGGTATATGAGCAATATAAGTCACGTGCTGGTGAATTTGTGATAGATACTCAAAGTCTTCACGTGTTGATGCATCTTTCAGAATTTCCAAAAATTCCGTCAATGTGTTTCCTGCACCAACTACGAGGTTCTGGTCGTGTATAACCGTTTTCAGCTCTGGAAGAGTGCTGACGTCGATCAAGATACGAGGGTAGTCATCAATTGGAGCTACTCCTGTAATGACACAAAATTTTCAAATTTTTATAATTTTCAAATTTTGTTTGCAGGATTTCAAAGAGAGAGTGTAAAGATTAGATGTTAAGTTCCCTCGCTCGATATAGAAAAGGGAGGATTCTCCGACCATACGAGTGTTCTGCCTGGTGAGCTACTGTCGAAGGTTTGATGTTGGTATATTTTGTATTTGCTCATTCTTTTTTTTAAAGACGTTGCCCCACAAGGAATTTCTTCTTTTCTTTCACTTCCTGGATCGTAGGTATGTTTACAAACATATAAAGTCACATACACAAACAGGTAGCCCCTCAACTAATTATTGGCCATACAAATATTTGTTCCGTGCAGGATTCGAACCCGCGACATGCAGCGAAGCAGTCGATTGCTCAGTCACTGCGTCAATCATGTCGTCATTGGGAGGCGAACCCTACTTGCGCGATGCAGAATTCTTCGTGTCAGTGTAATGCATAATTCGCATATAACGTTGTGGTTGGAGCCACAATTTAAACTTTACTAGTGTTTTTCATAGTTACCCAACTTACCAATAAGTTTCTGGACCATCATAAACAATATGAATGAATTGAGCACGTTTCTTAGAAACAAAATATATAGTTAGATATAGATCAGCATAATATATATACATACCTTTAGCAGTATTTCCAGCTACCAGCATATACGAGCCTAAACCCTCTTGGTGTAAAATATTAAAAACATCTTGAAGCTCTGTAGGCTTGAACCATGTTCTACCATCCTTTAGTAGGATCTTTTTCATCTTATCATCATCATCGCCAACCATGCACCAACCGTTATCATCGTCGTCACATGTAGACTTATTGCATGGCTTTCCTGACTTCTTACAGATTGCCAGATCTTCAATATCCAGAATCCTGTGTTCTTTTGGAGCATCTTTGGCGAAACTTTTAAAGGCTTCCAGAATAGGTCTGTAGCCGGTACATCGGCAGATATTGCTGGCAAATGATTGTTCCACTTCCAACATTGTTACATCTTTTTTGCTTTCCAGGAGACTGAAAGAATAAAAAAATATGTCTGTGCCATTTACTGTACCATAGGTTTTGTAATGTAGAGGAGTTTGTACTCTACAACCCAAAAAAGTTATGATAGGAATCTCGTTTTCTCGGAAAGATTGCATGAAGGACTTTTTCTGTTTTAAAACATTAACCAAAGTTTGGATTTGTTTTGCTCACGTACCCATGCATTGCCATGACCCACCCAGAAGAACAGTATCCACATTGTGAACCATGGTGCTCTGCCAATGTTTTCTGCAGCTTGTGATATCCTATCTTCCTGTTACCCAGACCCTCGATGGTCCTGATATCCCATCCATCGCACGACGTGATTGAAACCAAACACTGTTGGTAAAACAAAATATTTATATTATTTTAGGGTTGTAAATAGTCATGGAGATCTCGTGACTAGTCCCAGTATAAATGCTACTGTACTGGACTAGTCACGAGATCTCCATGGCTACTGACTTTACAGAAGCTTAATCATCATCTTCATTTCAGCCGAAAGATGTCCACTGTTGGACATAAGCCTCCCCTAAGGATCTCCACGAAGCTTAATCTACATTTAATCCATCCTTTACTTCCCACTACCTAAGGGTTGCTTTTACTTCGGCCATAGGCCATTATCATACAACATGGCAATGTCGCCAGTCTCTTGGGTTAACATTGCCAGTTACCAAGCTATACGAAGGAATATTTCGACGCTATTTAGTTTGTCAATAGTTTTTATAATTTTGTTGTTTTAGTGTTAGCTTGCAAATTGCATACATAACCGTTAAATATAATGAATTTATTATTGAATTGAAAACTTCTTAAGCACTGTTCAGCACTTTTGTTGTATGGGGGAAAAGTATTGAATTCGCATGAGCGTCGACCCGACACCGTGCTCGTTTTATTTTTTTTGTAATTTTTGTTTTTTAATGATTTCTGGGTCAGTCCTACAAGTGCACATTTTTTCGTAGTGGCTACTGGCACGTCCTTTCAATATCCCTTATGCCCAATCTCAGTATTAGCTATGCAGTTGTAGGTATGTTACTGCTCTACTACCAGATGGTAGATACTGTTTTCCTTTGTATAACAAACGATATTCTATAAAATCTGCACATTGTCAAACAGATCCTCTTGATCTCACAGGTAGGCATAATTTAAGAGTTTCTCAGTAAATTTCATTCTCTGACGAACTCTTAGTTTCTCTTGTAAGGTTATCAGTCTGTGTTTATATAATATAACCAGCCTATAAGATTCCCACTAATGGGAACACATGCCTCATTTCTGGGAGAGAGTGGGCTTAATTTACCACACGGACCTAGTGCGGGTTGAAACGTATCACATATCTTAAAATTTTTCGATTTTAAGTCTGACAGATATCCTCACGAGCGTTTTCCATCATCGTTTTGAAAGCATTAGTAATGAAATAATTTACACAAAGGAAGCCTCCGTGGCGGCCGCTGCGCAAGGAGGCACGGGTTCGATCCCCGCGCAGTGCAAATATTTGTATGCATGAATATGAATATTTGCACTGGTCTGGTCGTGCCTCGGAAAGCACGTTAAGCCGTTGGTCGCGGTTCCCATATGAACATCTAATGGCAGTCGTTATGGGTTGTTGGAGCCCTCAAAAGTCTTACAATTGGTCTAACTGCAATGCTTCGATATCGCCTTCGGGTTGTGGAGATCAGACGGCAGTCGCTTCACGGAAAATATCGAAGTTTAGCCAAAAATTTGCAATTAGACTGGTAAAAGCGGACCCCAGACTCTAAAGCTTTTAATCATAGCGGACCCCGGGCTCCAAAGCGAAAGACGTGGATGCAACCGGGATAAACGCTAAGATGATGATGATGATGATTTAACATTTTTTTATGATATGCTATTTAAAATGTGTTCATGAGTTTATTCTTCTCTGATTTCGTGAATACATCTCGAACTCTAAAATACTCACAGAATTGATAGAAATGTGAGGAGCTCCAGGATACTTTGAGGCTGTGACCATGCAGGCTCCGCAGCCACCCTCACGACACATGTACTTGGTGCCACGCAGCTGCAGATAGTTTCGGAGGTAGTCCAAGATCGTCACATCTGAGCTCACATCGCAGCCAACTGCGGAAGAAAAATTTGAGACATAATTTAGTTGTATTTTGTATAAAAGTTTCACGCGGTTGGGTTTTTTAGTAACATCTTTTTTTAAATGAATTTTTATTCAGTCAAAAATTTTACTTATTTTTTAGATAAGTACTTCAATACTACTTCAACTCTTTAATGGCCTCTGTGGTTAGATACCACAATTTTGCCAATAACACGTGTAACAAATTATAGAAATTCTTTAAAAAATTTATTTCACAATAATGGCGGATATTGCCAATGACAGTTAAAAAACTGCCGCGTGAGCCGCCTACTAGGAGATTTTATGCAAAGCCACTATGCCGCGATATTTCAATGTTCTTTATGTATTATTCACTGAATGCACTTTTTACTACATAAATCACGCGTTTTTATTTAGTAAATGACACTATAAATACTTTAAAAGTCCAATGAAAAATGCGCGTGACACTTATCTTGGCTTTTCTGTCAAAACTCCCTTTAGATAAGTTAAAAATTTGTAGTTGCTATTATTGCATAGAACTAATCTTGACAGTTTGTTACGTCAGAATAGCTCTGTGATTAAAAAACTTGTTCATACAGGTTGGTAATTTTTTTTCCTGTGCTTATACGCAAGTTGGTATTACATGGCTAATGTTGTTCTAGGTTGTTTTTTTTTAAATGTAATAATATCCTTGACCATAATTCTGTCACATAGTAAGCAGTGATATAATGGTTGATGGTAAATTATTCCAGTCCTTGTTCGCAGTATAAAAAACGATCAAATATGAGGGTTGAGATGTCTTTATTTCCCATTAAAAATAATTCAACTAAATGAGATTTTTTTTTTCAAACTAATTAATACTTTATTTAAGACGAACATCAACAGTTTAGAAAAAGAATACACTATTCAAAAAAAAGCGACGTATAATTTTATTAGATCCCATCGCAGTTTTTAACAACTGTCGTATTTTATGAATAATTATTAATAAAAAATATTAATTAATTCTGTAGCGGGTTCCATTCCCGCACGGAACGAATATTTGTATGCCTCAACCAGTTATTCCGGGCCTGGATGTTTGTGTATGCGATTTAAATGCTTGTAAACGCACCCACAATACAGGAGAAATTCCTAGTGTGGGGCATTTAAAAAAATAAATATTAATAATAATTTATTTAAGAAGTAACAACAAGAATATTTAGTCTTACCTGTGTGTTCAACAGAATTAATGGTAAACTTGATAACGTCCTTGTCTGTATACTGCGATTCCATGTTGAAAACTGATTCAGTAAAAGGCCTACACAAAACTATATAATCTGGTTCCTATTTTAAGCTTTTTAATACCATGCCCAGCCAACTGCCATGTTTCTTTTGCAAAATGGATTGTCATCGTCAACACTTTTCATTTGTTTGGATCATTATTACATATTAGCTAATTGAAACAATTGTTCAAACAATAACATTATAGTGTGATTGTTTGTTCAGTTATTTCAGATTGGTAAAATTCTTCTTCATGGAATTGTGTTTTTATTAGGGTTGTCCGTATAAATGACAGCATCAGCTAGTCATCATTCGCGACAGCCTCCATTATTTATATGCATGAATATGAATATTTGCACTGGTCTCGTCATGCCGCGGAAGGCACGTTAAGCCGTCGGTCCCTGTTGCCATAAGAATATCTATTAGCAGTCGTTATGAGTTGTTGGAGCCCTCAAAAGTTTAACAATTGATCTAAATGCAATGCTTCGATATCGCCTTCGGGTTCAGTTCTTCGGGAGGTCAGACGATATTCGCTTCACGGAAAGTATCGAAGTTTAGTCAAAATCAGCAGTTAGACTGGTAAAGTGGGCCTCAGACTCCAAAGGTTGCCAGCTAGTCGGTGTGCTACAGTCATTTTGAAAACTGTGCCCGGGAATTACATGACCTAATTCCCCCATCCCCGTTCCATCATCGGAGGAGGCGAGTATCCACCCTTACTTTGTTGATACAACTACGATCCGGACAAAGGGTTACCATCAACCATTGCGTCACCGCTTACCATCAGGCGGGATTTCGGCCAAGCACGCAAAGTGTACCATGCAAATAGTACACATAGAACTTTCCAATATCAACCTTTGGACAAGTACCCGTCAGACAAAATACGCGTCTAGTCGGAGGATCCACTTTTTTCTATGGAGGACGAGTGGCCTTTACACCCTGTTCCTCATGCCTTTATTACAGCAATCGGTCCCGGGGTAGCGTGTTCTTTGCACATAAGCTGGGTTTTGCCCAAGAGACTGATGCCGTAAGTTCTGCAGCAGTTACCAATGGCTGCCGTTATTATGATTTTACTTTCATCGTTAGCACGGCGACGACGTAAAAATATCAATATATTTGGTACAGTAATTTTATTTCGGGAAGTGAAGCGCGTTTTGTAACTAAATATATTAACATGGTGTGACTATCACCAACAGTATTCTCAGTGTGATCGCGAATCGCTGGGATTCCCCGATGTTCTCGGTGGTATTCCAAAACATTTCCTGCCGGCTGAAGTTACCACCCACCAGACAAAGTCTTGTCGCTAAGGGATTCGTCGTGTTCCGGCATGATCTCTGGTGAAGCCGTACGGACAGAGGTCTGCACTTGTGTTGCGATGTGTGCCGGGTACGATGCGCCAAATGTTGTTGTATCGGGAGTTTGGTCGTAGAGGGTCGTAGACTTACTTATTGTTGGGATTGAAATTGCATCACCTCGCACAACTGCCGCTTTTTTTCCGATTCACTCAGTTTTTTTTTTGAGTAATAGGCTTTAATAAACTAGCGCGCTTTACCTTCAACGATTACATTACTGCTTTCCACCAGGCGGGATTGCGGTCAAGCGCTAGTTTATAATTATATATGTCGGAGATCGTCGATTAATTTTAATAGAAGTTGCTGATTTGATTTACGTAGTAGAGGGGCGAACGCTTGTGACGTTATTTTGTGATGGCGTCACATGGACAGAGTCGCTTTGGAAAGTGGGGTTCGTCGAACGGTGACTTTGCATCGAGACGCGGACCAAGGCACATCTCCGAACCGAAACTGTCGGTTTGCCTATTCAAATTGTTATTATGAAGATTGGAGGGTATATCTACACGTCGTGCTTCAATTCAAAACTCACTTACGAAATGGAACCTGTACCACCACACCACGAGGCTGTCGACCCTACCGCTCTGCCGTCTCTGTCTCCGACATCAGAAGTTGGATAAAGAACTACACTGCTCACAATCTCGTTATAAATCAAGGAACAGAATAACAGTCGGTACAATAGTACTTGTGTGATTACTTGTGTGGTAGTTGTTCATTACCTTTGTACGACCTTCTGTAAATGCTGGATGTACTGGCAGTGAGGCTGGAAGTGAACGTCACGTTACGAGGTGCGCTCAATTCCTGACGCAGAAGAGATCGCTCCGCGTGATAGTGCGCTGCAGGAGTGCGCTGCAGGAGTGCGCTGCAGGAGTGCACTGCAGGAGTCCGCTGCAGACGTGCACGTGCTGCTGGACGCGGTGCTGTCGCGACAGTGCTGGCTGATGCTTGACGCGCGACATTGTTGGCTGATGCTTGGCGCGTGACAGTGCTGGCTGATGCTTGGCGCGCGACAGTGCTGGCTGATGCTTGGCGCGCAACAGTGCTGGCTGATGCTTGGCGCGCGACAGTGCTGGCTGATGCTTGGCGCGCAACAGTGCTGGCTGATGCTTGGCGCGCGACAGTGCTAGCTGATGCTTGGCGCGCGATAGTGCTGGCTGATCCTTGGTGCGCGACACTGCTGGCTGTTGCTTGGCGAGCGAGGTGCGCTTGCGGAGCGCGCAAGGTGCGCTTGCGGAGCGCGCAAGGTGCGCTTGCGGAGCGCGTAAGCTGAGCTTGCGGAGCATGCAAGGTGCACTTGAGGAGCGCTCTGCTAACTGCGTGGTGAATCACATCAATGGCGTGTGGCGCTGCTGGAGCTGCTTGCGGCGCAGCCGGAGCTGCGTGCGCTTTGCGGAACGCCCAAGGTTTCAAGACTTGAGCCTCTACTCTGCAGGCGATTAGAAGATTTCAAAACGCCTAAAACGTTTGTTGTAACATAATGGGGTTTTATGAGAGCTCAGAGATGTCTGGTGTGCAACGGTTGATAACTGCCAAGTGGCAGGTGTTTGTGAGAAATTGCCATAATCCGGTGAGTCGTACTATTTTTATTTTGATTTCGGTGCTGAATGTTCTCTTGTCAAGGTATTTGTAATTTCATTGGTATACGTACACACGCGATAGTACGTATACAGGTTATGGGTAGTACCAGCGTTGTGTACTGAACCATTTCTTTGCGACATGATAATAAGAGTTATTTTTGCAAATTTTATTTTTTGTACTACCCGATTATTGTTTGTTATAATGGGCTGAGAAATTTTAAGTCGGGGTTTTAAAATTATGATATTTGGTTTGTTTTTATTTCAAAACTAAAGTTCACTGTGGCCTATAGTTACAAGCTCACTTGAGCTTATGATAGTATGTGTGGCTAGACTGTTAAATCTTCTCAAGAGAACAAGCGGTAACGAACATAGAAATGAGTGTTATTTACGAAAAATCTAAATTTGATAGAAGTGAGCTAAAGTAATGAAATTTAATATTGGTGAGTTGTTTGATGGCGATAATGACGATCGTTACCTATTGAAATCGTTGATTGGAAACAGAACTTATAAGTACCCCACGATCGCATACGAAAGATTTCTCCAAGTAATGTCTGCTGAGTTAGATTTCTATAATGTAGAAGATGGTGAGGAGGGTGCCTCCGCCAGCAAATGGAACACGTATCATGGCTATGTGGTCGCACTGCACGCACTAGTCTGTAGTCGTAACTGCAACCCAATGAGGGGTTGTTCAGAGCGCGATGGGCAGCTAGTGGTGTGGCGGGGACACTAGTAGGTATGGTCGCACTGCATGCACTAGGCTGTAGTCGTAACTGCAACTCAGTGAGGAGTTGTTCAGGGCGCGATGGGCAGCTAGTGATGTGGCGGGGACTTTGGTAGATATGGTCGCACTGCATGCACTAGTCTGTAGTCGTAACTGCAACTCAGTGAGGAGTTGTTCAGGGGGCGATGGGCAGCTAGTGATGTGGCGGGGACTCTGGTAGATATGGTCGCACTGCATGCACTAGTCTGTAGTCGTAACTGCAACTCAGTGAGGAGTTGTTCAGGGGGCGATGGGCAGCTAGTGATGTGGCGGGGACCTGGGTCTCAGAGGAGACTATTATTTGTACGGTCATGTGTTGACCTGGGAGTCGTGGACTCTAAGAGTTGGTCGTATCACAAGAGGTGATGACGATATGGGTGTCAACTATGAGTTGTCACTAGCTACTGTGGTAGCGAACCATGGTGTGTTTTCTTATTGAAGATTATGATTTTGATTTGATAATTATGAGGCTTGGAGGAACCTTTTGTGTTTTCTTTTTGAAATTTAATAATTATGAGGCTTGAAGGAAGCTTTTGTGTTTAAGTTGTTAAAATAATTAAGTTTGGTTTTCTAATAGTCAATGTAACTAAACGTGACGTGTGACGGTCAGGTTGGCCGAGCTCTCAAAAATGCTTCAAAGTCGGTTTTCTGTGTTTTTTTTTTTAATTTGTTACAGACGTGCACGAGGACGTGCAACGGGAAATATCGAAATTTGGCCGGAATCGGTGATTGGCCTGGTGAACCGGATCCTGGACTCCGGGGCTGAGGGAGCTTCGGATGCGACTGGGATTGGCGCTGGGATGATGATGATGATGATGATGATGAAGATGATGCACGAGGACGTGCAACTAGTCAGGCTGGCCGTGTCGGAGATCGTCGATTAATTTTAATAGAAGTTGCTGATTTGATTTACGTAGTAGAGGGGCGAACGCTTGTGACGTTATTTTGTGATGGCGGCACATGGACAGAGTCGCTTTGGAAAGTGGGGTTCGTCGAACGGTGACTTTGCATCGAGACGCGGACCAAGGCACATCTCCGAACCGAAACTGTCGGTTTGCCTATTCAAATTGTTATTATGAAGATTGGAGGGTATATCTACACGTCGTGCTTCAATTCAAAACTCACCTACGAAATGGAACCTGTACCACCACACCACGAGGCTGTCGACCCTACCGCTCTGCCGTCTCTGTCTCCGACATATATATGTATAAAAGAAATGTTGCGGAGGTGGTTGCAGCTCCACGCTAATTATGAATTTTATAAATGTACAGACGACAGAACATCAAGTTACTACAAGCTGTCAAATTTCTTTATTAGATTTTCAACTTTATGACTAAAGCATTAAGGCTCAAGGTTGAGTGGAAATAGTTGACAGTTTTGGGTAGCTTGACCTACTATAGTCTGTACATCTATATCTCTTATTTACATCTGTAACCTATTAACACTAGAAGCTAAGTAAAATTGTTACTAACTTTATGGTCTTCTTCTTTCTGTCTGAAATTTTCTATTATATTCAATTCTATTCTATTCTATGTGCCTGAAGGAGAGTAGTCTCGGGCGCTGCCAAAAGCTATTGCACTTAAGTTTGTTTGATACATCGATACAAAACAGTCTATACAAAAAAATTAACGATGAATCCATTTATACCACAAGAGACCCTAGCCATTTCCACACGTTTTTAACTATAATAATTAAGAGCAGCTGTGTATACGATATTAGTTACCGAATATTAAGGGTGAAGTATGACGTACATACAGGAAAATAACTTTAAAAAAAACATTTTTAAAACATACATAATTTATGAATACGTAAATTCACAGAAACACCTGCAAAAACACCACGTATTGTGATCTTTACATACCTACTTCTTTTACTCCGATTATGTCCATACATCTGGTCATGCACACTTGAGCTTTCAAGTAAATTATCTCAATGGAAATCTTAATTATTGTTTCTTAGAACACGCTTCTCACTTATGATTAATATGTCAACCAAAACTATCAACTTAATACTTATTTAATGCCATCTGTCCCTACAGGCGATCACGCACTGTCAACATCTCTGTTGATTTAGGCCACTTTCTGATGGCCGTACTATGGCGGGTATAGCGACATGTAGTGGTACTAATTGTCGGGATTATTAGCCGAAATGTCTTGTTGTTTGAGTTTGTAGATGCTAGGGTTGGTCCACGAGATTCTTTGGAATTAATGTTGCTGCCGTCCATAAGATATAAGGTCATATCGAGTTATAGACCAAAAAGCGAACAAAAAGAAAATTGGATTGGATACCACAAAATATACAAAAATAGATCTAGTTCTGCGTCTTTAAATACCGATAATTTAACTTCTTAACTTGATTTTGCGTTTTAGTTTAGTACCTTTACAAGTAACAGTTTATGTAACCGTTAGTATAATGCCGCTAAATTTTATTGACATTTAAAAGGCTACGAAAATTCTTTAATACTAAACTACATATATTGCCGTAAGGCAAATTGTTTCAAAAGACAACTCCTTTGCTCTTAATAACTGATCTCTCGCTCCAGTACGATCCCAATACTATGGATCCCAGATACTATATGGTTGCGAATCATTTCCTTTTATGAATTAACTTGCTATTGTTATACCTATTTTGTTTAGCTCCAAAGGATTCATCAAAATTAAGCAATAGATTGATATCATTCTTATCGTTCTCCGTGTCAAAATATATTTCAAATACTTTTAATCGTTCAGGTCCGATTAAATTTCTCATTAAGCTGGCTTGATTAATAGCTTCTTCTTATTTCTGCCCCGATGCTTAAAATTTGTTGTGACCGTGAAATCAACCAAAATATTGAATCAAAGTAGATATTAACTTAATTTCAAATAAGGTGGGCGTATATAGTCTTACACACTTTTTAACTTAACCTTGTTTCAAAAAGAAGGAGGTTACTGAATTCGAACGTATGTATGCTTTTTTTATGTTGTGCGTGGATAACTTCGTCGTTTATGAACAGATTTTGATAATTCTTTTTTTGTAGGAAATAAGGTATTTCCAAGGTAGTCCCACGATAAGGACATCAGGATCTGATGATGGAAGACCAGCAGAAATCAAGGGGAACTTTCAAAAAACGTAGGGGCTACTAGTGCATTTCTTAGTATTTTCATTAAGTATTTTAATGCACTAAAATTTGATAAAGGTCTAGAGTAAATCTGATGATGGATCCGGGGGACAGTCGAAGGAACTCCTCAACAATCCTCAGCAGCTACCTTCTGTTTGGGCTTGATTAATTTATTTTGATAAGAACTTTACACCTAGATGGGTTGAGACAGTCATAAGAGCTCTGATGATGAAGACAAACGGCCAGTTCCGGGAATTCCTCAACGGTTTACAGTAGCTACTTTGTGGTTGGACTTAATTCATTTATATTGATGACAACTTTGCACCCATTGGGTTAAAATAATGGTCTGCAGTAAATCTGATAACGAAGACCATAGGCAGTCGAGGGAATTCTTCAAAATTACGGGTTATAATTAAAGTAAACAAAATTACTTAGATTCCCAACTATATTTGCGTCAGCTTCCGGTCTGACCGGATGCAACTGAATACAAAGTACTTTTTACAACTAAAATGTGTAAAATAAAAAAAAAGAGTCAAAGTCAAAAACTAATATAGAAAAACCAAAGACACCGACTTCCGAAATTAGTTATTATTCACTTTGTAGTGGTTTTTGGAAGTCGGTTGTTTCTTTTTTGTAAAAAAAAATGTTTACTATACATAGAGTATTTTCGAACTAACGAATTGTGTACAACAACGTAGAAGTATTGATAAAAAGCGTAATAATGTTGTGTAATGAGAGAAGTGATACCCTCTGCTTTGCTAGACTTGCCTTACACTGTTTTTAAAGGAGAAATATTAAATATAAGCTATTTAAATGATAAGCTGTAATAGCTGGTCGCTCTGATTAACTCAAGACAATGAATTATCTTACTGACACGTTATACAATATGTAAAGAATACCCTGTCCGATCCGTGAAGGTAATGTTAGGTATCGTTAACTGATTCTAATAATGTGAACAAAGCCGGGCTAAACTTAAAAAAATATCCCCATAAAAAAATAAATATTATTTCGGAAAATCGAGGTAACTTAATGCATGTGCGGTAGGCAACACGTTAGGTGTACATGCGCGGGTGTATGGGGGCAGGGCACGCGGCACGTGGTCGCATCGCTATTCGCCCCGTCACAAATGGTATTGTCAATTTTTTAAAAATACCAAATTTTGGGGAAGTTGGAATTAATTCGCGGAAAAAAAAGATTATTTCAAAATTCATTACTATTGTCACTATGATGATTACGTAAAATTTAATATTTTTTTTGGTCTTGTGTATACCTAACATTTATTATCGTTTTGGGTCGGACGGGGTTTTCTTTACATATTGTATATGTGAGCTGTTACGTCCTTTTTACCTGGGACATTTATTTAGGTAACAAGTTTTTACTTATTTACATTTCCATTTTAATGATATTTTATTTATTTATTTTATTATTTATGTACACACAGTAAAATACATCATGATAAGACAAAATTAAGATCTGAGTACAAAGATACTGCTGATTTCGTAAGAAATTTCTTATAACACAAGTTGTAGAAGCTGAAAAATTGGCTGCGAACAAGAAATTTATTAGCTATCTGTTAATTTCATCATGAATGGTCTAATCAAGTATATTGTAACAATTTTTTTTTTTCATTTAAGAGTGACCATAGACTGTGGAGTACTTTACTTTGGAATGGGCTTCGTCAGCGACCGACCCTTTTGATAATTCAAAAGTGCCTATAATAATTGATTTATTTGAATATGATTTGATTTTGAGTAGAGAGAAAGTAAATTTATATTATACATAGCTTGAAAACCCAATCGCAGCTTCATTTAAAGTCATCCTAAATTCTCATGATAACTAGAATGTTGATATATTGCATCTACTAACGATAAGACTAGGTTTAAGGTACTCCAAACAATACTCGTTGTATGTAGTAAAATTAGTCATTGGATTATATTATATCATCCAGACTCTAGAGTATATATCATAGTCTAGAGTAGACTTCTAGTGCATTTACATGCACTAGAAGTCAAAAAAAAAAAAAAAAAAAATCTTTTTTAAATATTTATTTATTTTATGATTTTTTTTTTCAGCAAACTGTTTATTATATATATAAAAAAGCAAGATAATTTGTTGATAAGCAACAAATTATCTTGCTTTTTTATGATTTTTTTTTTCAGCAAACTGTTTATTATTAAATAAATATTTAAAAAAGAATATAAATGATATAGCGGTGATGCAATCCATTGTATACACTATACATACACAATATACATACATATGTGAATCTCGCTGTAGCGATCGCGGTTTTGGGTCGGTCACGCTCACGCGAATTCAATGTTATTTCCCCATCCAACAAAAGTGCTGAAACTCGCTAAAGAAATTTTCAGTTTCAAAAATTGAGTTTCAAAATTCCTTCAATATTAGTAAGACTTAGTATTTTATAGGTACCTATTACTAGCAGCTTATGGAATCCTCTCCAGTGAGGTTCGACCTCCGACACCCGCATTCATCTGTCGCTGCATTCTCGTGGCCTCCCAGCTGATACTGGGAGTGCTTAGATCACCTAAGAGGGACTTATCTAACGAATGTTGTGGAATGGATGGTACGGGATTAATATGAGGTACTTATGTTGTATTAAAAAATCTATACTAATATATAAAACTGAAGAGTTTGTTTGTTTGAACGCGCTAATCTCAGGAACTACTGGTTTGACTTGAAAAATTCTTTTTGCGTTGGATAGCCCATTAATTCAGGAAGGCTTTAGGCTATATAACATCACGTCGGTCTCCGTGGCGCAGCGGTCAACACGCCTGCCTGCGACGTGGAGGCCCCGGGTTCGATCCCCGGCCAGGTCATGATAGAAAACGATCTTTTCCTGATTGGTCTGGGTCTTGGATGTTTATCTATATAATGTATCTATCATAAATTTAGTATCGTTGAGTTAGTATCCCATAACACAAGTCTCGAACTTACTTTGAGGCAAGCTCAATCTGTGTGATTTGTCCATATTTATTTATTTATATAACATCACGCTGCGACCAATAGAAGCGGAGAATATAAAAAAAACCACACCATATAGAATTCTACGCGGGTAAAACCGCGTGGCGCAGCTAGTGTTTATATATAAGTAAGTGTCTGAGATGATAAGTTTTGGCGGAGTAATGTGTTTTTCTTGAAGTGTGATTTTGACATAGTGAATGCATGAACAAACTATACTATTATACTAATACTGGATTGCTTATTTCTTTGTCAAATGGCCGAAGATTACCCGCTTGTTCAAGCTGCGGGAAAATTGCATAACAAGCTGGCAGTAGCACTCAGTTTCATTTTGACAGTCAAACAGAATTCATAGATTCACAATGTGATTGAAATGTCGCTCTGATCATGTGGCTATCAGTTTATTAAAGGCATACAAGAAAACTATTTTTTTTATAATTATATACTAGTGCTTTACTGCAAACCCGCCTGATGGTAAGCAGTGATGCAATCATTGATTGTAAAGCGCGCTAGTTTATTAAGAACGTATTCGCTCTAGCCCTGAGGACACTTAAATTGTAGTCAGACGGAAACACCGCTGCTGGCAAATTATTCCAGTCCTTCGGTGTATGCGCTATACAAGACGAGGTGAAACGCTCGTCCGGATCATAGTAGTGTCAACAACGTAAGGATGCATACTCGCCGTACGACGGGTCGTCCGATGATGTAACGGAGATGGGGCAATTAAGTCACGCAAGTCCCTCGCACATTCTCCAAAATCCACCCTATTCTTCGCATGGCTTTGGAGACTGTTTTGAACTAAATATGAGTCGCCAATCAGCCTCTTCGCACGCCTCTCCATCGAATCCAAAGTTGCTAGGAGGCATTTTGTAGCACCGGTCCAAAAATGGCTGCACTCCACATACGAACGGACCTGTGCCTTATATAAGCATTAGAAGCTGTCAAGGTGTGAAGTACCGCCGGACCTTTGCAATAACGCCAAGTTCCCTGGTAGCTACCTTGGCTTTGGACTCAATGAACCACCTCAAGTTTAGGTTCCAGGATATCTGACTCCCAAAAGCTAAAGGCAGTCGGTGCACTCCAGGAATATATTCCGAAAAGTGAACGGATTTGTTTTGGTTTAATCACTGTTTATTGATAATAACCACTTATATTAATAGGCACTAAAATATTTCACAGCACGGTTAAGCGGTTGGGGTGCGTGGCAGACAATCTCCCCGAGTGCTCGGTGGCTGCTGGTCCTCGATTTGGATTCCCGAAGGGGAGCAGACGCTGGGCCGGTGCACCCTGGGCACGGGCATAATCCGCGGCGTCGGAATTGTTGTCGGTGGCGAATTTCTGCCGGAGCGGAGGAGTCGCTCTCGAGGGCTATATCTGCACTCTGCAGCTGCAAAGTGCATGAATAGGGAGCGAGGTGGGGTAGACCGAGGGCCGTTTTTACAGTCCGCGGTCTAGGGTCCAGGTGCGAGGGACTTGGGGAGTTTCC
This sequence comes from Sesamia inferens, assembly GCA_037179545.1. Taxonomy (NCBI): domain Eukaryota; kingdom Metazoa; phylum Arthropoda; class Insecta; order Lepidoptera; family Noctuidae; genus Sesamia; species Sesamia inferens. The sequence continues at coordinate 30,735,344 of CM073929.1, forward strand.
GCCCCCTACTCGATGGGCATGAGGCAGAGGCGCGCGCTTAGGAGGTGATGCATCCCCGTGCATTGTGTGTATTAATCTACCCCTAGTTTAATACCTCACCCGGACGGAGGAGGTCCGGAGGCCCGGACGGACCGGGCCAGCAGGAGAGTGTGGGGCTGCGGAGGAATCTAGTCTCCCGCGGCCCTGCGCAAACGAGAGAGACGAGACACCGGGGTGGTTTTTAGTCAGTAAGAGTCTGACAGACCCCGTTGCTCATACCAGGGCGGCGGACATCCATGTGGATTTTCCAACTCGGAATAAAAAAATAGTAAAGCGGTTGACTGCTGCGCCAATTGCCGCAGATTCGTTTCCTGCATGAAACAAACATATGTATGATCTCCAAGTCGTTTAAGGTCTGGCCATTTGTGTATTTGAGTAGACATTTGTATAAACGTATTGACATAAGGATAGAAGGATGACAATGGCCCCGATTCCCCTGTTGTATTCCCACAATAAATTAAATTTAAGATCAGTGCATCTTTCTCTTTCTAATTCATTGAGAAAAGGATAGAAGATTCAATGTTAGTTTAGACCTATCACATTAGTCCGGTCCTGACGTAAATTGACTTACTTTTGGTCGCCATGTTTATAATCGCATGTAAACTGTCAATGAAGTATCTTAATTTGACAGGATTAAACAAAATTGTGCTATATTTTTCTTAATGAAAAAGATGCAAATAATTTAAAGTTAGTATAGTTTGTGAAGAAAAGAATCTGTGCCAATGCCAACCTCACTAAGCTCATGATTGCAATTTCGAAATAGTAGAGTATACATAACAGACTATCAATTCAACAACATTTATAGTGTTTTTTGCGTTGTTTGCTGACAAATACACGTTCACGAAGCAACGGAACCCTAATAGCGTAACACACTAATACTATCGATTTGAATCATTTTAAGGAATATTGCTTATCCATTGCTCTATAAAATCAAAATCAAAAGTTATTCATTAAAATTAGGCAGAGAATCAGCACATTTTGAACGTCAATCGCTACATTTTATAAAACAAAGTCACTTTTACTTTACCTATGTCGCTTTGTATGATTCAATCTTTAAAACTAGTGATTTAAGAGGAAGGTTTTTATGTATATAATATGCATAATATATAAGAGAAGTACTGATAATTATTGATGTTTCTAACACATATCGCAAAATAAACCTATTTTTTTGAGCATACATTGCAAACGTTGGCTGTACCATCCAAAATAATGTACTACAGTATTATAGACCTTGAAAATGCCTACAAAAAAGTCTGCGGCACCATATGTCTACCTACTATAGTTTCTTCATTATGACTACTTTTTTATGTTTGAAAAGTTAATTAAAATGCTATTCAAAGTAAGAGCCCACTATTTGTTCCTTATTATTACTTGTCCAAATAAATTATCATATCAAACATAATTTTAGTAACAGCAGATCTCTTTTTGAATTATTGGAATTGATTGTTTCATTCAGGAGATATCACGATTTATTTAAAACGCTCGCGGCCCTGCCGGCCGCCTGCTACTTGAGTGTTTCTCTACCTAAACCGCGGAGTACTACTACCCTACTAGCTACCCAGGTAGGCTTTCATTCTGTTTGAAGGTGGTGGAACTGGCTATCCATGGACAATAAGGTCGATGTATCTTGCAGAGTCAGATGTTGGCTGATGGGGGGCACAGTAGACATTATTTTTATTGAAGGGCCACCGTTTCCTGAGTAGGGCTTAGGTACCTATATCATTAATCCACGTGCGAAGCCGGGGCGGGTCGCTAGTATTACATAAGACAATCCCCCAAAACGGCCATCCATCGACACTTCCTAGTGCTTTCGCTGGGAAGAAGTGGCGGAGCAAACTTCCCTAGCAAGACAGCTGTCTGTTTATTTAAAACAAATAAAAACTACCCGACTTTATACAATATTATGTAGTTATAGTAATAAACACAAGAACACACAACAATGATGAAATTATTTACCATATGCCATCTAGCCACGCCAAAATACCTACAAAGCTAAACAAAAAATATGTGCGAAAACAAATTTCTACTTAACAACGTAGAAATGCAATGAATATTGTTGAACTGTCAAAATCAAACCAACTGCTACTGGTAATGTGTTATACATTTTTGATGATATAAACTAGTGTTTAAATGCGATCCCGCCTGATTGTAAGTAGTGATGCAATCGTGGCTGGTAAATCGCACTAATTTACCATGTCTATTAGGTACCCTGCGGATGTGTAATATCCTTTAAAATTCCTACGATGATAGTTGAAAGTGTGTTATGCAATTAAAGCGCAGGTAGTAATAACAACGTCATTATGATAAAACTAACAAAATCATCCTCCTATATCTCCCCACAAAACTACTCCAACCCCTCTAATTCCACCCCCCTTATCCAGACATATTTCTATCACATTACCGTTGGACCATGCAATTCCCACGCCGAGGCCTTCGGGACTTGCGGGGCTTCGGCTTTGAGCAACGGATCCGGCTCCAAGGATATACAGGGCCTTTTCCTTCTCATATTCATCGCTGCGTACTTTGGTTACACCTGAACTTCTAAAAGATTATATTCGGTTAAAGGCTAAGGAATAAAATGTAAATAGCCATTTTTTGTTTTGCTATTACAATATTGTCAGAATTGTCATTCAGTATTCTCATTATGACTGAATTTGACAAGTTTCTTAATCGACTAACAAAATGGAGTCATTATGACTTTCCAGTGGTGCATCACTGACACTCCACTGCATATTAATTAGTAAATGTTCAAATAGAGTAGTTTTTAAAAATCATTTCTACTAACGGGTTTTATAATAATGCCAGGACGGCAATGTCATTCTATCACCATTCCATTACGAGACGACTGATCGATAATTGATCGATCATTATGAATTTCGTTGATTACGACCTTTCAGCACAATGACAATGAAATCGTGTTGTGTTACTTAGACTCTGTTCCGTCTATACATATATCTGTCCTTTTATGAGGGAAAACTGTGTTGAATCGTTTCAGGGGTTTTATTCCTTACCGTAGAATTGAGAAGACCTGCATCCTAATAATGAAGTTTCCTGGGTAAAAAAAATTGATTCTATTTAGTCCATCATTCAGATTATAGAAAAATATTAGATACGTAGGTATATTTTGATTTATCAAATTAATTAAAATTGACACAGTTAAAGGGCTGGTGACGTCACTGCTCACTAAAAAGTGCAGCATGCAGTGACGTCACACAAGTTTTCAACGCACTGTGTCGTCTTCATTTTTTGCTTATATGAAAAAGAAAAAAAAACGTGTCTTTTATTTTTTGGAAATCTGACTAACGGACTAATTACTTTTTTTAGTCCACTACCCTATTGCGTAACAGATCATTACTATCAGTTGGAATCATTTTGAAGTTTATTGCTATTCCATTGCTCCCTATGTTCGAAAATGTGTCAACTCAACAAAGTAAATAACGCAGTTAATATTGTTGAACTGTCTAAATGAAACCCATTGCTTCTTATCAGTAGCATTATCATGTGTTACGCAATTCCCCTGCCGATCCCCCAGAAAGGTAGATAACGAACGCATAGGTGATTTTAGTCGGTGAGAGTCCGGTACACCCTTCCGCCTCCCCGAGCGAAGTATAGTCCATGAGGATTTTTCCAACTGCCAACAAAAAAGGGTTTCTAATCCTCATTTTCTTATCTCCGACAACCATTCTTGACGGTAGTTATTTTGTAACGGTAATTTTCTTTTTTATAGGTTTTTCACACAGCTTCACCCTCGTGGATATTAGATAATATACATCGAGAAACAACTAATTAATCGCAATGTTTTCATTAAACTGGGTATGTTGGTTTACATGGCGCACGGCAGTGAAATTCCCAGTTGGCGTGATTTTTCCGACATCTTCAAAGATTGTCGTCACAACTCAGCTAATTTACAAAAAACCTCAATTAATTATATTCTTAAACCTTCCCATGAATCACTCCGTTTATTGGTGTTAATTGAATGAAAATTCCTGCGGTAATTTTTCAGTTTATCATATCCAGCCCAACAGACAGATGCCGCAGGGGGCTTTGTTTCAACAAAAACGTGATTTCGCCCGCATAATTTCCTTTTCTGTGACGATATCGGAATAAAAATTATTGTATACATTTTTTTTTTAATAATTATAAACTAGCGCTTGATCGCAATCGCGCCTGATGGTAAGCAGTGATGCGATCGTTGACGGTAAAGCGCGCTTGTTTATTAAGAGCCTATTCACTCAGAAAAACTGAGCGAATAGGAAGTAAGACGGCAGTTGAGCGAGGTGATACAATATTCCATGAAGTATCTGGGATTGGTGCTCGACAGCCTCTGGGAATTCGGGCCTCACTTCCGGCGACTGGCGCCCAAGCTGATGGGTGCAGCAGGCGCGCTATCAACGTTGCTTCCCAATATGGTCGGCAAGAGCGCCGCCTGTAGGCGGTTATACGTGGGAATCGTGCGGTCCATGGCCCTGTATGGGGCCCCAGTGTTGACGATGGACTTGACGGCCGGAACTCTCACCATTCTGCGTAAACCGCAGAGGGCAATGGCCGTCAGGGTCGTCCGCGGGTATCGCACGATATCCTATGAGGCGGCTTGCGTCCTGGCCGGATCCCCGCCCTGGGACCTAGAGGCGAAAGTACTGGCGTCATTTTACCGATGGCGCGTGTGTGGAGTACTGCAGCCACATTTGGGCTGGTGCTGCTAAGTGTCACCTGGCCACTTTGGATTCGGTGGAGAGGCGTGCGAAGAGGCTGATTGGTGACCCTGATTTAACTCGAGTTGGTCTCCAAAGCCTAGAGCACAGGCGTAGAGTAGCCAGCCTTTCGGTGTTCTATAGGATGCATTCTGGGGAGTGTGCGAGGGAATTGCACGATTTAATTCCCCCATCTCCGTTCCACCATCGGACGACCTGTCGTACGGAAAGTTTCCACCCTTATGTTGTTAACACCTCTACAATCCGGACGAAGCGTTTCGCCTCCTCCTTTATACCGCGTACATCGAGGGACTGGAACAATCTGCCGGCACCGGTGTTTCCGTCGGACTACAATTTGAGTGTCTTCAAGGCTAGAGTGAATAGGCTCTTAATAAACTAGTGCGCTTTACCATCAACGATTGCGTCACTGCTTACCATCAGGCAGGAATGCGGTCAAGCGCTGGTTTATAATTTAATAAAAAAAAAAAAAAAAGAGCGGACACGGGGCTCCAGTCCGGTGCAGCAGCAGATCGAGCTGCGCCGAGATGAGCTCCGTCAGGTCCTGGTGGCGGACTGGTGGCAGAGGCTTATGCGCCCTACCGCCGGCCTCATTACCGTCGAGGCGATCCGGCCAGTACTCGACGCCTGGCTCGGGAGGAGGCACGGCTCCCTGTTGTTCAGGGTGACGCACGTGCTGACGGGGCACGGCTGCTGTACCTGCGACGTATAGACAGGGAGCCGGACGCTCGGTGCCACCACTGCGTCCAATGCGGGGAGGACATGGCGCAGCACACGCTTTGCGAGTGTGTGGCTTGGGAGGAGCAGCGCCGTGTCCTCACAATCGAAGTAGGAGGCGACCTGACGCTGCCGGCAGTAGTGCGGAGGATGGTCGGTAGCGCAGAATCGTGGGATGCGGTGGTGTCCTTCTGCGAGGACGTGATGTCGCAGAAGGAAGCTGCAAAATGGGAGAGAGAGATCTCAACTCCCTTCCCGGGCCGCAGAAGACGCACCGGGCGCCGAGGAAGGGCGGATAACGCCCTCTTACGGCCCCCATGTATGGGTCCAGGGGCGAGGAACATGGGGAAGTCCCCGCCAGATTAGTTGGACCCCGAGGCGGAGGCGCGCGAGGGTGTCGGCGCACGCCTCAAAGGCGATGCACGGGGTAGTTTAACACCTCACTACCCCGTGCAGGAGGCGAGGCCCGGACAGACCGGGCCGGCACGAAAGTGTGGGGCTGCGGCAGAATCAGGGACTCCCGCGGCTCCGTGCGCACGTGACCGGAGAGACACCGGGGTGGTTTTTAGTCATTAGGAGTCTGACAGATCCCGTCGCCCACCCCAGGGCGGCGGACATCCATTGAGGATTTTCCACCCCGGAACAAAAAAAAAAAAGGTGATGCATTATAATTAAACCCAACAACACGACCAGCGATGCTGCGCCAAAGGGAGATTAATCTGAAGACCCTCCACGACCAAACTCCCAACACAACAACATTTGGCGCATCGTACCCGGCACACATCGCAACACAACAACATAATCATTATATAATGTTCCCACTGTTGGGATACGGGCCTCCTCTTGGTGAGAGGGAGTGGGTCATAATCTACCACGCTGGCCCAGTGCGATTAGGTAGTTCTCACATATATCTTCAAAGTTTTTGTTTCTAGAACATGCTGGTTTCCTCACGATGTTTTCCTTCGCCGTTTTGAGAGCAGCGGCGATGAAATAATATACACAAATTAAAGTGCCTGACGGGATCCGAACCTACGACCTACAACTTGGTAAGTCGCGGCCTATTCCACTAGGTCACCACTGCTCTCGCTCCCCTATGTGGTTATCACCATCATCATCAGCCTTTTTATCGTCCCACTGTTGGGCACAGGTCTCCTTTAATATATGCTTGCTCAATGCATGTTTGCGATTTTAGACTTAAAGTCCAGATTTCATCAAGATGTTTTCCTTTTAATTAGTCATTGTCTCAATATCACCTATATAGTTATACTGCTTATATGTATAATAACTGTGTACCAAATTTCATTGAAATCCTTTTAGTCATTTTCCTGTACACCCACAGAATCTTTTTCGTACAACCCTTGGCCCTGGCAGACGTCAGTATTGACGCCACTGTTAACATTTAAAATCTAATCACTGCGGTGTCCCACTTGATGGACCTGATGAAAGTCACAGGAAATCGATGGATGCAAGAAGCACACAACTTGTCGATTTGCCGCTGTTTGCAAAGAACCATGATACCCATCATTAAAGACCTTTCGGTTGAAATAATGATGGTGGTGTAATGTATCAATATGAAATCCCAGTGGTGAGTGACCCGCTAGTGGGAGGTCACTGGAATGTGCTAATCACGAGTATTGGTAGGTAGACGGTTGCAGGATCGTTACACCAGCCGGCAGGCAGAAACCGAGTCAGTAGCTGGTTAGATCACGTCGGGATCACCAATGTAGTGATGACTACGAATGCGTGTTCAGTAATGCTCCTTTATTGTATAAAGTTAAGGCTATTTATAGTACCGACATTATTAGTATTGTGTGATCAAATGAATATTGCACACATAGATAGGAAATTTGGATGATCCGAATGAAATAAGTAATTATTACAAGTAAACAAGATTATGTCCGTGAATAGCGACAGATATGACATACATAGATGCAAAGTGCCTACATTAATGAAGCATTATTAAAGCTCTGAGAGTTCTGGTGATAACATTATTTACACAAAGTAAAGCCCATGTCTGGATTCCAAACCACGACCTACAATTTGTAAGCTGGCACCATTACCACTGGGCCACCACTGCTTATAATATTAATATTAATTTATTATTAACGTTCAACCATTTATTAAACTCTTTAAGAGACATAAATCACTAAAATTATGAGCTAAATGGATCGCCTCGTCTCTCAGAGTTCAGTTTTCTTAAATCATTGTCCCCTTTTCATTGAGACTGGTTTTCAGAGAACGTGCGACCTATCTCAGTGTGGGGCCGCTGAATCAGCAAAACTAAAAAGCCCTAGCCCTAGCAAATACAAAAACTAAGAAAAACAATACATATAAAAAATAACAAGTTTTTGTTTTTTCACGTGAGACGATAAAAATATATATGAACATTTGTTGTTGTGTTGTTACAAAACTAAATAGATACATATGTACTGATAATATAAATACACTTCTGGACACATCTATCGCCTTAACTTGCATTTTCTGTTCGTTTGGTCCTAGCTAAAATTTTATATTAGGTCGAGTAAAAAGTTTTTATGCACTTTTGAAGCTGGCACATTCACAATTTCATTCAATAGTCTTTTTTTGAATTTCGAACACAGAATTTAAAGAAACAATAGAAAGAAAGAAATTTGGAGCCTGTTTGTTGATATCAAACAATCGAATACTAAGAAAACTTGATTTTTTTGGTTTACTTGGATTTAATTCTTGAAAAAGTGATTGATATCTTTGGTTTTGCAACAAACATTACTTATTCTTAACATTAAGGTGAGGTTCTATCAATAATCTATGGATACTTCACCTGAAGTCGCCGCCCAAGCTATTGCACTTATTCAGGCCGGACACAGCCAAAGAAATGTGAGTACTCAACTTAATTTATGTCGATCTGCGGTCCGAAATGTTTTTCGGAGGTACCTAGAGACTGGCGGCTTTGTTCGTCGCCAAGGAAGGCCACGATCTCGGGTCACAACTGAAAGACAGGATCGATTCATCGTGACGACCAGCTTGAGAAATCGTCACCTTACCTCCATTGAGATACAAAACCCACTTCGCGACTTCCACGGAGTATCTGTGAGCGCTCGAACTGTTCGGAGAAGGTTAAAAGAACGCTATATGGTACCACACAAGCCAGCTAATGGGCCCAAACTATCGCGAGCCAACCGAACACCGCGCCTACATTTCGCACGCACTCATTTAATTTGGACATAGCAAGATTGGAGCCGTGTACTCTTTTCTGATGAGTCTAAAATTGCGTTACATGGCAATGATGGAAGGAAGAAGGTCTACCGACGTAAGGGAGAGCGTTTCGCACAATGCTGCTTTGAAGAGAGGGTTGCTTATGGCGGTAGCTCATGGACTGTCTGGGGCGGTATATCCGCGAGCGGCAAATCTCAACTTGAGGTTGTCACAGGACCACGGCTGCCAACATTAAATGCTGAAAGGTACATTCGTGAGTGCTTAGAACCTCACGTGATACTATACGCGGACTATGTGGGCCCAAATTTCTTTTTTATGCATGATAATGCAAGAGCCCATATGGCCGGCATCGTCAGGGAATATCTTCGCAATGTGAACATCTCAGTTATGGACTGGCCAGCCAGAAGCCCAGACATGAACCCCATTGAGTACATGTGAGACGAGCTAAAAAGACGTGTTAGGACTCGTCAGCCAGTTGCCCAGACGATGCAGGAGTTGAAAACTGCCATAGAAGAGGAAAGGGAGATGATCCCTCAAAATTTCATAGAGCGGTTGATAAACTCTATGCCTAATCGTATGAGAGCTGTAGTAGATACCCATGGAGGCAACACGCGTTATTAAATTAAATCTTTATTTGATAAAACATGTTTTTTATCTAAAATCAATTGCCTTTAACAAGGCGCATATCCGACTTGTTAGGCGTAGCTACATGTCATATGGTATTCTGAATTCAAATTTAAAACAATACGTTCGAAAAAGATGGTAAAATGTATCAGGTTTAAAACTGCATCAATAGTTTTTGTTCAATCTACCAAACATATTTCGGTAGGGGCCATCGTAACCTAAACTCTAAGGTGGGCCTATAGATGTGTCCAGAAGTGTATAATAAATACATTCTGTTTTAGTGTTTCTCGCTTTGACATCATAGTGGATATTTTTAGATATCGAAGCAAGTTAAGGGTGGAACCTTTTGGTCACATATAGATCTATCTGATTAATTTTTCATTTTGGTTGTTACATTTTTATATATATATATATTAAGTTTTTTTTCTTTTTTAAATATTGGATTATGTTTAGTTTAGTTTTATAAAATTCCTGTAAGAGTCGCAATAAATATTTTTCTTTATTCGACGGCACGGTTGGCGCAGTGGTTAAGCTATTGACTGCTGCGCTGCATGTCACGGGTTCAGTTCCCGCACGGAACAAATATTTGTATGGCCGTTTCGGGTCTGTCTGTTTATGTATGTGTTTGTAAACGCACCCAAGAAACACGAGAAATTCCTAGGGAAAAAAAAGATACCGGCTTCGAGGCCCCGCCAGACTAACATGCAAATGTTCTAACACGAGTTAACGAGGCACTTGACTCAGTTCTAACGAGTGCCATTCGACCAGCTACCGTCTATTTACTGTGTTATTCACTAAGTCACTGCCCGCTCTTGTACATCATATTTTCAATGTTGTATTGTAGAATGTTGAAACTCATTAATTATCATTATGTTTAGATATATCAAAGCACGGATCCCGTCTTTACTTTGCGTACGAAACCTTAAGCACAAGGTAGGTAAGTTCGAGCCGGACTGGCAAAGGAGGAAACCGTACCTCCGCACTATAATTAACACTACATATTTCTTTTTCTTCTTCGTCAGCTTATAGAGGTCTAGTGCTGGACAACGACCTCCCACAAGGCTTTCGACAATGACCGGTCATGTGCTACCCACATCCATCGGCTTCCTGCGACCTTCATCAGGTCAACAGTCCAACTTGTTGGAGGCATCCCTACGCTGCGTCTTCTGGTACGTAACCGCCACTCCAGAACCTTACTGCCCCACTGCACTACATATTTACCACTGGAAAAATGAAGATTGGTGAACTAGCGACCTGCCCCGACTTCACACGGATACAATGCTGATACTAAATACATTAGCTACAGAAAAACTGTGAACGTAGTAGAAAAAAGATAGGGGCCTACCGCTCCCGGTCGGCCCGGACGCGACGCCCCGCAATATTTAATTCTGTAGTATCTTTAAAAATATTAATTTAAATCATATACTGTAAATGGCGATATATATCTATATTAAATCAAGATAAGGATTAATGCTGTGTTGGTTAGAATCGCTTCGAAAATTAGCCGGGATTTGTCGTAAAAAGTTAATAACAAAAAAATGTTAATGTGTATTCCACAATAACATTTTTTAAAGAGATAGACATATACCATCGCGGACTTTTTTTTGTACAACTTTTCAATGTGTACAATATTTAGTACATTATTTCATTATCATTTTGGTTTCATCACACAGATTGAGCTAGCCCCAAAGTAAGTTCGAGACTTGTGTTATGGGAAACTAACTCAACGATACTATATTTATAATAGATACATATATAGATAAACATCCAAGACCACTCATTTTGGTAGTGTCCTTGTAATGTTTCTGCTTGAAGATGATGACTCGCTTGAAGAACTACTGTAGACCATCAAATATTGGTGAGGCCGCTTATATTATCTTTGACCATTAACGCTTAACCCCTGCGATTAACGTAACGGCTTCATCTAAAAAAACGTTTCCATATAATAATAATCTTACTATAAATATTATTATAAACTTAGTGCCTAGATTAACTATACATATAGAAGTTTGGACTAAATCAGCCGAGTGCCCCACACTCGGCTCCGCCGGAGTTTCAAAGATTATCAATAATTAGCATCCCAACTAACATTTTTGTCATAATTATTATATGACCTTGATTCTTATTATATTTGTTTTATAGTATATTTTTAACTCAGTGTCATGTACTGGTGCATTATGTGTCCGAATAATCATATATATTTTTCGTTGTATAATAATGTCATGTAGACGTTATTTCGACATTTTTATACAATCGTCATATAATAGCGACTACGACGACTTCTATAAAACTTACTTATACCTACAATTTTTCGTAGTGTAAACGTTTTCATCGTATAAACGGCGTAATACTGTCAATTTTGTCATATAATTACCTTTTAAACAGCTCCTACACGGATAATAATTGTTTACACGTAGTATTTGTAACTATTATATATAAGTGGAATAAGTATTATGAGTGCAACCTGTATACATCCTAAAGTATTACAATCATGTTAATACGACGGCTATTTAATTATTACTCATAATAGAGGTTTATAATCACCTTATATACAACTTCCATTATTTTGAAATCATATTTATTTACTGTTTGCTACAACATATGGATCGAAAAAAGTGGAAAAGTATTAAAAGAAGTGGGAAATTCAAAAGAGGTTAAAAACAAGAGGAGAGAGAGGAGGAGTCAAAAACAATTACTCTTCAGGCATTCGTTCTCGATATTAGCATTGTCACACTTGTAGTTCCACATTCAAGCCCACTATTTTGCATATTCTTTTGGAGGTAGGAGCAACTATTAAAAATAAAAAATGTTAAGGAATATGAGGGTATCCGAATTTGGGTTGTATCCTAAAAAATAATTTAATGTCCATCAGATAGATTTATAAAAAATATTGAACACGTATTTTTTATTTTTTCTCTCATTCAAATACTTAGGAAGATATATTGATTTGAAATGTCGCATGACGTCACGCCGTGCTACAAAATATACAACGGCGTGCCGTAATTAGCCCCCACTCCGTAATTTTAATACGCTATATCTCAGTAGTTTTTGGTAATTTCGACAAAATGAAAAATACGGGTCTTAATTTTTTTTATTATCTATAAGACGGACTAATTATTTTTTTGATTTTCATACCTTGGATACAACCCTATTCCCGCCTGTTCTAGCCGATCATTCCAATTTTTTGTGCTTCGCTGTTTTGCACGTTCGTTCGTATTTAAATTTATTCTTGTTAAAATTCGTATTTTAAAATTGTTTCTGATAGTCAACAATGCCTAAAAGGAAACGTGAGTGCAGGGATGATGATTACGAGTTTTTGTCTAAACAAGTTAAAAAATTACGACGTCAACTTAAACACCGGCGACGTCGTCGAAGGAGTATATCAGCGAGTGATTACGATAGTGACTCATCTCGCAAGCAATCAGGTGAGTCTTTGTTTTATATTTTGTGTTCTGTGGAATAAATACGGGCACACGGGTACGGCATACGGGTTTTTATACATGTTACGTTTTAAAAACGATCTGAATTTAAGCCGAGTATTCTACATAAATATGTTAATTAAGTAAAAATATAGATAAACAAATATTTTCCTTTATTTCACTTGCTTTAATTACCGTGCAAATTAAGAATAATCTAGGCCAATTATACTGATACAAAATAGTGCTACGGGTTTGCGTGTTTCTCAAAAGGAGACTCACATACAATCCCTATATATTATTCATTAATTTTTATATATACAATTAATTGGGCCCGCGTGTTGTTCAATAGGAGCTTCACATGCTGCACTATATTATGACATATCATAAAGGGTTGCCGTGTTTCTCAGCAGGAGTCTCACCACCCTACGCCATGCGCATTGTATGGCTACCCGGTCGTTTGAAACCCCTACGTATGTTTTTAGTTCTGGGAATGCGTGTTTCTCACTACCCGTTACATACGAGTGAAAAATATTATTTTCGTTTACAGACAGCGCATCAATAATTGAAATTTACGCAGACTCACACTTATGCTAGCAAAGCTGTTCATATTGGGGTAGCGGCAATGCAACGCCAGTAGTAGTCGAAAAACCAGTCGATGATCGATCACCTCATGACTTACCGTGCACTAACCAAATAGGTTCAACCCAGGTTGAACCTTGTGCAGATACCCCAACTATTGAACAAGTATTGCCAGCAGAGATCTGCAGCCTCGACGAAACAAGCCAGTGAGCAGAATAATACTGCCATAACTCAAGAACAGAGTCTCGAGTTGGATTCGGACTTATTGAATATTCTTGGAGAAGATCCTACTTCATTTAAGGAGTATGGCAAAGAAGTACAAAAGGACTTAGCTATTCGATTAAACCATATTGCTACATCAGGCTTGCCTAAAAAAACGCGACAAGAACTAAAGGAGAAGTATCTCACTCCAGTAAATTGTAAATTTATAAAGGCACCTACCCTCAATCCCGAAATACGAGCATCCGAGCTTCTCTTCAGGAAAGCCAGGCCAACAGAGATAAAGGTATTGAGTATAAACAAATGCTTACTTCCTGTGCCTTATCATCTCTGGCAGAAGCCATAACCTTTCTTCTCTCGTCTGACCAAAGAAACCCTGATCTTCTTAAGTTACTTATGGACACAGCTCGTGCATTAAGCGACATCCAACACACAGACTCAATGTCACGACGTTATTTTATCCTATCGACAGTGAACAAGTAGCTCAAAGATCAGTTGGAGAAGACAAAAATTGACGAGATGCTTTTCGGTAGCAGTTTGGCAGAAACGGTAAAATCTGCCAAAACCATTACAAGCACTGGCGATCAGTTACGGTCTACTACAAATGTAAGATCAGTCGCAAACGCTTGTGTCAGAGCATCGACAAGAGGTTTAAACAATATATAAAATTGTTTAAAAAATACAGTGATGTCCATAATATAAATACTAGGAACAGGCACAAATTTATTGTACCTACAACAAGGCTCAAGAAAATAGGTTGCTCTTTTAGATGCCAATGTATACATTTTTACAACAGACTTCCATTGGTGGTTCAAGATATAAGCCTGAATAAATTCAAATCCTTCATTAAACGTAAGTTGTGTCAGAAAGAAATTTTAGTGTTAAGGATTATATTGACGACAAAAAGGCTTGGGCTTGAGCTGCGTCCGATTTCTATACTTACACTGATTGGTCTTTGATTTTTCCTCTTGTAGTTTTAATTTGTAATTGTTTGTTTTTTTTTTTACTCAAAGCCAGTACACACAATCCCCCTTATTCATAAAGTTTGCTAAAAGTTAACTAGTGATTAGTGAATTTTAACAACACATTTTTGACGTTTTAGCATCACTTAACTTTAAACATCGTTTATGAATAAGCACCATAGTGTTTAAGGCGTTTATTCATGACCGCTGATTACAAGTTATGTGACGTGAAACGTCGAAAATGTATGTATAAATAGTCGCTAATCACTAGTTAACTTTAAGCAGCGTTTATGAATAAGGGGGTATGTAGCCAAGCATATTGTACGTTACGGAATTGCATCAGTGACAGGGGTATTCGGCACTGGTGCAGCTACACAGGAGCTAAACTTAGCATTCGGAAACACTGTTGAGCTGCTGAACCTTGGACAAAACTATCTTGTCATTGTGTAGATTCAATTTCTTAGTATTGTATAATTGCATGGCACACGTGTGAGCACAATGTACTTGCTGTAAAGCATCTATTTGTTGGGTTAGTCTTTATTGTTGTTGTTTTTTTGTGTGTTTTCAATAATGGACGCTCTCAGCATACAATATATTTCTGCATCGTTCTCACACGATTGATTTCAAAATGAATGATGTAATCAAATATTTGTATCAATAGCTTGATAACTTAAAAGAGTGTCCATGGAGTTTCTTGCCCGTTCTTCTCCATAGGTACCTACTCTCTCGAATGGGCGACTAGCTTCACCTTACTGACTGACCGA
Organism: Sesamia inferens; assembly: GCA_037179545.1. Classification (NCBI taxonomy): domain Eukaryota; kingdom Metazoa; phylum Arthropoda; class Insecta; order Lepidoptera; family Noctuidae; genus Sesamia; species Sesamia inferens. Next base: position 30,750,571 of record CM073929.1, read on the forward strand.
CCTTCTGACAATTCAAAAGTGCCTGTAACTGGTTTATTTGAAATAAATGCTTTGATTTGATTTGAAACTACAGAACACCCTTCGCGACCTTGAATCGACGGGCGCCACCCGCGGCAGGTGCGAGGAGCGCACGAGCGGCGGCGGCAGTCCCAGCGACGAGGCACACGACGAGATTGACGACGCATCATAGCGCTTCGAGGACGTCATCGCATCAGCAGCAGCCTCGTCCCAGACGATAAGCACGGTAACGTCAGCAGGCCGACTATCTTATTTTTATGAACAATGGTCTAAAATCACTAACAATCCTATAGTACTTCCTTGAATATCTGGCTATCAAATTATATTTACACACCCTGTTGTACAAGGCATAATCCCCACTGAACCTAGATATTCACCATCTGAACATAAATCGTATAAAGAATGCATAGATAATCTGCTAAGCTCTGGTGCCATCTCGCAATGTGAGCCATGCGAAAATCAATTTATTTCTAGTATTTTCCTCATTCCGAAATCAAATAGTAAAAATAGATTTATACTAAATTTGAAACAACTCAATCAATTTATTTCGACACAACATTTTAAGCTTGAAGACCTCAGAACCGCAGTCAAGCTTGTCGGAGAGTTCTCTGCTTCCGGTTTGACCGTATAAATAAACGAAAAACCCGGCAAATAGTCATTCTGTTTTTGAGTTAGAGTTCGAGCTGATCTACGAATAAATAGTGACAGTAAACACTACAGTATAGTGAACGCAGTATAGTAACAGCAAATACTTATTCAATTTTGAATTATCGTTCCAGTTAATCTACGAGTGAACAGTGATAGTGAACAATACAGTATAGTAACTGCAGTGCAGTAATAGTGAACGTGTTTGACGCCATATTCCACGTCACAGTTTGCTTGTGTTTTTAAATCCCTAAATATTATATAAAATGGAAGTTTCTTCAGCAGAGCTAACAAAACACTGCTAACGGCAAAAAAATGCAGCGGAATTTCGGAGGTTAGTTGAAGATTATTTAAAAAATTTGGAGTTTATTTTAATTAAGTATAAGATGCATATTCATATACCGTTTTAGATGATACTCGTACTTGTATAAAACTGAAATCTATATTCCGTTTAATTGCAAAAAAATATTTATAAATGTTTATTCTTTTCCAGGTATCAAGCATGCGCCGTATTCGAAAAATGAAAAGTTAACGCTGATAGATTTAGAGAACTCTGAATCAAGAAATAATATAAAGAGACCAAAAGGGAAACATAAAGAAATAAAATGTCAAAATGTTTTACAAAGAACTGTTCGTTTCTATTGCTATTCAATTGAAGAGGAGAAGGCTTAAGATTACAAGCAGTGAAGAGTTTAGGATGTAATGTTATGGTATTTATTATTTAATTTTCAATAAATGTAAATACGACCGAATATTTATTTGTTTTTTTTTTTTTATATTTACCTATATTTATAAATGAAGCACCTCACGCCCATTTATTTGTTTAGTAAGGCATACCCACGATATTTACAAGTATTGTACTAACAATAAGCAATCACGGGTCTCTAGTTCTGTATAAATAAATACATCACTTACAGGCATGCACAACACTCGCATTAATATGTTATCAATATATTAAATTATTTGAATATCAGGAAAACATAGAATATCATTTGATTTTTTCGAAAACTTAAGTAATAAAAGAAATATGATATCTTAAAATCCTGAAAATAACACATTTTTACCACGAGTCGGCACTAGAGTCCATCATAAGACATGATTAATGTTTCAGTGTTGCAGAACCCAATAACATCGTAACAATTACAATTATTTCTTGTATTTTATTTTACAAGAGTCCAAAATTTCTCAATAATAATAACAACACAATAATTCTGAAAATACTTTACATTATTTACGTTGTTGAGCAGACGATTTTATGGAACCTATAAAGCAGTGGATAAGAAAATTCAAATTTTCGTATTCCCATTAAAATTGTGATAAGTAACTAGAGTAGTAATTCCTTTTTTTTTAAGTCTACGTTTAAAATTGTAGATTTGAAGTTACTGAAATCATTATAATTACCTATTTATACCCACATAATTAATTAATTGTTTAAACTATTTTAACATGGAACCAGAGGAGGAAGCTCCTCCTCCTCCGGTTTCAGAGGAGGAATTTGGCGCGGCGACTCTTCGTCTCCGCGCCAAAAAGACGGCTCCCGGCCCGGACGGCGTTCCCGCTCGGGTGGTGGCCATCGCGGCCACTGAGATGGAGGGAAGGTTTCGGGACCTCTTCAACGCGTGCTTCGCGTCGGGGAGGTTCCCGAAACCTTGGCGGGAAGGCCAGCTGTGCCTCCTCCGGAAGGAAGGGCGGCCGGCGGGCTCCCCCTCGGCTGACGAGGCCGGTAAGATGTTCGAGGGGATTATTGCCGCCCGCCTGAAGCACCATCTGCGGAACGTGGGACCGGACCTGTCGGAAGCCCAGTTCGGTTTTTGAGCTGACCGTTCGACAGTGGGCGCTCTGGTCCGTCTAAAGGGCCAGGTGACAGAGGCGGTAGAAGTGGGGGATGGAGTGTTGGCTGTGTCATTCGACATTGCCAACGCCTTCAACTCCGTCCCCCACTCCACCATCCTGGAGGCGCTCTGGTTCCACGGTGTGCCCCTGTACTTGCGGGGCCTCCTGGCCACCTACTTGGAGGACCGTGCCGTCCTCCTCGTGGACGGGGCTGGCCAGGTCCGGCGGTATGGCGTAGAAACCGGCGTTCCTCAGGGGCCGTTCTAGGGCCTCTTCTGTGGAACGTCAATTATGACTGGCTCCTACGGGGAACCCTCCTACGAGGCAAGAGTGTCATCTGCTACGCGGATGACACTCTCCTCACTTCCCGCGGGAGCACCTTCCGGGAGGCGGCCAGTTTAGCGTCGGCGGGCGGATCCTTAGTGGCGGGAAGGATCCGCCGCCTGGGCTTAAGGGTGGCGCTGCACAAAACGGAGGCCGTGTTCTTTCACGGCCCCCGGCAGCGCCCCCCACCTGACGCCCACATTTATGTGGGCGTCAAGTGGGGGCCCAGATGAAATATCTGGGCCTCATGCTGGACAGCAGGTGGCGCTTCGGCCCGCACTTTAGCGGGCTGTCGACGCGCCTGCTGAAGGCTGCGGACGTCCTCTCATGGCTTATGCCGAACATGGGAGGGCCAAGCACTCGGTGCCGGCGGTTATACGCCGGCATACTGAGGAATATGGCACTTTATGGGGCCCCTATTTGGGAGGACTCCCTCCACAGGAGGGAGAATTTCACCGCCCTTCGGGTGCCCCAAAGGGCCATCGCCCAGCGGGCAGCGCGGGCCTACCGCACGGTAGGCTTCGCAGCGGCGTGCGCTCTGGCGGGCATCCCACCTTGGGAGCTCGCGGTGGGGCGCAGGGCCCTGGGCGAGCGTCTGGCCTCAGAAGAGAGGGAGGCCGTCCGGCGGGAGGCGAGGGACGCCATCGTCCAACATTGGACACGGGACCTCACTTCCGCCGTGTTTGGCCGTCGCACCCTCGACACCATCGGGCCGGTCCTGAAGGACTGGCTCGACAGGCGTCACGAGTTCCTCTCCTTCCGTCTGATGCAGGTACTCTCCGGTCACGTCTTCTTCGGCAGGTACCTGCACCGGATAGGACGAAAGGATACACCGTCGTGCCACGGTTGCGGCGCGGCGGAGGACACGGCGGAACACGCCCTCGCGCTGTGCCCGTCGTGGGCCGTGCCGCGCCGCGATCTTGTCGCGGCGGTAGGCGGGGACCTCTCGCTGCCCGTCATCGTCAGAGCGATGGTGGGGAGCGAGGAGGCCTGGGTGGCGATGGCCTCCTTCTGCGAGGTCGTTATGTCGCAGAAGGAGGCCGCGGAGCGAGAGCGAGAGGAGGATCCCCTCGCTCCGGCGCTCCGCAGGCGGCGTAGGGGTAGGAGAAGGCGGGACTTCGCCCGCTTTCTCCCTCCCTGAGGTGAGCGGCAGGCGTGAGGCACGGGGGTGCCCGCGCCCGCCTTGCCCGCTCACCATGTGGGAGCCACAGCTCCTCCCTAGGAGGGGCAAATGAGGGCCTGCCTTGCTAGGCGGGTTTCGCCGGCGGAGGAGTGGTAGCTCAGGCTCCGCTAGTTTCCCACTCCCCCGCCACTATGGCGATGCCGGAATGCCGCTGGGGTTTTTAGTGGGTATACCGGGAGGCTCTCTCCCGGGGAGTCCCACATACCCCTCCCGTCCCCCGATGGGCGGGGATGCGTAATTGACATTTTCCCCAGCGACACCAAAAAAAAAAAGTGGTTAAGCTATTGACTGCTGCGCTGCGTGTCGCAGATAAATAACCCAACAAATATTTGTTTGACCTACAAGTACTCGTAGTTGTTAAGGGTCTGTCTGTTTGTTTATGTGAGTTTATATTCTTGTAAACGCACCCAAGATACAGGAGAAATTTCCACAGTAGGGTAATGTCTAAAAAAAATAATAAAGCTACTTTGGACTACCATAGTAGCTTTGTTTTTTTTACATAAGAAATTATTAGCCTCCTATCATACTGATTATAGACAGTTTCTTGAAAAAATATGGATACCGACCACCCTCTCCACCCAACTTTGGTGATAAAGTAAAAGAAAATATAAACAAATATTGATTTTACGAAAAACTTTATTTTAAACAAAGTTTTGTTTCACATTTTTTTTTTCAATAGCGTTCTTCTTAAAATCAACTTACACCAAAATCAGTTAAGTAGATATAACATAATCAATAGGAAAGAACTACTTTTCAAAGTAAGTACTTCTTTATAGACACACTCTTGTTTTACATCTGGCACTTGTGTACGAATCAGCATTTGTCATAAAATACATAAAACTTATCATCTCAATAAAATTTGAAATCTTTTGTATTAGTGTTGATCGCCAAACAAATGTTTTCGGTCGTGCTTGGTCCGTCTGAAACAGATAGTTTTGCTTATGTTAATAATTTGGCAAATTCAAAGAAGAAATAGTACCTAAACAACAAACCTTTCTCCTTTTCCTACTACATTTTTCCTAGTTTCTCTGTGGTCGGGGCTCCTTGTGCATTTCCGCCAGAAACCTAAATCCCGTATCGTCTCAGGTCACCAGGTGATACGTTTTTAAGTCACTCCAACTAATGTAGGAGTTCATTCAACTTAGCCTTTAGCAGTCAATTAATGAAGAAATACAACTTCGAGAAGGAGGCAAATGGAAGGATCCAGCTGGGATGGGCAGCATTTGGTCAAGTTCGTCGGATATTTTCGTCGGCCATACCCCAATGTTTGAAGACTAAAATCTTCAACCAGTGCGTCCTACCCGTCATGACTTACGGAACCGAGACGTGGACACTAAAGGTCAGACTAGTCCACAAGTTTAAAGCCGCTCAGCGAGCTATGGAACGAACTATGTTGGGCGTCTCTCTGAAGGACCGCATCAGAAATGAGGTGATCCGACAGAGGACCAGAGTCACCGACATAGCTGAGAGGATTAGCAAGCTGAAGTGGCAATGGGCTGGTCACATATGCTGCAAGACCGACAACCATTGGGGTAAACGAGCCCTCGAGTGGAGACCCCGTCTCGGCAGACGTAGCGTAGGACGCCCTTGGGCGAGATGGAGCGACGACATCAAAAAGGTGGCTGGTAGTGGCTGGTGGAGAACTGCTCAAGAGCTTGTTGGCGTGCTATGAAGAAGCCTATGTCCAGCAGTAGACGAGTAGAGGCTGATGATGATTATGATGAGTCAATTAATGGACATAATATGTGCCTATCCTAGTTTATCCCACTATACCGGTTCTCAGAATTCGGCATCCAATGTGTACCAGCTACCTTTTTACGATTGTCTATCTATCTATACACAATTTACATACCAATATTAAACCACTGTGTTGTGGGTATCCCAGACTCCCGTCTTGCTTGAACAATGGCTTCTCTGATGGCAAACGCCACTACGACCGACGCACATGTTGCTGGTTCGCCGGTTCCTATAAATTCAAATAACTTAATACATATATCCATTCTCTATCATATAATCTTACGGGAAAACTAGTTTACCGAATTAATTGTCCAAAGAATCCGATCTGAGCGTGTTAAACAAGCCAAGCCTAGTTCCTAGCGGTAGATGGTATTCAGTCAGCGCAAAATTTGGTTAATTTAGTACAGAACTTTAGAAGCGGTTATAACATTTCATAATACAGCTTATAACTTTCTTATTTCACCCCTACCTTTAGATCCAAGTATAAGATCATTGCTGTAAGAGTTCTTCTTTAAATATACTCTAAAGTCCTGAGGAATATCCCTCGCTTCAGGTACATGATATTCCCAGGTTCTGTCTGTGAGGATTGCACCAGAATCAGCGTAGGTAAGCTTCTCACAAGTCCAGTACCCCAACCCCATGATGAAGGCGCCTTCAACCTAAACAGAAAATTACAAAATTATGATGAAAGAAAGAAAATACATTTATTCAGCAGAGAAATAAAGACACACAATACATCTAAAATAAACACATGTACATCAGGCAGTAACAAATAAAAATCAAATAGATAGTAAAAAACCACGATGTGAAAAAATGATGATTAAAACAATTTCAGCAAGAAATATATTGAGTACACCAAAACTTTGGATATACAATGTGAAAAGAAAACCCTGTCCGATCCGTGTAGATATTGTTAGGTATCGATAACTGTTTCTACTAATGCCTACAATGCCGGTCTAAACTTAAAAAAAATGTTCAAAAAAAATATATAATATTTCGCAAAAGTAGGTAAATTAATACATGTGCGGTAGGCGATATATGCACGGGCGAAAGGGGGATCGCGGCACGCGGTCGCATCGCTATTCGCTCATAATAATACCGGTGTTGTCACTTATTAATAAATTAAAGGAAGTTGGAATTGATTCGCGGAAAAAAAAGATTATTTCAAAATTCATTAGTATTGTTACTAAGATGATTTCGTAAAATTTCATATTTTATTTGGTCATGTGTTTACGTATAATATAATCCTTATGTGTCGGACGGGGTTTTCTTTACATATTGCAGGGTTTACTTACTTGTCCTACATCTACCTCTGGGCTCACACTCAACCCTACATCTTGCAACATATCCACTCTTAATACTTCAGATTCTCCCGTCAACACATCTATTTCAACTTCACACAACGCCATACCATATACATTGTAGGTTTGCATATCGGCAAAACTAGTAAATCCATGGGCCTGAAGATCCACATCGGCATTATATGCTGCCTTTATTAGTTCTTCCCAAGTTGGATCAGTCAATGTAGCCCTGATAGGTTCTAACCTAGCGTTCAATTCATCACAACATCTTCTCAAAGCAAAAATTATACTCGTTGTCGTCAGACTTCCTCCAGAAATAAAACTGTTAGGAGCAATAATAGTGTTATTTCCTTTGATTTGAATTTTTTCTACAGGTATTTTAAGGAAGTAAGCGGCTATTTGAACTGCTTTAGTGTTTATGCCTTGTCCCATTTCGACACCGGCGTGAGTGATGACGACAGTGCCATCTCCATGGAAGACCGATAGGTTTACATCGAAGCGTTGTGCACCACTAGGAGACCATCTGGCAAATGCCCATCTCATACCTCGTTTTTTCCACCTATTTTCAGTGTTGAAAGTATCTACTGCAGCTCTTCTGGTATTATATTCAGAATTTGCTTTCAGGGTGTCTACCATACCGGACATTTCATTGAATTTGGCTCTGTCTAGATTAGCTAGCCGAACAGCCACTGGGTCCAGAGATAGTTCATAGGAAATTCTTTCCATAATGTATTCCATGCTAGCTATAGCTTCCAACGTGCCTAAAGTATGAAAAAGAAAAAGAGGTACTATAAAATGTTAGAAGAATAAATTGCACAAAATATAAAACCATAACTATTGCAATTAAACATACCTGGTGATCTGCACCAAGTATTTTTAGCTGTATCAGTAACTGTATCAAAAGACTTAAAATTGATTTTGGTGGCATCATAACAATTGTAGTACACGTCTGAACCAAGAACGGTCAACGTTTCATTTATTATATAACCATTGTCTTCATAAATAGTGGAGTTTAGGCTTTGTATCACTCCCTCTCTGTTTACCTTAATCTGGAAAAGAATCATAATTATTATGGTTTCACATCTATGTACATTATGATTTAAAAATCAATGGGACAATCAGGCGTCGGAGCACTGGCCCGTAATGTGGTCCTCCGGAAACGTGCCCAGAAGACTACAGCGTTATATTTTTTAAACATAGTTGATATAAGTACCTCATAATCATTGACACAAGGTAATCTCTTGCCAACTGCTCTGAAGTTCGTGGTCAAGGGTTGAATGAACCTGCAGGGGCGGTTCAACTTCTGTACGACAAGACTGCACGCAACGGCACTCTGTATACTGCGGGATATCTTCATTCCATATCCACCACCAATACGGCGGACGTAACAATCGATTCTAGGAATAAATTAAATACATTACTACAAGATGTAAAGCAAGAAGAAGTCTGAAAGTCACACCGAAAATTGAAAAGTTGTGTGGATATCGGCTGTCATGGGGCTGTTACGGAGAAATGAGGAAAATATTGTGAGGAGATTTTTTAAGCATGAATGACGATGGTTATAAGCGTATGGGAAGGTCAAAGAAATGATGGATGGAATGTGTGAATGATGGTATGATTAAGAAGGGAGTGACTAAGGAGAAGACCTCTAATAGAGAGGTATGGAAAAAAGACATATTGCGCCGATCCAAATAAGTTGAGATAAGGGCAGGTAAACGATGACTATAAGATATTTTATTATTGATTAATAATTCTAATGTTCACTTTATTCATGCATGGTTATTTCCTTTCTTTGTTAGAGATGACCACGTCAGTAGTAATAATCAAAAATACTGTAGCACCTACTTATTTTCATCCATCTTCAAAGCCCTTGATATCATAACATGCGTTCCATCAAGCCATTGCGTTGCCGTATGCACTTCCAAACCTTCTTCTGTAGGTTTGACAAGACAGAGCAGGGTCTCCATAGTAAAATGATACTGTCCGTACATCGTGGTACTTCCATTAATAGTCTTGTATAGATCTGTACCAGGATTTGTAGCATCTACTGATGTAACCATAGTGTTTCTATTATTATCTGATTTAGCTACTTTGATATCTATAACTGGTTTTCTCACATTGCCATAAGTAACTTTGACTAATTTTATAGCTCTGTCAGCAATATATCGGGTTTCAGCTACTATGATACCGATGGGTTGATGATAGTATTTGACAGTTCCATTGCATAATACTTCTTCATTGTTTCGGTAAAGTGGACTGTCTGCTGGCGTGAAAGAATTAAGTCCAGGAATGTCTTTTGCCGTGTAGAAGGCTATAACACCGGGGCACGCCTGAAATTTATATAAGAAGTTTATTTTTGAAGGCCACTTATTATGGGCAAACTTAAAAGTTACTTTACTTACCAATGCAGCACTGGGATCAATCTTTGTAATAACTCCCAAAGCTACTGTGCTGAGCACAAACGCACCAAATACTTCGTGAGGAAGACTGGGAATGTCTTCAGTGTACTGTGCTTCACCAGCACATTGGATCTGAAGTAAAACAAAGAATATTATTATTTACTTTTGTAAAGTAAGCAGTTTAGATTAGATGCTATAAATAAAAAAAACAATACACTATTAAAAGGGAATCCTGGAAGCTGAAGAAACATGACTTCAGAAAGTATCGACAAAATCAAAACTAAAAGGACAATAAATTTATTCAAAATGGACAGAACAAAACGTTTCACCCCTCTTAGGGCCTTTATCTAGGAAGGTGATTTGGAGAAAATGAATTTGTACAGCAGCGGACAATTTATAATTGCTTGCATTACTTTATATATATAAGAAAATAATTTCTTACCAAAGCTTCTACTTTAGGAATGGGTTGGTTTAATGGCCACATCTTAGGATCAGTGGTGAAGATCTGTCGCGCATCCGAAACTGGTCTGCAAGCATGTAGGTGGACAGTACCAGACTTGAAGCGTGGTTTGATGATGTTTGGTGGACAAAGTGTTAGAAGACCCTGTAACAGAGGCAATGATACTCATCAATGTTTATTTATATACACTGCACTTATAATACTCTATTATAATATAATAATATTCTAATTGTACAATATTCTTGTAATATTCAACTAAATAAAATAAAATAAGGGCATGAACAGTAAAATCTCTATGGTTACCAACTTTACCAACTTGTAAAAGGTTAAAAAATGGCGGTTGTTCGTGAACTTGGTCCGTTACGACAGTACAAAACAAAAGCTTATCCACTAGTTATTTTAAAAGACTATCTTTGTTTTGAAACAATTTAGTCTAGACAGGAATTTCTGAGGAGATAAAAACAAGAAGTTTAATGGTTCATGTTGTTAGTGCAATTTCGCGTTTCTGTACAAAGTTGTAGCGGTTGAATCTGCAGCGTAAGCGAACCCCGCCGCTTGAGCCAGTTGCGTCCCGTCCGCGCACCCGGCTACTTGTATCGCGTACACACCTAGAGAAATTATAGTTTCGTATTTTGTGATAATGACTTTCATTTCCAAATAGTAAATAAACCTTTTGACACTTCAGTGATTAGTGACCTCTCCTACTCAAGTAAATATATACACGAGACAGACTCGTGAAAGTGGTGACCCCGATAAAACAGCAATCTTACGAAGAAGAATAAGGACGCAACTCCCTTCCGACGGGGACGGCCTCGGAAGGACGACAGGCGCACAGAGTACTCCAAAATGTTCTCCTTACCTTCAGCGAAGCAGGGCGCCGGACCGGTGTTAGAGTCGGAAACAAAAACCAGTGAAATCGAAGCATCGACCCAGGAAAGACAGGATATGTCGGCTATCACCGTATCATCGAGGATACCTGAATTTTGGACGCACATGCCTCGCCTGTGGTTCGTTCAACTGGAGGGCATTATTAGGTCCCAAAAATTGGGCGACGCAGCAAAGGCAGATCTGATAGTCACCAAATTGAATTGCGAAGCGTTGCAGCAAGTAAGTGACATTCTTTTTTCGCCGCCAGAGCAAAATAAGTACGATGCACTCAAGGAACGGCTAATGCAAGTGTATGAGGAAAGCGCCGACAGACAGTTTCAGAAACTTGTTAGCGAGATAGAACTAGGGTCGCAGAAACCATCCTTTCTCTTGCGACGGATGCGAGAACTCGGAAGAAATACGCAAGTATCAGAGAAAACCTTGCACAGTTTGTGGCTAGCTAGATTGCCACCTAATGTACGAGCCGTGCTCACGGTCAGCCAAAATCAAGACCTAGAAAACCTAGCGAACATAGCAGATAAGATAATGGAAACGATGAATACCGGCGAGATCGCAGCAGTAAGTGGTTCCAGCAGCAACAACCAGTCTCCAATCACAGATTTAATGGCGCAGATGAACAAGATGAGCATCGAAATCGCAGCCTTACACGCGGAGGTCAAAGACCAACAGCAGCAGCGTCGACAAGAGACGTTTAGAGGACGTGACCGTGGACGTGGATATAGGAGTCGCTCGAGATCGCCGTCCAGACCCAGAATGGCACCAGGAGATCCGAATTGGTTGTGCAAATATCATTTTCGTTATCGTGGGAACGCGCGGTCGTGTGAGAAGCCTTGCGCCTGGAAGACGGGAAACTAGCCACGGTACAATTGGCAGCGGTGAACTTTGTGCCGGGAGCTAACCACCGCCTTAGCATAATGGACAGAGGAAGCGGTATGACATTTTTAGTTGATACAGGTGCCAACATTTCAGTTATTCCACCTACAAGTAAACAAAAACTTTCTGGTGAGTGTTCAAACTATAAATTATTCGCGGCTAATGATAGTGAGATTAGAACCTATGGTGTGCGAACTCTAGATTTAAACCTGAATTTACGACGTCCTTATAGGTGGACATTCGTTATTGCAGACGTTAATCAACCCATATTAGGTGCAGATTTTTTAGAATATCACAGTTTATTAGTAGATTTAAGAAACAGGAAAATTGTAGATCGTTTAACTGACCTGAATGTTGCAGGATCAATCGTAGAATATAATGAACAATCAATAAACACTATCGTTGACACACATCCTATGTACGACTTGTTAAGAAAATATCCAGATATTACGAAACCAGTTTCATTTACTAAAAGTTCTGCTCATGCCGTCTACCATCATATAGAAACGACAGGTCCTCCGGTATATGTGCGGTCAAGGCCTTTACCGCCGGATAGGTATAAAAAAGTCAAGGCAGAATTTCAGATCATGCAAGATATGGGCATATGCAGACCATCAAAGAGTCCTTGGGCAAGCCCGTTACACATCGTACCTAAGAAGAACGGCGAGTTGAGGCCAGTTGGCGACTATCGTCGGCTCAACGCCATCACCAAACCAGACAGGTACCCCGTTCCTCGTTTACAAGATTTCACTTACGTGCTAGGAGGAAAGAAAATATTTAGTAAAATTGACATTAACCGCGCATATCATTGTATAGAGGTCGCGCCAGACGATGTAGAAAAAACCGCGATTATTACACCTTTCGGGTTATTTGAATTCCCCCGTATGAGTTTCGGTTTACGCAATGCAGCTCAAACCTTTCAGCGTTTTATGAACACGACAGTATTACAAGGTTTAGATTTTTTGTTTTCATATATTGATGACGTCATAGTAGCTAGTAACAACGCAATAGAACATAAGGAACATTTAGAAATAATTTTTCAACGATTCAATAAATATGGGATTACTATAAACTTAAGTAAATGTGATTTTTGCAAAACAGAGATAGAATTTTTAGGGTATAAAGTGACTACTGAAGGTATACATACGTTAGACGACAAGGTCAAGGTAATCGAAAATCTACCGAAACCTGAAACAGTAGAGCAATTAAGAAGGTTTTTAGGGATGATCAATTTTTACAGGGCACACATACCAAAAGCGGCAGAAAACCAAGCAGTATTACATTCATATATACATGATTCTAAGAAACGTGACAAAACTAAAATAGTGTGGACAGAATCAGCAGAAAAAGCATTCGTAGAATGTAAGCGTCAATTACAGCAGGCTGTAACTTTATCACATCCGTTGCCAGAATGTCAGCTTGCACTTTTTACGGACGCGTCAGACACGTGTGTGGGCGCTGTTTTGCAGCAATTCGTAGGCAATAAATGGCAACCACTAGGTTATTTTTCAAAAAAATTATCAGATGCCCAGACAAAATATAGTACCTATGACCGTGAGTTATTAGCCGTATATCTGGCAATACAACATTTTCAAAATTTTATAGAAGGAAGAGAACTAGTTATATTTACAGATCACAAACCATTGACATACGCATTTAGTAAGAAAAAAAGTGAAAACGAAATAGCAAGGAGAACCCGCCAGTTATTATACATTAGTGAATTTACAACCGACATACGACATGTATCAGGCGAGCAAAACGTAGTCGCGGATTGTTTATCGCGAATAGAAAGCATTAATTGTCAAGGTTTAATCGATTATAGAGAATTAGCGGAAGAACAGAGTAAAGATAAGTTATTGCAGGAAATACGTAAAGACGAAACACAGTTTAGGGAAATTCCAGTACCGACCTGTGATAAGTCTATCGTATGTAATATAGAAGGAAGTAAAGTTCGGCCTTATTTAACAGAAAAGTTTAGAAAATTAGCATTTAATATGATACACAACTTAAGTCACGCGGGCATTCGTACAACCAAAAAAATGATCGCAAACAAGTATTATTGGCCGGGTATGAACAAAGAGGTAGGACAGTGGGCCAAAGCTTGTATTAAGTGCCAACGCGCAAAGGTACACCGTCATGGCAAGTCAGAATTAGGTACTTTTCCATTATGCGATCGTTTCGAACACATACATGTAGACATAGTAGGGCCATTGCCTACCACACCTGAAGGGTATAGGTATTTAGTAACGGTAATAGATCGGAAAACCAGGTGGCCAGAAGCTTTCCCAATAAAGGAAATTCATGCAGAAACAGTGGCAAAAGCGATATACGACGGATGGATAGTCAGGTTTGGATGCCCGACTAGATTAACTAGTGATCAGGGAACCCAGTTCGAAAGCAATCTATTTCAACAAATGATGAAACTATTAGGTATAAACAAAATTAGAACTACTAGTTTTCATCCTCAAAGTAACGGTAAAGTAGAACGGTGGCATAGGTCGCTTAAAGCAGCATTAATGGCTAGAATGAATCATATGAATTGGTTACAGGAATTAAGTACGGTAATGTTTGGTTTAAGAGTAGCTCCACGTGAAGACACTAGTATTAGCGCGTCACAAATGGTGTATGGTACAAACATAAGACTTCCAGGAGAGTTTTTCGAAGACACACAAGAAGTTTTTCGTGACGAACACGAATACGTTAGGCAGCTTAGGAGAGTTATTAGTAACCTAAGGTCAGAGCCAACGCGGCACCACGATAGTAGATCTATTTTCCTTCACTCAGATTTGAAGACATGCGATCAGGTATTCGTTAGAAATGATACGGTTAGGAAAGCATTACAACCCCCCTATGACGGCCCTTACAGCGTCATAAGTCGTGGTGACAAACATTTCTTGCTAAAAATGCCGAATAGAAAAGCGCGCGTATCAATAGACAGATTAAAACCAGCGTATACATTACGTGATCCTCAACTTACAGGTCAGGAATCGATAGAGAATAAGCAATGTGTAGAACAGAAAATGATAAATGTAAACAAACCATTAGAGATTAAGAAGAAAGTTGTATTTTGCGAACCGGCCGCAACGCCTAAAACTTGGACCACACGTAGTGGCCGAGTTATTAAAACGCCAACTAGGTATGTTCAATATAAATAAGTAAATTTTGCAAGTAAGTAATAATAACGTGTTTAAGATATTATAAATAATTATTCTTTTATATTTTGTAAACCATAGAGAGTGGACAAATATAAATTAATTTTTTTTTTTTTTGTTAATGATAATCAAAATGGGCAAAACTTACAGTAAACAAGAGGAAATAATAATTGCCCAAAATGGAGCTAACAATGCGGATTGGACTAACGTAGAAAGTCATATTAAAACTTCAAGCATAATGCTATTGGTTATAATAATAATCATAGTATGTGTTATTTTCTATGTGTTGTGTAGAAAATGTAAAAGAGGAATACAAAGTGGTCTACGGAAAGAAATAGGAACAGTTATTCAGCAGCAAGTCCAGGCTCAAACAGTGTAACGAATATCCCAAAAACGGAAATAAAAGAGTATTCAGTCATGGAGCATGATAATGTAGACACATATATTAGGTATATATAAAAATGAATTTATAACGAAATTGTATTGCATAAATATTATAAGAACATTGTATCCACTAAAATGTATTGTAATTACGTTTATTTTAGATATAATAAAAGGTAAACTAATATTAATGTAATGTGAAATACTATGTGAAAAAAATGAAATGTGTAAAGTGTGTTGTAATTGTAAAATATCCTTTTAAAAAAAATGTAACCATAAATATTTCATATCATAACTTCAAACATAATGTGTACAATTAAATATAGGTCAAACTAAATTCGCAGAAACAGAGAGCGATAGCCGGTAACCAGACCACCACGGCACACACACGAGCAAGTAGCTGAATAAGCAAATAGCAACGGTGTCGTGTGCAGTGGCAGGTATTTTGTTAGTAAGACAATGTATGTACCCAGGTTTCACTCACAGAATATTTTATATTTTTAAGATTCTTGTATTGTAAATTTTTTTTTTTGTAAAAGGGGGAATGTTGTAGCGGTTGAATCTGCAGCGTAAGCGAACCCCGCCGCTTGAGCCAGTTGCGTCCCGTCCGCGCACCCGGCTACTTGTATCGCGTACACACCTAGAGAAATTATAGTTTCGTATTTTGTGATAATGACTTTCATTTCCAAATAGTAAATAAACCTTTTGACACTTCAGTGATTAGTGACCTCTCCTACTCAAGTAAATATATACACGAGACAGACTCGTGAAAAAGTAATCAAGGGATTCGACCATGTTTCTCGATTTTCAGAATAGATACAGAAAATGGAAAGCAAAGTGCAACACGCAACATAATACGATTGTGAACGGCAAAATTTTTGTTTTATGTGTATAATTACCTAGTTTCCTTTTATGTCTTTGCACAACCTTGTGAGATATTAGAGTATTACTTTACATATGCATTTTGTACGCACTTATTTACTTAATACTTAAATAAAAATGGCATACAATTTGCACTCCAGCTTCATCTAATCCATCCAAAAGTTTTCTTCAAAACATCGCTTTTAGCATAATGTCACAAAATTTGTGTCTATAGTTCTTATGGTATATATATATAACAAAGAGTATTCTATTGTAAATTAGTTTTTTACCCACGACTACCATGCCACAGATATGATTATCCAAATTCATTAATGATTGCCTCTTATTAACGGGTCCATAGTTCAGTTCAAGTTAAAATTGAAGGTCGTTTGTCAAAAGTCATGAGAAACAAAACAAACTTACCTTGAAGAATAATGCCTTTGCAACATATCGTCTATAAGCCACAGAGGCTTCCGGTGGATTGGCATCAACGATCATCTCTCCATCTAACACCTGCAGAGCTGCTTGTAACGTTAAATTGTTAAACAAGGGCTTTCCAATGAGAAACGTTTCCGTAGCCAAAGCCCTTAGGAATCTGGTAGAAAGACCTCCGTATACGATTCTTGCTCGTTCGACTATGTTTATAGCGTTCAATTTGTAGAGACAACCGATGTTGACTATAGCATGCGCACTTTGAGATCTTGGCATGAGCTGGAAGAGGAGAAATAATATTATTTACATATTTTTCTTGTTTTCAATTGCTTTTTTATTCTGGTTGTTGTTTTATTCTATTTTTGTTTAACTTTCTCCAGTACCGGTTTCATCTGATTAACATTGATGAATATATGTATGTTATTTACCTTGTATGAAAAGAATTTGTATTCATTGCTCAGTGGAGGCAGCATTACATTTAGAATCACTTTGCCTGTCATGTCTGTTCTTAAGAAGTTCTCCATCGTTACTATCTGGACGGTTCTGTTGATGTCAACTGTAAAATAATTATGATATATAGATATAGTCAGAAAACAATGATTTCAATTATTTATGGATTATTTAAAATAATACTAAAGATTTAGACAATTTCTCTTTACTTGTGAGCATATTACATAATCATTGTATAATGTTCCCACTGCTGGACTGCAGAAGACCGTAGAAGTGACCGTTTTAAAAACAGTGGTTTGGCACATAAAATATAGGTCTATCTAAGTAAAAATTTATGATCTACTATAGTCTCTCCAATGATAAAATAACTATAAATCAATCATCTTTAGTTATAATTCAGTAGGTACGCAGAGAGCGGTCAAAAACAGAGAGCATACAAAATAAAAACCTTTCACTTACCAATAGTTAGCTGAGCACCTATACTAGTAAACAGTAAGAATATATCAGATGGAAAATTTGGATGCTGGTGCTTAGTCATTAAATTGCCTGCGATTGTGCCTACCTGGAATTTTATAAAATTTAATAATATCACTTTCACCAGAATTGAACTGAATTATGAATCGAAAAAGCTGAACTCTGTTTTATAAACGTAACAACAGGAATAACTTCTTTATTCTAGGTGTGTTTGCGAAAGTTCACACACAGTCAGCCCAGAACAACTACCTTTACTATACATAGTATTGTACAGGTCTCCCAAAGTGATAATGCGCATAGAATGCACTTAACCAAAGTTTAAGTTTTGGTTAAGTGTACCAAGTATGTGTAAAAAGTGGTTAAGTGCACCACTCTATATACATATCTTCTTCCGAACGCTCGGGGAGTACGACCGTTGCCGAACAGTGACGAAGATTTCTACGCGCATTATCACTATGGGGGACCTGTATAAAGTCATGTGTTTTTTATATGAACAGACAGCTGTGCTGCTGGGAGTTTGTTCCGCCACTTCTTCTTCCCAGCGAAAGCACTAGGCAGTGGCGAAGGCATTTTGGGGGACTGCCTTATGTAATAAGTATTGTCATTCAAAAGGTGCTGATCCTCAGCCTAATTTGAATAAATGACTTTGATTTTATTTTGATTAAGAATTGTTCTGAGGGGAATCGTACGCTCGATACCCTGCTGAACAGCCGATCATTCAGCGAATGAACCAACCATGTCATCATATCATAATTATCCATACAGATACTTACATTTCTAACAGGTATGTGAGCCACCAAATCCACATGGAAATGAATCTGCGAGAGATATCCAAAGTATTCATGTGTTGATGCATCTTTCAGAACTTCCAAGAATTTCGACAGCGTTATTCCTGCTCCAACTACGAGGTTCTGGTCGAATGTAATGGTTTTCAGCTCAGGAAGAGCGCTGACATCAATCAAGATACGAGGGTAATCATCAATTGGAACTGCTCCTGTAATGACATAAAAATTCAAATTAGTATAAGTCTAAAGAGGATGCACTAACCATGTATAGTTTTAAAAAGGTGGAAGGAGGGTAAGATTTAAAGTCCCCTTCCCCTCTATAGGAAGAGGAGGCAAGAGAGGGAGGGAGGGGATTCTTCGACCAGACGAATGTAATTTTGTGCGCGACGTTTGATGTAGGGCTGTTGTATTTGCTGATTGAGAGGCAAACTGCTTGCGCGATGCAAGTTTATGCGTGACGTCATTGTGATGCGTAGTCCGCAAGTGGAGATATGGGCGCCGCCACAATTTAAACTTTACTATATTTCTTTCTTACTATACCACAAAAAAAAAACAATTATAGACTGTCATAAATAAGATGAATAAATTGAGGACGTGCTTTTAAAAGTAATGTATATGATATCAAAAAATACATTCATCTATATATACATAGATCAGCGCCCTAATCGGCGAACGCATTTTTGTCAAATGATTGCCACTAGTTGGGATCAGTTGGGATCGTTCGGACAGCCCATTGGTCCGTTCGGTCGAAATGATCACAACTAGTCGCAATCATTTGACAAAAATGTGTTCGCCGATTAGGGGGCAGGAAATATATTGATATACCTTTAGCAGTGTTTCCAGCTACCAGCATATACGAGCTTAGACCCTCGTGTATTAATATATTAAAGACATCTTGGAGCACTTTAGGCTTGAACCATATTCTACCGTCCTTCAATACGATCCTTTTCACTTGTTCGTCATGAATGTCATCATCACGAACCACGCACCAATCGTCATCATCGTCCTCACATGTAGATTTATTGCATGGCTTTCCTGACTTCTTACAGATTGTCAGATCTTCAATATCCAGTATCCTCTGTTCTTTTGGAGCATCTATGGCAAATTTTTTAAAGGCTTCCAGGATAGGTCTGTAGCCGGTACATCGGCAGACATTGCTGCCAAATGATTTTTCCACTTCCAACATTGTTACATTTTTCTCGCTTTCCAAGAGACTGAAAGCAAAGAAAATTCAAATAAGCCTGTAATATTAACACTACCGGGATGTACTCTAAAACTCATAAAAGTTATATTAAAAATCTCATTTTATGAGAAAGTAGCTTGAATGTCTTCTTGTGTTGTAAAAATTAAGACAAAGTTGAGAGAAATAAAAATTTCTTAAATAATGGCATGACTTATGACTTAGCATGTTTTGCTTACGTACCCATGCATAGCCATGACCCATCCAGTTGTACAGTATCCACACTGTGAACCGTGATGCTCTGCCAATGTTTTCTGCAGCTTGTGATATCCTATCTTCCTGTTACCCAGACCCTCGATGGTCCTGATATCCCATCCATCGCATGAGGTGATTGACACCAAACACTGTTGGATAAAACTGAAGATTTATATGATGATTTTCAAGGTCTAAAGACTGATTTACACGGTGCAATTTAATTGCCTATGGCATTAATTAAATTGAAGCAACAATAAAAGTTGCATTGTCTAAACATCATTTAGACCAGGGTAGGCGAACCAATGGCACGCGTGCCATTGATGGCACGCGGCACAATATTTTGGGCACGTCGCAGAATTAGGTATTTTATGACGATCGATGTGTTTTCATCTACCTATGCCTGCGAGTCATTATTTTCAGAGATGAATAACATTAAAAACTCGGTTAGAAACCGTTTGGCAGATGAAACTAGTCCAGCATGCATTTTGCTAAAAGTAACATCTTACAACCCTAACATAAATTATTTGTCATCTAACCTGCAGCAACAGAAGTCACACCAATTTTACTGAAATTTAATTTATGCATGTAATAAAAATATACCAAAATGTACCTCTTTTGCTTACTTTATTTAATAAAGAGTTTTGATAGTATTTATCATTATTATTTTCCAAATAATCAGAAAGTCTTTTTCTTTCTTTCTTTTATGGCTTCGCACGGTTTGTGCATTTAGCCAATGTCACGTAATGAATTATTCATGTCGAAAAATACGGCGTGATCCGTCTTACGATGGAGGTTTGAGACAAAGTCATGATGTGGCCACTATGCTGCGATATTTCACTGTTCTTTATGAATTATTTACTGAATGCACTTTTTACTACATAAATCACGCACTTTTATTAAGTAAACAACACTATAAATAATTTTAAAAGTCCGACGAAAAATGAACGTGACACTCAGCTTGATTTTCCCGCCAAAAAAAACAATCAGAAAGTCAAAATTATTTAATGGCACGCGAATGACTCCATTAAACTTTTTTTTTAGAAAAATGGCACCTTAATGCATAAAGGTTCGCCTACCCTGATTTAGACGATGCGAGTCATTTGTTGTATAAATTTTTTTGTATGCCCTAGAAAATCGCATCGATATTTGCTCATAATAATACCGGTGTTGTCACTTTTTTAAAAATTAATTCATTAGTATTGTTTCTATGATGATTACGTAAAATTTTATATTATATTTGGTCAAGTGTTTACCTAGCCTTTATTATCCTTATGGGTCGGACAGGGTTTTCTTCACATTTTGTATATATTACTTTTTTTAATTCATTTTGAAATTACATTTCGAACTCACGATAAACTACTCACGGAATTGATAGCAATATGAGGATCTCCAGGACATTTTGAGACTGTAACTATGCAGGCCCCGCAGCCACCCTCACGACACATGTACTTGGTGCCACGCAGCTGCAGGTAATTGCGAAGGTAGTCCAAGATCGTCACGTCTGAGCTCACATCGTAGCCAACTGCAGAAGGGTAGTAGTGTAATAATAATAGTAGTAGTAGTAGAGTAGTGTATTAGTATAGTGTAGTA
The DNA here is from genome assembly GCA_037179545.1 of Sesamia inferens. Taxonomy (NCBI): domain Eukaryota; kingdom Metazoa; phylum Arthropoda; class Insecta; order Lepidoptera; family Noctuidae; genus Sesamia; species Sesamia inferens. Next base: position 30,771,792 of record CM073929.1, read on the forward strand.
ATATAGCCTTCTTCTTCTCTATAAGCTGAAGAAGAAGAAGAAGTAATATAGCAAAGTGTAGTGCTGTATTTGTATGTACATATTTATTATTATGAATACCACAAATATTTAAAAAAAATGGGTATACATATTTATAAGACAAAACTATTATAGCCAGAAATAATGACATTCAAAGGACGAAGAAACTGTATCGTGCCTAGGTTAATTATGACATACCAATTAATGGGTAAATTATAAATGATGAATACAGCTAAGTGGTGTTTAGACGCCAAGAATTAATGGTTAAATAGACTATACTCACTACTTAACTTTAAAAAATGCTTATCAGGAGGTCATTGCTATAACTTCTGAAAGTGAAAGTGGGGCGCTTCCCTTCTTTTAATTGTATTTTTCATTCTATTTTATTAAGGAAAAGACAAAACATAACTATTACTAATGTATTATTAATCCTCTCAAATGAACGCTTGACGTAAACTAATTTAATTTTAGTATACATGTTTTTAAACACGTCTTATTTGTCTAAGGAGTGTCTTAATTAAACTTATATTTATCTTCTGTCCATAAAGAAACGAGCTTTTTTTCTTTATAATCTTTTCAACTAAAGCACCTGCCATGTAATGTCTTCACCGCCTGTGGTTGACTGTTAGAGAATGCCTAAGGCATTAAGTTCGCCTCTGTACAATTCATGTGGAAAAGAATAAAGAGAAAGAAAAAGATTCGTTGACTAAAATTCACTTTAGTTTGTAAACAAGAGAACCAATATCAATGTTTATGTATCTTTTATAAGGATGCGCCACAATCCTAATTCATGCGTGAAAGTAATTTGACCATGAACACCTACTTGGCAGAATCTAAACAAAAAAAAAAGAACGACGAAAGCCAAAGTAGTAAAAAACATCGTTTCTTTTCGATCACAAAAAGGAAACGAATATCAGTGTGTGTGCGAGTTCTAGTACCGACGTAATATACTGTATATTTTTACTCTCTTTGTTAATACCGAAGGCATCTTCAGCTGACCGTGGATGATTCATAAAAGAACCGTTATTTTATACCAAGAGAAATAGGTCTTGGAACTCTATCTAAATAGTAGATTGGTGTATAAATTGCTTTCCAATTGGATCTCATGCATTTATGTAATTTTGTACAATAATTGTTGCAGCAATAGAATTATGGAGCTGATTATATTTCGATTTCTCTTAAACAATCATGTGCGTAACGTAGCATTAATTCGGTAGCAATTTACACACACGAAGATGTATTTTAGGGTTTCGTACCCAAATGGAGGAATTTTAATAGGTGAATATTTGATATTTTTTCTTATCAAATAACAGGAACAAAATAATGTAGGTATGGACGACAGCAGGTCTGTCAAATATTCCCAATCAACATTGAGCCTTAATGATTCAGAGATAACGTTGAAAATGTAATAAAGAAATCATATACACATCATATTGATGTGCTGTCGTCTGTTAAAAAGTTGGTAAAGTCCTGACGCAGTTAGAGTCGCGACAGACCAAAACGAATAATAAATAAAAATTACCATAAAAAAGGGTTTTACAATGTGAGCAAATTAATAAGTGTAAATATAACATTATTCATAAATAAAATTAAGAATTAGGTACGAATATTGTTATATTTAGACTCTGTTAGCTGTCTTATTATTTGAGGCGTAAATTCGTTTTACCTCAAATAGTAAGGCTGACAGTGTGTAAAGCCAAGTCAAGCGATTCATCGTGTCCCGGCATGATGGTAACGTATGGAGGACATACCCAGCACACATCGCAATACAACTGTTCAGACCCGTCCACCGTATGGCGTCACCAGACATCATGCCGAAGCACGACGAATCGCTTGGCAGCAAGACTTTGTCTGGTGCAAAGAGAATAAAACCACCACCAGTGGTTTTATAGTCTTTGGTCTGGTGGGTGGTAACTTCTGCCGGCAGCCGATGTTATGGCTTACCGCCGAGAGAACCATTGCGAGAGAAAATAAATAAACTTATAAATATCATTATTATCACAGTCTTCTTCTTCATCCATCCATCTGCTTCCCACAACCCTCAACAGGTCATCGGTCCACATTGTTAGGGGCCTCCCCACGCTGCATCTTCCGGTACGTGCTCGCCACTCCAGAACCTTACTACCCCAGCGGCCATTGAATCTACAAGCAATGTGCCCCGCCCACTGCCACATAATTTAAGCGACTCAAAGAGTTATGTCGGTGACTGGTTGTTCTGCGGATCTCCTCATTTCTGATTCCATCGCGCAGAGGAACCCCGACCATAGCTATTTCTATTGCCCTACAGAGTCTTAGTGGCCGAATGGAAAGAAACTAAAAAATATTTTATCTAATAAAATGATCTCCGCGTATAAACTAAATTAGCAGCGAAAGTAAAGTATAACGGTCAACTATGAGATAGCGTTGATATTTAATAGTTACTTAGGAGTTTATTTCTTTTTATTATTAAAATTAAAATACATAGTGTGCGCCGTTCTTGTTTTCAACCTCTGTTTAAGAACACGTCAAGGTTTTTTTTTTTTTGTAATAAGCAAATTATTTGTTTGATGAGAATGTACTACACCACTAGAACTTGGACTAACAAAGAATAATAAAATCATGAAGAAAATTGAATTTGGTGGTCTAAAACATCAACACAGCAGTTCAGTCGTTCGATGCTGTAAAAGTCTCGCAGTTAAGTTAAAGGTAAATTTAACTAAGAAGCAGACTAATATCATATTCGAAATATTTCATAAGTGTAAGCAATTGCAATGAAAATTGCTTTAATTTATCACTACATATTATAAAACAAAGTCACTTTCACTTTCCCTATGTTGCTTTGTATGATTCAATCTTTAAAACTGCGCAACTGATTTTGATAGGTTTTTTTAATAGATAGGGTGAATCAAGAGGAAGGTTTTTATGTACATATAATAACATTCATTAAATAGAGCTTACAATGCAACCGAAGCCTATGAGATAGACCAAAATAATGTACTACAGTCCTTAAAATCTTCCTTTCCTTAAAATGCCTACAAAAAAGTCTACGACATCATATGTCTACCTACTATAGTTTCTTCATTATGACTACTTTTTTACGTTTGAAAAGTTAATTAAAATGCCAGTCGAAATCAGAGCCCATTCCTTGTTATTAATCCTCCTTCCTTAGAGTTCCTTATTATTAATACTTATCCAAATAAATTACGTCATAACAAAGGTAATAACAGTAGCAGCAGATCTCTTTTATTGAAATTGGTTGTTTCAATCAGGACATATCACAATTTATACAAAACTAAACACCAAAAAAAAAAACCGCGTGCCGCTCGCGCCCCTGCCGGCCGCCTGCTACTTGAGTGTTTCTCTGCCTAAACCGCGGAGGGAGTGGGCCGGAGCGGAAAACCATTATTTCGAACAAACTTGCTACCCCAGTAGGCTTTCATTCTGTTTGAAGGTGGAACTGGCTATCCATGGACAATAAGGTCGGTTGCAGAGTCAGATATTGGATGATGGGCGGCACGGACCACCGTTTCTTGAGGAAGGCTTAGGTACCTATATCATTTGTCCACGTGCGAAGCCGGGGCGGGTCGCTAGTATTTATTAATTTATATTTATTTTTTAAAACCTTGCCCAGCACTAGGAATTTCTCCTGTATCTGGGGTGCGTTTACAAACATATAAACTCACATATACAAACATCTAGACCCTTAACAACTACTTATTATTAGGTCATACAAATATTTGTTCCGTGCGGGAATCGAACCCGCGACATGCAGCGCAGCAGTCAATAGTTTAACCACAGGGCTAACCGTGCAGTTAAGTTTATAAAACAAGTATAACCAATTAAACCACAATCATCACAAATCTCAGTGTAGAGTTATTAAGGTTGATTAATGCAAATATATGGTTTACTAAAGCAATTTGAATTAGCTACTTCTTGCATATACGTAAACTATACCGCAAGAAATACTTAATTTAGTTAGAATAGCAACAAAAATAAAACACTTCGTCATCTTTTAATAAGTTGCCAACAATTTGTGGAACATTATTTACATAAATCTACACTAATGTATAAACCTGAAGAGTTTGTTTGTTTGTTTGAACGCGGTATTCTCAGGAACTACTGGTCCGATTTAGAAAAGAGAGAAAGAAAGAAAGAAAGAAAGAAAATACATTTATTTAGCACAGATTAAAAGACACACAATACATCAGATAAAGACGAACATTATAAAGTAAAAAAATGAAAACAAATTAATGTAGAAAACTAGCAGGAATGTGTGCCTCCCGGCTGCGCCAAAAAGGTCCAGTTCAGCAAAAATGTCAGACAACTAGTGCCTGACGCTGGTTTTCAACTGAACCTGATGTGTGAAGTGACGGATGTAAAACAGCTGTACACAGCAACGTGACTTGTGTATGCAATAAAAAAAAAGATAAAGAAAATAAAAACAAAAATAAAATATACTTAATAAAATTAACTTATGTTATATAAAAATAATGACGTATGTATATGTATAAAAATGTGATTATAAGTATTAAAATAGAAACAAAAGTATACCAGTAAATAAATAAATAATTTAATGGAAGACAATTTTATGCACGTTAAATAAATATTAGAACCCAAAAATGCGGCCCAAAAAAAAACTATTAACGTCGTAAAAAAAAACAGAAAATCCCAAAAAATCAAATTTAAAATTCTTTTTGCGTCTGATATCCCATTAAACCGGGAAGGCTTGAAGCTATATAACATCGCTGCGACCAATAGGAGTGGAGCATATAAAAAACGCGAACGAAGTCGCAGGCGGCCACTAGTACCTACACAATAGAGTTTAGTTTGCTTATTGATTTTTATTCCATAGCAACAAAATATTTATAAAGGTTGTTGCTCATACCTAAATATAAAACAGTTTTTATTCACGACCAACATATGCATATTAAGGGTGTATCTGACATCGACGCACAAACGAGTACCATGGATCCAGTACATGATTCTGAACCCCCCAGTGGTGGAATTTCTCGTCGGTTTTATCATGATAAAAAAAATATATGTAGTTTATTTCACTTTAGACCGTTCATAATTGCTATACTTTTATAATCCAATAAGATTATAAAGTTAAAATTAATTAATTCGATAATTACACAAAAAAGAGCAATGAAAACAAAACTCGAAAAACTTTCTTATCAGCTGATTTAATAGATTTCACATAAGGGATCAACGTCATACCTACAAACCCGCACGGCGGCACGCTTGCAACGTTCAAAGGCCGAGCCGACACTTTTTTTAAACATTGTTATTTCTGTAACCGTTAATTAACGACATAAATGACTATCATAATTTTATTAGTGGCATGCGGTCTAGCCTTTTCGCGAAGTTTGCGTTACGATTTCAGATACAGCCTGTATAGGTATCTACATTACACTTTCATTAATTGTAAACAGGTTTTTGCAGACGAAAAGTGAAATTTCGGTCACACGTTGATATTTCTGGCACTGAAGGCAGTTCACGGTCTTCATCGGAATTGCGGTAAACTGGTGCGGTGCGGATCACTGACGTCACAATAAGTCTTTATACATACAATCGGTGCAGAAGCAGCATTTAATTGAACACACATTTCATTGTATTAAAAAGTAATTAGTATTAGATAATGATATTAAAAAATATCTGATACTAAACAAAGTACGAATTATTAAAATATAAATGTAATAATAATCTACCTATCCTAACTAAAACTATTAAAAAACTAAAATTTAGAATTTTAAAAGAAAGTAATTACAAACAATTTAAAAGGAGGTTTTGGCGGGAAAGTCAAGTTGAGTGTCACGCTCATTTATCATTGGACTTTTAAAATTATTTATAGTGTTGTTTACTAAATAAAAGTGCGTGATTTATGTAGTTAAAAGTGCATTCAATAAATAATTCATAAAGAACAGTGAAACATCGCAGCATAGTGGCCACATCTTTGAGACTTTGTCTCAAACCTCCATCGTAAGACGGATCACGCAGGCGTCTTTTTCGACATGAACAATTCATCACGTGACATTGGCTAAATGCACAAACCGTGCGAAGTCATAAAAGAAAGAAAGAAAAAAAGAACAATTTAAAATTAAATGTTTATCTTTTACTGTTCTACAATTTAATAAAAAAAAAAAAACTGGCCAATTGCGGGTCGGACTCACGCACAAAGGGTTCCGTACTATTATCTTTAAAAACGCCAAAAAATCATGTTTGTTGTATGGGAGCCCCCCTTCAATATTTATTTTAATTTAATTATTTAGTTTTAAGTTTAATATAATTATAACCAAATAGACTCATACACATTTCATGCGTCTATCGATTTCTGTTATTAATATGGAGCAAAAAACGCCAACAAATCACGTTTGTTGTTTGGGAGCCCCTTTAAATATTTTTTTTTTAATTTTTATTATTTGTTGTTATTGCGGCAAGAGAAATACATTATCTCTAAAAATTTCAACTGTTTCGAAGTGTCATGAATAGGATTCCGTTTTACCTTTTAAGCACGGAATCCTAAAAAAATTAAGAGGTATTATTTTATTTAATTACCGACAAATTAATTATTGTTTTAGGTATTACGTATCGTATCAAAAATTTCAAATATGTACCAAAATTCAGTTGTCACGGAAGAGTGAAATAGTTTGTGGAGAGCATTCATACTTGTAATCTGAGCGCTATCCTTCACATAAGTACATCACATAATAAACAGATCAATAACTTTCACCTTTATAGTATTTGATAAAATATATGATTTTATGTACATACATATATTAATATTACTAGGTTTCCGCCCGTGGTTTCGCCCGCGTGGAATTTGGTTATATCGCGCTTTTTAGATTCCCTCGAGAATATTTTTTTTTTTTTCAATAAAAGGTAACCTATGTTCTTTCTCAGGGTCTAAAGATTGTCGGTGCCAAATTTCATCAAAATCGGTCGAGAGGTTTAAGCGCGAAGCCGTAACAGACAGACATACAGAGTTACTTTCACATTTATAATATTAGTATGGATTATAAAGACGAATGTTTGTGTGTGAGTGTGTGCATGTTTGACACACTATTCACTTCTTCACACTTAAACGGCTGAACGGAAACGGATAAAATTTGGTACTCAAATGGTTTATAACCAGTAACAACACACAGTAAACTTTTCATCTCGATTTTCTCACGGGATTGACACTTATACAAGTAAACCCATAGAACGCCGCTAGTTAATAATAATAATTGTTTACCAGCTGTTTCACTGACGTTTGTTTTGAAAATTCCCATCTTTTGAGACCCTACTATGACGTGTTAAAACCATCATTTTAAAAAAGAGATAGCGCTGTTCAGTCTGTATTATTTTTATAATTATTAAAAACTAGTGCTTGACCGCAATCCCGCTTGATGGTAAGCAGTGATGCAATCATTGATGGAAAAACGCGCTAGTTTATTAAGAGGATATTCACTCAAAAACAACTGAGTGAATAGGAAGGAAGGCGGCAGTTGAGCGAGGTGATGCAATTTTAAGCCCAACAACATGACCAACGATGCTGCGCCAGAGGGAGATTGATCTGGAGACCCTCCACGACTAAACTCCGGACACTACAACATTTGGTGCATCGTACCACAACTGCTCAGATCAGTCCTCGGTACAGCTGTATAGCTCAATCTTTGTTTGACACTGCAACCATGATGGTTCTACTGAGTATTCTGTCTCTACTAAACCACGTTTCTCTTTCAGTTTTAACTTAATCCTAATTCTAAGTGCTCTTAGAAAGTAATAAGTACTGTTACATTAAGAACTGGTTATCGCGAACTCGTTGCTCGCATTAGGCTACTGTCCCACTGTCCATGAGCAAGTGACCAGCTATTGCGCGGATCTCTAGTTCACACACTAAACTAATTTAAAGATAAGTGCATCTTTTTCTTTTCATTTCGTTAAGAAAAGGATACAAGATAACATTTTAATTTAATCCAGTCAAATTAAGATACTCCATCCATAGACAGTTTAGACGCGATTATAAACATGGCGACTAAAATACGCCAGTTTACGTCGGGAGCGCACTAATTTGACAGGTCTAAACTGACATTTTATCTTCTGTCCTTTTGGGGATGTTTCCTGGGTAAAAAAAAAAATGATTCTATTTAGTCCGTCATTCAGATTATAAAAAAATATTGGATACGTATATTTTGTTTTATCAAATCAATAAAAATTGACAATTATATTATAAGGCATCAAAGATCAGGAGTGGTGGCTGGTGACGTCACTCCCCGCTAAAAAGTGGTGCGTGCAGTGACTTCACACGAGTTTTCAACGCACTATGTCGTCTTAATTTTTTGTTTATACATGTGAAAAAAGAAAAAAATACTGGCTTAGTATTTTTTGGAAATCTGACTGACGGACTAATTACTTTTTTTAGTCAACTACCCTATTACGATACTGAGCAGAAATATTTTTCGATTATAAGATGTAATTGATTTACAATATACCTATTTCAATATAATTCGGGTAGAGATTGACATGGATTAAACAAATATGGTGGTGTATGTTCAGCACAAAAATACTTATAGACGTAAAACACACCAAGAACTCCTACTGTTCTCAAGGCAGTGAAAATCTACGTAATTATGTTCCGAAATGATAACTAAAACACTTTTTTTTATTACAACACTATCGTTGACAGTTTATTCTGGTCATTATTTATAGTGAAATTTTAAACGAAATGAGCGATCAAAAGTGCCTCAAAATGGATAGATAGCGCATTTGGAACCGCACTTCACATACACTTCTTTTGAAATAAGATAGGCGATAGAGTAAACAGACGCCTTTTTAACCGACTTCAACAAAGGGGAGGTTCTCAATTCGTCGGAATCATTTATTTTTTACAGTCTGTTCAACCATTTTGACTTCTATTGCGTAGCCATAACGATGACATTAAAAGATAAAGAGTGGTAACAATGGCGCCGATTCTGTTGTTCACAAACTAAACTAATTTTAAGTTATGTGCATCTTTTTCTTTTTATTCCTTTAAGAAAAGGACGGAAGATAAAATGTCAGTTTTTTTTCTTTCTTTATTTTTTGGCTTCGCACGGTTTGTGCATTTAGCCAATGTCAAGTAATTATGAATTATTCATGTAGAAAAAGACTGCAGCGTGACCCGTCTTACGTGTGAGGTTTGGGGCAAAGTCATGATGTGGCCACTATGCTGCGATATTTCACTGTTCTTTATAAACTATTTACTAAATGCACTTTTTACTACATAAATCACGCACTTTTATTTAGTAAACAACACTATAAATAATTTTAAAAGTCCAATGAAAAACGAGCGTGACACTCAGCTTGACTTTCCCCCCAAAAACCCAAATGTCAGTTTATTCCTGTCAAATTAAGATACTCCATAGACAGTTTAGACGCGATTAAAAACATGGCGACTAAAAATACGCCAGTTTACGTCTGGAGCGCACTAATTTGACAGGTCTAAACTGATATTTTATCTTCTATCCTTTTCTTAACGAAATGGAAAGAGAAAGATGAACATAACTTAAATTAGTTTAGTTTACTATTTACTGCAGTCACAATTTATCATATTACCAATGTAATATTAGTCAAAATTGTTTAAACGAGCGGTAATAAAGATTTCGTGGGTCCCTATTAACATTGTCGTATGTGCATTTTTGCCATTTCTTTTTTATTTCATTAATCACTCTTAAAATGTCCCTTCTTTTAGTAGGTAAAACGAAAAAAGAAAAATATAAGTAATTTTCAAAATAACCACGTTAACATTGTCGGATATTGTCATAACCGCCAGTTAACAATGACTGATGTCAACTCGCGACAATGTTTGCGGGGCACGAGGGGCGGCGGCGCGTGCGGTTGTGGCAGTACGGACCATGTTACAGGTGTCGTGTCGCACATTGTGTGAGATTGCAGGCCAAAGATATTTTTTATTTTACCTTTGTTCTTTATAACAACCATAACGTCTACAAGGTCCGCCCGCTTAATAAAACTAGCCACTAAACAATCTGAACAATATTATGTAGATAAAAACAAGAGTATGGGGTTAAATATTTTGAGTAATGCAGATGAAGATGAAAAAACAGGTACTTAAAAATTTATTATTATTTTATTACTAACACAGCTTTTGGAACATAATACTAACTATTAAAAAACAAACTATTTAATACTTACTTTTATATTTAAAGTAAGTACGCAATTAGTTCAGTTAAAATTGTAGGAAGTGACATAACCGACATTGTTAACTGTCTTTTATGCAGTAAAATATGTCGGTAGTGTCACATCCAACATTGTTAATCGTTTTTTGTGAGATAAAGTATGTAGGTAGTACCAGATCCGACTTTTTTAGTACCTTTAATTTACGTTCTATTTGTCGGATGTGTTACTTCCAACTTTGTTAACTGTATTTATTTTAAAACGTTTTGTTGAATATGTGTGATATCTAACAATGTTTTATTCATTTTAATGTTGGTTTTATAAATAGTCTTTATAAAAATGCATTTTGTCACGTTTGTGTCATTTAAACTGGTTTAGCTCTACTGATTAATATAATTTTTGCGAGACAAAGTGCATAAAAATTGACCTTGTTTTTTATTTATCGCTATATTAGTATCTAACTTTTTTCAGTTAATAGAGAATCTCCATTACCAAGTGGTTTCCAAAATGAGTTCATTAAGTTGAATGAAATGCTTGATGACGTTTTCAATGAAGATGCAGTTCCAGAAAGAGAAAATAATGAACCCACTGTTTCTCACCACCAACCCTCTGAACCATCTGCTTATTTTGAAATTCCTACTGAAAGTAATGTTGCTGTTAACCACGAAAAAATATCGAAAACACCAATAACGTCCCCATCTTCTCATGAAAATAACAATGACGCCGCAATATTACGTATTCTCAAACTGAGTTCACAGTTTCAGAAAACGTGGCACCACCGCCACCAAACCTTACCTTCAGCAAAACGTGGCGCATACGAAATGTCTAGTTGTCTCTATCAGTTTATGAAACAAAAAGTTTTACAAAATGGTGTGTAAACATTTTGGTTCTGGTCAGATAATTGTGCGGGGCAAAACCTGAATCGCATTGTTTTTGCTCTTTACCTTATAGCTGCGAAAGAATTTGGAGTCACAATCACCCATCGTTTTATGGAGAAAGGTCACGCCCAGAAAGAGGGTGATAGTGTCCATTCAACTATTATACGTGCAAGTGATCGCAGGCTGATTTATGTGCCAGAAGAATGGTTCTGTCTGGTTCGCTGGGCTAAACCCATATATAGTGAAAGAGATGACAACCTCTGACATATTTGACTTTAAATCACTGCTACCAAAAAATAATTTGTCAATAAACAGTGACAATGTGAAAATTCAGTGGACTCGCTTAAGAGAGGTGGCGGTACATGCACAGCACTATGATAGGATTGAATAAAAGTATAATTTTGAAGATGGCCCGAAAACTATAACCGAAACACTGAAAGGCTATCTTGATTAGAATTTCTAATCAAGCAAGCTTATAATGGGGATATTTTTATCAGTCGTGAAAAATATCAAGATTTAATTAACATGTGTCAAAGTGGAATAACTCCGGAGAAATATCACAGTTATTAACAAAACTTAAAATTTGATCAAAATACCCGCAAGTCACATGAAAACACTGATGAGGAAGATTAATTAAAGTATAACTCTTAAGACTGATTCTTATTTTGTTCCTATGTTATAATAATAAAACCTAAAATGTGATAATAATGTGCTATTATTAAAATAATGATACTTGTTAAGACTGACTATTTATTTTAAATAAGAGTTTTTAAAATAGAGTAATTTTATAAACTTTTCACTGGATCTAAGAGTGTCATGTAAGTTATGCCGATTTTATTCTTTATGCTTTATGTTAAGAATAAGGTGTTTTTGGGCAAAAATAATGTAGGTGAAGAATTTTATAAATTTTTTGTTTCGGATGTGTACTAAGTCACACGATTTTTATTTTTATCCTTTTCACGGTTTTTATTAATATACACCAGTGGCTCTCAACCTTTTTGGGATCACGGAACACTTTTAAGTGGTCTCGATTTTGGCGGAACACCATTATCATAAAATTTGTAAATCTAATGTAAATCACACAAAATAATTGGAAGATTAATATTTAATTGAAATAAAGATATATATTACATGGTAACTTATTTTAATGAGAAATTTGCGCTTGACGACCTTTACAAATTTCCTCAAGGTTGGGTCTTATGTAAGAGAGCGCTACTCTCATTTCTTCTTCTAAATTGGTAATTTCATTTCTTTCTCTTTTTTTGCTTTTAATATTTGTTAGAGTTGAAAATCCAAGTTCGCACAGATAGGACGTCGAAAAGAGCAACAAGATATTCAACGCTCGTTTTGCAATAAATGGATGTTCATTCTCGGTGGAAATCCAAAACCTTTCCACTCCTTCTTCTTTGAATTTTAGTTGTAACGTTCGATCCGTTGATATATTAATAAACTCATCTGCTTCCTGAATAGAAAAATCTTGGTTCATTATATCAAATTCACCAAATGGATTTCGCGCCCAATCAAAGTCTTCAATATTAAGAGATGGAAAGTAATGAGTTATTTTGTCTTGCAATATTGACAAATGCTCTGCCACATTTGAAATCATTTCGTTAATGTTAACAATATTTTCCGTTGCTAATAACGGAAACATATCAAATTTGCGATTTTGAGCAATACGATTTTTCCAAAGCAAAAGCTTTTTCTGGAAAGCTAGCAATTTGTCTGTGGATGTCAGAATATTTTCATTTTTTCCTTGAAGAGATGTATTGACTGAATTTAAGTAGCTGAAGATATCGGCTAAATATGCTAGCTTAGTACACCATGCATCATTTTCCAAATATTTTACATATACATCATTACCCTTTTGTCTAAAAAAAACTAGCAATTCCTGTTTCAACTCATGAACTCGGGTTAGCACTTTTCCTCTTGAGAGCCACCTCACTTCAGAGTGCAAAAGCAAACATTCATATTTGGATTCCATGGTGTTACAAAGTTGTTTGAACATACGGGTTTTTAATGGTCTCGATTTAATATAATTCACCATATGTACGACTTGTTCCAAAACAGACTTTAAGTTTGCTGGTAGACTCTTCGAAATCAAAGATTCCCTGTGCAGAAAGCAGTGAGTAGAGACTATATTTGAATTTATTGCTTTAACTCTACTACAAAATCCCTTAATACTGCCACGCATGGCTGGAGCTCCATCAATACAGATTCCTGCGCAATTTTCCCAGGATAATTTCCATTCTTCCAAATAAGATGATACTGAATTAAATATGTCTTCTCCAGTTGCGTGACCAATAAGTTCCTTGCAGAATAAAAACTGATTTATTATTTCAGTGTTGTCAACAAAGCGAATAAATCCGATTAACTGGGCTTTGCCACTTATGTCAGTGGAGTCGTCAATTTGCAGCGCAAAATTTTTTGTACTTAATTTCGCCGTCACTGCGTTCTCTATAAAACCTGACATATCTATAATTCTTCTTTTTATCGTATCGTCCGAAACGGGAATTTTTAGGACGTCTAGCTGCGCTTCATTGCCAAACATAATCTTAACAATTTCTAAACATGCGGGCAAAATTAGCGATTCTGCGATATCATGCGGCTTTTGCTTCAATGCAATTAGTTCTGCCACTTTATAAGAAGCGATTTGCGCTTTATCCGAAATTGTAACGCTCTTTCGAAAGCATGTTGCTTGCACTTCTTGATTTTTCAGCAATCTTTCGAAATAATCTTTACCTTTCGAAGTTAGACAAGAATGTTTTGTTGAAAGGTGTCGCTGTAACTTAGCTGGGACCATTGCACTGTTAGCCAATTTTTCACCACATACAATACATCTCGGAATAGGAACATCTTGACTACCGCTCCATGTAAAACCAAACTTCAGATATTCTTCCGAAAAATGCCTAACTGATTCGGATATCTTTTTACGTTTATTTTCGGCATTTTTGTTGCCTTGCATATCTCCTTCAATTGAAGAAGACCTGCTTGTACTCGCCCCAACATTAACCTCACTTTCAGTCTTTCTTTTCAAAAATTTGTTCATATTTCAGATTTAAAAGTCTTGTATAAATGCTAAAATAAGCAACTAAAAAAGATAAGAATACTGTTAAAACTACACAACTTGCATTTCATCTTACCAATTTCCAACAATATAAAATATATATATACAATAAAAAACACACTCATGAAAACTAGATATTTATATTAAATTATGGCTGAACCGCAGATCGAAATTGCGCTTTTGTTATTTACGTACGAAGAAAGAGAAACAGCACGAAATCAACACTACGTAGCGCTCCCTGCGTTATCGAGTACACTAGAAAGGAGGCGGGCGAAATTGGGCCTGACCTGTACACAAATGAATTATTTGTCAATAATTTTCATTTATTTTTTTGTTTTCAATCATTTATTACTAATTCTGTTTCTTATCAAACATTTAATATGCAGTTTAGCGCCGCCGGCCCTTTGGACAACACTCACGATCTGTTAATGTCATAAAAATACATTCTGATAAAATCTAGTCTACAAAAAATGTCTGAATAATTACTTAAATATACCATAAGAGCGCTGACAGCTTCTAAGAAAACTTATAAAAAAGCAAATGAGGTTAGTTTTGTGCAAGCTAACTATACCCTATTTCTTTTTTCTCCGATACTGACATTATAAATAAAGTTTTATTTTTTAAATAGTAATAATATTGAAATGATTTAATGCAATAATCGTTGCTGTACATTCAGGCCCAACTTTCTATGAAGTTTCGCCCGTCTCCTTTAGTGGTATTCCCCGGAGTAACTCCAAACGACGTAACTGCGTCGTTCGATAATTACACTGTTAATATTATTGACTGTTCCGCGAAAATTTAGAATAATATTGAATATTTTTGCTAAATTTCAAATAATTAACAAAACTATGTAGTATTTATTTTATAGTAATAAAAAAATTTACTGTTTCTTATTATATTATATTCAAAATTTTCGCGGAACACCTGGGACAGCTTCGCGGAACACCAGTGTTCCGCGGAACGGCGGTTGAGAACCACTGATCTACACTAATATATAAAGCAGAAGAGTTTGTTTGAACGCGCTAATCTCAGGAACTGTTGGTCTGGTTTGAAAAATTCTTTTTGGGTTGGATAGCCCATTAATCCAGGAAAGCTTTAGGCTATATAACATCACGCCGCGACCAATAGAAGCGGAGCGTAACTAACTCCACGCGAACGAAGTCGCTGGGGGCCGCTAGTTACTTATAAAAGCCTTTTGATCCTTTTAAGGCTGTGTATTGTGAAGTCAGGTTGTTTTATTTTGAATTATACTTCTGAAGTTTTCTTTTCGGTTTTTATAAGCTCGTATAAAATTGAAGTTGTTTTTTTATGGTCCTAGAGTTTTGTTTTGATTGCTATTGAATTTTGCAATAAATATCTAGTTACAAAGATATTTAAAAATTGTTTTATTTATAATTTTTATTTAGATACGACAGACATTGGTCTAGGATTTTCAATTAACAGTTACGTATGTGCCACTTCCAACAAATAATCAATAACTTTATACACATAATAATGTCGTATGTGGCACTTCCAACAAATAGTCAATTTATTTGTACATGTAACATTGTCGTATGTGGCAGATCCGACAAAATACACTTGATTTGATACGGTTAAAAAAGTCTTTTGTGATTTTTAACATACTTAGAAAACCAATAATAGTAATTTATTCTCATACAAATAAACTTTTAAACTTCTATTACAATTCTGATAGTTTCTGTTAACCCAGTTCGTACAATAAAAAAAATATCAACAATTCAAACTTTGCCGCGCTCTCCTGTAAAGTAGTCGATTTTCACATACGACAATGTTAATAGGGACCCACGATTTATTGAAATGTCTTATCTTATTCCGAATGGAGTACTTTTTACGGTCAGTATAATAATAGGAAGCCAAATTAAAAAAAGTCTACATTAATTTGTCCAATCAATTTGTTTTTAGTTATCAGTATGCCTAGTATGAGTTATCATTACGAGACTCGATCGTCGATATCGAGCACGTTTGGCGCTCTGTTTGGTTGAGGGTTCTTACAACCTTGAAGCAGACCAATCGATGAGTCAAACGCGGTCGATATCGATGACCGAGTCTCGTAATGAAAACTCATACTAAGGCCTAGTATGAGTTTTCATTACGAGACTCACCGCCCCAAGCTGGCGAGTACAGCTGTAGGCCACAGCTGTACTCACCAGCTTGGGGCGGTGTGACAGGAGCCTTTCTATGTTGGTTTAGCTTTTGTTTTATATTAACTGCATAACGACCTGGTGATTTGGTTTGATCGAAAGGTTGAGTTTGACATTAATTCCTGCACGGGCACTTTCGAATGTGTACAATGTTTTTTTTTGTGAGTGAATGGCTAAGAAATTTAATATATATGCGATGATCTTTTTTTTTTATTTTTTATATCAGTATTAGAAGCCGCCCACGAATTCGTTCGCGTTTTTTTATATATTCCACTCCTATTCCTGGTTTAATGCGCTATCAGCAATAAGAATTTTAAATCGGACCAGTAGTTCCTGAGATTATCGCGTTCAAACAAACAAACAAACTCTTCGTCTTTATATATTAGTATAGATTTATGTAAATAATGTTCCATAAATTGTTGGCAACTTATCAATAGATGACGAAGTGTTTTTATTTTTGTTGTTATTCTAACTAAATTAAGTATTTCTTGCGGTATAGTTTACGTATATGCAAGAAGTAGGTAATTCAAATTGCTTTAGTAAACCATATATTTGCATTAATCAACCTTAATAACTCTACCCTGAGATTTGTGATGATTGTGGTTTAATTGGTTCTACCTGTTTCATAAATTTAACTGCACGGTTAGCGATGTGGTTAAGCTATTGACTGCTGTGCTGCGTGTCGCGGGTTCGATTCCCGCACGGAACAAATATTTGTATGACCTACAAGTAGTTGTTCCGGATTTGGATGTTTGTGTATGTGAGTTATCTGTTTGTTAACGCATCCACGACACAGGAGACATTCCTAGTGCGGCGCAGCGTTTAAAAAAATATATAAATGAATAAATATTACATTTCGAGATGTTCCTAAATTATCTCTCAAGTCACAAGTCAACAAAGCTTTTATTATTAATTTCTTTCCTGACATCGGGACCAAGGGCTTAACGTATGTACATTCCGAAGCACGGAGTGGTCTCAGTATGTGAAGAGGGTCACCCATCCACGAAGCAACCGCGGCTAGCGTAGCTTAACCTACCATTTTATCGTCCCACTGCTGGGCACAGGTCTCCTCTCATACAGAGAAGGATTGAGCGTAATCACCACGCTTGCTCAATGCGGGTTGGGGATTTCAGACTTAAAGTCCAGGTTTCCTCAAGATGTTTTCCTTCACCTTGTAATCAATCATTGGTGTCTAAGATAGAAAGTATGCATTGTTTCGGGATACTTATGACAATTTTATATAATACTTATTTAATCGTCAGTTTAAGTCGTGGTGACCTAGTGGTTAAAACACCCTGCCTCTCAAATATGAGTGTGCGGGTTCGATTCCAGGTCAGGCAAGTACCAATGTAACTTTTGTAAGTTATATGTACTTTCTCAGTATATCTTGGACAAAAATGACTGATTAAAAGGTGAAGGAAAACATCTTGAGGAAATCTGGACTTTAAGTCTGAAATCGCCAACCCGCATTGCGCAAGCGTGGTGATTACGCTCAATCCTTCTCTATATGAGAGGAGATCTGTGCCCAGCAGTGGGACGATAAAAAAGGTTGATCATGATGATGATGATGATAACGTCAAAAATGAAATTTAGTATATAAAATAAAAGTTGTAAGTACCTATGCAATTTGCATAGATTTAATTTATGAACTTGTCTGTTACCGTAATGTCCACCAATTACCTTAACTCTGCCCAACTTTAGCAGTTTCACTCAATAAAGTATATAACAATATATATGTTTCACATAGGAAACTGTCTCACCATTGACCTTAAGACTTAAATTTGAAAATAATGATTGAATGGAGTGCCCTTCAAAGCAAACCTTGTGATTTCCACATAATACCAGCAGGTAATTGCCATGATATTATTGTCACCATTGTTTTTCTAGATTTTTTACCAATTTATCACAGATATAATTACTAGTTGCAGTGATTCTGTCACTGGAAATTCAGTTATTTTTTTTATTTTTAACCGGCAATGACTTCTGGGCCTTTTATCCGTAACGTTTAAATGTCAGCAGTTATTTCCAAGAATTTAACATTTAACTCTGCAATTTGCGGTTCCGACTTTCAAGTATTTTTTTCCTGTTCCCATTTCTACTTTAGTACACAGTTTTAAATGAAGATTTTAAAACGTCTTTTGGGACATTTATTTCAGTCAGTTAAGTTTTTCTTTTTAAATAACAATACTTAACTACTTACTTACTATATCAATTTTAGCTGTAGGCCTAGTATGAGTTTTCATTACGAAACTCGTTCGATCGTATCGAGCGCGTTTGACTCAGCGATTGGCCCGCTTCAAGGTCGTAAGAACTCTCAACCAATGAGAGCGCCAAACGCGCTCGATACGATCGAACGAGTTTCGTATTGAAAACTCATACTAGGCCTACTGTACCTGTAACCTGCTCTATAATTCCGTAACCCATTTTTACTATGAATTGGAATCATTTTGAAGTATATTGCTAATCCATTGTTCCATATGTTGGAAAAATGTGCCCGCTCAACAACGTAAACAATCCAAATACTTACCAATTTTACTACACGGTTAGCGCAGTGGTTAAGCTATTGACTGCTACGCTGCGTGTCGCGGGTTCGATTTCCCGACGGAACTAATATTTGTATGACCTCCACGTAGTTGCCGAGAAAACCGCTCAAAGAGCTACGGAGCGGGTTATGTTGGGCGTCTCTCTGAAGAACCGCATTAGAAATGAGGTGATCCGACAGAAGACCAAAGTAACCGATATAGCTGAGAGGATTAGCAAGCTGAAGTGGTAAAGGGCTGGTCACATATGCCGCAGGGCCGACAATCGTTGGGGTAAACGAGTTCTCGAGTGGAGATCGCGTTTCGGTAAACGTAGCGTAGGATGCCATTGGGCGAGGTGGAGTGACGACATCAAAAAGGTGGCTGTGGAGAACTGCTCAGGATCGAGCTTGTTGACGTGCCATGGAAGAGGCCTATGTCCAACAATGGACGAGTAGAGGCTGATGATAATAGATTGATACGTAGTTGTTCCGGGTCTGGCTGTTTGTGAACGTGAGTTAATATGTTTGTAAACGCACCCACGATACAGGAGAAATTCCTAGCGTGGGGCAATGATAAAAAAAAAGAGGAAAGAAAATGAATGTTATTGACCTATCAAATGAAACCAAAATGAAGGTCTGTATATCATGAACCATGATGTGAAGCTAATGAATTAATAATTTTTATTTTCATATTAAAGACTTGACTTACAAGTAGTAGGATCAAAGTCACTCAAAGGGCAATGGAGAGGGCTATGCTTGGGGTTTCACTGCGCGATCGAATCAGGAATGAGGAGATCCGCAGAAGAACGAGAGTAACCGACATAGCCCGAAGAATTGCAACACTAAAGTGGCAGTGGGCAGGACACATTGCCCGTAGGACCGATGCCCGATGGGGCCGACGGGTTCTCGAGCGGCAACCACGCACCGGAAGACGTAGCGTGGGTAGTCCCCCGACAAGGTGGACCGACGACCTGGTGAAGGTCGCGGGAAACCGCCGGATGCGGGAGGCGCAGGACCGGTCGTCGTGGAAAACCTTGGGGGAGGTCTATGTCCAGCAGTGGACGTCTTTCGACTGAAATGATCACAAGTAGTAGGTCGTAGGTTCGAACCCCATCAGGCGCTTTACTTTGTGTAAAATATTTTATCACTACTGCTTTCAAAACGGTGAAGGAAAACATTGGGAGGAAACCAGCATACCCTAGAGCCAAAAAAAAAAAAACTATCTAAGACATGGGACATCTACCAACCCGCACTGGGCCTGCGTGGTAGATTAATGCCCACTCCCTGTCACCGAGGAGAGTCCTGTGTTCCAACAGTGGGATACTGGGATACGTGGAGCTGTTACAATAAAAAAAACAAGGTTGTCCCACACTATGAATTTGTCCTGTATCGTGGGTGCGTGCCACAAACAGCAAACCCTTTTTTTTTTTTTGCCGGGGTGGAAATCCTCATAGGATGCCCGCCGCCCTAGGTGGGCGACGGGGTATGTCAGACTTTTACTGACTAAAACCACCTCGGTGTGTCTTCTATCACGAGCGCGCGTGGGGCCGCGGGAGTCTAAATTCTTCCACGGCCCCACACCCTCGTGCTGGCCCGGTCTGTCCGGGCCTCGTCTCCTGCATGGAGTAGTGGGGTGTTAAACTACCCCGTGCATCGCCTCAAAGGCGTGCGCCGACACTCGCGCGCGCCTCCGCCTCGGGGTCCATCAATAGGGGGGCGGGGACTGCAACAAACAGCAAACCCGGCCCAACTAATTGTAGGTCATATAAATATTTGTTCCGTGCGATACAGTCTATAGCATAGCTAACCGTACCGTATTAAAGACGACTCGCTTTTGTAGGTATATTTATTTTAAAAAAATATGAAACATAATATTTGGTAAATAACATTACCTACATAGATAGATGTGGGTAGTGTATATCATTTTGTATATTATTATAGTAGCGTTCATGATGGAAAGTATGCGGAAAGCGTTCAAGCTGGTGCAGTGTCGTAACTCGGGTGAGGCATGACATGTGGGTCACCTTAATTGTCACGCGTGATTTGAAATGATATGTGCATTTATGATTAGGATTAATTGGCGATTCAAATCATTACCTCAGAACCAAAACACTTAAACATAAGTAAAAATCATATTTCTCAAGGGATTTCTTCCGGGTCTGGCTGTTTATGTATGTGAGATTATAATCTGTTTTTAAACGCGCCTACTACAGCTACAAGAGAAATATCCAGTATGGTGGAAAGTTTTTTAAAATAAAAAATATATATTATATTTATTTTATTTATTTTTTGTCTTGTCAAATTAGTAGCTTGACATAAATTGACGCACCTATTTTTGGTCGCTATGTTTTTATTCACCTTTCATAAAAATAATATATAAATTACTCAAGTTGTAGCGGAAACTGAAAGTTGTTTTGTAGGAAT
Source organism: Sesamia inferens (assembly GCA_037179545.1). Lineage (NCBI taxonomy): Eukaryota > Metazoa > Arthropoda > Insecta > Lepidoptera > Noctuidae > Sesamia > Sesamia inferens. The sequence continues at coordinate 30,792,990 of CM073929.1, forward strand.
TAAAGATATTTTTCCATAAACTCATATTTGTTGACCACTTCGGCAAATATGTTGCAAATGCAGATTAAGTGCAGCAATGCCAAAGAAGTACATTATTGAATCAAAATGTACGATTTATAATTTACAATAATCTACTTTATGACACAGATAATATTATATTTCTCATTATTCATTGATACTTTCAGAATATTAATAGATAAGCTAGCGATTAATATCCAGAAGCAATTTAAAATATTTTTTATTTAGAAGTCTAAAATTAACGTAGGTATTACAGCTCTAGTATGGAAAAACTGACAAACATTCAAAAACTATTCTTAAGATAACATTTATCCTATGTATAAAACTTTTCTAAGATTTGCTCTAAGGCGTTTATTAATAAACAATGATTAATATTTAGTGACTTTTATTCAACTAAAATGTATGGTTAAAAAGTCACTAACCATTACTTAGATTTAAGTAACGTTTATGAATCTTTCACTATCTACAAATCCACCCCTACATAGTAGATGTAATAAGAAAAAAAATCGCTAACCTGAGCACTGATATCCGTTAACCTTGAACTTGATGCGGTCCATGACTGTACTTTACGAGTACATGCAACTGACTGAACGCACCTTAATCTTCAAGCAGGAGTTGGTAGCTACTATTAAAGTGTAAACATACGGCGTGATTTTTTGAACGTGCGCGGGTATTATTACCTGTGTCGCAGAGCAAAGTTGCAAATGTTTGAAACGTGATCGCTAAAATTTTACTAGTTAAAGTCGTAATATTTGAATGCAGTTTGTTTTGTTAATACGAAACCTACACTAGATTGATGACCATGATAAAGATTCATGTGAAAATAATGCAGTTTTGAAGTCACGATTAAAGCGTTCCAAGAACCGTGCTACTATAATTAATATGTTCTGTTTCTGGACGACCGAAATTCGAGATGTAGGTGGAAAATATCACCTGTTTTCTATTTGTTTTTAAGAAAAAAGTCTTTCGCTTAAATATAATTATGTTTTTGAAACCTTTCATTGTGGAATCGGTGCTCGGTGGTAGGCCATAACATCGGCTGCCGGCTGAAGTTACCATCCACCAGAAAAAGTCTTGCCGCCAAGCGATTCGTCGTGTATGCATAATGTCTGGTGAAGCCCTATGGAGGACGGCTTTGAGCAGTTGTGTTAGGATGTGTGTCGGGTATGATGCGCCAAATGATGTTGTGTAGGGAGTATGTTTGTGGAGATTCTCCAGATAACTCTTCCTCTGGTGCAGAATCGTTGGTCGTGTTGTTGGGTTTAACATTGCAACCTCACCTTGCTCAACTGCAGGATTTCTTCCTATTCACTCAGTTTTTTTGAGTGAATAGGTTCTTAATCTACTAGCGCGCTTTGCCATCAACGATTGCATAACTGCTTACCATCAGGCGGGATTGCGGTCAAGCACTAGTTTATAATTTAAAAAAAAAATCGACAACTGCTCGTACAAGAATCAATTTGTCGTAGTCGACATTTAACCACTATAAAGTTACCGTCATCTGTTTGATTTTTCAGAAATACCACCACAAATCACTGAACCACTATCATGTATCAAAACCATTTGTTTTTGCGAGTAATTCGATATCACTGTTTGTACTTATGCCACACAGAAACGTGCGATGTACTAGTAGCTATATAAACTGTGACACTAGATAGTTGATATTTACAAAGAAGAAAGGACAAAAGTCAAATTTATTACTTGTATAGATAAAAATTCCAATGGTTCGAGTTTTTTTAAACTTGTAGGTATTTATGCTACCATAAAGTGTTACAAAATTACTTTATTTTCTTTTATCCTTACTAATATCATAAATCGGAAAGTGAGTTTATTTGTTTGTTTGTTCCGCTTTCACGCCGTAACTACTGAACCGATTGCTTTGAAATTTTGTAGATGTAAAGTCCGATTTAAATAATAGGGGTACTTTTTTGATATTCCCGAGGGAAATCTAAAAAGCGCAATATAACCGAATGCCACGCGGTCGAAGCCGCGGGCGGAAAGCCAGTACATTATAAACTAGTGCTTGACCGCGATCCCATCTGATGGTAAACAGTGATGTAATCGTTGATGGTAAAGCGCGTTAATGTATTAAGAGATAGCCTAGCCTTGAAGACACTTAAGATGAGTCCAACGGAAACATCGGCGCTGGTAGATTTGGGCAGTTTTGGTAAGTATAGGATAATCTGCCTGTAATGTCCGCACTGCTTGGATACCGGTTCAATTTCCGCAAGAGAATAATCCTCCACACGGGCCTAATATGGGTTGATAGATGTCACAGATGTGTTATATTTTTAATTCTAGAACGTGCAGGATTCCTTACGGCATTTACCTTCACTGTTTTAAGAGCATAGTGGTAAAATGATTCACGCAAAATAAAACGTCACACAGGGTTTGAAATTACGATCTACATCGTGGTTATTACCACTTGCTCACCACTGTTATCATATTGTAGCTTTATACCTATTATATTTTTATGGCTTCTTACATATTTATAAAGATTTTTTTATATCAGTAAATATTCGGTTTCTTATTTCTGCCCTTTTTAGTGCATTATAACCAACGAATGCCAACACTAATGGGTCAAAACCTATTCTGTTATTTGTTTTTTTTTTGTATTTTTAATATGTATACAAGACTGATCTTTTTAACCGTAAAAGGTACGTATTTTAAATATATTTGTGTTCCTAAGGCTTCTCCTCTTACCGAGAGGAGGATGTATCCCAACAGTGGGAACATTATATACTATATTGATTATGATGAATTGAGGCTTCTATCGTGACAAATTAAACAAAATAAACAATTTTTAAGGGTATAACTCTATACGCAGCAACATCACTAATACAATACGAGTATCATCCCAGACAAACTCCATCGCTACAAAGTTAATTTTAATATTTTAAACATACACGTTTTAAATAATGAAAATGAATTATTTTTTTAAACTTTGATGAAAGCATCGCTGAAATTACGTAGGTAATAATTAAGTTTATTGCAAGTGTGTAAAACAATGGCGCCACCCGAGAGAGCTAGCGATATAATTTTACAAGTTACATGATTTTTGCTTAGTTTGATTCAAAATATAAAAAGAGTAAATTACAATAGCAAAAAATAATGACAGTGGGTAATGTTGACGCGCAAATATTCGGACAGTGTGTTTTCATAATAAACTCATATGACTTATAAACAAAGACAGATAATCATATATGTAAATAGAATGCTTATTTATTTTAATAAATATTTAAAGGACCAAAATATGTTCGGTTGTATACACATTTAGAATTTCAAAGAGAAGTAAACCTTAATACTGAGTGCTATTGTCGATTTTCGCTTATGGCATGAACAAAGAGAAAGTCTTAAGCCGAGATCAAATTTGTGGATGAATGTAGTGCATCCATGCATACCTGATGTATATGCAGTTCGAAATATGGAACACTAGTGTATATATTTATTTTATAATATAAACTATATATATCACAGATTATCTACACTATTTGACTGTCCTTTCTCTTTGTATTCCATCTAAAGGTTGTCTGTAAAAGATCGCTCTTAATGATAAGACCGCCCTTTGTAAAATATTCATATTTATGTTATGTAATTTCTATGGTGTACATAATAGAGAGTAATATATTATATTTAATTTTTTGGAAAGCATAATAAGGAAATCAGTAGTGGTCCAGTGGGAATGGTCGTGACTAGTGTGTTGTGTCAAAATTTCAACAAAAATACGTCCACTGCAGGACATAGGCCTCTCCCAAGTATCTCCATTTCGAATGGTTCTGTGCTTCACGCATTCATCTGGTTCCTGCGGCCTTCATAAGGTCGTAGTTTCACTTCGTGAGAAGCCTTCCTAAGTTACGTCCTCTGATACGCGGTCGCCACTCCAGAGCCTTTCAGTCCCATCTATTTTGCGAGACATTTTCCCTGCCTACTGCCACCTAAGTTTGTGAATATTTTCTTTGTGGAAGGTTTTTTGACATGTACCAACCTGCACTAGGTCCGCGTGGTAGATTACAGCCCACTCCCTCTGACTGAGAGGAGGCCTGTGTGTGTGCCACGAACGGGAACATAATAGGCTGATTATTTTCGGGTTATGTCTGTTCATCATTATCATCTCAGCGTTAATTCCGGTCGCATCTGAAGCTTTTTCAGGTCTTTTGAAGGTCTGGGTCCGCTTTACCAGTTTAACTACTGATTTTAGCTAAACTTTGATATTTTCCTTGAAGCGACTGCCGTCTGGCCTCCACAAGTCGAAGGCAATATCGGGACTTTTGAGGGCTCCAGCAAGCCGTAACGACTGCCATTAGATGTTCGTATGGCAACCGGGAGAAACGGCTTATGATAAGAACGGCAATGCAAATATTTATATTCATATTGATGCATACAAATATTTGCACTGCGTGGGGATCGAACCCGCGCCTCTTTGCACAGGGGCGACGTCTGCTACCGCTACTCCACGGAGGCTGTCGGCTGTTCGGGCTATGTCTGTTACTCTTGTGTAAATTATTTCAACATCACTGTTCTAAAAATCATTGTAGAAACCTATTTAACGTAAACTAGCATAATATCGTGGAACAAAAATCCATGACTGTAACATCTACCACCCGCACTGGCCCGCGCTTCTCACAGACACCTCTTGTCTGTAGTTAGTGTCCAAAAGTGGAAATGTAATTGGCTAATTGTGGAATAAGTACAGATGCCAGCTTGTTTTCAACTATATCAAAGTTGTTCAAAGTTGATTGGGGAAATTTGACGTGTAAAAATGGTCGTGATGGATTGGCCAGTGCAGCAATTACCTGCGAGTTTTGTGACTCAACAGGCGTTTTAGGGACTACAATTGCTGCGTAGGCTCGTTTGGCGGTCGCCAAATCTACACAAGTCATCGTCTCTAGCTGTGGCGAGGCAGGGACGGCTGCGGAACAAGTTGCAACGCATGCATTCTTGGCAGCTGGTGACGCATTCGAGCCGGCTGACTCGAAACTGCAGATAGAAGCGTTTGACCTACTTGCAAAAATTGCATTGCTCGTAGATCACTGATGATATTATTGGAGACCTCCAACTGATGCTGCATCTCCACCTGGCTTTGCTTCAGGAGTATAATGTCCTTCAGCAGTCTGGTGACGTCTACGTGGTCGGACGTGACGGAGGCAACTTGTGCAAATCCTTCGCCACGAATTCAGGCACGTCGTCCGGGTCGGCATCTTTTAACAACGTCACGATGTCCTGGAGGTTCTTTTCTGTACCATCCCTTCGACGAAACTACACACATCAAAAGTGTCTAGGGATCAACATATATTTTTGCAATAACTTTTCTCCTGATTGATATTAATTAAAATTTTCTTTAAGGATTCATCAAATAAAGTGTTTTCGTTTGTCACAGTAACGATAAACCAAGTCACCTTTGCATTAATAAAGAAATTTGCCATTTTCCTAATAAAGGGATATTTGACATTTGAACCACTAACACAAAAGTTCGAAAAAAAGACTGAAATAACAGTTTTCTCTAAAATTTTATTGGGTAACTTAAACAATTAATAATCCGTGTTTCTACCGCGAACACTAACAACACAAGAACATCGGTTTGGCATACTCAAAATGAGTTCATTCAAATCACGCTGTGGAATGGCCGCCCATGTTCGTTGCAACAACAAAAAAAGGTCTTCTTGCGACTGGATACCCTCCATATTCGGCAGAGCTCTTCTCTGTAGCATATCCCATGCATGCTCAATCGGGTTCAAGTCTGGCGACTGAGCAGGCCAGGGCAGGACATTGATGTTAGCTGCGGCGAGAGTCTGTCTTACAACTCTTGCGGTGTGCGGTCGTGCATTATCATGCATTAACTGAAATAAGGGACCGATTTGCACTTGTAGAGGAACGATGACGTCTGATACAATCGTCTCAGCATAAATTTGAGCGTTGAGGTTGCCTCTGATCCAAATCAACTCAGTTCTTCCGCCGATCCAAATACCCGCCCATACCATGATGGTTCCACCACTATAAGGATGGACTTCCTGGCAGGATTTTAATCGCTGTTGGCGTCCAGGGGTTCTCCAGTGTCGTATACGTCTTGTATCCGGTCTCATACCAAAACGAGACTCATCAGAAAAGCACACGAAACGCCATTGTTCTTCTGCCCAATTTCTGTGTTCAAGAGCCCATTGATATCGAATCCTACGATTGTGCATTGCTATAGGTGGTACCCGTAGCGGTCTTCGGGAATGAAGGTTCACTTCATGCAAGCGGTTTCTGACTGTTTGGTCGCTAATTAAGTTCCCTGAAGAGTGATGAAGCCTCACGGCTAACATCATGGCGGTTATTGTTGGAGCTCTTCGAGTTAAGATTTGAATGTATCGGTCTTGTCTCCGTGTGGTGCAGCGATACCGTCCTCCATGGCGCTCAGCCACGGTACCAGTGCTTCGGTAACGTGTCCAAAGTCGACTGATAACACTCTGACTTGTATTCAGAGCTAAAGCCACAGTACGTTGCCGGGAACCAGCTTCTATCATTCCCACGGCTCTGAGCATTTCTTCCCTGCTTAAATGACGTCGCCGCTCCATAATAACGTTGGTTTTAATCAGTAGTAGGGAAACAGTAGCACTAATAATGTCTTCAATGCGTTGTATGTGTTTATAGGGAAAATATTGACAGCTGATTTTCATCTTTTACTCGAATTTGATTCACAGTTCCTGATTCAAATTATGAAATGCACCAAAAAGGATCCATATAAATTTATAAAATCATAAATTTATTACAAAGCCACATCTCAATCTCAAGAAATCCGCATAAAAATGCTTGATCCCTAGACACTTTTGATGTGTGTACATCTGGTTAACTTTGCCGAGCGTCGTGAACAGTTAAGTATTAAGTGACACTTTTTTTTTTTTGTTGTCGCTGGGGTAAATATCAATTACGCATCCCCGCCCGTCGGAGGACGGGCGGGGTATGTGGGACTCCCCGGCCTCCTAGCCTCCCGGTATACCCACTAAGAACTGGCGGAGCCTTGGCTACCAGTCCCCGTCGGCGATGCCCGCCTGGTACGGCGGGCCCTCATTTACCCCTCCACGAGGAGGGGCCGTGGCTTGGCCACCTTCGTAGTGAGCGGTGCAAGGCGGGCCGTTCACCTCAGGGAGGGAGAAAGCGGCCAAACATCCGCCTTCTCCTGCCCCTACGCCGCCTGCGGAGCGCTGGAGCGAGGGGATCCTCCTCTCACTCGCGCTCCGCGGTTTCCTTCTGCGACATGACGTCTTCGCAGAGGCCACCGCCACCCAGGCCTCTTCGCTCCTCACCATACCATCGCTCTGGCAATGGCGTGCAGCGAGAGGTCTCCTCCTACCGCCACGACAAGATCGCGGCGCGGCACGGCCCACGACGGGCACACCGCGAGGGTGTGTTACGTCGTGTCCTCTGCCGCGCCGCAACCATGGCACGACGGTGTCTTCTCTCGTCCTATCCGATGCAGGTACCTGCCGAAGCAGCCGTGACCGGAGAGTACCTGCACCAAACGGAAGGAGAGGAACCCGTGACGCCTGTCGAGCCAGTCCTTCAGGTCCAGCCTGAGGGCGTCGAGGGTGCGACGGCCAAACACGGCGGAGACGAGGTCCTGTGTCCAATGTTGGACGATGCCGTCCCTTGCCTCCCGCCGGGCGGCGGTCCCTCTCTTCTGGGGCCAGACGCACACCTAGCGCCCGGTGCTCCGCCGTCCACTCGTACACTCTGGCGAGCTCCGTTTTGTGCAGTCCTTCCTGCCACTAAGGATCCGCCCGCAAGTATTAAGTGACACTGTAATAACATTGTCAAGCCAAGCAGCAATCTCAAATAATAATAATGATAATATTATAGTTAAAACAAGCATTTGTTTATAAAGAATAACTATAAGCTTGCGTTTGCCACTGTCTCATGATCTCTGTTTATTTATTTTTATGAATACTGTAATTACACATTAAAAATTACATTTAACAAATGCACTAAGTTACGCCCCAGCGGATTGCTAATGAGAAACACTTAGGCGCGTAAGCCCAATAAACTTTCAAAATAGTTCGGCTTATCGCATCTAGAAATTATAGCTAGTTAAAAAGATAAGAGTGATCTTTAAAATGTCGCAGCATCAAGCTGAGATAGGACCCTCTTGGGCATAGGGCATTTCGTTTCATTTTTCTAACTCTTATTTATGTAAATATTAATTTAGTTTCTTATAGTTTATTTCTGATCTGCTTACTGTGCCCAAAAAGTAAAAACCGGCCAAGTGCGTGTCGGACTCACGCACAAAGGGTTCTGTACCATTGATTAATGAAATTAAAGGATTTAAGTTATTTGTATGAAAGATTACGCGGTAGGTAATAAGCGGTTTACGATTTACGAGGTATTAAAAAAAAAAACTACTAACTAGATCTCGTTCAAAACAATTTTCGTTGGTAGTTCTTGTACTAATGTAAGCTAAGGTCGGTCGCTAAGGAAACGACCAACCTGGCCTGACCGCGTCTTAAAGGATCATGGCCGTTCAGTTAGTCCGGGGATACCGCACGGTCTCCGTTGAGGCGGCGAGGCTCCCTGCCGGATTGTCGCCATGGGATCTGGAGGCCAAAGCCCTCGCCCACATGTGGGAGTGGCGAGAGGAGGCAAAACGCCGGGGCATAACTCCGCTGCCGCGAGAAATCGCAGTACGGTGGACTGAGCTCCGGCGGGATCTCATGGCGACATGGAGAGTGCGATTGTCGCAACCCAGTGCTGGGCACACCACAATAGCGGCGGTAAGTCCCCTCTTTGAATAGTGGCTAGAGAGGCGCCATGGCGCCCTCAACTTCCGCCTGACGCAGGTCCTCACCGGACACATTTGTTTCGGGAGGTTCCTGTTCCGTAAAAGGCGAGAGGATACGCCATGGGTATTAGTGTTGGCTTATTATGGGTATTAGGCCCTCTTTTGTTCCTTTTATACCTCAATGGTCTGCCAAAATCAACTAAGGAGCACATGTTATTTTTCCCTGACGATAGTATTGTAACTACCACTCTGACTCTGATGAAGCATTGAACAATATAATTATAATAAAATGGTTTAATGTTAATAATTTAAAAATGTACTTAAGTAAAACAAACATACATTTTAAAGAGAGAGATAATTTACACAATGGAAAGATATTGTAATACAAGAAGCTGAATTAACCAGATTCTTAGGATTAATCATTGAAAAACAAGTAAATTTGAAGACCCACGTTACAGAACTTTGTAAAAAACTTAGTGCTTCATCCTATGCTCTTTATAAATTGGCACCAACGGTCAACATAGACACTCTGTTTACAGCATACTATGGACTTGCTGAATCAATATTAAGATTTGGAATAATTTTCTGGGGCAACTCAACTCTAAAAGGAGACTGCGTTTAAAGCACAGAAACGCTGATATGGTCTGTGTTCGGGTGGCAAACTACAGACCGTTGCAAACCAATGTTTATAAAGCACAGGATTCTACACGTTCGTCACTTTACATACTAGAAATATCGCTATTTGTGAAATCTAATCCGCATTTGCTTCCCCTCTTTAATAATAATGTAGCTAGAAATAAACGTGAAAAGTACAGATTTTGGGTACAATCAATTACTGCAAAAACAGCATTACTAAGGGAATGTGTAATATGCATGGCTCCCACATTTTATAATCAAATCTCTAATTCCATTAAGAAAATAAGTCTTAATTAATTTAAAAGTGAACTAAAAAAATATGCTACGGACTAAAAATTATTATAATTTAAAAATTATTATTGTTGTGGAGTTTTTAAACGATAAATTTTGAATCTTCACTATTTAATTTCAATTATATTATTATTTTGTATTGACTGGAATTAAATTGATTGAATTTTGACTATTTTATGAATTGACTGTGTCTGAATTCTTCATTTTTTTAAAACTAAAACTGTGCCTTAAATACGAATTTCTCCTGTGTCGAAGCTTTAATAATAATAATATAATAATAAAGTTTATTTACCAAAGAATAGTTACAGAAATGTACACAAGTAGATATAACTAATGGGTAGACTTATTCTAGTCATTACAATGTGTTGTAAAAAATTTTGTACGTAATTATAGTATCCATGCCTCTTAAACTAGGCTAACCTGTATTTTAAGAGACAAACTTGTGACTTGAGAGATAATTTAGAAAGTATAATATTTATTAATTTATATTTATTTTTTAAAACTTTGCCCAGCACTAGGAATTTCTCCTGTATCGTGGATGCGTTTACAGACATATAAACTCACATACACAAATAGCCAGACACGGAACAACTACGTGTAGGCCATACAAATATTTGTTTCGTGCGGGAATCGAACCCGCGACCCGCAGCACAGCAGTTAATAGCTTAACCCAGCGCTAACGGTGCTGTCAAATATTTAGATATTGATGAAACAAAATTGACATGTGACCGATTTTGCATTGAAGAACTGTTAAATATGAAAAAAAAAACCTCTAATAAAATTAATGAGAAAAATTAGCCGCAAATAAAGTATATAAATGGTAATATTTACCACAATATTCGACTCCGTTAACCTTAAAATTGATATCTCCCATGACTGACAACTTACTTCACGGAATTGTTTTTCAGTAATGACACAGCCATATCAACATCACGACAATTTATAACCATCAGTAAAGTACAATACACAAACATGCAAAGGGAATTATTGTAATTTCAAGAATGTATGACCTTCGGTGCGACGTTTGTTTCGACTTGAATTAAGAAACACATAGAATCCAAAAATTTTGGTATCAATTCTTGATCATTTTATTTTGATTTGAACCTGTGTAAAATGAGTCTATACTAGCTGTTTACTCAATTGCTCAAGAATAGCAGTAGAGTTTAGGTCATAGCTCACTTAAACGACTCTGCTCCCACCCAGTAAAAATAATATAATTCAATTATGGGCTTTAAATATGTTATTTTAGATATATTTTACATTGACATCATAAATTAGCAGACAGCTCGCTGTCAGCGAGCTTACCGCTCGGTAGTTGACGCCTCGTTGGCCGCTCATTGTAGCCGAGTAGACTTCTAGCAGTCGCCGCACCGGCGTGGCGCCCGGGGCATCACCGCTTGTCGCCGCTCGGTGTTCATGTACTCTGTGGCTCATTCAGTCAGTATCTACCAAGTAATCCGCTCCCTCCTTGTTTCGCGCGTTGTGAATCGGGACATTGTAAAAAAGACGAGTTGCTTCAATAGAAACCGATCGCGAACTGTGTCAATCGCGAAACGCTAGAGCGGGCGACAAGTGGACAACTAGGCTTCTTCTAGCAGTCTCCGCGTGGACTGCTAGGTGCCTGCTAACTATCGCCGGGCAGACTGCGAGCTGTCGCCTTATTTTAGGGCGGTTTTGGGTGGGGGCGGTGTTGGAGCAGAGTCGTTTAAGTGTGCTATGACCTTTTCTGTTAAACGTTTTTTATCTATTAGAATTCTTAACTCGTGGAGACAGCAGATAAGACTATCTGCTGTCTATTTAGAAACAATAATAGGAGTATCGTATTACCCAATATCCAGTAACTGGGCTGTGGAGGTCAGTTTGGCAGTCCCTCCGTGTAAAATGCTGCCCAACTAACATTTAGGAAGTCGAGTATACGTTTTGTTGGCGACTTAATGTTATATAATATAGTCGTATAAACGTTATAAGGACGTTTACTCGACCGCATTAGGGCCCATTTTATTCAACTTAAGTCGCTAAAAGTGTCGTGTAATAGTCATATATGGTCCTGTAAAGTCGCATAGTAGTCATATTTACGTCGGCGATTTGACTACATGTCATATATGTAAGAACAACTGTCGCGACGTTTATTCGACTTCGTGTCGAGTAATGGCTCACAATATGACTTTTATCCAATGTAAAGTTGTGTTATTGTCATTTAAAGGTGTGCTTATTTGAACAAATTCTATAACATATCACGTTAATATAATATGGCAGTGTTTTTGACAGCAGAGTTAATATTGTATATTTTCTTTGTTATTTGAGATGATAAAACTATTTCATCAGTTGTCAACCATTGCGCAATCAAGTTTACTGATTAATATGAGGTAAGTTTCTAACAATTTTTTTACGCGCTTTTGAAATATTAATGTTTTCACATATTTCTATTAATATATTATTAATGTGACTGCGTTATATGACAACTACATAACTTCCCGACGTATAACTGCGTGTTCATTCATTCGAGTACGCCATGACAGTTGATTTAGGGATCAATAATAACATAATAAACGCCTAACTAACTTTGTTCAATTAGGATGTATTTGTACTAAGTTAGCTAGGCATTTATATTTTAAGAATCGATTTGCGTGACTATATCTTAGAATACTTTTGTTTTAGGTAAACCCCACAAGGATGTTGAAAAGTTTTTACCAAAGGAAGCAAAAGTGTTGCACGAAAATAATCAGCAGCCAGTTGAAAAGCAATGCAATGTCCAGAATGTAGAGCTGGAAAATACACCATAATTTTATATGTTCTATTGTAAGATTATTAGCTTCATAAAATGTTTCAATGTGGCAAAATAAATGAAGGTTTGATTTTGTATAATATTTCATATTTGACATCTATGGTTCAAAAAGCCATTTAAGTTTTTCCAAAAACTAGCATTATTTGAAATCTTTGCTTTTATTTCTAATTAATAAGTCTCGTCAAACTTGAAATGTTAATTACTTTCTTGGGAATAATAAAAAAAAATACTTCAATAATTTTTACTGCCTTTTTTATTACCTATTTCTAAAATGTATGAATAACACACTAACCAACTGACACTTTATATCAGTACCTAAACTAATATAGGTATGACTTCAGTTTGCGAAATTTCCTTCTCATATATTTGGATATGAAGATTTACAAAACATATTTCCTTAAGTTTCAAATCATTTAATTGCTTTAATACAATTTGGGGAATATTAAAATCAATAGCCCCCACTTTTTTTAATGGTCTCTGAAGTCGTCATTGTGGGTGTCTTTATTGACGTTAACTTCATTTTTGGACTATGAATAACTATTTTCAAATTTGGAAAGTGAACAAGAGTCCTGAACTTCGGCAAATGAACTGCAAGATGTACCTACTCGTAGAATTTTGGTTAAATTTACATTTAAATGTGATACGGAACCCTTCACATTTTCTTCACTATCAGTTTGAGTGCTATTACTTTGTATTAAAGGACGTGCTCGAAGCGAATGATACTTGTTTTTAATTCCCCACTTCTTTTAATACTTTTCCACTTTTATCAATCCATTTGTTGTAGCAAACAGTAAATACCTAAATATAATTTCAAAATGATGGAAGTTGTATATAAGGTGATTATAAACCTCTATTATGAGTAATAATTTAATAGCGGTCGTATTAGCATGTTTGTAATACTTTAGGTTGTATAATGGTTGCTCTCGTAATACTTATTCGACTTATAGGTATATAATGGTTACAAATACTACGTGTAAACAATTATTATCCGTATAGCAGTTGTTTAAAAGGTAATTATATGACAAAATTGACAGTATTACATCGTTTATACGATGAAAACCTTTACACGACGAAAAGTTGTATAAGTTAGTTTTATAGAAGTCGTCGTAGACACTACTATATGACGGTTGTATAAAAAGGTCGCAATAACGTCTATACGACATTATTATACAACCAAAAGCGTATATGACTATCGGACACATAATGCACCAGTACACGACTAAGAGTTAACAAAAATACTGTAAAACAACTTTAATAAGACTTAAGGTCATATAAATGTTTGATTATATGACAAAAATGTTAGTTGGGTGGTACATATTCATCTGAATCCAGTTGTATTGGAAGTCTACCCAAACATTGTTGGAAAAGCCTAAACCAATGATAATCTGCTGTCTATTACGACTTCTTTTGTTTCAAACAGTATGGCGATTAGGTTATCGCATTAATTGTAAACAGGTGCCTACCTAAGTATGTTAAACATATATACATTAAAATACCTAATTACGAAAAATTAACATTCTAGTCCTGACAACGTTTTTGTTTTAGTATTTAAGAACATCACACCTAATTGATAATTATTTGGTATCAATACCACAAAATTTGTGTTGAATTCTTGATACGATCGGCTCGCGCGTGCCTTATTATCATATGCCTACTAGGACGTACCAAATACACTAGATTATTCGAAAAAGTTTTTCAGTTTTCTATTTCTGGTAAAATAAAATTGGTTACTTTTTCATGGTGAGAAAATAACTTGTAATAACCGCTGTATTATTTAATCATCATCATAAACCTTTTATCGTCCTCATACAGTAAAGGATTGAGCGTAATCACTACGCTTGCTCAATGCGGGTTGGCGATTTCAGACTTTTAGTCCAGGTTTCCTCAAGATGTTTTCCTTCACCTTGTAATCAGTCATTGGTGTCCAAGATTTTTTTTTTTTTTAGTAATTATAAACTAGTGCTTGACTGTAATCCCGCCTGATGGTAAGCAGTGATGCAATCGTTGATTGTAAAGTGCGCTAGTTTATTAAACCTATTCACTTAAAAAAAACTTAGTGAATAGGAAGGAAGACGGCAGTTGAGCGAGGTGATGCAATGTTGAACCCAACAGCACGACCAACTATGCTGCGCCAGAGGGAGATTTATCTGGAGACCCTCCACGACCAATCACCCGACACAAGAACATTTGGTGCATCGCACCCGGCACACATCGCAACACAACTGCTCAGATCCTTCCTCCGCACGGTTTCACCAAACATCATGCTGGAACACGACGAATCGCTTGGCGGCAAGACTTTGTGTGATGGGTGGTAACTTCTGCCGGTAGCCGATATTATGGCCTATCACCGAGCAAAAAAAGATATACTTAAAAAGTACATATAACTTAGAAAATTTACCTTGCTTGTGCCTGAAATCGAACCCGCTCACTCATACTGAGAGGCTGGTGTTTTAACCACTAGGCCACCACGACACTACTAGTACTTAATATTATGATAACCTGATCATTACTCTGTGTATCAAATACCGAGGTTTTATCAAAATGACTGGTTTATACTACTACTAGCTTATATATTCTTCCATACTTTTTTCTTTTTGCTCGACTCGTAAGAGTAACACAGCATGATATTAAATAGTCTTCCTCTAGAATGAATCATCATTATCAGCCTCTACTTGTCCACTGCTGGACATAGGCCTCTTCCATGGCACACCAACAAGCTCGATCCTGAGCAGTTCTCCGCCAGCCACTACCAGCCACCTTTTTGATAAAAACTAGACTATCAAATGCACAATATTTTAACAAATTCCAATGCAGAGATTAGCGCGTTGAAACGAATAAGCTTCCAGCTTTATAATTTGCGTTAGAGAGAAACAATACTGAAATATAAGAATATCTTCGTCTCTCCGTTTTGTTGTCAACTTAGCTAACAAGAATTACATGATTACAAGAAGACAATACAACATAATTGTAAGCACGGCTCGTGAAACTAGATATCACATTATACTTGCAGTTGGATAACCTATCTATTAATTACTGATGTTCGAAGCGAGATAACACAACTTATGGCTTATTTAATTTCTGTACTCATGTATTCAATTCAAGGATTGGTATACGGGAAATACTTTAGTTTTAATATCAAAAAATCGAAATGTGTAAAGTTTGCCTTGCCTAATGTTAGAAATCTGTCCTAGATTTATAACCGTCTTCCAACATCGTTTCAGATAAAGAGGTGCTTGAAACTGTGGCTCGGCAGTTTTTCTCGGATTAATAGTAGGTAGATACCAAACTTCAGACAGGATGACACATTTCAATCCGAGCAGGACGCCTTAGTTAGGCTGTTAACGTCCTGCGGTTACGCTGTCAGGAACGTAATACAATACACTGACGTTGATACGGCTCGTTTAGACTATTTTAGTTAGTATTCTACTGTCTGGCAAAGCCGCTAACATACAAGATATATGTTTGAGCTTGTACTTCTTGTGTCCTGCCCCCCTTCCTAAATCCTAGTTCCTAGTAGTTGACGCCACCGTTGATGCAAATAACGGGCCACGATGGCGAGGCCGGCCGCCATAACGTGTACTAGAAAACTAATTAAAAACTCATGTCATCAAGTGGGAAAAAATAGACTTTGGAAAAAAGTCTGCATTAATATTGAAACAACACAACAACAGAATCTGTCCTATTTTAGGTGACATCCTGAACTAGGCTGAACCCTGTGACTTGGGAGATTTTACAAAGACAGTATCCAGAAACATTGAAACATTAGTAAAAAATAGGCTCTTAGTAAACTAGAGCGTTTTATCATCAACGATTGCATCATAAGGCGGGATTGCGGTCAAGCACTTTTTAGGTAAAAAAAAAACATAAAATTAGTTTTTCAATAATTTAAAAAATTCTATTTTTTTTGTTATTTTTTGAGCTAAGGTGAATGAACTCTGGTAAAGATGTCGCATGCCCTTGGATCGCACGTCTCGGATTGCGCTCGCATGTAGGATGTTTCAAATTATGCCATGCACGATATTTTAATTTTTAAACTTATTAAAAATTTAATAATAAGTACTTTGTAGTAGTAGGACGATTAAATTTACTCAGTGCTTAACAACATAATGAATCTATAATATGTATAGAAAACCCTGTCCGATCCGTGAAGGTATTGTTAGGTATCGATTACTGATACTAAGACCTACAAAGCCGTGCTAAACTTAAAAAAAAACCCTTAAAGAATAAATATTATTTCGCGAAAGAAGGTAAATTAATACATATGCGGTAGGCAATATATACGCGGGCGAAGCGGAGCAGGGCACGCGGCACTCGGTCGTATCGCTATTCGCTCATAATAATACCATCAAGAATGGTGTTGTAAAAACTTTTTAATAAATTACCAAATTTTGGGGAAGTTGGTATTAATTCGCGAAAAAAAAGACTGTTTCAAAATTAACTAGTATTGTAACTATGATAATTATGTAAAATTTCATATTTTATTTGGCCATGTGTTTACCTAACCTTTATTATCCTTATGGGTCGGACTGCCATATCTATGATATCCAGTTCAGCAATAACCAATGCTACAATTGGCAAGCGAAACGATTTGCTTTGGTTTCTAGGAACTGAACATCAGTTATTCCCTCGAGTGAAGCTATAAAGCGGCATTTAGCCGGAGCCATGTCGAGGCACACCCGGTGTGACACGACAGTAATTAGTCGGCACCACACTAATTGTGTACTTAGACGAGCTTCAGTGCCTCAGTATGTCTTTGGCTCCAAGGGAGAGTCCCACAGGTCTGAAGATGCAAACATATAGTTAACGTAAAAATTATTTGTTGGTTGTTCTCCTGCGCATTTTAGAGGCAGTCTGATCTAGAACTTACTACTACTACGTACGTACTTTAGAACTTGTGAGGTAATTGCAAAATAATCTATCAGTAGCAATGTCTTTGTTGGGGGCCTCCTTACGCTGCGTCTCCGGTACGTGGCCGCCACTCCATTATCTTTACCGCTCCATCGGCTATCGGTTCTACAAGCAATGTGCCCCGCCCACTGCCACTTAATTTTAGCCACTCGAAGAGCTATGTCGCTGACTTTGGTTCTTCTGCACGATTGAATCAGAAATGAGGAGATCGGCAGAAACTCCGGGCGTAGCTCTATTCATCGACTGACGACCTGGTGAAGGTCGCGGGAAGCCGATGGATGCGGGCAGTACAAGGCCGGTCATTGTGGAAAGCCTTGGGGAAGGCCTTTGTCCAGCAGTGGACTTCTATAAGACTGAAGAATGTCTTTCACTTTGACAGTTCACCAACATTCATTGTGTTATAGGTACATCGAAGGATTGGAACAATTTGCCGGACTACAATTTAAGTTTCTTCAAGACTAGAGTGAATATTCTCTTAATAAACGAACGCGCTTTACCATCAACGATTTCATCGTTGCTTACCGTCAGGTCCCGCCTGACGGTACGTTGTTCGGTATATATATTTTTGGAATTTATGATAAGTAAGAATATAAGCCCATACCTAATTAATAATAGCCATCTAGGTCGATGGATTATGTTAAGCTACGCTTGCCGCCGTTAATCTGTAGATGGGTGATCATACCGAGCCCTCTACGTGCTTCGGTAAGCACATTAAGATGATGGTCTCACCTGTCATTCGTGGATGTTTTGACAGTCGTTACGAGGAGCCAGGAGCCAGAAGATCTGACAACCAATATTATCAAGGGGTATTGTATAACCCAGTAACTGGGTTATAGAGATCAGATAGGCAAACGAAATGAAATCGTTAAAGCAAGCAGGATTACTGAACACTTTTATACGTCATATTTTTATAAACTAGATGGAGTCGGCATTTCCTAATTGATTACCTCTGAGAAGAAAAAGCCGAAACAAACTCAGGGATCATCGTTTTTTTTTCAAGTCCGAACATTAAAAATGTAAATTTTTACAATAACTTACGTGATTTTAAAAAAAAAAACAGTGTTTGAAATGTCATAATTGTAGCATAATTACGCATATTGCTAAATAACAAAGTTTAGCAGAGCGAGCAGCTCAGTCCCAAGCTTTACTATCTTCAAAGTTTGTATACATTCACCCATGAACGAGTTCGTGCAGTCGCTCCATGTGAAACAGTCGTATTCAGCTGCATTGGTAAGACTAAAAGTACATACCGCCATAGTTGTGAAAAGGCTATCTATACAACTTTATATTTAATAAACATAAACAATTGCTTGATCGCAATCCCGCCTGATGGTAAGCTTCACGCATAAAACCTCAGTAAATATGAAAAGAGACAGCAGGTGAGCGACGTGATACAATGTTAAACGTAAACCCCACCACGACTACGATGCTGCGCCAGAGGGAGATGGATCGGGAGACCCTCCACGACTAGACTTTCGACATAACAGTATTTGGCGCGTCGTACCCGGCACACATCGCAACACAGCCACAGCTGCTTATACATGTCCTCCGCACGGCGGGGCAGAGCCCCAGATCCTTTGTAAGTGTGAAATAAGTTCTCAGTAAAATTAATATGTTTTGAGTAAATTATACTACATTTTATTGTATCACTTATGACTGAATTTACCAATATGGTACATACATAATAATATCTATCTACACTTGACTGTTACAACAGTCTAAAGCCAGCAAGTGTGATGAAAGATGTTATCACTAGTTCATCATCATCATCTTCAACCTTTTATCCTCCCACTGCTGGGCACAGGTCTCCTCTCAAACAGAGAAGGATTGAGCGTAATCACTACGCTTATCACTTGTTACTTACAAACAAACAAATCAAATAGAAAAACCTAGGTACCAATACATGCAAGACGACGCTGCGCCGCTGCAGGCGCGGACAGGCGAGTGTTTCGTTGACCATATTTTTGTTGGGACTATCAGGTAAGATAACAAGCTCATGACTATGTGATTTTGTACATAGATTCTTTACTTATAAATAATATTTGCATATACAAAAAATTAACGTTGTATACATACATGAGTTTGCAATATCTATCACTATTGTTGAGATTAAGATTGCAGTCTATGCAGCCAATAATGTTAACAAAACAGTAACAATCAGTTATTAAATTAAATTTCTTCTTCAGCCTATAGAACACCGCTGGACAAAGGCCTCCAAGGCTTTCCACGATGACCGGTCTTATGCTGCCCGAATCCATCGGCTTCCTGCTACCTCCACCAGGTCATCAATGCACCTGGTTGGGGGCCTCGCTATGCTGAACCTGACTGTCCCATCGGCCAACAGTTCTACGAGTAAGGTGCCCTCCCTACCTACTGCCACTTAATTTTAGCGACTCGATGAGCTATGTCGGTGACTTTGGTGCTTCTCCTCATATTTTCTGTAGTTATTAAATAAGACTAGAAAAAGTGTAGTTATTCAATATAGAGATAAGAGAAGACATTATTTATTAAACTGCTATTTTAAACTGTGGAGAACCATTAACTAAAAAAGGAAAACTGTATAAAACTGGAATATGGACGAAGCAAAAAGAGTGAAACCTTTGTGAGATACAGAGCGAACATTTAGCTTTTTATAGTTTCTTGTTATCCCCATGAGAAAATAAGATGAATTTATGCATGACCTTCATCAATCATTATCTTCTAATCCGTGCAGTTGGACTTCCGAGACAAATCGCCTTTTGGGCGCTAAACTGATGAGTTTTCTCGTGTTCTCGTTTAACTTAGGAACCGTAAGTTTACGACTTCTGAATATTTATTAAGAAACTGACAGAGTTACTTAAGTCTACGCTTTTTATACTTACGCCTGAATAACTTCAGCTTCTCTTATGTCACCCTAGTTATTTTTCTCGAATACGATAGTTTTGTATCAGTGATTTATTTACTTCCGTAGTAACCAGATTTTTATGTACATATATATAATAAGCTTTTCAGTTAAAGTTCAGGGGTCTTGCAGATCCCCGATCCCCGGCCAGGTCATGTTGGAAAACGATCTTTTCCTGATTGGCCTGGGTCTTGGATGTTTATCTATATATGTATCTATTATAAATATAGTATCGTTGAGTTAGTATCCCATAACACAAGTCTCAAACTTACTTTGGGGCTAGCTCAATCTGTGTGATTTGTCCGTATATATTTATTATTTATGTATTTATTTTTTGTTAATGCAAAACCCGAAACACGTGTCCAGTATTTTTACATGCTTTTTATTAGCTTCACTTGTATGTTTGCTCTAACTCAAAATTTTTTTCAACCTTACCTTACATTAATTTGTGCAGGCAAAGTGTTATTTTGTTTAGATTTAGTTACTTGGGTCACGTCACATCATTACGAATTTTAGCACTTGCTATTCTGTCTGTTGGAGATGAATAAAAGTTTGGTAAAAACAAATGAGCACCACTTAAGCGTTCGTGTTATCGGTATATTATTTAAAATATACCGATAACACGAACTATATTTATTTTCAACTAAAAAGTTGAAAATAAATATAGTTTAAAAAACTAAAAAAACATGCTTTTAATTTTATATACTATTGTCATACGTAAATTACATTTTAAAATTATTTTTACTTTTTAGTTTGATATTCTTTAAAAGCATGTTTTTTTAAGTTTTTTAATTAAGTAAAGAAACAATGTAAAAAAAATTTATAAACTAAAAATAAATTACAAAGTTATGAGCTTGTTATCCTACTTGGTTGTCCCAACAAAAATATGGTCAACGCTCCGCTCAGGCGGGCGAGCGGTGTGTTGACCTGTGACGTAAGCTGTTGCGCGGGCGTGCTCACGCGCCATGTACTATGATTTACCGTAGCTGCATGGCGCGCTCAGTAACCATACTGCAACAATTTCTGAATATATTTGGGGAAAAAATATAACATGGTGTAAAAATGATTGGAATCGATTGGGTTACTTATTTTGAACAAACAGTATTCAGGTTTCATATAAACAAAAAATCACGTTGCATATACTTAACCTTTCCATTCCGTAGCCGTGCCATTGGTATTTATACCGTATATACGTTCTAAAGGCCCGGCTTCTTTGGCTGGTATTGGTGTCAACACAAAATAAAACTGAAGTTTCATACTGATGTTTGATTTAAGTTGTAGTGAAACTAAAGTAATTAAAGTAAGTTTTGTGTAAAAATATATTTTTTTTTAATATTTTCAAGTCATGAATGTAGATTATCTACCTACCTATATCTATTTTATTTTTTGTTTGATAAGGCATAATTTTTCTTTTCACAGTATCAAGATTTCTACAGGATAATTAGGTACTGCTGTTAACAGACTGAGTGACAAGCTTATATTATTTTCTCTTTTCTCTTAGTGTGTTGATGGTTCGGGCCGAATTTCACTATATATTTGGCGCCATCACTAGCGTCCACAAAAATCCTGTAACGTGCAGGACACGATATCCATTATTCGTGGATCAGCACCACATTTGCGTTCCAAGGCAAGGTCAATATCTGATCAAGTTTTCCTTGCCTTGAAATTACGTAACAAAATATCAATAGCAAAAATAATGTAACTCCTTGAAGATTTCCCCAGAGGAGCTGCATTATATCAACATCCGTTGCACATTATAAAGCATGAGATATCAACATAATATAAAATGTGCTGAAGCGGATACACTCATGAATAAAAAGATGCAATCCGCGTCGGATACAGCGGTTATTACCAAATAAGATGTCTTTATAGCAGCTAGTTTAGCTCGATAAGCTTGGACCTGGGAGCTTGGATCGTGTATGGAATAAATTCTGTAGAAAGCTAAGTTTTCTTGTGAGAGAACTTTGCGGCAAAATCTTTTTGCTAGTTCTATATACTTGTGAATCACAGTCGAGTAGCCCCAAAATCGATTCATCGTTTCTTTTCTCATACATTTTCAAAACTTTCCGAGCAAAACTTTCCTTATTTCGCCGCATCAAATGCCCATACAATGTAGACTTATTTTCACAGAACTTTTGCTCACCGATTCCACTTTCAGTTTGTCTATAACTTAACACCACACACCGCTCTTAGCATCCTTCACTCAGCTTCCTAAATGTGGCTTAACATCTGATCTATAGAAAAAGACCTGCCGTCATTTCAACAACCCAGTGAACTGTTTTGAAACAGAAGAACATAGATTGACCCCCAACCTTTATTTATACATTGAAATATATAGGTCACCGAATTCCCAAACAAATTATAGTGATGAAATAAACACTATAAACAGAAAACTTTCCTAATCACTCCACCATTCCACTCAAATCCCTGTAGTTTTCCACATCAAAATAACTAAAAGTCCTTTAGAACCGTAAACTCTAAATAACAAATCATTCCAGAAACTATAAACAGTCCATTGAAAAGTTTTTAGATCAATGGATGGTCTAAAAACTTCGCACTAGTAAACAAGATAACGAGTTGTTTTTAAGACCACATCAAAATACGGCTCTCTCAACACACTTAGTATTTTCAGATTGTAGAAATATGGTTGGAAAGAGACAGGAATATTCGAATATCCGATTTCTAAAAATGAACACTAAACTTTTTCATTCTTGCATCGAAAATGTCCTACAGATTACTCAGTACATAATTGGCAAGTTTAACAAGCCGTTTAGTTTACTGCCTTTTAATTAAACGGCAGTTGTTTAACTAACAATCTGAATGATATTCAACCAATTACAGTTTAGGCTGGAACTGTTTCTGTTTGAATATTGCATTCTGTTATTGCACACTCTTTTTTCAATCTTAGCCTCTATTATAATTGACCAAAAAGTGCATTTTCAAATCATATTGTATTAATCAACTTGTTGTATTAATCAACAATGCTCGTAAAGGTGGAGGCGAAACGTGTAATAGAGCGCAAATCTTTACGGCCTCACGCCCGTAGTTGCCGTAGGAAATTCCCTGGATATTGGAAGTTAGCAGCCAACTGCCGGCCACCGTACGCATGAGCCTACGGACAGCAAGCAATGGGTAAGTGCTTGTTCACGTAGAAACGCGCGGGTGCGGGGCGGGTTCGGGCGCGGAGACGTTGCGAGTTCGTGTTCACATTAGCCGCCAGGCGTTTGCGCGTTTCTACGTGAACAAGCACTAACTCGCCACCCGCTAAGGACCGGGCCCGAGTCGAGAGCGCGTTCGGGTCCACGCCGCGTCGCCTCAAACAGATTTCAGCACGCAGCGACGGGGTCCGGACCTCTAATCGTTTATCAAACACTGTGACAGGAGAATTTCATATATTAGATTTATATATATTAGTGTTATGTATATAAAGTATATCTTGTTCTTACACACTGTTAATGTCTACATTATTGTTTTATTTCATAAAATTCCTTTCGCAGGTCTGCTGGAAAGATTTTCTTAAGAAATACACAACACCTCACTCGGATTTAAAGTTACTAATATCTCTATGTATTTTATTGTCTGTACATCTATAATAAAATAGATAAATAACTTTATACATTCATATTAGATGTTCTTAGTGAAAGTGGTTATACAGAGTGATTCTTACAATACGACAATAAATTAAACATCGTGTACCTCAACACATTCTCAGTCTACCCATAAAAAATCATATAAATAGGTCCGTTAGTTTAGTCACAGGAAATTATTTTTCATTTTTCACATTTTCTACATGATGTATATGTTGATAAGGAAGCGCTTACAGGTTAATGACCGCCGCATCCTGCGATACCAAACTTTACTAATAATGGCGCGCAAAAAGCCAGTTGATACAGGATCGCGCTGTCGCCGATCGCAGGTCAGTGAACCAATATTTTTAAAGGACGTTCTATTCCGTTTGCAATTTTATGCGATTTAGTTTGTTTGAAATTTTATTTTTTTTATTTTTAATGTTAGGTTTTTTCTATGGTTTATAATATTATTCCTATGAAACAGCATTGTTAGTGTTTTTATTTATTGTCGTATTGTCAGCACCACTCTGTATATAATCCAAAGAATCATCCCCTTAATGATTGCAAGTGACTTAGTCATCAACCTCTACCTACGTTATGAATTGTATAATAACTACATATTATATGACATAAATAGATGCTACTAAACATTACATTCTGTAACATTACGACTCTATTCCACTATACTATATTCTACTATAAGTAGCATAATATAATAATCGTCGTGTTCCTACATGATGTCTGGTGAAGCCGTATCGAGGACGAGTCTGAGCAGTTGTGTTGCGATGTGTGCCGGGTACGATGCACCAAATGTTGTTGTGTCGGGAGTTTGGTCGTGGAGGGTCTCCAGATGAATCTCCCTCTGGCTTAGCTACATTGGTCGTGTTGTTGGGTTTAACATTGCATCACCTCGCACAACTGCCGCCTTCCGTCCTATTCACTAAGTTTTTTAAGTGATTAGGCTTAATAAACTATCGCGCTTTACCATTAACGATTGCATCACTGCTAACCATCAGGCGGGAATCACCAAAAAAAAAAAAACAACCTGGAATGATTCCAATATGACACAGTTTTGGACTGAGCTGTAATCTACCTCGCGGGCCTAGTGCAGATCACCATCATCTTCGAATGTAAGGTTAATTTAAGGTGCAGACGGTAGCACATCAAGCTATTACAATCTGGCAGATTTCTTGATCCGATTTTCAACTTTATCTCAAAAACATTAAGGCTCAAGGTTGGTCGGGAATATCTGACAGTTTCGGGTAGCTTGACCTGCAAGCTGTCGTCCGTACAATGCGCAAGACGCGGCCATTATGCGAAATGTGTCATCTACCAACCCGTATTAGGCCTGCTTGGTTTCTTACAGTAAAGGTGGCTTTTATCCTGGCAGTGAGAAAGTTTAAAGCTGGTTATTGGTAATGCTAATAATAATTCATATGGCCAAATGATTGGATTGAAACTTTCCAGGTTCAAACAGGCCCACGATAGCCAGTCGCATCGCAACTTCTAGAACAATAAGGCACTTTAGTATATATCTCCACAACTTGAGGTAGACAGGTAAACAAACTTAACCACTTTAGTCTAAATAACTGATAAACACGATTTGTATGGTAGTAAGGTTATTTTCAAAAGTAAAAACAATAATATTTCTTAACACAGCCCATTTACATCGTTTTATTTCTTTTTGTTTTCTTGTTTCGATGTTAACACAAACAAAATTATTGGATACATAGTTAAGAAAATAGAATTATGTCAGACAATTGTTTGTTGGCAGGAAATTGAACGCTGACCTTCTATGTACTTCGTCTGAATTGAGGGGACCAACTTGATTTAGTACAGATTTATATTCATGCTGCTACTGTTTACGTGGACTGTCAGTATTTCAATGAAATCCGTCGTTTTGTGAAGAAGAAAAATAATGACATATTTGTTTTTTTGTAAGTTAGTTTACTTATACAAACACGTCAATCATATTTTAAAAATTGTGTAATTTCGGATTTTCCTATCTGACTTTTCTGATAAGTAAGGCCGAATCTTACAGAGAGGCCTTTATTAAAACCCAGACATAATCATGGTCAACTAATCATGTGAAAACCATGCACATTGGTGTCTGAAATTGTATTTTGAAGAAGGAACCAACCAGTACATGTTTTCATCAACTCAGAATTTAATTAGCTCAAGTATTTGATACCAAAGGAAGGATATTTGAGTAGACCGCACAACTTAGTCAAATTGTCAGACACATGATTAAAATTAACTTGAAAAAAGAAGCAAAAAAATGGCCCACATAATTTTAAAACATTAAAGTAATGTAATACTTTAGAAAGTACATATTCATGTCATTGTATGTATTTCAAATCTTCTTCTGCTTCCTTTCGTTCTTGACAGAATCAGTCATAGTGACCACGACGGTCAATATGACTGATTTAGACGTCGATGTAGCTCGCCGCACAATTTCTCTCCATCTATCTCTGTTGGACGACAGGCTGGAGCATTAATTTGTAGCTGCTGATTTGGTCGGTCCACCTCATCGGTGACCCTTCACGAGGTCTGTTCCCTTTAACTCTGCCCTGGATGACCAAACGCTCTATAGAGTTATTATAACGCCTTGACACGTGACCAAAAAACCCGAGTATACGGAACTGTACTAATTCTGAAAGACCCTGTTTGATGCCGAGTTCTTGGACTATAGAAACGTTATTTATAATACTTGGGTATAAATTGTGTGCTTAGTATTGTTTCAAGATTTACAACAAACGAACGTTATTTGATTGATACCTGTAAATGAAACTCTCCCATTTAACTTCATCGGTCTAAGTAGTAATTAAGGGCTAGATTGTTGAATCGTACTTAATGTAACCAATTGCTAAAGTTGAACCACTATTATAACAACACCAATTGTTAATAGGTGTACAAATAAGGTTCCGCCGTTTTTTGAACATGCGGACGGGCATTATCACGTAGGAAGAATAAATTTGTCATATCTGGAGTTGTAATGGAGTTGTAGTTGTAAGTTACAAAAAATCCCGCAAATGACGATTATTCGCACAAAACTTGACATTTTTGTATTAAAATAAATATATATATGATACTGATACAGAGTCACTAATACTTTATATAATATTAATAATAAGTGCATGTTATTACCAGATGTCCAAACTTACGATATCACATTTTACATCTGACAATTTAAACGAAACCTCTTAGTGAGGACATCTTTTCCAAACGTCGGAAACTTATTTGTACACCTAATAAGTTATAATAATAGTAACTATAAAAAAGTATATCTTGGACACCAATGACTGAAGGTGAAGGAAAACATCTTGAGGAAACCTGGACTTTAAGTCTGAAATTGCCAACCCGCATTGAGCAAGCGTGGTGATTACGCTCAATCCTTCTCTGTATGAGAGGAGACCTGTGCCCAGAATTGGGAGGATAAAAAGGTTAAAGGATGAGGATAGTAACTAACGGTATATTTTTTGGCAAAATAATTGTTTTTTTTTTATCATTTTCTGATTTATCTGACGATTGTACGAGTATATCACTTCTGATGCCCAAATAATTACTATTAGTTAACTATTACTATTATTAAAAAATGAAAAAATATTTGTGACATCACGATAAAAAACACATTTTGTAAATTTTAGTAATGATTTACTATATAGTTAGGTGTGCTCATATTCTCCCCCCTCCCCCCATTTGCCTAAATAAGGTAGGGCATTTTATATAGAGCGGCCCTTGTCCAATGAAGGCCAGCCCGCGCCCCAGCTGAGCCAGTAAATACAAATTCCCAACCATGATCTCTGAGTTTGTTTCGGACGTTTCTTCTCAGAGCTAGTACTAGGAAACGCCGCGGTCATCAAACCGAATTAAAATAAAACTTCGATCAAGCCGTCCCTTGCTGTTCTCTCCAGCGACCGGACTAGCCACAGGATAGTCCGGTTAAGTAGTCACGACCTCTCAAGGTCACCTACACTTGTGGATCCTAAATATACGAATATGTAACAATTGGTTGAATTTAACACATTGACAGCCGCGGGTTCGATCCCCGCGCAGTGCAAATATTTGTTGCATGAATATTTACACTGGTCTGGACGTGCCTCGGAAAGCACGTTATGCCGTTGGTCTCGGTTGCCATACGAACATCTAATGGCAGTCGTTACGGGTTGTTGGAGCACTCAAAAGTCCTTCAATTGGTCTAACTGCAATGCTTCGATATCGCCTTCCGGTTGTGAAGGTCAGACGGCAGTCGCTTCATGGAAAATATCGAAGTTTAGCCAAAATGAGCAGTTAGACTGGTAAAGCGGACCCTAGACTCCAAAGCTGAAAAGGTTCGGATACGACTGAGATTAACGCTGAGATGAAGAGATGAAGAATTGGTTGAATTTAAAACCTACCTACCTTACTTTGTTTTTTTTTTATTAACTTTTATATTTATATGACGATATATACCAACTCCGGTTCCGGCTGTGGGAATATAAACACATAGTGATATTGTGCCCTGACTTTTGAAGCATATTCTGTAAACTTACCGTGAAATCCTGTGTAAAAACATTTGAAGTGTACACTTTTCGTGTTAATCTGCATGGCGAAACAAAGATCGAAGTGAAAACAGTGATATTAAGAACAGCTATCCAGTGCCAAAAATAAAATATTTTGAGGTTATGTATCAGCTGAGTATGGACCATAGACACAGACGTATTTAAGATCAGTTCAGTGTTGAAATACCAAAATAATCAGCCTACTACTTTGTTACCAACATAACAACTCTAAAAAGCTGCGTCCTCGTTTACGAGATTACGATCCATTCCACGCATAGATAGCAACTTAAAAATGGAGAACCTTCAATCTTTTTTCGACCAAATGAAAATAGAAATGTCGAAGCAAACTAACGACATTATGAAACGAATCGGAGGACGGGTCTGAGCAGTTGTGTTGCGATGTGTGCCGGGTACGATGCGCCTTATGTTGTTGTGTTGGGAGTTTGGTCGTGGAGGGTCTTCAGATCAATCTCCCTTTGGCGCAGCATCGTTGGTCGTGTTGTTGGGTTTAACATTGCATTACCTCGCTCAACTGCCGTCTTCCTTCCTATTCGCTCAGTTTTTCTGAGTGAATAGGCTCTTAATATACTAGCGCGCTTTACCATCAACGATCGCATCACTGCTTACCATCAGGCGGGAATGCAGTCAAGTGCTAGTTTATAACTATTAAAAAAAAAAAAATACAAGAATTAAGGTCAGAAAATGAGAAATTAAAGGAAAAGATATATAATCTTGAAAAAAATAGAAGAATAAATAACTTAATTTTATATGGAATAAAAGAAACTGAAAAATCAACCGCCAATGTAATTGAAATAGTTAAAAAGAAATTTAAAGAGGATCTAAACATTACTGTTGAAGACAAGGACGTGAACTCGATTTACAGAATTGGCAAAAATAACACAAAAAATGGAAAAGAAAGGCCAATTCTCCTGGCACTTGTTAACCTCTGGAAGAAAAACGAGATAATGATAAATAAAAAGAAACTGAAAGACGTGTGTGTGTCTGAAGACTACCCTAAAGAAATCATTGAGGCAAGGAAAAAACTACAGCCAAAGTTGGAAGAAGAAAGGAAGAAAGGCAATTATGCATATTTAAATTACGACAAGCTAGTCATCAAACATGGTAACCCTGATAATATAGGATCCAAAAGGAAAATGTCAACTTCACCAAATGCAAATGAAAACCCCTGCAAGCAACAATCGACTACTAAAAAACACCGCTTAAATGCATTTGATGTTTTGAGAAATAGAAGTAACTCTCTGCCGTCCTCTGATTTGCCAACTGTCCAGAATATATAGGATATTGCCATCAGCCACTGAACCGAAACATCAAGTAAACAAGAACCCAAAAATAAAATAAACAAAACATTCCCCAACCCGATTTGTCATCGTGGGGAATTAGACTATAACCCTTCACCAAATACGAAAACAAACAAAGAAACAAAACCAACCCTGAAGATATGCACTTACAATGTACGAACGCTTGCATCGACAGAAAAATTTCTTGAACTAACTAATGCTCCAAAATACATTAATTGGGACATTCTGGGCCTCGCAGAAGTCCGAAGAATGGGGTGTAATATTGAGGAGTACAGCGATCTTATTTTTTGC
This sequence comes from Sesamia inferens, assembly GCA_037179545.1. Lineage (NCBI taxonomy): Eukaryota > Metazoa > Arthropoda > Insecta > Lepidoptera > Noctuidae > Sesamia > Sesamia inferens. The sequence continues at coordinate 30,822,981 of CM073929.1, forward strand.
TACATCGGTGAAACTAAAGGATTATATGGAGTAGGCTTTCTCATAAAGAAAAAATACAAGAACAACATTACTAATTTTATAGGAATCTCAGAGAGAAGAGCGCTTTTACAAGTGGAATTTGAATGCTTCTGCTTATCTATAATTCAAGCATATTCACCTACTGAAAGTTCAACAGAAGAAGAGATTGACAAATTTTATAAGGATATCGAATACACTCATACCATGGCTGAAGGAAAGATTGTAGTAATGGGAGATTTCAACGCCAAAATAGGTTGCCCAAAAACAGACTACTATCCAGTAATGGGAAAATATGGCTACGGAGTGTGCAATGAAAGAGGTGAACGGCTTTTAAGCTTTGCTTATGAACATAAATTGTCAATCATGAACTCCTTTTTCAAAAAGAAAGAGAGGCGCAGATGGACGTGGTTATCACCCGATCAAATCACTAAAAACGAAATAGATTATATAATGATAAATTACTATAAACTTATTACTAATATAGAGGTACTCAACAAATTCAAATTCCCTTCAGACCACAGATTGATGAGAGCAACGCTACTTTTAAGTCGCCCAATAAAGAGCAGAAAAACCTACACAACACCATCTAATATTCCCAAGACAGAAGCAGAAATCAAAAGCTACATCAGAAATCTACGAGCACACACAGAGAATATCGAGACAGATAGTATTGATGTCCAAACATACTATAGTATCTTAGAAAAAGGAATAACAGAGAGCTTAAAATGCAAAAATACTACAGATTCACACCAACATAATATTTTCTCTAAAGACACCATCCAACTTATAGAAAGGCGCACGGAACTACTAAACGCAAGGAACAAAACAAAAGAAATGAAAGAAGAACTTAGTAGATTATTCAAAGAGACTAATAGATCTATCCGAAAAGACTATAGCAATCACAGATATGAGACTATTTCTAGAAACATCAGCAATTTTAGAAGCGCTAAAAGAGCTTTTAGAGAATTAGCTACACACAAGTCATGGATTCAAAAACTCAAACACAACTCACAGGAAACAAAATCAAGGAAAGATGTAATAAAACACGCAACAAACTTCTACAAAAATCTTTACAGGCAACAAAATAACACTGATATAAAATTGGAAACAACATACATGTACCCAACAGACTACATTAAACCATCGATAATCCCGAGGTTTATGAACACATAAAAAAGCTAAAAACTGAGAAGAGTCCCGGACCAGATGGACTATGCAACGAAGCGATTAAAATAGGAGCACCTTTTTTTTTTTTTTTTTTTTTTATAAATTATAAACCAGCGCTTGACCGCAATCCCGCCTGATGGTAAGCAGTGACGCGATCGTTGATGGTAAAGCGCGCTAGTTTATTAAGAGCCTATTCACTCTAGCCTTGAAGACACTCAAATCGTAATGTGACGGAAACACCGACGCCGGCAAATTGTTCCAATCCCTCGATGTACGCGGTATAAAGGAGGAAGCAAAACGCTTCGTCCGGATCGCAGTGGTGTCAACAACGTAAGGGTGGAAACTCGCCGTACGACGGGTCGTCCGATGATGGAACGGAGATGGGGGAATTAAATCATGCAATTCAACCTATCTTAACTCACCATTTTACGCAATTGTTTAATATGATACTAGACGTAGAAAAAGTACCAAAAGAATGGTGTACATCGGACATAATTTTGCTCTTTAAAAAAGGAAACCCTTTGGACATAGGGAATTATAGACCCATAAGCCTGCTAGCAAGTACATACAAACTGTTCTCATCCATAATTCTAAAGAGAATATCTGACGACATTGATAAACAGCAACCTAAAGAACAAGCGGGATTCAGAACAGGCTTTAACACATTGGACCACATACAGACGCTAGAACAAGTCATAGAAAAATATAAAGAATACAATAGACCTCTGTATGTAGCCTTTATCGACTACAGCAAGGCTTTCGACACGATTAGTCATCGTTCAATCTGGAACGCACTGCAACAATCAAATATCCACTACAAATACATTAACATCTTGAAATATATTTATACACAAAGTACAAGCAGAGTTAAATTGGAAACAAGAGGAGACAAAATAAACATAGAACGAGGAGTTAGGCAGGGGGACCCCCTATCCCCGAAGTTATTTATGTGTTACTCGAAAATATATTTCAAAAACTAGACTGGAAAAACAAGGGAATATATATAAATGGAAATTATTTGAACCATTTGAGGTTCGCTGATGATATTGTCATAATGGCCGAAACTGCTAAAGATCTAGAAGAGATGATGAGATCACTTGACTTAGAAAGCTCCAAAATCGGATTAGAAATGAATTCAAACAAAACTAAGATATTAACCAACAGTCGTGAACGGCCAATTGTGATACAAAATAACAAAATAGAATACGTCAACGAATACATCTACTTGGGGAAGCAAATTTCATTAAAAACGTCGAATAACGAAGATGAAGTAACAAGAAGAATTAACGCAACTTGGAGAAAATTCTGGGCTTTAAAAGAAATCCTAAAAGGGAACTACAGCTTACATATGAAGAAGACTATTTATGATACATGTTTGTTACCCTGCTTACTGTATGGTTGCCAAACTTGGGTATTTACTAGTAAAATAAAACAGAGAATCAAATGCAGCCAAACATCAATGGAAAGAAGTATGATGAAAATTAGAAGAATACAAAAAGTTAAGAGCGAAAGCATTCGTCAAAAAACGAAACTGACCGACGCTTTGAGGCACGCACTCCAACTAAAGTGGAGATGGGCCGGTCATATCTCACGCTACACAGATAGAAGATGGACTATTGAAGCTACGAGATGGAAAGGACCAGACGGAAAAGGAGTGTGGGCAGACAAAAAAAACGGTGGACTGATGAAATAACTTATATAGCAGGAAATGACTGGATAAAATCAGGCAAGGACAGGGAGTCGTGGAAGAGGATGGAGGAGGCCTATACCCAAACAGGGGTCCATATTGCTTAACACTAACATTATTTATAAGTCACAATAGCAATACAAATCATATACTAACACGAAACTACAACATTGTAAAATATGGAATAAAAGGCTTTATTATTATTATTATTATATACCAACTTATAAAACTAAATAAATACAAATTAATAAATAAAGCTACTACCCTAATTAAAACTATTAATAAATTACAATACAGCATCAAAAAATTCTTCGACATCGCTGTCGACTGGTAATGTACCCAAGAGACTGGCGGATTGCCGCGTTGAATGGCAATCCTTAGCCTCTGACTAAGGTAAAAGCTAGCCCTTGGGTCACGGGAAGTGTCAACAAGCCGTTTGGACAGTTCATTAAAAAGACAATGAGCACTCGGACCCCACGGCCCGAGGGTTTCAACCCTAAACGGCTCGAAAATAGAATAATATGCGATTAGGTTGTTATATTTTTGCCGTTTGAGATTTTCTGCAGCCGCAGCAGCAACGCCAGCACAGCACGTCGATCCAGGAAGATGGCATGGCGCAAGAGGTGTAACAACAACAACCATACTTTGTTAACCAACTAAACATAATGCCAGTTTGAATCATAATTCGTTAATCATACCTAGCATCATAATTACTGACCTATTACATTCAAAAATCAAAAAGTCATTTACTCAAATTAGGCTGAGAATCAGCACTTTTTGAACGTCAATATTACATAAGACAGTCCCCCAAAACGCCCACCCATCGACACTTCCTAGTGCTTTCGCTGGGAAGAAGAAGTGGCGGAACAAACTCCCCAGCAGCACAGCTGTCTGTTCATTTTAAAAAAAACACATGTCTTTATACAATACTATGTATAGAGATGATTTCATTCATTCATTCATTCATTTAGTCGGTTGACCATTTCATGTGGTTTTATTGTTTGGGTACCTTCAATTAAGTACCTAAAGAGCACGGTAATTACGTAACATACTATCAGTAGTAATGGGTTTTCTCGGTGGTAGGCCATAACATCGGCCGCCGGCAGAAGTTACCACCCACCAGGCAAAGCCTTACCGCCAAGCGATTTGTCGTCTTCCGGCATGATGTCTGGTGAAGCCGTACGGAGGACGGGTCTGAGCAGTTGTGTTGCGATGTGTGCCGGGTACGATGCGCCTAATGTTGTTGTGTTAGGAGTTTGGTCGTGGAGGGTCTTCAGATCAATCTCCTTTTGGCGCAGCATCGTTGGTCGTGTTGTTGGGTTTAACATTGCATCACCTCGCTGAACTGCCGTCTTCCTTCCTATTCGCTCAGTTTTTCTGAGTTAATAGGCTCTTAATAAACTAGCACGCTTTACCATCAACGATCGCATCACTGCTTACCATCGGGCGGGATTGCGGTCAAGCGCTAGTTTATAATTATTTAAAAAAAAATGAGTTTCATTTTGACAGTTCAAAAATATACATTGCATTATTTACGCTGTTGAAGAGACATTTTTCGATTAAATAAGTTAATGGAATAGCATTAAGCTTCAAGATATACAAATTGATTCTAATAGCAATTAGGCAAGCAATTAGGGTGCAGTTGGGGAATAAAACTATGGAACGGGCTAATTAAATTGTTTTTTGGTTTTTAAGCCATTATTAAACAACATAGGCACGACTTACTTAAACAACATACGATGAAAGTAGCTTAATATATAGGGGAAACCGCAAGGGTAGTCGACGTACCGTGATTGATATTTCCTTAAATAGGTTTCCAATAGGGTCCTATGAAGTTAGAGGGCCGTATTGATGAGTTTAATCATTATAATAATGTATACATAGTTATTGTTCCATATAATTATATAACGTTATTTTTTGCTTATGCGAAACCTGAATATTGTTTGTTCGGAATAAGCAACTGAATCGATTTCAATCATTTTTACACTATGTCATATTTTTTCCCGAATACATTTAGAAATAGGGTAGTTGACTAAAAAAAACTAATTAGTCCGTCAGTCAGATTTCCAAAAAATACTAGACACGTATTTTTTCTTTAACAAAAAATGAAGACGACACGGTACGTTCAAAACTCGTGTGACGTTACTGCACGCTACACTTTTTAGCGAGGAGTGACGTCACCAGCCACCACTCCTGATATTTGACGCCTTTTATATTTGTCAATTTTTATTGATTTCATAAAACATAATACAGGGTGTAAAGGAAACGCTTCCGAAAACGAAGACAGGTGATAAGGCTAGTGATTCTCGATACGATACCATCAAAAAATGAGGATTTTTTTTAACAATTTTACTTAAGCATTTTTCGTACACTATGCTGTGGGAACAGTTAAATGAGTTAAATGAAACCATTATTTTCGATTAAACATTTTTTTTTCTTTACAACTCTAACAAGCAATGTATTCGTAAATAAATATCAGCTGACGCGCGCGCATAAACTCGGGTTCAAAGACCGCGCGCGGTCACCGACATCGCAACAGTTGCGCGGCTGAACGATCGAAATATCGAAGGTACTTAGATACCTACAGCCGGCGGCGTGGCTGTAAGGCCATAAAAATCCTTTGTAAAGCGCCGCTAAAATAAAGAAAAATAAACATTACAGAGGCGTCAACAGTTTTAAATTGATGCACTGTCGTGAATTTAATAACAGTTTTGTATTATGTCGATAATCGATAGTAAATGAAATAAAGTAAAAGATCGCTGACATCAGCTGTAATTGACTAAAAATTTTCATCGCGTGTACAGTTGCGCCCGTGAATCAATTGAATTTGAACTTTATAACAATGTAATTAAAGTCACACGATGCGTGCTCGTTTATTGCAAGAACTGGATCCTTCATTTAGTAAGTAAACCTAATCAATTTAAAGTGAATAATTAAATTAATTGAATCTAAGAAACCAGTAAAATCTTATTTAAAAGTTAGAAAATGAAAACAGTTTGTAATAAAGCATAAGTACAATTTCCTAACAATTAAAATGAATTGATTTCTGATCTCGTAATTATTCTTTTAGCATTTTCGCCTCTGTAAACACACCGCTTTTGCCTACGCGCCCGCGGGGACGCGCCCGCGGGGACGCCCCCAAAGCGTTTGTCGACGTCCGCGCGGGCTTGTTTGATCTTCATAGTACTTCTTTAGTAAATAATAGTAATCTAACAGTGTTCCTTGCCGACTCGGTTCGTGAGCGTTACGTTTTTAACCGATTATTTAATTATTGTTTTGTTAGTTTTAAATTTGTGTTTAGTTATTAGGTATTGTTACGTTTTTAGTGCTGTTTTATTCTTTTTAGTTATAACTTTTTGTTGTTTTAAACAATGCCTGAGGCATACGTGTACAGTGCTCGTGAATACGGCAACATGTTGATGTGTTTAGGAGAAGCCCTTGGCAATGCTTCTCTAGCGTTGAGAATTTACCGGGAAACGGGAAACGGGATGTGGAACAGGAGGAATGCCCATGTATGGTCAGACGTGAATCCGTACGCCACTCAAGAAACTGGCCATCAGACCAGATGGTCCGTCAACGTATGAGCTGGTATTTTTAATGGACGAATTCTAGGACCAGTGTTTCTACCGCAGCGCCTCAATGGATCAGCATATCTTAATTTTATAAATGGACATTTAAATGATATGCTAGACAATGTGTCTGTGGCTGAATTTCGTCGAGCATGGTTCCAGCACGATGGCACTCCACCGCATGTTACGCGTCCCGTCCGCGAGCGTTTCACTGAGCTTTTTAATGACTGCTGGATCGGAAGGCTGGGGCCGCACGCCTGGCCGGCTCGTTCACCCGACTTAACGCCGTTGGACTTCTTTTTATGGGGGTATGTGAAAGAAAGAGTGTTTGATCGGGAATGTGACAGTGCTGATGAAATGCGGGGCAGAATAGTGAGTGTTTTTAATAAACTACGTGAAGAATGTGTTGAGGATCCAACACTAATGCACGAGGCATTAGTGTTGGATGTTCACGGATCGACACAGCGACGGGCCCGGCTTTGTATTGAAATGAATGGAACTCAGTTCGAGCCAAACCTCATAAGGTCGCAAAGGATTTAGACAGGTACGTAAAATGCCTCTGTCAGCTTTTTACAATGGACTACAATTGCGATTTTGAAAGTGATGTTCGTAAATTGCGGTTAAATCGGCTCTTTTCGGCGGCTGATTAGCGCGGGCGCGGTAGTGCGACGTCGCCTTGCGTGTCAGTGACCTCACGTTTCGTACGCTATCCAATGCTTGTTTACGAAATATGAAGTCTTGAAAATAATCAATTTAAAGCGAAAGGTTATTGGTATCCGTTTGCATTTAGGTTGTATATAATCTACGTTCTGGCTTCGGAAGCATTCTCCTTACACCCTGTATACGTATCCAATATTTTTCTATAATCTGAATGACGGACTAAATGGAATATTTTTTTTTTACCCAGGAAACATCCCTATTGTTACACTGTGGTTATCGAGCGCGCACGATAGATCATAGTATTGCGCACGCCGGCGCAACAGCTGACGCCAGAGGTAAACGCCTCATTCGCCCGCCTGAGCGAAGCGTGGACCATATTTTTGTTGGGACAACCAAGTAACTCATGACTTACTTACTCATAACAAGCTCATAAATAATCTTTTTAAAATTTTGTACACAGATTCTTTACTTAAAAATACTGGACACATGATTCGGGTTTTGCATTAACAAAAAATAATGTTGTACATACATAGTGGTCGCTCACAATGGGCCTCATACGAAGGACCAAGGTCACACAAAGGGCGGAAAGAGCTTGGAGTTTCTCTGGGCAATTAAATCAAAAATAAGAAGATGTGCAGAAGAACCTAAGTCACCGATATAGCTCTTCGAGCCGCTAAAATTAAGTAGCAGTGAGTGGGGCACATTGCTCGTAAAAAATGATGGTCGATGGGGCAGTAAGGTTCTGGAGTGGCGGCCATGTACCGGAAGATCAGCAGTCGACCTCTTTAGGCTAAAGAAAGTTGTTAGGGTCGCGAAACATATTGAGTTCAACACACAATCTGATATTGACCTGTACTTTTCAAAAACTGTAAGAATATTTTAACTTTGCTGGCTCTCCTGATGCTTACCCTTTAAACAATTTATTAGTTTATTATTGTATTCGTCTTTTCCTTCTTCAGCCAATAGAACTCTACTACTGGACCATGGCCTCTCCCAAGGCTTACATTGTTTTTGGGGGGTTTGCCATAAACCTCACACTTTGCAAGCGGGTTTGTGCGCAGTAATTTGATATTCCATAGAAGAAGCGCTGCTGTCCGGTTCCCTGGTGAGTTCCCTTAGTTGCCTCTTACGACACCCACGGGAGGATATGGGTTGCTACTATTGTATTCATAAAAATACTAAAAGTGTATAAAACGCTTTATTTTTGTACAGGTCGGGGCTGTTCCTTTGACTATTTGGAACGCCAGCGCCATCTCGTGGACAAAGGGCAACCTGAGTTCGTGGTCATGAAGAGAACTACACCTACAAGAGCGGTGTGAACAGAGCTCTCTGAATCATCGAAACTCTGCACATCGAACGAATAGCATGTTCTAGAATCTACATACCTTACGTTATGTATCGTTGAGTTGTGTAACAATATTAAGTGGTTCTCTAGCGCGACAGCAGTGATGATAAAATAATTTACACAAAGTAAAACCCCTGACAATCTCCGTGGTGTAGCGGTAGCGAACGTGGCCGCTGCGCAAGGAGGCGCGGGTTCGATCCCTGCTCAGCGCAAATATTTGTATGCATGTATATATTTGCACTGGTTTGGTCGTGCCACGGCGATCACGTTAAGCCCGGTTGCCGGTTACGGATACGAACATCTAATGGCAGTCGTTACGGATTGTTGGAGCCCTCAAAGGTCCAACAATTGTTTTAACTGCAATGTTTCGACATCGCTTTCGGGTTGTGGATGTCAGATGGCAGTCGCTTCACGGAAAATATCAAAGTTTAGCCAAAATCAGCAGCTAGACTGGTAAAGCGAACCCCAGACTCCAAAGCTGAAAAGCTTCGAATGTGACTGGGATTAACGCTTAGATGATGACACAAAGTAAAGTCCTTCTTTGGGTGCGGATCCACGGAGAAACGACAACACTATTTGAAGTTTGAGCATACCCATTGAAAGTACAAAATATATGAATTAAGTACCATTTGGAAGCTGAAAACAATGTTAATAAGCTGTTTCTCGAAACCGCACGTTATGAAATTTTGTTTCAATGTACTACACTCTCAGATTTCTTTATTAGATTTTAAAATGTATCTCTATAACATTAAGGCTCAATGTTGATTGGGAATATTTGACAGTTTCGCGTAGCTTGATCTGCTCCGTACTTAGTAGAAGTGCACAAGTGCATTTTGGGGAAATCCTCAACTTTCTATACAACACAGTTGAACGGACGTCACAATATATTAATTATTCATATTTATTTTAAACAATACAAGCGTAAATTCGATATTAATAAAAGTAGAATAAATAATTTGTGTTATATTAATAAAGTTTCACCGGTACAGAGTTCAGTTCACACTAGAATAGTGCAGTCAGCAACAATAGTTGTCAGCACATTTGTTTTCCAAATTTTAAATACTGTGCAAAATATTTTATTACAATCAAAACCCGTTTCCATTCGACAGCACTCTGTTTCTTCTTCTTCATCAGCAAATATAGGTCTACTGCTTGACAAAAGTGTCCCCCAAGACTTTCCAGAATGATCGATCTTGTGCTGCCCTCATCCATCGATTTTTTGGGTTCTTCACCAGATCTCTGTTTCTTACTCTCTCTTAACTTTTAGCTTCTAACTATAAAATGCCTCCTGTTCGAGTGTCCGAGGCACAACCGCGACAGATACGACCTGGAAGTAAGCACTGGTAGATTATTGACAGATACAACTATTGCCGACCTTATGGCGGACATACACTCCAGGCCGTGTCTGGAGCGGTTTTGCCTCAAAGTTGCAAAAATGTGTATTGACAGGAACAAAACGAGGGGCAGTACAACCCAGCAATTGTCGTCGGCAAGAATTGCCAATAGGTAGGTTGCAACTTGATATAAAGTGAAACTGTAAATAAAGAAAATGTATAATTAGAGATTAAATGACAGAATTTAATAATAAAGATAAGTTACAAATATATATATAGGAAAAGAGCAACCTAAAAAGATGGACCAATGCCGCAAAAGAGCAAAGCGGAAAAAAGCGAATTGGCACTAATAAAAAGAGTAAATAAAATTTCTTGCCACGCAAGAAGGAAAGACGACAACGCCCTGTGATGACGGGTGTCTTTAAAAAAAAAAAAAAAAACTATAAAATGCCAAAAAGTATATTACCGAATAATATCATGTTAATCGACTTTTGATTGGATGCTAACAGTACTAACAATAAAAACCTATTAAATAAAACCCTGCCCGCACTAGGAATTTCTCCTGTATCGTGAGTGTGTTTACAAAAATATAAACGCACATATACAAACAGCCAGACCCGGAACAACTACTTGTGGGTCGTACAAATATTATTTTGTTCCGTGCGGGAATCGAATCCGCGACACGTACCGCAGCAGTGAATAGCTTAACCACAGTATTAACTGTGCCGTCAAATTACGTATCTCTCGGTGGTAGGTCATAACATCGGCTGCTGGCAGAAATTACCACCCAGCAGACAAAGTCTTGCCGGCAAGCGATTCGTCGTATTCCGGCATGATGTACGGAGGACGTGTATAAGCAGTTGTGTTGCGATGTGTGCCGGGTACGACGCGCCAAATTTTGTCGTGACGGGAGTTTGGTTATGGAGGATCGACAAGACTTTGTCTGGTGGTTGGCAACTTCCAAAACCACATCTCTTTTAGCTTATTCCCATCTCAGATGCACGTAATTGACTTACATTCAACCCTTTTGATCTTTTACTATTGTAACACATATTTGGACCCTATAAAGTAAAACATAACTGAGATTCTTTCTACAATATATGTGCAATGTGCAATAAACGCGAAAGTTTATAAAGATGGATAATAAAAATTTTCGACCTTAGAAATGAACTCAGGACTTAAGAGTAAAGGTCATAGCACACTTAAACCACTCTGCTCCTACTCGGTAAAAAGAATATAATTCAAATCTGGGCTTTAAATAATATTGCACTTTAGATATAATTTACATTGCCATCATTAATTAGCAGATAGCTGGCTGTCAGCGAGCTTACCGCTGCCGACACCCTTTAGACTGTTCGGTAGTTGATGCCTCGCTAGCCGCTCATTGTAGCCGAGCAGTCGGCGCCGCGTTCGCGCGGACTCCTAGCAGTCGCCGCGCCGTAGCCGCTGATCGACCAAAAATCTTCGTCTATTATTTCTTGCTGTCTTCGTCCTCAAGTGCAATAGCAATAATTACTAGTTCGCTCGTTGTGATTCGGGACATTAAAAAAATTAGAGCGGTTGACGGGTGGACAGCAGGGCGTCTGCTAGTAGTCTCCGCGTGGACTGTTGGGTGCCTGCTAGCTGTCGCCGAGTGAACTGCGAGCAGTCATCTTAGTTTAGGGCAGTGTTGTGTGTGAGCAGTGTTAAAGCAGAGTTGTTTAAGTGTGCTATGATCTTTAGACCTGCGACCACAAGACTGATAAAGCTGACTGTATTGTACACAAAGTTCAGGCAAGAAGCAAACATCTGTCGATCCACGTCAAACAAACTTTTCAACTACAAAAAATGTTATAAGTCCTCCACCTCAACATAATTCGCAAAATATTACACAAGAGCTAGAACAACATGTTTCATGTCCCGCCTCCACCTCCAGATATTATTATCCTTCAAAAAACTTCACGTTACAAGGAAAATTTTCACAATAACTTTGTAAAATAGGTAACATTCTTCCGACATAAAAGGCACAATGTAGGAGCACAAAAGAAACTAATATAGAATGCCATCAAAATTATGAACGCGGCTCAGTTTATGTGCTTCAATTGTAAACTTTTTGTAATAAAATGTGGCGTGTTCTTGTGGTGGATATACTAGAAACTTAGATACTTCGTGTATTAATGGAATCTACAGGTCGTGGAAAACCTATACAATAATATTATTTACACTATCGAATGAGTTTTATTGGACATAGGTGGTGTTTACTATCAAGCTGATGGATGTTTTAGAATGAAACTCATTTTGAAAAATTTACTCTTTGAGTAGTTGATTAATTAAATACATTTCATTTTTCGGAAATGATCTGTACTCTTACTTAACCTCAAATATACCCAACTACCCAGGTTATTTAACTTAAGGTGACCATCAGAACAGTATGCTCTTGTCTTTTAGTGTCAAAAGACGCATGAACATAATATAATTATCTTCAAAAATGTTCCAGCTGCAGGGGGATAAGTAGGTAATTTTCAAACATCCGTGCTCTGAATGTAAGCTAAAAAAATATTTTGTTTTGCACCTGATCTCAACACAACACATTATACCGACCTGACAGAGTTTACTGCACAATTAGCGTACATACAACTTGCCGACATCAACCGTCGGGCAAGTACCCATTTTTTTTTTCTTTTTTTGGGATAAGAAATCCCGCTTTGGGAAGAGCAGAACGGCGTGTCAGACTTTGTCAGACTTTAACTGACTGAAACCCACCTGTGTTCACTTGCCTATAGGCCACGGCCACGATTTCTTTTTTAACCAACCCGCAACCCTGACCCAGGGCAAGTGCCAATCAGACACCACGCTTGTTTGAAGACCAACGACCAGACCAGTTTTCTATGGAGGAAGAATAAACTTTACACCCAGTTCCTAATACCAACCGAAACTTTTGACCATAAACAGCATTAGCCTGCAATTGTTACTGCAACATTAGAGCGACAATGTCCATACTATATTGCACCAAAACAAACTACGCTAACAATTTGCGCTCCTCTCCCAAACGGCTCATAAGCGTTTAGTACTAACAATACTTGACATTATAGTCCAGACCTGAACAATTATAGTCTGGAAACATGAATAGTTATGCTAACAAGATCGTTCCAACTTTAGACAGTTTCATTCAATGTCTTTGTAGACAGTTAGGGCTGACGTTGAAATAGTTTAGAGCAATTTCAGTATTATAACTGCCTGCTGTAAAAAAAACCAAGTCCATTTTTTGTAATTTTGAAAGGGACACTCCCTATGTGGCTTTACTATGAATAACAGAGACATAAAAGGGCTCTTAAGCCTAACTCTCAGAAGATAGATGTTGGGTATCCTTTCTGTTAATAACCACATGGGGATGCTAAATGTACATAAAACACCAATGATGGACAAAATATGGAATCATGAATACGTTTATAAGTCATCAAAAAGTTGACTGGTATAGCCAAGACATGAAAAGTTCATAAAAACTTGGAGAGAAAAATCCCTGTTCAAGAATAAACCGCACCAAAAAATACTATTAAAGTACAATCTTACCCAAAATTACCCTCGAACAGCCCTCGCATAGAAATAGTGAAAGGACTTTCAAAGGATCCAAAATAGTTGAACCACCTGACGTACTCCTTAAAACGCATGCGTGAAAACTTCGCCCGCCTTGTTTCGTACTTGTGAGTCAGTGTCGAATGCCGCGTCGCGTATCACCCGCGTGTCGAACCAATCACGGGTTAGCCGCGTATCAACCGCGCGTATCGTAGTGTTGTGACTCGAATGGTAGTGTTGTTTGATTGATTGAGTGATGTGTGATGAGTGAAAAAGGTGAGTTTTTCTTATTATCATTAATATAATTATTTTTTTAGTCAATTCTTGAGTAAATTTGTGGACTATAAATGTTATAATTTAATTTGAAGACGTCCTTTTAATTGTTGAGAGTATTATTAGCCATCCAATGTTTTAATGATCTTCAAACTTTTCTTGAGTCGTGATGTTTTAATTAATTTAGAAGCAGAACGAGATAATTGTTATTCATGGGGATGTCGCCATGTCGTGCCGGAATTTAATTGTTGTTGAGGGAAGATGTTTTAATTTTATTTTTAGTCGATATCTAGTTGTTTTGTTTTCATGTTTATCTTTAAAATTACAATTTTAAAAATTAAATTTTCTAGATAAAATTAAGATAAATTAATATTATCTTGAAAATACATAATACTATGTACAAGAATACAAATGGGAGATATAACCATAGATCATATTTTTATGTAAAGCTTTTATTTTACTCCATCATAATAATTTGGAAATTCCCATAACACAGGAATCCAGTAAAATTATTATAATATAATTAATTTAATTCGTCTGTAAAATAAAAATATTGTACTTACTATTTTATAAAAATACTGTAATCACTAAAACAAAACAAAATAACATTTCACCCCTGTCACTGTAATACATCGCTGTAGTACTTTGTAAAACAACTATTTGAATTTTAAATGAAAACGTAATTCATCAAATATTAATATATTGTTTATAAACCGTTGACAAGGGCATTGTATGGTTAGTCCAACAGTTTGACGCGGGACACGTTTAATTATATTTTATTAATTAATGGGGACATAAACGTTATTCTATTATAGAAATAATATTGCTATATCTCACTCTAAAGTATAATTTTTTGGGCACTTTCCCGGTTGACAGTGATGTGAGTGAATATTTGATGCTCTATGATCCTTTTCCTTCTTTTTATATACATCCATGTACAATTGTACATATTATTAATATTATTCTAAGTCTGTTTATCTTATCTCTTAAATGTTGTGATGAAAATAAATACGTCAAAATAAAAATGCCTGTTCATGGATGAATTTACAGAAACATTACCTCACTTCCTAAATTTTAACACATTAAACTCATTATATTATACCAATTTGTATTGTCATGGTAATTATGGAAACCTCTCTCCCAAATGATAATCTATGAACGCGATCCTTGGGGAGGCTTCAGTCCAGAATTTAACATCTTTCAACTGACAGTTGAAGATGATGATTTAAATTGACGTTGTAATGTGTCTGAAATATCTAATGTATTCTGACAAGGGTCTGTTTTAAATGGCAGAATTAATAACAGAGTGACATGTTAGAACATGCTCTAGACGTAGTGAAAGATGGTCTTTAAAAATAATTATGTGGCATCTTTATCTGTGATCGGCGATCACAGTCGTCATTTCAGGACATCCGTGAGCCAAATCGCGAAGATTAATAGACATGTACTTCCATTATTTTTAGGTGGTAGGTACTTCAAAAAATCCAGACTCCAGGCTTAACAATAATTGCCATATTACCCAGTAAATGGATTGTGAAAGTCAGATCTGGTATTTAGTTGTATCCGGTCAGACTGTAAGCCGACCCCAACGAAGTTGGAATAGTGCATATGATGATGATTAAAAAAAAAGACAAATCAAAATCTAGTATTGATCTGTAACATTGACATTGAAGACCGATAGAAGATTTTTTTAGAGATGTTAAATAAAATTTGCATTGATTATGGTGAAATAATCAATGCAAATTTCAATCACTGAATCCTTCTCTCTATGAGATGAGGACTGTGCCCAGCAGTGGTACGATAAAAACCGGTCGATTATGATAGTGATGATAGTGAAATATACAGTATCTTAAGAAAACCCTGTCCGACCCGTGAAGGTGTTATTAGGTATCGATAACTGATTCTACTAAAGCATACAAAACCGGGCTAAACTTAAAAAAAAAATCCCCCTAAAAAAATAAATATTATTTCGCAAAAAGAGGTAACTTAATAAATGTGCGTTAACCACCCTTCCACAGGCGGCGGGCGGCAGGGCACGCGGCACGTGGTCGCATCGCTATTCGCTCATAATAATACCGGTGTTGTCACTTTTTTTAAAATTACCAAATTTCGGGGAAGTTGGAATTAATTCCCGGGAAAAAAAGATTATTTCAAAATTCATTTGTGTTGGTACTATGATGATTACGTAAAATTTTATATTATATTTGGTCATGTGTTTACCTAACCTTTATTATCCTTATGGGTCGGACAGGGTTTTCTTAACATACTGTATATCAAAGAACATAATCTAAGTATAAATCCACCCAAAATAATAAGTAGATAATGAATTTCACGGGATAAAAATCCACACAACTTAAAAAGAAATCTATTTCCATTTAACTCTTCGTAGGATTTGAACTCTAACTCTCAAGGCTCAGCTCAATGCCACTAGGTCAAACAAACATACAAGTGATTACTAAACCACGAACGTATGTATTGGAGCCAGTTCATAGGAACCGACCGTGATAATCAATGAACATAATATTTATTTATGTATACATTACCGTATATCAATATAATTTGGGTGATTTGATAAGTTAGAAATGTGTAAATAGCGGTAATATGAGCTTACGAGTTAATATATCAGTACCTACAGCTTAACGAAAGTTTTTTGAAGATATTATGAAATTTAAAAGCGACGATCGAAGATGAATCTGTATCTAAATTAATTTATCAGTTATAGTTTTAGATTTGTGTATAGGCATCTGTTGTATTTACAGATCGCATTCAGTAGTACTTACATTTGATTATGCTTTTTAAAGTAGACCTGAAATAATACTTTTAATCTCAATAAATCCGTTAAATATTTAGAGATCTACCAAACTGCGTTGGGCCCTCGTGTTGGATTAGATAGTTGTTAAATAAAATTAATAATAGTTTATTGATTACAAATTTCTATTATTCTATATTATACAAAATCATGGCAATAAATACATAGTATTTATAAGAGACTAGCTGTTTTCCGCGACGTCCGCGTGGATTTCAGTTTACAGAAGCTCAGTTGATATAAAATACATAAGCGCTTGTTAAAATAATGGGAGCAATATGTCCGCCCGCGTTCACTCCCGTTTTCGCAAGATTTTTTCTTACTGCTCTGCTCCTATTGGTCATAGTGGGATGTTATATAGCCTATGTCCTTTCTCAGGCTCTAGACTATCTGTGTACCAAATTTCATTATAATCGGTTCTGTAGTTGTGGCGTGAAAGCCGAACAGACAGACAGACAGACAGAGATACTTTCGCATTTACAATATTAGTATGGATAACGTTAACTATACTAGTATAAACTGTGTCACAGTCATCAAATTGCCCCAAGGACGGAAACTAGATTGGATTCCACACTGCTCAAAAATTGCAAATTTTAGGCTAATTACGCAAAACTAGACACAAATTTACACTGAAAAAAATAAACATCAGATTTTAATTTATTTAGTACTTACATTCTCATCTATGAATGATGTGACGTGAATTTTCTGATTTTATTTCTTCCTTCCAACACTTTCTATCGACAATTTCGGTACACTTAACCGTTAATAATTGAGAGGTTAGTTAATCTTGTTGTAACCGATACGTTATGTCGAACGAGTATTGGTTTTATATAAGTACGATATAGTTTACTATAAGGCCAAGCATATGTATTCAGGTAGGTAACTAGGCTGGTTATAAACTACTAGCAGCCGCCAACGACTTCGTTTGCGTGAAGTTAGATATTTGAACATTTTATTTTGACCCCAAAAGAGTCGATTTGTATAGATAAATTATTACACTTGATACATATTACACACATTACACCTTTACTTGATCATAATTGAAGAAGAATATCGTACATTTTAAATTTTTTATATGCTTCGCTCCTATTGATCGCGGCCTAATGTTATATAGCCTAAAGCCTGCCTGGGTTAATGGACTAAATAACGCAAAAAAAAATCAAATCGGACCAGTTGTTCTTCAGATTAGCGCGTTCAAACAAACAAAATAAATGATTGTGTTGTTCGTTTGTAATTATTTCCTTTTACTAAGTTTTTTAAACGGAATACTTCCGTTTAAAAAACTTTCCTTAGATTGGAATTTTCTTTTGTATAATGGATACGTGACTTAATTATAACAGGGTGGATTAAGTGTGTTTGACCATCCATTACACACATTGATCCATGAGTCCACATCGTGCTTCGAAAAGCACTTACCTTTGGTCTCGGTTGAAAGTTATAGATCTTTGACATTGGCTCGGGTAGCCAGAAGAAAGGCTGTCAATCAGTTCCACCAAAGGGTTTTGTATTATTCAGTAGCTGTGGAGGTTAGATATGCTGTCACTTAATGGAAAATACCGGTTTTCAAATGTATCTGGTTAGGCTGGAAGATGTCCCCAACTTAGTTGGGAGAAAGTGACGCCGATGACAATGTTTCGCTTCTATAATCTTATACGCCTGACAACTGTAGATTTATGTATAAAGAAGCAAATCAAAGACGAGTCTATGTTTATTAATTAAGAGATGTAAGCCCGCGAAAATCTAGCCAATGAAGAAATGACCCTGTGTCAAAACTCAAAGATGCCTCCCTAATGAAGACATGCTGGAGGACCGAATCTCCAAGCAACACCCTGAGAAGCCAATAACTGGCCCTACTCCATATCATTGACGTGTCAAAATTCGTGTAGCTCTTCAAAGCATTCACCTGCACCTTTACAATTGGTGCCGCAGTCCGACCGAACAAAACTCGGCAACCCGTCCGTGAAACGAAGCGCCTGAGCGCCAAGGCGCACGTTGTCAACATTTAAGAGACAAAAAGGCTCACATCTAAATACAACCGATCGGACACACCGTCGTGCCGAACATAAATGACAAGCCTTTTTTTTTATGTATAAATTATAAGTTAGTGCTTGACCGCAATCCCGTCTGATAGTCAGCAATGATAGAATCGGCTAAGGTGAAGCGCGCTAGTTTATTAAGAGCCTATTCACTCTAGCCTTGAAGACACTCAAATTGTAGTCCGACGGAAACACCGCCGCTGGCAACTCGATGTACGCGGTATAAAGACAAGGCGAAACGCTTCGTTCGGATCGTGTGGTGTCAACAACGTAAGGGTGACAACTGCAGTGACGTATGCATTGTGTTAGGAATACTTTCATTACTCATAATGTTTCCAAGACACTCAAATTGTAGTCCGACGGAAACACCGCCGCTGGCAACTCAATGTACGCGTTATAAAGACAAGGCGAAACGCTTCGTTCGGATCGTGTGGTGTCAACAACGTAAGGGTGACAACTGCAGTGACGTATGCATTGTGTTAGGAATACTTTCATTACTCATAATGTTTCCAGCCTTTTGTTAAGGGTTTGATTTCAAATAATAGTTTTATTGATAGCTTTGATAGAATATTTAACGCACTTTCAACATAATTAGCCTATAATTTTCCCACTGTTGGACACAGGACTCATATCTTTTGCGGGCTTTAATTTACCACGCAGACGTCCGGTGTGGGTTGGTAGATATCACATGCCTTCGAATGCTTCGTTCTACGTCATGCCGGTTTCCTTATGACATTTCTTTGGATGTTTGAGAGAGCAGTAGTTTTAAAATTATTTACACAAGTAAAGGCCTGTCTAGGTTCGAAACCACGACCTACGATCATAAGACTGGACCTTTACCACTCCGCACCGCAATCCCGCCTGATGGTAAGCAGTGACGCTGTCGTTGATGTTAAAGCGCACTAGTTTATTAAGAGCCTATTCACTCTAGCCTTGAAGACACTCAAATTTTAGTCCGACGGAAACACCGCCGTTGACAAATTGTTCCAGTCTCTCGATGTAAGCGGTATAAAGGAGTATCGTAGTGGTGTTAACGACGTAAGGGTGGAAACTCGCCGTACGACGGGTCGTCCAATGGTGGAACTGAGATGGGGGAATTAAATCATGCAATTCCCTCGCACACTCCCCAAATTGCATCCTATAGAACACCGAAAAGCTGGCTACTCTACGCCTGTACTCTAGGCTTTGGAGACCGTCTCGAGTTTAATCAAGTTGCTTAAGAATATTGATTAATTAGGTAATTTATAAAACGTTGCCCCCTATTGTAAAATTATCCTGTATCATGAATGCGTTTAAAAACATATAAACTCACACACACAAACAGGCAAACGTGGAATTACTATTTGTACGTCATACAGATATTTGTTATGTGCGGGAATCGAACCACACAAAATAGCAGTCAACCGCTTAATTATTGCACCAATCCTACCGTCTAATAATAGTCATATAGTTAGTATGATAACAAAGGTAATCAAACAGTAATTGGACGGTTTATTAAGACAGAATTGATCAGATTGGTGTTAAGCTCCCAATTAGATAATTAGGTTTATACCTAAAGCCAAATGTATTATTCTGTAACCGTATAATTCAAAGGTGTGGTACCGTGCTTAGAATAATAGTAACACATATCCTCCAGTGGTTGTCGTAAGAGGCGATTAAGGGAACTCTAACTAGGGAAGCGGGCATCAGCGCTTCTCCTGTGGAATATCAAATTACTGTGACCCCCAACCCGTCTGACAGCGATTATGGCAAACCCCTCCTAAGGAATGAAAGCCTTGGAGGCAATTGTCCAGTAGTGGACCTTATAGGCTGGAAAAGAATAATTAATTCAAAGAAGGTTAGGAGAAGAATCGGTTTCATTTAATACTCTCTGAAACGGGATAATAAAATATCGCGTGTGTGTAATGTTAAAACACGTGCGACATAAAAAACGCTGAGCGTAAGAAATGTTTTGACGGTTATTTAAAAAAAATGCTGTTTCATACAAAATAATAGTGAGTATTGCACTTCTGTACGAAACAGCTTTTTATTTCGTTAAAACTTTTTTTTTATTACTGACTATTTCAACTGTGGTGGACGGACAAACGGACAAACGGACTGTGACTTACGCAAAAAGTGTTCAGTACCATTGATTTATGATATTAAAGGTTTAAGGTTTTATATTAAAGGTTATTTGCATGTAAGATTACGCGGTAGTAAGCGGTTTACGATATACGAGGTATTAAAAAAAAACTACTTACTAGATCTCGTTCAAACCAATTTTTGTTGGTAGTTTTAATAGTAATGAACATCATATGTTTTTTTTAGATTTTTCATTTTCTAATTTTAGAAGTTAGACGGGAGGACCAACTTTTTTCCACTTTGGAAGCGTCTGTCACGCAAACTATTCGGTTTAGAAAAAAAAATATTTTAGAAACCTCGATATCATTTTTGAAGACTTATCCATAAATACCCCACACGTATATGTTTGAAGAAAAAAGAAATTTGACTTTCAGTTCTAAGCATGGGAAGCCCCCAATATTCATATTTTTTGCATCAAAATCTTAATGCGGTTCACATAATACATCTACCAACCAAGTTCCGCTCTCTCACGCTCACTCACGCACAAAGGGTTCCGTACCATTGATTTAAAAAATTAAAGAATTTAAGTTGCGTTAAGCGGTTTACGATTTACGAGGTATTAAAAAAAAACTACTTACTAGATTTTGAACAAAACTATTTTCATTGGTAGTTTTAATAGTATCTAATGTACAACGCAAACTATTCAGTTCAGAAGAAAAAAATATAAATATTTTAGAAACCTCGATATCATTTTTCACGTACCTATGTGTTTGAACAAAAAAAAATTGAGTTTCAGTTCTAAGTATGGGGGAGCCCCCAATATTTATCATTACTTTTTTATTTTTGCATCAAAATCTTAATGCGGTTCACAGAATACATCTACCTACCAAGTTTTAACAGTATAGCTATAATAGTTTCGGAAAAAAATGGCTGTGATGTACGGACGGACAGAAGGACAGACAGAGATGACGAATCTATAGGGGCTCCGTTTTTTTGCCATTTGGCTACGGAACCCTAAAAAGGTAAAAAATTGTGCATCAGTATCCCTAACACCGTTTCATTGTTTAGACGACGGACGAATAATTACTCTAAGATCTACATTGAAATGTGGGCGAGAGAGAGAGAAATCAGGTACATATGAAGGAAAACAGTCACTCCATTCTGACACTGTTATTCGTTGAGATGGAACTGAAACCACAGAAGCACCCAAAACTCAAAGAAAAAAATCGCTCTTAGCTATAGTATCGTTCATCGTGTCACCCTTTGTAAAATTTTCATATACATATGTTATATGTATTCTGCCCTATTCTGATAACGTGCACCAACAAGTAATTGTGGTACCATAATATGAATACCGAAAATTATAAGACATTCAAAAGTACAATTAAAATAAATATTGACTATTACGTTAACTAATATGATCCTTGTTTATCCTTCACTAATCATGATCAATGTTCAACTATTCAATTCATTCAATAAACTAAGTAATTCTATTACATCAGTCAATAATACAATTGATGTTACAATTTCTAATCTATACATAGTTGATTCAAAACAATGCAGGGTGTATCTGACATCGTAACTCAAACTTCGCGAGAAGCTACACCGCATGCCACTAATAAAATTATGTTAGTCATTTATATCGTTAATGAACGGTTACAGAAATAACAGTGTTTAAAAAATGTGTCGAATCGGCCCTTGAACGTTGTAAGCGTGCCGCCGCGCGTGTTTGCGGGTATGATAGGATAGTTTTTCGAGTTTTGTTTTCATTGCGCTTTTTTGTGTAATTAGCGAATTCATTATTTTTTTACTTTAAAATCTTATTGGGTTATAAAAGTATAGCAATTATAAACGGTTTAAAGTGAAAAAACTGCATATTATTTTTTTTTTTAAATCAGGAAAAGACCGACGAAAAATTCCACCTGTGGAGGGTTCAGAATCCTGTACTGGATCGTGGTACTCGTTTGTGCGTCGATGTCAGAGACACCCTTTATATAAAATGGTCAAATATAAAATAGAGCTGCGTTTGCGCGATATCGGTCGCAACTTATAAGTTATAGGTTCGAATCCCATCAGGCGCATTACTTTGTGTAAATTATTTCATCACCACTGCTCTCAAAACGGTGAAGGAAAACATGGTGAGGAAACCGGCATATCCTGGAGCCAAAAACACATTTACCAACCCGCACTGGGGTAATTTACGGCTCACTTCCTGTAAATCAGGCATGGGAACATTATAAGCTGACTCTATATCATCATCAACCTTTTTAGAATCTCACTGCTGGGCCCAGGTCTCCTCTCATACAGAGAAGGATTGAGCGTAATCACCACGCTTGGTCAATGCGGGTTGGCGATTTCAGACTTAATGTCCAGGTTCCCTCCACATGTTTTCATTCACGTTATAATCAGTCAATGGTGTCCAATATATACTTAGAAAGTACTCTACAGAATATATTATATACTTTATGTGTATTATTCATAGAATGGTCAAACAATTTCTTACTTCATTAAAAAATCTATCTTACTATACAATACTACTAACATTTAAACAAATGTTCCTAACTGACCAGGAGATGAAGCTATATATGGTGAAGCCGTACGGAGGACTGGTCTGTACTGGGTACGATGCACCAAATCAAATGTTGTTGTGTCGGGAGTTTGGTCGTGCAGGATCTACAGATTAATCTCCCTCGGCCGCAACATCGTTAGTCGTGTTGTTGGTTTTAAAATTGCTTCGCCACGCTCAACTGCCGTCTTTCTTCCTATTCACTCAGTTGTTTTTTTTTGAGTGAATAGACTTAATAAACTAGCGCGCTTTACCATCAACGATGGCATATCTGCTTACCAACAGGCGGGATAGCGGTCAAGCAATAGTTTATAATTATTTAAAAAAATCTACATCTGGAGAGAAACGGGTTGGTTAGAGTAACCATAAACGGTCAACATAGGCTGCCACTATGGACAACCTGAAAGACTTAAGTAAGGAAAATAAATCTCTATCATAAAACATAAAGCTGAAATATTTCAAAGGCTTGTATGAAGTAATTATTAAATTACTAACAATATAACCGCTACCAATTAGTTAACGGTAAATAATCCCGAGTCTATGTAATATTCATGGAACGACACTTAATTACTAAATCATCTTTCGAGCTTACCCAATCGTAGACAGTCTACATTACATGTTCATTAAATTTTTGAAACAATGTAATTAGTAAATAAATTAAGATTTAATATAAGGTATCTTAATTAAACACGAATATACTTGTATGTAATAAAACATGTAATCAAGTTAAATGTTTAGTAAATACATATGTAGGTACATCAGGATTGTTCACAGTAGTAATTAAGTTCTGAAATGACTTAATTGTGTATGAATTTCAATGTACTTTGTCTTAAAGATTATGTAGAATGTAGAATGTTAACACATTCAAAAGGTTTTTGAGCGGTGGCTCAGTGGTGCCAACCCCGACTTACGAGTTTTCGAGCGGTCCGAACTAAGTAAATTATTTCATCAACACTTTTGAGGCATGAGGTACTGGGAGTAAGGTTCACTCATCCTCTATAGAAAAGGGAGGATCCTTCGACCAGACGGGTGTTATGTCTGGCGGGCACCTGCCCAATGCTTGAAATTGGGAAGTTGTATGCATTCTAGTTACACGGTAAATTCTGATTGCGAGATGTAGAATTCGTGTGACGTCAGTATGAAGCGTTGTTCCATGTGGCGTTTGTAGGTACCGCTACAAAAACTGTCAAGACGATGCAGGTAACAGCGTTAGGAACCCGGTCCTCGGGCTAAGGCCATACAAATATTTGTTCTGTGCGAGATCGAACCCCCGACACGCAAGCAGCAGTTAATATCATAACCACTTTGCCAACGGTGCCGTCAAACAATTCGAAGACATCTTTAACATCTATCAACACGCAATGGGCCCCCGTGACTACCACTTCCTCTCAAGAAAAGTGTCCTGTGTTCCATCAGAAGGTACATTATCGCCTGATTATAGACTTAGTTTTACTAGAAACACTTAGCATTTTGTTTTATTTATAATTAAAATTAAAATAATCCTTGAAATATTATTTCAACAAATATTTTAATTTTAATTCTTCTAAGAATACTTTATTTATTTATCACAGCACGGAAGAATTAATAGGTAACTCGAGTTGGTGTCCACAACTCCACCAGGACATATTATTAGGCCCCACGCACAGCGCTGGAGGCGCGGCGGAGCGCAATTGAAGACGACAAATTAATGTAAACCTTAACTACCTTTTTTTATTTTTTTTTCCTTCACTTACCTGTAGGCTAGGGTCTAACCCTGGAGGCATCGGTCTTCGTGGAATCGGTCATGATGTGCTGACATCTCTTTGAGGCGCGCGTGAAACACAACGTGACTTAACTACCTTGACACCTTACAAAGGCCCAGCGCACACCGCTGGAGGCGCGCATTTTCTTGATTTTTCTTTTGTCAAGGTAGTTAAGGTATAAATTAAACTGTTGTCTTCAGTTGCGCTCCGCCGCGCCTCCAGCGGTGCGCGCTGGGCCTTAGAATACGCGCATTGTCGTTAATGCAGGTATTTTACGTGCGACATGGAAAACTTACAGCTAAGAAACACAAACAAAGCGACTCCTTTCACCTTTCTGAGTAACCGATCCTTTGACAATTCAAATGTTGTTTATTTGAAATAAATGCTTTGACTTGAACAAAAAGAAACCTAAAGTCGGCATAATACCAAAGAGAAGTCTACGCGTTTAAATCTGTAGTAAAATTGTTATTGTGAATCTACATATAACAATAACGTTCAACGAGTATGACTATTGATGGTCGACCAGAACATCGGCCGCCGGCAGAAATTACCACCCACCAGACAAAGTCTTGCCGCCAAGCGATTCGTCGTGTTCCGGCATGATATCTGGTGAAGCCGTACAGAAGACAGGTCTGAGCGTTTGTGCTGCGTTGTGTGCCGGGTACGATGCGCCAAATGTTGTTGTGTCGGGAGTTTCGTCGTGGAGGGTCTCCAGATCAATCTCCCTCTGGCGCAGCATCGTTGGTCGTGTTGTTAGGTTTAACATTGCATTACTTCGCTCAACTGCCGTCTTCATTTGAGCCTATTTACTCAAAAAAATTGAATGAATAGGCTCTTAATAAACTGGCGCGCTTTACCATAACGACTAGTTTATAATTATAGAAAAAAAATCTATATTATTAGGTACTTATTATACAGTATGTTAAGAAAACCCTGTCCGACCCATAAGGATAATAAAGGTTAGGTAAACACATGACCAAATATAATATAAAATTTTACGTAATCATCACAGTACCAATACAAATGAATTTTGAAATAATCTTTTTTCCCGCGAATTAATTCCAACTTCCTCGAAATTTGTTAATTTTTAAAAAAGTGACAACACGGGTATTATTATAAGCGAATAGCGATGCGACCACGTGCCGCGTGCCCTGCCGCCCGCCCCCCGCGGAAGGGCGCAACGCACATTTATTAAGTTACCTTTTTTTGCGAAATAATATTTATTTTTTTAGGGGATTTTTTTTTTAAGTTTAGCCCGGTTTTGTATGCATTAGTAGAATCAGTTATCAATACCTAACAACACCTTCACAGGTCGGACAGGGTTTTCTTAACATACTGTATACAGGCAGTCCCCATACTTACGACAAGTTAGGTTCTCGAAATAAGCGACGTAAATCGTAACGACGTAAGTAATTTTTGGAGTTTGCACACGCAACCAAAATTAAAAAAAAAAAAAACAGCATTTATAAGAAAGGATATACATATTTTATTAACAAAAGTAAGAGCTTAGTGGCCAGCCCCTCGGATATTGACCTCGAAACAAGTGATTCTATGCCGGAAATCGAAATAATTGACGTATGTTTCAGGAATAGTGTCAAAATATTGTTCGACGTAACTTGAAACGACGTAAGTCGAGGACTGCCTGTACTAATAATTGTTGATATAACCATCCCACACGATGAGAACGTCATGAAACCTAAGAAAGATAAACAAATCAAGTATCTTGATTTGCATCGCGAGATTGTCGACAGCCAGCTGGATCAAGGGCTTGATTCAGAAAGCGGTACTTCTGGACACGGCTCGCATTGTCAGGAGGTTCTCTCTCTAAAGCCAGGGTTCAATCTACCGGTGATCAGTCACCGGTAGCTTACCGGTACCGGTAGCTTGGATCCTGTTCCCGAACCCGGCGGGTTACTATTTTTTATATTTGAAAGTATAATTTATATGGGACGACACGGTTGGTGCAGTGGCTGAATAATCCACTGCTACGCTACGTGTCGCGGGTTCGATTCCTGCACGGAACAAATAAATAAATAAATAAAATAAAATGATTTTTATTTCGGACCAGATAATCCATAGTGTTAGTAACATCAAAAAGAAAAACTACTTATTATCTAGTGTTAGTACCCACCACCCTCTGTATAAATTGATTCATAATTGGAGAGCCGAAACTCTCCGATACAGTTCCTTAGGCCTATAGGTTGTAACGGGTCTAGCTGTTTGTATACTCGTATGTTAGTTCAAATGTTTGTAAAAGCACTCACGATACAGGAGTAATTCTTAGTGAGGAGCAAAGTTTTTTTTTTTCAAAAATTAGTGAATAATATGGATAAGGAAATAATTATAATATTGTAAAGCTGAAAAGTTGGTTTGTTTGAACGTATTAATCTCAGGAACTGTATTTGTTTTGGGTAGTCCATTTATCGAGGAAGTTTAAGGCTAGGTACTATACAATCATGCTGCGTCCTAAAGGTGCGAATAATCAGAAGAAAATGTAAACAAAAACAGCAAAAAATTATTCATCTTTGAGCCTTACCCAAACTGTTCAAATTCCCCAAAAAATATAGGTACGTATCAAAAAATTAGTCTACTTTATATGATCTAAAAGAATCTCCAATACAGTGGCAAACTTTTTAGAATGACTCACTATAAACTTTAATAATATAATAATAATATACGGCTTATTTCTCTCACCAAGGAACATTGTTACAATAGTGTGTATAAACAATTTTGCCGTATTCTCGAACCTTTGTGAGAGCTGGAGTCTGAATTAGGTTCGGAACCTGTGATACAGATCTCCAGGCTCACACCCCTTTATTATGGTAACTAATCAATTTGGTCGAAATTGCAATTGAACATTTTAAATTACAGGAAATAGCCTTCTGAAATCATCGAAATAGAAAATAAAAGCTATCAAAATATCTGTCAAAGGACAATATTTGCAGCAAGAAACAGTAGCGTTGACAAAATAAATGACATAATTTTAACAAAACTTCCAGGAGATACCTATACATCTATTGATAATGTAATGGTTTAAGAAGATGCGGTCCATTATCCACAGGAGTTTCTTAAATCCTAGAGACCTTCTCCACATTCCCTCAACTTAAAAATAGGTGCCCCAATAATTTTACTTATAAATCTTAAACTACCTTTCTTCGCAATAACGTGATCACCACAATAGTTTTCATTGGTCTAGCGGTTGATCAAACAGTGCTTATACCTTGCATCCCGATGATTCCAAATTACTCTACTTTTAATTTTAAGAGAATTCAATTTTCCGTTAAGTTATCTTTTGCCGTTAAATTAATAAATCACAGGGAAAATATTGAAACCCGTAGGAACCTCACTAATTATATTGTTCTTTCTTAGTTTGAATTGTAAAGTTTACGTTTTAGTTGTACGAATAATAAACAATACGTACACCTAGTAAGTAATATAGTTAGCCAAAAGTGCACCAAAGTTTAAGTTATACGTAATCATTTTTTTACTTTTTACATAAATTATGTTATCAGTCTATACAAGTCCGAGAAGACCAAAGAAATGATGGATGAACAGTCTGAATGATAACATGATTAGAATGGGGTTGGCAGCCAAAATGACAACCAACACACAAGGGTATGGTTCGATCTTCGATTGATTTAAACCCACTTTAACTCACTAATGTCTCACATACCCAGACAACACACATATCTATTGTAACCTCACAAGTTTAAATTTCCTACACCTCTAACTTAACTTCATATACCTCTTATACAATATGTAAATCAAATTATGATTATTTTTGTGTGTTTGTCTATGTTCATCATCATCATCTCAGCGTTAATCCCAGTCGCATCCTAAACTTTTTCAGCTTTGTATTCTGGGGTCCGCTTTACAAGTCTAACTGCTGATTTTGGCTAAACTTCGATATTTTCCGTGAAGCGACTGCCGTCTGACCTCCACAACCCGAAGGCGACATCGAAGCATTGCAGTTAGACCAATTGTTGGAATTTTGAGGACTCCAATCACCCGTAACGACTGCCATTCGATGTCCGTATGGCAACTGGGACCAACGGCTTAGCGTGCTTTCCAAGGCACGACCAGACCAGTGCAAATAGTCGTATCCATGCATACAAATACTTGCACGGCGAGGGGATCGAACCTGCGCCTTCTTGGCTGGCTTGGAGGCTGTCGTGTTTGTCTATATTCATATTTAAATATAATTAACCATAATCCCCCTTATTCATAAACGCTGCTTAAAGTTAACTAGTGATTAGCGATTCTTTAAACATACATTTTTGACCTTTTAACGTGACTTAACTTTAATCATTGTTTATGAATAAACCCCTTAAACACTGTGGTGTTTATTCATAAACAATGATTAAAGTTTTAATTAGAATTTTATTTTATTGTTTATTTCTTTGCCTTCGCAAGTTTTCTCATAGTACATTAGACATTGGCAGAATTGTCGACATCGGCACCATTGCCATAAACAAAAATAGAATAGAATAGAATAGTGTCTATTATTCTGCAGCACTCTTGTAATGTGTTTATTGTAATCTATCTACGTAATTATATCTATTGATATCTTAAATATTATAAATATTATATATATATATATATTGAATTAATCTTTTTTTCCAGAGAATTAATTCCAACTACCAAATTTGGTAATTTTTTAAAAAGTGACAACACAATTTTGACGGTATATAAGCGATGTGACCACATGCCGTGTGCCCTACCCCTCGTCGCCCGCGCATGGTTAGCGTACCGCACATGTATTAAATTAACTCTTTTTGCAAAAAAAAAATATTTTTTAGGGGGATTTTTTTTTAAGTTTAGTTCGGCTTTGTGGGTATAAGCTCAGATTACAGAATACTACGTGTATTAGTAAGTAGAATCAGTTATCGATATCTAACAATACCTTCACGGATCGGACAGGGTTTTCTTTACATATTGTATATAGTTATAATGTATTTTTTTTTGGTTTAGACGATGGATTATGACTACTCGCTTACTGTTGCCTTAGAAATCATACGGACCGATGCTATGTGTGTGTGTGCACCTAGAATAGATCTACTTACTACTCTTGATAGATGAAGGAGACTCGTCTTCAAGATACAGAGAAACCTAAACTAGTCCTTGACCGCGATCTCGCCTGATGGTAAGCAGTGATGCAATTGTTGATGGTAACGCGCACTAATTTATTAAGATCCTTAAAGACACTTAAGTAGTAGCCAGACTGAAAAACCGCCGCTGGCAAATGGCGATGTACGCGGTATAATTTAAAAATGTATTGATGACTATGCTTGTTTTTTTTTGAGTATGAAATAACCCTTTTTCGTAGCAGTGGGACAAAGATAAGCTTCAGGAGAATCTGTCCATTTTGTCTGTTCCATCTGTCTGTGTGGTTGCCTGAAATAGATCGCTTTAACGATAAGGTCGCCCATTGTATGTTTTTGTGTCGAATGTATTTTGTTTGTTCGATGTTTGATTGGTGTACAGTAAATAATATATAAATGAATATATAAATAAGAAATATTACTATTAGGTATTGCAATGATCGTTCTCGTCACAATCAAGTCGGTTGGTGCAGTGACTGAGCGATGGACTGCTGCAATGAGTGCCGCCGGTTCTATTCCCGCACGGATCAAATATTTGTAGGTATGGCCTATAAGTATTTGTTCCGGGTCTGGCTGGTTGTTTATGAGAGTTTAAATGTCTGTAAACGCACCCACGATACAGGAGTAATTCCTAGTGAGGGGCAACGAAAATTTAACAAAAGAAAAAAAAAACTATGGTAATCCAACAAACGCGAGTTCGTTAAAAAACAATGCTAATTAAATTAAATGAAAGACTGACGAACACCCCTACAGGAGTATTACAAAGGGTTTTTAATCATGCCACCCTGATAAGCCGGGTGTGACCCGGATAATGACAATTAAAATGTACGCTTCTCGGTATCATTGGCCGGTCATTAAGGATATAAATACTACGGACATTTTGACGCGATATTCTTGGATAAATATTTTTGCGAAAAACTAACCGTTAACATTTTTATAAATGCTTTTATGATTCGGGCTTTTTACTATTTGTGATTGTATCTGACATCGTAACGCAAACTTCGCGAGAAGGCTACATCGCATGCCACTAACAAAATTATGATAGTCATTTATGTCGTTAACGAGCGGTTACAGAAATAACAGTGTTTAAAAAAAAGTGTCGACTCGGCCTTTGAACGTTGCAAGCGTGCCGCCGTGCGGGTTTGTAGGTATGACGTTAATCCCTGATGCGAACTCTGTAAAATCAGCTGATAGGATAGTTTTTCTAGTATTGTTCACGTTGCGCTTTTTTGTATAATTAACGAATTAATTAATTTTTACATTAAAACCTTATTGATTTATAAAAGTAGAGCAATTATGAACTGTTATTTTTTTATTTTATATTATTTTTTTTTAATCGAGAAAAAACCGACACAAAATTCCACCACTAGGGGGTTCAGATTCATGTACTGCATCTGTGGTACTCGTTTGTTCGTCGATGTCAGATACACTCTTTATACAGTAAAGCAAGATGAATGAGATTGAATTTATACGAATCTGAAGATGGATTTTACGTTGAAAAATTAAGTTTGTTACCAGATAAGACTAACGTGTTTACTGTTTATTGATCTAAGAAAAAAACCGACCAAGTGCGTGTCGGACTCACGCACAAAGGGTTCCGTACCATTGATTTATAAAAATTAAAGAATTTAAGTTGCGTTAAGCGGTTTACGATTTACGAGGTATAAAAAAAAACTACTAACTAGATTTCGAAAAAAAACTATTTTCTTTGGTAGTTTTAATAGTATCTAATGTACAACGCAAACTATTCAGTTCAGAAGAAAAAAATATAAATATTTTAGAAACCTCGATATCATTTTTCACGTATGTGTCTGATCAAAAAAAAAATTGAGTTTCAGTTCTAAGTATGGGGGAGCCCCCAATATTTATCAACACTTTTTTTATTTTTGCATCAAAATCTTAATGCGGTTCACAGAATACATCTACCTACCAAGTTTCAACAGTATAGCTCTTATAGTTTCGGAAAAAAATGATTGTGACATACGGACGGACAGACGGACAGACAGACGTGATGAATCTATAAGGGTTCCGTTTTTACCATTTGGCAAAGGGCCTTGTTAGCAACAATTTATATGATTTTAAAGTACCTACAAATACGGGGTTGAAAAACTAGGACAATGGAGACCGAGGGCACGCTTTATCTTACGAAATATTTACAAGCGGTTAGTCGACTCTTCACATGATCAGAGGGCTGCCTGTATCTTGGCCAAAGTATTAAAATCATTGTACATCGCGGTAATGCTACCAACCTTTTGAGCATTGTTCTTACTGATAACGTTGCGAAGAATTTTAGATGCAGTCACCATCATTCATCATTATTTCAGCCAAAGGACGTCCACTACCGGACATAGACCTCCCCAAGGATCTTCACGACGACCGGTCCTGCGCCTTCTGCATCCAGCTTTTTCCTGTGACCTTCACCGGGTCGTCGGTCCACCTTGTCTACCGGCTGCGTACCGGCCTACCCATGCTGCGTTTTCCGGTCTGTGGTCGCCACTCGAGAACCTGTCGACGATAGTGAAAGCACTATGATTATTTTAATGTTATTCATATGCACGTCGTGTATTATTATGTTTATGTTAAATAATGTAAGTTTAAATAATCTAAAAACTTAAAGAATCACACCGTGAAATGTCGGGTAAAGTCTGCAAAGTCTTTAGAGTATGTAAGTGCCAATAAATCTCTTAGTAGGAATGACATCTCTCTACTAACATTTAACTTAAGTTCTCACGTGGAGATGGTTACGGAACAGCACTACAGGTATTCCATTTAAGTTCTTCTTTGTAACCTACGCTAAAACGTATCGAACTAACATCTTCATCGACATTAAAAACCAAATCTTTTGAAATCCTCCCACATTCAAAAACAACATCAAATAAACAGCAATCTTTTAAAGCATGTGACATATGTAAGCAATGTTTCATACAGGACTCATTACGAGGAGTGCGTCCTTTCAGGCAACAAGCCTTTACAATTTGTTATATACGGGGCCTGATGATCGCGAGTTCTCCTCGCGTCAATGCTTGTATATGTCACTTTTGTTGGTACTCTCAATGAGAGGCACTCAATCAGGACTTGGCTGAAATGTTTTTATAAAACTCGTGGGAAAAGGGGGCCCGTGAAACTTTATTTTTGCATCACTGCTTACCACAGGAGAGGTTGCGTTCAAGCTCTAGATTATAATATGTAAAAAATCTTACTGGAAGACGTAGCGTTGTAACGCCTCGTGCTAGCGTTGATTTGATGGTCTAAACAATGTATTGCATTAATATTGTTAGTGGGTTCGCATACAATCCCAATCGGCTTGGAATATTTTCACCATTTGAGGTTTTCTGCACTAGCAGCAGCCGCTCCGAAACAGCCAATCTCTATGATTGGACCAGCAGGCTTACAAAACGAAAACACATGTATATAACCTTTGTTACCCGTTATTCCACTTAAGACCATCATTTTATAAGAGAAGAAATTCCCCACGAGCCCAAATTCAGTAAAAAGTTTCGAATACGAGTTCTATCCATTTTATTATTACTTTTACATGTAAAGTTACATAATACAATTTCCTGTATATGCAAATACGAGACAATAATACGGTCGAACCCAGGATCGAAGCTCTTTGACTCTTGGACCCTGGAGAACCCAAAATCGCTTTATATTTTTATTGTAATGATCTCCACGGACCCTTAGCTAAAGGGTTAGGTACGTTTTAACATCGTCTTTGAGAAAATTCCCTTTGCCTTGCATCGCTTAATTTTTCATATTCAGCGAAATTTGTTTTTATTTTGGTAAATGTACATATCTTCTCATCGTTATGCGTGTTGTTTTATGGCAAATACATTAAAATTATTTATCTTAAATCTATACGTTTTATGGCATGATATTGGGTTGTCATGTCTTATCAGACGGAATCATAAATGCAATCAAAAAGTTATATAAACTGGCGCGTTGTTGTAGTGGTCTCAAATGTGATTGCTGACAATGGGGAATCTCATTTCTTGCAAACATCGAATGCAAAGGATATTTTTCAGAAATGAATGGAGCCTGGGCCAGCACTATGCACTATAGTTAACTGTTTTTTATAATAATTTCCTATATTTTGGCTTAGTTTTTATTTAAATTCAATTTAACTCTACCTAGGAGTGCAACACAACTACTAATCAATATGATTTCGCTTAATGCTGACCGCATTAAGCGAAATAAGATTTTGACAGTGAAATTTGAATGACGTGTCATTTATTTGAGGCTATCGTATCTATATTGTCTACCATATGGCTGCGAAAAAAACAAAACATGAATTCCAAACATACGCCACACAAAACAAAAACAATCACTAAAAGCTCCGAAACACAATCAAGTCAAATCAACACTTACCACGAACACAACGGGAAAATAGAACTGTCAAAGTCATCAATCAAACGTCATAACCACTGTCATGGCTACCTTAAAAAGGGTTATCTCACTAAAAACGTTTTATATAGGTACTTAATTAGTAATACAGAATTTTTATTGAAATTAATTAAATAGTAAAAAATAAAATATGTCTTTTAACTTATATTATTTCGCAAAAAGTGGTAACTTAATAAATGTGCGTAAGCACCCTTCCACGGGCGGCGGGCGGCAGGGCACGCGGCACGTGGTCGCATCGCTATTCGCTCATAATAATACCGGTGTTATCACTTTTTTTTAAAAATTACCAAATTTCGGGGAAGTTGGAATTAATTCGCGGGAAAAAAAAGATTATTTCAAAATTCATTTGTATTGGTACTATGATGATTACCTAAAATTTTATATTATATTTGGTCATGTGTTTACCTAACCTTTATTATCCTTATGGGTCAGACAGGGTTTTCTTAACATACTGTATAAACAACTAGGAGACTAGTGATAGTCTCCTACTTGTTTATATACTATCCAAATGGACCTTGTGAGTCGAATCTTTTTGGGGAGTGTGCAAGGGAATTGCATGATTTAATTCCCCCATCTCCGTTCCACCATCGGACGACCCGTCGTACGGCGAGTTTCCACCCTTACGTTGTTGACACCACTACGATCCGGATGAAGCGTTTCGCCTCTTCCTTTATACCGCGTATATCGAGGGACTGGACCAATTTGCCAGCGGTGGTGTTTCCGTCGGACTACAATTTGAGTGTCTTCAAGGCTAGAGTGAATAGGCTTTTAATAAACTAGTGCGCTTTACCATCAACGATTGCGGCACTGCTTACCATCAGGCGGGACTGCGGCCAAGAGCTGGTTTTTAAATAAAAAAAAAAAAATGATTTATATTTATAACTATAATAAGTAAGTAATGATGCCATCGTTGACGGTAAAGCGCGCTAGTTTATCAAGAGGTTATACACTCAAAATAAAACTAAGTGAATAGGAAGGAAGGCGGCAATTGAGCGAGATGATGCAATGTTAAACCCAACAACACGACCAACGATGCTGCACCAAAGAGAGATTGATCTGGAGACCCTTCACGACCAAACTCCAGACTCTAAAATATTTGGCGCATTATATCCGGCACACATCCTAACACAACTAACCGGACCCGTCCTCCGTACGGTTTCACCAGACATCATCCCGGAACACGACAAATCGCTTGGCGGCAAGACTTTGTCTGGCGGGTGGTAACTTGTGCTGGCGTTACAAAAATCATCTTGTTTTAACACAAGGCAGACGGACAAATAAGCACGAACGCACTATTTATTCTGCGCAAAATATCAGTAAGTGTGTACTTTACCTTTTAATTTTCTAAAGGCAATGTCTGTACCCACTAAGTTTATTTAGGCCTGAAACCTTTCAGAAAATTGGCTGAGTGACTCTAAAGTGCCGATGCTTTTACTATTTTGGTGTTGGGCCAATATAATTATCATTATTACTAATAGGGTATCGTTAGTATTATTAGTAACGGTGGATTCGTTGAGGTTAGCTTTTAGTTTTCTTTATTAGGGTTGAAGGAAATAGTAAAATGTTTTTCGGGGAATATAACATAGCAGTTAAGAGAATACTCCACTTTTTTAAACGTGGCCTCATCTTAGCAATGCTCCTCTTATCTAAATATATAAACTCACATACACAAACAGCCATATCCGGAATATTCCGCGCGGGAATCGAACCTACGACAAGCAACGCAGCAGTCGATCATTCGGCTACTGGTGCAGTAACCATGTCATCACATTAGAATGATTTTGAATCTATGTAAATAGTACACTGTAGACTCTTTACATTATTTCTATCTTCTATTCCTTATTATTCCATCCAAAGGTTGTCTCTAAAAGATCTTTCTTATCGTAAGACCGCCCATTCTGGCGCTCTTTATAATATCATCATATTTATGTTCTGTAATCTATATAGTGCACATAATAAAGAGTATTCTATTCTATGTAAACTCCATCACAAAAAGTTTACAGATTTAAGTAAACCTTTTTACAACCTCTCAACGAATAAAAGTGATTACAATGCCAACTATTCACTTCAGCTACCATTATTTTGTCATACCATCAAAGCAATAGAAGTTAAAATCAGTTGAAAAGACCGTAAAAAAGGTGTTATCTTATTCAGAATGAAGTGTAGCAATTCATTTTATGTTTTCGTTCTGCCACTGGTCTCCAAGATAATCTTTGAAAGTACATTGTGAATTAAAATATCATATTATTATTGGAAGTTTGTGATAGAACCTGGGGCCCTGGTTTGCCATTATAATAGTGTCAGAATGATCGATCAGTGATCTCACAGTGATCGATTTTGACAACTTTCGTAATCGGTAGGCCATAACATCGGCCGCCGGCAGAAGTTACCACCCACCAGACAAAGTCTTGCTGCCAAGCGATTTGTCGTGTTCCGGCATGATGTCTGGTGAAGCCGTACGGAGGACGGGTCTGAGCAGTTGTGTTGCGATGTGTGCCGGGTACAATGCGCCTAATGTTGTTGTGTTGGGAGTTTAGTCATGGAGGGTCTTCAGATCAATCTCCCTTTGGCGCAGCATCGTTGGTCGTGTTGTTGGGTTTAACATTGCATCACCTCGCTCAACTGCCGTCTTCCTTCCTATTCGCTCAGTTTTTCCGAGTGAATAGGCTCTTAATAAACTAGCGCGCTTTACCATCAACGATCGCATCACTGCTTACCATCAGGCGGGATTGCGGTCAAGTGCTAGTTTATAATTATTATAAAAAAAAAAATTCTCTAGTGGTCAATCATTGACACTTCACTCCATATTAATAAATGTTCAAATAGAGCAGTTTTTATAAAATCGTTTTTACAAACGCGTTTTATAATAATGGCAATACGGCAATGTCATTCTATCATCTTGTATCGGAATGGCAAATTCGTAGGAGTTTTGAGGGGGAAAGCTAAGGTGAGTGTCACGCGCATTGTCATTGGTCTTTTAAAATTATTTATAGTGTCGTTTACTAAATAAAAGCGCGTGATTTATGTAGTAAAAATGCATTCAATAAATAATTAGTAAAGAACATTGAAATATCGCAGCATAGTGGCCACATCATGACTTTGCCTCAAACCTCCCTCACCTCATAGACCGTTCACGCGACCGTTTTTTTCAACTTTCATTGGCGACATCCGCCATTATTGTGGAATAAAATTTTTATAGAATTTCAATAATTTGTTACACGTGTTATTGGCAAACTTGTGGTATTTATTCCACAGAGGCCATTGATCAAGAGCTGAGGTTGAATCTCAGCTTGAAAGCTTTTTTTTATAATTATAAACTAGCGCTTGACTGCAATCCCGCCTGATGGTAAGCAGTGATGCAATCGTTGATGGTTAAGCGTGCTAGTTTATTAAACCCTATCACTTAAAAAACTTAGTGAATAAAAAGGAAGACTGCAGTTGAGCGAGCAAGTGCAATGTTAAACCCAACAACACGACCAACGATGCTGCGCCAGAGGGAGATTGATGTGGAGACCCTCCACGACCAAACTCTCGACACAACAACACATGGCGCATCGTACTCGGCACACATCGCAACGCAACTGCTTAGACTCGTCCTCCGTACGCTCAAACCCGTCCTCCGTACGGCTTTACCAGACATCATGCCGGAACACGAATAGTAAATAGTAGACTAGGGCCGCTGGAGTAATTTGAAATAGTAAGTTAGTACGGTGTACCTCATGTGAATATTGGGATCCTATACTTATGTTAACGCAGGTTATAAACTATTCCTATGGCAAATTTCATTCAAATCCATTCAGTAGATTTTACGAGAATATTTAAAAAAGACACCCTCACAAACTTTCGCATTTGTATTATTGAGTTTGACCGGCTCACTATCATAGTGTCGGATTCGTAATTCATTTGCCCTGTCATAAAAATTCTATTCTGTTTAAGATTAGGACCAC
Source organism: Sesamia inferens (assembly GCA_037179545.1). Taxonomy (NCBI): domain Eukaryota; kingdom Metazoa; phylum Arthropoda; class Insecta; order Lepidoptera; family Noctuidae; genus Sesamia; species Sesamia inferens. The sequence goes on from CM073929.1 coordinate 30,861,250, forward strand.
ACACTGTGTCTGATGTCGTGGTGGCCTAGTGGTTAAAACACCAGCCACTCTAGTATGAGTGCGCGGGTTCTATTCCAGGTCAGGCAAGTGCCAATGTAACTTTTCTAAAGTTATATGTACTTTCTAAGTATATCTTGGACACCATTGACTGAAGGTGAAGGAAACATCTTGAGAAAACCTGGACTTTATAAGTCTGAAATCGCCAACCCGCATTGAGCAAGCGTGGTGTTTACGCTCAATCCTTCTCTCTATTAGAGGAGACCTGTGTCCAGCAGTGGGACGATAAAAAGATTAATGATGATGACTGTATGTATAGGTTATTATTGTTAAAAAAAATAGGCAAGAAGGAGAGAAATAGTCTTCGAATGTGGCGAAACAGTCTTCCTGGAGAACAAGAGTATACGAATCCTTTTTTTTTGGATGGGAAATCATTAAATGACCTCTCCTGCAAACAAACAAAGTCTGATACACCTATCCTCTCCATCCAGAGGAGAGGATAGGTGTATCAGACTTTTTCTGACTAAAACCCACCCGTATTCCTTCACTTACCTGCGTACCAGAGGCAACGATAACTTTTGAAGAACCCGCGACCCTGGCAGACATTGATCTTTGTGGACCCCGTCACGATGTGTTGACTTCTCTTTGAGCCGCGCGTAGAACACAAAGCATACCAATTACCACTTTTTTTTATTCAAGAATGGGTATATCTCACGGAAGGCAAACTTACGTAATGCAAGCGGCGTATAATTTAGCATGTAAAGTAGTTTAATTATGATTTCTCGGCCCCAGAAGCAGTAGGTCCTTCATTTACCAACTCGCACTGGGCCAGCGTGGTATATTACGGCCCACTCCCTCTGACCGAGAGGAGGCCTGGGTCCCAACAGTGGGAACATTATAGGCTGCTTGTTTTATACATATTATGTATGTATGTATATGTTATGTCCGAGGACCTATACATACGATCGTATGTAGGTATAAGTAGTCGGACCTAAACATACGCTTCTAAGGTTGAGCTATATACAATATGTAAAGAAAACCCTGTCCGACCCGTGAAGGTATTGTTAGGTATCAATAACTGATTCTACTAATGGATACAAAACCGGGCTAAACTTAAAAAAAAAAATCCCCCTAAAAAAATAAATATTATTTCGCAAAAAGAGGTTAATAAATGTGCGTTAAGCACCCTTCCGCGGGCGGCGGGCGGCAGGGCACGCGGCATGTGGTCGCATCGCTATTCGCTCATAAAAATACCGGTGTTGTCATTTTTTTTAAAATTATCAAATTTCGGGGAAGTTGGAATTAATTCCCGGGAAAAAAAGATTATTTCAAAATTTATTTGTATTGGTACTATGATGATTACGTAAAATTTTATATTATATTTGGTCATGTGTTTACCTAACCTTTATTATCCTTATGGGTCGGACAGGGTTTTCTTAACATACTGTATAAGAAGACTTTTGTTTAGGAAAAGTCAGTGGAAAGTTTCACGGAATCGCATCATTGTTTGATTCGTCAGGCAAATCCCAAAGGCTCGGACTCCTACAGGTTATAGTGACCCCATTTAACTCAACATTGGCCGGGATTGAATTGTTCATAAACTAAACTAAATAAAATTGAAGTTCAGTGCATATATCTTTTTCTACTTCATTAAGAAAAGAACAGAACATAAAATATTTGTTAAGTCCTTCTGCAAGCCATTGTTTCTAGCGGTCGTCAGCGACTTCGTTCGCGTGGAGTTAGTTATGCTCCGCTCCTATTGGTCACAGCGTGATGTTATATAGCCTATAAAGCCTTCCTCGATGAATTGGCTATCCAACGCTGAAAGAATTTTTCAAATGGGACCAGTAGTTCCTGAGATTAGCGCGTTCAAACAAACTAACAAACTCTTCAGCTTTATATATTACTATAGATTTAACTAGCGGCCGTCCGCGACTCCGTCCGTTCGCGTGTAGTTAGTTATTATGCTCGGCACCTATTGGTCGTAGGATGATGTAATATAGCCAAAAGCCTTCCTGGGTTAATGGGCTATCAAAGGCAAAAAGAATTTTTCAAATCGGACCAGTGGTTCCTGATATTAGCGTGTTCAAACAAACAAACAAACAAACATACTCTTCAGCTTTATATATTAGTATAGAGTATAGATATTAAGCATTTTTGTGTCGTTGTCAAGTCGGATTGCAAAACCGACCTAAATTTATACAGTATGTTACGAAAACCCTGTCCGACCCGTGAAGGTATTGTTAGGTATCGATAACTGATTCTACTAATGCCTACATAACCTGGCTAAACTAAAAAAAATACCCCCTTAAAAATAAATAATTTAAATAAAATAAATGGGTAATTTCATGGCAACACAGGTACAGGTCATGACCTCAGTTGACCTCATGCATGTAGGTATAGGTAGTTTATCCATGTTTATCGACTCTCGAAAGAAACAATGATACTTAGGCAGCTCGTGAAAAGAACTTTTTTTAAGTGCGAAGGTCGTCTGACTCTCTGAATGTATCATTTCATTCGATGAGCACAATGGCTGTGGCGGAGATGTTGTTCCATATTTCGTTCACTAAGAACTATACAGGCCTGGCACCGTCGCACGAGATTAGCACGGTGTTTCACAAAGTTAGTCCACCCCTACCAATCCACTGCTCGCCGAACTGATAATGGAGGTACTCACGTACAGCCCGGTACAGGTCGAAAAAATATGGTGGTACACCGTCGTGTCACCACATGAATCAATAAGCAGCTGTCCAACACCTGATCACAACACAACTAATTGCAGAACTACTACCTTCCATCAGCATTTTACATTACGTTAGAAAACGACATGATCACAATACACGAATAGTCTACACGGAAGCAATGTTTATGCGCAACTGATAATTTAAAGTAAAAATGATTTTTATTTTATAAAATAGGTACCTACGCGGCTGTTATAATAATATTATTAGTAATTAATCGACAAACAAACAAAAGTACTTTTACCATTGGGTAATCTGTGTTTTTACTACAAATGATTATTCAACCAGACACAAATTTCGATTAATAGCGATACAAAAAAATGTTATTGCGCAAAAAATAGTACATCTCTAATTATTTCTTTTACGTCGCCGACAACGCTCACGCGCCACGCCGCCAAAGAAATAAAAAATCTAACAAAAGAATGAAAGGAAAGCCGACAGGTATACCGCCTAAAATCGTGTTGTCATTTTTTTAAAAATTCCGAATTTAGGGGAAGTTAGCGTAAATTCGCGGAAAAAAAGATTGTTTCAAAATTGATTAGTATTGCTACTATGATGATTATGTAAAATTTTATATTTTATTTGGTCATGTGTTTACCTAACCTTTATTATCCTTATGGGTCGGACAGGGTTTTCTTAACATACTGTATGTATTAGCGGGTTTCGTGACAGAGCATTAAAGGTATTCAGCTCGTACAGACACTCTGCCTAGCATCAACTCTCCTCTGACATTCTGACACTGACTCTGTTGTTCACAATCTAATTTTAAGTTATGTGCATCTTTTTCTTTCCATTTCGTTAAGAAAAGGATATCTGAAACTGCCCCTGAAGGCAAGGATTATGTTAAGCGCTGGCTGATTTGACAAGATTAAAATAGTATCAAATTATTTTCTTAATGAAATAGAAAGAATGAGGTGTACTGTACTAAAATTTAGTTTAGTTGTTGATCAAACAAATCAATGCCATTGATTCAATGTGGAAATATACAAATGTATTTTAATACCACGAATAAAATATTACAAAATTGGGAACGCTTGTTACAGTAATTTTAGTTCACTATATCAATTAGTTAAAACAATACAGAAAGCGTAATTGCTGGTTGAAACAATTTTTCTCTCACTATTTCAATATGAGTTACAATAATACACAAAACGAAATTGCTGATTGAAACAATTGTGCCAATGGTTTGTTAATATTGAAAATATCATGAAAATATATGTGTGAAATGCCAAATAAATGTAATGAATATACAAGTAAAAAGTTGTTTTGTAGTGTTAGTTTCAGTTGCAATCTTATACAACATGTTAATTAATTAACGCACTACCTGAAAATGGTTTGTTCGTTTACTGAAACGGTTCATTATTGTCATATTAACCCTTTTGTTTGTTTAGACTTTTAAAATCGCAGCTTTACTTGTATTCATAAAAATTTATTCATTCAATACAAAATAAAGAAAAAAAGAACTTATTCCATGAACGTAAAAGTCTAGGTTCATCATCAACCTTTTTTATCGTCCCACTGCTGGGCACAGGTTTCCTCTCATGCAGAGAAGGATTGAGCGTAATCACCGCGCTTGCTCAATGCGGGTTGGCGATTTCAGACTTAAAGTCCAGGTTTCCTCAAGATGTTTTCCTTCACCTTCAGTCATTGGTGTCCAAGATATACTTAGAAAGTACACACAACTTTAGAAAAGTTACGACTTCTTCTAACCAAGAAATGGTATGACTAATTTAATAAATAACAATGCATGTACAATTAAAAAATCAGTGAATGTATTACGATTATAATATAATATTCTAATTGGGGTGTGCATTAATGACATTACATCTTGTATGCATAGTATTGTACTAATATTCGTATTATACGTACTTATATAAATGCGAAAGAATGTGAGCATGGTTGAGCTGTTACTCTTCCACATAAAAACTACTGAACGGATTTGAATGAAATTTATAAATAAAATTAATAATAAAAAAATAAAAAATAAAAAAAAAAATTATAATAAGCACACAGATAGTTTATAATCAGGAATAACACATACGATACCTTTTATTCTGATATTTCTACGGTATCGAAACTTACACGGTCATAGCGGTAAAGTATGTGAGGTTGTAGGGGGGAATCGCTAGATCTATTAATCTGTTTTTGGAAATACCTTCATCAATACAAAGCCGCAGTTTCTAAAGACAAAAGTCTTCGACCAGTGTGTGTTGCCAGTGATGCCTTATGCAATTGAGATGTGGTCGCTAACAATTGGCCTTATAAGAAGGTTCATATCACTCAAAGAGCAATGGAGATGGCTATGCTTAGGGTTTCACTGCATGATCTAATCAGGAATGAGGAGATGCACAGAAGAACGAGAGTAACCGATGTAGCCCGAAGAATTGTAACACTAAAGTTGCAGTGGGCCGGGCAAATTGCCCGTAAGATCGATGCTCGAGTGGCGACCACGCACCGAAAGACTCAGCGTGGGTAGGCCCCCGACAAGGTGGACCGAATAATAGGTAATAGGCATTTTTATCTAATATTTTCTCGTGTTATTCAGATTTCATTACAAGTAAAACTGTTTACCGCTCAAAGAAATGAGCACGGGTCAGCTAGAGAAATATAAAAAGCTGATTGTACGCACAATATTTTAGTTTCGTTAAGAAAATAAAAACACACAATGGAAGACCATAAAGAAGCAGCTTATTAGTTATTTATTTTTTAATTAAATCAGCCATGTTACCTGGTCCGTTTAGGTTGTCTTTATTTCTTAAAAAAATTGTGAGAAAAGACGTGAATAAACTCGAGAGAAATGGAAGGGAACGAAGGGGCTTTTGCTCAAATGAGACAGAATAACCAAACCCATTGTAAAATTTAATATTTCTATATACATTTAATGTGGATGAAAGAGGTCTTTTTGAGTAATTGACATGAGACGTAAATTAACTTGTCGATTTCGATGAATCATTTGTTGCGATTGTGAAGGTAAGATTGCATACACGTATCACCCCCACCGTATTAAGTTAAACATTTTTTTTTTATGAGAATATAGTAGATTTCAAATGACTGTGAATGAATCACTAGTACTATTGAATATAAAAATGTTTTAGTTTAAACTGACCTTTAAAATGTTGTAATTAAAGTTATTTTTGACAGTTTTTCGCAACGTTATGTTACATTAGATGCCGTCTACAATTGCCGTTAATTTTTTTTCTGTTCCCATGTCGGTGCTTGTACCAATGCTGTAGTTACTTTAGAGAAGCAGTACTGTTAATGAACATAACAATTAAATATACAGTATATTAAGAAAACCCTGTCCGAACCGTGAAGGTGTTGTTAGGTATCGATAACTGATTCTACTAATGGATACAAAACCGGGCTAAAACTAAAAAATAAAAATCCCCCTAAAAAAATAAATATTATTTCGCAAAAAGTGGTAACTTAATAAATGTGCGTTCACCCTTCCGCGTGCGGCGAGCGGCAGGGCACGCGGCACGTGATCGCATCGCCATTCGCTCATACGAGTAATAATACCGTGGTGTTGTCACTTTTTTAAAAATTACCAAATTTCGGGGAAGTTGGAATTAATTCGCGAGAAAAAAAGATTATTTCAAAATTCATTTGTGGTACTATGATGATTACGTAAAATTTTGTATTATATTTGGTCATTTGTTCACCTAACCTTTATTATCCTTATGGGTCGGACAGGGTTTTCTTAACATACTGTATACATCAATAAGCAAGCATATTCAAATATTCCCGCATTTTTTCCCTTCAACATCATTGATTAGCAGAGCATCAATGAACGGAGAACGAACCAAACTCAAGAAGTTTTTCCATTCATTCGTCAATATACTTTTTACTCTCACTCCGTAAACATCATTCCTAGTTTGAACAACACAAGGAACCAAAATCCAACCGGCCGGTGAGCTTATCGGCAAGTCTATAGCGCTAAGTGAACATTTAATAGAAGCCTCCATCTACTCCAGCACACCAGGAGTACATCGCCGGAAAGCCCCTATAAGTCCAACCTCTTCATTATTTGGCTATGCTTGCTCGCGGTTTCTCGCATCTTTCTTTCCGTATTTTCAATTTCAATGCACTTAACGTGCGCCTATTCCGCAGTCTATTTAAACCTGAATATATGTAGTTTGTCCATAATAAGCAACTAATTCGATTGCAATAATTTTTACACCATGTTATTGTTTTTTTCAAATACATTTACAATTGTTGCAGTGTGGTTACCGAGCGCGCCACGCGTCTTACTGTAACAAAACATGGTCAACGCACCGCTCTTCCGCCCGAACGGAGTGTTGCGAGCATATTTTTGTTGGGACAACCAAGTAGGATAACAAACTCATAACATTGTACATGGAGGGAATATAAATACCACAATATTTTTAGCTAAACTAGCCGAAAACAAAACAGGCTCGGTGTCGTCTGCTGCTGTTGTCTCTTAGTGTCAAAGTATGATGCACTTTTAGTACATGTAAACGATTCTGTAAACACCTCACCGTGGAAAGGCAGGTAAAGTGAGCTCAGAATGAGCTATGTGTCAATGCCTAACATGAGTTGGGATGCAGAAGAAAAAAAAAATCATATTTAACTATGTGCAAAAAACTCTCTGTTTAGGAGCTGTTAAGGAGTATTTTTGAATGAGTCTAGCCCATTTCACTATCTTCGTCTGGGTGTCCCGCGACGTCACTTGCCATTAAGATAGATCCATTGGGTCTTAAGTTTGGCTCATTGGATGTCTGACTTACGGTAGATATATCCAGTCCAATTTCATTTCAGCGTGGCAGCTTTCCAAGTGACCTCAGAAATGGATGGTCGTATTCTTAACCTGCGTGGTAATTACGTAGCACATTATCAGTAGCAAAGGGTTTTATTTTGACAGTTCAACAACATTCATTGCGTTATTTAGATTGTTGAGCAGTCATGTTTTCGAACACTTGGAGCAATGGATTAGTAATGTACTTCGAAATGATTCCCACTAACAGTATAGAGTGTTACGCGGCTAACCGCGTAACACTCTATACTATTAGTGGGACCCTAAGGTGCTGCTACTTGTGTGTTAGCTTGATCCCTAAAACATACCGTTCCATAGCCGTCTGTCAAACTGAACTGTGCTGATTTAGCAAAGACCATGTTTGTCCACCATGTGTGAGGATGGGTATTAAGTATACAATAGATCTGTTTTCCCCTTTTATTTATTGAATATTAATTCAATAGATAATAGATCTAAAAAATATATATTATACAAATCAAAATAAATATATTATGATCAATATATAATTTTCCCCGTACCAGGTCACACACCTCCTGTCTGTAGGGAGAAGTAGGTTGGTATTACAGTTTCACAATCGATTCAATGACTAGAAGTTATTTCTGTTCATGACTAGGTATGTATTGTATTCTAAAATTATCCATTTAATTCCCAAGAATGGACCTGAAGTCTAAAGGTTCTGCAGAATCTAGGCTATTGTTATCTACTTTAATCGTTGGAATAGCAATCTATAACAATATATGAGGCTTTAGCCTCTTCACGTATATTAATACTGTTACGAATGCACCTTATGTCGAGGGCATAAGGTTCAATATCGCGTGACATGCAGTGCGTAACTTTTAAGCTCTGTAACTCGAGATCTAGACATCGTATACGTGTAATATAAAAACGCATTCCTAGACTTAAGGTGGCCTATCGAATGGTACAGGTTTCATCAAATTTGTCAACTAAGTGACGACATCGAAATTTCTAGAAACCTATTTCCGGGAATTACCGTAGGTACCTGGTGAATGTACTCGAAGTTATGCGCTATTATTATTACGTCTAGACGATTCTGGAATGTTCGATCAGCTGGACTATATATAGCGCCGTGACGCCGGCGCCGAGTCAGTCTACACTTGACTACCGATACGAAAACAGCGACACTTAAGAAGCGATCTTTGAGAATACCTACTGCGACAACTGTAACGAGAACTGTGAGTACTACGTGAAGTAACATTTGTAGTGTTATTGTGTGTTTACGACACGGACTTCGTGGACGTAAGGGAAGACTTCGGTGCAACATCAGCAACATTCTACTTGTCATTGCCTAAAATCGACTGTACCTTCGTTGCCAATAAACTTCGCAACCCTTAACCGGCGTTTTAGTACCCCTAGCCCGTAACAATTGGTGTCAGAAGCGGAATGCCGGTCACGCCAAGGGAAGACGAAAGAGTTCGCACGCGACGACAAGCAGCGATGGATCTGGCACGTCAAGAGGAAGAATCGTTTGGTGTCCCTGTACGCGTAGAAGATGCGGCCGTCGTAACACCGACGAATGTGAGTGCGCCTAGTACCACCACTATTCCCGGAACCAGTGGATGTGATTTATCGGTGTTATTGGCCCAGTTGACGGCTCAAATAAAAGGTATAGCAGAATCCCAGGCAGAACTAAAACAATCCCAGGCAGAAACCCAGGCAAAAATAGACAAATCCCAAGCAGAAACCCAGACAAAAATAGACAAATCCCAGGCAGAAACCCAGGCAAAAATAGACAAATCCCAGGCAGAAACCCAGGCACAAATAATTAAAAGTGTAGCAGAATCCCAAGCAAAATCCCAGCAACTAGTATTAGAACTGAATGAAAAGTGGAATAAAACCAAAGAAGAGGTCAACGAGCTTAAAATAAAATCAGAACAACAAGATGCGCGTATGGACCAGCAAGATACGCGCATAGACCAGCAAGATGCTCGTATAGACAATCATGATGCGCGTTTCGCGAAACTGGACAATACCATCATGGAGTTTGGGAAAGAAATAGAAAGAGTACAAAAAGGAGGTATTAAAGGTGTGATGCCTGTACCCAGTGCTTTGCCGACGTTCCAAGTACCTCATTTTGACGGAACAACGTCATGGGTGGCCTTCCGTCTGCAATTTGAAAAGGTCGCAAAAGGCAACAACTGGGACGACGATCAAGCGGTAACCGCTCTTACGCTTGCTCTGCGTGGTGATGCGGTACAAATCCTCGAAAATATTTCCAGCGATTGCAATACCCTAGCCTGTTTGCTGGAAGCGTTAGAGTCTAGATACGGGGAGAAACACCTCGAACATGTCTTCAGGGCTCAACTCCGCGACCGTACACAGAAGAACAGTGAAGGTTTGCAACAATGGGCTACGGAAATAGAACGCATTGTTCGAAAGGCGTATGCATCAACACCAGCATTAATTGACGCTACTACTGTGCAAGCCTTTACTGATGGGATTCGAGATGCAGAAGTCAGGGCTGCAGTTCGTCTGGGTCACCACCAGACTCTGAAGGCAGCCTTGACACACGCTTTAGAGGTGGAAGCTGTACGTCAAGATGGCCGACAACATCATCGTATCCGTGAGGTAACCGCACCAATAAAAAGCCGACAAGGACCAACCTGCTATGAGTGCGGCGAAAAGGGGCATATTCGGATCAATTGTCCCAGGAAGTCTAAGGGAAGAAGTACTTCTGGGACACAGGTGGAAGCAGAGGATTTAAACTAGGAACAGCCAGGGCTGTGGGGCGAGTACTGGCTGGTCGACGTGAAGCCCCCATTATAACAGTATCACAAGTGGGTGACGGAAACAGTCTTATTATAGAAGGAGAACTGAATGGTAAGTCATGCAGTTTCACATTGGATACTGGTGCATCAAGAACTATTGCACGACCGGAGCTATTTCCTCGGACCATAGCATGGAAAAGAGGGTCTTCACAATGCCGATTACAAACCGCCACCGGCCAACCAGTGCTCGTCCTTGGTGAAACGAATGTGACCTTGAAAATGGGTGATAAGACATTTACACATCCTGTTTTAGTAGCAAATATTACAGATGATTGCATAATAGGACTGGATTTTCTGAAGAAACAACAGTGCGTCCTTAATGTAGCAAAAGGAGTATTGAGTTTTCCAGAACAAGAAGTATTTCTTCAAGGTGCAAAACAAGGGTCAGCGTATTGTTTAAGGAAAACGGTATTACCACCAAGGTCTGAAACTTTAGTAGATATTAGATTTTCACCAATAGGATGCCGCAAACGTTGCATTATAATAGAAGACTCTGGAGATCACTCAGACTGGATAACGGCGAGGACACTGATGATGATTTCCGATAAACCAAAAATACGCATAATCAACGTTAGTAACAAAGAAATAATTCTCGAAAAGAATCGCGTGGTGGGTGTGTGCGATAATGTAGCATCTTTGAGAAAAACAGAGGTGCACGAAAAGGAACGTGATAAGAAGTGGCAGGAACATGTATCGACACTACTCGAAAGTTGTAAGGGCAATTTGAACAAGTTCGAAAGTCACAAAGTTAAGCAACTGTTACATAACTTCCATGACATCTTCGCGAAGACTGACGGTGACGTGGGAAGGACCGGGCTAGTTAAACACCATATAGATACGGGTGATACACAGCCGATAAGACAGAGACCACGTCGTATTCCCTTTGCAAGAGAACAGGAAGTCACGGAAATGTTAAGAGATATGGAGAGAAACCGGATTATAGAAGCATCCACCAGCCCTTGGTCATCTCCAGTTGTACTAGTCAAGAAAAAGGATGGCAGTACAAGATTTTGCGTTGACTACAGGATGCTGAATGATGCCACGAAAAAGGATAGTTATCCTCTGCCACGTATAGATGACACTTTGGACTTGCTAAGTGGCATGAAATGGTTCTCCACAGTTGACCTCAAAAGTGGATACTGGCAGGTGGAAATCTGTCAACAGGATAAAGAAAAGACCGCATTCTCCACTGGTCCTGGGAACGGTCTCTGGCAATTCAATGTCATGCCTTTTGGACTGTGCAATGCTCCAGCTACATTCGAGCGCCTAATGGAGCGCATTTTGGTGGGGTTGCTTGGTGATGCATGCCTGGTCTATTTGGATGACATCATCATTATGGGACGAAGCTTCGAAGAGCACCTACGCAATTTGGAGAAAGTGTTCCAAAAACTGCGTGAAGCGAATTTAAAACTCAGTCCTAGTAAGTGTACACTATTCCAAAAAGAGGTTGGCTACTTAGGACACATTATTTCGGCGCAAGGAATTCGAACAGACCCTGAAAAAATAAAAGCCGTGTCGAAGTGGCCTACCCCTCGTAACAAAACTGAGGTACGCTCTTTCTTGGGTCTGTGTGCATATTACCGTCGGTTTGTGAAGAACTTCTCCGAGTTAGCGAAACCGTTGCATCGTTTAACAGAGGAAAAGTGTCAATTTGAATGGAATCCTGACTGCGAACAGGCATTTGAGCTACTCAAAACTCACTTGTGTGGGGCCCCTGTATTAGGTTACCCTAGTCGGGAAGGCCGATTTCTGGTGGACACGGATGCCAGCAATGTTGGCATTGGAGGAGTTCTCTCTCAAACGCAGGGAGATCGTCAGGTCGTTATTGCATATTTTAGCAAATGTCTTTCCAAGCCAGAAAGAAATTACTGTGTTACCCGCCGAGAACTTCTAGCCGTTGTTAAGACCTTACAACACTTCAAGAAATATTTGATTGGGAGACAGTTTACACTTCGCACCGATCACGCTGCCTTACAGTGGTTGCTTCAGTTCAAAGACCCAGAAGGACAAGTAGCAAGGTGGATAGAGCAGCTGCAAGAATTTGACTTCGTCACTGAACATCGAAAAGGCAAGTCACACAATAATGCTGATGCTTTATCTAGACGGCCTTGCGAAGAATCTTGCCGACATTGTGCCAAACAGGAAAAGAAAGAGAACGTAAGGATTATCCAGGTGAACGCTTTGGATGAAGACTGGGATAATCGATCATTGGAAGACGCACAAAAGGAAGATAGCGACTTGAAGACAGTAATCGAATGGAAGAAAAGTGGCCAGCGGCCCCCTTGGAGTGAAATATCAGCGCTTAGCCCAACAGCAAAAAGTTACTGGGCTCAATGGGACAGCCTGATAATTGATAATGGAGTTCTGAAGAGGAAATGGGAATCACCTAGTGGACAGGAGGTCGCCTTACAGATAGTTGTCCCCTGTGAGAAGGTCGCGTCGGTGCTAAGACAGGTGCACGACGGAGTATCCGGAGGACATCTAGGAGTAAAGAAAACTCTGGAGAAGGTGAGAAAAAGATTTTATTGGGTGCATTGTCGCGAAGACGTAGAGGACTGGTGTAGGAAATGTGTAGCCTGCTCCTCAGTAAAGGGGCCGCAAACAAGAGCCAGAGGTCGGCTGAAAGTGTACAATGTTGGTGCACCATGGGAAAGAGTTGCTGTCGATATAGCTGGGCCATTCCCTATCACTGAAGAAGGGAATAGGTATATCATCGTCATGCAAGACTATTTCAGCAAATGGCCAGAAGCTTTTGCAGTACCCAACCAAGAAGCTCATACCGTCGCCAAAAAGCTAGTTCACGAGGTGTTCTGTCGATTTGGCGTTCCCTTGGAGTTACACTCTGACCAGGGTAGAAACTTCGAGTCTTCACTATTTCAAGAGGTTTGCCAACTACTCGGGATACATAAGACTCGTACGACACCATATCACCCTCAGTCAGATGGAATGGTCGAAAGATTCAACCAGACGCTAGAGAATCATTTGGCCAAAGTAGTTGAAGAACACCAGAGGGATTGGGACCAATACATTCCACTCTTCTTAATGTCATACCGCTCAGCAACACATGACAGCACAAATTGCACACCGGCGAAAGTCAACTTCGGCCGAGAGATTAGACTACCCATAGATGCACTAACCGGAACACCCCCCGATACCCCTATCCTAGCCGTCGACTATGTGGCCGACCTACGACGTAAACTAGATGGAATACATGACCTAGTGAGAGAGAATGGTCTAAAAACCAGCGAGAAAATGAAGATCCGATACGACCGCAAAGCCAACGTGCCTGGATTTGAAGAGGGAACTTCGGTATGGCTACATAATCCCATTAGGAGAAAAGGAAAAAGCCCAAAGTTCCAAGCCAAATGGGAGGGTCCGTACACTATAGTAACCAGAATAAACGATGTCACCTACCGGATTAAGAAAGGACCTAGAGGGAAGCTGAAGATCGTACACGTAGACCGCCTAGCTCGCTATTATGGATCAAATCATGCTCGGGACGAGCACGACTAAGAAGGGGGCAATGTTACGAATGCACCTTATGTCGAGGGCATAAGGTTCAATATCGCGTGACATGCAGTGCGTAACTTTTAAGCTCTGTAACTCGAGATCTAGACATCGTATACGTGTAATATAAAAACGCATTCCTAGACTTAAGGTGGCCTATCGAATGGTACAGGTTTCATCAAATTTGTCAACTAAGTGACGACATCGAAATTTCTAGAAACCTATTTCCGGGAATTACCGTAGGTACCTGGTGAATGTACTCGAAGTTATGCGCTATTATTATTACGTCTAGACGATTCTGGAATGTTCGATCAGCTGGACTATATATAGCGCCGTGACGCCGGCGCCGAGTCAGTCTACACTTGACTACCGATACGAAAACAGCGACACTTAAGAAGCGATCTTTGAGAATACCTACTGCGACAACTGTAACGAGAACTGTGAGTACTACGTGAAGTAACATTTGTAGTGTTATTGTGTGTTTACGACACGGACTTCGTGGACGTAAGGGAAGACTTCGGTGCAACATCAGCAACATTCTACTTGTCATTGCCTAAAATCGACTGTACCTTCGTTGCCAATAAACTTCGCAACCCTTAACCGGCGTTTTAGTACCCCTAGCCCGTAACAATACTTAGAGTGCTTTTGGTACCTTTTTAAGATCTGTTTAATACGATAAGCTTGACTGGTATTTTAGTGAAATTTTGAAATTATTTGTAGTAGTGTATTGGCACAAAAAGCCAGTGTAGTTTAAGATGTATAGTTTCATTTATACCTTTAATAGGAATGAATAAATCAATTTCTGAAATAAGAAGTCAGTCAAGTTTAAACTGATATCAACCTTATTTTAATATAAAGTAAGATTTCAGAATGACTAGTATTATTGTAACAGTTATCATAATGTTTCGTATTTTAGCGCAAATTTTACTATTTTTTTTTAAACTCTTATTTGTTTTAGAAAATCTGCCATTAAACTTTCCGATTGCCTCATTGGTTTAGTGGTCGCAAGCGTTTCTGTTGAGATTAAGGTCCTAGGTTCGATTTTAAGTCTGGGATACTGTTATTAAGTCTTACCATCACGTATGTCTCCATTGCAGTCGGGATAACATACTAATCGAAGTTCGCGTTTATATATGTTTGATAAGTGAATTAGAGGCAGGGGTGGCCTAGTGGCATCGGCCACGAGATTCAACTTGTAGATCTTACTTTGTGTGAATTATTTTATCACTACCGCTCTCAAAACGGTGAAGGAAAACCTCATGAGGAAACCAGCATGTCTTAGAAGTAAAATTTTCGAAGACATATGACATCTACCAACCCGTACGGGGTCCGCGTGGTAGATAACGGCCCACTCACTCTTATCGAGTGAAGGCCTGGAGTAGTGAGAACATTATAAGCTGATTATGTGTGTGTTGCCAGTGATGACTTATGGAATTGAGACGTGGTCGCTAACAATGGGCTTTATAAGAAGGCTCAAAGTCACTCAAAGGGCAATGGAGAGGGCTATGCTTGTGGTTTCACTGCGCGATCGAATCAGGAATGAGGAGATCCGCAGAAGAACGAGAGTAACCGACTTTACCCGAAGAATTGCAACACTAAAGTGGCAGTAGGCTGGACACATTGCTCGTAGGAACGATGCCCGATGGGGCCGACGGGTTCTCGAGTGGCGACCACGCACCGGCAGACGTAGCGTGGGTAGGCCCCCGACAAGGTGGACCGACGACCTAGTGAAGGTCGCGGGAAACCGATGGATGCGGGAGGCGCAGGACCGGTCGTCATGGAGAACCTTGGGGGAGGCCCATGTCCAGCAGTGGACGTCTTTCGGCTGAAATGATGATGATGATGATGATGATGATGTAAGTATATTATATCTGATACATGGACTCACCTCCCATTAAGTAGAGCATAAACATAGTTAGCGAAATACGGGCGCACTATAGTTATACATAAAGACCTCATTCCATGGCGTTTATTGCCGATGGTCTGAAGACCATAATTTTACGTTTTATAGGTGCACTATCGGAAATTATCTTTTCCCACGGTTCACCAGAATATACATATCATGTTTATATAGTAGCAAAGAATCAATTTCAAACAGCTCAGCTTAGCCAGCAGGAAAGAGTTTTGGAATAATGAATGCGTTAAGTGAGTTGGGTTTAGTGTGAAACTAGCAATGTCGAACGTTTTGTAAATTAAAACTAAGATTTATATTGTTCTAAATGTTGTTTTCAGAAAGTATGTTAGCAACAAGATTACACAAAACAGTAGCTTACTTTGGTGTAACGAACCAGTTAACAGACCAAGATTGGAATAGTCCTGTTAACAATTTTAGACCTTGTTTGCGCCACCTATATTCCGAGAAGTTTGCGGGCGGTACTCTACCAGACTGTAACTAATACAGACTAATACTGTTACCGCGAACTGTGAGTTCAACAGTTACTCTGCATAACTCTGGGATACAGGCGGCTGTTTTACGATGGAAGGAGAAGGGTTTGAAAGGACGGGAGGGTGTTCCTACTCGTATATATGGCTTATCACTCGACCATCTGTCGTTTTGTTTGAAATCAAAAGTTGGGGTTTTCCTTGTCTATGAGTGATTAGCTCAAGTCCTAGCCTGGCCTAGTGGTTAATACACGTGTGCACGTTAGATTCCAGGTCAGGCAAGTACCAATGTAACTTTTCTAAGTTATATGTGTTTTCTAAGTATATCTTGAACACCAATGACTCATTAAAAGGTGAAGGAAAACATCTTGAGGAAACCTGGACTTTAAGTCTGAAATCGCCAACCCGCATTGAGCAAGCGTGGGGACTACGCTCAATCCTTCTCTGTATGAGAGGAGGCCTGTGCCCAGCAGTGGGGCGATAAAAGGTATTGATGATGATGAGTGATTAACTCAATTATTTTGGACTTATAGACTCTAAATATTTACTATATTTGGGTAAAAAATATCGTCCATATTGACGTATCCGGAGACAGCGACCCAGACTAATTTTATTTTCTTTCCTGACCTCTCTGATGAATAGCAAAGCTAAATTTGGCTTTGAAAGGGTCACATCGTGTACAGGACAACGAGTGATCGGGTTTTCAAAACCAAATTTGGTCATCAGTACCAGGTTTGGTCAGGTACAAATATAGTATACGAAAGTTTTTTCGCTTCTTCTTATGTCTTCAGGCAGACAATTGCTTCATGGATAAAAGCAATAAGTAATATGCATAAAGCGTGACGTAACACGGACATGTTTAGCTGTTCTCGCTCGTCAAAGATCGTCTGAAAAACGAGAAGAAACATAACGTTTAATTTTTGAAAGCAATGCCCGCATATTATGTAGCTATTTTAGGCCTTTTTTGAGGAGTAGATGTAAATATGAACAGGTAATTGAGGTATATACCTCAATTCTATGTACGTAACATAATATTACGCTAGTATTTGTCATGAGAGTAAGGCAGAGGTACTATAGTACACTTATATTTTGTGTTGTGTGTGAACCTAGTTGTGTTTATGTAGGTCTCATATACTCGTAATGTAATAGGAAACGAGCTCATTGCCATCAACCGCGCGGACACACATACAAAGTGCTACTATGAAATTCCTGATTTAAAGACCCCAATAACACTTTGCCCTAATGTAGGGATAGTTCCCAGTACTTACGCTCCGTTGTAGCGCTTGCGATCAAATTAAAAATATTGTAAGTCAACTAAGCTTGCAGCACAGGCGAAGAATAGCCAGCCTGTCGGTGTTCTATAGGATCCATTCCTCCACCTCCGTTCCATCATCGGACGATGCATCGTACGGCGAGCGACCACCCTTACGTTGTTGACACCACAACGATTCGAACGAAGCATTTTGCCTCGTTTTTTATACCGCATACTGGGACTGGAACAGTTTGCCAGCGGCAGTGTTTCCGTCGGACCTAGAGTGAATAGGCTCTTAATAAACTAGCGCGCTTTACCATCAATAATAGGGATGTTTCCTGGGTAAAAAAAAATTGATTCTGTTCAGTCCGTCATTCAGATTATAGAAAAGTATTAGATACGTACATTTTGTTTTATCAAATCAATAAAAATTGACAAATATAAAAGGCATCAAAGATCAGGAGTGGTGGCTGGTGACGTCACTGGTCGTTAAAAAGTTTAGCGTGCAGTGATGTCAGACGAGTTTTCAACGCACTGTATCTCCTTCAGTTTTTGTTTATGTGAAAAAAGCAAAAATACGTGTCTAGTATTTTTTGGAAATCTGACTGACGGACTAATTAGTTTTTCCTACTAATTACTTAACCTATTGCAATAACTGCTTACCATCAGGCGGAATTGTGATGAAAAAAAAAGGGTTTTAACGATATTCTAACACTAAAATAACACTTCACATTTATAGAGCATATTCGCTCTACTAAGCAAATAAAACTTCGGGAAATGTTGTAAAATATGTCACAATCAAAGTTAGCCCGTGCGGATAATCATATGCCTACATTGTTAGTCCCTGAGCCTTATAAGTTGAATTTGAGGAGTCGACTCTAATTGGCACGTTTTGAATCTTATGAAATGTAGATAAGAGAAAAGTAAACGTTTTATAACATTTTACTTTCATCACTTCTGTTCTTGGTTTCACTGCGTGATCGAATCAGGAATGAGGAGATCCGCATAAGAACGAGAGTAACCGACATAGCCTGAAGAATTACAAACACTAAAGTAGCAGTGGGCCGGGTAAATTGCCCGTATGACCGATGCCCGATAGGGCGACGGGTTCTCGAGCGGCGACCACGCATCGGAAGATGCTGCAGCGTGGGTAGGCCCCCGACAAGGTGGACCGACGGCCTAGTGAAGGTCGCGGAACACCGCTAGATGCGGGAGGCGCAGGACCGGTCGTGGTGGAAATCTTTGGGGAAGGCCTATGTCCAGCAGTGGACGTCTTTCGGCTGAAGGGATGATGATGAATGACTTTTGTGCTATTTCTTATTTAGTGTCTATTTCTACTTTATTTCTGTGATATGTCGATAATATAGATCGAGTTGCATAAAGAAAAACTATGTTGTTATTGAAAAGTAACTATTTACCCATTTCAGGTGTTAAAATTCTTGAGAATCGAATAGCAAGGCATCCGCGACACAGGCAAGCATGTGCTATTAAATTACACATTGTAAAAAAGTTTGGGCGTGACCAAACGAGCGTCTAAATAGGGATGTTTCCCGGGTAAAAAAAAATTGATTCTATTTAGTCCGTCATCCAGATTATAGAAAAATATTGAAAACGTATATTTTGTTTTATGAAATCAATAAAAATTGACAAATATAGAAGGGATCAAAGATCAGGAGCGGTGGCTGGTGACGACACTGCTCGCTAAAAAGTTTAGCGTGCAGTGGCGTCACACGAGTTTTCAATGCACTGTGTCGTCTTCATTATTTGTTTATATGAAAAAAGAAAAAATACGTGTCTAGATTTTTCGGAAATCTCACTGACGGACTAATTAGTTTTTTTTTAGTCAACTACCCTATTGTTTGGTGTGTCTGGCGCCTGGAAGGATTGTTTTGAACACTACAGGTACATTATGTTCGACTTATTTGAAATAGACTCTCAACTTAAGATTAGATTATAAAAAAGTTAGAAATCAACACACGACATAAATTAATTGTACCAAGATACAACAGATAATACACAATCAGCCTATTATGTTCCCCCTCTTGGGGACACAGGTCTCCTGTGAGCTGAGTCCTCCAGTGAGAGGGAAGGGGCTCTAATCTACCACGCTGGCCCAGTAGTAGATGTTACATGTCTTCGTAGTTTTGCCTGCCGGTTTCCTCACCATGTTTTACTTCACCATTTTAAGAGCAATGGTGATGAAATTATTTACACAAAGTATCTGACGGACTTCGAACCTACGACTTACACCTTTAAGTTCCGGCCGATGCCACTTGGCAACCGCTACTCTCATAAATTCAGACAATTTCGTTCCGCTGAACCTAAACAAGAGTTATTGACTTGTTACTGTACCAAAGAACAAAAAAAAATTGGTCTTTATTACAATTATATACAAACATATTCCTTTTAAGTATTTAATTCAATTTGTTTTTAATTCAAATTCGTCGTGTTCCAGCATGATGTTTTGTGAAGCTGTACGGAGGACGGGTCTGAGCATTTGTGTTGCGATGTGTGCCGGGTGCGATGGGTGTCGGGAGTTTGGTCGTAAAAGCTCTCCAGATCGACCTCCCCCTGACGCAGCATCGTTGGTCGTGTTGTTGGGTCTAACATTGCATCACCTCGCTCAACTACCATCTTCCTTCCTATTCACTCAGTTTTTTTGAGTAAATAGGCTGTTAATAAACTAGCGCGCTTTACCATCAACGATTGCATCACTGTTTACCATCAGGTGGGATTGTAGTCAAGTACTAGTTTATAATTATAAAAAAAGGAAGTAAGGAATATTTTATTATTTGAAAAGGGCTGCTTTTATTCAGAGCGAATGTGATGTGAAAGCCTATGACAGCAATGAATGTGTTTTATGGGATTGTTTGCGTTTCGGTCTGTTGTCAATGTCGTAGACTATGACGTCATCGCTAGCGCGCCAAAATGGAGGGTATGGAATGAAGGTGCCTGTGTCTGTAAGCTATGTTGACCTTTATATAAAACAATTTAACAAAGAAAAAGAAATGCAATAATATTATATTCCTTGTTGGTCAACAAAAAGCAATACGCTTTGACCTCTCCCGCTTTGGACGGAGCGGAAGGGTGTGTGAGACTAAAACTTACCTGTGTCCTCATGGCGGCTCCCACAGTGGTGACACCCTGGCGTTTAATCCGGCTTTATAAGGAACAGGAACCTCCTGAAACAGCCGAGTCCGGTGAGGACCCGGTGAGGGCACCGTGGCGCCTGTCTAGCCCCTCCTCAAAGAGGGAACTTAATTTACTTAATTTTACTGCATCTCCTTCATTGTGCAATATTATATATGAATTGAAATTATAGTGTGTGAAACTATGTAGACCTAACACCCGACCTATCTGCGCTGTGGCTACGGCAAGACCAATACTAGCCTACTTATGGCTGATAATAGGTTACCTAAATAGGCTCCTAAATTGAACAATATAGTATTCAAACACAAGGCATTACTGTACAATAAGCAACAACGGGTAAATTTATTACGCATTTTCACCTTTATCACAGCCGGCACTCGATCCTGCTACTGTATTACTTATGCAGAAATTTGTGAATATTCAGTTATAGTTTCAGAGATAAAAATATTTTGCAATAAAATAAAAATAATATTTATTTGCATAAAACGTAAAAGGAAAGGATTTTGCCCAGCTTTGGGACATAAAATAGGCTATAAAAATACAATATAAAAAACTTTTTTACAAAAAAAAAAAACAACCGACTTCCAAAAAACACTACAAAGTGAAAAATAACTAATTTCGGAAGTCGGTGTCTTTGGTTTTTGTATATTAGTTTTTGACACCAACTCCCGAAAGTAGTTATTTTTCACTATGTAGTGCTTTTTGTAAAAAAAAAAGTTTTTATTTTACACTTTTTAGTTGTGAAAAGTACTGTTCAGCTGCATCCGGTTAGACTGGATGCTGACGCTAAAATACTTAATGAAAAAGCTTACAAACGCAATGGTTGCCCCTACGGTTTTTGAAAGTTCCCCTTGACTTATCTGGTCTTTCACCATCAAACCCTGATTTCCTTATCATGGGACCACCTTGCGAATGTCTTCTTTGCAACAGAAAAACAATTATGAAAATCGGTTCATAAACGACGAAGTTATTCGCGAACAAACATAAAAAAAGCATATATACGGTCGAATTGAGTAACCACCTCCTTTTTGAAGTTGGTTAAAAAAAGAAATGTATGGTGCTTGGGTGGTAGTGGTAGCGGACATTTTATTTTGTATGTAGCCATTGACCAGTGGGTTTCGCGCAATCCCGCCTGATGGTAAGCAGTGATGCAGTCGTTGATAGTAAAGCGCGCTAGTTTATTAACAGCTTATTCACTCTAGCCTTGAAGACACTTAAATTGTAGTCCGATAGAAATACCGCCGCTGGTAATTTGTTCTAGTACCTCGATGTACGCGGTAAAGATGAGGTGAAACGCCTCGTTCGGATCGTTGTTGTGTCAACAACGTAAGGGTGGAAACTCGCCGTACGACGTGTCGTCCGATGATGAAATGGAGATGGGGAATTGAATCCTGCAATTCCCTAAAATCATTTAATATCTAAATTTTCTTCTCCAGGAGAAAGAAAAGAATATACTACCCATTTATCCACCGATTTATCGAATCTTAATCTGAATAGAGTATCAATAATATCCCTCTGTAGAAGCTCGCTTGACCGCAATCCCGCCTGATGGTAAGCAGTGATGCGGTCGTTGATGGTAAAGCGCGCTAGTTTATTAAGAGCCTATTCACTCATAAAAACTGAGCGAATAGGAAGGAAGATGGCAGTTGAGCGAGGTGATGCAATGTTAAACCCAACAACACGACCAACAATGCTGCGTCAAAAGGAGATTGATCTGAAGACTCTCCACGATCAAACTACCAACACAACAACGTTTGGCGCATCGTACCCGGCACACATCGCAATACAACTGTTATTGTTTAGTTCATGTAGGAAGTCAGTAAATGTGCCAGCAGTGCGGGTTGGTTAAAAAAGAAACCGTGGCCCTGGCGCACAAGCAAGAGGAGGAACACGGGTGGGTTTTAGTCAGTAAAAGTCTGACAAGCCCTTCCACTCCGCCCAGAGCGGGAAAAGTCATTTGATGATTTCCCACCCAGAACTAGGGTTGCCAACTTTTTTTTAGCAGAAATAAAGTAAATCTGATTTTAAAGGAGGTAAATAAAGAGACTTACGAAAAAGAGTATCATTTATTTTTTACTTTTAAAAAGGCATTTTTTTTTTACTTTTTGCGGCACATAAGAATTTTTCATTGTTTTTAAAGGAATTGTATGAGTCCAAACATTCCAACTCTAAATTTATATATCAAGAGCTCATTTTTGATTAAATTCAATGAAGCTCTGTTTCTCTCTTCTCATGACCGAAAAGAATCTTTCAGTAAATGCTCAAGTGGCGGGAACAGAGAGTATATAGCTAATATTTTTTTTTAAACAATCAAATTCTTCAGGACATTTTAAAAAAATAAATTGCTATTTTTCTGCACTGGATTTTTGCATAAAATCTGTGTTATTAAACAATTCGGCTTGGAGTTCTTTTAAAATTATTACTTCCGAATATAAACTGTCCATGTGTATGTATAGTCTTTGTAAATTATGTTTTCCTTCTATAATTTGTTCTAAATAATTAAATTCAACGGTACTTATGCTTTAAAGAAATTGTATTTAGTGAATACAGCCAGTTACCACGACTATAATCAAACCATTTTTGTAAATAAGCCAAACATTTGTTAATACACAATGAAAAATTACTATTAATTTTATTATACAAGTCAGGTGATTATTATTCAAGAGGTTTTGATTTCTGTTTTGTTGTATAGCCAAAATAGTTGTCTTTCAGTCTTTGCTGTAATTCTGATTTCAAATTTTCGATAACACCAAAGTCATCTAGAATTGTGACAGAGTTACCTTGCATGTTATTACAGACGTGCACTAGTTTTGGTAAACATTTTGTAAAAAAGAGGTACTTTAGGGTACTTTATTGGTGTTATAGATTATAGAGTACGCCTACATGATATAGATATACTATATTTTAGAGTACGGTTGGCAACCCACCCAGAACAAAAAAAAAAGGCTGTAGATCAACATTATTCTACCTGTTTTTTTTATTTTAGTTTATAATTATGGTTGTAATTATCCAAATTATTCGAACATGCGATTTTCCGGTTACATTTGTCTTAACTCTGATTTGTCAATTTAAAAATGTTTTGACAGTGCAACGGAACATGTTACGACAAGTTCATTTCCACCTACGATCTTGTACCTACTCTTATTTGTTTGCGGGGTAGTGTATGCAATAACTAATTTCATTATTTATTCTTCATCTCAGCGTTAATCCCAGTCGTATCGTATCTTTGGAGTCTAGGGTCCGCTTTACCGGTCTAACTGCTAACATTTTGGCTAAACTTCGATATTTTCCATGAAGCGACTGCCGTCTGACACAACGTCTTCACAACCCGAAGGCGATATCGAAGCATTGCAGTTAGACCAATTGTAGGACTTTTGAGGCCTCCAACAACCCGTAACGACTGCCATTAGATGTTCGTATGGCAACCGGGACCAACAGCTTAACGTGCTTTCCAGGGCACGACCAGACCAGTGCAAATATTCATATTCATGCATACAAATATTTGCACTGCGCGGGGATCGAACCCGCGCCTCCTAGCGCAGCGGCCGCGTTCGCTACCGCTACGCCACGGAGGCTGTCAAATTACATTATTTATTATCGTATATAACTTTTGAAGTGAAACTTCTTTACGCACGCTTGCCTTGGGGAGTAAGCTGGCGAACGCGTGACTTAAGCGTTACGAAAAGTGATCGGGCAAGGCGAACGGAAGTTAAGTGGGGGATATAAGCACAGTGGCGCCCGTGGCGCGAGCTTGGTAGTACAAGGTCTACAACGAGTTTTTTTTTTTCAATAAAAATAGAAGATCTATGCAAAAATATTAATTTACCAATGAAACCATGAAATAAATTTAAATATTTATAGAAAATTAATACATATATGTATATGTGTATACATGTATATATTGTACACACACATATATATAAAAATATACATACAGATGGAGCGAAAAAAGTTTCACTTCAGTCGTGTGGTCATAAGCACACTCGTATTTTTTTATATACAACAATATACGTGAACAACGCATGTAAAACCCATTACGTAATAAAAAAATTACATATTGTTAGATTAGGTTTGAAATCTATTATCCGAATTTTCGATTATCCCAAAATACCCGGATTTATTTTATCCGGATGATCAGGAATCTACTGTAAATTGCTTTTGCATGCCGAAAGGTAGATTGTGTTGGAACCGCTTTTACAAAGTTTACATCTTACTGGGTAACTGCATTCATTGTATAATAAGTTATTTCTGATCATATTAGGCCCTTTATGGTGATGGTGATGGCTCACCAGACACCATCATCAATATTGCAGCTTGTTAATTTGATGGACACGTTTTTTCTACAGCAACATAAACACACCATATGGTTTATAAAGGGCCTAATATGATCAGAAATAACTTATTATACAATGAATGCAGGTACCCAGTATCAATATTGTCTACACACGGCGAATAAACCGCACGTTTACGGGAAGAATAATCAGTTATTATTTTCTTATTGTTTGGCAAAGCCCGTAATCAGGCGAATAAGTACGGGTCCTTAGCATGTTGAAATGCCATTCTGCCATAAATATTTCAGATCTCAAACCCTATGCAACATCTCCCCAAAGACAACAGGTTATCTTTCATCTTTTGCCATGTGCCTTTGCCCGTGCACTTGACGATCTTGTTACTGCGTCAGTGAGAACTGCAGAAAATTGGCCCAAAGATGTTTGACCTTTTTGTGGTTGATGCTCTAAGAAGTACTACATATTACGTTTTCCCGGGATATAGAAATATTCGGCTCCAAACGTTCTTAATCAAAATCACATTCAAATTAGGCTGACGATTAGCACTTTTCGAAAGTCAAAATTACAATAGGCAGTTCCACAAAACACCCGCCCTTTACCACTTTCCAGTGCTTTCCCTGGGAATTAGTAATTCACATACGCACAATAAACTCCCCAGCAGCACAGCTGTCTGTTCAATTATGACAGTTATATACAATACTAGGTAGATATGTAAAGTATTTATAATCATAAGGTATGTAATATTAAATTAATAAATTTGACATAATATATCAAACAAACTTACTTGTGACCTCAGTAAATCATCGTAGTATTACATTTTGCCTAAGAAGCACGTAAAATTATTATAGATATCTATGAGACAATAGCAAAATTCTTGGCTTGTCGTGGTTAAAACCAAATTGAGCCTCATAAAATCAAGAGAAAGAGATAAGAAATGTATGTAGAAATGACTTGAAATTAGTTTACTCATTTTTTTTTTTTATTTGCATTGTCATTTGTCACTAGCTACCACAAAGATACGTCTAACTTATGTACGGACGGCAGCAAGTCAAGCTATCCGAAACTGTAAAATACTTCCAATCAACCTTGAGCCTTAACAATTTACAGATAAAGTTGAAAATCTAATAAAGAAATCTTTTTTTGTATAATTATAAACTAGTGCTTGACCGCAATCCCGCCTGATGGTAAGCAGTAATGCAAACGTTGATGCTAAAGCGCGCTAGTTTATTAAGTCTATTCACTTAAAAAACTTTGTGAATAGGAATGAAAAGGGCAGTTGAGCGAAGTGATAAACGATGCTGCGCCAGAGGGAGATTGATCTGGATACCCTCCACGACCAAACTCTTCACACAGCAACATTTAGTGCATCGTACCCGGCGTACATCGCAATACAACTGCTCAGACCCGTCCTGCGTATGGCTTCACCAGACATGATGCCGGAACACGACGAATCGCTCGGCGGCAAGACTTTGTCTGTTGGGTGGTAACTTCTACCGACAGCCGACTACAATCCCTCGATGTGCTGTCGTCTGTACAATGAACCTAACATGCCAACAGCCAGGACCAATTTACTTGCCAGGACGCCTCTTCTCGGAGCGATGGCCACCATAAACCTTCTCCATACGAGGCTTGATATATGAACATGTCACATTAGTGAGTTCGCAAGAGTTCTTTTAATGCCACTGTGCTATCCAGCATCATAGTGGCGTTTCGCTCTGTTGCAGTCAGTTGGAATCATTTTGAAAATAATTGCTTATCTATTCCTCCAAATTTTGTATCGAATAGTGTTGTTTTAAATTTTAATATTATTTTTTAGTTTTTTATTTAATTGTTTAAATTTTATTAGATTTGTTTTAATTAAATTTTATTTATTATACTCATATGTGTAAGTTTCCAAAATATATGTTAAATTTATCCTTTCTGCCGCATTAGGTTAAGCAACCTGCAATGGTAGTAAATGTATGATTAAATAAAAAAATAAATAAACATGACGACAAACAAAATTACGCCACCCTGTCCACGTGTTGTTCCTCTGACCACTCGCCTCACATCGCTTGCCTACAATAATACTTCATTTTCTGTTATTTTTCCTTGTGAATTGTTTTGTTTTTGGTTTGCTCCCCAGGGTCTTCCCAGAATAACTTATCAAAGTGTCATCACATTCTGTTCAATTGTTTCACAGGAACGCTTAGAACACATATTGATTTTTGTTTATACAGCTATTTAGGTAATATGAGATGTTTTCACTCATTGTGAGGAAATCGTTAAGTCCTAAAACCAAAAAAAAAATTAAGATATGTGACATCTACCAATCCGCAGTGAGACCCACACCCTTTGTTTTTGTGATTGGGATGAGAAGTCATCAAATTTAGTGACATCTCCCGCTCTGGGTGGAGCGGAAGGGCGTGTCAGACTTTTACGGACTAAAACCTACCCGTGTTCCTCCACTTGCCCGTAGGCCAGGTCCACGGTTTCTTTTTTAACCAACCCGCAACCCTGAACCAGGAGGCATCGATCTTCGTGGACCTTGTCACGATGCGCTGAAATCTATTTGAGGTGCGCGTGAAACACAACGCGCTGTCGAGTCGGGCCTGGTCATTACCGGGCGGCGAGCTGCCCACTGCTCACCGCCCGCAAGCCCGCGCCTACCGTGATCGGGAGTTCGATGCTGTGTCCCGACCCCTGGTCTCCTGCAGCGGCTAGTGGCGTTAGTGCGCTGGGATTCCGCCTCCTTCTTTGCCAGCATCACTGTTTCGCAGAAAGAGGTGACGGCCTACCATGGAGGCCCACATCCTAATTTGTCTCAATAGTAGAAACTTTAAAAGCTGATTATGTATGTATGTTATATTTGATGTGATATTTATAGAACAACAAAACACTGGGTACGGGGCTGACAACAACAAAGATCATTAAAATAATGATTGATGTGTGCCGAGAATCAATTCCAATCAGCGGTGCTGTGCGTGAGTGAATCAAAGAGAAGTAACTTCCTACAGTTAGTAGTTACTTGTGTGATTCGTCTCGAGACGTTCAGTTAACAAAACTGAATTAATGTGTTTGTTAGTTGTTTATGTGGTTTTACTAGTAGCGGTCGTAAAACAACTACTCTCGTAAGTTAAATATATAGTCATAATGTTCACACTCACAGTGATGATGTATGTAGGCGTAGAGTAGCCAGCCTTTCGGTGTTCTATAGGATGCATTTTGGTGAGTGTGCAAGGGAATTGCATTATTTAATTTCCCCATCTCCGTTCCACCATCGGGCGACCCGTCGTACGGCGAGTTTCCACCCTTACGTTGTTAACACCACTATGATCCGGCCGAAGCGTTTCGCCTATTCTTTTATACCGCGTACATCGAGGGACTGGAACACTTTACCAGCGGAGGTGTTTCCGTTGGACTACAATATTCGAGTGTCTTTAAGTCTAGAGGGAATAGGCTCTTAATAAACTAGTGAGCTTTAACATCAACGATCGCATCGTTGCTTACCATCAGGCGGGATTACGATCAAGTGCTAGTTTATAATTTATAAAAAAAAATATTCTGTTTCCTCCAGAACAATAAATACTAAAACAGAGTTTTTAAGCTATTGCATAGCTTCTATCGCGGGCCTTGAGCGCGGGGACCGAATCCAGAAATTCCGTAACGAAAAAACCTCACGCTCCCCACTCCGACGGGCACGGAGGTGTGGCTTGAAGGCCGTACATCGTCTAACGTCGTTTCAGTTCGGCAGTCTTCGGCACGGTATGTTTGTGTGCGTGCGACTACATCTTTTGAAAACAATTTATAGATTTTCAAAAAGAGCATGCATGTTGCAGGACGCGAACTCAGTTCTACACACTTGCCATGTTACTGATAGTCGCGATGTGCTAAACTTGCGATTAATTTTCTCTCTGAAATAGGTCTTCTATAGTGATATATCATAGACGTCATCGATGTTGTCATGGCTACCTTAAAAACTTTTCATATAATTAATTATTAAGTACTTTTATTCAAATTAATTTAGTAGTGTTTTTATAAAATAGCTTTTTTTTAACGGAAAAGCTAAGATGAATGTCACGCTAATATTTCATTGGACTTTTAAATTATTTATAGTGTTGTTTACTAAATAAAAGCGCGTGATTTTATAGAGTAAAAAGTGCTCACGCGGCCGTTTTTTCAACTGTGATTGGCGATATCCGCCATTATTGTGAAATATTTTTTTAAAGAATTTCTATAATTTGTTAGACGTGTTATTGGCAAAATTGTGGTATCTATCCACAAGGACCAGATCAAGAGTTGAAGTTGAAGTTTTTATTAAATAAAATATTACAGAAAGATGTCGGTGAACAATGTTAATACGAGTACATTTAAGTGTACGAGTTGTAATATTGTTATCTCCGAAACGAAACAACGAAAGTTTAATAAAAATATGCTTGTCGGCTTTTTCTGAGGAAGACATTGATGAGGCAAAAAAGTTATTGTTTGTTTCTACGAAGACAAGACAAAAACATGTATCGAGGCGTAAGAACAAAAAGCAGAAAGACCTAAAATATACGATTACGGTGTTTAAAATCGCGGATCCCGAACAATCTCAGTTTTTGTGGCATATGGCCTTCACAAATTGCCACCAGTTTGCTTTGACTACGTAGAACGTACGTAAAGAAGTTGATGAAGGATTTATTAATTCTACGGTCAGATGTTAACTCAATCAGAAGTGATTATGTTACTAAAGATCAGCTCGAAAATATTAAATTGATGACACATAATTCGACACCGACGCCGTTCATCATCAACAACCTTTTTATCGTCCCACTGCTGGGCACAGATCTCCTCTCATACAGAGAAGGATTGAGCGTAATCACCACGCTTGCTCAATGCGGGTTGGCGATTTCAGACTTATAAAGCCCAGGTTTCCTCAAGATAAAAAATCAGAGCGGTTGACAACTTTTCTATCAAAAACATTGAATTTGAAAATGAATAATGATCCACAAGAGTCCACAACAAAATATGGGACCACCATTTACGCGATATTTTCATTTAGAGGATATTAAGTCGCAAACTTATGTTTCTTATTTCAGTTATCATAAACCTATAGTTTCAATGATAAATATTCCTGAATAACCAACAGCTACTGTAAGGTAATAAAACCCACATGTATTGTAAAATAATAAAAATATTTTAAATAATATTAACTTTTTATTTATTTAATAAAAGAAAAATTTGTTTTCTTATCGGTCACCACGCTCAAAAAGTGTAACTTGAATTAATATCAAAGAAAAAGAAATACTACATAAATAAAATAAATAAATAATTATAATTGCATAAATTGATACAAAATGCTATGCAATAGCTTTACCGCGGCAGTCCCCGAGTGCCACACGTCTTTTTTATAGATACATATTTACCGAACTCTTCGTGCATTAGTTTGACACGCACTTGACCAGTTCTTTTCGCTTTCACACTAAAACGGCTAAATGGCTTTGAATGAAATTTAGCACACAGTTTATAATCAGGAATAACACATACGATACCTTTTATTCCGATATTTCTACGGTATCGAAACTTACACGGGTGAAACTGCGGGGCACAGAGGTAAAGTATGTGAGGTTGTAGGGGGGAATCTCTGGATCTATTAATCTGATTTTGGAAATACCTTCATCAATACAAAGCCGCAGTGTCTCAAGACAAAAGTCTTCGACCAGTGTGTGTTGCCAGTGATGCCTAATGCAATTGAGATGTGGTCGCTAACAATGGGCCTTATAAGAAGGTTCATATCACTGAATAAAAGTTTAATTGTCTTGTTATTTACATAATGAAATGGATAGAAAAAGATTCACTGAACAAGGGGAAAATCAGCTGATTACAGTCAGTGTGGCGGAGCATCGCATCGCATCGATGGTTGCGTGACGGCT
The DNA here is from genome assembly GCA_037179545.1 of Sesamia inferens. NCBI lineage: Eukaryota > Metazoa > Arthropoda > Insecta > Lepidoptera > Noctuidae > Sesamia > Sesamia inferens. The sequence goes on from CM073929.1 coordinate 30,892,022, forward strand.
GTGATCTTATGAGAGAGATAATAGCAGATAAACGGACCACGAATTCATAAATTTTTATGTCTCTATTAGTCCATATGGGGAAAGTATCCATTTTTGCGTATTTACTTTTTTGTTGCTACGACTAACGGTATCTGTCGCCAATTAGAGCAAAATCTATTCAATAGTTCCTTATTTAATTTATGATGTCGTTAATTTTAAAGTAGCCAGGCCTAAACAAGATATCAAAAAATAATATCAGTGAAGAAATATTGCCTAAATGAATCTTGTGTTTGTATGTATGTTTGTTTTTAATAATCTTAGAACAATTTAATTAAAAATATTTTTAAAAAAATATTATTATTTTACAATAGGGTATTTGACTAAAAAAAAATTTATTTAAATGGATTTTAATTTGTAATAATTAATTGAAGGTGGATTTAAATTTTGTTTAATTTAATAAAATGATTTAAAATTAAAATATGTACATATTGCCCGTCGCTCGTCACACGAGTTTTCAACACACTGTGTCGTCTTCATTTTTTGTTTATATGAAAAAAGAAAAAATACGTGTCTAGTATTTTTTGGTAATCTGACTGACGGACTAATTAGTTTTTTTAGTCAAATACCCTATTGTATTTATTTTCGCGTTATATACCTACATATGTATAGCCTTTAAAAACTGTTATGACATATGAACGTATTTTAACTTTACGTGATAAATTATGTGGCAACCGCACATGAATCCACACCCAATTCGGAATAAGATTAATTTAAACAACACTTTTTTACAACCCGGTCAACCGATTCTGGCTTCTTTTCCAGAGGCATAAGTTTGGCATTAAAAGAAAAAAAAAATGTTACAATACCAACTATTTACTGCAACCATCATGTGTCATGCCACCAACGCAATAGAAATCAAAATCGTTGAGCGAAGTGTAAAATTTTTTTTTGAATGTTTAATCTTTACCCGAATGAAGTATAAATTAGGTTTAATGAGGCCTTTGCCAATGAGAGGGATAACACACAGAGTACAATGCTCGAAGACCTCAGTAGGGCCTCCAAGCGAGTCGGTCTTAAAATGAACATGGGCAAGACGAAAGTCATGTCTAATGCCCATGTTGTACCGACTCCTATAAAGATTGGAGACTCTGTTCTCGAAGTTGTTGACAGCTACGTGTACCTGGGACAAACTATCCAGTTAGGAAGGTCCAACTTCGAGAAAGAGGTCAATCGTCGAATCCAACTCGGCTGGGCTGCTTTCGGGAAGCTACGTAGAATCTTCTCGTCTGAAATACCGCAGTGTCTCAAGACAAAAGTCTTCGACCAGTGTGTGTTGCCAGTGATGACTTATGGAATTGAGACGTGGTCGCTAACAATGGACCTTATAAGAAGGCTCAAAGTCGCTCAAAGGGCAATGGAGAGGGCTATGCTTGGGGTTTCACTGCGCGATCGAATCAGGAATGAGGAGATCCGCAGAAGAATGAGAGTAACCGACATAGCCCGAAGAATTGCAACAATGAAGTGGCAATGGGCTGGACACATTGCCCGTAGGACCGATGCCCGATGGGGCCGACGTGTTCTCGAGTGGCGACCACGCACCGGAAGACGTAGCGTGGGTAGGCCCCCGACAATGTGGACCGACGACCTGGTGAAGGTCGCGGGAAACCGCTGGATGCGGGAGGGGCAGGACCGGTCGTCGTGGAGAACCTTGGGGGAGGCCTATGTCCAGCAGTGGACGTCTTTCGGCTGAAATGATGATGATGATGACTCTTTTAGTTGTACTACTTCAAGATCATCAGAAGATCACAGCAACCACATATAACTAGTTGTAAACACGATACAAATTTAGAAAATCAATTATAAAAGATGATTGCAAATTATAAACTTAAAAAGATAAAATAAAATCAATATAATCAATTACACATATCTACTAAAGGCAAAAAAAAAAAAGTGCAAAAACCAAACAGAAAAAAATTGAACATGTTAAAGAAAAGACACACATACCACGGTACAGCTTTTGGAATGATAACAAATGATATTTTTGACATTGATAGAAACTCAAAACAAAAGACTCTACGAAATGATACCAGATGCTCGGGCTAGTAGGGAATCAATCCGGTCCGAAAGAGAGGCCATGGTAGAGCGAACGAGTGTTACACTTCAGGCAGTCTCCGAATGGGGCAATGCCAATCTTGTAGCATTCAATGCCGCCAAAACGCAGGCGTGTCTTTTCACTGCCAAAAGGAGCCCGTTCACCTTGGCTCCTACTTTTCGGAATGTATCCTTGGAGTGTACCGACCGCCTTCAGCTTTTGCGTGTTGAGATTTCCTCGAACCTAAACTTTGGGCGGTTCATTGAGTCCAAGGCCAAGGTTGCTGCCAGAAAACTGGGCGTTATCGCAAAAGTCCGGCAGTACTTCACACCAGGACAGCTTCTAATGTTGTACAAAGCACAGGTCCGTTCGTGTGTGGAGTACTGCAGCCACATTTGGGCTGGTGCTGCTAAGTGTCACCTGGCCACTTTGGATTCAGTGGAGAGGCGTGCGAAGAGGCTGATTGGTGACCTTGATTTAACTCGAGTTGGTCTCCAAAGCCTAGAGCACAGGCGTAGAGTAGCCAGCCTTTCGGTGTTCTATAGGATACATTTTGGGGAGTGTGCGAGGGAATTGCACGATTTAATTCCCCCATCTCCGTTCCACCATCGGACGACCCGTCGTACGGCGAGTTTCCACCCTTATGTTGTTAACACCTCTACGATCCGGACGAAGCGTTTCGCCTCCTCCTTTATACCGCGTACATCGAGGGTCTGGAATAATCTGCCGGCGGCGGTGTTTCCGTCGGACTACAATTTGAATGTCTTCAAGGCCAGAGTGAATAGGCTCTTAATAAACTAGTGCACTTTAGCATCAACGATTGCGTCACTGCTTACCATCAGGCGGGATTGCGGTCAAGCGCTGGTTTATATTTTAATTAAAAAAAAAATCATGTATAGGGTTATAACGGAGGCCTTGTTAGCGGTGGCGGAGGCTGATGCGGAGGTGACGAGTCTCACCTCCGCGGGTGCGGAGGTTAACGGAGGCGGAGGCGGAGGTGAAAGTGGTTATAGAAAAAAAAATGGTTAATTAAAACAATTTTTTCATGGTAAATACGTACATTAATAGTAGTACACTTAGTAAAAAAACATTACTTTCTAGTAATGAAAATTAAGGAGAAACAAATTGTATTTGCCGTATTCCCGTCTCGCACTAGTTGATTCTTGACCATTTCGCACTCAAACGCGGCCGGACGGTTGTCGAGCGTCGCAGCTTGCGCGTTGTTTATTTTATAAATACGTAAATAAATCTCCGTTATAACTCCGCAAAAATTATACGGAAGCGGAGGCGAAGCTCCGTTACAACCCTAATCATGTATCTATGTTATTCAAATCATATCAAATGTGTGCTGCACCGCACTACGTAGGTGCTAAAGAAGCCGTGTCCTTGTTATGACCCTTTCCGTAACACGTGGTATAATAATAAAGATATATCTGGGTATAACTTAATCACCAGCTTTTGCTCTACTCAAATGCCAAATTTCATCAAAAAATCTGTTCAAAGGGTACCAAGCTTACTAACTTTTACATTTACATATAATATTAGGTAGAATTAGTATTAGGAACTTACGATAAGTCAGTAACTAGGTTGAGGAGGTTTGATAATCAGCGTGTTAAATAATGGCACGCAGCTGCATCAAGTTAAAATGAAATCTGACCCCAACGTAGTTGACGAAAGACTAAGTAAGCGATGATATACAATAAATCATCAACAGCCTGCAGCAATCCACTACTGGACATAGGGTTTTCCTTACTTACTTATTCAGCCAATAATGTTCCCACTCCTGGCATCAGGCCTCCTCTGGGTATGAGGCTCAGGCGGGCCCAGTCGGATTGGTAGATGTCACATGTCTTCGAAGTTTTGTCTCTAAAACATGCCGGTTTCCTCACGACATTTTCTTTCACCATTTTGAGAGCAGTGGTAATGAAATAATTCACAAGCACATCACGGTTAGCATAGTGGTTAAATGTTTGACTGCTGCGCTGCACGTCGTGGGTTCGATTCCCGCACGGAACAAATATTTGTATGGCCTGCAATTAGTTGTTCCGGGTCTAGCTGTTTATGTATGTGAGTTTATATGTTTGCAGACGCACCCACGATAGAGGAGAAATGCAAAAAAATACACGTAGTAAGTAAAGTAAAGCGCTCGATCACTGCCGAAGTACCGATACCTCTAGGCCACCGCTGCTCTAGGCCTTTCCTATTGTAAGTCATTCAACTCGATTCTGAGCAACTCTTATCCAGCTGTTATCAGCCACCCCGTGTATCGTCGCTTCTTATAGTCTGAAGGCATCCCATTTCAGAAATTCCCCCAAAACGCCTTTCCTAGTGCTTTGGTTGGGGAGAAGTGATGCAACAAACGCCCCAGCAGCACAGCTATCTGTAATATTAGAAAAAACATGCTTCAATAGAATAGTAGGCATGCAAAGCAGTAAACATTAAGTGACACAGAAAATCAAATTAAACTATTCGACTTATGTCAGGTAGCGACACCAACATACCAATAAATAGAATAAACAACTCAGAAAAAAATCGGTTGTCTGTAAAGTGGGTTCACTGACGATATTTGAACGTGACAACGTCATAGGAAAATACTGATGGAATGGTTGCAGCTTTCAAACCTTTATCGCCACAATTATCGTTGCTATAAACAATTGACACCACATTCGCTTTACACTGCACTTCATACTTGAAGAGAACATGTAATTAATGTATAGCAGCTGCCCACGCGGACGCATCGCTCAGTCAAGTAGGAGAGTCAAGAGTCAAGTAGGCCGATTGTGCCTCGTTGTCGCTCGTTCCGCGCTCTCGCTTGCATTTCAAGCCTTAAATGGAATGGGGTAACGCCGCATGAGTTTTTCGTACGTGCAGCCAGTTCCATCGAATTATAAGACGTTGTCAAAAAGATCATCATCATCATCATCAACCTTCTTATCGTCCCACTGCTGGGCACAGGTCTTCTCTCATACAGAGAAGGATTGAGCGTAATCACCACGCTTGCTCAATGTGGGTTGGCGATTTCAGACTTACAGTCCAGGTTTCCTCAAGATGTTTTCCTTCACCTTCAATCATTGGTGTCCAAGATACACTTAGAAAGTACATATAACTTTACTAAAGTTACATTGATGCTTGCCTGACCTGGAATCGAACCCACGCACTCATACTTGAGAGGTTGGTGTTTTAACCACTAGGCCACCACGACAGTCAAAAAGATAATAAAATCTATTAATGAAAATATTAACCGTACTCGGTCTTCACTCAAGAATACAAGGAATAAATGGTTTTAATCGCTGACACAGCGGACCTACCCTCTTATTACCGCCACGTCGCGGTCTGAATAATATCACGACGATGTAGCGGAAAAGGGATGTTCAATGTTCAGACACTTCCAGCTAAATTACTTGACAAATACTCCACTAACTTGCTTACAGCGTGTGACGTCACGGCGCTTGATAACGGTATGAACAATTCAACAACGTCATTGGTATTGGAATAATTTTGTTCTGGATGGGATTACAAGAGCCTCGGTTACCTCTCTGTTGGTGAAATGTATTTTGATGTTTGTTTTGTTTACGTTCTTGAATTCTTAGTATAAAATATGTATTATATTGTAGTTTTGCTATAGCTATTTAATTCGTCTATGTTTCGTCTGATGAGTACCTGATCTCTCTTAACTGGTGGGTGGGCTATTTGCCAGCGCCGCTGTTTCCGTCGGATTACAATTTGAATGTCTTGAAGGCTAGAGTAAATAGGCTCTTAATAAACAAGAGCGCTTTACCATCAACGATTGCATCACTGCTTACCATCAAGCGGGATTGCTAAAAAAACTCATTTTAAAGTTTTTTTTAGGTACAGTCATCCACAGAGTGAAGTCAGTGTGACTAATTTGTTCGTAGGTACTTAAATTATAATCGTATTTAAACTGAAAAACCTTTTCCTATTGTGCTATAACCAACACTTCTCAATCACAAAACGCCCACAGTAGGTAAGTAAAATATGTCTGATGATTACGAGTACAAATATATCTTATCTCAGACATAGTAATAAAGAAAACTGACAGCCTCCGTAACGTATCGGTAATGAACGCGGCCGCAGCGCAAGGAGGCGCGGGTTCGATTGGTCTACCTGCAATGCTTCGATATCACCTTCGGGTAGTGGAGGTAACACGGCAGTCGCTTCTAGGAAATTGTCGAAATTTCGCCAGAATCAGCAGTTAGACTGGTAAAACGGACCCCAGACTCCAAAGCTGAAAAAGCTTCGGATGCGACTGGGATTAACGCTGAGATAATGATGATGATCTAAAGAGTGAAGTCAACCGGATCGTTGGATTTTATTGAAATTTTGTAAGAAACCGGTTAAAAGTATAAAATGATCTATTAAAAAAATATATTTTAAATTCTACATAATGAGCCAATAATGTTCCCATTCCTGGGAAACAGGCCTCCTCTCGGCAAAAGGGAGTGGGCGGTAATCAACCACGCGGGCTCACGCGGCTTTGGTAAACCTCAGATATATCTTCGAAGTTCTGCTTCTAGAACATGCCGGTTTCCTGATGATGTTTTCCTTTACCATTTTGAGAGCAGTGGTGCTGATGTATTTTACACAAAGTAAAGTACCTGATGTGTTTCGAACCTGCGACCCACAAACAGTAAGTCATGTCCCATGCTACTAGGCCACCGCTACTATTAATATGCCACTGCTGCTCTAATTTTTATTGCTTACCTCCTTTGCTCATCGTAGTTACCATTATATTATGCTGCGAAGAAGAATTGCTACATTCCATTTTTTTTTAATAATTCTAAACTAGCGGTTGACCGCAATCCCGGCTGATGGTAAGCAGTGATGCGATCGTTGATGGTAAAGCGCGCTAGTTTATTAACAGCCTATTCACTCAGAAAAACTGAGCGAATAACAAAGGAGAACGGCAGTTGAGCGAGGAGGTGCAATGTTAAACCCAACAACACGACCAACGATGCTGCGCCTAAGGAAGATTGATCCGAAGACCTTCCACGACCAAACTCCCAACACAATAACATTTGGCGCATCGTACCCGGCACACATCGCAACACAACTGCTCAAACCCGTCCTCCGTACGGCTTCACCAGACATCATGCCGGAACACGACAAATCGCTTGGCGGCAAGACTTTGTCTGGTGGGTGTTAATTTCTGCCGGCGGCCGATGCTATAGCCTACCACCGAGTGTTATTACCTACCACTATTTTATGGGATTTGATTGATTATCGTTAAATCCTGTAGACAATTAATATCTGGATTAGACAATCTAGCTGGATGTTATAACCGCCGCCAATCAATACGTTTTAGTGGACGGAGGTTACACATGTTCATCTGTTAGGATTTATACCGTCAGAAGTTTGCAAAACGATTTATTAAAGTTATCAATGAATGATTCAACTTCTGTAATAATAAATCTACCTAAAAGTTAACATTTAGGTACCAATCCTCTAATTAATGTAGGATCCACTCCCATGTGAGAGTAGATTTCAACTTTAGTTCGCTTGAACATGTACGTATGTCGTTAAAAGTAGTACCTACCTAGTTATGTTGAATCAAAGAACGTGATATTCGCTTCTTAAATTAAATTTAGTACTACATTTCTTAGTGTCTGAGCTATTGTCCACTCTCGTGAGATCTTTCAGCGTATTACTGGTGTCATAAACGTAAACTAAAAACTAAACGTAAGTAATTATCGAAAACAATTTAACATCTTCCGCTCACTACTTACGGAATGGGCTCAGAGATATTTGTAACGTTAAAATTTTATAACAAAAATACCTAAACATTTTATAACAACACCCAAATAAAATACTTAAAAATTAAGTACAGTTTTATACGAGAATATTGAGCATTTCATTTATACAGCGATAGTCTAATAAGCCCCAAAAATATATATTTATATACACATAACAGTAATTTTACATATAATATTTAAAAAATGCCATATTTTGATTAATAAAATCTCAGCGACATATTAGGATTTATTCCTGTATCTTGGATGCGTTTACAAACATACAGTAGGTACCAGCAAGAACAACTACCTGTAGGCCATGCCAATATTCGTGCGGGAATCGAAACCGTGACACGCATCGTAGCAGTCGGTCTCTAAGTCATTGCACCAACCGTGAGATCAACTATAAACTTGTTATAAAAATTAGATTTCTGGCATTTTCAATTTTAAAATACCCCGGAGTTAGTTGCAGACTGTCATTGTGATAGCTAAAACACTGCAGAGGTCTTTTTTCATAAGAAAACATACTTTTTTCTAGCCGGTTACTTTGATTTTTGTGTACAAAAGACGTCCTTTTATTTGTTTTCTTAAAAATTCATGCACATAACGTAGCTGTGATCGCAGTACACATGCGTAGCTCAGCTGTAGGCAGCTGTCAAGCGGCGCCTAAAGGATATAGCCCACTTACATGACTCTGCTCCCACCTGGCAAAACGATTATAATTTAAATATGGGCTTTAAATATTGCGCTATAGATATATTTTACATTAGCATCATAAATTAGTAGACAGCTTGCTTTCAGCTAGTTTATTGCCATCAGACTGCTCTGTAGTTGATGCCTTGCTGGCCGCACATTGTAAACGAGCAGTTGCCGCGCCGTCGCCGCTCAGTCGGTTGCTTCCAGCATTTTATGAAAACAAAATCTGTAAAAAGTTTGTTATTTCTTGCGCTTCTCTCTTCATCCTAAAGTGCAATAGCAAAAATTGCTAGTTCGCGCGTTGTGAGTCAGGAACTGTGTTTATCGCGAAAAGCGAGTGCGGTCGGCGGGTGGATAACTGGCCGTCTGCTAGCTGTCGCCGCATGGACTGCTGGGTGCCTGATAGCTTTCACCGCGTGGACTGTGAGCAGTCGTCTTAGTTTAGGGCGGTGTTGGGTGGGAGCGGTATTGGAGCAGAGTCGTTTCAGGGTGCTATGTGCTATTTAATCTTTAAATGGAACTTGCGACATTTCTCGATGTTCATTTTCGAACCCACGATGTACATAATGGTTACCTTGAATATAACCCTCATAACAAAATTATAATGAAACTTTGGAAAGTTTAACGATCTTTTTAATAGCAAAATTGGCGTTATCTAAAAAATATAATCTTATAATAACTAATAATTAGTTTCTAAATCAAAACAAGATAACATTTCGTGTTTTATAACCATTTCGTAACTTCCGTCTTAGTTAAGCTTTTAATTGGATTTTGTTTATTTTCTTACTATTTTTAGGCAGAAAAAGCGAAGAAAATATTATGAAAATCTTGGTTATAAAATGTACCAATTTCAGTATAATTATTATGTATAGGCACAAAACATGCGAGGCTTCTAAATAAACAAACAATAGAGCCAACCGGAGCGTGAGATTACATGATAAGATTCATATATGCCTGATTATTTACGAATCCTACTAATAAAGTTTCTATAGATGTTTGAATGGATGTATTGACATCCAAAAACCCTACGGTAAAACAACTATTAAACATCCATTTAAGACGCATAAAACGAACAACATTATTTTTGACGTTAAAGAGAAACAAAGATCCATTCATCCAGATTTTCACGTTTATTATATTAGTATAAGTAGGATAACCAACAAGAGCTTTAAAAGCCATACCGTAATAAACAATCACCCTTCTCAATTACAAACAAAAACATGACCTATGTTGCTGAAAAACCAATCAGAAACTTGGCAGATTAAAATCTCGCAATATGTCTTTTTCTAGCAAACATTTAATTTGATTAAACACCGCAGTCGACCAGTTAACGACGCCGATTGGGTCTAAAGTCTAACTAATTCCATTAATTGCTGAAATTCCGCCTGAGCAGGCATAAATATTTGAAACTTATCCTACTTTGGGTTCGGTCAGCATAAAATGTGGTATTGTTGGGTTGAGTAATTTTTGTTTTTAATTGTTCTGTGAATTTATTGTTGTAGCTTTTTGTTCGCTGGTTAAGTAATTGAATAACACTGGATTCTTTGCTGTTTTTAAGGACTTTGCCAGAAAAAATCACTATCCTACAAAGTTTGTGAGAATGTGTAACTCTTTTACGGAAAAAGTATACAGAACACTTTTTATTCCGATGGGATGACAGCCTATTCAGGTGGAACTGCGGAGCATAACTAGTAATATTTCAGAGGCGAAAATTTGTGAGTGTTTGTGTGTTTGTTACTTATTCACGCTGAAACGGTTAAACAGATTTAGACAAAATTTGGCACAAAGATAGTTTATAGCCAGGCAAATATGGGATGCAAACTTTTTTAAACTATGCGTCCAGATTTTTTCACGGGTGTAACCGTGGGGTGTGTCGAATAAATAATCCTATTTACCAGCTGTTTTACTGACGTTTATATTTAGAAATCTCATTGCAGTTCCAATCATAATAAAATTATATGAGGGTATAATATGCATATCAAACAACGACAATAGGGTATTTGACTAAAAACAATTAATTAGTCCGTCAGTCAGATTTCCAAAAAATACTAGAGACGCGTTTTTTTCTTTTTCATATAAACAAAAAATTAAGACGACATAGTGCGTTGAAAACTCGTGTGACGTCACTGTAAGCTACACTTTTTTGCAACCAGTGACGCCACCAACCACCACTCCTTATCTTTGATGCCTTTTATATTTGTCAATTTTTATTGTTTTGACAAAACAAAAAATACGTGTATAGTATTTTTTGGAAATCGGACTGACGGACTAATTAGTTTTTTTAGTCAAATACCTTATTGTTCCACGAAGTATTCTGTGCCTCCACTAAACCAAGTTTCTGTCTCAATTTTAACAGCATTAGGATTAACCTAATCTGAATTTGCTCTTAGAAAGTAATAAGAAACCAGAACCAGACAGGGTGATAATGTTATAGGCAAAAAAATAATACTTACAAAAATGTCTTAAGATAAATGAAAAAGCAAAATGTACACATGAAAGTAAATCAAAACGAAGCAAAATCGTAACGCAACGAATATGTAATAAAATATCGACGAAAATCAGCATCCCCAACCGTTTTATATTTAAGACCCTTTACTAACAGATCCCAAGAAGGGATTTGACGTCACACCCGACTGAACCACATCAAAACATGAGGAACTCTCATTTAAAACATATAATTTGAATGTAATGTTAAATAAAAATCGATAAGGATGAAAAAACCGATTTTCGTAAGTCGTTTTATTGCGCAATTAAACTTTTAAGTACGAAGAGCAGTTTCAAGTTTAATTTTCGAGAAACAATTTTGTTTCAAGATTTTGAAAATTTAATGATTTATCTATAAACTTTTGGTCTGCGGTCGGGTAACAGCAGTATTGGGTATCCGTGCTCTTCGATACGGATATCGAAGAGCACGGATCAGGAATTATCGGGTCCTCTGATAATAATTCTCTTCAGTAGGTATTTACGGGGAATCAATAATTTGTTTAATAATTTGTAACCCCAAATTGAACGTTAGAGATAAAAAAGGACTTCAGAAAAAACATGTAAGACTTATATTTACGGGTCTTTCTTGAAGAATATTTACAGTAGTAATTTTCGTATTCTGGAGCAGTAGTAGTTTAGTGGTAACAACTCCGACTTCGAAGATGCACGTCGTAGGTTTGATTCCAGCTAGCGTTTTATTACGCGTAATTTACTTCATTGCCATTGCTCTCAAAGATGGTAAAGGAAAAACGAAAACATCATAATGAACTCACCATGGTCTAAAACCAAAAATTAGAACACGTGTGGCATTTACCAGCTTACATTGGGTCGTGTGGTGGATAAGAGGCGGTCTGTGACCCAGAAAAAGGAACATTATAAGTTGATTACACCAATGATGATGTTCTAGAACAGAAATTTCGAAGACATGAAAAATAAAATAAAAGTGCGTTTATTAGCGGTAACCATGGGGCAAAAAGATGGTAAGAAAACAATCACGCATAGCTATCGATTAGCTTTATGCTGCAGTTCTAAGTAAGACAGGGCTAATCTTATTTCCTATCTTCACTGGACCGCAAAAATTCCGGGTCGCTTATAAACAGTGTGATAGCTTCTTAAATACACAATGTTTCTAAACTCAATAATATTATTTGAATATAAATAAAATAAAAAAAAAACCTTTTAACTTTTGTTAACAAAAATGAACAACATAATTAATCTGCAAATAGACAGCATTTCTGACATTTTATTAACTTGTATTTCCTCCACGAGCCCGTATCATTTCATTAAGACGATGTGCTGTAAACTAAATTACTACGCATCCTCCACTAGCGCACTCCTTAACTCACGTAAGGTAGCTGTAGCTGGAGAGCATTGTTTAACGTATCTTCTGAGCTCGTCTCGTAAATGCTCTATGGGATTTAAGTCCGTGTTACGAGCTGGCCATTCCAAGCGGGTGATACCGACATCTTGAATATACACGTTGACCAAATGTACACCATGTAGTCGCGCATTATCGTGCATAAAAATGTATGCCCATATTCACCAAGAAAGGACCAACATACTCATTTAAAATTTATTCCCCTCTTCGTATCTGGGAGCCATCAAAGAATCGGTTTCTATAATCACTAACACCGTATAACACTTTGAAGATATTCCAGCCCATACCATTATTGACCCTTCACCGAATGGCACCTCTTCTTCAAAACACGCGTGACGATAACGTTCGCCTGATCACCTATATACTCTTCGTCTCCTATCGTGTGTGACTAAAAAAACCTAGACTCATCGGAAAACATAACACTGGACCAATCTTTATCTGTTCATCGGACGTGTTCTCGAGAAAATCGCAACCTGACAACTCCATGTTCTCTGAGCATTTTAGAACCATATTCTGGCCTATAAGGCTTTATATCAGCTTCATGAAGTCGCCGCAGGATCATGTCAGAATGTGGTTAACTTTTTGAATGCTATTTCGATCCTGAACAGCCGTGAGATATCGATTGCTTAACAATACATAATGCTCACGAAATCTGTCTTCTCGTACAGTTGTGCACATTGGCCTGCTATTCCCTGGTCTTCTGATGTTCATGCCAGTCTCTTGAAATCGCTGGAGTACTCTTTGGACCGTGGATAAAGATACACCTACTGTTCTAGCAGTAGGTACTCTGCAGACTTCATCCTTCTTGTATTTTATTTTTCCTTTTTTCTTGTTGTTGAGATAATTCGTGTACCCTCTTCAGGAAATAATGACATGTTGGTGCACAAGATATGTGACCAGAATAAAAGGGTGTTTATAATGACAGCTTGGTTTGAAACATAAGCTAAAACAATTCTTTTGCAAAACAATAAAAATTTGATATTTATATCAATATGCAGAATTTCTTCATTTTAGCTTATCCAGATCCACTTATCTGGCTATAAGATATTATTAAATATATGTATTTATGGATCTTTGTATATAAATTTGGGAGATAACTCGGTTTTTCTAAGTGACTCGTTATTTTTGCGGTCTAGTCTATATTTTAAAAATATGTATTCAACACAGCAAAATATACAATGGGTCGCAGCGGTCAACACGCTTGTCTGCGACGTGGAGGCCCCGGCTTCGATCCCCGGCAAAGTCATGATGGAAAACGATCTTTTCCTGATTGGCCTGGGTCTTGGATGTTTATCTATATAAGTATCTATTACTAATATAGTATCGTTGAGTTAGTATCCCATAACACAAGTCTTGAACTTACTTTGGGGCTAGCTCAATCTGTGTGATTTGTCCGTATATATTTATTTACCTATTTATTTATGTAAAAAACACTAAAATAGATGAACTTATAATGGACACCTTCTGCATAAAGCAAACAACATACAAACATATTCAGCAAATTATGTGCCTACTACTGGGCCACATGCCTCTTGTCGGTGAGAGAGAGAGTGGGCCATAATCTACCACGCGGACCCATTGTAGGTTGGTAGATGGTTTTGCCTCTAGGACATGCAGGCTTTCTCACGATGTTTTCCTTCACCGTTTTGAGAGCAGTGGTGAAAAAATAATTTACACAAAGTAAAGCGCCTGACGGGGTTCGAACCTGTAACGTACAACTCGTAAATCGCGGTCGATACCACTGGACCACCGCGGCTCTCAAACAACACTTTCATGAAAATATATCATGATTATCTGGTGCTCACACATAAATCATCATTAACTTTTTAACGGCTATCCACTTTTTTCATCCCTAAATGAGACACATCCGGGGTACGCAAAAAATTAATTTAGCTTACGTACCCCACGCCATCAGAGGAGCCCGATAATTACTGGAACACCGCCCGAAACACATTTTTTTCGCCAAAAAAAAAAAAATTAAATGTCAGCCTTTAATTACACTTTATTGATATCAATTATTTTGTTTACAGAGAGGCTAACTTAAAAATGCTGAGTTCGTTTTTGTGGTGAGCGTGGGAATTAATGGATTATTCGAGTTTGGGTATAAGCTACACCTACGTTTTATTTTTTTAATCAATTTATCAATTGAATGTTTTTTCGGGAATTGGATTTTTGTAGATACTTTTTACATATTCAAATGAAATAACCGAGTATTTCGTTTCAATGTGTATGTATCCGCGTAACTGTAATTTATTATTATTTCTGTTTCCAACTTCCACAAACGCATGTTTCCAAATTGTTCCAAATAAAAAATTGTTTCGACTAACATTAATCGAATATTCTCTCAGTTTACGAATACCTACGCAATATTTAGCCAGACTCCGCGTTAACAAACTTCTTCAAGTTAGAATATTAGTATTGAAGTTCAGACTGGTATTTTCTTGGACAGCTAGGATTATCTTGATAGTGTTAATATATAATATAATATATGTCGGAGACAGCGACGGCAGAGCGGTAGGGTCGACAGCATCTTGATGAGGTGGTACAGGTTCCATTTCGTAGGTGAGTTTCAATTGAAGCACGACGTGTAGATATACCCTCCAATCTTCATAATAACAATTTGAATAGGCAAACCGACAGTTTCGGTTCGGAGGAGTGCCTTGGTCCGCGTCTCGATGCAAAGTCACCGTTCGACGAACCCCACTTTCCAAAGCGACTCTGTTCATGTGACGACATTACAAAATGACGTCACAAGCGTTCGCCCCTCTACTACGTAAATCAAATCAGCAACTTCTATTAAAATTATATCGACGATCTCCGACACGGCCAGTCTGACGATTTGCACGTCCTCGTGCATCTGCATCATCATCATCATCATCCCAGCGCCAATCCAAGTCGCATCCGAAGCTCCCTCAACCCCGGAGTCCAGGATCCGGTTCACCAGGCCAACCGCCGATTCCGGCCAAACTTCGATATTTCCCGTTGCACGTCCTCGTGCATGTCTGTAACAAATTAAAAAAAAGGCACAGAAAACCGATTCGGCCAACCTGACCGTCACACGTCACGTTTAATTACTATGACTATTAGAAAACCAAACCAACTTATTCATTTTAACAACTTAAACGCAAAAGCTTCCTTCAAGCCTCATAATTATCAAATTTCAAAAAGAAAACACAAAAGGTTCCTTCAAGCCTCATAATTATCAAATTTCAAAAAGAAAATACAAAAGGTTCCTCCAAGCCTCATAATTATCAAATCAAAATCATAATCTTCAATAAGAAAACACATCATCGCCCGCTACCACAGTAGCTAGTGACAACTCATAGTTGACACCCATATCGTCATCACCTCTTGTGATACGATCAACTCTAGAGTCCACGACTCCCAGGTCAATACATGACCGTACAACTAATAGTCTCCTCCGAGACCCAGGTCCCCGCCACATCACTAGCTGCCCATCGCCCCCTGAACAACTCCTCACTGAGTTGCAGTTACGACTACAGACTAGTGCATGCAGTGCGACCATATCTACCAAAGTCCCCGCCACATCACTAGCTGCCCATCGCCCCCTGAACAACTCCTCACTGAGTTGCAGTTACGACTACAGACTAGTGCATGCAGTGCGACCATACCTACTAGTGTCCCCGCCACACCACTAGCTGCCCATCGCGCTCTGAACAACCCCTCACTGGGTTGCAGTTACGACTACAGACTAGTGCGAGCAGCGCGACCACATAGCCATGATACGTGTTCTATTTGCTAGCGGAGGCACCCTCCTCCACCACCACCACCATCCTCCACCATCTTCTACATTTTGAAAATCTAACTCAGCAGACATTACTTGGAAAAATCTTTCGTACCTATGCGATCGTGGGGTACTTATAAGTTCTGTTTCCAATCAACGATTTCAATAGGTAACGATCGCCATTATCGCCATCAAACAACTCACCAATATTAAATTTCATTACTTTAGCACACTTCTATCAAATTTAGATTTTTCGTAAATAACACTCATTTCTATCAAATTAACGTTTTTCGTAAATAGCACTCATTTCTATGTTCGTTACCGCTTGTTCTCTTGAGAAGATTTAATAGTCTAGCCACATATACTATCAGAAGCTCAAGTGAGCTCGTAACAGTGAACTCTAGTTTTGAAATAAAGACAAACCAGACATAATTTTAAAACCCTGATTTAAAATTTCTCAGCCCATTATTACAAACAATAATCGGGTAGTACAAGAAATAAAATTTGCAAAAATAACTCTTATTATCATGTCGCAAAGAAATTGTTCAGTACACAACGCTGGTACTACCCATACCCTGTATACGTACTATCGTGTGTGTACGTATACCAATGAAATTACAGATTGCTTGACAAGAGAACATTCGGCCACGGAATCAAAATAAAAATAATACGACTCACCGGATTGTGGCAATTTCTCGGACACACCTGCTACTTGGCAGTTGTCAACCGTTGCACACCAGACATCTCGGAGCTCTCATTAAACCCCATTACGTTACCACAAACGTTTTGGATATTTCGAAACATTCTCATCGCCTGCAGAGTAGATGCTGTCCTGAATTCTTCTTATCGCCTGCAGAGTAGAGGCTCAAGTTTTGAAACCTTGGGCGTTCCGCAAAGCGCACGCAGCTCCGGCTGCGCAACACGCAGCTCCAGCAGCGCCACACGCCATTCATGCGATTCACCAAGCAGCTAGAAGCGCGCTCCGCAAGCGCACCTTGCGCGCTCCAAGCACATCTTGTATGTTCCGCAAGCGCCCCTCGCTCGCCAAGCAACAGCCAGCACTGTCGCGCGCCAAGAATCAGCAAACACTGTCGCGCGCCAAGCAACAACCAGCACTGTCGCGCGCCTGCAGCGCACTCTTGCAGCGGACCATCACGCGGAGCGATCAATGCGCCAGCAATTGAGCGCACCTTGTGACATGACGTTCACTTCCAGCCTCACTGCCCGTACATCCAGCATTTACAGAAGCTCATACAAAGACAATGAACAACTACACACATAATGGCAGAAAGTGACTGTTATTCTGTTCCTTGATTTATAAAGAGATTGTGAGCAGTGTAGTTCTTTATCCAACTTCTGATGTCGGAGACAGCGACGGCAGAGCGGTAGGGTCAACAGCATCTTGATGAGGTGGTACAGGTTCCATTTCATAGGTGAGTTTCAATTGAAGCACGACGTGTAGATATACCCTCCAATCTTCATAATAACAATTTGAATAGGCAAACCGACAGTTTCGGTTCGGAGGAGTGCCTTGGTCCGCGTCTCGATGCAAAGTCACCGTTCGACGAACCCCACTTTCCAAAGCGACTCTGTTCATGTGACGACATTACAAAATGACGTCACAAGCGTTCGCCCCTCTACTACGTAAATCAAATCAGCAACTTCTATTAAAATTATATCGACGATCTCCGACATATATAATATAAATATATACGGACAAATCACACAGATTGAGCTAGCCCCAAAGTAAGCTCGAGACTTGTGTTATGGGATACTAACTCAACGATACTATATTTTATAATAAATACATTATATAGATAAACATCCAAGACCCAGGCCAATCAGGAAAAGATCGTTTCCCGTCATGACCTGGCCGGGGATCGAACCCGGGGCCTCCACGTCACAGGCAGGCGTGTTGACCGCTGCGCCATGGAGGACGACTGTGTGTGATAAGTATTCAAAGTGAACTATTCAAATTATTGCGATGTATAAACGCAGGTAATGTTTTACATTCCATGAAATATTTTGTACCTATATAAGGCTTATGAGAAAACAACGGACCACACGCCTGGCTCATTTTTGGGCAAAAAATCAGAACAGTAACTTACTATATATGACCGAGTTGCTCATGAAAAAACATATTATTTAAAGTACAGTGACTATGATATAATAAAAACTAGACGATAAATTTACCGAAATATCCCAAGAAGCACAGAACTTTCCAAGAACCTAACGGAATGTTCTCTAGCTTTTGTTGAAATTTCTAGGCCAAGCGACTGCAGTCGGACTTCTGAAGTCCTCTGGGAAATTACATTTTCATAGTAAGATTCTATCAGTTCACAGGTGGTTAGTGCTGTCAATCCAACTGATTTATTTTCTTACGTCCTATTCTTCGAAGCTAGTCGCAAGATTAATTCAGGTAGTACTTTCGACAGTTTCAGTAATGAATTTTCCGGAATGTTTCTAAATACATATACCTAAGGGACCGACTTTAACATAATTGAAAACATTTCTGTCATATACCCAACATAACCGACTATTATCCCTGTTGCAAGGAGAGACCCTTGTTGCTGAAGACTATTGCAGCATATGGAGACAAAATATTGGTATAGGATTATGAAATCGCATGGCTAAAGTGGACTGGTAACTGGGAAATATGGCCTCAGCCTGAACAAAGTTTTATATACACACGGATAAAATAACATGGGGTGACTTGTACACCCACTAATGGTCTCCTGGAAACTGTTACTAGCGCATAATGACATAGCAACAAGAGGGCAACGTATCCTGAGAGTGACTTATGAAGAGTGGAAAGATATTCCATGGCTTTCAAGACAGTCCTAAAGTTCAAAAGATGGTCAAACTACGAGCACGTACTGGAGTAATTCCTTCCCCGGTCACGTTGGCCCTTTCGGATCTCCATTCAAGCCAGCCAGGAAAGACAAAGATAAGGAAGGAGCTTTGTTCTCGGTCAGTGTTCACCCCAGCCGATAAATAAATGTGAGCCAGAGGTGAATAACAAATTCCCGGGAGAAAGTTGGTGGCGTCGCAACTGTCAGTTTTTGTATCACTCTTGCTCTAGCTCTCCATCCTAGATCTGGGATTTCATTTTGACATTTCAACAACATTATTACGTTATTTACGTTATCGGGCACAAAAAAAAAATCGAATATCAACAGCAATGGATTAGCAATAGGCTTCAAAATTATTGCAACAGATAGTAATAGCATGTTATGCTATTAGGGTGCTGTTCCGGTAAAATAAACTCTACAGCACAAGCTGAAAGATTAGTATTGTTTGATCTGTCGGTAATATTTGAAATTCAAGACAGCTGAGTGAAAACGATGATAGAAAAGTCAAATATTGGACTGATGGTATTTCCAAGGAAGATAAAAATATAGCCATGGCCGTCGTCATGTCATGGTGACCTAGTGGTTAAAAAACCAGCCTCTCAAGTAAGCGTGCGCGGGTTCGATTCCAGGTCAGGCAAGTACCAATGTAACTTTTCTAAAGTTATATGTACTTTCTAAGTATATCTTGAACAGCAATGACTGAAGGTGAAGGAAAACATCTTGAGGAAACCTGGACTTTAAGTCTGAAATCGCCAACTCGCATTGAGCAAGCGTGGTGATTACGCTCAATCCTTCTCAGTATGAGAGGAGACCTGTGCCCAGCAGTGGTACGATAAAAATGTTGATAATGATGATGATGGTGAAATATATGGAGTATCTATGTATTTGTTTATGTATATGTATGTATGTATTTGTGTATCTACCTAGTCTATTGTAGTAATAATATTTGCACCAACGACAGTCCCATTTATGGTTCGGGAGAATCTGTCCATTCTTTGGTTGTCTGGAAGAGATCGCATTAGCGATAAGGCCGCCCATTGCGTTTTTTTTTTTGTGCGGAATGTTTTTGCTAGATCTTTGATTGGTGTACAATAAAGAATATATAAATAAATTAATATTTACTCCTCGGATTTAACTGAAATTTTAAGTAAAATTTATTTTATTATTGTTGTGTTATTATTTAAAGTCAAATGGTTCAGTCAGTGTGTCTATCTATGTGCATCACCACAAACACATATAAATACACACATATATCCTTTGGTGGTAGGTATTCCAAGAAACATTTACAACACTTTTAAAATCATGGCTCCGTCGGCCTGTTTTCCGGCCGATAACATAAAAAACGATTTACGAAGAAGTGCCGCCTATAGGCGACATAAACTTAAATGGAGAGGAGGACGCCATCTATCACTCGAACTTGAGAGAAAATCTTTAGGAAAACATTCACATTACATTGCGCATTTTGAACAGATCAGAGTTTTACATATGATCGGGAGACAGCAACGCATTAGGGAAATTTTGAAATTACGCCATTGTTTTGTTTTCGTAGTACAGCCTATATGCTAAATAAGTGAGGCGTTACATTGGGTATCCATTTTACTAGTTCAATCATTCTGAAATAAACTTTCCTCGGTGTTTCAAACAAGGCCATACTGTTACGCTTTCCTCTAAATATTCTTCGTGCGAATTTTCTTTGAGCCTCGAACAAATTTTCTTTTTTCTTTGTGCCTGAGTGGAGGAATGTCTGGTTCCCGAATTCTTGGTAAAGAAAATTTGTTTTATAAAGCACTTCATACTAATAACTTGCAAATTATCGCACTTAGCCGCACATACAAAATTAAACATTATGACGCTTATAAAAAGAAGATACGTATTTTCTATTCTAAAAACTCTGAATAAATATAAGCACGCGGGTCAATGGCCCCACGCCATTCAGCTGTAGATTATCAGAAGTTTACTATTGGTTTGTGCTGACTTTCGAGTTTTTTTATCACTATGTTAAATCTGCCATTTTATGTTTCTAATATTTTATTTATTGATGAAACGATTGTATTCCTAAGACAAAACCGTTTCGCTACGGGAAAACAACCATTAAAATTCTAGCATGTATTTATGCTATTCAATTTTGTTCTATCCTTTTCACAACTATGTTGGTGTCAACTTCTAGTTAAACCAGATGTACTTGAATACCAGTCATTATCAACCGTTTTATCGTCCCACTGCTGGGCAAAAGTCTCCTGTCATACAGATAAGGATTGAACGTAATCACCACGCATGCTCAATGGAAGTTGGCGATTTCACACTTAAAGTTCAGGTTTCTTTAAGAGAGAATAGAATAGAATATTCTTTATTATGTACACCATATAGATTACAAAACATAAATATAAAGATTTTACAAAGGGTGACACAATGGGCGGTCTTATATCGATAAGAGCGATCTTTTACAGACAACCTTTGGATGGAATACTAAGGGGCAGGGGAGAGAAATAGTGTAGGTAGTCTACAGTGTACTATTTACTTATAAATTATATCATACTAGTTTAACTAAATATATACATCTAATTAAAAACATTATACAAGAGCAAATAAAAAATCAAACAGTGATTGGTATCCAAGATATGCTTAGAAAGTACATATAACTTAGAAAAGTTACATTGGTACTTGCCTGACCTGGTATCGAACCCGCACACTCATACTTGAGAGGCAGGTGTTTTAACCACAAGGCCACCACGACTCGCATGTATTTGAATACCAGTATCATACATGAATCGATCTGACCTCTATAACCTAGTTACTTGGTAATACTCTAAAAGCTATAAAACTCCTTAATAACTTAATAGATCCAGTTCACGACTATATAAATTTTATCTCTGGTTTAACCTAACTAAGCTAAATAAATGATGCTCCAGCATTCTTCGTGCGATAAAACTTTACTATCGATTAAAATATCGCGCACTAAATTAATAGTCATCGCTTTGAACAGTGCCCAAGGGAGGATCGGGCAATATTTATTTAGCGAACGCTTTAGGGTGTCCACACCAATTACTGTCCTCGCACACAGGTCACCCCCGGGGGAACATTAACAACCCATTATTCTGTACATTAGTTGGATATTTACTTATTTTTGTCACTTATTCGGTTACGGTGAAAGTTTAGATAAAGTTTAACTGTAATCGATTGATTATAATTTATTTATAGGTAAGTAGATGTTGGTGAACTGGAAACGTTTGAAAGGGTCTCCTGTTGATCGAAAGACCAATAAGACAATTACAGTCATTACTGTTGTTTCTGTCAAAAGGTTGGTAAGTTTCAGGGCTGCCTGAGGAGGCGAGCCTCCTTGCCGGATTGCCGCCATGGGATCTGTGCCGGGGCATACTCGCGTGCCATAAATCGCGGTACGGCGGACAGAGCTCCGGCGGGATCTCATGGTGACATGGGGAGTGCGATTGTCGCAACCCAGTACTGGGCACGCCACAATAGTGGCTAGAGAGGTGCCATGGAGCCCTCGCCATCTGCCTGACGCAGGTCCTCACTGGACACGGTTGTTTCGGGAGGTACCTGTTCCGTATTAAGCGGGAGGAAACGCTAGGGTGTCAGCATTGTGTGGAGCGCCCTGAGGAAACGGTGTAGCATACGGTGGAGGTCTGCCTAGTTTGGATAGAGCACCGCCGTGCCCTCGTAGCGGCGATCGGCGGCGATTTTTCGCGTCCGATCCTGGTTCAGGTCATGGTTTGGAGCGAAAGTACATGCTGGCAAAGGAGGAGGCGGAGCGCGTGAGGCAGTGGGAATCCCAGCGCCCTCACGCCACTAGCCGTCGCAGGAGACACCCTAGTCGGGAGACTACACCGAACTTCCAGCCACTGTAGGCGTGGGCCTGCGGGCGGTGAGCGGTGGGCAGCTCGTCGCCCGGTAAGGACCAGGCCCGAGTCAACGGCGCGTTATATTTCACACGCGCCTCAAAAAGATGTCAGCACACCGTGACGGGGTCCACGAACACCGATACTTCCTGGGTCAGGGTTGGTTAAAAAAGAAACCATGGCCCTGGCCGTCGCACAGGCAACTGAAGAAACACGGGTGGGTTTTAGTCAGTAAAAGTCTTACACGCCCTTCCGCTCCGCCCAGAGCGAGAGATGTCATTTGATGATTTCCCACCCCAACAAAAAAAAAAGGGTTGTTCAGTCAAAAAGATAAAGTTAATTGCCCATTCTAAAGCTAGCCTATTCAAAAAACTGCAGTCACACTCTTTTCGAAATAAAAAGAAACTTTTTTTAAATCAAAATAATGTGGTGATAAACTATTGTATTTTTTTTTTTGGAAAACGTTAACCACACTAGGAGTTTCTCCTGCATCATGGGTGCATTTACAAACCTATAAACTAACTTACACAAATAGCCAAACTAGGAACAACTAATTGTAGACCATACAAATATTTGTTCCGTGCGGGACTCGAACCCGTGACACGCGGCCCAGCAGTGGGCGGTCAGCCACTGCACCAGTCATGTCGACATCAATTGCACATTTGTGCTTTATTCATCTACCACAAACTGTACATTATTCATATGGATGAGAACGATACAGAACGTTAAAGGCGTTGTTAATAAAATGAAAGTTACCACTAGACAAAGTCTTGCCGCCAAGCAATTCATCGTGTTCCGCCATGATGTTCTATGTTCAAGCCGTACGGAGGACGGGTCTGAGCAGTTGTGTCGGGAAGTGCGCCGGGTACGATTCGTCGAATGTTGTTGTGTCGGGAATTAGTCGTGGAGGGTCTCCAGATCAATCTACCTCTGGCGCAGCGTCGTTGGTCGTGTTATTAGGTTTAACCTCGCTCAACCGCTGTCTTCCTTCCTATTCACACAGTTTTTTAAGAGCATGGGCTTAATAAACTAGCGCGCTTTACCATCAACAATTGCATCTCTACTTACCATCAGGCGGGATTACGGTCAAGCACTAGTTTATAAGTATTAAAAAAAAAATAAAAAATACAATTCAACTCTAAATTAACTTCAAAAAGGCCATGCAAAGAACTAGACGAATGGATCAGCACCATTAAGCTCACCCATTTAGAAAGCAGCTTAATGATGAAACACATGCACCATCATCAACGAGAGAGAATAATAATACAATATATGTATTATTAATATTATTATTCATATATGTATATACAATTTAATTGTAATTCAATTTACTGAAGTAACAAATTCACATTGCATTCGATTGTAATCCAACAGCATAATATTATTTTTGGACATTCGGAACAATGGATTAACTTGTAAAGTTTATATCAGTTGAAGTGGACTAAAATTATTCATTTTGTAAGCATTTTTCGGCTAAATGCGACAATTTGCAAGTTATTCGTTTCAACCACTCTTTAAAACCAATTTTCTTCACCCAAAAATTCGGAATAATAGATGGATGCTTCTGAATGATTTCAATTGGTAATAATGGTGTATTACGCAATCAGGGAGCCGGTTAGAATTAGAGTGGCCGTTACAATTAGGGTGCCGGTTACAATTATAGTGCCGGTTACAACTCGGATGCCGGTTACAACTCGGATGCCGGTTACAAGTATAGTGCTGCTTATAATTAGGGTGCCAGTTACAATTATAGTACTGCGTACAATTAGGGTAAGAGTTACAATTATAGTTCCAGTTACAATATTAGGGTGCCAGTTACAATTATAGTGCTGTTTACAATTAGAGTGAGAGTTACAATTATAGTTCCAGTTACAATATAAGGGTGCCTATTATAATTATAGTGCTGCTTACAATTAGGGTGATAGTTACAATTACAATTATAGTGCTGGTTACAATTAGGGTGAGAGTTACAATTATAGTTCCAGTTACAATATAAGGGTGCCTATTACAATTATAGTGCTGGTTACAATTAGGATGAGAGTTACAATTATAGTTCCAGTTATAATATTAGGATGCCAGTTAAAAATAGGGTGCCGGTTACAGTTAGGGTGCCGATTACACATGGTAATTGTCTTACTCTTTATCAGACTAAAGGTGTATAGTTATATACCAAAATAAATGCCAGTCTACAACTAAACCCATTTACCTAGATCAAACAAACAGTTAACCAATTCCTGTGAATTCTTTATCACGTTCTCGTCACGCTGCTAGATAAAATAGATCTGTCTGTGCACGACGTTAACATCGTGACAGGTCAGAAAAAAGTTGTGTCTAAACACGTGTTTATAAAGATTTATTTAAGAGTTTATTTCTTACCTACCTTTGTTGGTGACTTAGGTTTAACATTGGTTTCTTGTTTGTTGTCTCCTATATTTTTCCTACATTAATGTGATCATTAATGTCTTGTTAACAAACAAGACTATTTTGCAGCCATTTTGGCACCCTAATTGCGTAACCACTATTACTATCAATTTAAATAATATTGCTAATCCATTGCTATTATATATGTTAGAAAAAGGTTTACCCTCAACAATTGACATAACACAATGAATATTGCCGAGTTGTCAAAATAAAACTCATATAATATTTTGTGTTATACAATAGGGATGTATCCAAGGTATGAAAATCAAAAAAAAAAAAAATCAGTCCGTCTTATAGATAATAAAAAAAAATAAGACCCGTATTTTTTATTTTGTCGAAATTACCAAAAAGTACTGAGATATTGCGCAATAAAGTTACGGAGTGGGGCTAATTACGTGGTATACTTTGTGCCACGGCGTGACGTCATGCGACATTTCAAATCAATATATCTTCCTAAGTTTTTTATTTTAAAGAAATAAAAAATACGTGTTCAATATTTTTTATAAATCTATCTCATGGACATTAATTTATTTTTTAGGATACAACTCAATTACTCTCCTGACCTTTACTATATTTCTGTCTTGGGGATATTAGGCTATATTTCATTAACCGCGATAGAATTTCTGTTATTTCTATAACAATAAATATTAAAACAGTTCTCTTTTTGTATTCATCATCATCATCATCTCAGCGTTAAACTCAGTCACATCGAAACCTTTTTCAGCTTTGGAGTCTGGGGTTCGCTTTATCAGTCTAACTACTGATTTTGGCTAAACGTCGATATTTTCCGTAAAGCGACTACCGTCTGACCTCCTTTAACCCTAAGGCAATATCGAAGCATTGCGGTTAGACCAATTGTTGGACTTTTGCGTGCTGCAACAACCCGTAAAAACAGCCATTAGGTGTTCGTATGGCAACCGGGACCAACGGCTTAACGTGCTTTCCGAGGCACGACCGACCAGACCACTGCAAATATTCATATTCATGCATACAAATATGCGCAGCGCCAGTTTTCTTTATTACTGTGTCTGAGGTAAGATATATTTTTACTCGTAATCATCAGGCATATTTTAATTACCTACTATGGGCGTTTTGTGATTGAGAAGTGTTGGTTATAGCACAATAGGAAAACGTATTTCACTTTAAATACGATAATAATATTTATGTATGAACAAGTTAGTCACACTAGCGAATCACACACTTTAGGTACACAACTCAACGATCCGGAACGCGGAACAATTTCTAGCAGATGTTGTTCGTTCGATGTCCAATGTTTCGATGATTCAACAAGCTTTACCTACACCGCTCTTGTTCAGAGGACAGCACATCACGCTACTACGATCTATCATTCTTTTTATTCAATTTTCAACCTTATCGCTAAAGTATTAAGGATCAAGATTGATTGAGAAAATTTTGACATTTTAGGTAGCTTGATCTGCTGTCGTCCGTACGTACCATCTACCCCCATGAACTCAGGCGGCGTTGAAGGTCAGTCGAACGAATGATTGTCTGAATGTCATCATCATCAAAGAAAATACCAAAAGAACTACAATACACCAGATACACAAAAAACAAAAACATACATCAGATAATACAAAAAGAGAAAATATCAATAAAACGTGTAAAGTCCGTTTCAGAAATTTGCAGAAAGTGTGCTTCACGCTGTCTCAAAAAGTCCAATTCCGCAGCATTTCATATTATTACTTTTGTTATTGAAAGTTGGCATAGCGAGTTTAATCAAGAACTGTAATTTTTTACATAGGTACCAGTGTAACCTGGCTATGGTGTGTCATTTTTTTTTACAAAGAATTACATTCGCTTGTGTTTACATTTACTTTCACTTTTTTTTAATAATTATAAACTAGCGCTTGACCACAATCCCGCCTAATGGTAAGCAGTAATGCGATTGTTGTTGGTAAAGCGCGCTAGTTTATTAAGAGCCTATCCACTCAGAAAAACTGAGCAAATAGGAAGGAAGACGGCAGTTGAGCGAGGTGATGCATTGTTAAACCCAACAGCACGACCAACGATGCTGCGCCAAAGGGAGATTGATCTGAAGACCCTCCACGACCAAACTCCCAACACAACAACATTAGGCGCATCGTACCCGGCACACATCGCAATACAACTGCTCCGACCCGTCCTCCGTACGGCTTCACCAGACATCATGCCGGAACACGACAAATCGCTTGGCGGTAAGGCTTTGTCTGGTGGGTGGTAACTTCTGCCGGCGGCCGATGTTATGGCCTACCACCGCGAAGACCACTTGACAAGGAATAAAGAATAAAACTAATTATATAGTCAACTCATCTCGCATAATATTTTCTAGCGGCCGCAGTTGACTACAGATCCGTTGTGGTGTCATGACCATCATTCTATCTGAAAGACTTCTTCTGGCCAAAATGTCACCACATAGATCGAATCTATGCCTCTCTTATCCAGCGGCGAGTTTCCACCTTTACGTTATTGACACCACAACGATCCGACTGAAGCGTTTCGCCTCGTCTATTATACCGCGTACATCGAGGGACTGGAACAATTTGCCAGCGTTTCCGTTGGAATACAATTTAAGCGTCTTCAAGGCTAAAGTGAATGAGCTCTTAATAAACTAGCGTGCTTTACCATCATCAATTGCATCACTGCTTACCATAAGGCACAATGGCGATTAAGCACTAGTTTGTAATTTATATTTAAAAAAAAACTGTTCTTGGAAATACCAGTATTGTATCGTAAAAAGGCACCTGAACATGGCGTGGCGGACAAGAGCACAATGCAAACTATTAACCCATGATATAATCTTGCCAATCTGCATCCCCTTATTACAGGACGTAAGTTTCTTGCTTGTAGTCAATAATACAATTGAAATAACAATGAGTTGCACCGTCCAAAAGTTCTTGATGTTTCGACAACCTAACTTTTGTTGTTGCCCACGGCCACAGCAGCCAATTAAATCTCAACGTGTTAATCAGGCTGCGGGCCTGTATTTTCTTTTGTTCGATAAACCGAAAGAGTTACTTCTTGTTTATCATGACTTGACTGAAATATTCCTTCGTAGCATAAGGAACAACTTCCCCGTTCCATTTTTATGGTAATCATAACTATAATCATTAATTATTTGCAATATGTATTGGAGTAATTTGGTTTGGTGTAGATAGCTATATGCGTAGGGTAAAAAATATGGAAAAAATATTGACCTGTAAAACTATTCAAACTTAGTTGCAAAAATTAAATCACACAAATCATAATATAACATTTAACGTAATTAACGCACACCCTCTAAGATCTCAATTAGAATATTATGTTATAATCGTAATACATACACTGAATTTTTAATTTAACATGTTAATTATTAAATTAGATATACCAATTCTTGGTAAGCGAAGACCTTGATGTCCTTGGAATAGGGTTTATTTATTTTTATTTTGTATTGAATGATTTTGTATGAATACAAGTAAAACTGCGATTTTATAAGTCTGTACAAACAAAAGGGTTAATATGAAAAAAAAATTTTAGGTTAAAAAATTACCTATATTAAAAATTATATAAACTGATTCAGTAAACGATTCTGAACAAACTATTTTCATTGAAATTTTAAAAAAGATTACACAATACGACACTATGCTATATAGTGTTTCTGAAAAATACCTCCCCAAAAGCCATAAAGCCGAGTTTTATTCTCGAAATCGGTAAGATTGAAAGGAGTCCGAGATTAAACCGGCCACTTCTAATAATGTTTTTACTTTTGTAGCGACTCGACGGATTCCAAGACTTTTATGGAGATACTATTCATTTAAAAGCTTTTCCCTTTTCCAACGGCGGATAATAAGAAATAATTTTTATTTTTTATCGCGGACACTTTTGTCGTGCATGTCCTTTTACATTGTTCTCCCAAGTACCTACACTTTCATAATGAATGATATCACCAAATAGTTTATAAAAATTTTGTGATTTAAAAAATTGACCGTGAAATGAGCGAGTAGCTTCATCCTACTGCCAGACCCTTTGTTTTTTGAATGGGAAATCAACAAATTACCACTGCTCTGAGTGAAGCGGAAGGACATGTCAGACTTTAATGACTTAAACCCACCCGTATTTCTTCACTTTCCTGTGCGCAACCAAACCGCAACCCTGACCCAGGAGGCATCGGTCTTCGAGGACCCCGTCACGATGTGCTGACATCTCCTTGAGGCGCGCGTGAAACACAACGCGCTGTCGACTCGGGCCTGGCCCTTACCGGGCGGCGAACTGCCTACTGCTTTACCGTCCGCAAGCCCGCGCCTGGTGGCCGGGAATTCGATGTTGTCTCCCGACCAGGGCGTCTCCTGCGGCGGCTAGATGGCTGAGGCCGCTGGGATTCACACTCCCTTGCTCGCTCTGCCTCCTCCCTTGCTAGCTTGCTTCGCAGAAGGAGGAGACGGCCTGCCATGCACTCTCGCTCCTAACCATTGCCTGGAAAAGGGTCTGACGCGAGAGATCGCCGTCGATCGCCGCCACGAGGATACTGGCAGACTCTTGTGACAATTTGGAAGCTTAACCATATTCCTGGGAGTAAGTAGTGACGCAGTCGTTGATGGTAAAGCGCGCTACTTTATTAAAAGCCTATATACAGAAAATAAAAACTGAGTGAATAGGAAGGAAGGCGGCAGTTGAGCGGCGTGATACAATGTTAATAGGAGATTGTCTGGTGGGTGATAACTTCTTCCGATAGCCAATATTATAGCCTACCACCGAGAAATGAATAATGCAATAAATGCTTTGAGTTTGATTAAGATTGAAATTTTTGACAATTATACCGTAGTGAAACTGAAACGCTGATGTTGTTGCATCCATTGAAAAATCTGCTCTAAATCTCACAGTTTTTAATGTTTAGATGGACACCTACACAGCAAAAACAAAACGAACCAAAGGGCTAAATAATATGGTTTAAGCTAAACCAGGCTCTCCTAAATTAATTGACGGACATCACAAGTAGATAGTTAACAAAATTATCCATTTAATGCCTGCATCTTACTCGGCTTACTTTTATGTGCCGGCAGTAAAAACGAATCTGTTGAAATAAAGGACCGTGGGGACACAATACTTGTAGCATCAGCAATGTAACCGCTTTTTGGCAGAGTTTTACCGCCAAGATTCGGTATTGATTCAGTTGTTGAAACGATCGCTGATGTTCAAAATGTTTATGTCTAGGATCAAAGACTCTCTCCCTTTCCTCGTTGTTACTAGTCGCGGTATTTTTATCCATGGAAGCGACGATTTTCCCCCTTATTCATAAACTATGCTTAAAGTTAACTATTGATTCGCAATTCTTTAACCATACATTTTTGACCTTTTAACGTCACTTAACTTTAATCATATTTTATTCGCTAATCACTAGTTCACTTTAAGCAACGCTTATGAATAAGGGGGTTTGTCTTTATGCTAACTAAGTGGTAATCACGTTGTGAATCTGTGCATGACCACGAATAGCGTGAGCACATAATACATACACAGCACACACTTCCGACTTCATCATTGTCTCGAACGGAGCCGAGAGCTACGCGTAAACACACTGGACGCAATTGAGTGTAAACTGTATCACATGTAAAGTGGGTATCGCTTCCTAAGATAATAATTATGTGACACGTGTTTAACAACAGTTACTATGATAGAGGAAACAAATGAATAAAGTTGAAGTTGTGTCGAGAATGCCATGAGTTACCTTGTCACAGCGAATGGAACTAGAGAATTCGCGCGCATGTTGATTGAAACGTCAGTCGTACCACTGAAGAATCCCTCATGTCCTAGAGCCAAAAAATCTTCGAAAACATGTAATATCTACCAAAACTCACTGGGCCCGCGTTTACAACCCTCTCACTAAGAGGTCCCAGGAGTGGGAAAATTATACTCTGATTATATTATGTATGTATGCATGTAAGTTATGTATCGCTTATGAACGTGATGGGGGCCCCTGTGGTTAGATAGGGGGCCTTTTTGAAGCTTTACAGACAACAATATCGCTTAACGTCTATATCTTTTTAATAGCTTTAGCCTCACAATAGGTTAGTTGACTAAAAAACTAATTAGTCCGTCAGTCAGATTTCCAAAAAATACTAGACATGTATTTTTTATTTTTTCATATAAACAAAAAATTAAGACGATACAGTGCGTTGAAAACTCGTGTGACGTCACTGCACGCTACACTTTTTAGCGAGCAGTGACGTCACCAGCCACCACCTTTGATGCTTTTTATATTTGTCAATTTTTATTGATTTCATAAAACAATATATACGTATCCAATATTTTTCTATAATCAGAATGACGGACTAAACAGAATATTTTTTTTTACCCAGGAAACATCCCTATCGATGCGCGACCGTTTCCTGCAAAATGTCACCGTATATAAAATCCCTTAACCATTTTAATAATAACGCATAAACGTTAGTGCTATTTCATTATTTTATTAATTAAGTCTTTATTGATGCAATATCGAAATAGTCAGCCATTAATAAGGTTTACTACCAAGCGAATGGGGATTACTTGCTTTTCGTAATAAGCTTTGGTAAAAAGTATTGCCATAGCAATATAGGCTTTCATTATTGGTAAAGTGTGCGATAAATCGGCAGCAGGAAGTATTAAATTAATACGTATTTTGATAGTCGTAAAATCGTATTTAACTAGTGTTTCAATTGAGAACGCCATAAATTTAACTATACGAATAGTTAATTAAATTAAGTTATTATACATATTTATTCATTCATATAGAAAAATTAAAATTTGCAAGCTAAAACTATAATCATTATCAACCTATTTACCGTCCCACTTCTGGGCACAGGTCTCCTATCATACAGAGAAGGATTGAGCGTTTCAGACTTAAAGTCGCAAGTATCCTCAAGATCTTTTCATTCACATTATAATCAGTCATTGGTGTCCCATAGGTGTAGTAATGGTGGCCTAGTGGTTAAAACACCAGCCTCTCAAGTATGAGTGCGCGGGTTCGATTCTTCGATTCCAGGTCAGGCAAGTACCAATGTAACTTTTCTAAAGTTATATGTTCTTTCTAAGTAAAACTATAAAACAAAATTATTTCCTAACCTAACTAAAACTAAAATTTATAGCGTCGAAAAATTTATCCGCATCGCTGTCAACTGGAAATGTACATCCAAGAGACTGGCGGCATGGCCATATTGTATGACAATACTTATTCTCTGGCCACGGTAAAAGCCTGCTGTTCAATCTTGGGAATAGTCAAACAGTCATTTAGAAATTTTCAGTTAGGTTATTTTATTTCTACTTTAATATTTTGTGAGACAATATAGTATAAGAAGTTTATATTCTTTAATAATAAACAACTATTAAATAAAAAAGTAATTTCCTTGACTTAACCTGTGTATTGTAAAATGTTATAACCCCGTTTATGACACGCTTACTATCCAGAAACACAGCAAAGAAAGAATAAAAAAATATTTATTTTAACTCGTACAGGAAGATCATAAAAGTGTTCCTATCTCAGTATGATACTTAGACATTTAAAAACTATTTATTTATTTATTTTTATAATTATAAACTAGTGCTTGATTGCAATCCCGCCTGATGGCAAGTAGTGATGCAACCGTCGATGGTAAAGCGTGCTAGTTTATAAGAGCCTATTCACTCAAAAAAAAACTGAGTGAATAGAAAGGAAGACGGCAGTTGAGCGAGGTGGTGCAATGTTCAACCCAACAACACGACCAACGATGCTGAGCCAGAGGGAAGTTGATCTAGAGACGACCACGAAAAAAATCCCGACACAACAACATTTGACGCATCGTACCCGGTACTGACAAATATCAAAGGCATCAAATATCTGGAGTGGTGGCTGGTGACGTCACTGCTCGCTAAAAAGTGTAGCATGCAGTGACGTCACATGAGTTTTCAAGGCACTGTGTCGGCTTCGGTTTTTATTTAAATGAAAAAGAAAAATACGTGTCTAGTATTTTTTAGAAATCTGACTGACGGACTTATTAGTTTTTTTTAGTCAACTACCTTATTATGTTCGTACTGTCAGAGCCAAGCCAAGCAATATCTAATTGTTTCTCTATGATGAAAATAAACCTATTCTATTTTATCAATACTTAAGTAATAAGTTTACACTATTTTTAAATTTATTTTTATTTTCAATAATTATAAACTAGCAGCATCAGTGATGCAATCGTTGATGGTAAATCGCGCTAGTTTATTAAGAACCTATTCACTTAGATTGAGCGAATAGGAAGGAAGACGGCAGTTGAGCGAGGTGATGCAATGTTAAACTCAACAACACGACCAACGATGCTGCGCCAAAGGGAGATTGATCTGAAGACCCTCCACGACCAAACTCCCAACACGTTGACGGTAAAGCGCGCTAATTTATTAAGAGGCTATTCATTCAAAAAAACTGAGTGAACAGGAAGGAAGATGAGAGTTGAGGGTGCTAATGCAATGATAAATACAGAGGGAGATTGATCTAGACACTCTCCACGACAAAACTACCGACACAAAAACATTTGGCGCATCGTACCCGGCACACATCGCAACACAACTGCTCAGACCCGTCCTCCGTACGGCTTCACCAGACATCATGCCGGAACACGACAAATCGCTTGGCGGCAAGGCTTTGTCTGGTGGGTGGTAAATTCTGCCGGTGGCCGGTGTTATGGCCTACCACCAAGAATCTCAACTACGCTCCTTTCTCGGGTCTAATACAGTCAGATTCTAAGTTTGACCTATCTTATATTTCAAACCATTCTAGTTCACGTTCAGGGAACAGTGTAGTGTTAAGTACGTGCGCATTCCTTCGATTTGCAAAAGTGTTTGTACAGCCCTACTTACCAGAATAAATTATTTATCAACATCTCTCATCATTAATCCCAGTCGCAGCCAAAGCTTTTTTTCAGCTTTGCAGTCTGGGGTCCGCTTTACCAGTCTAACTACTGATTTTGGCTAAACTTCGATATTTTCCGTGAAGCGACTGCCGTCTGACCTCCACAACCCGAAGGTGATGTCGAAGCAGTTAGACCAATTGTTGGACTTTTGAAGGCTTCAACAACTCGTAATAACTGCCATTAGATGTTCGTATAGCAACAGGGACCAACGGCTTAACGTGCTTTCCGAGGCACGACCAGACCAGTGCAAATATTCATATTCATGCATACAAATATTTACACTACGCTGGGATCACACCCGCACCTCCTTGCCACGGACGTTTACGTCACGGAGGCTGTCGAATAAATAATTTATCATTATGCCCAAAGTATTGAGATATCACTGAGTAAGCTTTAATTAAAACTAGATCTCTTTTTGGACGCTTAACTTTATCTTGTTTGAAGGATAAAGTCCTTTCGTGATAAGATAGAGTGAACTGTCATTGGAGTCAATCCTTAACATCAGGGGCCCTAGTCCACTATTATAATAGTGTCAGAATGGTCCATCTGTGATCTCATAATAATCGATTTTCGTAATCTACTAACAAAATAGGGTCATTATGATTTTCAAGTAGTCAATCACTACACTCCATATTAATAAATGTTCATATTGAGTAGTAGTTTTTAGAAAATCATTTCTACTAACAAGTTTTATAATAATGACAATACGGCAATGTCATTATATAGTCATTCCATTACGAGAAGACTGACCGATAATTGATCGATCATTATGAATTTAGCAGAATACGAATTTTAGCATAATAACAACGGGTTTATTTGAACAATCGTTTCAATAATATATTTTGAGTACTGTTTCTAAGTATATAAATCTAAAGTTATATTTTTGTCTGTTGCAGGTAAACACCGAACTTGTTAAATACTTGTGATTCAAAGGGTAAGAAATAGATATAAAACTTATTTCAGGTATAATTATCTTGATCAACGTTGATTTATGAGAAACGAAATGAGAAAATCCTTCGAAGATTACTCATGTTTATGTATAGTTTTGACTACTACTAGACAATATATTTATGAAAATCTTTTATATGCTCATAAAAATACAAAATTGTTTAATAAATACAGTGATGTCCATAATATAAATACTAGGAATAGGCACAAATTTATTGTACCTACAATAAGCTCAAATCCATCATTAAACGTAAGTTGTGTCAGAAAGAATTTTATAGTGATTAATTTGTCGATGATTCGGATTGTCGATGGATGTCGTGATTAATTTTTTTTTGATTGTCGGTCTCCGTGGCGCAGCGGTCAACACGCCTGCCTGCGACGTAGAGGCCCCGGGTTCGATCCCCGGCCAGGTCATGATGGAAAACGATCTTTTCCTGATTGGCCTGGGACTTGGATGTTTATCTATATATGTATTTATTATAAAATATAGTATCGTTGAATCGTTACGGAATCACATCGCTGACAGGGGTATTCAGCACTAGTGCAGCTACACAGGAGCTAAACTTAGCATTCGGGAACACTGTTGGAGCTGCTGAAACTTGGACAAAACTATCTTTGCATTGTGTAGATTCAATTTCTTAGTATTGTATAATTGCATGGCACACGTGTGAGCACAATGTACTTGCTGTAAAGCATCTATTTGTTGGGTTAGTCTTTTTTGTTGTTGTTTTTTTTTTGTGTGTTTTCCACAATAGACGCTCTTAGCATACAATATATTTCTGCATCGTTCTCACACGATTGATTTCAAAAAGATTGATGTAATCAAATGACGTGTTGGTCTCCGTGGCGCAGCGGTCAACACGCCTGCCTGCGACGTGGAGGCCCCGGGTTCGATCCCCGGCCAGGTCATATTGGAAAACGATCTTTTCCTGATTGGCATGGGGCTTGTATGTTTATCTATATATGTATTTATTATAAAATATAGTATCGTCGAGTTAGTATCCCATAACACAAGTCTCGAACTTACTTTGGGGCTAGCTCAATCTGTGTGATTTATCCGTATCTATCTATTTATTTATTAAGCTATTGCATAGCTTCTATCGCGGGCCTTGAGCGCGGGGACCGAATCCAGAAATTCCGTAACGAAAAAACCTCACGCTCCCCACTCCGACGGGCACGGAGGTGTGGCTTGAAGGCCGTACATCGTCTAACGTCTTTTCAGTTCGGCAGTCTTCGGCACGGTATGTTTGTGTGCGTGCGACTACATCTTTTGAAAACAATTTATAGATTTTCAAAAAGAGCATGCATATTGCAGGGCGCGAACTCAGTTCTACACACTTGCCATGTTACTGATAGTCGCGATGTGCTAAACTTGCGAATAATTTTCTCTCTGAAATAGGTCTTCTATAGAGATATGTCATAGACGTCATCGACGTTGTCATGGTTACCTTAAAAACTTTTCATATAATTAATTATTAAGTACTTTTATTCAAATTAATTTAGTAGTGTTTTTATAAAATAGCTTTTTTTTTCAACGGAAAAGCTAAGATGAATGTCACGCTAATTTTTCATTGGACTTTTAAATTATTTATAGTGTTGTTTACTAAATAAAAGCGCGTGATTTTATAGAGTAAAAAGTGCTCACGCGGCCGTTTTTTTCAACTGTGATTGGCGATATCCGCCATTATTGTAAAATATTTTTTTAAACAATTTCTATAATTTGTTACACGTGTTATTGGCAAAATTATTTTAAATACCAATACAAATGAATTTTGAAATAATCTTTTTTTCCCACGAATTAATTCCAACTTTAAAATAAATTTAAATGCGGTCCAATCATGCGCGTTCTGATTGTCTTGTAAATTGGTGTCAATCTTACTGGTGGCAATTGCCGTAAATCTAATAATTATAATTAATAATTATAATTGCATAAATTGATACAAAATGCTATGCAATAGCTTTACCGCGGCAGTCCCCGAGTGCCACACGTCTTTTTTTTTATTTAAATATTTGTATCAATAGCTTGATAATTTAAAATAGTGTCCATGGACTTTCTTGCCCGTTCTTCTCCATGAGTACCTACTCTTTGGAATGGGCGACTAGCTTCACCTTACTGACTGACCGACCTTCTGACAATTCAAAAGTGCCTGTAACTGGTTTATTTCATATAAATGCTTTGATTTGATTTGATTTATCACCACTGAGTCTTTTCGAGACAGGTAAATGCAAAAAGTTTCAAAAGAAAATTGTAATATTTTGTTCCTACGTTCTGTATTCCCCATCACATCTTCCAAAAAGTTATATAAGCCCAGCACCACAAAAATCTCCAACATACCAAAGGACAAAACTGTCAAAACGCATACCAGCTAAGGCTGTAAGTTCGGCGGGAATGCATGCGCTATACCGGCCCGCTAAGCTTCACGGCCCACTAGGCCACGCTTTGATTTTCCACATGACAGCGACCGCTTCAAATAAACCACACCAGACAGAGATGGCTATATAGCCTGTTTTATTAGGCCGATACTTTATGATTGGAATATGTATGGTAGGCCGAATTTTATGATACTCCGTAAGTGGTGTATGTGGAACGAAATTGGCTGTTAGTAAAATGTGGCGGAAATATTTCGGAGTCTGGATGTTGGAAAAGGTTTGTACAAAGTGTTGTTAGGTTTCAGGATACATATCAATACAGAAGGGATATGATATGATATTTTCGATTATCGAAAAAAGAGAAAAACATTTAAAAAAAACACATACCAATTTAGCTACACAAACAGCCAGACCAGGAACAAGTAGTAAAAAAAAAATATTTGTAAGGTAATACAAATATTTGTTCCATGTGAGAAACAAAACCATGATTAGCAGCGCAGCGCAAGTAATCGTTTCGTCAATGTACGGAAGACAGCGGTCAAGCTACCCGAAACTGTCAAACATTCGCAATCAACCTTGAGCCTTAATACTTTACAGATAAAGTTGAAAATTTAATACAGAAATCTGATAGAATATAGTATCTTGATGTGCTGCCGTCTGTACGTAAACAACGCTATGGTCATAAATGAACGCGCAAAAGCATCAGCATTCTATAAGAGCAACTTAACTTCATAAACTATACTATTTTAATCTATTTTATTTATTTATGTACACACAATAAAATACATAAAGATACGACAAAATTAAGATCTGATTACAAAGGTGCTGTTTATTTTTTTTAAATAATTTTAAACTAGCTTGACCGCAATCCCGCCTGGTGGTAAGCAGTGATGCGATCGTTGATGGTAAAGCGCGCTAGTTTATTAAGAACCTATTCACTCAGATTGAGCGAATAGGAAGGAAGCCGGCAGTTGAGCGAGAATGTTAAACCTAACAATACGACCAACGATGCTGAGCCAAAGGGAGATTGATCTGAAGATCCTCCAAGACAAAACTCCCAACACAACAACATTTGGTGCATCATACCCGGCACACATCGCAACACAACTGCTCAGACCCGTCCTCCGTACGGCTTCACCAGACATCATGCCGGAACACGTCAAATCGCTTGGCGGCAAGGCTTTTTCTGGTGGGTGGTAACTTTGCCGGCGGCCGGTGTTATGGCCTACCACCGAAAACAACATTTCTTCCAGCCTACCTGCGAAAGGAGAAGTAAAACAGAAATGTAGACAATAGTGTGTAAGAACAAGAAGGAAATAAAATATGAATATGACAATTATCAAAGTAATAATAATAAATATACCTAAACATATAAACTATAAGTAATTACATAAGTAGGTATACTTAAATAAATACATAATACTAATTTTAAGTTCAGTGCACCTTTTTTTCTATTTCAATAAAAAAAAGTACAAAAGATAAAATATTTGTGTAGTTCTGTCAAATTTAGATACTTCATTCATTACGTCCATTTACGTCAGTTGCGGACTAATTTGACAGGACTAAACTAACATTCATCTTCTGTCCACTTCTTATTGAAATACATAGGATAATATGCACCTAACTTAAATTTAGATTAGTTTGCGAACAAGGGAATAGGGTGAAATGTCAAATCATTGTTGAACTTAATAAGTTTGTAGCAAAAAGAGGTATCGAATAGTAAATAACCGTTTGAATTATAGATTCGCAGGAAGACCAACAACAGTGCACTGCTTTAAACTAACTAAAATCATTTCTACCTTTCTATATGACTAATTTTTTCAAACTATCCGGTTAGGAAGGTCCAACTTCGAGAAAGAGGTCAATCGTCGAATCCAACTCGGCTGGGCTGCTTTCGGGAAGCTACGTAGAATCTTCTCGTCCGAAATACCGCAGTGTCTCAAGACAAAAGTCTTCGACCAGTGTGTGTTGCCAGTGATGACTTATGGAATTGAGACGTGGTCGCTAACAATGGGCCTTATAAGAAGGCTCAAAGTCGCTCAAAGGGCAATGGAGAGGGCTATGCTTGGGGTTTCACTGCGCGATTGAATCAGGAATGAGGAGATCCGCAGAAGAACGACAGTAACCGACATAGCCCAAAGAATTGCAACACTGAAGTGGCAATGGGCTGGACACATTGCCCGTAGGACCGATGCCCGATGGGGCCGACGGGTTCTCGAGTGGCGACCACGCACCGGAAGACGTAGCGTGGGCAGACCCCCGACAAGGTGGACCGACGACCTGGTGAAGGTCGCGGGAAACCGCTGGATGCGGGAGGCGCAGGACCGGTCGTCGTGGAGAACCTTGGGGGAGGCCTATGTCCAGCAGTGGACGTCTTTCGGCTGAAATGATGATGATGAATGATGATAGCCGTCTTCTTCT
Organism: Sesamia inferens; assembly: GCA_037179545.1. Lineage (NCBI taxonomy): Eukaryota > Metazoa > Arthropoda > Insecta > Lepidoptera > Noctuidae > Sesamia > Sesamia inferens. Next base: position 30,931,891 of record CM073929.1, read on the forward strand.
CCTTCTTGCATGGCAAGAATAGTTGTTTACATTGTTTTTATTTGTTTTCTTTTCTCTTTTTTGATGAGCTGTTTATGCGGCTTGTGCTTTTTCGGGTCGCTCTTTTCCCGTATTCTTTTAAACTCATTCTTATAACTTCCATTACATATCATTAATATTCTTATTCACATTATTATTATTACAAAATAACTATGAAAAATAATTTACTTCTAATACAGCTTTATTTTTCACCTTTTATCAACTTATCCTATTTCTGCCGACGGCACAGTGCTTGGCTGTGTCGCCCTTATCCTGTTCCTTTCTATTGACTGTTTAGGCAGAACCGCTCCAGATACGGCCTGGAGTGTTTATCCGCCATGAGGTCGGCAATAGTTGTTTCCGTCAATATTCGTCCAGTACTTATTTCCAGGTCGTACCTGTCGCGGTTGTGCCTCGGACACTATTCCCCTTATTCATAAACGCTGCTTAAAGTTAACTAGTGATTAGCGATTTTTTAAACATACATTTTAGACGCTTGCAGGTCACTTAACTTTAAAAATCGATTATGAATAAACCCCTTAAACACTGTGGTGTTTATTCATAAAGGATGATTTAAGTTAAGTGACGTTAAAAGGTCAAAAATGTATGGCTAAAGAATCGCTAATCAATCGTTAACTTTAAGCAGTTTTTATGAATAAGGGGGTATATGACTAATATGGTCATACTTACGTGCAATATACCAGTGATTTTCTAAGCACCCTTTGTGAAGGGCAGCACCCATATCTTCAGGGTTTATGCTCCAGGCGTATCCAGTAGGTAATATACATCTTAAATACACGTAATTTGTGGAACGTATTAGGGAGCTACTAAAAGGTAACGACGTTATATAGGTATAGCGGTACCTACAAACATCACATGTGAACAACGCGTCATACTGACGTCACACGAATTCTAACTAGCATTTACAACATGTAAATTAACTAACGCACTTCCTGAAAATAAATAGTTTGTTCAGAATCGTTTACTGAATTGGTTTGAATCGATTTCAATATAGGTAATTTTTTTATACTAAAAATAATTAAAATTACTGAAATTATTGTCATATTAACCCTGTTATTTGTACAGACTTTTAAAATCGCAGTTTTACTTGCATTCATACATAATTAATCAGTCAATACAAAATAAAGAAAGAATACCTTATTCCAAGAACGTTAAGGCCTTCGTTCCCCAAGAATTGGTCTAACTAATTTAATACAACTTACCAACATCAACCGTTGGACGACTGCCCGCCAGATACAACACCTGCATGGTCGGAGAATCCTTCCTTTTCGATGGAGGAAGAGTGAACTTTGCAAACTGTTTCTCATACCTAGGTATAGGTATAAACCAGTTGTGTATTCCAAAACACTGGGTGTGAAGTCTTAAGTAAATGTTGGCTACGTGCCAGAAGATAATCAGATAATTCAGACAGCACTGAAACATTAGCGGAAGTGAAGTTTTAATTCAGTATCACGGCAAAAATAGCTACACTGTGGACAAGTTGATGGACCTTAATAAGCTTTGGGCTGGCAGACATGTGCAAGCTCATCTTCATGCCACCAATTGCGCAATGACTGAGCGCTCGACTGCTGCGCTGCGTGTCATGAGTTCGATTCTCGTACGGAACAAATATTTGTATGACCTAGAGGTAGTAGTTTCGGGTCTGTCTGACCCACGATACAGGAGTTAATTCGCAGAGTGGGGCGGTGTTATTGTAAAAATAATATTATTTAAGTGCATTGTTGTTATTTTTTTAAGCATTAGTTTATTAGTTAAAAAATAATTATAAACTAATGGAGTCTATTCAGTCTAGTGTTGAAAACACTTAAATTGTAGTCAGACGGAAACACCATCGCCGCTTGCAAATTGTTCCAGTCCCTGGATGTAGGTGGTAAAACCGACGAGGCAAAACCGTTCGTCCGGCTCGTAGTGGTGTCAACAACGTAAGGGTGTATACTAGCCGTACGGACGTCCGATGATGGAACGATTATTGTATACTAGAATATAATCTCTATTAATATTATTATACACGCTGTAATTTTAATGGTTGTTTTCCCGCGGCAGAACAATTTGCTTTAAGGAGTACTTTAGATGAATAGAGTAAAAGACAAAAATATAAATATTCGTGTTATAAAATAATAATTAAAAAAAAAAATCTTCAACCCGAAAAAGTTAGAAAAGTTACTTTCGCTACCTACAAATTGTAGGTACTACTCGGAATGGGCATGAAACTGCCTCAATGGAAAGCAATGCATTTAATGTTCAATCCATAATAAGCTCCCGCGCGCAGTGATAGGGCATAAAACAGCTTGTAGACAACAATCCGAAAATTCAACGCCATGCCGACAAAAGAAAAAAATGTTTGTACGCGCCCCAGTACAGCACGTACATTTACCGCAATCAGTCACGGCTTATACAACAAGAGATCTCCGACCACACTCCACAGCAAAACTAAGGAACTTACCTTAAGACACAGTGTGCTCCGTCGTGGGGCGAAATACCGGAGAGTCAGCGTGCGCGCGCCGACTTACAATGCCGTCCGGATGGCTTCCAAAACACCGATTGTCCAATACCAGCAGACACATTAAAATTCCTCCAGGAGGACAACCAAAGCTCACCAACGTAAAAACCGTTATTTAGCAGCGTCAATCCACGCCCGACAAACAATCAACAATGAAACCACGTTTCAGATTCGAATTCAACTCAATTTAAAGGCGGCACTGTTACGGTTTATAATTCAAGTAAATACTTCAAACACACGGGCAACAAACGCGAAAACTGTCCAAAACCGCGGCCCGGGAGTATTTCCCGAAAATCAATCGTCAAGACGCACCCCACGCGCGCGATGATTTTTCCAAGACCTCTAGAAACGGTCTGTCGAAACGTTGTGTTATCGTGCGTCACCATAGATTATAATACATTACGCTCGGTCACGCCATCTATCAAACTCGACTAACTAACAATCGGACTCGACCGATAAACGAGCGTAAACAATGTTCAAACCAAAAAAATCTGTCATGTGCGTTAATAAGGTATAAAATAACTTAAATGTACCAATACAAAAAAATACTATACAAAAAACTACCCTGCAAAGGCGTTGCCGCTTTATAAATGTTCAAAGTAAAATAAGCTCTCGACTCTAGTGATACGACATAAAATAGTCTGCGCGCAAAAATTACAAACAATTATCTTAGATTATAATTTTATTTTCGTGTTCAGTAAATTGCAGCTAAAAAGTATTTATGAAAATCGTAAACCTGTAAAAGTATGAATGGATAATAGTTGAAGCACGCGAGTCAATGGCCCCGCGCCATTCAGCTGTAGATTATCAGAAGTTTACTATTGGTTCGTGCTCACTTTCGAGTTTTTTTTATCACTATGTTAACCGTTTCGCTGCTGGAAAGCAATCTTTAAAATTCCACGCTGTATAATAGATGCTAAGAGTGGAATAAGAGAGAGAGAGAGAGAGAGAGAATCGGAGTGCTGTTCTTTAATTAATTTCTGTCAGTTCGGGTCAGATTCTGATAAAATATTTTGCAAAAATGTTAATAAACTTTTCCTGCTGACTGTACTATATGCATGATCACCTATAATGTTCCCCACTAGTGGGACACAAGCGTTCCCTCTGCGAGGGGGAATGAATAATCTAAACGCGGGCCAATGCAGGTGCGAGTGACATATATCTTCGAATATCACATGTCATATGGTTTTAAGACATGCTGGTTTCCTTACGATGTTTTCCTTCGCCGTTTTGAGAGCAGTAGTGATGAAATAGTTTACACAAAGTAAAGTAACTATTATAACGGGACCATGTCCAGCAGTGGACATCCATAGGTTGAAGAAGAAGAAGAAAGCAACTGTTAGGATTCGAACTCACGACTTACAAACTCTTAAATCACGACCATTACCACCGGGCTGCTACTGCCCATGGTTCGCTATACATTGCAGAGAAAAAACTAGGTAGATGCACAATCTAGGCAGCTTAAAAGTCCTATGTATAACATAGTTACATCTATAAGTACCCATAAAGTGCAAATGGAATAGCTTAATGAGTATTAAACTCATAGGTATCTAAGAGGTTTCTAGCACCAGAGGATTTAATCTCAGCATTAACTTGCCACCCACATACTAGCCGGCTGTATTTCTGTAGGTACGCAGAAAGAGAATGGCCCACGTTTTATCGCTTCATAGTAAAACTCAGCGTGTATCCGAATTAGGAAATGTACGTTCACATGATCGCATTTGCGATAAGAGTTATAAAACTCTATACAACGAGCCGCTGCAATGGCGACATTAATTTAAGACACGATTAAGATTAGTGGATATTAATCATACAAATGATAGCAGTGACCTAGTGGTATCGCCTGAGACTTACCAAGCCTCAAAGTCGTAGGTTCGAACCCCATCAGGCGCTTTACTGTGTAAATTATTTTAAAAAGTGCTCCATTTAGTAGGAAAAAGTAATACAATCCCGCGGAGGTACAGCTCCCTACGCTAAGATGTCGTTAAGTCGCCAAAACTTAGGGTTAAAACTGAGGACTATGTCTGTGACCTAAATAATGAGTCCTGGTGTAGAGGAATATGATCGGAACTTTATTTCATAGTACTGTAATGTGTATTAGCACTGTGTTCTAACAATGGGAACATTATAAACTTAATATTTAATCACACAAATTATAGCAACATAAAATAATTCGTAATTTGAAAACTACTGCCTGCGCAGCTCGCCTAAATAGGACTCTCTCTTTCTCTTTTTTCAATTCGCCTATTCTTTTTTTTTTATTTATTCGTTTTAATATCATAAATGCAATTTTATGAACCATGACCCCGGAAAACGATCTTTGCATTATATTTATTTAAGAAAGATTGCCTTAAGATCCTATATTAGAAAATTGAGAATAAATAATAACGTTTAGTGAAATTAAAACCCTACTATAATCCTTCTACTAATATTTTAAAAGTGAAAGTCTTTAAGGAATAACTATGAATGTATTTGAAATAAATTTTACAACGAGTATAAATGTAAAGGAGAGGTTTTTATCGGGATGTTCTCGCGAGATCGAACTTATGCGGGAACTACAGAACTGATAAAAGTAAAACCGTGTGCAGCTGATAGGTATGTTCATTAAATAAATTGTGTTTTGAACACGATCCGTTGATTTAACACACAAAATCAACGTGTAAATGTCGTGTTAAGTGCGCACAATTGCTACTTAACAACGTGTAAATCAGCCTTTATTATATTACTCTCCATTGTTCATTGAGTTTGAATTATCCTAATGTCAGTTACGTCAACTGTCATCGAGTATCGAGCCATCGACGGTTAGCTTGAACTATCAGTACATTAATACATACAGTGCAAGAACGGCAAACTTAGTGGGCTGAAACCTAAATATCCGTTTTCTTCCCTTCGGGGGGAAAACGGTTCTATTTAGGTGTTCGAGTCTAAGCTCGACCCACTGTGTGTGTGTGTTTATATTCTGCCAGCGATAGCTAGACGTACTGTGTAAAATTAGGGAAAGGATTCATCAAGAGATCAAAGAAAATTTATGTAAATCAACAAGATTATAATAATAAAACGAAAACAAGGACTTCTTGATTAATTATACCTTAAAATACTGATTGAATCGTATCAAAAGACTTGCTTAAATTATTTATACATACATTACTTGGTTTAACAGAGATTACTTTAAAATAAAATTTAGAACAGTATCTTTGGACCGCCAATTTCCACGTCTGATAACCTCATTAAAGTCCAGATTTCTGTTAATCCAATTATGTGAATTGACAACAGCTCTACAGCTTCCAGGTGATGCATTAATCTGAGAGTATCTAAGCAATGTCCGGATCCAACCCGCTATAACACTTCGAGAAGCTTCTTTTACTTTTCCTCTAGTAGAAATAAATAAGCTTGTAAGGCTACTTCGCCTCGGTGTGCTCAGGGAGATAAGTATTGAAATCCAGAACACAGCATTTAATTTACCATCGTCGGTTTTGCTTATTTGCCATCCCGATTGCCTAAATCTCGAACAGTCGGTTTTTGAGCCAAATTTTGGCCAGATATAATGTGTTCATAATAAGTTTCAAATGAACCAAAATGTTAGGAAAGGGTAGCGTAGTTACACTGCAAACGCGTAAAGTTCAAGTGGGTAATCTCACAGTGGGTCGAGCTACGGCTGAAACTTAAATATCAGTTTTCTTCCCTTCGGGGAGAAAACGATTTTCTTTTTATTTCCATCTTTTCTATGTTAAGATGAAAAGAACTACATTTTAACAAACCTTATTTACCATCGGCTCAACCAATTTTAACCTCAATTGCCTTGGTCGTATTACAAATGGTAGCTGCATAATAATAGTTGGCATTGTAACCATTTTTTTTTCATTAAGTGCCATGCTTATTATTCAGAATAAAAGTCCAAATTGGTTAAACGAAGCTTTTGGATTCTGAGGCCCGCTTTACCAGTCTAACTGCTGATTTTGGCTAAACTTCGATATTTAACTAACGAACTCTAAATAATGTTTATTTTAATATTTAATCTTATTCCGAATACTAACTAAAATTTTTTTTAAAGTTTGTTTGTTTGTTCCGGTTTCACGCCTAAACTATTGAACGGATGTGGATGAAATTTGGCACACATATGGTTTATACCAGGAATAACACATAGTAGACTTTCTATCTCACTATTCCTACGGGATCGAAACTTACGCGAGTGAAACCACGGGGCGCAGCTAATAGACAATAAATAGACTTCGATTCAAACTGGATTTCTGTTTCAAATTGGTATTGTAAACTTATTCTAGAATTAAATATATTATAATAATAATTAAATATATTAATATATTAACATTATTTTTGTTTATGTGAAACCTGAAACACGTGTCCAGTATTTTTAAGTAAAGAATCTATATACATAATTTAAAAAAAGTTATGAGCTTGTCTCAACAAAAATATGGTCAAAGCGTTTTGCGTGACCTCTGGCGTCAGTTGTTGCGCGGCGTAAAAGTACTATGATCTAACGTAAGCTGCTAACAGCCGTGTTGCACGCTCGGTAACACACTGCAACAATTTCTAAATGTATTTGGAAAAAATATAATATAGTGTAAAAATGATTGGAATCGATTCAGTTGCTTCATCATCATCATCAGTTTTTTTTATCGTCCCACTGCTGGGGACACGTCTCCTCTCATACACAGAAGAATTGCGCGTAATCACCACGCTTGTTCAATGCGGGTTGGCGATTTCAGATTTAAAGTCCAGGTTTCCTCAAGATGTTGTGTTTAATCAGTCATTAGTGTCCAAGATATACTTAGAAAGTACATATAACTTTACAATAGTTACATTGGTACTTGCCTGACTTGGAATCGAACCTGCACACTCATACTTGAGAGGCTGGTGTTTTAATCAATTGCTTATTCTGAACAAACTATATTCAGGTTTCACATAAATAAAAAATATCGTTGTATGTTGTGATTGATATTTTAATTCGACAATAAGATTACAAAGCTTGAAAGAATAATATAGTAAACTGTTGTAACAGTACAAAGTCAAAATAAGACCTGAGGATGAAGCCCATGACGTTTATGTAGATGATAAAATCAAAATCATTAAAAGCGACAGAGTAGAATTGACATTTTAATCTAATTAAGCGCTGTAAGCAATGTAATCTCTCTTAATTGCTGGTAATAAACATGTTACACTGCAGTATTAAGCGCTTTATTAATGCGCTTAATTTACAAACGACCGGCCGTGTTATATGGGCTGAGCGGCGGCGTATGTATGGAAGGTTTAGACCCTCTTTTCTATTTTGAGTTTATTAGTATTTATGATGCTCCTTTGGAGGACTTCTTCAAGGTTCAAATTAGTGAGCACATAATTTTAAGCACGTGAAAATAATTGACTTCGAAGTTTACAAAACAAATTTTTAATTTTTAATGCGTAATTTGCGTAATTTCAAAAACACAGCGCCATCTATCACCGAACTGGTATGAAGCTAACAATATTTTTGTTTTCCCTCGGGAATATCGATTTTTTGCGGTATAAAAAGCATCCTATTATTTAATCCAGACTTCTAACTTTACGTCCACAAAATTTGTGAAGTGAAAGTGGAACAAAGAAACAAACAAACCCACTTTCCGATTTATAATATTAATAAGGACATCTATATATTAATTTACATTTTTAAATGTTTCAATATAAAAATACATTAAAATCATATAAAAAAATAAAAAAGTCGTAGCCCACTGGTATCGGGTACCTCCTGACAATGCGAGCCGTGTCTAGAAGTACCGCTTTCTGAATCAAGCCCTTTCTCCAGCTGGCTAACGAGAGCCTCCTGAGGTGTTGGTCGAGGATTTTAGCTATTGAGCTATTGGCTGTTACGACTATTGGTACAATGATTGTTGAATCCACATCCCACATGTCTCGCGAGCCAAGTCAAGATACTTTGCTTACTTGATTTGTTTATCTTTTTTGGCTTTCACAAGGTTCTCATCATGTGGGATAATTATTGATGGCATAATGTAAGTAATTTTTCTTCTACTTCTTCTGCCACATGATGCAATAAGAACAACCACTCGCAATTATTCAACTTGAAGCTAACCACAGCGTTCGGTTCGTGGATGGGTAGCTGTCCATTCCATATCGGGATTCTTCAGTGACACCAAAAATACACTAATTCATTTGTCCCGACTATGTTTGTAATTCTTTGACCGTGGCTGTGGGTAATCAGAAATCTGACAATAAGTCTTACTTAGAAGTGTCATGCTACGCAAGAACATGGTTGTGCAAATCTGAGATGTATTCGCTCCATGTAAAATATTGGTATTGAGCAAAGGTCGGTTATACTAGAAGGCGACCTCAACATCAGAAAAGGCTAGACAGATTCGGGTGAAAGAAAGTAGAAGAAGAGATATGAAGGTCAGAAAATTCTAGTGATGTATTTTTTTTACTACAATGTAATTAATAAATTTACAGATATTTTCTCTATGATACACTGAGCACACACAACGACCTGCAGGGTAATTACGTAACACTCTGTCAGTAGCAATTGGTGTCATTATGACAGATCAACAACATTCATTGCGTTATTTACGTTGTTGATCTGACACATTTTCGAACATAGGAAGCAATGGAACAGTAATAAGCTTCAAAATTATTACAACCGATAGTAGAGTGCTGTACATTGTATACTCACAAGTAACAAAATATGTCAACACTTGGCTTCTTTCAGTTGAGATTTATTCGTGGAAGAAGGAATGAAACTACGTTGACATACGACACATTACACAAACCTACCGATTAGCGAAATATCCTAAAATATTTTTATATTCAAAAATAAGATCGGTTTTGAATAAAGCCATGTCATACTCGTGACTCTACATAATAGAACATTATTTATCACCGTTTTTGCTAACTGGTTCTATTCACTGTTTCAATAGAAACAGTGAGCAAAAATGGAAAATTAAAATGAATTAATATAAATTTGAATTTCCCATTTTCGACCCTCCTTTGTCGTTTCTTCCCAACATCATCTTTCTTCTGCCTTTTCAGTCATAAAATTGTCTTTTCAATCAAGCTTTATAGCAATTATATAATCACCTCGTACAATGACCTTTGTCAGTTCAGAGTTCTGATTACCGTTACCGGATTAAGCCTAAATTTATCACACTCAGGTATTTCTAAAAAGCAGTAAGCCTATTTTGGCTAGAAACGTTTTAATCTTTACCGAGATTATTTATTACAGAGAAAGACATTTAGAACTTTAGGCCGAACTGAGACAGACCTAACTTTGATTGATTTACTTAAAACTTCTTATAAATCAATCGTAATTAATAATAAGTGCTCCATTTCTTACATAAATGAAATGTCTTTGTTAATAAATGTGTGATGAATGAATTATTCAATTGTAATAAATCTCAAAGGTTCCCATCCAAGTTTTGGTTATGACGGTAATAAATCACAATACTGTAATTAATATGATTGAAATATTTTGTTTTACTTTTTGGCAAAAAGATCTAAGGCTCGCAGGATGCTTTAGAAACGACTACATGGTTTTAGAAACTTTATTGAATAGTGGATGCCGTAGCTGTGATCAAAGTCAAACACCACACAGTGTGACTTTGACTCGGGGAATTGAAATGAAACAAAGTGCACTCCACTACCTCACGGCCTGGGAATTGAAGAAAAATACAAAGTGTATGAGCTCCCTTCGATCAGGAAAGAAAAATAGTATTGAAACACACTCGATGAAACTTTTGAATAAAGCAGGATAGCTCGACGGAGTATCATTTTTATACCCTTGAGTCTCAATTATTGAAATCTTCGTACTAAGTTACTTTATTTTATAAAGATTTGGCTTTTGGTGACTGACTTGGTGTCAACGGATAATCCTGGTTCTAATTACGAAGGTCGTTTCCAATAAGATAATACTGATGAAGAAGTGTGTTTATGATAAAATTTTGATACAAATATAGGTGTGTTTTTATAATATTAAGGAATTTAAGGAACATCAAAGTTGTAAATTTGTATATTTAGTAGAAAATGATTGCATATTAAAATTCCATAATTTTAGTAATGAAATAAGATTTTATGTGGCTTGTGGACTTAATAGAAATTTACACGCTTGCTTGCAGCCGGAAAACAGTGACACTTAGGTTATAAGATCTTACATTTAACAAGACTATGTATTCTGGCATATAAACGTTTGATTTGATTTGAAAATATGTTAGTAAAGTTCTGAGTTTCTAAATTCTCTTTATCAATGAGTTTTTGACAACACCACCGAAAGCGGATAAGTGAGTACATTGCAAGTTGTTCAAAAACATCTAAGGACTTAATAAGCCAATTAAACTCACAAATGATATCCCTCTGTACTCACCTACTCAGCCAAAATAATCTTCCCTCATATTCTGAGTTCACCGAAATATTCTGTGAACTCATAAACATCGTTCCAGGGTCCCATATTTCCCCTGAGGGTGGCTGCGGGTATATTTTTTCACCGATTTACCCTGGAAGGTTATGGCCCACAAATCCGCTAGGGTCTGTCTGGGCGTGCAAATCTTCGGACCCTTACATTTTGCATGAGTTGCTACTGATCGGCTAATGGGTCGGTTTCGGGCTGTTTTGATGTTTAGATTTTTGGGCAATTCGATAAGTGGCTTCGGTTCGCGAGGGGTTTGACATTGACTTTGTTTGATACGTGATGAGCTTAGAGATTTTTTATCTTTGTACATTCAACTGTTTGATGTTTTTAGATAGATGAAATTTTCTTTCGTATGGTAACACACAAGGAGCTTTCGTGTACTGATAAAAATGTATACAAAAAATCTTAATGTTTGAAATTTTAATTCTGGATAATATACAGTCAGGAGCTTGGGATAGGTGAAACAGATAGGCATAAACTAGAATTAGACCTATTGTAACCTTTACAAAGCGAAGATAGAAATCCAAAGCCTTTTCCATATAAAGAGCAGAATAATATTATCCAAAGGATGCTTCTAAACAATCCGAATCCGGGTCTAAATGGGCTTAGAAAACCGACGTGAAAGAATTGTCCAAGCAAAGGTCGGTTTTATATTATGCAAATAATATTATTATGTCGGGTTAATCCATTTAAATCAGTGAGACTCGACAAATGCTGGCGCCGGAGTCAAATATGTTTTATCTTGTTTTTACAGCAACGAATAACAAGAGTTACACAGACACTGTACCTTCATTATGTTTTCAGTAATATAATATTTTTTGCAAAGCTTGGATTATGCTAAACTTTATTCGGCGACTTTTCCTGGTATAATTATGCTTTAATTTTATTAATGATAAAGTGCTGACATTTTTATTATTGCTGTTTATTCCACATATGAACTTAATCTCTGTCAGTTTATACAATATGAGACTTTTTAGGAGAATTTTTCAACGTCTCATTGATTAAAAACAAAAGGATTGATTATTCTTACTTGTAAAGCTACTGTTAGTTAGCAATTTAATGTAGTCTTTAATGTAAATGGTTATTTGGCTTATTTAATGTAAATAAACAAAAAAAAAACATTTTGTTCATTAAGAAACCTTTAAATAGACTGTTTTTTTTGAGCCCAGAATAAAGATATTTTTAATATGATTTAAACATTTTATATTTATGTGTCTTTTATTTTATCAAGCCATCGTAAAGTCTATGCTACACAGTAGCACATTTACCATTTGCCGTCACAAAATTCCTTAGTACCGTCGGCGTCGCGCCTGTCAGCACAATGATCGTTTTGTGTGAGAAGAATAAATAAATAACTTTAAAAGCGCGTATCTTCTTCATGTTTCCACCATATTTTTGTTAAGTAACTTTTTCAATATAAGTAGATATTAAGTAATGAATTTTTGATTGATAAAAGGTTTAAAGGTTAAAATTTCCCCATCTCCGGTCTACCATTGGAACCGAACGATGCGTTTCGCCTCGTCTTTTATACCGCGTATATCGAGGGACTAGAACAATTTGCCAGCGGCGGTGTTTGGACCACAATTTAAGTGTCTTCAAGGCTAAAGTAAATAGGCTCTTTATAAACTAGCGCGCTACCATCAAGGATTGCATCACTGCTTACCTTCAGGCGGGATTGCGGTAAAGCATTAGTTTATCTATAATTAATGCCACTTTCTTTGTAATTTTGTATCTTTGTAGTTTAGGCTTTGTTGTGACTAATTAGTAGATGGTTTATGTGAAGTTTGAACAGTTCAGTCGAGCGGTTCGTCATTTATCACGTTTTTGTAACAAATGAATTCCATGAACGGTGGATCATCATCTCATCTATAATATAGTAATTTTATAATCCACCAAAGCTATGTAATGGCATCTGATTGGCAGTGAAAAACTTATTACCAAATTTAATTGACGCTACGATTTTATCTAGTAAATCATAATATCATTTAATTTTATCGAGAAGTTTGTTGATACCGCGTTTCCCTATGATCCCAACTGATATGCCATTTGAGTTCAAGCGATTGCAATGTCCTGTGCGTTTATCGTTTGCTATGTCCATCGACAAAGCCCAACTTTATGTTGCCTATTCGAGAGTCGGTACCCCCACTCGTTTATTTATACACACTAGAAATGGAAAAACAAAGAATATCTAAATGTGTTGGATTACGTTTTAAAATTACTAGCAATTAAAAAAAGTTATTTTTTGTCTGAATAAATAATTTTGATGATCCAATAAATTCGTTTTTATTATTTCACTTTATACGTAGCGAAGCACGTATCGCGCCGCTAGTAATTTATAAAAATAGATACAATATTGATGTAAAACCATTTATAGGTCAAAAGCTTAACTATATCGTTGTCTGAGGTATCTGCCAGGTGCGAGAGGGATGTGATATTATGATGAGAGGGCTCAGTGATTCGTCAAATTGTGATAACTATCACCCTTTAAGCAACGTGCAACTACCTCAGGTAATGTCGCAATTAATTAGCCGACCTATAAATGAAACTTAGGGTTATATACCCAAAGCGTAAGATCCTGTATGTCTGTCTGTCACCAGGATGTATCTCATGAACTGTAATAGCAAGACAGCTAGATATTTACGAATGATGTATTTCTGTTGCCGGTATAAAGGCAAAAGTTACAAAAATAACTTTTTTTTTATTGAAAATGGTACGGAACCCTTTTTGCGCGAGACTGACTCACACTTGACAGAATGTTTGTTATGACGTTAACTATAAATAGACCAAAATGGAAGGAAATAAAGACCTTCCGTAATCTGCGGCGGGAAACTTAGGTAAATATGGAAACATTTTTGTTGGGAAAAAATATTCCAATATAAGACGTTGTTGTGGAGTGCGGCGAGGAGGTTCCTGGGTTCGAGATTGCATAAAAATAACAACATTTTCTGCTTCCCTAACTAAGTTGGGGTTGGCTTCCAGTCTGACCGGATGCAACAGGACGTTACTTTACATGGAGGAAATATCTGACCTCCTGCTATCTGATCTCTACAACCCAGTAACTAGGTATTGTATTCTAAGCTAAATTTATTGTATTGATGGGTACCCCCTTGGTCAGATTTTGGGGCTTCTGACGACCCGCACATACATACATAACATAATCAATCTATGATATTCCCACTGTTGGGATACAGGCCTTCTCTCGGCGAAAGAAAGTGGGCCGTAATCTACCACGCTGGCCCAATGTGGGTGGGTAGATGTCACATGTATTAGATATTTTTTGGCTCTAGGACATGCCGGTTTCCTCATGACGTTTTCCTTCACCGTTTTGAGATCAGTGGTGATAAAATAATTTACACAACGTGAAACGCCTGACGGGTTTCGAACCAACGACTTACAAGCTGTTACAAGTCGCAAGCTAGCGAGTCATGGCCGCGAACTTTTAACGGACTCGAATTTTTTGACCGCAATCCCGCCTGATGGTAAGCAGTGATGCGATCGTTGATGGTAAAGCGCGCTAGTTTATTAAGAGCCAATTCACTCAGAAAAACTGAGCGAATAGGAAGGAAGACAGCAGTTGAGCGAGGTGATGCAATGTTAAACCCAACAACACGACCAACGATGCTGCGCCAAAGGGAGATTGATCTGAAGACCCTCCACGACCAAACTCCCAACACAACAACATTAGGCGCATCGTACCCGGCACACGTCGCAACACAACTGCTCAGACCCGAGATTACTTTTAAGTATTTAAAGTAACCCCCGGGGGGATAGGGAATCTGCCAGTGAACTGTGAAGATGTGCACCTTCTCGAGATCTGGTCTGGTGGTCTACGATCTCCGCATCTGAAGGTTGGAGGTAAATGGTTTGCCGCTTTGGCATCTTGGTCAGAGAGCTATACTCCAAAGGCAACATTCTATCGCATATTTGTTTATAGTTTCTAATATATTGTTATCCTAAATACAGTCCACTTGAATCTTGTTTAAAATTTTTCGTGGCAGGCAAGTTACCGCCATATATTTTTATAAGGGTGATCTAGTGCAACAACCCCTATCGACTGTCAAAGGTATACGAATGACAGTTGATACCAATGATAACTTGCTTTTCGAGGACGAAGGGGTCTTGGTGTTTAAAGATGGTCACCCATCTATGTACCAGCCGCGGCAAACAAAACTTAACCTGTGGTGCTATTATTACTTAGCTACAGTTCCCTGCGTAACAGACATAGTACCTTACATAACACATCAACTCCGTAGGTAAACTTGTCAGATTTAGTGGTTCCAATTAGGAGAAACTTGGCGCTCTATCTGTATCAAGTCCCAATCAGTTTGCGATATCTAACAAGTTCGGCTGTCCACAATGGTGGCACGAATTAGTTGATTTCTATTGTTATCAATTTGTTAAACCGTCACTTGTTTTAAACTTATGAAGGTCAGGGATTACTGGCCAAGTATAATTGAGTAGCATAATCTAATATATAAAATTCTCGTGTCACGGTGTTTGAACTTAAACTCCTCCGAAACGGCTCGACCGATTTTGATGAAATTTTTTGTGCTTATCCGGTATCTATGAGAATCGGCCAACATCTATTTTTCATCCCCCTAAATGTTAGGGGTAGTCCAACCCTAAATTTTTATTTTTTATTTTTTAGACAAAATTTTTAATTTCTATGTTTTTATGATACAACATACAAAAATACATACAATCCCCAATTTTCACCCTTCTACGATCAACCCTTATTTTTTAATAGGCATTTTAGTAATTTAATCTATTATTTATATGGCAAAACAGCATTTGCCGGGGCAGCTAGTCAGTCTATAATATTTCCACTGCGGGGAAGAAGTGGGCTGTAATACACTACGTGGGCCCAGTGGTGGTTGCTGGATGATATAAGTCTTGAAATTTTTCGTTTCCGGGACATTGGTGTTTCCTTCAATAGTTTCCAGTAACGTTTTGAGAGCAATTGTTTTTTTTTTTTGTTTTTAATAATTATAAACTATCGCTTGACCGCAATCCCGCCTGATGGTAAGCAGTGATGCGATCATTGATGGTAAACCGCGCTAGTTTATTAAGAGTGAATAGGTCACTTAGAAAAACTGAGCGAATAGGAAGGAAGACGGCAGTTGAGCGAGGTGATGCAATGTTAAACCCAACAACACGACCAACGATGCTGCGCCAAAGGGAGATTGATCTGAAGACCCTCCACGACCAAACTCCCAACACAACAACATTAGGCGCATCGTACCCGGCACACATCGCAACACAACTGCTCAGACCCGTCCTCCATACGGCTTCACCAGACATCATGCCGGAACACGACAAATCGCTTGGCGGCAAGACTTTGTCTGGTGGGTGGTAACTTCTGCCGGCGGTCGATGTTGTGGCCTACCACCGAGGATTCTGCTAGTCTTGTGGAGAAGTCTGGTGTTTCTAGTAAAAAGTACAGTTAGTAGTTAGTATAGTTCTTAATTGGTAAGTCTTCCACCCAATAGAAATAAAAAATCAATCACTTGAGCGACTTTTTTTTTAGTGTGGCACTATTTATGACTTTGTGCCAATGTAAACCTGATCGACTTAAATTTCAATTACTAAGTTAAATATCAGTTTGAACTCCATTCGAATAAAAAAGATGTAATTGTACCGCTCCGAAACTTGGTAACAGGACAAAGATTGAAATTTCCGGGTCACGGCGTCCGTGCGCGGGTAACGCTTACGGCCCGGTGAGCCGGCTAAGTTCTGACCACTGTTGATATCATACGCTGAAGGGCGAGCAGAGTACGTAGTTGTATCTACAATATGTGTTTGGTATGTTTAGTGCAAGGAGAGTGGGCGGGGAATGTTTGATTATCACCGTGTTTATTCCTAGGTAATAACTAAAAAACTTATTTATGAAAAAAAAAGTATGTGCAGGTATATACTTTCAGCTCGTGGGTTGCAGCTGAAAATCAGCGTCAGATGGCATATCTTGTGTTGTCATCTGACATTATGCTGAGCTGAGGCCCTTTTGGCATTATAAGTTAAGTTTTATATTTTTATAGTTTTAAGTGCATTTCTTTTGCTGTAATGTCAATATACGCATTTTTCATTCTTTCTTTTTTCTTGATCCCATATTTTTTTTATTAAAATAGTTGCATTAATACCCATTGGCACATTAAAAAAAAAACATTGCCCCACATTAGGAATTTCCCCTGTGTCGTCGTAGGTGCATTTACAAACATTTAATCTCCTGCAGGCCATAAAAATATTTGTTAAGTTTGGGAATCGAACAGTAGGCCACTGAGCCAGCTGTGTCCTCAAATTAAAGATGAAAATTGTTTTAGTTTTTCCTAACTGTGCTAAGATCGACTTCTAGTCTGACTGGATGCTGAAGCTGATTACCATTTTACATTACATGAAGCAACAGCTTTTCACAACTAAAAAGTTTTCACAACGATAATGAAAAATTATGTATAATGTTTACTCTGTGGGTAACATGATTGCAAAAAAGTACTACTGTTTAAGGAAGCAAAATAACTCTTTTTAATAGAATAAAGCGTTGAGTTCGGGACAGCAAAATCAAAAGTCATTTATTCAAATTAGGCTGAGAATCAGTACATTTTGAAAGACAATGTTACATAAGACAGTCCCCCAAAACGCCCACCTATCGACACTTTCTAGTACTTTCGCTGGAAAGAAGAAGTCGCTCCAAGAATATCCAAAATATGATCGCTAGTAGGCTCGATTGATATAGATACCTGTATTACCGATTATGATTACCTATTAATCACTGCAATATCATCTCCCACGGGATGAAAACAAATTAAATATTAAATTTTTTTGAGAAACGAAACTAACAAAAGTGAGTCCATGTTACTTGAATAAAAAAAAAATTGTTATTGTTATTATAAAACAATTACTCGTGCTCATTGAAGGAAAGGAATTATTTTTTAATAAAAAAAAACACCATTAACTTTCCACATTTATATATACAATGAAGAAAATATAGGGAGAAAATTCATAAATATACCACTCTATCGTGGGAAATGGTCCAGAATAAAGATAAGTACGTTTCCAAATATAAAAATTCTTTTGGTTGAAAATTAAATTGATAAATGTTTTTTATTATCTTCCACGCGAGAGCCCAGCTTTATGTAAAAAGGGGCTTGTTATTTCAAAGTAAAACTCTTCCAAGTGCCAATAAAAAAATTCCATCTTTCTGGTCTTAAAATAGCCCTTCTTCAAATCTCATGGAGCTCATTCGCTTAGCCACAAACAACTACTTAGTAAGACCTTTTGAAAGTTTCCGGTGAAAATGCTCGTAAACTATTTAGTAATGTTATACCGATATTTCTATGTATGGGAGGAGACCTGTGCCCAGCAGTGGGTCAATAAAAGGTTGATGATGATATCGATATTTCTATGTTCAACAGAAGAAATAACATTTTGAACAGACATCAATTTTTAAATGTTATAAATTAATGCCTGACTGTAATCCCACCTGGTAGTAATGTATAGTGCACTAGTTATTATGAGCCTATACACTCTAGCCTTTTTTATGGGAAAGCACCATATAACTTCTCCCGTTCTGGGTAGAGCGGAAGGGCGTGTCAGACTTTTACTGACTTAAACACACCTCTGTTCTTTCATTTGCCTGAGCACCAGAGTCCACGGATTCTCTTTCGAACTTCCCGCGTCCCTGGTGAAAGGGAGAGGGCTATGATCGGGGTTTCACTGCGTGATCACATCATAAACGAGGAGATCATCCATCAGGCAGTTGTCTGCCAGACATAACACTCGTCTGATTGGAGTAGCTGTGTTTTTCAACGGAGGATGAGTAAACTTATACCTTGTTACTAAAACCACTATAATTAATTTAGGGTTGAAATGATCAGAATGCACTGATGAGCAGTATCTTTCAAAATGATTCTGATTTTGATTTTGATAGTGTATTACAGAATTGGGGTGGCGGTCTGCCGCAATGACGCCTTTATGAATGAAATTCACTTGATTGTTTTGTGAACGCATATGTCATCTGTTATGTTCGGTATGTACAATAATAAATGCAGATTCAAGATTTATAATCAATAGCACTTTGTTTAATCAAAATCCCGAAGATCCCATAATTATATGCTTGACAGATAAACATCATCTTTATTTAAATGGCATATAAGTTGATTTTAGACTGAATAGGACTATTGAAAAAAGATGAAAATTGCTAGGAGCTGCGATTATGTCGCAATAATATTGTAGCTGATCTGGCTCAAGATGTGTAAGACCAATTTGATGTTCTAACCTACATTATTTAGCGTATAAATTCTGTGACATTTTGCAATCGGATTGTAACTTTTTTTGCTGAATAGGAGAGATCATATTTCTTACTCGTCGATGTCGTAAAAATCGATCCAGTGCTATCAGAAAACCACAGCATTTCCTGTTAGTTAAGTTATTCTTGTCAGCTGTTTTAGGAATATATTTTTTTCACTCAAATGGTAAAACTAAAATCGCCAATACGATTCCAATTTAGATTAGAATTTATCTGGCTAAAAGTCACGGTATCATCCATGCTAGGCTTAAAACATTGAATGAAAATATCCTCCGGAACAAAAAAATCAAATATAGTGACCCGTCCAGATCACAGAACTAACTCTTTTTGGACTTTCAATTTAATTTATTGAAATATAAATAAATAGACTTCTAAATCCATTGCACATTCTCTTCTTATCGTAACTTTACTGTTCTTTTCCATAAATACAGCCTTACTAGGAAAACTGACTTCAATATTATCCCCTGTAGACTAAGGAGACAGCAGTAAGAGTTTATTACTGTACACGGAACCGTAAAACAAGGCACACGAAGACTTCTAACAACATAATGCTAACGTTAATTACTACAGAATACACAGTAGGTACTCTCTGTATAATAAGAACAGATTTCAAGAGGGAAACGTGTTTTAATATTTCCCATGAGGACAGGCAGAAACTATAGATCGTCTGCTTACTATACTCTTACATATTCATTAAATCATCCCCACAAACTTTTGCGTTCACATCTCTGCAGTCGCACCTCTTACACGATAAAACGTGATTATATTCAACTACGCATCTCTACGCTCAGATTATTTCCTGCCTACTCTTACTTTCAACGCACTCCACGTCGTCCCCTAAAATTCTAATTAACTTGTTATATAGGTTAAAAAAAGTCGTGGTGGCCTAGTGGTAAAAACACCAGCCTCTCAAGTATGAGTGCGCAGGTTCGATTTCAGGTCAGGCAAGTACCAATGTAACTTTTCTAATATTATATATACTTTCTAAGTATATCTTGGACACCAATGACTGAAGGTGAAGGAAAACATCTTGAGGAAACCTAGACTTTATAAGTCTGAAATCGCCAACCCGCATTGAGCAAGCGTGGCGATTACGCTCAATCCTTCTCTATATGAGAGTAGACCTGTGCCCAGCAGTGGGAGGATAAAAAGGTTGTTGATGATGATGATGATAGTTTAATATATGGGTGAATGGTGATATACGAGTTTGCGATGTTTAAAAAAATTATTGAAGTCGCAAACAGTGACACGATTTTTTTACTATATTTGCTCCCTATGGAATAAAAGCCTTGGGGCAGGCCTTTGTCCAGCAGTGGACATTTCCCCATCTCCGTTCCACCATCGGACGACCCGTCGTACGGCGAGTTTCCACCCTTATGTTGTTGACACCTCTACGATCCGGACGAAGCGTTTCGCCTCCTCCTTTATACCGCGTACATCGAGGGACTGGAACAATCTGCCGGCGGCGGTGTTTCCGTCGGACTACAATTTGAGTGTCTTCAAGGCTAGAGTGAATAGGCTCTTAATAAACTAGTGCGCTTTACCATCAACGATTGCGTCACTGCTTACCATCAGGCGGGATTGCGGTCAAGCGCTGGTTTATATTCTAATAAAAAAAAAAAAAGAATCAAATTTGCAAAAACATATGTCAATAATCTTTTAGAAACTAAATCGACTCAAGTCAACTTTGACTAGATTTTTTTTTTATTTCTAATTATTTTTAACCCTTTTCATCTACCAAAATAGAGTTAAAAAAGTAATAATATCCCCGTTAAGCCTAACTAACGATTTTACCAGATCCTAGAATTCGAAATATCTCTGAACTAATAAGAAAATCCCACCAAAACAACAAAATAGGAAACTTGGATACAAATCATGATTTCAACAACTCTACAAACTAAATCCAAACTTGATACAAGCTAAGTTTCCTCTTCCACTTCGAAAAACGAACCGACCCCTCAGGACTTGGCAACAAAGACTAAACCACACAAGGTACTGTTCAGAACTAGTTAAAGCTTACCTTTCCGATTGAGCAGTTAGTTTGGATACGAGGTTATTAAAGTACTTTTGATATGCGCTCGAAAGTTTTCGTATGTGCCAAATAATAATATGTTACGTGCCCTGTTGGGGACAGTTGTGGTTGTATTAGTAACGGAATGGTCACTTGAATACTGGGCCTAAATAGTTTGAATGTAAGGGAAAATTTAGGTTGATTGAACCTTGTCTAAAGCCCTATTTTGGTCTTGCTTGTTCAGTCCCTGATTTTTACTCATGAAGCGACGCGCGTTCGCGTGTCTTATTGACGTGGCTCGCTGAGATATGGCAAATAGTTTAATGTTAATGTTAATTGCATCGCATGCCTACTATTATATAAAAACAACTTTTTCTAACTGAACTGAAGCTGTGCTACTGTACAGTTTGTTCCGCCGCTTCTTCTTCCCAGAGAAAGCACTAGAAGTGGTTATGGGTGGGCGTTTGGAGGGACGGTTTTATGTAATTTTTGACGTGATAACGTCTATTAAATCGGTATGCTGGGAGTCATTCGCAAAAACTGCGTAACGGCCGAATCTGACGCTACACGGAGTCCACGCCTACTAAAACTAACCTTAGCCTTGTAGCTTTAGAGTGCAATATTATTTACCTAAAAGCACGGTTGTAAACAATTAGTAGCAGTTTTTCGCATACATGATTAAAGCATTGATAGCCGAGTGGTGAAACGCTCGGATTAATATCGACTCACTCAAGAGGTGCCGCGGATCGATTCCTGACGGCAACGGACGTTTTTTATCCATTTTAATTTTTTTTATCGTTTTTTTTCCTTTTTTTTTTCTTTTTCCTTTTTTTTTCTTTTTTTTATTTTTTTATAGAGTTTTATAAGAAGCCACAATTATTTAAATAAATATGTAGAATTAATTAAGAAATAAAGAAATTGTTATAAACATAAAAAAAAAATTAAAAAGGATAAAAAACGTCCGATGCCGTCAGGAATCGATCCGCGGCACCTCTTGAGTGAGTCGAAACTAATCCGAGCGTTTCACCACTCAGCTATCAATGCTTTAATGCATGCGAAAAACTGCTACTAATTGCCAATGTCTTAAAAAAATTTTTGCACTGAGTAGCAGGTAGTCTTCTAATGAATAAATGATTTGACTTGCGGGTCAGCCATAAAGATCCGTAATTTCTAGCAAAATTATTTAACAGTCACAATTATTTGTAGACTTTTTTTTAGTAATTGTAATAGTTTTATTGTTATGTTTTCCACTTTAAAACACTGTAAATCACTGCCGACACTGTAGTTTAGTAACATCCATATATAACTAGTCCATATTTAAAGCAAATCGTCTCATTGTAGGTAATGTAGTTCAACACAATTCTCAAAGTTTAATTACCACACATCTAATGATCTTTGGCGATTTATAACACTCACACACCACTATTAAACTATAAACTTGCCGATTTTATTCTGTAATAAGGTATAGACTCGATATTTTATTTTTAATTAAATTTTATTTACAGAGCTAATAACAATTAAACTTCGCTATATGTTACTTTCTAATGCATATACAATATTAATTTTATTGTAACTATAAACTTCTGTATGAAGATGAATGAATGTATGTTCATATGTATGTGCAATCATATGCTTATTGTATTTAGTGTGCAAGTGCACATTACTCATAATAATTAATTTATGTATAACTTCAGAAGCAGAAAATTTAAACAAACTATTAAATAAAAATATAAATGTTATACATTACTTTATTTTAAATAATTTCATTGCACCCAGAAACAATTACCATGTAATAGACGTTATCACGTTCAAATATCGGCAGTAGACGGAGTTCTACAGACAGCCAATTTTTACTTTCGGAACGTGCTGATTCTCAGCCTAATTTGAATTAATGACACGCTTTGAATATGTTCGTGAACATAAGTAGCGTTAGTACATAACACACACACACCCATACTCACGATTTCGCTGACTGAACCGAGATCTCCTGCGTATGTCTAAGCAGACACATCTCTACAGTGTGTCTGCAGAGATGTTCCCGTTCGGGTCCGAGTATTTGTTCAATTGCTAACCACAAATATAATACGTGTCACTGTATGAAATATACATAACGGGGAAAGTCAGGAAGGCGTCACATGTCTTCTCATCCATATGAGCACCCAACATGGGCGGTATTTCGAGAAAACGTTGAACAATAACTATAGTGTGATGTTCGAATCTTATTTAACTGTACAGACATTAAGATCACTTTAATATTAAGGGAAACAATGATAATGTCAGATTGAAACAAATAAGAGCCACTGGGTTTGAGTATGACCAACACACTCGATCGAAGCTTGAGCACAGAATAATGCCCGCGCAAACGGCGCTCGCTATGTCAAAAGTAACTCCAGTCGGTGTTACCATTCGCTCCATGTTACCCGCTCTTAATAAAAAAAATCGTAATTTACACCGACCGATTAATCGACTTCAAAAAAATAGTAGATTAATTTACGGACAATTGATACTGATACGATGAAACAGATCACAATATTCAAAAATAACCAGTCACGTGCCGTTATACATAAATACTTACTAAGAAAGAAAGAAAAAATATTAATTGTGACACGTACAGGACGTCCAGGTAAATCTCAAAACTAAACTAAGTAGACACAATAGTATAAAAACAAATTATAAATGAAAAAATAACAATAAACAGAGTCCCGAGACAGAAAGACTCATATCTCTGCATAATGCTTCGAAATTTAAAATTTAATGTCGCAGCGCTGGTATTCTTACTTATCATCTACCTACCCTCGTCTTTCCCAAATTTGTTGGGGCCAACTTCTAGACTTACAAGATATCACTAATTACCAGTATTTTACTACTTATCACACAAAGAAATTTTTTTTACTATAACTCGTACATATACAAAGTTATTTTATCTTTAAAAGAATTCTGAACAAACTATGTTCAGTAAACATTGTTCAGAATAAGCAACTGAATTGATTCCAATCATTTTAACACCACGTTATATTTTTTTCCAAATATTAAAATACATTTAGAAATTATTTCAGTGTGGTTATTAAGCGCGCAACACAGCTGACAGGGACCCAGCGCCGCGCCGCGGCGAGTAGTGCGTTGATCACATTTTTGTTGGGATTACCAAGTAAGATGATAAGCTCATAACTTTGTGGTTTTACATGATATCTTTTTGAAATTTTGTATATAGATTCTTTACTTTAAAATACTGGTCTCGTGTTTCAGGATTCTCATAAACAAAAAATAACATTGTATTAATACCTACTATGCTCGTATATACTGAGCATTTTATTGGCGCCTGAAGTTTAAATATTGCGCCAAAATCTTGGGCCAAAACTATTTTTTCCGATACAAATTGCTTCACAAGCCTTGATACATTTTTAATGACATAAGGATTTGGGTATCCAACCAGTGGCTAGCGGACCATTCTAAATGGTGAAAAGATGGTCAATAAGCTGAAAAAGAAAGTGCTTTGGTTTTGTTAGACCCAAGAATTTCGCTAAAAAGCTACATAGAAATCCGGGTTATTTGAGGTTCCATTCATCACTGCTATGTAATTTTTCCGGTTTCATTGCTTTGCGACTCTCGTTTAATTATGAAAATTATGGTGTGCTCAGTAACAAGCGGCAACATGTCTTCACCAATTGAAGTTTGACTTTAATATTATACTTTGCGTAATCGTCAACCCGCATTGAGCAAGCGTGGTGATTACGCTCAATCCTTCTTTATATGAGAGGAGATCTGTGCCCAGCAGTGGGACGATAAAAGGTTGATGATGATGATGACGCTTATAGTTTGTATAAAACACAGAGATGCTAATGTTGAATATTTAAATCGTTAGCTCAATCTGTGAATAATATCTATCATATCTAAATACTTTCAGCGCCTTGCGGTTTCACAAACATTAGTGTTGATTCCGTTAAAATATCCGGCTATTTGTGTGAGCACGATGTACTTGCTGTAAAGCATCTATTCGTTGGGCTAGTCTTTTTTTATTGATTTCTAAATTGTTGTTATTTAATTTTATTTGGGTTTTCCATAATGGAATTTTAAAAATTTCCATATTTCTGCATCGTTCTGACACGGTTGATTTCAACATGAATGATGTAATTCAAATATTTGTATCAATAGCTTGATAATTTAAAAGAATGTCCATGGAGTTTCTTGCCCGTTCTTTTCCATAGGTACCTACTCTTTGGAATGGGCGACTAGCTTCACCTTACTGACTAACCGACCTTCTGACAATTTAAAAGTGCCTGTAACTGATTTATTTGAAATAAATGCTTTGATTTTGATTTTTAAGGATACGATTAATTCTAGGTATAAAAGTATGGTGGAATGCGCCTTAGCTAAAAGATTTAAGATTTAAAGTTACTGAAAAACTACCCTAGCAAACCTAATCATATTTACATATATGAAATTACCCTGGAAGCTTTCCTAACCTTATTATATAATAATCACTAAAATTGGCCCGGTGATCACGGAGAAATCGCTGAACACACACAAAAAGAAATCATTGAGTCGAATTTAGACCTTCCTCCTTTTTGAAGTCGGTTAAAGCGAATCTCATTTGTTTTTACACTGAATAAATGTTTAAAGATACATACATACACCAATACGCTCACACGACAACCCCAAACGCTCACTTTAATCTTTCTACCTGAACTATAAACCTTCAAAGAAAGCCGCCAAATCAGATTATTATCCACACACCGAAAACTTTGCCCATTCACCTTACCTTCGAACTCCATTATGGGATCCACGTATTGGGATTTAGAAGGTAAACCAGCAAAGAAAGTAGCTTAAGATACATGTGGAGGTAAGGTCTTAGATCCAATAATTTGCAAAGTAGATTAGAAGATATCCTATTTCATCTGGAAATCTAGACACAGTGACTTTGAAAGTTAGAGCTGATACTTTGTCGGGCAGTGGGGTGTAAAATGGAATCGTAAAACTATTCTTCAAGTATTTTTAGGTACGAAAACAAAAAAGCCACCAAGAAAAATACATGAACATTATGGAAATTGACTTTATAAACAATATCTACCTATTCTACATCAGTAACAGATATGAGTTTTTAGAATGGGGGAATAAAACAGACGTGTTATTGCCTCTTACTGTATTATTTATCTCACAAACCGCTACGTTCCGGACGAAGCGTTTTGCCATGTTTTTTTATACCGCGTACACCAAACGACTGGAACAGCTGTCTGCAGCTGTCTTCTCGTCCGATTATAATTTCAGTGTCATCAAGGCTACAGTGAATAGGTTAAGTAGTAAGGAAGTGTATACATGATGTATATTCGTGAATACAATGTATGATAAATACACATGCAAACACACACCTCCGGCTCCACTCGTATCTCAGACGGAGCCTAAAGGTTTTGCGCTTACACAGACATTCACAGCGCACTTGGTAACCACAAGTAAAGCGCGCGTTTAGGTAAAGAAAAATGTGTTAAAACATGGTAACATTATCATCATCAGCAGCCTCTTCTCGTCCACTGCTGGACATAGGCCTCCTCCATGGCACTCCAACAAGCTCGATCCTGAGCAGTGCTCCGCCAGCCACTACAAACCAGCCAAACATGGTATACTTATACAATATGTTAAGAGAACCCGGTCCGACCCATAGGGATAATAAAGGTTAGGTAAACACATGACCAAATAAAATATGAAATTTTACATAATCATCATAGTAACAATACTAATGAATTTTGAAATGATCTTTTTTTCCGCGAATTAGGTAATTCCAACTTACCCAAAATTTGGTATTTTTTTAAAAAGTGACAAACCATTTTTGACGATATTATTATGAGCGATGCGATCGCGTCCCGCGTGCCCTGCCCCTTACCGATACCTAACAATACCTTCACGGATCGGACAGGGTTTTCTTTATATATCGTATAACATTATATTTTCCAAGCTTTCGCAATTTTATGAAGTTTTATCTTTTCCCAAATATTATGCTGACAAACGAATCCTATATTCAAAGTTCCAGCAGCCAGTGTCAGTAACGTGATCCGCGAGTAAAGCCAGAGAACAAGTAGCAGAATTCTGTCGACCTTCGTCACGTGCGATATCAAACGAAGCGCTGCGTCTGAACCGCTGCGCTGTAAAGCGCTGAAATAAGTTGAAACTACTCAAGTTTAGGGTTCATATACACATTAGTAACGTGTTGTTAGAGAAGCGAGGGCTTCTGATCGCTTTGTAAAGTTTACTTGAATTAACTTTGAGCACGCGGAATCTTTTGGGTCGGAAGGTAAAATATTTGATTTAGGGGACGCGCTCAGGTGAACCGCGAAATTCAGATTTAATTACGTTTTTACCTATTTACAGGTTAGTGGCTGGTTGTGTTTTGATCAGAATCAGAATGTTTATTTGAAGACACAGGTAAAGAGGTTATACAGTGTGTGTGATGTTACAATATATAAAAAATATGATTCAAAATAATTATCATAAAAATGGATAGTACTCCTCCAGTTAGAATTGACTTCAAATTATAATTTCAGAGCAGTCGTGGCCTTGTGATATCGGCTTTTATTTACAAGTTACACGTCGTAGGTATGAACCCCATCAGGTTCTTTCATCATCATCTTTCAACCCAAAGACGTCCACTGCTGAAAATATTTCATCACCACTGCTCTCAAAACGATGAATGAAATACCGTGAGGAAAGCATGTTGTAGGTGCAAAAATAAAACATGTGATATTCTACCAACTTGTACTGGGTTTTGGGACCACTTCCTCTCACCGAGTGGAGGTCTGCGTCCCAGGAGTGTGAATATTATATGCTGATTATGGTTATGATAACTTCACCCAATTGAATGCCTATTTACTATTTTTGAACTGGTCTAATTTTGTGAGTTTAGAGAGTCGTGTTGATTGATTTTTGGGGTTTCGCACCCAAAGGGTAAAAACGTGAACTTATTACTAAGACTCCGCTATCTGTTTGTCTGTCTATCTGCACCTTATGTAGGTGGTGTAAGATTGCAGTTTTCAATCAATAGGCCATGTAATAAAAAATCTTTATACTATCTGAGATCAATCACTTATTTATTTAACCTTGTTAATATAGCTACTATGATAATAGTAACAAAAAAACTTATCTTCTAAATAATTAATAAAATAGGTAATTCTGCAATTTTGCACACCCTACGGTATAAAATTGCGCGTCGATAAGATTGCGCAACTATATTATACTCACACATCCCAAATAAAATTGTCGGAGCCATTGTAATCTGAACACTTTTCATCCCACCACTCCAGACTGGATTGCGTTCCATACATGTAGTATGGAACGCAATCCAGTCTTCTAAAATTGGCTCCTTATAGACTTCGTTGCACCCACCACATCTCTAAATCTTCCTATTGTTATTAGCCTTTGGTTTAGCTACTTTCTTCACCTTTTTTGGCCTTGATCCAAATTTCGTCTTGTTTTTCTCCTCATTTTCTTTCTCTAGTTGTCTTTTATATGCTTAACTGCCAATCACTTCTGATTTTTTGCGTTTTCGATTAGAATTCCTTTTTTGCGTAGATTTTGGCAACGGCATCAGGAGAGCCAACAGTTCTGAACTTAATTGAAGACTAGATTTCGAGTCTACAATTGCTGATGACTTCTTAAATACGGGTGCAGGTGCTATAAACGTTTCCGGAAGAGGTAAATTGACTAGTTGAGAGTTAGAAGATTTTTGCACAATATAGTTGTTGTAAATGAAATCTTGAAGTAGATTCTGCCATCCCTAAAGACGAAGCCACAGATCTTTTGCTTTCGCCATTATCAAATCGCCTACGAGCCTCTTTGACAGTCTCATCAGTACAATCATGGCGAGCTATTTTCTATTCCCTTCTCGACATTCTGAAAATTAAAATAGAAATATGTATAGAGATAAAAAAAAAACAAATGAACGTGTATAATTGCGTGCGCAGTCTTACATGCACCCAAACTGCGCAATTTTACATATTGTAATACCATTCTAAACTGCTGCCATCTTAATAAAAATGCAATGCAAACTAGTGGAAACATGAGCGATACTGCTGTAAGAAAATAATAGGAAATAACTCAAACAATATAGATTTTTAGAACAGCAAAGCATTCATTTCATCAAAAAATTTGATCAAAATTGAATAAAAACTTGTACTTACATATCTCTTTTGTTTTCCATTCATTCGAATTTTTTTGGGAGCACATATCACTTGCGGCCGGCAACAAAACACAACTAAAGCTAGGTATAAAGCACACGTCGTTGTCTTGCTGTGACGTATGCGCAATTTTATCGCCCGCGCTATCTTATACCACTCTACCCTAAGGCGAGAGGCGTCATTTACCACCCGGCACTGGTCCCACGTGGTAGATGCAGCGCTTTTTTCCCTTTTTTAGAAAAACGTTGCCCCACACTAGGAATATCTCCTGTATCGTGGGTGCGTTTACAAACATATAAACTCGCATACTCAAACAACCAATAATGAGGAGCCTATGTCCCATATACCTATAATTATGTATGATTAAATCAAATCGAATCATTTCATTTGTTAACACATAACTCATGAGAACAAAATTTTAACCTCTAAGAATATATAATAATTATTGTTTCTAATTAAAATAACAGATTCAAAAAAGAGGAACTACTTCTTATTGACTAAATGTCAAAATAATTAAAATGTCATAATATTGTATAGGTACCTAAATCATCAATATAAAATCAAGCATAATTTTTGTATGATGATTAATTTATTATAAGATGATAATTTTATAAGATGCAATACTTCGATATCGCCTTCGGGTTGTGGAGGTCAGACGGTAGTTAGACTAGTAAAGCGGACCCCAGACTCCAAAGATTAAAAAGCTTTGGATGTGACTGGGATTAATGCTGAGATGATGATGATAATTTTATAAGATGATTTTTACTTTGCATTAATTACTTATAATTATGACAAAATAAAAATAAATGTCCCTTGCTTACTTTGTCGACAGTTTAAATAGTTACTGCGAAACTGGAAGATTTCTCATTTACGGGCCTTACTGCCTTTCTCCTTAATTAAATTTACCGATTCTCAATGAGTTATTAAAACCGCTGTCAGCATATTAAGTACAGCTGACTGTGCTGATTCAGGAATATTTAAAACGTTTGGTAAAAAAATGCACTTATTGCTCATATCGCGCTGAAAGAAAGAAAGAAAGAAAAACGTTTATTTGCAATAAACATGACGCAAGAGTTTACAAAAACATAAAAAATAAGAAATAGTTGAGGGAATGCATGCGTCACATCCACGCAAAACGACTCTATGCAAAAACAGAGCCCAGCGCTGGTTTTCAGCGACAGCCGGCGTCGACGTACAGACATCACCCGATGCAACAAACTATTAAAAGCAGCACCAAACCGGTAATACAGTAAAAATAGAAAACGTAATAATAAAAAGATATAAAACAGTAAATCCAATTGTAAATCGTGAGAGTACAGTTTAAACAAACACAAACAAAAATATAAAAAATAAAATACGGGATATATAAAAACTACGAGAATATCATCCTCAAAAATGACATACATCTGGTTCCGATTTGAAATTCAGCATTTCCTAACATAGTCTGTGGTTTGTGGTTTGTCGCACGCGCATCCAAGCCAACATGCATCAATGTTTACATTGTTTGATTACTATTACCATTTGTAAATAATTTGTATTAGATTTAATTATTACCACACAATTGAGTTACAAAATGCTCCATACGTATAATGTTACGAACAGTTATGTGTCGGTGTTTTATCATAGCATCAGTGAGTAGTTTGTGAGAGACGAGTCCCTGGAACTGGAAACCGCAAACTAGAGCTTGACCGCAATTCCGCCTGATGGTAAGCAGTGATGCAGTCGTTGGTGATAAAGCGCGCTAGTTTATTAAGAGTCTATTCACTCTAGCCTTGAAGACACTTAAACTGTAGTCCGAAGGAAACACCTGCTGGCAAATTGTTGCAATCTCTCGATATACGCGGTATAAAAGACGAGACGAAAGGTTTCATTCGGATCATTGTTGTGTCAATAACGTAAGGGTGGAAACTCGCTGTACGACGGGTCGTCCGATGATGGAACGGAGATGGGGAATTAAATCATGCAATTTCATTCAATATATTTTATTTGAGGCGGAATTGTTTATAGTTGTGTCAAAAAAAAAACTGTTGAGCCGAGTGCCGGCCGGAGATGAAGCACGCCTAATTACCGAGGTTACATTTTAATTTATGGATAATAGATCTATTTTTATGTTCATCCCGAATAATAATTATTGTTGAAAAGAGGTCACTGTAAATTCTATGCACGTTTCTACTAACCAATCTACTGTTCCCAGTATCCCGTGAGAATTGCTTTCTCTTTCTCGTAATGTCTGTAAATTAACGAGTAAAGGTCATGAGGTCATGGTAAGGAATTAGTGAGCCAGCCAGGTATATTCAGGAGCTCACTTTCAAGTTGTATTAAGCCATCTTGCAAAGGGGATTAGTAGGTAGGTACCTGCATGACAAAATTCCAAATTAATACAGCCTAAACGAATTCAAGCGAAAGTTTTCGGCAACAAATTGATATTCACAAATATTTGCGTCTACGAAAATTACTACTCGTCTGTGCGTCCAAGCGACACCGTTTAGTTGGATTTTAATAACTAGAGGCAAGATCTTCGCGGCACACGTTAATTTATTACTTACTCGCGACTTGGTTCGCGCTCAATTTACTTTGATTTTCATGAATTTATTCAACAGTTTCGGGTCTTATAATATGAATATTAAAACTTAAGGAGGCAGAACGCAATCTTACACGTCTCACAACAACTTTATTATGATCTCCTAGTATTTTCATATACACGGTTTTCATTTAGAGATTAAGAGGTACTTTTAAGCATGTTATTGTTACCATACATTTTTCCCACCGAAAGTACTAGAAAGTGGCGAAAGGCAATTTGAGGGTCTTTATTAATTTTGAAATTCAGAAAATAGTGCTGATTCTTAGCCTAATTTTAATCATCATCATCATCAACCTTTTATAGTCCCACTGCTGGGCACAGGTCTCCTCTCATACAGAGAAGGATTGAGCGTAATCACCACGCTTACTCAATGCGGGTTCTCGATTTCAGACTAAAAGTCCAGGTTTCCTCAAGATGTTTTCCTTCACCTTGAATTAGTCATTGGTTCCAAGATATATTTAGAAAGTACTATCACATGTAGAAGTCCTCTTCCACTTTAAAGACTACTGTCGCTTGCGCTAAACCGGCCACGCACAATAACGCATGATTTTATACCCGCGTGTGGCATATTCCAACCAATCAACCGCATGCTGTGTAGATGCAACCGGGATAAACGCTGAGATGATGATGATGGGAAGGTCGTAACTAAAACTAGTATTGCTTGGCCATAGTTTTGTGAGATTGTAACTCGACTTTTGGTCGTGATAGTACATATAATTTAAGATAAGTTACATTGGTACTTGCCTGACCTGGAATCGAACCCGCACACTGATACTTGAGAGGCTGGTGTTTTAACTACTAGGCTACCACGACTACTAATTGTCAATCATGAGACTAATTTGAGTAAATTACTTTTAATTTAGATTTTCACACAGTTTTTTTAATTAACTATAATTATCCTCCCAGTTTTAAAGTGGAGCCCATTTCAGTCATCACAAAAATAAAAATAGCTTTGTGGTATCAAAAACCAGATTCAATGTTAAAACTTCTCCCAACTCATTTACAAGTAAACTGTCAAATAACTTAATAAATTAAATGCGGTCTACCGCCAACCAATGTCCACACAGAATGACAAAAAACTTATCACACAACAAAAACAAATCCAACCGTATCATTTAACGCACGCAATTAGCAGCAGTCGCCACAATTTGTATTTTTTGTGAATTTCGTCAATTGGTACCAACCGCACTACGCCCGTCATAAAGGTACCTCGTCCCGAAGCGCGGCGGTACCAAATTCTGGTCGCGTCATGTTCGACAAAGCCGCAATTAGTGGACGTAATGATCATGGTCTATTTGTGAAATTTTATCGACTGTTGCAATCAATACGAATTTTCTGCTGCTGGAACGAGAATCTAGAGCGGAAGCTGGGAAAAGCTGCTGAGGGATAGCTGTATTTTTTCCGAAGTTAATTTTTGGCATACTTTTTAAGTGAATGAGTTTGCTTGATGAGATGTAAAGAGTAGCATAAAAAGATAATAGGTTTGGGGGTGGAGTTGTGCATCGTACTCTTGAGTTTCTCACAAGTTTGATATCATAAAATCATGATTTTCCATTGAATAAACTGTTTCGATAACTGTGTGGATTTCAAAATAAATTCAGTCATAGTTATGAAGAAGAGATACCTAAATTCCTTATATACTTGAAACTGTTCCTAGTTCAAAGAAACGCTGAGAAATTATTTTCGAGAAGGCGTTTTGAAATCTCAAACTACACATTGAATATAAGCGAAACATGATACTGTAACATGGTTGCTTGTAATGCACGTACAATTGGTACCGTTTGGCACTGTGCCATTCCGAAACATATTATAACTTCGGGATACTGCGGCAGGATACTAAGGAAAACTATAGGAAGTACGTGGTCTTATAATTTTTGAGACATTTTTGTAAGGGAAAGGAGAAAAGGCGATTGCCGCAAGGATATTTATAACATCAGTTACACTTGTTAGTGATGTTATTCCATAAAATGAATTTCAGTGTTTTTTGGAAAAGAATAGCCTCAAAATAAACACATTTTTTCACCTTTCTAGTATCACTAGAAACATGAGTATATAAATATATAGCAGAGATATAAAAGAAGTGTAAAATAAATAAAATTGTGTCTTAAGTACATTCCAAGCCCTGGAAAAATAGGAGTCTACAAATCACTTACTTGTTTTTATTACTATACAAATTTCTTATTAACTTCTATGTCAGTAACCGATACGGCCCTAGCCGCTAAGGGAAGAGGAAGTTTACCCGTATTTGTGCGCACTTGTATAATATACCCCTAGCTGATCTTTTTTTTAACCCGCCATTGGTGACGTATATGTCTGAGAGACCGGGTGACTTGAAAAATTCGAATAACTTTTTCGCCCGCCGTCTATTCGGGTTGCGATTTCGAGTAGCTGCCTCATTTTAAGTCCTAAACAGTCAGTGCCGCTCGTGGCTTCGCGGCGAATGCACTTTCCGGAGTTTTATTGCCAACCCGGTCCGTGAGACCGGCGTCACCAAACAAGTAAGTAAAATATTTACATGGAATTTAGCACAGAATTTAAAAAATTTTAGATTAACATCAAAACTTATTACTATTGTTACTGTTATCTTAACTATTTTATTGAATGGTATTTGATTAATGTGATTTTTGTATAATTTTATGGATAGTATTTTTTTAAAACATAATAAATATACAGATTCCTTTATCTAGTATGAAAAATTCGTTTCAGAATGTCGCACGAAAGAGAACAGCGTCGTCTTGAGGCTCTTTTACAACAAGTTTTATCTGTCGAGGAAGGCCCACAGCAATCATCGGATAGCGAAACGGAGAGCGATGTAGAAGCAGAAAATCTTGCATCAGATCGAAGTACGGACAGCGAAGAGGATTTGAGTGATCGAGAATCATCAGGTAACACCTCTTCATTTTACCTAGGAAAGGACAAACATACAAAATGGAGCAAGGAACCCCATCGTCAATCAATCCGTACCCAAAGGCACAATATTTTAACTCAGTTACCGGGACCAAAACGGGCTGTGGCAAATATAAAGGGTCCTCTCATTATTTGACAACACTTCTTTGACGATGGTATAATTGATATAATTATCAAGTACACCAACCAGTACATAGATACCGTAAAACATAAATATAACAGGGAAACATATGCCAGACCGACTAATATATAATAATAATAAAATGTTTTATAGGATTGCTATTGTTATCCGAAGTGAAGAAATCCAATCATATAAATGTTGATGAGTTATTTAGAACAGATGGTGGTTCAGTAGAGATATTTCGATTATCTATGTCTGCTCAAAGGTTTAGGTTTCTGCTCCGAGTTTTGAGATTTGACGACTGTACTACAAGGCATCAGAGAAAAGCACTAGACAAGCTTTGTCATATCAGAGAAATCTTTGAGAAGTTTGTCCAGAATTTCAAGGATAATTACACCTTATCTGCATTTGTGACTGTTGATGAAAAATTAGAAGCTTTTCGTGGCAGATGCTCATTCCGGCAATATATCCCCAATAAACCAAACCCGTATGGCATAAAGATTCAAGCTCTCTGTGATGCTAAAATGTTTTACACCTTCAACATGGAGACGGCGTAAACAGAGCAATGAAAGTCCGTACAATGTTGATAATTCCAGCCTAAGTGTTGTTCAAAGATTATGCGAGCCAATATACAATACTGGTCGTAACGTGACGACTGATAATTGGTCCACCAGTATACCCTTAGCTGAAGCAATGCTACAGAATGGTCTTACAATTATTGGGACAATCAGGAAAAACAAAAAGGAAATCCCTGCGGAATTCAATGTTTTACGTGGTCTAAGTGTCAAGTCTAATATGTTTGGCTTTGCCGCCAATATGGTTTTGGTTTCACATGTTCCTAAGACTGGCAAAAATATCATGCTGATTAGCACTATGCACAATAATGCTGAAGTTGATACAGAAACTCAAAAACCTGAGATTATTTTGAATTATAATGACACCAAGGGTGGAGTTGACGTAGTAGACCGTTTATGTGCAAACTACAATTGTGCCAGAGCAACTAGAAGATGGCCTATGGTTCTATTTTACGCTATACTCAATGTCAGCACAATTAATAGTCAGGTGATACATACAGCTAACAATCAAAACTCAAAACTATAACGCCGTCACTTTATTGAGAATTTAGCCATGAAACTTATTGAACCTCATCTGAGAGAAAGACGTACACAACTAAACTTACCTAGACTGACGAGAGAAAGGATTTCAGAGATTTTGAAGATTGATGATGAACGCGGTTCTGTTGGTCCTTTACGTGAAGGTCGTTGCCATGAATGTGGGTGGCAAAAAAACAGAAAAACTAAATACTTTTGCCAAAAATGCGAGAAATACCTGTGCCTTGAGCATGTAGTACCTTATTGCAAAAGCTGTTTGATCTCTCAAGAAGAGTGATTTTTGTGGATGCTTTTCTTCTTTTTTTGTTAATAGGATATATTTTTTTGTTTAATTTCTAAGAGTATGCAATGTCATAAGACTGACAAAGGCTGATTTAAGTACAAAAAGTTAAATAATGTTACTAATTTCGAAATTTTTAAAATATATGCGTAAAACCACAGTGTTTTAGTGTTGTAATTACAATTGTTTAATTCGTAATAAACAAGCTGTGATTTAATTATTTTTTGTGTTTTCTTGCCAAACATATGATTATAATTAATTAATAGATTAAACCTAAACTAACTAAAAGTAGGATAACTAGTTAATGGTTGGCCAAATCATGGGTCTGTGAGACCGGCGCACTATGGAAAATAAAGGTCTGTTTCTGATTAAAAATCAATAACTTTTTTATTTCTAAATATTATGTTCTAAAATTTTGCACAGATATAGAGTAGTGTGTGCTTCAAATCTAATATAATTTATTATAATTGAATGTAAAACCTTATATTAAAAAATTATACAAATTCAAAATTATAAAAAATGTCCAATATTTATTTTTTAACAATGTATACTATTATTTTAATATTTACGAAAACCTAATATCATATAGTACATCAAAATACATATCAATTTAAATAATAATAATATTTTTTTTTAATATTTAAGATTAAAATCGGTTTTAATCGTAATATTTCATAAAAATGATATTTTTATGATTAGATAATTAATTAATTGTAATCTTTACTAAATATTAGGTATGTTAATTATACTTGATGAACTTCGGGATCTGAAAATATTAATTCGTTTACTTTCAAAAGATCTAAGGTGTCTTCGTCAAGTTCCTTCACGTTTTTAGTATACGGTTTTCTAATGCTGGTTATGTATGGATCTGAAGTATAAAGAAGAGTATGAAATACATCCTCGTTTGTAGCGGATCTTGAGCATTTTCTAGCATGATGTAGACGAAATTTTTTATAATCCTTATTACGAGATTCTTGTGCATCTTCTGAAAGTTGACCAATAGGAAGTACTGCAAAATGCTTTATGACACTTTCTCCATGAATCAAAATTTTGTGAACGGAAGATGGCATGTAGTACCATTCATAATTGCTCACATAGATTCTGACAGTCTCCATAGCATAACTGCCAAAATTTTCAGCATTTAGCATTATACCCGATGAAAGAGCTTGCAGAATTATGAAAAGTCGTTTAATTAAGTTTATATCCACTCCTGTAATTTCAGCAGAGCAGCTTGCATTGTGAAAAAAACTTCTGGCAGTATTACCGTCATTAGAATTACCACTTACTTGTCTTAGTTTATCGATGATCAATCCTAGCTCTTCACGGAAACGCCTTTGTACTAGGGTTTTCTTCTCTTGCTTTAGTCGTTTCTTTTCTTCACTTGTGGCTGATCAAGTTTGGGAAGACAGATTATAGGAAATGTGTAAAATCATTTCCATACAACGAATCCAGGCGTGCAAAGTAGACAGTCCGTATTGATAAGAATCTTCATTTTCAGGCCTAGCAGTAACTTTAGTCAAATCGTTCATTTGGCGTGGAGTAGCTCCACATATTGTACATGTGGAACCCGAAGACGTATCTGTTAATACCTGAGCCACTTTGCCATCTATCATTGTAAGAAATAGATCATGCTTCACTTGCACTCCTTCACCTTCTTTGTTAATTAACGATGGACGCAAAGAATTTATTTGACCTTTTATTTCGTCCACAACAGCTTTAGTTTTCTCGGGAGTTTCTTTGTAAAATTCTATTACTATAGGCCGGCAAAAACGAACAGATGAAGGTACCGGATTTTGGCAAACAACATCACCTGTAAGCTCGTTAATTAACTTAATAGGCACCAAAGAAGTGATAAATAAACTTGCATCAGAAATTAGATCAGACTCTTCTGGCAGTTTCTGTTTGTACTGACTTTGACCAGATGAGCCATCACAGCCCCATTTGCTGTATAGAAGTAAGTTATTCAATCCATTTTTATACACTGAATCTATTTTCAATATCCTAGCTGCAGTGTGATCTAATAAATCTTGAAGTGTTACTATTTTTGCACTTGTATCTGTAATTTCTATAGCTGAAGATGGTGGATAGCAAGTAATTTTAGCTTCTTGCACTTTGAAATATGGTGGAAACACAAAACATTTTCGTTCATTCGTTACATTTCTCAAGTACAAATATTGTGCTTTTGTTAAATCCAAGTCAATAAACAAGCTCAATGCTTCTTCATCCGTTAAAATTTTTGTCTGCCTTGCAAGATGCAATGAGACTCGAGAATAAGGTCTTATTTTCACTGTCAGCAAACCTTAATGTTTCCACAAGATTAGCTTCTGTTCTTTCTCCTATTGAACGTAACCCTTGAAGATATGCATTATAGACGTGTTCAAATCCATATTCATTAAGTAACATTAGATTTTTTCTTCTCTTACTGGATTCTGACAAGTCTGGATAAGATGCGCACGGTCTCCCACGTTTTCCAAAAGAAGTAGATGGTGTGGAGACGGTTGTAACGTCTTCAGAGTTCGGTAAATTTACTGAATATTCTGATTCCAACCAGTTACTGTTTTTCGTTAAAAATAAATCCTTTTTCCGTGAAGCTTCTGTCCATCTTTTATTAAAAGTGAGAACAATATGTCTTTGAAAATCACTGAGGATGAAACATAAGTTGTCTTCAGATACATGATAATTTTCTTTTAAAACGGTTGATAATGCCTCCAACGATTTTCCTCCTTCGATATACGAAAGTATTATTTCACGTTTAGAACACTTGAAAGTAGACATTTTGAAGAGTTAACAAAACACGTAATTATATTGTATTGGTAACAATTACACTTCTTCTTCTTCTAAATCACCACTATTCTGTTATTTAAAATGAAATGAAACCACTGTTTATATACTATATGAAATATGAGGGTAGTGTGCATCTTATTGATTAATATTTTCACACGCAATATGAGTGAAAAATAGATAAGACATCCTAATATCAACGATAAATTACAAAACTTACCGTAAACTATTGATGTAAACAGGAACATTTCAAACCGCAATAGATAGCGAGCGGTTTTCTGTTTCCTGATTTTTATCACATTTTTACAAATTACTCCGAAAATCGCAAATATTCGCAACTTTTTTTTATTTGATCATGTTTATGGATAGCTAGGCTACAAATCAATTTTAAATGTAAAGCATGGGTAAACGTGGGTAACTGTCAAAAGTCTCGATGAACTTTAAATAAACTTTTTTTTTACCATTATTTATTTTGCAATTATTTTAAGGTAAACGTTAATACAATATTAAATACATAATAGGTGTTTCATATTCTTCAAAAGACGAGGTTTCCAGAAATATATAATACATTATACCTTTTCCTGCAATGTATAACGATAAAATCAATTTGAAAGTGATGAAGTGAACGGGCTTAACATGGACGTCCGTCAAAACTATAAAGTTTGTAGAGTTGTAAAAAAAACATTCCAAATAATATGTATAACATTTTGATATTATATTCTATTTTGGTCCTTAAACTATTGAGTAAAATAAATAAAGTATGCCAGTAGCGACATTGACAAAACCTATTTTTAATCAGCAGTTGTTCTACGATTTTTCATAGGCGGCGTCACCAATGTTGTAAGTGAAACTGACGTCAACAGTGGCGGGTTGACATTGTAAGCTAGTGCTTGATCGTGATCCTGCCCGATGGTAAGTAATGATGCAACCCTTCGTGGTTAAGAGCCTTAAATTAAAGACACTTGAATTGTAGTAAGACAGAAACTCTCTGGAACGCTTTTAGTCAATGACATAAAAACACAAAAATCTTCTTATCTCAAGTTCTACAAATCCCATTTACATCAAAGGCTTACTTGAATTTAAAAGAAACTACGATAAAAATCGGACAGCGTCTTTTACGTCGAAAACCGATCCCTATCTTAGTCTGAGTCTGAGTTAAAGATGGATCACCTGAATGTAGGTATTTCACGAAAATTTTCTTTGTAAGAAGATAAAAATTCAACCAGTATCTAAAATACGATGGAAAATATTTGATTTATTCAGTGTTTTGGAAATATTAAGAAAGTATTATTACACGTTTATTATACCTGTCGATCGATTCTGAAATAACCTCGTCAATCGCCAGTTTTATACGAATGACAGCTTCTTCTTGTTCTTCAGCCTATAGATCCACTGTTGGACAAAGACCTCCCCCAAGTCTTTCCACAATGAGCGGCCTTGTGCTGCCCAGATCCATTGACTTCCCGCGATCTTCCTACCTTTTCGGGGGCCTTTCTACGCTGCGTCTTCCAGTACGTGGCCGTCACTCCAGAACCTTACTGCTCCATCGGCCATCGGTTCTATGAGCAATGTGCCCTGCCCACTGCCACTTAATTTTAGTGACTCGAAGACCTATGTCGCTTATGATAGTTGACTGCATGGCAGCTTACTCCTAGATAAACTTAAGTTTTCACTCGAAGAGATGGTTTACAGAATGGCACTGCTGAATTGATTGCTACAAGTGATGTGGTCTTATATATGGCATTCTAATATAAATATAGTATGGTTGAGTTAGTATCCCATAACACAAGTCTCGAACTTACTTTAAAACTACATAGGAACATAACTTACTAAAAAAAAAACTAAATAGGAATTCCGCCACCTTTAACATCTTCTTGACTATGGCTGTAAGTATATACACTGATATGTTGTAATCACACTGCGAGCAAATATTTTTTGTAGCCTATTAAGCCTATAGTGGGCGCGCTATGCCGCGCGCGCGAAAATACATTAATAAATTTTAAAACAACTGTCCGATAATCTTGCGCTTTTTCGACCCTAATCTCGTTAGCAACGCGCACCGAAAAGCTGGAGGCCGTCAGTGCGCAGGGAACCGCTTGAGGAGAAGGTTGTTACCACCAGGTGTCGCCGGGCGGCAAATTGCTCACCGCGCGACCACTCACGTAAATAAAATTATGTAATGTATTTTTTGCAAATTTGAAATGTAGACTATATTTCATGGTGCATTTATGCTTAAAATTAAAAAAAAAATGTTTGTTTTAGCAATTAAAATATTAATTGATAATAAAAAATAAGAATGGACAAAATGGAAGCTCAAATTGTGTTTTGGCTAGAGGAAACATCTGATCAAGGACAATTCACCAGCAAACGCTTTAGTACTAAGATTATCCCAAAATATCAGTATAGATAACAGTTTTACTTCGTTACCTCTTTCTTGCTGATCAGTTGCTTACTGATCTGCAAAATCTGCAGTATATGTCCCTCAAAGAAAAACAGGCGACGAAAAAGGGTGTTCCAGATACTCAAAGTTACTGTGCAACGAACATTGCACATAGCTTTGTGAGGACTGTTTTAATAAAACATATCTTTTTATTTTATAAAATATATAATTCTGTTATTTTTTTCCAATTTTGGTAGTTTTATAGTAGAGTGTAGGAAAAGGGAAAAAAGTCAATTAAAATGTTAGTTTCCTATAGTCGTTTGTAATTTTTAGGATGAAGTTAAATAAATATGTTGATTTATTATTACTTATTACTGTGTTATTTAAATACTGATAAAAAAAATGTTTAAATTGCTGTATTACTAGTTAAAATGGTCAAAGAAAACGGGCGGCAAAATGCGCCCCACGCGCCCACTAACGTTTTGCAAAAAGACGCGCCCACTCTAGGGTTAAATCTGCAACAATTTTAGGTAGTAGTTAAATTTTTCTGCCTTTTTCTACGTCTCGTGTCTGGATGGTGGTAAAGGACGGTATTTATTTTTATGAAAAAATCCATTATTACATTTATTTATTACAAAAAC
The DNA here is from genome assembly GCA_037179545.1 of Sesamia inferens. Lineage (NCBI taxonomy): Eukaryota > Metazoa > Arthropoda > Insecta > Lepidoptera > Noctuidae > Sesamia > Sesamia inferens. Next base: position 30,974,106 of record CM073929.1, read on the forward strand.
AAAACTCAAACATTCAAATCAAATAACATTAAAATACATGCGAATGTCATTCGAACTCAAACCGAATATAAAACACATACAAATTTCATTTGAAACAACAGGAAAGTTTCATTATTATATTATGTTATCAAACATTCCATATGCATTACAAATTATCTCCATTCGGAGTCTGTTTACTCTACTGTATCATAACAACTTCCGCTAGAACAAATATAATATGAATCTTGCCGACATAAAAAGGATTCAGCAATGTTGGTAGCTATACACTGGAGGTATTCGAACAACATCATTCATGCATCCCACAAACATAGTCGAAATAAATACCCCCATTTCTGCAAATAAACAGACTACAGTTTATAAAACCGAACGAGATCGTATTGAAGTCTAGTTAAAGAGTCGTTTCTCAAAAAGCGACGTTGTTTATCTCCACAAACAGATCTTTGGCTCGATTCGAAGTAACCTAGAAATATCTTCTCCTTTTTCATGTATCGATAAGGAAGCAAATCGATTTTGCATTTAGAATAATCGCTGTCTGATACGTTGATTTTATTCGTTTTCGGTTCTACTATGTTTCTTTATGCCTTCCGTAAGACATTCTAGTTTACTATTGTTTATGGTTTTACTATTTATTTTGATTGTCCCAATACTTTTGGTACATTTTAATGCTATGTCTTATGTTGTATAACTACAGATAGTTCTTGTTAGAATTAGCACTTTGTCTCTCATCTGTTTGGCAGATTGTTTTGCAAGGATGTGATATGTTAATTTCCTAATGTGTAATGTACATTGCACGTCGAAAAGCGAAGACGGAATTGCTACCATTGTGGGTAAAACCTGTTTGCCACAGGATTCGTGAGGATTGGTGCAAGTAAACAGAGGCCTATCCTGCAGCTGTTTATTTTTCAGCAATAGCAGTGAGTGAAGACAGGCTCAGGAAGATGTTAATGTCTATTATTTACCCATTAGTTTAAGTTAGTAAGCATGCTCATATCGACCAATATTGATTGTGGTCTTGTATAACGGGCCATGCTTCTTAAGCCTTTCCCATTTGTAGGCTCAAAATATTGTTAACAGCCGAATCACACTTCCTCTAAATCAGAATCTCAACGAACTCGTTTCTTTTTATAATAAAGTTCCATCGGTGGAAAGTCGATTAGATCTTTGGAGAACACTTCCTAAAATTAACAGGCACATCCGGAGGAATACGGCAGCAGTTCATCGAGACACCCTTCGCGATAAGCTTTAATTGGATCACTGATGAATTTTCATCGAATCATCTTGTAGGTCTTTTGTTAAGCATGAACTCTTTCATAAGCCGTAAAATAAAATGGTCGTACGGATATTCTGTAATTATCACTACGCTTGGAAAGTTTATTATTTTATTATGAATGTCGTTCTGTTACGTGCTGCTAATATGAGATTGATGATGAAGAGCTTATATGTTTTTGCTACCTGAGGTCTTGTTTGGAGAAATTGTTAATTATGATAATATATAAGTTAAAATTAACAATTGGAATTTCATTTGGTTCAACTTTTGGCTAAGGTGGGACGCTTTCAAGCTTAACGGAGCGACGATCTTCGCAGAATAGCTGGTATCAGTATTTCCCATGGAGGCTTGGTACGGTCACATCTTACGAAACTATGTTACGTGGGCCACAAATGTCTTGCCATGGCGCCTCCGCCAGGCTGGATTAAGCGGAGTAGACCAAAGAACTGCTGGCTTGACGCCAGTCGTGTTGCATTGCCGTCCTACAGCACAATAAAAGAGAAGTATCTATATATATAAAACAAAGACGGGTTTGTTACTACACCTAGTGAATGTATAAATAATATGCGTGTGTTTCCCCTGAAGTTGGACTCCATGACCGAAATTAGGCTGCTGGACAGTATTTTATTTATAACTTAAAAGATAACAGAGACGTCTTCAAAGTTTCGTTAAAAACGACTCGTAAACATACATTTGTAGATACATTATTAAACAATTAGGTTGGGGTCATTTCAACACCTCTCTCCCAAGTTTTAATTTCGTATATATTATAAGTATAAGTATATATTTTGGCAATAGTATTTATGTGTATATAGCTAACTTAAGCATTTGTTTAATTAGTGTTAAGAGTTTTTTACCATTGTTTTCTTTTCAACCTTAGCACCTGCCATTTAATCTCTTCACCACCCAAGGCCGACTGGTAGAGAATGCCTAAGGCATCAAGTCCGTCTTTGGACATTTCGTTGTTCGAAAAGTATAAATAAATACTATAGACTGATAGTACTTAAGCTCTGGACTAATTTAAATAGTATAAAGATCTCTTACAAAGGCTAAACTGCATAATTCATATATTTCACTCACATCACGACAACACTAATGAGGAATTAATAATAATGTCTGTACTAAACCGCCTTTACCATTCATAGTAGGTATATTCTTCAGAAACAAGAAGAGACATCTGCCAACCCCTCCATACGCAAGGTAAAACTTATGGTACCTCCACAAATACACGAGCTGTTGGGGGAGCTCCCCTACGTTCCCCTAGTCACGAAGATCAAATAAATATCGACGCGGTATGAATATTTTTGGTTCATTGCTTTTGCCGAAAGTTAGGTGAAAGCACTAAGAAATGGTGAAGGGCGGGCGATTTGGGGGAGTGTTTTATGTAATTTGTGTGATAGTGCTGATTCTCAGCCTAATTTGAATAAATGAATTTTGATTTTGATTTTGCCCACCTTACACACTTAGATTTTTTTTAGAAGTATATATAATGGCTATTTAATTGCATGATAATAATCATATAATTATGGACAAAGTATTTTATCAATATCAGACACAAAGAAAGTGCTACAAAATTGTGTATACAATATGTAAAGAAAACCTTGTCCGACCCATAATGATAATAAAGGTTAGGTAATATAATATCAAATTTTACGTAATCATCAAAGAAACAATACTAATGAATTTTGAAATAATCTTTTTTTCTACGAATTAATTCGAACTTCCTCGAAATTTAGTAATTTTTAAAAAAGTGACAACACTGGTATTATTATGAGCGAATAGGGATGCGGCCACGTGCCGCGTGCCCTGCCGCCCGCCGCCCGCGGAAGGGTCGCTTACCGCACATGTATTAAGTTACCTCTTTTTTGCGAAATAATATTTATATTTTTAGGGGGATTTTTTTTTAAGTTTATCCCGGCTTTGTATCCATTAGTAGAATCAGTTATCGATACCTAACAATACCTTTACGGATCGGACAGGGTTTTCTTTACATATGTTATAAGTGAAAATGGCAGTAGTCTTAGTTATAACAACATTTATTATGTTAAACATTAAGTTATTGTTAAATTACTTATCTGTCTTTTAGGCTAGATTGTTATCAATTACTAAGTATATTACTTATTTTGGAGAGAGAAAAATGTTTCTGAAAACAAATCATATTCATAAACACAAAAGGGTCGGATACTTTTCTTATTTATAATTGTAAACAAGTGCTTGACCGCATTCCTGCCTGAAGGTAAGCAGTGGATCGAAACCATTGCATCGTTGATGGTAAAGTGAGCAAGTATGTGTATTAAGGGCCTCTTCATTAATAAAAACTAAGTGAAGTGCGAAGACGGCAGATGAGCGAGGTGATGCAATGTTATTGCCAACAATACGACCAAAGATGCTGCCACAGAGGAAGATTGATCTGGAGATCCTACACGACCAAACTTCCGACACATCAATATTTTAGCGCATCGTACCCGGCACACATCGCAACAAAATTGCTCAAGCGCAGGTCACACTGTCAGCTGACGGACGGAGCGGACGACATCGTTTCAGCTCTTTTTATACTTGGATTCACACCGCCAACTAACTAGCTAAGCTATGGCTCGCCAACATTTCGCGTAGTTTCCTCCGTTCGCTTCGCACGCTCCGTTCGTCAGCTGGCTGTGTGGCCTCCTCTTTAGACCCATCCTCTGTACTGTTTTATCAGATATTATGAACACGACGAATCGCTTGGCGGCAAGACTTTTTCTAATGGATGGTAACTTCTACCGGCAGCCGGTGTTATGACCTACCACCGAGACATACAATGCTTAGAAGTAATACCGAATATACGTGAACGAAAAAAAAAAAAAAAACTGGACTCTGCTTAAACTTGCGTTGAATTTATTTATAGACTATACAATATGTAAAGAAAACCCTATCCGATCCGTGAAGGCATTGTTAGGTATCGATAACTGATTTTACTAATGGATACAAAGCCGGGCTAATCTAAAAAAAAAAACCCTAAAAAATAAATTGTATTTTGCAAAAAGAGGTAACTTAATACATGTGCGGTAGGCAACACTTCCGCGGGCGACGGGGGGCAGGACACGCGGCACGTGGTCATATCGCTTATAATAATACAGTCCAAATGGAGTTGTCACTTTTTAAAAAATTAACAAATTTCGGGGAAGTTGAAGTTAATTCGCGGGAAAAAAAAAATAATAATTCATTAGTATTGTTACTATGATGATTACGTAAAATTTTATATTATATTTTTTTTTTTTTTTTTATATATTAAAGTATAAACCAGCGCTTGACCGCAATCCTGCCTGATGGTAAGCAGTGACGCAATCGTTGATGGTAAAGCGCACTAGTTTATTAAGAGCCTATTCACTCTAGCCTTGAAGACACTCAAATTGTAGTCCGACGGAAACACCGCCGCCGGCAGATTGTTCCAGTCCCTCGATGTACGCGGCATAAAGGAGGAGGCGAAACGCTTCGTCCGGATCGTAGAGGTGTTAACAACATAAGGGTGGAAATTCGCCGTACGACGGGTCGTCCGATGGTGGAACGGAGATGGGGGAATTAAATCGTGCAATTCCCTCGCACACTCCCCAGAATGTATCCTATAGAACACCGAAAGGCTGGCTACTCTACGCCTGTGCTCTAGGCTTTGGAGACCAACTCGAGTTAAATCAGGGTCACCAATCAGCCTCTTCGCACGCCTCTCCACTGAATCCAAAGTGGCCAGGTGACACTTAGCAGCACCAGCCCAAATGTGGCTGCAGTACTCCACACACGAACGGACCTGTGCTTTGTATAACATTAGAAGCTGCCCTGGTGTGAAGTACTGCCGGACCTTTGCGATTACACCAAGTTTTCTGGCAGCCACCTTGGCCTTGGACTCAATGAACCGCCCAAAGTTTAGGTTCGAGGAAATCTCAATACCCAAAAGCTGAAGGCGGTCGGTACACTCCAAGGATACATTCCGAAAAGTAGGAGCCAAGGTGAACGGGCTCCTTTTGGCGGAGAAAAGACACGCCTGCGTTTTGGCGGCATTGAATGCTACAAGATTGGCATTGCCCCATTCGGAGACTGCCTGAAGTGCAACACTCGTTCGCTCTACCATGGCCTCTCTTTCGGACCGGATTGATTCCCTACTAGCCCGAGCATCCGGCAGGTATCTCTCCACAACTGTGCTGTCATCTGCATACCCATAGATACCGGGCATCAGCAGATCGTTAATATGCAGCAGAAACAGAGTTGCAGAGAGAACAGACCCCTGAGCAACACCGGCGTTAGTCGACATGGGCTCAGATGAGCATCCGTCGACAACAACTCGGAGGGACCGTTCAGTCAGGAAGTCTTTTACCCAGCCAGTCAGGCTAGGGGAAATGCCGTACGCTGGAAGCTTACTCAAAAGGCCAGAGTGCCATACCCGGTCGAAGGCCTTCGAGACATCAAGGGAGACAGCAAGTGCTTCCCCATTCCTCTCGAGTGCCTCGCCCCACAAGTGAGTGGCATACACTAGTAGGTCCCCAGTTGACCGATTTCGGCGAAACCCGTACTGTCGGTCACTGAGGAGATCGTTACCTTCCAGGTATGCCAAAAGGCGCGAGTTCAATACACGCTCCATAATTTTGCAAAGTATGGAGGTGATCGAAATCGGCCGATAGTTGTTAGGATCGGCACGACTACCCTTTTTGGGCACGGGCTGCACGTTGGCAAGCTTCCAGGACTTGGGCACTATACCAGTCCCAAATGAGAGGCGATACAAGCGTGTCAATACAGGAGACAACTCGGGCGCACATGCTTTTAGAACAATCGCTGGTATACCATCCGGACCACTAGCCTTATTCACGTCCAGACGACACAGTGCTCTCAGAACCTCCCTGTTCCGAATGCGAACCTCAGGCATTGAAGTACCGCAGAGGGGTAAAATAGGTGGAGTAGCACTGCCAGTATCAAGACGCGAATTGTGGGCAAAGAGAGATGCAAAGAGACCTGCTTTCTCTCTCGCCTTATGAGCCAGTGTTCCATCAGGCCTAACCAGCGGAGGCAGTGAGGGCCGACAGAAGTTCGCCTCGACCGATTTGGCAAGGGACCAAAAAGATCTGCTACCGGAAGGCTGCGCAGATAACTTGTTGCCAATATGGGTAATACGGTCAAAGCGAGCCTTCTTTAGCGCCTTTTTGTAGGACTTGGAAGCACGGTTAAAGGCTCTCTTCTTTGAGCTTAGATCCGGAGCTCCGCGGTCACGAGCGTCAACCCAGGTGAGAAATGCCGTGTGCTTACGCTGTTCAGCTTGGGCACAATCGGCATTGAACCATGGGCGAGCCGAGCCACCGACGGGTACGTCATTATAGGGAATAAAATATTCCATAGCTTGACGCACCACATCGGTTATAGCATCCGCACAGCCCGACGAATTGCTAGAAGAGAAGCATACCTGCTGCCAAGGATAAGACGCAAAGAAATGGCGCATCTCATCCCAGTCTGCTGACCTGTATCGCCACATTCGCCGTTCACCACGAGAGTCGTGATCTGGTGGGGAGAAGGTCGACACAGACTTCACCAGACAGTGGTCTGAAGTTCCCAACGGTGAGGAAACTGTTACAACACACCTGTCCGGATCAGTGGTCAGCAGAAGGTCCAGACAATTGGCAGTATGACCAACTACATCAGGCACCCTAGTCGCTTGCTTTACCAGCTGGGAAAGGCCCATTGAAAGCGCGAAGTTTCGCGCTTCTCTCCCAGCGTGGTCAGTCTTCAGGTACGGGAAAAGCCAGTCCTGATGGCAGGCATTGAAATCCCCCAGAGCGACGAAGTGTGCGTCAGGGTGCCGCTGCAGTGCATTGTCAGCAGCCTCACTGAGGTGGTCAAATAAACGAGTTGTCTCCTGATCACCGCTGTGCGATCGGTAGACACAAGTGTAAACAATTTTGTCCACACCATTGTCAACCAACAGCCATAGGGACGAGAAATGAGGGTCTTCGAGGTGACGGAGGCGCCGGCAACAAATGTCATTGCGGACATACACACAGACCCCAGCACGCTGCAAGAAATGGTGCTCCAATGCGTAACCCGGGTAGCTGAGGTATGCCGCATCAGACGGACATCTGATCTGGGTCTCCGCCAAGAAAAGTAGATGGGGCTTCTCAGTCTCAAGGTGGTGATGTACTGCAATGAGATTGGAGTGCAGACCTCGAATATTAGAGAGGTGCACTTTGAAAGAGAGGACGTGCGCCCGCTGAACACACCTACTTTTCTTTTTCGACCTTTTCATTAAAAAAAAAAAAATTGAGTGAATAGGAAGGAAGACGGCAGTTGAGTGAGGTGATGCAATGTTAATCCCAACAATGCGACCAACGATGCCGGGCCAGAGGGAGATTGATCTGGAGACTGCGGGGACGCCCGAACCCCCCCAGGGATCGCCATCGGGTCCTCTCGTCCGGTCGCCAACCGGCACGATGGGGCCACCCTGGGATTTTTCGCAGTTGGCGGGGCAGCCTTTCGTATGTGGCTGGCACACTACTTGGGCCCCCAACTACCTGCGGTCGGCCAGCGGAGCACCGTGCTTCGGATCCCGCTACCCTCCACGACCAAACTCCCGACACGACAACAATTGGCGCATCGTACCCGGCATACATCGCAACACAACTGCTCAGACCCGCCCTCCAAACGGCTTCACCAGACATCATGCCGGAACACGACGAATCGCTTGGCGGCATGACTTTGTCTGGTGGGTGGTAACTACGCCGGCGGCCGACGGTGAGGCCTACCACCGAGAGAAATATATATTATCTTTGGTCATGTGTTTACCTAACCTTTATTATCCTTACGGGTGGGATAGGGTTTTCTTTACATATTGCACATTTGAAATATTATAATATATGTATTATTCTAATATCATCCAAATAACCTTTTCCAACAATGTTGGCATAAGCTTTCAGTCCAACCGGATGCAGCGGAATACTCGTTTTACGTGGATGCCTATTTGCTCTCCACAACCAATATACAACATTTTTTTTTATTTATGCGAAACCCGAAACACGTGTCCAGTTTTTTTTTTTTTTACTTTTATACACAGGTAGGTATATGTCAGTCCGATCATTATCATAATTATGCATATCACAACATCATTCCTTTAACCCAACTGATAATAGCTTAAACAAAATACAAGCTTCTTCACTATTAGGGTTCGAGAGTACTGAATTCATGACTCCGACCTGGAATTTGTCCAAATCAAATTGTTGAAACCATTCCTCTCTCTCTATCTTAAATTGAACACATGCCATCAACAAATGGTAGACCGGGCTAGTTTTATGTGGATGCTTATTTGACTTTCACAAACAATATACAACATTAAGTTTTTTTGTTAAGCAAAACCTGAAACACGTGTCCAGAATTTTTAAGTAAAAATGTATACAAAATTTCAAAGAGATATGAAAAATCACAAAGTTATGAGTTTGTTATTCTACTTGGCTGTCCCAGCAATAATTTGGTCCACGCTCCGCTCGGGCGGGTGAGCGCGGTACGTTGACCTCTGGCGTCAGCTGAGACTATGACTGCAATAATTTCTAAATGTATTAATTGGGAAAATATATAAGATGGTGTAATAATGATTGGAATCGTAATAAATTATATTCAGGTTTTGTATTAATAAAACATAACGTTGTTTATTACTGCATGATAAGATATCATTTGGAAATTAAACAGTTTTGACAGCCTCCGTGGCATAGTGGTAGCGAACGCGGCCGCTGCACAAGGAGGCGCGGGTTCGATCCCCGCGCAGTGCAAATATTTGTATGCATGAATATGAATATTTGCACCAGTCTGATCGTGCCTCGAAAAGCACGTTAAGCCGTTGGTCCCGATTGCCATACGAACATCTAGTGGCAGTCGTTACGGGTTGTTGGAGCCCTCAAAAGTCCAACAATTGGTCTAGCTGCAATGCTTCGATATCGCTTTCGGGTTGTGGAGGTCAGACGGCTGTCGCTTCACGGAAAATGTTGAAGTTTCGCCAAAATTAGCAGTTAGACTGGTAGAACGGACCCCAGACTCCAGAGCTAGAAAAAGGCTTCGGATGCGACTAGGATTAACGCTGAGATGATGATGATACTTAGAAAAAAAAAATGAAAAAAAAAAAAACAAAAAAAAAAACTGGCGGTCGGACTTTCGGTCTTCCGAGTTTATTATGATTATGAGGCTAATAACTCTAGCCTTGAAGGCACTTAAATTTTAATTCGACAGGAAGACGGCAGCAGCCAAATGTGGTGCAGTCCCTAATTTACTCAGTATAAAAGACGAAGTGAAACGCTGCGTTCGGTCATGATCTCAACAACGTCCAATCTCCAATGATGAGTTGTACCATACAACACACGTTTCTGAAAATAATAAATTACTGAATTATTTTTATATTATTGTTACTGAATGAAACACTATAATTATTGGATTTCGCTCGGATTCCGAGGGCAATATTTCGGAGCGATGGTGTGACAAATAATTTAAGTTATATTTTTTTTTATAAATTATCCTTTACTGTTCTATTACAAAAACCAAAACCCGTCAAATGTCAGTCACGAGAAGGGAGAAGAGTTTCTTACAATAATCGACACAAATAATATTTATGTTCCTACTTTTAGGAATGTATCCTTGGAGTGTACCGACCGCCTTCAGCTTTTGGGTGTTGAGATCTCCTCGAACCTAAACTTTGGGCGGTTCATTGAGTCCAAGGCCAAGGTGGCTGCCAGAAAACTTGGCGTTATCGCAAAGGTCCGGCAGTACTTCACACCAGGGCAGCTTCTAATGTTGTACAAAGCACAGGTCCGTTCGTGTGTGGAGTATTGCAGCCACATTTGGGCTGGTGCTGCTAAGTGTCACCTGGCCACTTTGGATTCAGTGGAGAGGCGTGCGAAGAGGCTGATTGGTGACCTTGATTTAACTCGAGTTGGTCCCCAAGGCGTAGAGTAGCCAGCCTTTCGGTGTTCTATAGGATACATTTTGGGGAGTGTGCGAGGGAATTGCACGATTTTATTCCCTCATCTCCGTTCCACCATCGGACGACCCGTCGTACGGCGAGTTTCCACCCTTATGTTGTTAACACCTCTACGATCCGGACGAAGCGTTTCGGCTCCTCCCTTTACACCGCGTACATCGAGGGACTGGAACAATCTGCCGGCGGCGGTGTTTCCGTCGGACTACAATTTGAGTGTCTTCAAGGCTAGAGTGAATAGGCTCTTAATAAACTAGTGCGCTTTACCATCAACGATTGCGTCACTGCTTACCATCAGGCGAGATTGCGGTCAAGCGCTGGTTTATATTTTAATAATAAAAAATAAAAAAATTGTTGTTACAAACATAGGAAGCAATAATGGACTATTTAACTAGGATTAAAGTCAAACAAATGGTAAGGCCTCCTCTCAAGTTTGTCCCACCATAATGTTTCAGATAATAGCTTTTATAACTTGAGCATAACTTCTAAATACGTTTACAACAAGGCCGGTCTCGGTGTTGGCGGTGAGGCCGTTATACAAATAAACTGTGTTCATAAGTAGTTGGCGCACTGCTAAAGTGTTCGAAGTATTAAATTTACATTTTCTACGCTGTGGTCTCGTATTATGATGTGCATTTTTAATTTCCGTTGATATCGTGGCGAGAGAATATTGTTTGTAAAACTTTATCTTCTTCTTTAGGTATAGTTAAAGTTGAAGAAATGGCAGTAAATTACTCTGTTTCGTGTTTTTCCGGTGTATTTTATCGAGACTCAATTTTCTTTACAGTAAGTACAAACGTTATACTGATAGCCTCCGTAGCATAGTGGTAGAAAACGCGGCCGCTGTGCAAGGAGACGCGGTTTCGATCCCCGTGCAGTGTATGTATGAATAAGAATATTTGCAATAGTCTGGTCGTGCCTCGGAAAGCACGTTAAGACGTTGGTCCCGGTTGCAATACGAACACGTAATGGCAGTTGTTACGGGTTGTTGGAGCCCTCAAAAGTCCAACAATTGGTCTAACTGCAATGCTTCGATATTGCCTTCGAGTTGTGGAGGTCAGACGGCAATCGTTTCATCAAAAATATCGAAGTTTAGCTAAAATTAGCAGTTAGACTGGTAAAGCGGACCCCAGACTCCAAAGCTGAAAAAGCTTCGGATGCGACTGGGTTTAACAGTGAGATGATGATGAAAACCGTTATACTACTCGGTGGTAGGCCATAACATCGGCCGTCGGCAGAAGTTACCACCCACCAGACAAAGCCTTGCCGCCAAGCGATTTGTCGTGTTCCGGCATGATGTCTGGTGAAGCTGTACGGAGGACGGGTCTGAGCAGTTGTGTTGCGATGTGTGCCGGGTGCGATGCGCCTAATGTTGTTGTGTTGGGGGTTTGGTCGTGGATGATCTTCAGATCAATCTCCCTTTGGCGCAGCATCGTTGGTCGTGTTGTTGGGTTTAACATTGCATCGCCTCGCTCAACTGCTGTCTACCTTCCTATTCGCTCAGTTTTTCAAAGTGAATAGGCTCTTAATAAACTAGCGCGCTTTACCATCAACGATCGCATCACTGCTTACCATCAGGCGGGATTGCGGTCAAGCGCTAGTTTATAATAAATTTAAAAAAAAAATCTACTTGTCACAATATTGTCTATAACAACTTTTTTCTTCACAAATAATTTTCACAAAATATTTCTCTTGTTGCATTCATGGAATTAGTATGTACAGTGCCTTGATTGTATTTTAGGAGGCCATGTATTCTATTTTACGCTAATCGACATTCATACTCGTACATAAATATATATAACGATGTCATGTTAAAATGTCCTTAGATCAATCTCAGTTGCTTAGAGTATAACCGAGAACATTACTCACACGCCTGCTAAATGACGCCATTTTTTTTTCTATTTTTTTTTAATAAATTATCTCTAGCAACAGCTACCCTCCTTCGTATTTGCATACATAACTGCAGCTATAACCCAAAATATAGCCAGAGTAATGGCGTTAGCAAAGGGAATGAGGAAAATATTCCCAAACGCAGGGTCTGACCTTATTGAATGATATTATATTATAAATCCCGATGGACCAGATCTCGTCCGGTTTCTGAACGATATTGATTTGAGGAGACTCAGGAATGGATACCCGTATGGAAATGTTGTGAGCCCCTGTTATAATGAAATATGTTCGTGTTGCTTATCTGTCTGGGGTAGTGTAGGTTTGGATGGTGAGTGTTATACTTAGACATGTGGTACACAATAGCCCCAAAAGTTTATTGTTGAGTATCCATATAGTAGGTAGTATGAGAAATGGTCCTTAAGATACAAGATTGACCTTCATGGGGCTTAAGGTTGAGTTATCGCGGGATCGTCTGGCTAGAATCACAATTTGATGGCTGAATTAATTTTTGTGTTGTGCAAAATATATCGTGGATAGGGCAAGAGGCTGATAGAATATGAAATAGTTCTTTAGAATGTGTGAATATTAGTAGTTATTTAAAAAAACACAACATAAATACATATACACATAAAAACGCGGACTCACACATATGCAAAGTTATACACACGCAATCAATGCAACAAACTATACATAATTATAAAACATAGGTATTCCTTATTTAAATTTTATTTCCGTCCTCCTTATTGTTTAATATTATTATTATTTCTCTTATGATACCGTTCATGTACACACATCAAAAGTGTCTAGGGATCAAGCATTTTTATGCGGATTTCTTGAGATTGAGATGTGGCTTTGTAATAAATTTATGATTTTATAAATTTATATGGATCCTTTTTGGTGCATTTCATAATTTGAATCAGGAACTGTGAATCAAATTCGAGTAAAAGATGAAAATCAGCTGTCAATATTTTCCCTATAAAAACATACAACGCATTGAAGACATTATTAGTGCTACTGTTTCCCTACTACTGATTAAAACCAACGTTATTATGGAGCGGCGACGTCATTTAAGCAGGGAAGAAATGCTCAGAGCCGTGGGAATGATAGAAGCTGGTTCCCGGCAACTTACTGTGGCTTTAGCTCTGAATACAAGTCAGAGTGTTATCAGTCGACTTTGGACACGTTACCGAAGCACTGGTACCGTGGCTGAGCGCCATGGAGGACGGTATCGCTGCACCACACGGAGACAAGACCGATACATTCAAATCTTAACTCGAAGAGCTCCAACAATAACCGCCATGATGTTAGCCGTGAGGCTTCATCACTCTTCAGGGAACTTAATTAGCGACCAAACAGTCAGAAACCGCTTGCATGAAGTGAACCTTCATTCCCGAAGACCGCTACGGGTACCACCTATAGCAATGCACAATCGTAGGATTCGATATCAATGGGCTCTTGAACACAGAAATTGGGCAGAAGAACAATGGCGTTTCGTGTGCTTTTCTGATGAGTCTCGTTTTGGTATGAGACCGGATACAAGACGTATACGACACTGGAGAACCCCTGGACGCCAACAGCGATTAAAATCCTGCCAGGAAGTCCATCCTTATAGTGGTGGAACCATCATGGTATGGGCGGGTATTTGGATCGGCGGAAGAACTGAGTTGATTTGGATCAGAGGCAACCTCAACGCTCAAATTTATGCTGAGACGATTGTATCAGACGTCATCGTTCCTCTACAAGTGCAAATCGGTCCCTTATTTCAGTTAATGCATGATAATGCACGACCGCACACCGCAAGAGTTGTAAGACAGACTCTCGCCGCAGCTAACATCAATGTCCTGCCCTGGCCTGCTCAGTCGCCAGACTTGAACCCGATTGAGCATGCATGGGATATGCTACAGAGAAGAGCTCTGCCGAATATGGAGGGTATCGCAAGAAGACCTTTTTTTGTTGTTGCAACGAACATGGGCGGCCATTCCACAGCGTGATTTGGATGAACTCATTTTGAGTATGCCAAACCGATGTTCTTGTGTTGTTAGTGTTCGCGGTAGAAACACGGATTATTAATTGTTTAAGTTACCCAATAAAATTTTAGAGAAAACTGTTATTTCAGTCTTTTTTTCGAACTTTTGTGTTAGTGGTTCAAATGTCAAATATCCCTTTATTAGGAAAATGGCAAATTTCTTTATTAATGCAAAGGTGACTTGGTTTATCGTTACTGTGACAAACGAAAACACTTTATTTGATGAATCCTTAAAGAAAATTTTAATTAATATCAATCAGGAGAAAAGTTATTGCAAAAATATATGTTGATCCCTAGACACTTTTGATGTGTGTATTTCATAAGGTTCACTATGGACAAGGAGTGATTAAAAGAAAGGAATCAGGCTCGAATTAACAGTAGAACATGTCTCCTAAGGCACAGGCTTCTTCTCTCACAGGCTCACGTTTCAGAACCATTTCAGATACGTTTAAAATAAAAAAAAAAACTTGTACATAAATAGTAGGTGTATGATGATGGATGAGATGGTTTTTCCTCTTCCTTTTATCTTCCTCCAATAACACAAGTCTCGAACTTACTTTGGGGCTCGCTCAATCTGTGTGATTTGTCCGTAAAAAAAAATAAAAATAAAAAAAAAAACATGTTTCCAATTCCGTGTTTTTGTACGATTTCACTACGTTCTTTGTCTTCACAGTTTCTAAACTTTTGAAACCACTTACGGTAACTTCTCTCTCTTATAGCAGCTTCACCATAAGCTTCTACAAGTAATCGATGGACCTCAGCTGCAGATGTCTTCAAATTGAAGAAGTAACAAAAGTTCCCGCAAATGACGATTATTCGGCACAAAACATGATATTTTTGCACAAAAATAAATATAATTATGATCCTGATACAGAGTCACTAATACTCAAGTGTATGTTATTACCAGATGTCCAAACTTACGATATCATATTTTACGTCTGACAATTTGAACGAAACCTTTTAGTGAGGACATCTTTTGTTAAAGTTATTTGTACCCCTAATATTTATAACCAAATGTTTTGGAACCTACCTTTAGGTACAACTTATCAATAATATAATAATTGTTATTATTTAAAAAAATAAATACCTATCTATACCCAGCTGAGGCCATAGCTTACTCGTAAAATACACCGCCCAAAAGTTCTTTGAAAGTTACAATCTTTTTTATAGCAAACCTTTTTTTGAAGCCTGGAGGGTAATTATTTAAAAATATTACCGCCATTCCGTAATAGAAAATAATTTACGATTTAGTAAAGTATTTTTAATAGAGTTGCAAATCCAATTATATTCACATCAGCGGTCATATTTCAATTGAGGAAAAACAACATAAAACGTTATAAGCTCCTACCATGATTATTTTTAACTTAGTTCTGGTTGACGGCCTATGTATTTATTATTTATGTATAAACAGTAAAATACCTAGGGATATGAAAAAATTGTCTGTGTGTATTATTGTTAGTAATATTTGTAGAAGGTACAGAAATTTTTTATATTTATTTGATTTAAATCTCAAATAAACTAAGTACGTAAGTGTATTTATTTATTCACACTTTATAACCATTATAGGTTTCTTAACCTAATGCGGCGGAAACGACACACTATAAAAAGGATGTACTATTAGCCAAAATAAACCTTCAGGAGGCAACGCTGTCGAAACTAATTTAAAAAAAGCTCCATCAGCATCATTCAGCATCCCGTCTTATCGCATCGCCCGTCCGCACAATTACTTTGTTTTCGATTAGCGTTCTCTCTGACCTTCGTTCTTTCTGCCTGCTCCTAAAGATTTCAGTGTGATGTTAAATGAGCTCTCAAATTAAAAATAATGTTTTAAAGCTGAACGGTAATAGTAAATAATTGTACTATAACACAATTATTTGCCTCCGGCTATTCAAAATCGGAATATCCACAACCACAGAGATTAGTGCGTCGAAACAATCAAACTAACTCTCATTATAAGCAGGGATAGCGAAAAATAAATGCGGATCAACGATACGATGAAGAAAAATTAGATAAATTCACGCAAAGTTATGTACTTTATATTTCATTAAGAAAAGGACAGAACATAATCCTATCCTTAGACCTATCAAATTAGCCCGCGCCTGACGTAAATTGATGTGTTTATAATCGCGTCTAAACTGTGTATGGAATATCTTAATTTGACAGGATTAAACTGAAATATTATCTTCTATCCTTTTCTTAATGAAATAGAAAGAAAAAGATGCACTTAACTTATAATTAGTTTAGTTTGTGAACAAGATTCTCTTGTTAGGCGCCTCTGTTATTCTTTACACCGCTTAAATCTCTCTTCTCTTCTTAAATTGTGTGCTTGATAAGAATAAAGACAGTCGGGATGATAATTTATTTAATTTTCCTGACTTCCAGACGCCAAAGACAGAATATTCTACTTATAATTTTTGAGAACAAAAATAGAATTCATGAACAAACCGGCCAAGTGCGTGTCGGACTCACGCACATAGGGTTCCGTACCATTGATTTATGAAACTAAAAGATTTAAGTTATTTGTATGAAAGATTATGCGTTACTAAGCGGTTTACGATTTACGAGATATTAAAACAATTTTCGTTGGTAGTTTTTATAGTAATGTACATCATATTTTTTTTAGATTTTTCATTTTCTTATTTTTAGAAGTTAGAGGGGAGGGGGGGGGGTTCCAACTACCAACTTTTTCCGCTTTGGAAGCGTCTGTCACGCAAACTATTCGGTTTAGAAAAAAAAAAATTTAGAAACCTCGATATTATTTTTGAAGACCTATCTATAGATACCCCACACGTATGTGTCTGAAGAAAAAAAAAATTGAATTTCAGTTCTATGTATGGGAAGCCCCTAATATTTATTATATTCTTTTTTTATTTTTCCATCAAAAACTTAATGCGGTTCATAGAATACATCTACCTACCAAGTTTCAACAGTATATCTCTCATAGTTTCGGAAAAAAATGGCTGTGACATACGGACGGACAGACGGACAGACAGACATGACGAATCTATAAGGGTTCCGTTTTTTGCCATTTGGCTACGGAACCCTAAAAACGACCACAATACAAAACTTTCTTCATCCAATTCATCACAAATTCAATTCCAATATAACACAAGACAACTTCATAAAAATATAGAAACATCCATCAAATGACAAAAAAAGTATGCTTATTCCTAGATGTCTTACATGTCAGCGAGAAAACGTCTCCTCATATGCCGCCTGAACTTCATCAAACAACGCTCGAAGTTTATAGTTGACCTCTATTGTAGAGGGATAGGGTGCAAGATTGTGTGGTGAGTGAGAAATGGAACAGATGCTGTTCAGTTAGAGATGCTGGAAGTGACTTTATGTTCTACATTATTTTGAACATTCTGGCTAATGGTCCTCATTTTATCGTCAATGAATAAGTAACGATTTTACTGTTTTTTAATCAATATAAACTAGTGCTTGACAGCAATCCCGCCTGATGGTAAGCAGTGATGCAATCTATAATGGTAAAGCGCGCTAGTTTATTAAGAGGTCTTCACTCAAGAAAACTAAGTGAATGTAATCCTTCTATAAAGGATCGTTGAGGAAGCATCGTTGGAGGAAGACTTATCTGAACACCCTCCACGACCAACACAACAAAATTTGGCGCATCATACGCGGAACACATCGCAACATAACTCCGTACGACTTCACCAGACATCATGCCGGAACACAACGAATTGCTTGCCGGCAAGTACAATATCAGACAACACAACTTTTGAGGTCCTACATCGAATGTTGTTTTAGCTTGTTTCATTGTTTTTTCTGTACAGCTTTCCAGCCAAACGATTCGGTAAATATCTCACCATAAAAATTCAGGGGCAGTGAGCTTAGAGTGAGCCGTCAATAATGTCAGTAGGTAGTTGGAGTGAGCCGTCAATACTGTCAGTAGGTAGTTAGAGTGAGCCGTCAATGCTGTCAGTAGGTAGTTAGAGTGAGCCGTTAATACTGTCAGTAGGTAGTTGGAGTGAGCCGTCAATACTGTCAGTAGGTAGTTAGATTGAGCCGTCAATACTGTCAGTAGGTAGTTAGAGTGAGCCGTCAATGCTGTCAGTAGGTAGTTAGAGTGAGCCGTTAATACTGTCAGTAGGTAGTTGGAGTGAGCCATCAATACTGTCAGTAGGTAGTTAGAGTGAGCCGACAATACTGTCAGTAGGTAGTTAGAGTTTGCCGTCAATACTGTCAGTAGGTAGTTGGAGTGAGCCATCAATACTGTCAGTAGGTAGTTAGAGTGAGCCGATAATACTGTCAGTAGGTAGTTAGAGTGAGCCGTCAATACTGTCAGTAGGTAGTTGGAGTGCGCCATCAATACTGTCAGTAGGTAGTTAGAGTAAGCCGTCAATACTGTCAGTAGGTAGTTAGAGTGAGCCGTCAATACTGTCAGTAGGTAGTTGGAGTGAGCCATCAATACTGTCAGTAGGTAGTTAGAGTGAGCCGACAATACTGTCAGCAGGTAGTTAGACAGAGCCATCAATACTGTCAGTAGGTACTTGAAGTGAGCCGTCAATACTGTCAGAAGGTAGTTAGAGTGAGCCGTCAATACTGTCAGTAGGTAGTTAGTGTTAGCCGTCAATACTGTCAGTAGGTAGTTAGAGTGAGCCGTCAATACTGTCAGTAGATAGTTGGAGTGAGCCGTCAATACTGTCAGTAGGTAGTTAGAGTGAGCCATCAATACTGTCAGTAGGTAGTTGGAGTGAGCCGTCAATACTGTCAGTAGGTAGTTAGAGTGAGCCATCAATACTGTCAGTAGGTAGTTAGAGTGAACCGTCAATACTGTCAGGAGGTAGTTGGAGTGAGCCATCAATACTGTCAGTAAGTAGTTAGAGTGAGCCGACAATACTGTCAGTAGGTAGTTAGAGTGAGCCGTCAATACTGTCAGTAGGTAGTTAGTGAGCCATCAATACTGTCAGTAGGTCGTTAGTGAGCCATCAATACTGTCAATAGGTACTAAGAGTGAGCAGTTAATACTATTGGTAGGTACTTAGCTTTAATTCACTTCACTTGAGTTTACACAATGACATCGCAGATTTCGAAAATGCTCTTCTCCTCTACTTCTTTAAGTTCAGAATCAACACTTCAATTCATATAGACATATCGACTAAATACACACTGACCTCCTCTCGCTGAGAGGGAGTAGGCTGTAATCTACAACGTTGGCCCAGTACGGGTTGGTAGATCTCACATGTCTTTGAAGCTTTTGCCTCTAGGACATGCCAATTTTCTCATGAAGTTTTCCTTCGCCGTTTTGAGAGCAGGGGTGATGAGACAATGTAAGGCGCCTGATGAAGTACAAACCACCGATATCTCTAGGCCACCGCTAAAATACTAACATTGAAAAACTTATCAATGTATGTTCAAAAGCTACACAGCTAAGCATGGAATATTTCTAATGCACTCGCTTCCATTTATATTTCTAAGCTGACGAAAAAGATAGAACGTATGTTTTTACTTACACATATTTCACTGAATGCAGACCTCACATCAAATCCACGCTTAAGACTTGAAACTCTTTATTGTGATCACAATACATTTAGAAGATTTCTTCGCATCCTTTCTGTACTTTGGTTATCAAGCCCCAGAAGCGTGAATTAAATTTTATGAAGCTTTAAAATTAATTACTGATATTAACTTTGGGCTAAGCAGAACCCCTTTTATGCACTTACTTTGTTTTATAGTATCTAAAAGCTTTATTGCTAAACATCGAAGCTTTTTAGATTAGAGTAATGGTTCATGTTACGTAAGTTAGATTGGATTTTTTCTAAGAATGAGGTAATAATACTGTAAAAGCATGTTTTATGTTACTTTGATACGGTATGATGGATCTTTGTAAGTTTAATAGCATAATCAGCAATAGTGTTCCTTTCGGTGAGACGTAACACTTCTCTCGGGGAGAGGAACTAGTTCGTTATCTACCGGGGTGGTAGATGTCCAATGTCTTCGAATTAATTGTTCAAGGATATGCCGATATCCAGGCGCTCCATACGTTATGGACTTTATCGATAGTCTTGGTAACCAATGGATTAATAGCCAAGAGCCTCAATGAGGAAGTTCTCGTTGGGCAGCTGGATCAAAGGATGATTCAGAAAGCAGATATTTCTGGACACAGTGTCAAGAGGTTCCTGTCTTCCTGCCCTGGGACTCCTTACTACAGATAGCTTGGATCCTATTCCCGATACTAGTGGGCGTTTATTTTATTAGCTGCGCCCCGCTGTTTCACTCGCATCAGTTTCGGTCCCTAGGGAATATCGGGTTAAAAAGTATCCTTTGTGTTATTCCTGATAACCATCTGTGTGTGTTAAATTTCACACAAATCCGTTTAATAGTTTAGGCGTGAAAGCGGAACAAACAAAAAAATTCACTTTCCCATTTATTATATTAATAAGGATTTAAGTAATTTAATATTCTAAAACTAAAAAGATATTATTTTATTTGTATATTTATTAAAATACATAAAATAAGAGTAAATGCTAATTTTGTAATAATAGTTTTGTAATGTCACCAATAATTGGATTAATAATTAATCCAATCACATAACATTTACAATAAAACCTTAAACTATCAATGAAATCCCTTTATCAGTTCTAGTTGAATAAGGCGTAAACAAAACGATTGGTTTCGATTAAAAACCTGAGATTTTTTGTTTTAACCCAAAGGCGCTTCCAGTAACATGAACCCTGTGTAAAATGAAGTGTATTAGAGCTGGGTTGAAGGCACTCTTACAGCAGGAAATGTGTCTCATCGATTAGCACGTTAGTGCGGGTTCGGTGCTTGCGCGAGTACCACGCTTTGAACCTGACGTAACAGACCGTCGTTCTAGCAGACACTCTTTTGGAGGGATAATTTTAGACGTATTAGGGTAAAAATATTTTATATTGGACGACTTATGTGAGATATAAAATCGGTACGTTTTTTATTGGGTTTGACACCCGATCAACTATCCCACTAACCGTCGAATATTGTGTTCAATTTTTCGTCCAGCTTCAGTAATTCAATTGAATTGTAAATTGAAGCACACGTGTAACGATTTTTCTTTTTTTTTGTGTTGTTGTCCTGGATAATTTTTTTTGCATCGCTACTTCGTTAAAAACAGTGCTTATATACCTACATGAGAGGCACGCGTCGACGACGGTTCAACTGCAAATGTAGATGCATCGATTTCAGCCATCGGCCCTTGTGGTCGCTCATTATCTACGCATCAAAAATCAATGTTTTATACATTATAATAAAAATCTGTGTATGTATTACGATTATAACATAAATTCTCATTGAAGTGTTTGGTGGTGAGCGTTAATACCGTTTTTATAAATAATATAATTATAAACCGCAATCCGGCCTGTTGTTACGCAGTGGTGCGATCGTTGATGGTAAAGCGGACTAGTTTATTAAGAGCCCATCACTCTAGCCTCGAAGACACTTAAATTGTAGTCCGACGGAAACACCACCACTGGCAAATCGTTCCAGGCCCTCGATAAAATAAGAAGCGAAACGCTTCGTTCGGATCATTGTAGTGTCAACAAAGTAAGGGTGGAAATTCGAACTCAAAAGACGGGTTGCCCGATGAAGGAACGGAGATGGGGGACTTAAAACATGCAATTCCCTCGCACACTCTGCAAAATACATCGTATAGAACACCGAAAAGCTGGCTAGTCTTCGTCTGTGCTCCAGGCTTTGGAGACCGTTTTGAGCTAAATGTGGGTCGCCAATTAGCCTCTTCACACGCCTCTCCACTGAATACAAAGTAGCCAGGTGGAATTTTGCAGCACCAGCTCAAATGTGGTTGCAGTACTCCACATACGAACGGACCTATGATTGTTATAACTTTAGAAGATGTTCTGGCTTGAAGTACTGTCAGACCTTTGCGATAACGCCAAGTTTCCTGGCAGCCATCTTGGTTTTGGAAACAATGAACCGCCCTAAGTTTAGGTTCGAGGAAATCTCAACTCCCAAAAGCTGAAGGTGGACAGGGCACTCGATCGTTTCGATCTCGCGTCAGTATGAGGATAAAAAGTATCCTATGTTTTATTCCTGGTAGTAAACAATCTCTGTGCCAAATTTTATTCAAAACCATTCAGTAATTTTTATGAGAAATAGTAAAAATCACCCATACAAGCTTTTGCGATATTACAATTAAATTAGTATTATATTATGATGATGATGACTTACCTAACTTATGTATATAGTTATTCTATAACTGAACATGTACCTACAGCAGGAGGAAGAGGACTTTGTTGCCAACAACGCCCGAGCCTTACAAGATTTCGCAACTTGCTATCGGGTTACATTTCCTACCGGTATACAAAATATGCAGGCAATTATATTATTCCCAACAGCATTCGCTTACAAAGTAAATCATTCTTTTTTGACGTTTGTTTTTTTTTAGTTCGGGGAAGCCTACTAGCAGGTCCAGTAGTGGGTCTCTTTCAGTTCAAAATGATTCCATGACGCCTCAGTTTCGCACCTACCGATGTCCAGTCTATGCATAAATCTACCAAGTTATGTGAGTACCTATATTGAACGCCTATTTTGCATATTAACGACGCGTATGTCACATGAACCTGGATACCTATATCTTACGTACTGTAAGTCAATCCGTAAGTAGAACGCTTTGTACGGACACGTTTTTGGCAGTTATTCATCTTATTATTCTGTATCAAAGGTATTCCATTCTCCTTATTTTAACTTACGATCTCGTTTGGACCAATTTGCTTTTGGAGACATTATTTACAATTTATGGGTTCGGCCGATATTATTTAAGGATTTTGGAGAAGTAGCTAATGTTTTATTGATAATCCAGCAATAAGTAGGTAACCTAATAATTATAGAAATCAATGTCAGTGTTAAATCTATGTTTCATATTTTATGATGTGATACTTTCTGCGGCTGAACGCTGTTACCCAAAATACAAGCTTTGGGTATCAGTAGCAGTACCTATTGTGTAATACGTTAATACGATGCATATGTCGTCCTCCGTGGCGCAGCGGTCAACACGCCTGCCTGCGACGAGGAGGCCCCGGGTTCGATCGCCGGCCAGGTCGTGATGGAAAAACGATATTTTTCGGATTGACCTGGGTCTTGGATGTTTATCACTTTGGGAGACCTGTATGTAAGTCGATAAAAACAACAGAGTATGAACCTCACTTTAGGCTGACACAAGATCAGAATTAAATACATAGGTAAAAAGTATGTTTTTTAGAACTTTGTCCTCACACTAGACATTTAAATACACATATACAACCAGCCGAACCCGAGACAACTACTTGTAAGCCATATTTGTTCTACGCGGGAATTGGACCCGCGACACACAGCACAGAAGTCGATAGCTCAACTATTGCACCAACTAATAATTCGTATAGAATTTAGCTTTAGATCTGCAAAAATAAGAAGAGAAATGTTTCTTTTGTACTATACACGTAAATTTATGTAAAAAATCGACCAAATGCGAGTAGGACTCACACACGAAGGGTTCATACTACAATATGTACAAAAAAAAAAAAACTGTTTTTATGTATGTTGTTATAGCGACAACAAGAGATATATCATCAGTGAACATTTCAACTGTTGCTTCAAAGGATCTAGATGTTACAGTTCACGAGATTTACCCAGTTGACTACTTTACTGTTTACAAAACGAAAATAAAAATCTGTGCGAGCCTAAAAGGTCAATAATACTCGTAATGCGTTCAATGAACACTAAAATAAATAAAATAAATTAAAAATTCTTTATTGTTGCCAGTTAATAGTTAATAGTTTCTGGGATGTGACATAAAATAAATAAATAAATAAAAATATATGGACAAATCACAGATTGAGCTAGCCCCAAAGTAAGTTCGAGACTTGTGTTATGGGATACTAACTCAACGATACTTTATGTATAATAGATTTTTAAATTAGGATTCCGGATCCATTATCTCTGTTATGGTGGAAACCACATTAAAATTCATAGTTTAGAAGTACGCACTCACACATGTACAACGTTATTTTTTTTATATGAAACCAGAAATTAGTTTTATTTTTATTTTTTTATAAAATTATAAACTAGCGCTTGACTGCAATCCCGCCTGATGGTAAGCAGTGACGCAGTCGTTGATGGTAAAGCGCACTAGTTTATTAAGAGCCTATTCACTCTAGCCTTGAAGACACTCAAATTGTAGTCCGACGGAAACACCGCCGCTGGCAAACTGTTCCAGTCCCTCGATGTACGCGGTATAAAGGAGGAGGCGAAACGCTTCGTCCGGATCGTAATGGTGTTAACAACGTAAGGGTGGAAACTCGCTGTACGACGGGTCGTCCGATGGTGGAACAGAGATGGGGGAATTAAATCATGCAATTCCTTCGCACACTCCCCAAAATGCATCCTATAGAAAACCGAAAGGCTGGCTACTCTACGCCTATGCTCTAGGCTTTGGAGACCGTCTCGAGTTAAGTCAGGGTCACCAATCAGCCTCTTCGCCCGCCTCTCCACCGAATCCAAAGTGGCCAGGTGACACTTACCAGCACCAGCCCAAATGTTGTTTCAGAATAAGCAACTGAATCGATTCCAATCATTTTTAGACCATGTTATATTATTTCCCTAATACATTTAGAAATTGTTGCAGTGTGATTACCGAGCGCGCCACGCAATCACATACGAGTACGTGTAACAGCAGCTGTCGCTACAAGACCATATTTTTATTGGGACAACCAAGTAGGATAACAAGCATATAACTTTGTAGTTTATCATGATATCTTTTAAAATTTTGTAACAAAAAATAATATTGTATACAGGTCTCCCAAAGTGATAATGTGCATAGAAATCTTCGTCACTGTTCGGCAACGGTCGTATTCCCCGAGCGTTCGGAAGAAGATATGTATATAGAGTAGTTAAGTGCATAAAAAGTGGTTAAGTGTACCACCAGATATGTATATAG
Organism: Sesamia inferens; assembly: GCA_037179545.1. Taxonomy (NCBI): domain Eukaryota; kingdom Metazoa; phylum Arthropoda; class Insecta; order Lepidoptera; family Noctuidae; genus Sesamia; species Sesamia inferens. Next base: position 30,999,187 of record CM073929.1, read on the forward strand.
AGTGGTGAAATGCATAAAAAGTGGTTAAGTGCAAAAAAAAAATAACGTTGTACATGTGTGAGTGCGTACTTCTAAACTATGAATTTTAATGTGGTTTGCACCATAACAGAGATAATGGATCCGGAATCCTAATTGGGTAACACTATTACTCAATCTTTGTCTTCAATATTTACAATATCAAAACATACATTACCTTCAATTAGAATCATTTGGAAGGTTCAGTAATCCGTTACTCTATATATGCTTTGCTCCACAAAGCAAATAACGCAATGAATGTTATTGAATTATCAAAATGAAAGCCATTGTTACTGATAGTGTGTTTTACAACTACCTCTTTAGAAGGTTTATCTGTGTAAAACAAGATTAAACTAACAGACAATATTTTTTTGAAATGTTTTATAAAGTCGTTGGTAAAAGCAATAAGACGCAGGGGCGTGTCGGCAACTAATTCATAATTTATACATATTAAAAATAAAAAACAACAATAATGGAGAGGTAACTTAAAAATGATGGAATGGAAAAATATGTTTGAAGATAGAAGATATATGGTAAACAATTTCAAAGTTGTTCTCTTTTCTTGTGTTCACTATTATTCCATTTTATTTATATAGACATTAGTTTTTATTAAAATCTCATATTACTATTTTTTTAATTTGTTTTTATTATTATTGATTTTAATAATAGTTTGGAAAATTATAATTCTGTTTGTTTTTACGAATTGGTTAATGGGACATTTTTTATTACTACCTGTTGTACTAAGATCAATTTGGTTGAATTATAATTATATACAACTTTCAGAATAAGCAACTGAATCGATTCCAATCATTTTTACACTATGCTATATTTTTCACAAATACATTTAGACATTATTACAGTATGGTTACTGAACGCGCTACGCGGCTTACGCTTGCTCATGCCCGGGCTCAGCTGACGCCACAGGACAATGCTCCCGGCTTGCCCGTCCAAATGGAACGTGGACCATATTTTTGTTGGGACAACCAAGTAGGATATAGCTCATAACTTTGTGGTTTATCATGATATCTTTTGGAAATTTTGTACATAGATTCTTTACTTAAAAATACTGGACACGTCTTTCGGGTTTCGCATAAATAAAAAATAATATTGTATATTATTTGTAAAAATACAGATAAAATTAAAATCACCATTCAGGTCACGATACTATTCAAACCTATCAAGATCTTCACATAGCCTTTTAGTTTATAACCTTAATTTCCATCAATTTGATTTCGGCTCTATAACAACCGGGAAAAAAGAGCCTTATTCACTATCCTCGTTAGTTTGCTCAAGCTCAAAACGAGATTAGAAAGCAGCAATTTGATCCTAAAAACCGCGTCCTGCAAAATGACGTTATTTTGTTTATATTATCTACTGGTAGGTCAGTATACTTACTCTATATGTTTAATTAAAACTGTAGTAGCTAAAATAGATCATTTTTAGGGTGCCGTGCCGTACTCAATTGGTAAAAACGGTACCCAATTAAACTCGAAAGAGAACTGTGTCATTAGTCTCATGGAGGACGGATCTGAACAGTTCTGTTGCGATGTGTACCGGGTACGAAGCGCCAAATGTTGCGCCGTGTTATTGAATTTAACATCGCATCACCTCGCTCAACTGGTGTCTTTCTTTCTATTCATTCAGTTTTTTTTTTTGAGTAAATTAGCTTTTAATAAACTAGCGTGCTTTACCATCAACGATTGCATCACTGCTTACTTGCAGGCGGGATTGCAATGAAGCACTAGTTTAAAAAAAAATGAACTGTGTTAGTGAGACAGTTACAATTTTCACAGATGATGTTTTTTTTTAATAATTATAAACTAGTGTTTAACCGAAATCCCGCCTGATGGTAAGCAGTGATAGTAAAGCGGGCTAGTTTACTAAGAGCTTATTCACTCAAAAAAACTGAGTGAATAAGAAGGAAGACGGCAGTTGAGCGAGGTGGTACAATGTTAAACCCAACAACACGAACAACGATGCTGCGCCAGCGGGAGATTGATCTGGAGACCCACGACCAAACTCCCGACACATCATTTGGCGTATCGTACCCGGCACACGTCGCAGCACAGTTGCTCAGACCTATCCTTATGGCTTCCCCAGACATCCCCTTCTCTGTATGAGAGGAGACCCGTGCCCAGCTGTGGGACTATAAAAAAGGTTGATGATGAATGAATGAAATGAAATGACTAGTTTATAATTATTAAAAAAAACATCAAGTATGTTTTTTTTTTATGAAAAACATCACGTTCTAAATACTGTCTATGTGAAAGATCGTAATTTCCAATCAAAAGTAGTAAAGAAATAGCGGGATCGATTATACAATACGTGCTAATTGTTACGCCAAAAAATTCAAGTTTGTCGTTGCTCCAGGCTTTATTCGTCTACCGTGACAAGTTGAAATATTAGTCTTGAATAAACTAATTTATCATTGATGAGTGCTCGGTTAATCAGATCAAATTCAAAAGTCATTTATTTTAACCTGGCTGAGAATCACCTTTTGGAAAGCCAAAAAGTATAACATCAAAGAATAAACAATATCACAATGATTACATCTCAATCATGCGAATGTCCCCAATTTATCTTTAAATACGCGGAACAGGACATGTAGCGAACAAGAGCCTTAATACATAAGAACCTAATTTACTTAATGTTCTTATATTAAATGGTACGCTTAATGATTATTAATTAATTCCTTACAGGGGACTTGCGTTACCAAGACATTGTCCTTTTACGAGTCTTCTCCCCATTCCTCTCTCCTCCCTTGCTTTGAGTAATTCTCGTCAGAAACCGCTCATAAGCCTTCTGTAATTTATAAATGAAACGTTGAATACTTTATTTCTTTCTTATTGGTTGACTTGCAGCCTTTATTTTTATCTTTTGATGTGAATGTTCTTAATGAAGATTGATCATAATCCACGACAGGATTGATAAATTATATTTATTACTTTCTGTTTTGTTTAAAGTAAATTATTTTATGAATAGATGAGGAGTATCGTTTTTTTTTTTTTAGAGAGTAGTTTCGTGAATGTTTTTATATCAAACCTGTTAATTAACGGGAAGGTGACCTGAAGGATGACCTCCAGCTAAACGAAGCGATGACCTTAAACAGACTGGGTGCAGAAGACGTAGAACAGGTTGCTGTAGCCTGGCAGAGACTTTTTGCCCAGCAGTGAATAGGCTGGGTAGATTGACCTTTAACAAAACTGAAATAAAAATATAAACAACAAAAAAGAAATAAAGGAAAATAAATGCTTTGATTTTTCTTTCTTTCCATATACCTAAAGTTTTAAGGCCACAAACTATGAAAGAGCGTGAAGGAGGCACTTTTGGGTCACCCTGGTGCTAGTGCTTAATACATTCATTTTGATATTAGTAGGCCATAACAAAGGCTGCCAACAGTAGTTACCACCCACCAGATAAAGTCTTGTCGCCAAGCGACTCGTAGTGATGATGTCTGGTGAAGCCGTACGGAGGACGTGTCTGAGCAGTTGTGTAGCGATGTGTGCCGGGTGCGATGCGCCAAATGTTGTTGTTTCGGGAGTTTGGTCGTGGACGTCCCCAGATCAATCTCCCTCTGGCGCAGCATCGTTGGTCGTGCATACATTACATTGTACTGTCGTGCGTACATTGCATCACCTCTTTCAACTGCCGTCTTTCTGGCTATCCACTCAGTTTTTTGAATGAATAGGTTCTTAATAAATATCTTAATAATTATAAATTATATAAGAAAAAATAATAATTTCGGGCTTCTGGAGACCCGTAATGGCTGTCAAACATCCACCCAAACACCATAGCCGGGACCAACTGCTTAACGTGCTTTCCGAGGCACGGAGTAATCTAGGTATGTAAAGAAAGCCCATCACCAGACTAACCGCGCCAAGCGTAGCTTAAATTGATCGATCGACCCATGCGGTTGCTAATACTTAGCCTTAAGCTCCTAAACAATACTCATCATAGACGTAAAACAAAGAAATTCTCCATAACGAAGGATCATTTTCATTCTAGCGTGTTGTGCTAGTGATGCTTTGTTTCGTTGTCACTCCGCGTGTTGGCGCGTGATAAAACGACGGTGAGGTATAGAATGTCACGATAATGCATGAACGGGAATTAGCGTGACACGATATACTGTCGGAGGCGAGAGACTAGTTGACAAAGTTTAAGTTCTTAATGCACTTCTGTTTGGGATTTTAACACCCGGTTTTCTGAAAGCTTGAAGTTCGTTTTAAGTAAAGTTGTCTAGCGTTGGCTGTTTGTTCATCTCGTGATGAGGAATCTGAGCTTTTAGTTCGCGCATAATACTGATGTATATGATGTTGTATACATATAAGAACATGTTATTTGATATTATTTAACTTTTGTGTGTTTACGTCTTATATGTGCTTTAAATCAATGGTTATTTATTTATCTAACTGAAAAATTAATATTGTTGTTTCAGGTAATTTCAAGATAATGGACTCGATGGAATCTTTTAAGGTATTTTTATGTCTATTGCGCTATTTCCCTACAAGTTTGCGACGACCTTTTATAGCAATACAATATCATTTCCCACATTTGATATACAACGGGTTTAATACAATTTCCTTAATTTACCTTAACAAATTAACATAGGCAATATCCATTACACAATACAATCAAATAAACACCACTATTGAACTGTTTACATAATTGGAAACCCATATCTACCGAAGTATATGCATATATAGCCATATATACATACATACGTATGTATATATCTATTTAATCATAAAAGCTATACGTAACTAAGTAGGGAGGTCTAAATTCTGTGAAAATTTGATTTCGATTTTGCGTTGGGACGCAAATCTTAATATTAGAATAGTATAGAATACTCTTTATTATGTACACCATACAGATTACAGAACATAAATATGTATTATTTTTTTTATAAATTATAAACCAGCGCTTGACCGCAATCCCGCCTGATGGTAAGCAGTGATGCGATCGTTGATGGTAAAGCGCGCTAGTTTATTAAGTGCCTATACACTCAGAAAAACTGAGCGAATAGGAAAGAAGACGGCAGTTGAGCGAGGTGATGCAATGTTAAACCCAACAATACGACCAACGATGCTGCGCCAGAGGGAGATTGATCTGGAGACCCTCCGCGACCAAACTCCCGACACAACAACATTTGTCGCTATGTACCCGGCACACATCGCAACACAACTGCTCAGGTACCCGTCCGACATCCGTCGACAACAACTCGGAGGGACCGTTCAGTCAGGAAGTCTTTTACCCAGCCAGTCAGGCCAGCGGAAATGCCGTACGCTGGAAGCTTATTCAAAAGGCCAGCGTGCCATACGCGGTCAAAGGCCTTCGAGACATCAAGGGAGACGGCAATCACTTCCCCATTTTTCTCGAGGGCCTCGCCCCACAAGTGAGTGGCATACACTAGTAGGTCGCCAGTTGACCGATTGCGTCGAGAACCGTAGTGTCGGTCACTGAGGAGATCGTTACCTTCCAGGTAAGCCAAGAGGCGCGAGTTCAATACACGCTCCATAATCTTGTAGAGTATGGAGGTTATTGAAATCGGCCGATAGTTGGTAGGATCGGCAGGACTACCCTTTTTGGCACGGGCTGCACGTTGGCAAGCTTCCAGGACTTGGGCACTATACCAGTCCTAAATAAGACGCGATATAGGCGCGTCAATACAGGAGACAACTCGGGCTCACATGCCTTAAGAACAATCGCTGGTATACCATCTGGACCACTAGCCTTATTCAAGGCTTTTAGGCTTCGTTCCTGGTCACTGGGTCCTGCAGATTGATTCTATAAAAATCTCATCGATAACAGCTATTGATTGCTGCGCTGCGTGTCGCGGGTTTGATCCCCGCACGGATCAAATATATTTTGTACCTATGACCTATGATACGGCCGGCAAGAACGTTAAAGCGCCTAAGCGCTTCCATTTGCACCACACAAATCGCGACATTTTTGACAGTGACGTGTATCGACCGAAAACGAGTGTGTAATGAGCGATAGACCAGTCAAAATCACTTTTGATGTATTTTTTTTTTGAAGTTTTGACGGGAATGTTAAGATGAGTGTCACGCGCATTTTTTATTTGACTTTTAAAATTATTTATACAGTCTGTAAACAGTGTATTCCGTAAATAATTCATAAAGAACATTGAAATATCGCAGCATAGTGGCCACATCATGACTTTACCTCAAACCTCCCCCATAGACGGTTCACGCGGCCAACTTTTTCAACTGTCATTGGCGATATCCGCCTTTATTTTGAAATAAAATTTTAAAAGAATTTCTATAATTTGTTACACGTGTTATTGGCAAAATTGTGGTATCTATTTCAAGGAGGCCATTGTTCAAGGTTTGAGATTGAATCTCACCTTGAAAAAAGAGGAAAGAGTTGTATTTTCGTAGTTTTCTCTAATATAAACCCAAAGTACAAGAATATGGTTTATCTCTTTTTCTAAGTCCTCGAAAGAAGACCTGCGCATTCAACCTACAAGTAAATGTTCCGGGCCAGGATGTTTAAAAAAAAAGGATCGTAGAGTGAGTTTTGTCAATAGTGTTCTTTCCATGTTCACTACACTAAGGATTACACAGATAGACGGTAACAGAATGGCATTGCAGAAATACACCTCTGCCGAAACGTTCAAGGAAACACAGCGAAATATCATGTTATGTTTTACATCCTCCAGTCCAACATACAGCAATACCCACGTCTCCCCTATAAATCCAACATATCCAATTCATGCAGGTAATACCGCGTTACGACCTTGTCACTATATTGAGCTCGACACAAGCGGACGCCATATTTGTTATTGTCACTCATAACACAAGTCGTGCTGACTTTATTGAGACAATATAAGGGAATCTGAAGGTAGACACCTTAGATCTGTGCCATAATATTGAGACACGGGAAATGTATTTACCGGTTCCTTCAATTCCTGGGTTGCTAGGGGTTTTTTTTTTTTGTTCTCTCTTTTGAAAAACGTCAATAATACGTGTTAATTTCTCACGTATACAAAATTGAATAAAAAAGACCTAAATAAATTCGATCTGAAATCTAAAATTAAGGACTGGCACCAGGCCTAAGTCGACGGCGCGTCGTGTTTAACGCGCGCCGCAATGAGATGTCAGCACATCGTGACGGGATGCACGAAGACCGATGCCTCCTGGGTCAGGGTTGCGGGTCGGTTAAACAAGAAACCGTTGTCCTGGCCATTGCACAGGCACGTGAAGAAACACGGGTGAGTTTTAGTCAGTTAAAGTCTGACACGCCCGGGAGAAGTCATTTGATGATTTCCTATCCCAAAAAAAAAAACAAAACATTATCTATTCAATTCGGAACAAAAAACTCTACATACATTATGAACCAACAAATAATAACACACACCACATACTAGACACATCCAATAAAACTCACGTTACACCTACGAACACACATGCACTCTCAAATCCATACTCTAATAAATTGTAATGTAATGTTTTGTTTTTAAATATATAATAAGTTAAATAACTCGAATTTACATTTATATTTCTTTATGATATGTATATTTGTTAAGATAGGATTAGGAATAACATCGACACTCGAAACCAAGGGCCCAACATGTAGGTACATATGTACAGTTCAACTCAATCGGATCGAATCACTGTCTCCTAAGATACAGGTGCTCCCTAATTTAGGAGGTAGGATTTATTATTATGTTATATAGACAATTACTTTAATGCTTTTTTCTCTTCTTGTGTCTACTGTTAGTGTTGGCATGTACCTGCAAACATTATCTATATATGTTTTTGTTCAATAAACTTATTATTATTATTAACTGTGGCCTACGATTTTTTCTGCAAAACAGGATTATTTTTAGCCTATTTCTTTACCCATTTATGTGTGCAAAATTGCATCCAAATCCATTCAGTCGTTTTAACATAAAAGCGTAATAAATAAATAAACAAACTTGTTTTCGATTATAATATCATACAACGTGTAATGTAAAGGGTATATACAAACCAAGGGCACGGCTTCTCTGGATGATATCAAACGATATAGAAAATATGTATATACGCTCTCAATTATACGTTGCATAGTTAGTATTTCGCTTGTTTTTAAAGGAAAATAACATCACGCATTGACAGGCATCGTCCAAGATACCACAGTGTCTCAAGACTAAACTTAAGTGGCAGTGGGCAGAGCACATTGCTCGTAGAACCGATGGCCGATGGGGCAGTAAGGTTCTGGAGTGGCGGCCACATACTGGAAGAGGCAGCGTAGGGAGGCCCCCAACAAGGTGAACCGATGACCTAGTGAAGGTCGCGGGAAGCCGATGGATGCGGGCAGCACAGGACCGGTCATCGTGGAAAGCCTTGGGGGAGGCCCTTGTCCAGCAGTGGACATCCATAGGCTGAAGAAGAAGAAGAAGAAGATTGACAGGCAGCTAGAGTTTACCAACATTTTGTTAGCTATTTTAAGTCCCTCGTAACACTAGGCTGATGACGTCGATTGTCTTGTTCTATCAATCTCTTGTTTGTATTTCATTAAAAAAGGACAGTAGATAAATACTAATTTCGATCTGGAAAATTAGGTTAGTTTTAGGCTACCTGTGAGTCTATTGGGATAGTAAAAGTTAGATAAGTTTACCGACCTGTCTCTCGTTTATAATACACGCTGTACTGGTGTCAACTTTTCTCGTCATCAGTCTCCTAATTTATTAACATTAGTCTACAGAAACTCTAATTAGTAGTAGTCTACAGCTACATAATTCTAGTTAAGTGACTAAGATCATTATTGTATAAAATTCATGACATGCATGTACACTAGGTATAATTTTATTTCACAATGTAACTAAAGAAATTTACAAAGTTCTGATACTAAATAAACTACAGTGTTTTTGTTGACAAGTAGAATTTACCACGCGGCCAAAGCCTGGTTAGTGGATAAATACATATTACATTGGAAATAAATCATATTGACTTTTTAATTTCTCAATAAAGAGGTTTAATATACTGAAAAGGGAATGGTCTTTTTTGTTACATAAAAATTGTTTCATCCACACAAGTTCCCTCAATCGGATGTCGAGATAAAAAGGATCCTACGTGTTAATTGTGGTTGTACTATCTGTGTGTATTAAACGTGAAGAAGTAACAATCATAAAAATACAAACTCATAAGTAGTGACAAACTTTCACCTTTAAACTATTTGTGTCGTGTGTATAGTGGATATGCATTTATTGTCTTTTGTATTATGTGAGTTTAATTATATGCATGATAGATATTTGTCGTCCTCCGTGGCGCAGCGGTCAATACGCCTATCTGCGACGTGGACGCCCCGGGTTCGATCCCCGGCCATGTCATGCTGAAAACGATCTTTTTCTGATTGGTTTAGGTCTTGGATGATCTATCTATGTATCTGTGATAAATATAGTATCAAGCCGGGCAGACCTCCACCGTATGATATACAGAGTCCTCAGGGCGATCCACACAGTGGTGACAACCTGGCGTTTCCTCCCACCTTTTACGGAACAGGAACCACCCGAAACAACCGTCTCCGGCGAGGACTTGCGTAAGGCGGAAGAGCCAATGTATCCCTTGGAAGACGCTTTATTTAAACACCGTTGACAATCTAATGATGCATTTTCTAAATAGGTCAAATCGAAATCTTATCGATTTAATACCACATAGTTTTCTTTTCACCAGTATGAAAACTACACAGAAAATCTATGGGCTTATTATAAAAGATGCACGATAAGTAGCGCCGGGTGCATCGTTAGGTAACTTCCTGTATTAACCCGTCCATCTCGTGCGGAACTTGCCGACACATTTAATCTAAGGTAAAATCTGTTCCAAATATTTCAATTTTATATTAAGTTAAACAAATATTGACCTTATTTTAATAGCAATTAAGTTCTATTCAGAGTGACTCTTAGGTATTATTGAAAAAATAATTAAAATGTTTACCGTTGTATCGTAAGCTGAAGTATTTTATTATGTAAGAGTTAAGTTTTTCTCCCATTTTATTTTTGTGTATATGAGTATATTTTTGGCAGTGAAGTTGACTTGTAAAGTACTGAGCTGACCCGTTTGGTACCGGGCTGACCCTTATGGTACCGGGCTGACCCTTATGGTACCGGGCTGACCCTTATGGTACCGGGCTGACCCTTATGGTACCGGGCTGACCCTTATGGTACCGGGCTGACCCTTATGGTACCGGGCTGACCCTTATGGTACCGGGCTGACCCTTATGGTACCGGGCTGACCCTTATGGTACCGGGCTGACCCTTATGGTACCGGGCTTGGAATAGTACCATCCCGTATCCTCCCATGGGTCTCGTAAGAGGCGACTAAGGGACCTCCCATCAGTGAAGCGGGCAGCGCTTCTCCTGTAGATTATCAAACTACTGCGATCCCCAATCCACCTGCCAAGCGTGGAGATTATGGCAACCCCCCCCACCCCCCAATGAAATGAAAGCCTTGGGGAGGCCTTTGTCCAGCAGTGGACCTCTATAGGCTGAAGAGTGAAGTTGCACGCGAGTGTGCAACGAACGCTTAACAAATTGGTTTAAGTGACGAGTATACGATAAGATAGCGGTTTCTTTTGACGTGATAACGTCCATTAAATCGGTATGCTGGGAGTCATTCGCGAAAACTGCGTAACGGCCGAATCTGACGCTACACGGAGTCCACGCCTACTAAAACTAACCTTAGCCTTGTAGCTTTAGAGTGCAATATTATTTACCTAAAAGCACGGTTGTAAACAATTAGTAGCAGTTTTTCGCATACATGATTTAAGCATTGATAGCCGAGTGGTGAAACGCTCGGATTAATATCGACTCACTCAAGAGGTGCCGCGGATCGATTCCTGACGGCAACGGACGTTTTTTGTCCTTTTTAATTTTTTTTATGTTTTAATTTTTTTTTTTGTAATTTTTTTATGTTTTTTTATGTTTTTTTTTGTTTGGACGTTATCACGTTCAAATATCGGCAGTAGACGGAGTTCTACAGACAGCCAATTTTTTAAAAACCAATTTCATAAACACTGGTAGCATTTTTTTTTGTTCACAAACTAAATTAAATTTAAGTTCAGTGTATTTTTTTTTCTATATATTTAGTTAAGGATACTAAAGTTGGTTAAGTTTGACAGCCTCCGTGGCGTAGCGATAGCGACCGCGGCCGCTGCGCAAGGAGGCGCGGGTTCAAGCCACGCGCAGTGAAAATATTTGTATGCATGAATATTTGCACTGGTCTGGTCATGCCTCGGAAAGCACAGCGCCATCGTTACGGGTTGTTGGAGCCCTCAAACGTCCTACAATTTGTCTAACTGCAATGATTCGATATCGCCTTCGGGTTGGGGAGCTTTTTCCAGCTTTGAGGTCTGGGGTCCACTTTACCAGTCTAACTGCTGATTTTAGTTAAACTTCGATATTTTCCGTGAAGTGACTGCCGTCTAACCTCTACAACCGGAAGGCGATATCGAAGCATTGCAGTTGGACGTTCATCATGTTTCTATAAGGAGAATTTAGTAGGGTTCGGTTTAGACCTGTTTATGAAGCATAAGATAGGACGCATGATTAATGGCAAACTAGCGGCCGCCAGCGACTTCGTTCGCTTGGAGTTAGTTATGCTCCGCTCCTCTTGGTCGCAGCGTGATGTTATATAGCCTTAAGCCTTCCTGGATTAATGGGCTATCCAATGCAAAAATATTTTTTCAAATCGGACCGGTAGTTCTGAGATTAGCGCGTTCAAATAAACAAAGAAACAAACTCTTCAGCTTTATAATTATATTAGTATAGATATATTATTATTAAAATAAATTATTAGAAGTAAAATAAGCTAGATGGAGTTGACATTTTCTATCTCACTAAACCAGAGAAGAAATGATCAAATAGAGTTAGCTCTAACATAATTCAGTCTATAATGTTCCCACTCCAGGAACTTTTAACAACATCTTTCTTTTTGGAGACTGTTAAAGTTGTTAAAATTCCCAAAATAGCCCCTCGGTTAATTTATTATCTCATATAGAAAATTATCCAATACAATTCTTAAATCAAGGACATTAAATATATTTTACATTTTGTCCTTTAGGTCAGGTCAGGTAGTCAAAATTTCCAGACTTATAATTTGCCAACAAATATCTTTTCTTCAAAATAAAATCGAAAACAGAACGGTTCCTTTAATGTCAGGTCTTAGAAGTGTTATCAATAGCTTCATTTAATAAGCTATCAACGATAAATGGGCAGCTCGCCTTTTCGAGACGTTCCTTCAAATTAGTATCCATCGGACTGTGAAAATTATATTTTGTGTAACTGTAAAGCCTTGCCTAAAATTCAGAGAGGTCCTCTTGGGCTTGAGTTATATTGGTAGTCGTATTTCTTCGGAGGTAATCGGAAAATTTATAGCATCTTTTCTCGAAGGCGAGAGCGGAATAAATATTATGAATGCGAAGGTTCCGTCTGTCTGTAACGTCATTACGGAAAATTGATTGTGATTTTAATAATTTCCAAAATGTTACTCTGTAGCCATAAAATTTTATTTATTTTTTGCGACAAAGAAACGCGTTTATAATACGTAACATTTTAATTAAATTTAACTTTTTACTTGATCATCATCATCATCATCATCAACCTTTTTATCGTCCCCCTGCTGGGCACAGGTCTCCTCTCTACAGAGAAGGATTGATCGTAATCACCACGCTTACTCAATGCGTGTTGGCGATTTCAGACTTAAAGTCCAGGTTTCCTCAAGATGTTTTCCTTCACCTTCAGTCATCGGTGTCCAAGATATAATTAGAAAGTACATATAACTTTAGAAAAGTTACATTGGTACATAATTGCCTGACCTAGAATCGAACCCGCACACTCATATTTGAGAGGCTGGTGTTTTAACCACTAGGCCACCACGACTACTAATACTATCAATTGGAATCTTAACTTGGACAGTATAAACTTTTTAATGCCCTGTTATTTTTTTTAATTTGTGCTTTTTTAATTTCAATAAAAAATATAGGTAGGTATGTTGCATTTCATATTGTACAACATATTATGTTACAAAGAACATAGCAAGATGATAAAATTACAATTTCTACTATCGATACTCAAGAAGGAATTTTATTCATATATTGAAATTTTCTGCGAAAGTTCACCATTTTACAAGCATATCGCGTTGGCCCACACGCTTCGTAATATCAACGACCCATATTCTTAAAAATAACTTCTTGGAAAAAGCAAAGATATAGGGATGATAATATTTTACGCAAAGCTTAAAAGAAGGGTAGATACCGACAGAATGATCGACCTATTGTAACCAATACAAAGTATAAATATATTGGTTTTTTACTTCTTTCTCTTTGACCACTTCTTTATTCTAATCTACACAATAGATTCCGGAGCCTTTATAGTTCATAGAATTCATTCCAGAAGTTTGTTTGCTTACTTATCACTTTTTTTTCCCGAACCGAAAAAGTACACTGAAAGTAACATTTCACTTTGCCGGTCACCTCTAGATATTGCCTTAGTTGTGATCGAGTATTTTTACTTAAAAAACTAAATTCAGTCAGGCGAGCATATTAACACGCACACGCTAGGAAATTGTAGCATTTTCAAAGGGCTTGTTATCGAAATCTATAAGGAGTATAATAAATACATATGTGTACATATTTTATTTAGATAAAGAACAGAATCAAAATGTTTTACATGTGGCTACACCATTACACAGCACCATTGCGGGACAGGGACGGGTCACTTAATAAGTACTTTATAATAAATAATATAGGTAATTGAATTTGAAATAATATTGGATCATAATGTTATGATCTAATCATATTCCAAGTCTTAAATAAATTTCTTCCCAGGAAAAACAAAATAGCCCACTAAACGCAAATTTGAAATTCATAATTTAAATGTTTTCTTACCTTCCATCAGGTTCCATGTAACGCTACAGCTGCAAATAACTTGGTAAGAAAAAAAAAATGAGTTGTGGGTAACACGGGGAGCAAAACGTCAAGTACCTATAGACACTAGCAATACAAGCTAACCGAAACTGTCAAATTTTCCCTTACCTTGAGCCTTAATTCCTTAGTGATAAAGTTGAGAATCTTTAAAAAAAATACAAACTGTAGTAGCATGATCTGCTGGCATCTGTACATACACAATACGAGTCCTATGTGCATATAGTACACGATGAACGCTGGAACAACTACAGTAGGTACATGTTGTAACATAAATAAAACAAGAGTGTAACGCGCATAGGGGTGGTGGGTGAATAATACATGAGCTATTGTTTAATGCGTATTAGTGATTGAGTTTGTAAATATAAACTTACGATTTATTGTGTATGTGGGGACGTCAGGAGGCGGGGCCGAAGTTAAGAATAGAGTAATTTACGAACAATTGTAAAACAAATCACGATATTCAAAATTAACCAGTCACGCGCCATATGTATATACAGTATGTTAAGAAAACCCTGTCCGACCCGTGAAGGTGTTGTTAGGTATCGATAACTGATTCTACTAATGGATACAAAACCGGACTAAACTTAAAAAAAAAATCCCCCAAAAAAAATAAATATTATTTCGAAAAATCGAGGTAACTTAATGCATGTGCGGTAAGCAACACGATAAGCGTACATGCGCGGGTGTAGGGGGGCAGGGCACGTGGCACGTGGTCGCATCGCTATTCGCTCCGTCACAAATGGTTTTGTCACTTTTTAAAAAAATACCAAAATTTGGGGAAGTTGGAATTAATTTGCGAAAAAAAAGATTATTTCAAAATTCATTACTATTGTCACTATGATGATTACGTAAAATTTCATATTTTATTTGGTCATATGTATACCTAACATTTATTATTCTTTTGGGTCGGACAGGGTTTTCTTTACATATTGTATATATGTGTTTAAAGCTCCGGTCCATGGTCAGTTTATAGTTTCTGTTGCCATAATTCTGTAGAAACATCATAAGCCTAATGTCTTTTCTTTGTCAGCAATAGTTGGGAGGCATGTCTGCTGTCGGTGAGAAGGAGTGGGTTGTAATCCAACATGCGGTGCGGGAGTAATGCAGTCGGTTGCTAGATTATTAATTGTAATTTCAAATCCAAAAGTTATTTATTCAAATTAGACTGAGCAAACTAGACAGCAATTTTGGAACGTCAAAATTACATAAGGCAGTCAGAGCAGGCATTTTGGAGGACTGCACACTGACAGGCGTTTTGTAAAGCATTAGGAAGTCTTAATACTTTAACTACAATATTTTCACTTTTATTTGTTTTTAGGACATAGCTGTTTTATTACGATGTTTTCCTTCGCCGTTACTCTGTAAATGGTGAATAGATCGATGGTGTCATAGTTACAATGAAAAGAAAGTTGCACTTTCCTGAAAAATCATCAGTATTAGAGAGAAGCTTACGGTTAATGTTATTAAGAGATCGCCTAAAACCTCTGATATATTTTAAGACTTCAGCAGTTGTGTAACTTCAATTATAAATTGATTTACTTTACCCTAAAAAATATAACAGCCGATATAAAATATAAAAGCCGATAGGTATCAATGTTATTCTTTATCATACAAATCTGAAACAAATCCCGTAAAATGAAAATCGAAAAGCCAGCGAAACTACCTGCCAATCTACAAGATTATCAATTTATTTAAAAAAAATCCTCTGTGGGAAAAGAAATCTGTGGCATCCCTAACCGCCTCTCTGCGATAAAAGCGAAGCGAGAGGACCGTTTAAGTCTCTATTTTATTACACTATTCTATAATTTACGTTCTTTTAATACTGGAGACACACTTTGCACTAGCTTGTGTTCACAATTTATATTGAACTAGAAGTATTTAAGTGCAACAGTTGATTTTTGACGTTCAAGAAATCATATAGCGTTGACTATTATATTAACAAAAAGTGCTGATTCTCAGCCTAATTTGAATAAATGACGTTTGATTTTGATTTATTAAAATATATTTTATGGTTAGTAAAATTCGAAACTCGTGGGTTTGAACCCAGACTGGCGCTTTATTTTGAGTAAATTATTTCATCCACTGCAAAACCAATAGTACTTAAGGAAAATATTGTGAGGAAATTGGCATGTAATGGCATGAGCACATACACCTACCAGACCTACACTGGCCTCGCTTGGTAGATAACAGCCCACTTCTGTCAAATGCCCCTCTAATTTCCTTACATGGTCACAAGTTTTTGTCAAATTTTTGACATTTATTTGTCCGCAAGATGAGAGTATGACTTGGCTACATTTTGGAAAATTTTGACTGGAAAAGTAAGATGAGTGTCATGCGCATTTTTTATTTGACTTTTAAAATTATTTATAGTGCCGTATACTGAATAAAAGCGCGTGATTTATGTAGTTAAACGTGCATTCAGTAAATAATTCATAAAGAACATTGAAATATCGCAGCATAAAGCCACATCATAACTTTGCCTCAAACCTCCCTCATAGACCGGTTACGCGGCCGTATTTTTCAACTTTTATTGGCGATATCCGCCATTATTGTGAAATAAAAATTTCGAAGTGTTTCTATAATTTGTTACACGTGTTATTGGCAAAATTTTTGTATCTATTCCACAGAGGCCATTCATTGTTGCCATCAAGAGTTGAGGCTGAATCTCACCTTAAAAAAAGATGAAGAATAAGACTACATTTTGAACGTTTTAAATGGGAAGAATCGGTTTTCGGGAAAGCAGTGAGAGCAGAAGTGACCTAGTGATACCCAAATATCAGCTGATAAAGGCGAAAAAACGGTGAAGGAAAACATCGTAAGCAAACTGGCAATGTCCTAGAGTCAAAACTTCGACGACATGTGACTTCTACCAATCCGCATTAGGCTAGTGTGGCAGAATACGACCCACTCCCTCTCATGGAGTGGTGACCTGTTTCCCAACAGCGGGAACATCATAGGCTAATTATACAATATGTAAAGAAAACCCTATTCGACCCATAAGGATAATAAAGGTTAGGTAATCACATGACCAAATATAATATAAAATTTTACGTAATCATCATAGTAACAATACTAATAAATTTTGAAATAATCTTTTCCCCGCGAATTCATTCCAACTTCCCCGAATTTAGGTAATTTTTATAGAAGTGACAACACCATTTCGATGGTACCTATTATTATAAGCGATGCGACCATTTGCCGCGTGCCCTGCCCCCCGTCGCCCGCGCATTGTTTGCCTACCGCACATATACATAAGTTACCTCTTTTTGCTAAATAATATTTATTTTTTAGGGAGATATTTTTTTAAGTTTAGCCCGGCTTTGTATCCATTAGTAGAATCAGTTATCGCTACCTAACAATACCTTCACGGATCAGACAGGGTTTTCTTTACATGTTGTTTATGATATGTAACGGAATAATCTCAAGAGTTACCGAAATATAAGATCACGGACCCGTTTTTGTGATATTAAACGGTAAATATTATCATATTTCGAAAATAAATAGAGCGGCGATATTAAAACCCAAACACGTAATTTCAAAGGAGTTTTTCAATAGAAATTGTTTGGTGGCCTGGTTTTTACGACGAATACCTATATATTATAACACAGGCAGACAATAACTCTTCGCTATTATTTCCGAACTGACATTTCAAATGGAATGCAAATACTCCTGAAGGTCAACAGTTCTCGTATTCTTTGGGAATAAGGAAAACTTGAAAGTGGGGATGTTATTTTTTTGTTTTAATTTAGCTCAGTGATAATTAAACAGAATTCTGCGAAACGAAGTTAGATGAAGAATTATATCACATAGCACATCAAACACCAAACAAAAAAATTCCAACACACAGAACAAGCCAAATCAAATTTCTTTATTGCATTCAAGTGTATGGTAGGTATGGACGGCGGCAGGTCAACCTACCCGATACTGTTAAATATTCCCAATCAATCTTGAGCCTTAATACTTTTGAGAGAAAGTTGAAAATCTAATAAAGAAATCTGACAGATTGTAGTAGCTTGATGTGCTGTCGTCTGTACATTCAGTTTTTATAGTTTAGTCGGTTCTAATATTAAACCCCGTTAATAAATTACATAAACTAAATTCAAATCAAAAAATTTTATTTGTTAACACAGGTAAATATTTACAGATCTTATATAGAATAACGCGCTGTGTTATGCCAGTAGGCGTACAAAAATATAGTGTCCATGTGGCCTCAATATAACAAAATTGTAAGCAATAATGTCAAAAAATCCAAGTCAAAATAATCAAAATCATCAATATAAAATCATGCATAATTATTTTTTTAAATTAAAATGTCAGACCCAAATGAAGAACTATTTCTTATTAAAAATATGTCAAAAAATGCATATGATCAATATTATAATTCAAAACTATTTTAAATTTATTATTTAAATTACATTGAGCCATCATTAAAAAATTTGTCTAGCGTGTAGTAACATTTATCAATAAGTAATTTATTAAGTGCGTTTTTAAATTGTATCAGAGGCATATTTTTAATGTCATTTGGTATTTTATTATAAATTTTTGGAGCGTTGTCAAGAAAACTTTTACCGATTAGAGCTGTTTTACATTTAACATTGCATAGTTTATGAAAATATTGGGTATGTAATGGATTTTTTCTGACTTTAGATAAGCTGACGAATAAATGCAGGTTCTTCTTAACAAATAATGCCCTTTCCATTATGTACATTGCCGACAGTGTCAATATTTTTAGTTTTTTAAAGTATGGAATACAGCTATCTGTAGTTTTTAAACCACACATAGACCTCACACAGCATTTCTGCATCCTAAATACAACCTCCCTATTAGCTGACTGCCCCCAGAACACAATTCCGTACCTTAAAACAGAAGCTATCTATCCGTGGTAGGCTGTTAGCAATGTCTCAATGTTAACCTTTTTTGATAGTTGGAATAGTGCATAGCCGACCTACCCAGTCATTTACATACACTGTCGGCATGAGAATTCCATGTCAATTTATTATCAATAAAGATTCCCAAAAACTTAGCATTATTAACTTCCTGTGTTTTATAATCTTTATAATGGATATTAGAGTTATTTTTTTTACAACGTTGATGATATTGCATGATACTGGTTTTAGTATTAATTTTCAAATTATTGTCATCAAGCCAGTTTATTATTTTACTTAAAGATTCATTAAAGTCATTTTCATAATTATTTATGTCATTGCATTCTATTATGGCGGTGCAGTCATCTGCAAAGACATCCATCTTATGCTTAATTATTTTTGGGAGATCATTAATGTAAATAAAAAATAATAGTTTTTCATAATAGGCAACAACACTACAATACAACATTTTAGATTTATAACATTCTAGTCTTATTAACAGTACCTGGGTTGTGGAGGTCAGATAGGCTCCTTGTAAAAACTACTATATGGCTACATTCGGTCAGACTAGAAGCCGACCCCAACATACTTGGAAAAAAGTTAGGCAGATGATAAATTAATATAATAAAGAAAAGAAAGTATTGATTGTGACCAGTGCAGGAAGATCATATCTGCAAATATCAAATTTAATTTTTGTTTCAAATTATGTAGAAATTAAAGTTCATTTTTCCATAAATTCATACTTATTTAGATGTTTAGCGATAATGTCGCATTATTATTTAGGTATTTTTTATATAATTACAAATTAGTGCTTGACCGCAATCCCATCTGATGGTAAGCAGTGATGCAATCGTTGATGGTAAAGCGCGCTAGTTTATTAAGAGTCACTTTGCCTTATTCTAGCCTTGAAAAGACTTAAATTGTAGTCAAACGGAAAGACCGCCGCTGGCAAATATTCTAGTACTTAGATGTACGGGGTAGAAAGTTATTATTTATTTATTTTGATTGTTCAAAAGAGAGAAGAGAGCTAGTGAAAGAACACGGGAAATAACTCGCCCTCATGCAGAAGAGAAGAGTCATAACATCATTCATCCTGAATCCATTGTAATAGGCTGCGCGCCAAGGACCCTAGCACTCCTTATTCCATAATTTCAGCATTCTCATTTATGATGATTGATTTATATTTAATCAACATAATCACCTATTTCTTCTTCTACAACAGCTTTGACATCCTTGTGTTGTTATCCAACTATTAATTCCCACCTTTCAGTGAATTAATTATAAACCATACGTTTGGTTCCTCAATTCCCTCCCGCAGAGTTCCTTTAAAATATCTTACGATCTCTAAAGGCTTTATTTTTTCATCAGTACATTCATTAGCATAACTGTGTTGCTCGTGGTTAATCTCGAGCCTCTTGCGCAGTGTCGGCAAAATGAAAATTTTATGGCCCATCGCTAATCTTCAGTCATTATGATAAAACCCACCTATCTGTAAAAACTGGGGGCTCCAACCTGACTTTCTAAAACTGCATAACGTTTATGTTGACTATAAAATGTTTAATTATAAGTCTTGTTTGCTTCCTTAGATGTTTTATGTGTTTTTCCTTCTTTATCGCGCTTGTTCTATGGTCGTATTTGTGGATTTGTTTTTGTGGGTAAGGCTAGTTTTGCAGTGAGAAGGTTAAGAACCTTGGGGTTTGGATCGACAAGCATCTTTCCTGGGATCTACAGCTACAGGATGTCAGTCGCAAAATTTTTGCATCTGGTAAGTCTCTGAGACGGTTACGGAACTTTCTTCCTACTGCCACTAAAACTGCGCTTGCACAATCACTTCTACTTCCTATCCTTGACTACGCAGATGTCAGTTATCCAGATCTTACTGAGGCACAACTAGATAAACTTGAGCGACTTCAAAACTTTTGCATAAGATTTATATTTGGCCTGCGCAAATATGATCATATATCTGAATTTCGTACAAAGCTTAAGTGGCTTCCCATACGTCTTCGCCGGAATTCTCATATACTATTTCAGCTCTACAACATTTTGTTTAATCCTAAAAGCCCTCTTATCTTAAAGAATGTTTCAAGTTCCTTCATGACACACATAATAGATATCTGAGGTCATCGGAAAACCTGATATTAGACATGCCGATGCATTTCACTAGTTTCTATGATAAATCCTTTACTGTACAAGCAGTTCGGCTATGGAATGACTTGCCCATGTCCGTAAGGCGTGCTCAAACACTGTTTACTTTTAAAACTATGATAAAAAAAGCACTTCCTCTCTCTTTAAACATATTATTATATTTAATGTGCTCTTGTATGATATTTATTAATTAGATGTATAATTTATTTAAACTAGTATGATACACTTAACGTATATATTTATTGTATAATCTATGTAAATAGTACACGGTAGACTACCTACACTATTTCTTTATCCTACCTCTTAGAATTCCATCCAAAGGTTGTCTGTAAAAGATCGCTCTTAGCGATAAGACCGCCCATTGTGTCGCCCTTTGTAAAATATTTTTATTTATGTTCTGTAATCTATATGGTGTACATAATAAAGAGTATTCTATTCTATTCTATTCTAGTTTTGTATTGTTGAATTGATAACTTGTTATAACTTGTTTGCAGGTTAGGTTTGATCAGTTTTACGTCTATTTCAGTATAACTGCATTCAAGCGCAACCGAAACTCATAAACCGGTATGCTATAGAAACAAAACTTCGAAGATTATGATTTATGTATATCAGTAGGCTCAGTAATTTACCATTACTGCTCAGTTCCTCTCACAGACAAGAGGAGACCTCTCAGCAGAGGGATAATTATAGGCTTATAATGATTATGATGAAATAGAATATTCTTTGTGTAGATATATATACATAATAATCCCTTTGCATTATAATTATATTCTATTCTATCATAGTACTATAAAACATAAATGTAAAAATTTTACAAGGCGAAAAACAATGGGGAGATCTTGACGCTAAAAGAGATCTTTTGGACACTTACTTTGATATCAATAAGATATCAATCAATCAATCATTTATTATTTATAGAACGTAGGTAACAAAAAATACAGATCTTATAGATAAATACAGTGCCTTAAGTTTTAAAGTAAAAAAAAAAGAAAAATTTTGAAGTCTGAAAATTGGTACAGAAATTAGAAAATGTTGAAGTTACTAACTTAATCGTTCGAGAACTCGTCAACCGTGTAATAACATTTATCAATTAAAATTCTTTGCAAATTTTTTTTGAACTTGTGAACAGGTTGGTAATTTTTTTATCTGATCAGGTTTTTTTATATATTCTTGGAGTGAGGCCAGTGAGTCGATGATATCTTTATACAATATACACAACAAATACATACTTGCATATACACAGGTATAAATGTATACAATGATAATGATAAAACAGATGCAAATTACATAATAAATTACGTTAGAGGAGAGAGATAGGGTCAAACCACAAAAACTTAAATACCCCTGCATATATCTATCACAGTTAGGATCAGTGTAACGTCAAAAGTCAAAAACCATATTATGTATAACTAGCGGCCGCCAGCGACTTCGTTCGCGTGGAGTTAATAATGCTCCGCTCCTATTGGTCGCAGCGTGATGTTATATATGTGTTATAACTACGGATCAAAAAATCGTTTAAGATATCATAATAGATCACACCTAAAGCTGCAGTAAAACTATTCACATTTTCTTTTTGTAGCTTTATAATAATACTCAGATTATAATATTACTAGCGGCCGCCAGCAACTTCGTTCGCGTGGAGTTAGTTATGCTCCGCTCCTATTGGTCGCAGCGTGATGTTATATAGTCTAAAGCCTTCCTGGATTAATGAGTTATTCAACGCAAAAGGAATTTTTCAAATCGGACCAGGAATTCTTGAGATTAGCGCGTTCAAACAAACAAACAAACTGTTCAGCTTTATATATTAGTAGGTATAGATAATTTCATGTCTAAAGGGTATTTAGCCTTAAGGTTTCGTTGCAGTAAGAATATCTAGCCTTTTTTTGAAATGATTTTATTTGGATTGCATTTATTCTCTTCGAAAAAGTGAAATTTGGATATTTATATTCAAACTAGCTGCACAGCGCGGTTTCACCCGCGTAGATTTCGATATGTTTTTTTTATATGCTCCACTCCTATTAGGCGCAGCGTAAAGTTATATAGCCCAAAACATTCCAAAAATAATTTTTCAAATCGGACTCTCCAGCTTTATATATTAGTATAGATTTCCGTTAACTGAAGTGAGACAAATATCATCTCGACGTTAATCTCAGTCGCATCCGAAGCTTTTCTTTTTTTCAGCTTTGGAGTCTGGGCTCTGGAGCTTTTACCAGTCTAACTGCTAATTTTGGCTAAACTTCGATATTTTCCGTGAAGCGACTGCCGTCTGATCTCCACAACCCGAAGGCAATATCGAAGCATTGCAATTAAGACTAAATGTTGGCCTCTTGAGGGCTCCAACAACCCGTAACGACAACCTTTAAATGTTCGTATGGCAACCGGGACCAACGGCTTAACGTGTTTTCCGAGGCACGAGCAGACCAATGCAAATATTCATATTCTTGCATACAAATATTTGCACTAGCACTATTAGAAATGTAATAGTAAAATTTGAAGCTGTAGTGTATACTAAACTTTTCGATGGAGCGAACACTACTTCCGCAAGCCTCTAAACTATTCCTGGGTTAAGAGCAAAGAAAGGCAAACGGAAAAGAACAAGCCAAAAACTTTCTTTAATCAATATGCTTACTATTTATAAAGTTAATAAAATATTAACTTGTAAATCGTATTGTCTGAATAGTAAAAGGGCTATCGGCTGACATGAACGCGAACCGTCATGAATTATTTATCAATAGACGGGCGACTTTTGTTATTAAAGCTTCAGAATGGTTACTTTAATTTTTTAAATTGACGTTGTATTAGATTTTGGTGTAAAGGGTTGGGTTCCTGATGTTTTTGGAAAACAGAAAGTCATCGTAATCAATAACTAATAAAGTAGATATAACCTTAAATTAACCGAAAGAAAAAAGTCTATGAGAGTAGACCTGTGCCCACTGCTGGGCACAGGTCTACTCTCATACAAAGAAAGATTGTGCGTAATCACCACGCTTGCTCAATGCGGGTTGGCGATATCAGACTTAAAGACCAGGTTTCCTCAAGATGTTTTCCTTCACCTTGCAATCAGTCATTGGTGTCTAAGATATACTTAGAAAGTACATATAATTTAGAAAAATTACATTGGTACTTGCCTGACCTAGAATCGAACCCACTCACTCCTACTTGAGAGGCTGGTGTTTTTACCACTAGACCACCACGACTATTTATAAATAAAAAAGTGGTTAGCATTCGTTTATTAATAAATGAATGTTAACCACTTTTTTTGTTCGTAGTTACCAACGAATTATTTGAAATAGTAACGAATGGTTAAATATTTGTAATCTACACACATCAAAAGTGTCTAGGGATCAACATATATTTTTGCAATAACTTTTCTCCTGATTGATATTAATTAAAATTTTCTTTAAGGATTCATCAAATAAAGTGTTTTCATTTGTCACAGTAACAATAAACCAAGTCACCTTTGCATTAATAAAGAAATTTGCCATTTTCCTAATAAAGGGATATTTGACATTTGAACCACTAACACAAAAGTTCGAAAAAAAGACTGAAATAACAGTTTTCTCTAAAATTTTATTGGGGTTACCCAATAAAATTTTACAATTAATTTTAAACAATTAATAATCCGTGTTTCTACCGCGAACACTAACAACACAAGAACATCGGTTTGGCATACTCAAAATGAGTTCATCCAAATCACGCTGTGGAATGGCCGCCCATGTTCGTTGCAACAACAAAAAAAGGTCTTCTTGCGACTGGATACCCTCCATATTCGGCAGAGCTCTTCTCTGTAGCATATCCCATGCATGCTCAATCGGGTTCAAGTCTGGCGATTGAGCAGGCCAGGGCAGGACATTGATGTTAGCTGCGGCGAGAGTCTGTCTTACAACTCTTGCGGTGTGCGGTCGTGCATTATCATGCATTAACTGAAATAAGGGACCGATTTGCACTTGTTGAGGAACGATGACGTCTGATACAATCGTCTCAGCATAAATTTGAGCGTTGAGGTTGCCTCTGATCCAAATCAACTCAGTTCTTCCGCCGATCCAAATACCCGCCCATACCATGATGGTTCCACCACTATAAGGATGGACTTCCTGGCAGGATTTTAATCGCTGTTGGCGTCCAGGGGTTCTCCAGTGTCGTATACGTCTTGTATCCGGTCTCATACCAAAACGAGACTCATCAGAAAAGCACACGAAACGCCATTGTTCTTCTGCCCAATTTCTGTGTTCAAGAGCCCATTGATATCGAATCCTACGATTGTGCATTGCTATAGGTGGTACCCGTAGCGGTCTTCGGGAATGAAGGTTCACTTCATGCAAGCGGTTTCTGACTGTTTGGTCGCTAATTAAGTTCCCTGAAGAGTGATGAAGCCTCACGGCTAACATCATGGCGGTTATTGTTGGAGCTCTTCGAGTTAAGATTTGAATGTATCGGTCTTGTCTCCGTGTGGTGCAGCGATACCGTCCTCCATGGCGCTCAGCCACGGTACCAGTGCTTCGTTAACGTGTCCAAAGTCGACTGATAACACTCTGACTTGTATTCAGAGCTAAAGCCACAGTACGTTGCCGGGAACCAGCTTCTATCATTCCCACGGTTCTGAGCATTTCTTCCCTGCTTAAATGACGTCGCCGCTCCATAATAACGTTGGTTTTAATCAGTAGTAGGGAAACAGTAGCACTAATAATGTCTTCAATGCGTTGTATGTTTTTATAGGGAAAATATTGACAGCTGATTTTCATCTTTTACTCGAATTTGATTCACAGTTCCTGATTCAAATTATGAAATGCACCAAAAAGGATCCATATAAATTTATAAAATCATAAATTTATTACAAAGCCAAATCTCAATCTCAAGAAATCCGCATAAAAATGCTTGATCCCTAGACACTTTTGATGTGTGTATAAAGGGTGTCAGGGAAACGCTTCCGAAAACGAAGACAGGTGATAAGGCTAGTGATTCTCGATACGATACCATCAAAAAATGAGGATTTTTTTTAACAATTTTACTTGAGCATTTTTCGTACACTATGCTGTGGCAACAGTTAAATGAGTTAAATGAAACCATTATTTGCGATTAAACATTTTTTTTTTTCTTTACAACTCTAACAAGCTATGTATTCGTAAATAATTACAGCTGACCCGCGCGAGTTCAGAGACCGCGTGCGGTCACCGACATCGCGACAGTTGGACGATCGCTACGGTTTACGTTGACCTTGACGCGCTTAACCTTGAGGTCCATATCGAAGGTAGTTAGTTTTTAAATTGATGCACTGTCGTGAATTTAATAACAGTTTTGTGTTATGTCGATAATCGATAGTAAATGAAATAAAGTAAAAGATCGCTGACATCAGCTGTAATTAACTAAAAAATTTTCATCGCATGTACAGTTGCGCCCGTGAATCAATTGAATTTGAACTTTATAACAATGTAATTAAAGTCACACGATGCGTGCTCGTTTATTGCAAGAACTGGATCCTTCATTTAGTAAGTAAACCTAATCAATTTAAAGTGAATAATTAAATTAATTGAATCTAAGAAACCAGTTAAATCTTATTTAAAAGTTAGAAAATGAAAACAGTTTGTAATAAAGCATAAGTACAATTTCCTAACAATTAAAATGAATTGATTTCTGATCTCGTAATTATTCTTTTAGCATTTTCGCCTCTGTAAACACACCGCTTTAACCTACGCGACCGCCGGGAACTTCCCCAAAGCGTTTGACCTTCATAGTACATCTTTAGTTAATAATTAGTGTTCCTTGCGACTCGGTTCGTGAGCTTGTGCGTTACGTTTGTAACCGATTATTTAATTATTGTTTTGTTAGTTTTAAATTTGTGTTTAGTTATTAGGTATTGTTACGTTTTTAGTGCTGTTTTATTCTTTTTAGTTATAACTTTTTGTTGTTTTAAACAATGCCTGAGGCATACGTGTACAGTGCTCGTGAATACGGCAACATGTTGATGTGTTTAGGAGAAGAATTCTAGGACCAGTGTTTCTACCGCAGCGCCTCAATGGATCAGCATATCTTAATTTTATAAATGGACATTTAAATGATATGCTAGACAATGTGTCTGTGGCTGAATTTCGTTGAGCATGGTTCCAGCACGATGGAAGCATGCTCGTTACGCGTCCCGTCCGCGAGCGTCTCACTGAGCTTTTTAATGACTGCTGGATCGGAAGGCTGATGAAATGCGGGGCAGAATAGTGAGTGTTTTTAATAAACTACGTGAAGAATGTGTTGAGGAATACTGATGCCTCGTGTTCACGGATCGACACAGCGACGGGCCCGGCTTTGTATTGAAATGAATGAAACTCAGTTCGAGCCAAACCTCATAAGGTCGCAAAAGATTTAGACAGGTACGTAAAATGCCTCTGTCAGCTTTTTACAATGGACTACAATTGCGATTTTAAAAGTGATGTTTGTAAATTGCGTATAAGTCGGCACTTTTCGGCGGCTGATAAGGGCGGGCGCGGTCGTGCGACGTCGCCTTGCGTGTCAGTGACCTCACGTTTCGTACGCTATCCAATGCTTGTTTACGAAATATGAAGTCTTGAAAATAATCAATTTAAAGCGAAAGGTTATTGGTATCCGTTTGCATTTAGGTTGTATATAATCTACGTTCTGGCTTCGGAAGCGTTCTCCTTACACCCTGTATATCTATAATAGTTTAAGTAATTTTAAATGATAATGTAATAATTTTTTAATGATCAAATTTTATGCTACTAATATTTATTTATTTATTTACACTTTCGCAAAAAGAAAATGTACAGAGGCGGACTTAATGCCTTAGGTATTCTCTACCAGTCAACCACAGGTGGTGAAGATATCCGGTGGCAGGTGCTTTTAATTTTTAAAAAATATAAGGAAAAAGTCTCAACACTATTCAAAAAAATACTTATATTATTACACTTTAAGCTATATTGACATACCAATTACATTTTCTGCCACGACGGAGGGTGCAAATGGAAACTATAATCACTTATACTACATTTATTATAGTTAAGATTACATGGTAACTCCTAAATCTACTTAACCTAAGTGTGAATGCGTCCGAAGTTAGGACGACACTCCTACACTCTACTATCGTACATTATGTTTTTGCATCTGTCGAGATTCCTCCATATGTAGGTTTTATCGAGGTTACATCTAATGAGGAGATTGATGATTTAGCGATTCGCGGCTGGGCACGAGGCGGCCACGGACACGAGGAGACGACTCAGCCGTTGGGATGTTGTAATACTCCGTACAGCTTCGATTGCATGGAAATAGGTATAATATTCTGATTCAGCTGATTTGGGCCTCGTGAAACGGTGCTGGTCACGGTGTGGGGACATGTGTTGGTACCGATACGTAATATACGAGTGAGTACCTACATACTGTTACCAAAATATACAAATTATGATATATACAAAATTAAAACTTGGGAGAGAGGAAAATAACTCCGCAAAGTTATAAATGTGTATAATTATAGATGTATAAAAAAAAAAAACAAAAAAAAAAGATGTATGGATGTTTATTACTATTTCACGCAAAAACTTCTAAAAGGATTTGAAAAAAAATTGGCAAACAGTTTATATCCAGGAAAAACCACGTACTTAGATGACTATTAATATACTATTATTAGCAGTTGGTATAATTTCGAAATATTTTGCTAATCTATTGCTCCTTATGTTCGAAAATATGTCTACTCAACAATGTAAATAGCGCAATGGATGTTGTTGAGCTGTCACAATGAAACCCATTGCTACGGTGGGTGTGTTACGTAATTACCCTGCTGATGTTCCCTCAGGATCAAAACTTATGCGGATAAATAATGAAAAATAAACATGGTTAAATAAATAACCATTAGTGAGCAGTAGTTAAACTAAAAATTGTACAAACATCACATTTTGTAACAGTTCGTTGAGTTGACTACGGATCAAAAAAACAACCTTTCACATGTTCTGACAATTTTTTTTTTTATAATTATGAACTAGTGCTTGTTCGAAATCCCGCCTGATGGTAAGCAGTGATACAATAGTTGATAGTTAAGCGAGCTAGTTTATTAAAAACTTCAAAACGATGAAGGCTAATATTGAAACAAAACCCAGCAAGTGTTAGAAGAAAAATCTCTAGTGATATCAACCAGCCTGCACCGGCCTGAGCCGATTAAGGCACACAAAGTGGATGCCTGTGTGAACAGGAAATATGATAAGTCGAAAATGCTTTAGCTGCGGAAGTCCTGAGGGTATAACTAGTATCTCGATGGCTAATCACATATTAACTGTCAATTCCGGCACAGTTTGCCATTATGTGGTATCAGCATAACTGCAAACTCTACACCGCCGCCTGGAGCAAAATTTGACAATACGGCCGTTCACTTGTATAAGCAGATAATTCTGCTTCCGTCTGTTATTAATCGCACAAGCCACAGCTTCAACATCCGTTACTTCGTATACAGAGAACATTTCAGTAAAATTATTAGAAACATTTCAATGCACGTTTTGCCATACCTATTATTGGAATCAATTGTAACAGCTAATACCTACTTAGGACCCATTAACTTAATCAAATTTTATTTCGTGGTGTTTGGCAATCTGGGCTTCTCCCAGTTGCAATGATGTCCCTTTGTGCCGATTGGCCTAGTTCTGTTCTGTCTCCTGCTTGTTATGGAGGGAAGTGGAAAAAATATCTTTTTTCTTACTCCTCCGCTATTCTTTTCTGATTAATTTATTGCGGGACCCAAGACAGTTGAATCGTTTCTCCGGGACTCGTCGAGCTTCATTGCTCGGCGTTTTTCTGGCGGTCGCCACTGTTGATTCTGGCTTTGAGGAGTTGCAGTGGTTGGGAAAAGTGTGGCGGGTTTTGTCCCAATAAAAAAAAAAAAAAAAAAAAAGAAAAAAAAAAGCGCGTCGTAACTACAACACACTAAGTACAGCATCTATTATACTAATATTGAAACCTCATTTTTCACATGCAAAACCGTTTTAGTATCTCTCATGTTTCATGCCAGGTGGCGCAACGTATCACAATTCTCAGAACATTACCCACAAGCTACGATTTATTATTAAGCGCATGGTTTCTTCGCCAAGTTTTCCTTTCCGGTGTAAAAGCGGTACATATCCTATACTACCTCTATCTATGTATCTAATCTACGTGATACTTATATATCTTTCTAATCTTAATAAGGGGAACCTATAAAAAAATGTGAATGTGTTTAAAAAGCATCGTTGTTGTTACGACATATGGAGTCTTGATAAGTTGGCTATGGTCATTTGAATTACTTAATAATGAACTAGCCTACCTCAGTTCATTGCTGGACAAATGCGTCTCCCAGGCTATTCCACAACACCCCGAGCTTCGCTTTCCATATCCAATCTGCTCTAGTTACATTTTGAAGCATAGTATAGGACAATACAAAGCTGGGCTGACCGTCCAGCTATGTATTGTCCTATACTATGCTTTTGGATGCATGGTGGGCAAATATGAATGCGAAATGAAAATCAATATATATTTTTTCAACACTAAATAATTAAAAACTCTGCATTCCGTGCGTGCCAGCCTCATTTATCTTCATTAAAATAAGACCAGAGAATATCGTTCAAAATCATTATTTCCAGTTTTCTGTTTTGAGTGGAGTTCCTAAATTAATTGATTTGATCACAGAAAAAGTCACCTTGATTCACAGCAGCATCTCAATTTAGACAGGGTTGATTTAAATGACTTGAAAGTTACAAACGACCGTAATCAATCCAAAAAATGAAATCCAATCAAAACTTTTGCCGAAACAGTTGATCACTGCCTTTAAAATGACGTTTCTATTTGTGCATCAAATAAGAAAAGTCGGTACACCAACAGGTGCAAACAAAGTTGTAATATAAATCTTGTGCGCCGTGATTTACCGAGCAACTTCGGGGCTCGGGGTCCGACGTTCAATGCTTCGGCAGAATGTATGGCAGTTCTGGTATTTGTCTTTTTTATCGTTTCGTGGGTAATTGGAAAGTGAATTGTTAAAGAAGCATTGTAATAAACTTTATTTATGCGAATTTTGAAACTTTTGGTAGTGATTGGAGAAAAAAATTATAATTATTCGAGAGAAAAAATGATTTTAAGAGTCTAAAATAAAAGACAAAATATTTTTCTATACTAATATATACAGCTGAAGAGTTTGTTTGTTTGCTTGAATGAGCTAATCTCAGGAAATACTGGTCTAATTTGAAAAATAATTTGCATTGGGTAGTTCATTAATCCAGGAAGGCTTTAGACTATAAAGGGTGTATCTGACATCGACGCACAAAATCCAGTACATGATTCTGAACCTTCCAGTGGTGGATTTTTGTGCCGGCTTTTTCCCGATTGAAAAAAAATTATAAGCAGTTATTTTCACTTTAGACCGTTCATAATTGCTATACTTATATAACCCAATAAGATTTTAAAGTATAAATTAATTATTTCGTTAATTGCACAAAAAAAATGCAATGTGAACAATACTACAAAAACTATCCTATCAGCTGATTTAATAGAGTTCGCATCAGGGATCAAAGTCATACCCACAAACACGCACTGCGGCACGCTTGCAATGTTCAAAGGCCGAACCGACACTTTTTTTAAACACTATGAATTCTGTAACCGTTCATTAACGACATAAATGACTATCATAATTTTATTAGTAGCATGCGGCGTAGCCTTGTCACGAAGTTTGCGTTACGATGTCAGATACACCCTGTATAACATCACGTTGCGGCCAATAGGAGTGGAGCATGTCAAAAATTTACAATATATGCTGTATATTATGATTTAGAAGTGTAATATCTATAGAAATCGACTCTTTTGGGGTTAAAATAAAATGTATAATAAATAAATGACTAAACGTGAACGAAGTCGCAGGCGGCCGCTAGTTTCACATAAACTAACATATTCAGAATTCAGAAATATTTTATTTGTAATACATAGGTACAGTGGTTGTCTTGTTCGAGGTCAAAGTGGGCTATGTACAGCCTATTATAGGCATACAAATACCTCCAAAAATAAAATAAAACTAAATAAATGATTACATTATAATAGGACCTGTGCCCAGCAGTGGGACGATAAAAAAGGTTGATGATGACGATGATGATAATACTTCTTAGTTTTAGTTTAAATAAATTAACAGGCAGATTTTCTAGCTCACTTATGAAACATCAGAAGCTGGGTGAACTGTTCCAATTAGTCGTTTCCTAAGGAGAAGAGACGACAAGAAACTAAACAGTTACTATTTTATAAAAAAAAATGTCTTTTATAATGTTTTCAAATCACAGTAGGTATGGGGGGACTGCATAGGCCCGTCATCAAGTACCAGGTACTTGATTAAATAAGAAATGGTCTACAAATCTAAAGTTGAAAAGAGCTAAGCTATTTACAAGGCTTTCAAAGCCCTTATAATTACCCACAAAATATAGAAGAATCTATCAAAAAGATGGATAAAATATAAAAATCTAATAAGTAGAAAGTTTATATCAGAAAAGTTTGTAATTAATAATAATTTGAAAGCAGTTAATGGACATTTACGTACATAGTCATATTATGCCATTAATGAGTTGCCAGGAAAGCCTTATGTACATAAGGAATCATTGCCAAACTACCTTGTCTTCAACGTAGTCTTTAATATTATAATACTTTTTTGATAAGAACCAGTATACGCAGCGTAGGGAGGCCCCCAACAAGGTGAACAGATGACCTGGTGAAGGAAAGCCTTGTTTGACCAGCAGTAGACTTCCATAGGCTGAAGAAGAATGTTGGAGATTAAAAGACTAGATTCCGGGACCACAATTTATATACTCTACGTCACTATTAAAAACAAAACGTCAATGTCTTCGACGGATTATTCAACAATAAAATACGGTCCAGAGCGTGTGTGTTTAATAAGAATTTATTATTGGGAATAATTCTATATATAAGTGATTGAAATCCACATGGCGCTTAGTTGGTACCTAGTTTTTGTTGAGGTTGAATTTTAATATTGTCTCTGGCTGATAATTTTTACAAAGAAAATTAATTCAAGTTTAGAAGACAGATTCGGTAGACAGGAGAAAAATGTTTTGTTGTTTTGTAACAGTTGTAAAAATGCGGCCGAAAAGAATGGTTTGGTTTGGTTACTTATAGATACTGAAATAATTGTAATATGTGATGTGACGTGATGTGATTTTATAAAGAGTATTTTATAGGTACCTGCCGTACCTCATAAAGGATAATCACGATATAGTGTTGTTTGCAGATGACACTTCACTTTTATTTAAACTTAAACGTCAGCAGCAGGTCACTGATGATGTAAATAGCGCGATCTCCAAAGTAGTCCACTGGTTTAATGTTAATAACTTACTTTTAAACGAGAAAAAAACCAAATGCATTAAGTTTACTCTACCTCACGTTAGGCAGGTGAAAACTAAAGTGTTGATAAAGGGCGAAGAATTGGAATCTGAAGACAGCACAGTGTTCTTGGGTATAACTCTGGATGCTAAGCTTCAATGGGGTCCCCATATAGAAAAATTGTCAAAAAAACTAAGTTCTGCTGCATACGCAGTTAGAACAATTCGTAATTTGACTGATATTGAGACGGCCCGTTTAGTGTACTTTGGCTATTTCCATAGCGTAATGTCGTACGGCATTCTGTTGTGGGGAAATGCCACTGATATTCAGACAATATTTGTTTTGCAGAAACGAGCTGTTCGTGCAATTTATAAATTAAGTCCAAGACACTCTCTCAGAGAAAAATTTAAAGAAATTAATGTACTGACCGTGCCGTCTCAATATATTTATGAAAATCTTTTGTATGCTCATAAAAATATAAAATTGTATAAAAAATACAGTGATGTCCATAGTATAAATACTAGAAACAAGCACAAATTTATTGTACCTACAACAAGGCTCAAGAAAATAGGTGGCTCTTTTAGATGCCAATGTATACATTTTTACAATAGACTTCCAGAGGTGGTTCAAGATCTGAGCCTGAATAAATTCAAATGCTTCATTAAACGTAAGTTGTGTCAGAAAGCATTTTATAGTGTTAAAGATTATATTGACGACAAAAAGGCTTGGGCTTGAGCTGCGTCCGATTTCTATGCTTACACTGATTGTTCTTTGATTTTTCCTCTCGTAGTTTAAATTTGCAATTGTTTGTTTTTTCTTAACTCAAAGCCAGTACACACTATGTAGCCAGGCATATTGTACGTTACGGAATTGCATCGCTGACAGGGGTATTCGGGACTGGTGCAGCTGCACAGGAGCTAAACTTAGCATTCGGGAACACCGTTGGAGCTGCTGAACCTTGGACAAAACTGTCTTTGCATTGTGTAGATTCAATTTCTTAGTATTGTATAATTGCATGGAACACGTGTGAGCACGATCTATTTGCTGTAAAGCATCTATTTGTTGGGTTAGTCGTTTATTGACTTGATAGTGCTATGGCTGTTGAGAGTATGTCATGCTCACTCAAATGTCTCGCTGGTGGTGGCGTGTGTGTTGGGTCATTAGGTTCCCTTCAATATGGTTGAGCTGAATGATGCTGATCCATACGTCATGTTCGTGAACGGACGCCGTCAGAGGGGACTGGTCATCTCTTAGCTGCTACGGCGTATTTTAATTTCTGAATTGTTGTTTTTTTTTCCATAATGGACGCTCTCAGCGTACAATATATTTCTGCATCGTTCTCACACGATTTATTTCAAAATGAATGATGTAATCAAATATTTGTATCAATAGCTTGATATTTTAAAAGAGTGTCCATGGAGTTTCTTGCCCGTTCTTCTCCATAGGTACCTACTTTTTGGAATGGGCGACTAGCTTCACCTTACTGACTGACCGAACTTCTGACAATTCAAAAGTGCCTGTAACTGGTTTATTTGAAATAAATGCTTTGATTGATTGATTGATTAAACATAAAATGAGAATAAACGAGGAATGAATTATATTGGATTTTATTTTTGAAGCATATACAACATGATCCCAGAAGAGGTACTGCATCCTATTTATTACATATCTACAACAGTTTTATCTAGTGGATTCTCGAAACTAGATGGGAAATTTTGAAGACAGACAACGCACGCGAGTTGGGGCGGCATTATTTGAGGAATTAACACACTATCCAAGTATTTAACTATACCTATTATATTAATATATTATAGTACACGACAATACTAAACATAACTCACTACATAACACTTAATACATTGCCAGCAATTGGAGCGAGCAACAACGAGTAAGTCCTTTCAATTGTCTTGTAGGTAGACGGCTGTTGACACATTTTGTAAGGAGTAGACTTGTGAGGCATTGGGGCGTTGCAAGACTCATACCGGTAGCTCAGAGCGGTTTATTATTATTCATTTGTGGTAGCAAGAGCGTGGGCTTCCTGGCTGCCTTATTAAACAAGGAAAGAAGAAGATAAGATCTTGTTTGATGATAGTTTTGAATTTTCCATCGCTAAGTTCTGTAACCAGCATTGACAAGTCGTTAAAAGAGCGGATGCTGTTTGTAAGAAACGTCGGGTGAACAATCTCTATTCGGTGGTAACGCTTCAGTGGTTCAGAAAGCACATTACTTTCCCTAATAAATTGATGTCGAGGGATGTTATACTTACGTATGACACAATGTGACACGCCCTACATACATAACCCTACGTACATAGAATAAGTAAATCTGATAATCTGTCAACTTCATTATAAGTATACAGAGTAGCGATTAGATTATCACATTAAATAGAGCTCAACGTTTATTACAAGTTGTTAGCAGTCTGTTAAAATAGTAAAATACTAAATAATAAAAGTAAATTTTGAATCAAAATAAATAGCCTGAGAATGGGCTCAAAAATACAAAGGTATTCGACACATGCGGGCCGATGGTATCAAACTAACAAACAAAACAAACTTTTTGGTATTATTACCAAATTATCATAAATGAAAGTTAAAGTTTAAGGTTTTGTCATTTTATTGTTATAACGACAATAGGTGGACCGATGAACCTGGTGAAGGTCGCGGGAAACCGCTGGTTGCGGGAGGCACTGGACCGGTCATCGTGGAGTTATTTGGGGGAGGTTTATGGCCAGCAGTGGACATCTCTCGGCCGAAATGATGATGATGATGATGAACGGCAATAGAAATACTTTATATGTGAATTATAATTGTCTACCTATCACGGTTTATGGGATACAACCTGCCCCCTAATCGGTGAACACATTTTTGTCAAATGATTGCGACTAGTTGGGATCGTTTGGACCGAACGGACCAATGGGCGGTGCGAACGATCCCAACTGATCCCAACTAGTCGCAATCATTTGACAAAAATGTGTTCGCCGATTAGGGACTGGTGTCAAACAGACAGAAGGACAGTGTTAGAGAGAGAGTCTTAGTAATTGGGTCCCATTTTTACCATAGGGATGTTTCGTGGGTAAAAAAAATTGATTCTATTTAGTCTATCATTCAGATCATAGAAAAATATTGGGTAAAAATTGACAAATATAAAAGGCGTCAAAGATCAGGTGTGGTGGCTGGTGACGTCACTGCTCGCTAAAAAGTGTAACTTACAGTGACGTCACAGAGTTTTCAACGCACTGTGTCGCCTTTATTTTTTGTTTATTTGAAAATAATAAAAAATATGTGTCTAGTATTTTATGGAAATCTGGCTGACGGACTAATTAGCTAATTAGCAACTACCCTATTTGGGTGCGGAACCGTAATAATATCCTACGGCAAGAATGTTAATCTAATCAGACAAAGCTATGCTTTCCCGGTAGGTCCGTAGGTAAAGAATAGGTGATGATCTTATTATGTAGAGTAACAATAATGATAGGTTGCCAGGGAAGGGAATTTAGGTAAAATAATATGCTGTTGGTCATCCACCCACCCGGTAATTGACGATAATCACACTTGTAACTGTGTTGTTAACACGCAAATATATTTACGGCATTTGTAATACCGGTGGGTGTTCACAATAAGTCGGCTGCAGGCTTTTGTTTTGACACGTACGCTTAGTTTTAATTGAAAAAAGTGTAGACAGATTTAATTTAAAGTTAAGTGGGATTAAGAATCACCTATCTGGGTCGTAGGTGCGAACCTAGACAGGCGATTTAGTGCGTGGAAGTTATTCCATCACCAATGATGACAAGGAAAGATGATGAGGCATAAAGTGGCCAGCCTGTCGGTGTTCTATAGGATGCATTTTGGAGAATGTGCCAGAGAATTGCATAACTTAATTCCCCCATCATCGGACGACCCGACGTACGGCGAGTATCCACTCTTACTTTGTTGACAACACTACGATACGCACAAACGGTTTCGCCTCGTCTTTTATATCTCGTACATCGAAGGACTGGAACAATTTGCTAGTGGCGGTGTTTCTGTCTTACTAAAATTTAAGTGACTTCAAGGCTAGAGTGAGTAGGCTCTTAATAAACTAGTGCGCTTTACCATCAACGATTGCCTCACTACTTGCCATCAGGCGGGATTGCAGTCAAGCACTAGTGAACTGTGACATATCTATCAAACCACACTGGGCTCACGTGGCGGATTAATTGAATAATATATTTGAAAAATTCAAACATTTTCTTTACTTTTCAATACCTGGTGGTAGTCACTTCACCATTGCGCCCTGTCGTCTAACATCCTCAAGCACCCACTGTGTGGAGATTTTTGTTGGTCACTAAAAATTCACCTGATTTTCTCCGCTCATTCCTATTAAAAATAATAATTAAAAAAAAAAGATTGATTTGATTTATTATAAAAGTTGTAACGTTGAGATAAAGAAAAAACCGAAATTCTTACCAATAAATCTTCTGCGGTAGATATTCAAAATATATTTCTTTAGTTAAACCTGAAATAACATTGAGAATAATTGATCAAATCAGCCTGAGGCACGTCACCGTTCAAGTTAACCTTCTGTATCTCGACCTCATTAAATGAATTTAGACAACTAGTAAGTTCTCGCTGATTAAAGATTACAACTGAACTGATGTGTTTGAACTTTTTCAATGTGAAAAGTTTAATTATTTGACCGTTGAGGTTTGATTGCGGAGCGTTGGAGTGAAAAACTTTGAGAATTGTAGATGTTTATTTGTTTACTTTAGGCATCAAATTTTTGAGAACTCAGGAAATTAGTTCTTCGTAAATTATAGTAACAAAATCTATTGATATCCAAATAATGTAAGTTCGTAATTTTTTTTGTTTTTAATTGCACTGGTCTCCTCTCTTACAGAGAAGGATTGAACGTAATCACTACGCTTGCTCAATGCGGGTTGGCGATTTCCGGCTTAAAGATCAGGTTTCCTCAAGATGTTTTTCTTCATCTTGTAATACAATTATTTATTAGGATCAAGAATACATTTCTCAGTTTTTGTTTACATTAATACTGCATTACAATAGATATAATAGGTTTATCCCTGTCCCCTAAACTAAGTTAGGCCTGTATCTTAGGGGGTCAGTAATATAGACCAATACGACTATATAATATGTAAAGAAAACCCTGTCCGATCCGTGAAGGAATTGTTAGGCATCGATAACTGATTCTACTTATACAAAGCTGGACAAAACTTAAAAAACAGTCCCCCTAAAAAGATAATATTATTTCACAAAAAGAGGTAACTTCATACACGTGCAATCCAGGCGACGGGGGGCAGGGCACGCGGCACGTAGTCGCATCGCTTATAATAATACCGTCAAAAGGGTGTTGTCTTTTTTTTTTTTAATTACCATATTTCGGGGAAGTTGGAATAATTTGTGAGAAAAAAAATAGATTATTTCAACATTCATTAGTATTATTACTAAGATTATTACGTAAAATTTTATATTATATTTGGTCATGTGGTTACCTAACCTTTATTATCCTTATGGGTCGGACAGGGTTTTCTTTATAATTGTATATTAGTTCATACCTAAGTATGTTTTACTTTATATAACATTTTTTATCAATGCGAATGAGTGTTGTTAGTGAACCTATTTTCATTTCTACCTTGTCACATTATCATGTCACCAGTTCCAAATCCGCGTGCTGGCAAAATTTTCTAATCCGTGCAAGCTGAAGTTTTAAAAACCACTCAAGAGCGTGTCATGCTATGCTCAGTGTAGGGTTCCGTAGTTTTCCGAAGTGACAATAATTGTCCCCACTTAAGAGTTAAAAAATGGGCTATTTGTTGTGTGTTTGTTTTGTTGGGAAAGTACCGGATTCTAAAATACGTTTTGGTTAATAAAATACGTAAACTAACAAAACAAATATGCTTGCATATATGGTTAAATTACAAACTTAGTTCAGAAATTATTTTGTAAAATTTTCCTGTAACTGTTCAATCCATCAAGTTTAAAATAATTTTCCTACTAAAGTCTTTATAAAGTTCTACTTTCAAGAATTTTTTATATTTTTAAACGTATGGTTCTAAAGTTAGAAGGGGCTACATTTTTTTCTTTCCTTTTGTAGCGATTATTTCCGAAAATAGATAAGATAAGATATTGCCTACAACGCAACATGACGTCAGTATAATCCAACGTGTCATACTGACGTCACGCAAATCCTACATCTCGCAATCATAATTGTCTGTGCAACTAGTACGCATACAAGTTCGCGTCATCAACCGGCGGGCAAGTGGCCCGCCAGACAATCCCAGTCTGTTCGGAGGATCTTCCCTTTTCTATGGAGGATAAGTGAACTTTACACGCTACTCCTCATGCCTCTACAATAGGATAGTTCTTATTTAATCTTCTGTTTATCCTTTTCCTACTTTAATGGGACAGCTAACAGTCTAACCGAATTCAGCGGAATACTAGTATTATACATGGAGTGACAGCCTGTCTGTTCAAACCATTTTCCATCCTTATAACTACGCAATAAAATTCAAAATCGGTTAAACGGACTGTAAAGAAGGTTTTTTAAGTGACTTGTTTTATCTCAAATTAAGTAGAGCTTCTTCCATTTCATAATTTTTTAAAACACTAGTTAGTTAGCTGGTACTAAAGCTACTGATGACTTAACGCTGAGATGATGATGACGA
This sequence comes from Sesamia inferens, assembly GCA_037179545.1. Lineage (NCBI taxonomy): Eukaryota > Metazoa > Arthropoda > Insecta > Lepidoptera > Noctuidae > Sesamia > Sesamia inferens. Next base: position 31,039,123 of record CM073929.1, read on the forward strand.
CTACTTACTTAGCTGTAAGTCTCCTGAACAGAATAAAATAAAATACCTTTTAAGTGTGGTGTAATCTGTTGTACCCATTGTGTGGTTATTAATACACAAAAAGAAAATGTTTTTAGTGTTTCTTTTTTAAAGACAACAGAAATGCATGCAACTTATGGAAATTTAAGCAGCCGAGACATCACATATTCAACCTGACGACAAATAGACAAACAGTTGAGTTATAGTTAAAGGGTCCCGCTTACCCTTTAGGAAACATAAAAATTTGTGATTATTACGACAAGAAGTCCCGAAACAAAGACAGAGGTAAGCCGGAAATTATTTTGCCTTAGGCATTTTTCGTGTAAATGTGTTAACCAAACCAAAACCTTCAGATAAAGCCTACACCCAAACGAACCATAACTTCAACACTTTCCTGAGCAACGCCGCAAGAAACACATAAGTGGCACTTCTAACATTGGGTTCACACAAAAAGTACATTAAAACTAAGAAAGAGCTTTAAAACAAAAAGATCGCGGACTAATACTAAATCTTCAGGTAAGTCGAGCGCTACCTGGCGAACTTTCATTGTAATGGCAGTTGGTGATGTTGGTGACAAATGTTTAGACCAGTATTGGTTTTGAATGTTTTGGGGACTAGGATTTTAGTTCGGGATTGGTTTACCTTAGCATCGGTCGCATTAATAATTACGAATAATTGGAGATAGACAAGCTTTTTAGTAAAATTAATGGTAATTGAAAACCATGGGCATACCCAGGGGAGGGCAGTTGCGAGTTATTAACATTTATCATTTATTTTATTTAACATGTTATTATTTTGACGACAACTAAATCAAACGTAGGTGATTAAAAATATTCATTCAGTATCTGTATCATGGAAGATTTTATAAACAATTTTGCCGAAGATCCTCGAAAGTTACTTTTGAAGGAAACTACTTCAAGTAGAAGCGATTCAATTGCATACTGCAAACTTGTCAAAAGAGGAAGCTAGTTGTTCTTGACGCCGACATGTCACGGTTTCACCTGCATAACTTTCTATATCATGGAAATATTGGAATAAAAATATGCTATATGTTAAGCCTTCTGGTAAATCATCTGTGTGCCAAAATTTCCTCCAATTCCGTTTAGTAGTTGTTGCGAGAAATAGTAAAAAACATACATAAAATGGGCGTTAATAACAATTAGTATGATTCATAATTTCTTTAAGAATTTAGTAACCAGCACATAGCAAGCTGCAAGTCAGCCGGGTTCCTAAAACTATGCCCAAAACGTAATAACAGACGCATAAGGAATTCTAAGTTATTAACGCAGTCCGGAGCCAATTAGAGGTCTTAATGCTACAACTTTAGGGCCAGTACATCAGGTGAAATGTAGTCCAGGAACCGTAACTTTGTTTTAATGATTTGATTTTATTACGGTGAGGTAGGTGATAGAATAGGCCACTGGCTTATTTCACAAACTCTTAATAGGCACTGAGTGTAAAGCCTAATGTACACGGTGCGATTTATGTAATTACCTGTGACTGAATATAAGAAGAAGGAGAAATATGAAAAAAAACATGTTGCGGTCACATATATTAAACCTAGATAAATTAAGATAAGGGCGGAAGAATTATAACACCGTAATCAAGTTGAAGAACAATAAAAGTTGCATCGTATGGTCAGTGTTTAGACTGTGGAGGCATGAGGAACAGGGAGTAAAGTACCACTACAATGCAATGTAAGTATTATATATCGCGTACATCGAGGTACTGGAACAATTTTCGTGCGGCAGTTTCTCCGTCTGAGTACAATTTAAGTGTCTTCAAGTCTTAAGTGAAATGGGCATGCCACGATAACGGCGGAAATTCGCCTCTTTGAGGAATGGCTAGAGAGGCGCCACTGCGCTCTCACCTGACACTGATCCTCACCGGACATGACTGTTTCGGGAGGTACCTGTTCCGGTTAAGGCGGAAGGAAGCAATGCGGGCGGCAAGCAACGGGCAGCTCGCCAGATCCGGATCATCGGCGTGTTCTGTTTCACGCGTGCCTCAAAGAGATGTCAGCACATCGTAACGGAGTCGGCCCTGGCGCACAGGCAAGTGAAGGAATAAGGGTGGCTTTTAGTCAGTAAAAGTCTGACACGCCCTTTCACTCCGCCCAGAGCGGGGGAGGGCATTTGATGATCCACACACAAAAAAGGCTACAGTGAATAAGCTCTTAATAAACTAGTGCACTTGACCATCAATGATTGTATCACTGCTTACCACTTTACCATCAGATGGGGTCGCGATGAAGCACTAGACTTAGACCACGATCCCATCTGATAGTAAGCTTAAAATCAAAAACTATAATATTATATATTCCAATTACAATATATTGCATGCCAACGGCAAGAAACTATTACCTTTCATGTGGATGAGGATTAAAGTGACGTACATATATGTACTTAAGTATTCTATTAAATATTCGTATTGTATTGTCTTTACAATTAAGAAGAAAGAAAGAATGAAAAAAAAAACCTTTATTTTCAGTCATCATTATCAACCTTTTTACTGTCCCACTGCTGGGCACAAGTCTCCTCTCATTCGGAGAAGGATTGAGCGTAATCACCACGCTTGCTCAATGCGGGTTGGCGATTTCAGACTTAAAGTCCCGGTTTCTTCAAGATGTTTTCCTTCACCTTCAGTCATTGGTGTCATAGTCAAAGTACATATAAATTTAGAAAAGTTACATTGGTACATGCTTGACCTGGAATCGAACCCGCGCACTCATATTTGAGAGGCTGGTGTTTTAACCACTAGGCCACCACGACTTTGCAGTAAAGAAGACAAAAACAGTTCAGTGAAAATAGTTAATGGAACATGCGTCACATCCTCGCCAAACGGTTGTCGCTCAGCATTATTATGCTGCGACGCTATGCAAAACAGCCCAGCGTTAGTTCTCAGCGACAGCCAGTGCCGACGAAAAGACGTCACCCGGTGCAGCAAACAATCACAATTGACACCGAACCGGTACCACCCACCAGACAAAGTCTTGCCGCCAAGCGATTCGTTGCGTTCCGGCATGATGTCTGGTGAAGCCGTACGGAGGACGGGTCTGAGCAGTTGTGTTGCCATGTGTGCCGGGTACGATGCGCCAAGTGTTGTTGTGTCGGGAGTTTGGTCGTGGAGGGTCTCCAGATCAATCTCCCTCTGGCGCAGCATCGTTGGTCGTGTTGTAGGGTTTAACATTGCACCACCTCGCTCAACTGCCGACTTCCTTCCTATTCACTAAGTTTTTTTAAGTGAATGGGTTTAATAAACTAGCGCGCTTTAAAAATCAACGATTGCATCACTGCTTACCATCAGGCGGGATTGCAGTCAAGCGCTAATTTCAAATTATTAAAAAAAAAAAACAAAATAAATGTAAATCTAAAAGGTGAGAGAAAATAATGAAATAGAAGAGAATTTTCATGAAAGGAAATTTTTCATTTTTTCAAAAAGGAATAAAATAAAAGATTTTCTTAAAAATACTACCTACTAAATTAATTTGAATAATAATACAAGTATACAAGGTTAATTATTTGTAACATTTTTAGTGAGATAACCCTTTATTAAGGTAGCCATGACAGTGTAGCCGTATTGGAAGACGCAGCGTAGGGAGGCCCCCAACAAGGTGGACCGATGACCTGGTGAAGGTCGCGGGAAGCCGATGGATACGGGCAGCACAAGACCGGTCAGCGTGGAAAGCCTTGGGGGAGGCCTTTGTCCAGCAGTGGACATCCATAGGCTGAAGAAGAAGAAGACAGTGGTTATGACGTTTGATTGGCGACTTTGACAGTTCTATTTTCCCGTTGTGTTCGTGTCGAGTGCTGATTGGAGTTGATTGTGTTTATTTAATGGGCCGTATGTTCGGAATTCATCTTTTGTTTTTTTCCCAGTCATATGGTAGATAAAATAGATACGATAGCATTAGATACATGACACGTAAACCAAATGTCACTGTTAAAATCTTATTTCGCTTATTCCTGACCACTATATTTATTAGTAGTTGTGTTGCACTCCTAGCCCGAGTTAAATTGAATCTGTATAAAAACTAAGCCAAAATATAGGAAATTAACTATAGCGTTAAGCACCTAGCATTAAGTGTACAATATGCTGGCCCAGGCTCCATACATTTCTGAAACATCTCCTTTCCTCATAAATTAACCTAAAACCTTGCCAAACCAAATGCTAAAAGATGTTATTAAACATTTAAGACTTTCGAAAAAGAATGGAGGAGAGACCAGTATGTGGACAATTGCCATTTGAAAGCGGGTATCCTCGTCGGTAGTAAAGCGATTTCCGAGGAAGAATGGCCAAGAATAATCGGTGCAAAATTTATGGCGACAGGTCGCATTTAGATCGCATGTAGGTAGTGAAGATACGTAGATACGTTAACACAAGTAGTACTTGCTAACATTCCTTGAAGTCGGATTTAGAATAAGGTCGAAACGCTGACTGATATCAAACGCTGGTTTGATAGGATTTGCAGAACTTAATGCATACTTCGTGTGAAATAAAACAAAAACGAAACAATTTCTATGGTCAAATCAGGCCATAAATATTCACCAAAACCCAACGAATGGTCAACAGCTTGCAAAATTGAAGCATCGAAACGTAAAAACTTCAATACAGTTCGGCTGTAAATTTAGTTTTAAACCGTTTTCGGTTGGCGTCAATACCCAGTTATCGTATATTGAACATTTTATAGATGTTAAAGTATCTGACGACAGATTTACAATGGGCGTAGATTTTATTTAGTGGTGCTTTTGAGTGGCGTTTCAACTTTATGGATAGTCGTGATAAAATGAAGTTTTAAAGTCGTTCCATGGATACTTTACCCTCGTTCGGTACATTCGAGATATAATGTTGTTTTATGTCTCCGGTGCTTAGTGGATCGGTGGTTTGTTCATTGTATTAATTTTGAAAAAAAAAATCGAAGCTCATTTTTTGGTTATGACTTGTGCTGTATGACTTTAGAGGCCTCTCTCTTCTCTCTTCAATTACGTAGTAACGTTATAGGTAATATCTAAGTAAGTACCTACTACTACCGTCTTGGACACCAATGGACTGATTACAAGGTGAAGGTAAACATCTTGAGGAAACCTGGACTTTAAGTCTGAAATCGCCAACACGCATTGGACAAGCGTGGTGATTACTATTATCAACCCTTTATCAATCCTTATCTATATGAGACCTGTGCCCAGCAGTGGGGCGATAAAAAAAGGTTGATGATCACGTTTTAATACATTTTAACCTGCAGCTTAATCGGCGAATACATTTTTGTCAAATGATTGCGACTAGTTGGGATCGGTTGGACTGCAATTGGTATTATTTTACTAGCTGCGATCCAAACGATCCCAAGTGAAGAAAACAACTGTGACGTAGCATGAAAACTGAAGTGACTATTATTACGTTTACTCGGTTAACTAAACCGTTATAGTTGCAGTTCTAAGCTTTTAATCTGATTTCTCAAGTTTACCATATCTGCCAAGATAAAGAAGAGCGTATCTATAAGCATGTACTTTTACTTTTTTTTTACCGGTTTGTTGTCACTAATATTGTTTGTTGCACTGACATTACGTTGGCTGGCTGTCGCTGAAAACCAGCACTGGGCTCTTTATTCCATGGGGTCGCAGCATAATGCTGACGTTTTGCGTGTGTGTGACGCTTGTTTCATAACAATTTGATTATTTTTTTTATGGGTTTTGTAATTTTTTGTGTCATGTTTACCGCAAATAAACATTTTTAATAATCTTAGAATTACGTTGTCATTTGAAAAGTTGTCGACATATGTAGCTTACAGAATAAGCAAGCAAAAGAATCGATGACCTTTTTAGTAGAATTGCTCTTGAGTGGGGACAGGGAATTGGCAAATATAAGATAAAACACCATCAGGCTAGATGAAGCGACGATATTTTTGCAAGGCATATGGTCCATTAATAGTTGCCGAGAATCGAGCTATATTGTATCCAATTGATCCTCATACAGCAGTGGAGAATTGTCATTTTGAACATACATAGAAATAAATAAACATATACGGACAAATCATATTTTTTCTATAGTCAATCCACCGATGTTTTAGTAAATTTCATAACAATTAAAAAAGAACTAATTATGCTTTGGTGACAGCTGCCGTCATCGCTGAATAATCCATCAATGGATCCAGACGGCACGTTAAATGAAAATGCAAAAAAACCGTGATAGATTGCAAATTGTGCTCTAAATTAATCCGCATTGTCAGCTGGATTATATTTTATATGCATTCTGTTTGACTGCATCCTTTCAAATTTGAATTAAGTAAATATGGTGGTGTTTGCTTGACCTTCAAGATGACATTTAGTGGTGTTTACATAAAGGACTTATTCTTGTTTTGGTATCTAACATAAAACCGACAGTAATGTTTGGTTATAAAATAAATTATTAGTTGACATTGTAAACATAAAAGAACTCGTGGTGGGCTAGTGGTTAAAATACCAGCCTCTCAAGTATGAGTGTGCGGGTTCGATTCCAGGTCAGGCAAGTACCAATGTAACTTTTCTAAGTTAGGTATATATACTTTCTAAGTATATTTTGGACACCAATGACCGATTATAATGTCAAAGAAAACATCTTGAGGAAACCTGGACTTTAAGTTTGAAATAGCCAACCCGCATTGAACAAGCGTGGTGATTGCGTTCAATCCTTCTCTGTATGAGAGGAGATCTGTGCCCAGCAGCGGGACGGTAAAAAGGTTGATGATGATGATGATGATTATAAATATATACCAAATAAATAAATATATATATATTTTTTATTTTGAAATAGTGTCGATTATGGACAAGACAAAGAGAGACCAAAATCCTTAATATTCGATCTAAATTGTTGTTTTTTCTCGGTGGTAGGCCATAACATCAGCCACCAGCAGAAGTTACCACCCACCAAACAAAGCCTTGCCGCCAAGCGATTTGTCGTGTTCCGGCATGATGTCTGGTGAAGCCGTTCTGAGGACGGGTCTGAGCAGTTGTGTTGCGATGTGTGCCGGGTACGATGCGCCTAATGTTGTTGTGTTGGGAGTTTGGTCGTGGAGGGTCTTCAGATCAATCACCCTTTGGCGCAGCATCGTTGGTCGTGTTGTTGGGTTTAACATTGCATCACCTCGCTCAACTGCCGTCTTCCTTCCTATTCGCTCAGTTTTTCTGAGTGAATAGGCTCTTAATAAACTAGCGCGCTTTACCATCAACGATCGCATCACTGCTTACCATCAGGCGGGAATGCGGTCAAGTGCTAGTTTATAACTATTAAAAAAAAAAAATACAAAAATGAATATCAACGATGACAAGCCCGAAGAATGTCTCAATAATAAAGTGTGATCACGTGGAAGGAACAGGTGGGAGGCGATTAATTGAGATCAATTAACAATTTACAGCTGAAATGTAAGTGATGGCTCTTGGGAACACTTCAATATTTCGACTTTGATATTGGGACTGGCTGTTTCGAAAGGTCAGGTGGTACTTATAACTTGACAAGATATTAAGAAACATGATTTTATTGCAATCAAGTAGATATTTTATAGAAATACTTACGCTAAAAATGATCTCAAAAGTGAAGCTACACAGACAATTAGTACCTATACAACTGACAATAACCTCTGCGTTTACAACATTACATGTATGTAAAGAAAACCCTGTTCGATCCGTGAAGGTATTGTTAGGTAACGATAAATGTTTCTACTAATGCCTACAAGGCTGGGCTAAACTTAAAAAAAATCCCCCTAAAGAACTAAATATTATTTCGCAAAAAGAGGTTACTTAATATACATGTGCAGTAGGTAAAACATGCGCGGCGAGGGGCAGGGCACACCGCACGCGGTCGCATCGCTATTTGCTCATAATAACACCGGCTAAGTCGTGGTGGCCTAGTGGTTAAAACTCCAGCCTCTCAAGTATGAGTGTGCGGGTTCGATTCCAGGTCAGGTACCAATGTAACTTTTCTAAGTTATATGTACTTTCTAAGTATATCTTGGACACCAATAACTGATTACAAGGTGAAGGAAAACATCTTGAGGAAACCTGGACTTTACTCTGAAATCACCAACCCGCATTGAGCAAGCATGGTGATTAGGCTCAATCCTTCTCTACGATAGAAAGGTTGATGATGATGGTGATAAATACCGGCTAAAATAGTGCTGCAACTCTTTAAAAAAATACCAAATTTTGGGGAAGTTGGAATTATTTCGCGGAAAAAAAGATTGTTTCAAAATTCATTAGTATTGTTACTATGATGATTATGTAAAGTTTCATATTTTACTTGGTGTTTATTTAACCTTTACTATCCTTATGGGTCCGATGGGGTTTACATATTGTATATGTTGGAATAGTCTACCAAGAAATGCCTTCAGACAAGCGCAAGGAAACAACAAGAAAACCACAGGATCATGAACCATCTACTCCAACTAATATTAATGGATTCAACAACAATGTCAACATAAATTTGCAACAAACTATAAACAGAGGACATTGCAAACTTGGATAATCAGTGTTGGACACTACAGAGACCGCTGACACAAAGTTTCTGACACAAAAACATGGTCTCAACACAAGTTGTCGCGACTTCGGTCTAAAATTAGATGTGGACAGGTTTAAATCGATAGATGTTGTGTAAGGAAATGTAAACTCTACTATGAATTTTAAATTACATGGCTTTGGTTTAGTTTTGTGGAATTTGATTTATTGCAGTCTTATATTCTTCTAGCTCTAGGCCCATAAAATTTACTTTAAGGCAATTTTATGGATCAAAATTAAAATGACGAAAGTCTAGAGTATGCAACGTTGAAAATTCATATTGTTTAGTAGCTAACTTACGAAGTTGACTTCTTTTTAACACATTTTTTTTTTATAATTATAAACTAGAATTTGATCGCAATTCCACTTGATGGTAAGCAGTGATAAAATCGGTGATGGTGAAGCGCGCTAGTTTGTTGAGAGCCTATTCACTCTTGCCTTGAAGTCACTCAAATTGGAGTCCGACGGTAACACCACCGCTGACAAAATTGTTTGAGTCCCTCGATTTACGCGGTATAAACGACCGGAGAACAGAGATGAGGAAATTAAATCATGCAATTCCCTCGCACACTCTTCAAAGTGCATCCTATAGTACACCGAAAGGCTGGCTACTCTTCATCTGTGGTCCAGGCTTTCCAGACCATTTTGAGCTAAATCTGGGTCGCCAATTAGCCTCTTCGCACGCCTTTCCACTGAATCCAAAGTACACAGATAGCATTTTGCAGCACGAACAGACCTGTGCTGTGTATAACATTAGAAGCTTTCCTGGTGTGAAGTTAAGGCTAGGCAGATGACTTATTAGAATGAATTTCGTTACAACCGGGTATCCTTCGAAACCTCTCGATTTTTTCTTGTTTCCTTCTACTTTACAACGTTGATGGACTTTCCAAATGTATCTCCACGCCTTCAGCATGCACTGAAGTGGTACACTGTGTAACAAAAGCAGCTGCTCGGAACAAGTCAAGAACAGATTCAAACCGCGACATGTTAGCTCACTACTACCTGCCGCACAGAGCGCGTGACTTGAATATTTTAACGTGGCTACAAACGCATTTCGATTTAAATTGTTTTGAAACGTGATGTACTATCACGGCCAAAAGTCGAGTTAAATCTCACAAAACTATGGCCAAGCAATAGTAGTTGTAGTTACAACCTTCTTCTATAATAAAGTTTGATACACACTCATACACTTTGACATCTTGCTGCCCGCTTATGATTGTTAAGTACTACTAATTTCGTTACTAATAACGTTCACAGTAAGTGTCTCTATGGCTAAGCGGTTTACGTCGTGATCAGCATTTAAGGAGGTTCGAGTTCAAAACTACTAACTTATTTTTTTTTTATTGGTGAGTTATGAATACTGATAACAAAAATATGTAAAAATACCCATCCTTAACTTAACGATGATATTTTCTTTTAAGATTTATTCTACATTAGAGTCATTATAAAAAGATGAGGGTAGATTTGGACCAAAGTGAATCACTTGTTCACATAAAATATTCCACTACCTATTAGCTGCAATAACTCAAATAATATTACTTAGCTGTTGTTGGTGGATGAACATATAGTTACGAGTTTGTGTTATTAGTTTTATTTTTTTAATCAATACGAGTATGCAGGCTAATACATTAGTATGGAAGCTAAAGCAAATATTGTGGCTTTTCTGTAAGATTTTTTTATTATTATTTGGGTAAAGTGCAAACCAATCGCTTGCTGCAAGTGTGTAATAAAATTGTTATTTTTTTAGAAGCTGTTGGGTCAAGAGTTTGGAGGATGAAGGTAGCTTAATGTGTCGAGAGAAGTGGAACGAAACGGTAATATTTACCGTTGATTAAAGCTTTAAATCGTGCGATGAATGGAGGTTGCAATTGTGGTTTAAAAATAACACGCATTGATCTGAAAGCCAATGCGGATTGTTTTGCGTGATTCGAAAAGAAATAAGTTCGTTTACTATTGAACAAGAAAGTACTTGAACATTATAATCTCATGCCATCAAACTTCGAAAAAAGTCACTGCGAGATGGCAGCATCAGTAACATGCCATAAACGCAAAAAAAAATAGTAAGTGTAAAAAATACTGTTTTGTATTCTATAAATTATTTTATGATTGTAATAATATTCAGGTTAAGCTTCAATCCCCTTTTCTTTAAGAAAATGAATAATAAAGCTATAACCTCTTTAATGATAACATATAGTATTATCATTTTCATATCTAAAAACCAAAATGTTTTTTTATATTTTTTACCATAACGATATCATAAGTTTGTAAGAATAAGAATAAGAAATTTTATTTGCCCAAACATGTGTATACATACAGAATACAAAACTCATGCATGTAGGATCTTGAGAAAGAGTGGCTCACGACATGCTTTGTCAGCGATTACTTTTATATAAAATATTACAATGCTGCCATTTCAACATTTGTTTCATTTATTAATATAAGTATATCTACACCTAATATTAAATGACTTTATAATATATTACATTATAATATGTTTATTGTTAGTTATTATATTACATCTAATATTGTAAACTAAAACATATAATAAAAACCTTTTTTGGTAGAAATATTCAATAAATTTCCCTATTCATTTAAATATTATTTGTAAACATTTTTACTTTAAAATACAAAAATCAATTATCATAATTTTAAATTATCTTAAACAACAAAAAGGTTTGCCATTATTAAGGATCAAATCCACAATCGCAAGCTTTTGAACGTATTGTTAAGTGCAGCCCCTTTATCGACCAAGCTAATTTAACTTCAACTGATGTAACGAAATTTCGCATTACTTAAAAGAAAGACGAATACGGCGATAAGAAAACAGTTCACTAATATTGTTTTCCTTGTCTAGCCTAGACTACATCTTTAATTCTTCGTAGCGATACTACAAAACATACGGTTGATTGGTTGGAATATGACACACAGGGATACAAAATAATGCGTTAGTGTGCATGGCTGGTTTAGCGCAGGTGACAGTAGTCTTTAAGGTGAAAGTGGAATTCTGTCGGTGATAGTACATTAATTTAACAATTCTTTTTGTCTTTTCATAGGAACTGTGGAGTTCTTCCGTAACACACTGAAGATTTCAATGTAAAAGGCTGTTACGCAGTTGAGATACTGATTTGACAAAGAGAAAAGAACCTTACCTACCTGTATATTAGGCTCAATTTCATTGCAATAATAAGCTACATTTTGATGCTTTTGCTCTCAATACGAAAATATCTCGTTTACTTTTGGTAGAAGTAGCACAATTTTAATAAAAGTATGGAGTCTTGATAAATACAAGAAAGTTGTTCGTAATGTTTAATGGATATCACCAAAATGCACTTTAATTACTAATTCCATTTCCTCAGTAAGTGTGCTAATTGTACGTACTGCTGTGAGGAAACTACGCTCTGTAAAAATACTTACAATACTCAATATGAAGTCTAAACAAAGTCTTGCCGCTAAGCGATTCATCGTGTTGCGATGATGATGTCTGGTGAAGCAATGTGTGCCAGGTACGATGCGCCAAATGTTGTTGTGTTGGGAGTTTGGTCATGGGGGGTCTCCAGGTGAATCTCCCTCTGGCGCAGCATCCTTGGTCGTGTTGTTGGGTTTTAACAGGCGTGATTGCGGTCCAGCAGTAATTTATAATTATAAATATATATATATATATATATAGATTTCAGAGTTCTTTTTCATTTTACACCGTATGCTCCACCGTGTCCTTAGGGCGATTCACACAATGGTGACACCCTGGTGTTTCCTCCCGCCTAATGCGGAACTTGAATCTCCCGAAACAACCGTGTCTGGTGAGGACCTGCGTCAGGCGGAAGGTGAGGGCGGTGGCGGTGGTGGGGCCGTGGCGCCTCTCTAGCCACTCCTCAAAGAGGGGACTTACCGCCGCTATTGTGGCTTGCCCATCTACTTAGTTGCTTTTGGTTACATTCTACTACTAATTCTAGATAGAACAAGGATTGATAGAGAAAATCTTGATCACAGCACTATAGTCATCAATTTATCTAAATACAGTAATTTGTTTCCCCGGTCCCTGTAAACTTCCGACCCATCTGGAATACAATTTATTTCATTCAAATGCTATGACAAGGAAATTAATTTCGTCGATGTTTGTAAGGTCTTCACGTCCGTCAACTGACCCTTTTGAATAAACAATCAACACGGACTAGGAGACAGATTGCTCACAATTTATTCAATCTAATCTTTTAGTCGCTAAAATTAAATGACAGTGGGCGGGGCACATTGCTCGTAGAACCGTGGCCGATAGGGCAGTACGGTTCTGGAGTAGAAGATGCAGCGTAGGGAGGTCCCCAACGAGGTGGACCGAAGACCTGGTGAAGGTCGCAGGAAGCCGATGGATGCGAGCACTACAAGACCAGTCATGGAAACCCTTGTGGAGGCCTTTGATCTCTATAGGCTAAGGAAGAAGAAGAATCTTTTAGTTTCACGTTTAATAAAAGAAAATTAAAATGAAATACAACAAACCTGACTATTTAATTTAAGAAGCCAAAACTTAGAACGAACTTGGATGAAATTTAGCACACAATTATATTGAACTAGCGGCCGCCAGCGACTTCGTTCGCGTGGAGTTAGTTATGCTCCGCTCCTATTGGTCGCAGCGTGATATTATATAGCCCAAAGGCTTCCTGGATTAATGGGATATCTAACGCAAAAATAATTTTTCAAATCGTACCAGTACTTCCTGAGATTAGCGCGTTCAAACAAACAAACTCTTCAGCTTTATATGTTAGTATAGATTATTTTTGTTGTATTACTGCATGTTAATAAACTGGATTGAACACATCCGAGTAGAAGATACAGTTGTACCATAGTGAAACCATGAGGGCTAGGTAGTATGGCCACCGTAGGCGCGGGCTTGCGGGCGGCAAGCGGTGGGCAGCTCGCCCGGTAAGGACCACCGCCCGGGTCGACGGCGCGTGGTGTTTCACGCGGCCCTTAAAGAGATATCAGCACATCGCGATGGGGTCCACGAAAACAGATGCCTCCTGGGTCAGAGTTGCGGGCTGGTTAAAAAAGAAACAGCGGCCCTGGCGCACAGGCAAGTGTAGGACCGGTGGGTTTTAGTCAGTAAAAGTCTGACACGCCCCGCCCAAAGTTGCAGAGGTCATTTGATAATTTCCCCTCCAGAACAAAAAAGGGGGCAGCTAGTAATAATAATATATTAAAAATTTAAAGAGAAGTCTGTTTGTTCCGCTTTCGATGACAACTGGCTTATGGATAGACCTTGTCCTGAAAAGGACTTAGCTAGGTAGATACTTTGTAGACCAAATAGCGGGTAAAAAGTAGTCAGATTATAAATTACAAAAGGAAATGAAAAAATAACACAATGTTATTATTTGCTGCCTTAAGGACTTTGTTCCATTAAGGATACGGCTCTTTTTATGTAATTGAAGATGTTTAATAATAGACGAATTTAAATGGCCTTTGGATACAGGATAATTTGTCAACAGGTATTGAAATAGACCCTACTGCCTAGCTGCTCGACTAAAATAATTAATTTAGGGTGGATAATGGTCATTCTGATGTTAATATTATATCAACAACGTCACGGTCAGACAGTTAAGCTGTTGAAGTTGTTGATAAACAACAAGTAATGGGCAAAGGCAGGGGAATTGAAGTAAACAATTTTTTTATTAGAAGGCTAATCCATGAACAGAGTCAGTTTCTCGAACAAAATTAGTCGCTAAAATTAATATGATACAAAATCCAATTACAAAATTAGGAATTATATTCAAAAATCTTTCGGATTGGGATCAAAAGTGAAGTGTAAATTATTGAAATACATCCAGAAGTCTGGATGCTACAAGCGTATAAAAAATCTTACAAAGACGCGCTAAAACATAACCTGTAGGGTCATTGCGTAGCATATTAACAGTAACAATGGGTTTCATCTTGACAGTTCAACGACATTCATTGCGTTATTTACTTTGTACAGAGACAACAGAGGGAGCAATGGAACAGCAATAAGCTTTAAAATTATTCCAACTGATAGAGTAATAGTGTGCTACGAAATTGGGGTGCTCGTCAGTCAGGTAATAAAATCTGACGCTTTCTATTTAATTTATAACTCTATGGTGCTGCGAGTTGCTGAAAGTTGGGTGAAGTATTCTTAGAGGCATGGCTGCTTCGGCAAGTACCTGCGTCGCTTAGGCAGGGAGCCGGACGCTCGGTGCCACCACTGCGTCCAATGCGGGGAGGACACGGCGCAGCACACGCTCTCCGAGTGTGTAGCTTGGAAGGAGCAGCGCCGTGTCCTCACAAATGAAGTAGCAGGCGACCTGACGCTGCCGGCAGTAGTGCGGAGGATGGTCGGCAGCTCAGAGTCGTGGGACGCGGTGGTGTCCTTCTGCGAGGACGTGATGTCGCAGAAGGAAGCTGCGGAACGGGAGAGGGAGATATCAACTCCCTTCCCGGGCCGCAGAAGGGCGGATAACGCCCTCTTCCGCCCCCCATGATTGGGTCCAGGGGCGAGGGACATGGGGAAGTCCCCGCCCCCCATTGATGGACCCCGAGGCGGAGGCGCGCGCGAGTGTCGGCGCGCGTCTTTGAGGCGATGCACGGGGTAGTTTAACACCCCACTACCCCGTGCAGGAGACGAGGCCCGGACAGACCGGGCCAGCACGAGGATGTGGCCGTGGAAGAATTTAGACTCCCGCGGCCCCACGCGCGCTCGTGATAGAAAACACACCGGGGTGGTTTTAGTCAGTAAAAGTCTGACATACCCCGTCACCCACCCCAGGGCGGCGGGCATCCTATGAGGATTTCCACCCCGGCAAAAAAAAAAAAAAAGTATTCTTAGAGTGACCTGTCAATTGTGTCAATCTTTTAGCGTTGGTTGGAATGACAGCTTACGATCAATTTACCCTACTTTAAGTTTTCACATTGAGATGGTAACAGAATCGCACTGCTGTCAGTCGCAACCGAAGCTTTTTCAGCTTTGGAGTCTGGGGTCCGCTTTGCCAGTCTATCTGCTAAGTTTGGCAAAACCTCGATATTTTCCGTGAAGCGACTGCCGTCTGACCTTCACAACCCGAAGGCGCTATGGCATTACAATTAGACCAATTGTTGGACTTTTGAGGGCTCCAGCAACCCGTAACGACTGCCATTAAATGTTCGTATGGCAACCGGGACCAACGGCCTAACGTGATTTCCGAAAAATAGATCAGTGCAAATATCCATATTCATGCATACAAATATTTGCACTGTGCCGGGATCGAAACCGCGCCTCCTGACGTAGCGGCCGCGTTCACTGCCGTTACGCCACGGAGGTTGTTTTAAATATCTATCTATCTGCATTTATTTAGACTTTTCGCACAAATGTGCGTACGACAGCAGGTCAAGCTATCCTGAACTGCCAAATATTCTCAGTCACACATTAAAATAGCTACAACATTAAAGTTGAAAATCTAATAAAGAAATGAGACAGATTATAGTAGCTTGGCTTTCGTCTGTACAAAGGCGATATTAATGACTTGCCATGTTGCTGGTGATATATTCTATATTTCTGAGTGAGTTCGTCTTTCTTGGACTATGTTTCTTTTGTATTGCAGTTTGGCTAGGCTACAATGGTAGCTCCCATCTTAGATCACTCTAACTTTAGCTGGCTTCCAACAGACATTCAGTGTTCTATATACATGGGGTATAGCAAATGAATGATTTGGGATACAGTCTTAAAATTTAAATGGTATTTAACCTGTTGAAAAATTTAGATTTTTTTAAACAAATATTTTATGTCGATGAAAGATATATGCTATTTCTATGAAACACTGTTATAGCTTCATATAAATTATGTTTTATGCTTTTCAGTTCTTGGTCGAGCTTGTATGAGACCGTAATCCAGATGGATAAACCTAAAAAAATTGCTTAAACCTCAAAGAGTTCATTTAGGGCATTTAAGTAGACGTTAATTATAACTTTTAGAAAAAACGTTCTTAAAAAACCTTTTTTCTGATCCTTTTATTATGATGAGTACAACCTTTTCACAGCCGAGCTATAGGTTAGCTATGTAATATGTTTACGGTTATTCTATGAACTATATTTGAGTCTAGAGCTCTCTATGCGGGCAGTCCTAAAACAAATACTTAATAATAACCTTAAAAGATTAGTACCTATTTTAGTACATCATAAAAAGACAACAACATTTACTTTGAACTTGGATTACTTGGTTGTTTGAAAGGTCATGGACAGTCTTCATAAATATACTATAATATCATCACTTGTAGTTTGTAACTTATTCTCATAATTATTATACGAAACCTGAATATAGTTTGTTTAGAATAAGCAACTGAATCAATTCCCATCATTTTTACACCATGTTATATTTTTTCCCAAAAACATTTAGAAATTATTGCAGTGTGGTTACCGAGCGCGCCACGCAGCTTACGGTAGATCATAGTACTTACCGCGTACGCACGCCCGCGCATCAGTTGTCGCCAATGGTCAATGCATCGCTAAACCGCCAAGCGAAGCGTTGACCATATTTTTGATGGGACAATGAAATAGGATAAATGCTGCCAACTTTGTGCTTTTTCATGGTATCTTTTAGAAATTTTGTACATAGATTCTTTACTTGAAAATACTGGACGCGTGTTACGGAGTTCGTATGTACGTTTTGAATAATTTGTCTTCTAGGAACGTTCATCGAAATTTCAAAATATAACTGCAACTGTTAGTGTAGGTAGGTAGATAGTTAACGGGTGGTTTTACTGTGCTCAATGTTCCACTTGAAGCCAAACCCGTAACGTCATCATCATCGTAATTTCAGCCAAAAGACGTCCATTGCTAGACATAGGCCTCCCCAAAGGATCTAGTGGTCCTGGGCCTCCCGCATCCAGCGGTTTCCCGCTACCTTCACTCGTAATATAGAACATAGATAATACGGGCTGCAGGCGCTCAATATTGACGATCGAGTTTCGTAATGAAAACTTATACTAGGCCTACTGGCACCACAATACCACGACAATGCGCGTAGTTGGCATATGGAACTGCCAGTGTAACGGCAACATTTTGATCCCATTACCACCGTAAGTAGGCCGATATTATAAACCGAACCAAAAAGAAAATTAGAAATTGTAAAAGATAGAATAGATTCAAATTAGGCGCTATCTTTCTTATCTTTTTTAAAATTACCTAACCAGAAAAGTCGCAATTAGAATGGGCAATTGGCTTTCATATCGTGAAACTATGCTCCGTTTATAGGGTTATTTTAAATTGGCAGCGGGACTCCGCAGCCGCGATGAAATCAATCGATATTTGAGAACTTTTTCTGATACTTCAAATTAACATTATTGCTATCATCTCAATTGGCGACACGGACTTTGTTTGATGATAAACACAATGGGCAAACGCTATAAGTATGTGCGTGAAAACGATTCTCCATATAACATAATGCGCACACGCTCGCACTTCTGTACCACGCGTTCCTGTGCTAACGTACACATTCATAGCACATTGTTTGTACACTTGGTAACCACAAGTAAAGCGCTTGTCGCTTTATGAGATAAAAATACAGATATTGCAAATAATCGTTTGTCGCTATCTGGACATTTTTTCAAGCGGGTATGCTGTGTTCCGCGCTGTCTAAAGTAAATAATAACCATCATTCCACTGAAAGTAATTAAAAGTGCTGGCAGGGATATTTTTTTAAATGTTACAAACTATTGCTAGACCGCAATCCCGCCTGATGATAATCAGTGATGAAATCGTTGATGGTAAAGTACACTAGTTTCTCTGAAGACACTTAAATTGTAATCAGACGGTAAGACCGCATCACGCAAATTAGTCCAGTTCTTCAATGTACGTGGTATAAAAGAAATAAACATGAAGTCAAACATGGCGCGCAGATTTATCATAAGCGCTCTCTAGAATAAGTTATTTCTAGGGCGTCATTGTCTCTATCACTCCTAACTGTATGAACACAAGGAGATGGTGAAGGGCGGGTAATTTAGAGGACCATCATTTAATTTTGACATTTGAAAAGTGCTGATTCTCAGCCTTCTTTAAACACACGACCTTTGATTATCATTTGAAATCAATTGCGTTCTAAAAATTATTAAAACGGACCCCAGACTCCAAATCTGAAAAGGACGACTGGGATTAACGCTGAGATGATGATGAGGATGGGTTCTAAAAATTATTGCGTTTTGTTATTGCACGTACTGTAAAAATTTTCATCGGAGGAATAAAACTAGTTTGACATTCTCGTCCAGCAGTCCCACTTCGAATGCAAATAGTGTGCGGGAATGTTTCCACGTGTTCAAGTTATGTTCAGTGGCATTTCATTTCCTGTACGTAGTGGATGCTGAATGATGCAATTTATATTAAAAAGTTAGTGCTAAGTGGGGAAATGGCAGTAGTGAATATTCATATATACTTTTTTTAACCGACTTCAAAAAGGAGGAGGTCACTTAATTTAACCATACATAAGCTTTTTTATGTTTGTTCGCGGATAACTTCTTCGTTTATGAACCGATTTTAATGATTTTTTATTTCTCAAATCTCTGAACTCAGGGTCTGATAATAGAATACCAGGGAAATCAAGGGGAACTTTCAAAAATTGTATGGGCGGTTAGTGTATTTCTTAACTTTTTCATTAAGTATTTTAAAACACTAGAATTTAGTAAAGGTCTGGAGTAGATCTGATGATGAGCCGGGAGACAGTCGAGGTCGAAACAACTAATTTCGGAAGTCGGTGTCAAAAACGAATAGTTAATAGTTTTTTACTTTGTAGTGTTTTTTGGAAGACAGCTGTTTTTTTTAAGTTTTTATTTGACTTTTCTCGGTGGTAGGCCATAACATCAGCCGCCGGCAGAAGTTACCACCCACCAGACAAAGTCTTGCCGCCAAGCGATTTGTCGTGTTCCGGCATGATGTCTGGTGAAGCCGTACGGAGGACGGGTCTGAGCAGTTGTGTTGCGATGTGTGCCGTGTACGATGCGCCTAATGTTGTTGTGTTGGGAGTTTGGTCGTGGAGGGTCTTCACATCAATCTCCCTTTGGCGCAGCATCGTTGGTCGTGTTGTTGGGTTTAACATTGCATCACCTCGCTCAACTGCCGTCTTCCTTCGTATTTGCTCGGTTTTTCTGAGTGAATAGGCTCTTAATAAACTAGCACGCTTTACCATCAACGATCGCATCACTGCTTACCATCAGGCGGGATTGCGGTCAAGCGCTAGTTTATAATTATTAAAAAAAAAAAAAAAAAAAAATCCTTGTTTAATTTTTGCGATAGGCACTGAGAAGTACTTTTCACTACCTTGTTGGTGTAGTGGTTAAAAGTCTGCTAATATAATGCTAAGCATGAGGTCCTAAGTTAGATTCCCATGGTGAGTTCATTGGGTTTTTCTATTATGAATTTATCAGTAACAGTTCTGATTCTTCATATGTACCTACTCTATTAATAGCCATTTAGTCAACCATCTGCCCATGGAAGTCCTTCCTCACTTCACTTTCCCGGCTCCTATGTGGTTGATCAGAGTTCTGACCTAACCCATTTGGTGCGGTTGCCATGACTTAGTTACGGACCAATTCGGCACGTCACCGAGTCATCTAGAATGGAAAACATCGCAATTAAATTTCCTGGAACCAAAAATTCTAAGTCATGTGACACACAATACCCATACAAAGACAAAGTCAGCCAAAGTTAGACAAAGTCTTGCCGCCAAGTGATTCGTCGTGTTCCGGCATGATGTCTGGTGAAGCCGTACGAAGGATGGGTCTGACCAGTTGTGTTGCGATGTGTATGGGGTGCGATGCGCCAAATGTTGTGTCGGGTGTTTGGATTAATCACCCTCTTGCGCAGCATCGTTGGTCATGTTGTTGGGTTTAACATTGCATCACCTCTCCCAACTGCCATCTTCCTTCCTATTCACTGAGTGTTTTGAGTGAATAGGCTCTTAATAAATTAGTGTTTCTTTACCATCAACGATTGTATCACTACTTACCATCAGGCAGGATTACGGTCAAGCTCTAGTTAATAATTATGGTGTATTGCAGCCCACTTCATCTTACAGAAAAAAAAAGCCCCAAGCAATAGGAAAATTGTGGGCGGATTATGCTAACAATGTTGATACTTAACACAATCCTTTGTTTTATCTCTTATCTAACCGTCACCCAAACTCACGCACACTTTGTGTCTACTCAAGCAAAAGGCATAAATATTATGTTCAGCTCGTAAACATAATTACGTAGGCTTTTACAAAAATATTTATGTCGTAACACTCGACAGGGCTTTATTTTTAGTCCTTCAACTTTGAATGCTGGATGACCTTGAATCGAAAGTGGATGACCCTGGAGAAGGTTCATTGATTGATTTAGGTCCTCTACGCGGGCGGCAGATACAAATTTGGCTACATTTGGCTTGCTCGGTGCTCACGTAAGAAGAATTGTTGATTTTAAGTGATCATGGATAAAGTTCTAGGTGTGCAGTCATGTTCTTGCTGTGTGAATATGTTGATTAAAGTTAGTTGTCTATGTATGTCTATAACTCAGTGCCTATGACAAAAGTCTTTAACCAATGTGTGTTACCAATGATGATATATGGATCAGAACGTGGTCCCTCACTATGGGCCTCATGAGTAAGCTCAAGGTCTATGGAGCTATGGAGAGGCCCATCTCTACGTGATCGAATCAGGAATGAGGAGATTCAGGAACTAAAGTCGCCGACACAGCTCAGCGGATTACCTCTTTGAAGTGGCAGTAGGTGGGGCACATAGCTCGTAGAGCCGATAGCTGATGGGGCAGAAAGGCTCTTGGATGGCGACCACGTACCGGCAAGCGCAGCTTCCAATACCCACCAACTTGGTGGTCGGATGACCTGATCAAAATCGCAGAGAGGCACTAGATGCAGGCCGCGTCCAACAGTTCGTTTTGGAAATCCTTGGGGGAGGTCTATGTCCAGCAGTGGACTTGTGAAATGTGGCTGAGATGATGATGATGATGATGACTTGTCTATGGAGTCTTGTTTCTAATTCGATTGACTATAGATATAGCAAAAGTGCTCACACCGTCGCAAACAAATAGTAACGTTATTTCAAATGTAGTAGATTTCAGAGTGTACTATGAAAAAGTTATAAAAAAATGTTTGATGTGTGTTTGTTTGTTTGAATGTTTGAATAAACTGAATTTTATTGTGTAGGTATTAAAGTTATTTTTCCATAAACGTAATTATTTATTTACATTTTTGGTAAATTTTATGTTGCAATGTAGGTATGTGTCATTGATAGGCCATCGAGCCGACGAAGGTGGTTGGAACCGACTGGATGCGGAAAGCGCAGGACAGGTTATTGTGTTGCGGCCTTATGTCCAGCAGTGGACTGCGATGATCTTAGTTGGTGGATTGGTTGAAACGAGGCTTAATCATAACTGGAAAACTGAGGTATTCTATACGATCTATATTTGCGTTTGCATTTGGTTGGCGTGCGTTTTGATGACAATATTTTTCCTTTTATATACAATGGGTTGCCAAATTATTATGGACACTTACGTTTTTTATAATTTTTTCTGCAGTTTTAAGTGGTGTTAGTGATACACGAATATTTTGTTTCAGTTTGGCTGTTATTTCTAATATATTTTATAAGTGGTGTTAAGGAGTTAGATGGTAAGTTTATTTTCTACAAATTTTTTAGTCAAGTGAGTGTTACAGTTTACTGAAGACGTGTGTTAGTTAAAGACGAGTTTTAATATTTTAAAGAAAGTTATTTTGGTATTTAGCACCTAAAATTAGTTATAAATGTAAGTTTTATTATTACACCCCAGTTCTACCTTGACCGGGCAATTACCATAGACCCCATAGACAATCTATGGGAGATCACCAAGGCAGAAATAGCCAAGGAGCAGATAACCATCAAGGTGGGACTCATCGAAAAACTAATTAATGTGTGACAGCACAACCCTAATATAAAAGAAAGTGCAAAACAGTCCATAGAAAGTATGCCCAGGCGTATAGTAGCCCTGATTGAGGCAAAGAGAAATGTTACAAAATACTGATTTATTTTTCTGCATTTTAATTTTTGTATAAAATGTATTTTTTGACATTTTGCTAAAAATATTTTATTTTATAAATAAATGAATACATACGGATAAATCACACAAATTGAGCTAGCCCCAAAGTAAGTTCGAGACTTGTGTTATGGGATACTAACTCAACGATACTATATTTTTAATAGATTCATATATAGATAAACATCCAAGACCCAGGCCGGTGGTAGGCCATAACATCGGCCGCCGGCAGAAGTTACCACCCACCAGACAAAGCCTTGCCGCCAAACGATTTGTCGTGTTCGGGCATGATGTCTGGTGAAGCCGTACGGAGGACGGGTCTGAGCAGTTTTGTTGCGATGTGTGCCGGGTACGATGCGCCTAATGTTGTTGTTTTGGGAGTTTGGTCGTGGAGGGTCTTCAGATCAGTCTCCCTTTGGCGCAGCATCGTTGGTCGTGTTGTTGGGTTTAACATTGCATCACCTCGCTCAATTGCCGTCTTCCTTCCTATTTGCTCAGTTTTTCTGAGTGAATAGGCTCTTAATAAATTAGCGCGCTTTACCATCAACGATTGCATCACTGCTTACCATCAGGCGGGATTGCGATCAAGCGCTAGTTTATAATTATTAAAAAAAAAGGCCAGTCAGGAAAAGATCGTTTTCCATCATGACCTGGCCGGGGATCGTACCCGGGGGCAACACGCAGGTTACCATAAAGCAAAATGTGTTTTTTATAATTAATTTAATTAAAATACTTCAAAAATACCGTGTTATTGTAACTGTCACTATGACAATCCACTGTACCTATGGTAGGAAAACATTCTTGTCATTTTCTCGGAGGAAGGAAGATGGCAGTTGAGCGAGGTGATGCAATGTTAATCCCAATAACACGACCATCGATGCTGCACCAGGGGGAGATTGGTCTAGAGACTGTGGGGACGCCCAACCCCAAGGGATCGCCATCGGCCCCTCTCGTACGGTTGCCAACCGGCACGATGGGGTCACCCTGGGATTTTTCGCAGGTGATGAGACAGCCTTTAGTGTGTGGCTGGCACACAACTTGGGCCACCAACTACCTTTTTTTTTGTTTGGGATGGGAAATCATCAAATGACCTCTCCCGATCTGGGCGGAGCGGTTGGACGTGTCAGGCTTTTACTGACTAAACTACCCACGTGTAACTATGCACGAGAAGGACAGTGTGCTTCGGTGTTCCAATAGCCGGCATCATTTTCGATCCCATAGGTTTACGTTACGCACGGCAATAGCGGCGGTAAGTCCCCTCTTTGAGGAGTGGCTAGAGAGGCGCCACGGCGCCCTCACCTTCCGCCTGACGCAGGTCCTTACCGGACACGGTTGTTTCGGGAGGTTCCTGTTCCGTATTAGGCGGGAGGAAACGCCAGGTTGTCACCATTGTGTGGATCGCCCTGAGGACACGGTGGACCATACGGTGGAGGTCTGCCCGGCTTGGGTAGAGCACCGCCGTGTCCTCGTAGCGGCGATCGGCGGCGATCTCTCGCGTCCGACCCTGGTCCAGGCCATGGTCCAGAGCGAGAGTGCATGGCAGGCCGTCACCTCCTTCTGCGAAGCAGTGATGCTGGCAAAGCAGGAGGCGGAGCGCGTGAGGCAACGGGAATCCCAGCGCCTCACGCCACTAGCCGCCGCAGTAGACGCCCTAGTCGGGAGACGACATCTAACGTACGTTACGGAATTGCATCGCTGACGGGGGTATTCGGCACTGGTGCAGCTGCACAGGAGCTAAACTTAGCATTCGGGAACACCGTTGGAGCTGCTGCACCTTGGACAAAACTGTCTTTGCATTGTGTAGATTCAATTTCTTAGTATTGTATAATTGCATGGAACACGTGTGAGCACGATCTATTTGCTGTAAAGCATCTATTTGTTGGGTTAGTCGTTTATTGACTTGATAGTGCTATGGCTGTTGAGAGTATGTCATGCTCACTCAAATGTCTCGCTGGTGGTGGCGTGTGTGTTGGGTCATTAGGTTCCCTTCAATATGGTTGAGCTGAATGATGCTGATCCATACGTCATGTTCGTGAACGTCATCTCTCATTCAACGGTCATCTCTTAGCTGCTACGGCGTATTTTAATTTCTGAATTGTGTTTTTTTTTCCATAATGGACGCTCTCAGCGTACAATATATTTCTGCATCGTTCTCACACGATTGATTTCAAAATGAATGATGTAATCAAATATTTGTATCAATAGCTTGATATTTTAAAAGAGTGTCCATGGAGTTTCTTGCCCGTTCTTCTCCATAGGTACCTACTTTTTGGAATGGGCGACTAGCTTCACCTTACTGACTGACCGAACTTCTGACAATTCAAAAGTGCCTGTAACTGGTTTATTTGAAATAAATGCTTTGATTTTTTGATTTGATTTTAACTCCCAGCCACCGTAGGCGCGGGCCTGCGGGCGGTGAGCAGTGGGCAACTCGCCGCCCGGTAAGGACCAGGCCCGAGTCGACGGCGCGTCGTGTTTCACGCGCGCCTCAAAGAGATGTCAGCACATCGTGACGGGGTCCACGAAGACCGATGCCTCCTGGGTCAGGGTTGCGGGTTGGTTAAACAAGAAACCGCGTCCCTGGCCGTCGCACAGGCAAGTGAATAAACACGGGTGGGTTTTAGTCAGTAAAAGTCTGACACACCCTTCCGCTCCGCCCAGAGCGGGAGAAGTCATTTGATGATTTCCCATCCCAACAAAAAAAAAAAAAGGTTTACGTTACGTGTCAAATTTCAACATTGATTGTTTATTATATTATCATTTTACGAAAAAAATACGCAATTTAATTTTTCCAAGTGTTGACATATTGGCGCTTGTGATTGTAGGTACTAGGTACTCAAATAAAAGTTAGTCTAAATCCCGCTCTGAAATTTTTAAATCTCATTAATCTGTTTATAATTGTTCGTTCCTAATCTCTATCTGTCATAATCCTTTTCCCCTTTTTCGGTCCTCACAACCATTGAACTATATTACTAACGTATAGAACAGACACCACGAACCAAAAATTTGCCTTCATTTTGGTATGAATTTGAACTCAAGTTCGCTGCAGCGCTAAAAGAATAGTTATGTCATCTAACCAAACTAATAAAACACGCAGCGCTTAATAGCGTACAGTGTACAGTTTTCTCGCGACCAATGGCGTTCAAGTCGCTGCCATAGATTTTGCAAAGCAGAAGTGACACAACTTTTGTACCTACTACTATTATAAAATTTACAGTTTTGTTTATTTATGTTCTGTGATCTAATATACTAGTCTGTCTTATCTTTAATTAAATAAGTGAAGTGAAATAAAAATTCGTTGCAATTTAATATGTATACACTTTATTTATTACACAAATTCCAAATAAATCAACACAAATTATTAGGTATTTAATTGCCTTTAAACAATATAAGTTTAGTGAGTTTTTGGCGTTTGCTCGTACAATCATTTGTTATCTTTGCCTCGTGGTGCAATCGAACAGTTGTATATTTGTTTATTATTGCACGTATTAGATGTACTCTGTGATTTAATGTAGAAGGTTGGTCAAATGAATAACCAAGTAAACAAACGAATACGTTTGAATCCAAACTGCATTGATGAGATCTTGAAGGCTGAAATTAAATAAACATATTTATTTTTTCAGCGAATATAATAAAACTGTTTTATTATAAACTATTAGGTATTGTCTATCGCTTTTGAACATGTTCCCGTCAAAATATTAATATAAACAATATTTTTATCTCATAATTCATAATATACACTATTAATTTTTAGGGTTTCGCCTTATCCGTCCGTCATTAATCGTGATGTCGCATCACGTTGTATTTTCTAGTAGCAATTGTTATGAATGATTGATTCAATTATTAGTTTACCAGTTATGACAAATTTTCGTAGACAATTTTGGGATTTCGTTTTTTTTTTTACTTTTGACTACATAAATATGTACCCTTTGTACGGATAGAGCCCCATTTTATTTGTACTAATAAAAAATTAGTAGTGTATGTACGTACATACTAGCATATAACAAAGTAAGAAATATAAGATATCTACTAAACACAAAATTTAATAGAAATTATGTAGATATCACACTTACCGATACTAGTATGGTGTTTTTATCGCATGGTACAGCAGTTTTCTTTAGATAAACTCGACCTGTTTTTGTATAATGCTTATCCTCATCCTTAAAGTGCAACGAACATATATATGTATGATGAGTCGGAAGCCATGTTTCTTCATTCCGATTATTTTGCACAAATTTTATCCAAGTTTCTCTTTTCTCATGACCCGGCCGTAGAAACCTTCAAAATTATTTAGGTTAAAGTCACAATTTACTTATTTTAAATCTATTCTACACAATAATAAATAACACTTATATTATTGACATACTAAACCACAAAATAGGTACAAATGTATGTTGCGTATCTGCGTCTTTTGTTTTCATTACTCTATGATTAGAATTGCAAAATGGCGGCTCCCGGCACCACGATTCTCGTGAGCATTGTTACATCGAAAAATTTTGAAATCAAAGAATTTCAAATGTTTAAATGTCTACTTACCGATGAAATGTTAAGCCATCACTTTTTTTTGATGTTCTGGAGTGTTTACGGCAGTCTTTAAGAACACAACCAGGCATTTTGATGTTGTTATTTATGCGAGCCAAACACGACTATTCTCTACGGGCGTTGGATACTCATTGGATAGCTGCGGTACAGTGTACCCCAATGCGTGGCACAAAATCGAGCAACGCGTTGACTCCTCTATACGTAGTAGTAATACCTCAGTGCTCACAACAGCCTTTCCTCCGAAACAATACAACAAAACTACATCACATAATCTCTCTCCAAAGTCTCTCTACTACATATTGTATGTAAAATCACTCACAATAGAAAAAAGTCCTCTAACTCAATAACGTACAATCTCTCTCAAACGGGGCACGTAGTCGACAGAGTGACATAATTATTATAATATTATTAATGACGGCCGTGCGTGACGACACACAGTTAGTGAGTTAGTTATCCGCCAGTTTGGGACTTGTTGGATGACTTTTTGTGCTAAAATTTGGTTGTAGCAAAATATTGTTGTGGATTTTTAAAAGTGGCAGTGGGCTGGGCACATGTCCTGTAGGACGGATGCCCGAAGGGCCCGACAGGTTCTCGAGTGGCGACCAAGCACCGGAAGACGCAGCGTGGGTAGGCCCCTGACAAGATGAACCGACGACCTGGTGAAGGTCACGGGAAACCGCTGGATGCGGCAGGCGCAGGACCGGTCGTCGTGGAGATCCTTGGGGGAGGCCTTTATCCAGTAGTGGACGTCTTTTGACTAAAATGATGATGATGATGAATATTTTCATTTATGTCAGGAAGTTCTTACAAACACTTTTACACGCGAATCAATCATTTTTAATCTATATGAGGTCGGTGATAAATGTCCATATTCAATTATCGTTTCAAGTTACTTTATCAAGAGTTCATTGCCTAATTAATCTGTCTTTATCTTAATCTTTTAATCCAGTTTCACTTCAAGTCTTGCGTTGGCATAATAAGCTATAGCTTATTCAGGCTGTAATATATTTTAGCCTGATCTCTCGAGAGGCCGACCATTTTACAATATCTTCAAGAACCTTAGAATAAAGAAAGCGTATTAAATATTATTAAAGCTACATAATACCCGGTATCAAAGGGTACACGTTATAAGTGGAATGTGTTATAAGATTTAGGTACTTATTTATTATTATATAATATATTATATTATGTTTATATTAAATTAAACGTGAACGTTGGTGTGGGTATATGGATGTTTATTACTTTTTACACAGAAATTACTAAATTGATTTGATTGAAATTAGAATAGGCACATACACATATGGCTTATATCAAGCATTTAATTAAAATAAAATTTAAAAAATATGTATTCCATTTTCTTTATTTTTTTTTTATGGACTACTGGTAGTTGTTCCAGGCCTGGCTGTTTGTGTATGTGCGTTTATATGTTTATAAACGCAATCACGTTAGAGGAGAAAAAATAAAAATCACCGTTCCTTCAATGGACGACCCGCGCGTCGTACGGCGAGTATCCATCCTTACATTGTTGACACCACTACGACCCGGACGAAGCGTTTTGCCTAGTCTTTTATAATGCGTAAATCGAAGAAAACTTGAAGAACTTGCCAGCGGCGGTATTTCCGTCTGACTACAACTTAATTATCTTCAAAGCTAGGGTGAATAGGCTCTTAATAAACTAGTGCGCTTCAACGATTGCATCACCATTAGGTAGGATCGCGGTCTAGCACTACTTTATAAAGTTAAATAAATATATATATATATATATATATATATAACCGAAAGGATATTTTTCATTCTAATATTCCCACGAGATCCAAAGAGCAGAGCACAGCCAGTAATAATATACATATGTACTGTAGAAAGCAGAAGAATGTCACCAAATTCGCTGAAGTAAGACAGGGTCTAAAATATTCCCGCTATGTAGTGTTGGTATTCACATACTTGCTTTGACTGCTAAACATAAACAACTTGAAAATGTACAAAAGTAGTAACACTCTCTCTGCCTGAACTAAAGGGTTGCCTTTTCGAAGTATACATATATGACAAATTGTGACAAGAGTAGGATCTAGCTGTTTCATTACCGACGTTTCTCGACGAATAAAGATGAGTTATGTGACACATTCTTGAGGAGGGCTTGTGAAATATATATTTCTCCATGATATAGTGTTATAGTATGGATATTTGTGTGGTATATATTGGTGCAAATTTTGTGAGCTGAGATTTTACGCCGTTTTATTTTAGATCGTCACACTGCTTCTTGCAAATATTATTTTTGTTATAAACGTAATGTCTTGACTGAATTTATGATATTTTAGTCAGAGAGGTAACACAGATAGTTTATTCGGAAGACTGTGAGCAAATATGGAAAATAGCAAGTCAATAAACGTTAAAATTGGTACCAGTCATATTTGATTACAAAGAATGTAATTTATCGGCATTCCATTGAACAGACCTTTGTCAAAAAATTACGTAGTCGACTATCACTCCAATTCTAGTTTGTTGCTCTGTACTCGAAGTTGTTGACGAGTATATATAGCTGGGACAAACAGTCCAACTAGGTAGGTTCAACTACGAGAAAGAGGTGTCTCGTCGAATCCAGGTCGGCTGGGCAGCGTTCGGGAAGTTACGATACATCTTCTCGTCGTCCAAGATACCACAGTGTCTCAAGACTAAAGTCTTTGACCAGTGTGTGTTGCTAGTGATGACTTACGGAACTGAAACGTGGTCGCTCACAATGGGCCTCATACGAAGGCTCAGAGTCACACAAAGAGCAATGGAAAGAGCTATGCTCGGAGTTTCTCTGCGTGATCGAATCAGAAATGAGGAGATCCGCAGAAGAACCAAAGTTACCGACATAGCTCTGCGAGTCGCTAAACTTAAGTGGCAGTGGGCAGGGCACATTGCTCGTAGAACCGATGGCTGATGGGGCAGTAAGGTTCTGGAGTGGCGGCCACGTATTGGAAGACGCAGCGTAGGGAGGCTCCCAACAAGGTGTCGCGGCAAGCCGATGGATGCGGGCAGCACAAGACCGGTCAGCGTGGAAAGCCTTGGGGGAGGCCTTTGTCCAGCAGTGGACATCCATAGGCTGAAGAAGAATAAGAAGAAGTTGACTATTGAATAGATGAAATTATTAAATATGTCGATATAGATCACCTGCTTCGACCCTTTTTTTGTGTGGATGGAAAATCATAAAATTGCCTCTCCCGCTTTGGGCGCAACGGAAGGGTGTGTCAGACTTTTACTGACTAAAACCCACACGTGTTCCTTCACTTGCCTGTGCACCAGGGCCACGGTTTCTCTTTCACCCAACCCGCAGCCCTGGCACTTGTTAGGCAATGGTCTTCTTGACTCCGTCATGATGTGCTGACATCTCTTTGACGTGCGCCTGAAACACAACGCGCCGACTACTCAGGCCTGATCCTTACCGAGTACCAATCTGCCCACTGCTCGCCGCCCGCAAGCCCGCGTTTACGGTGTTCGATGTTGTCTCCCGACCAGGGCAGGGGCAGCTACAGAGAGCACTGAGGTTCCAGCTCCTCCACCTGCTTCGACAATTACACATTCTTATTGCTTCGTTAACATTTCAAAACACACTTCACAATGCTATTCTTCTTAGCTAAAGCACTAGGAAATTGTGAAGGTTTGGCGTTTTGAAATGAAAGGGCGAGCCTTTTTAGGTACTATCTTTCGTAATTCAGACTTTCCAAAAGTCAGTCAGATTAATTTGGATAAATTGCTATTGATTTTGTTTATTATTGATTTTGATCCCTATATAAAGTATATTAAAATTTACTCAATTTTGAAACTATATAAACAAAAAGAAAACATGCACTGGGATGTATATAATTCCTACTTAAACTAACCAAAAACACCAACCCTAATTATACATTTTAAGGTTCTTATAGATCATCCACTCAGCCAGGAAATGACGATAAACACTGTGTAACCCTTTTGTTAAGGGCCTTAGTCTCATTTAGTAGCGTAAAATGGTCACTTTAGGAAGTTAATTTCTAATTAACGGCTTGGTTTTGAGATTTGAAAAAAATATATCTTGTCTATTGATTCATGTACAACATTTACTAAAGATGATTTTTTCGTAGGATTTTGCCTTTTGCCTTAAAAAAATAGTTACCAAAACGCTATTTTTGGCTAATATTCGTTATTACTTCTAAACGGCATTGATGTGTGGAAATATTTTTACACTGAAAAATTCGCGGTTAGAAGTACTACAGATATGCAAGAGCATATTTAAATCCATCAACATTTGCCAAGAAAATATCCTTATTTTGAAACATAGGTTTAGAGGTGCTCTGCGCGGGCGCGGGCGGCAGTCGTGCGTTAGCATTCAGACGGGAGGGTTGTGTCGCTTGCTGCTCTGCTCCGGCTATCGCCGACTACGCGTGGTTGTCTGTGTGAGTGCAAATATTTACGAGCGAATCGTGTCAGTGTACGTTCATAGATTAGCTCGCAAATGAGAATTGAAGATGCGTCTGGTGGCGTAAGTATCTATCTACCTATACTCTTGTATTTATACCTACATATTACTGTATTTTTCTTTATAATTACTATTAGCTTTTGTAACCATTTTTCTTTTACAATTGAAGTTAAACAATTACGAATTGTTCCAGGAAATCTAGAAAGAAATCTTTAGACTTGAAAGGCAATAATCCGACTAACTACACCCGCTGATAATATAGAAGACTCTATTCTTCAGGTAAGTAAACACTCGCACTTAGATTATAATTTATAGGTTTGTAAGGATATTTAAAAATAAAAATCTTATTAGAAATTTACGTAACTTGAAAATGTGATTTTTTGTTTATGGTGATATAAACCAAAAATTAGGACTCAATTAAAGGTTTTGGTGTAAAAACAGTTTTACAAAAAGTTTTGAGTTGATAGGACTTTTAGTTTTTGCGATATTAGCAAAAATGTGTAATAAAAACTCTTACTTGGATTATTTTAAATGATTCTTCCTGTAAATATTTTATTTCTATATGTAATTGTTTAAAGTAGCCGAAGCCGATGGACGCGGGCTGGCGGGCTTGGAATGTCACAGTTATCAGTAAATTTTTTTGACGTCCTCCGTGGCGCAGCGGTCAACACGCCTGCCTGCGACGTGGAGGCCGCGGGTTCGATTCCCGGCCAAGTCATGATGGAAAACGATCTTTTCCTGATTGGCCTGGGTCTTGGATGTTTATCTATATATGTATCTATTATAAATATAGTATCGTTGAGTTAGTATCCCATAACACAAGTCTCGAACTTACTTTGGGGCTAGCTCAATCTGTGTGATTTGTCCGTATATATACAGTATGTTAAGAAAACCCTGTCCGACCCGTAAGGATAATAAAGGTTAAGTAAACACATGACCAAATATGATATAAAATTTTACGTAATCATCATAGTACCAATACAAATGAATTTTGAAATAACTTCCCCGAAATTTGGTAATTTTTAAAAAAGTGACAACACCGGTATTATTATGAGCAAATAGCGACAGCGATGCGACCACGTGCCGCGTGCCCTGCCGCCCGCCGCCCGCGGAAGGGCGCTTAACGCATATTTATTAAGTTACCTCTTTTTGCGAAATAATATTTATTTTTTTAGGGTGATTTTTTTTTAAGTTAGCCTGGTTTTGTATGCATTAGTAGAATCAGTTATCGATACCTAACAACACCTTCACGGGTCGGACAGGGTTTTCTTAACATACTGTAGGATAAATAAATAAATAATAAATAATATTAATTAATAATAAATAATATTGTAATAACATTTTTCGACTTACAGAAAAGAAGAGAAAGAAACCAATCGACAGAACTTAAAAGGTTAATTTGCTTTTTAGGTCGAACACTAACGCAGTTGATTCTAGGTCAGACATCCATACAGAATGTCGTCAAGAAAATGATAATATTATATATCTCTATGTGCACAAAAAAACGATGCAAGTTCCATCATCATCATTCAGGTAAAATTATGCCTGCATGTCCTACAACCTATATTTTTAGTTTACAAATACATATATCATATACCTGTAAAATTATTTTTTTGTTAATTCTTAATTAATTTTTCTTGATAAATTCTTAATTCCTTGACATAAATCTCTAACAGTGTTGCAAGGGTTAATTAAAATGTATGTTATATCTTTTTTTAGCTCAAAATATCACCAAAACCTCAACAAATCTCAAGCTTGTTTCATCGAAGGGCGACGCATAATTAATATTGCTTACTTTTATTCAGAACTAAAGAAAATTGCTAAGAACGGAGAATTATAGACTGTGGTTTAGGATCTGTGGATATTGTTGGAGAACGACAAGTGGGACTACATTCCCTATTTATTTTTAAATGCCGTATGTGTATGGAAACATTTTGCACATCCTACAGAAATCAATATCAGCTGTGCAGTTGTAGGAACAATAGAAATAGACTGTGGCCATTCTCAACTGCAAGAAATTTCTGCAGCTTTAGATATGCCTATAATCTCGCATGTTATTTATTGGATCGAAGAATTAAAATTTACAGATTTTAAAATAACTCGTGTTTTATTTGAAACCTCATTACGACGAAGTACATTCAATCCGACGTCACTGACACAGTATAAATAGGGTACTATCTCTTTATGGAAAACGGCCGAAACTACGCGCTTTGTAATCTCAAGGCATCTATATAAAGCACGGTTAGCGCAGCGGTTAAGCTATTGACTGCTGCGCTGCTTGTCGCGGGTTCAATTCCCGCGCGGAACAAATATTCAGAACATGTCCTACAAGTAGTTGTTCCGGGTCTGGCTGTTTGTGTCTGTGAATTTATATGTTTAAAAATGCACCCACGATAAAAGTAATTTCTAGTGTGGTTCAACGTTTTTTTTTTTTAATAAAAATATCACAAAGTGCCTAGTGCGCGTTTGGTTTACGTTAACGCGATGAACTCGTTTATGTTATTCGCATTAGTAATTAATTCAAGGACACTGCAAAGACATGATACTCATATACTGAAAAGTAGTGAAAAAAAAATTCAAATATGTTGAATCGGTAGATATTACCATCTACCATTATTTTTTATGTGAATGTTATGATATATTATAATGTGTGGGTACTTGTTTTACAAATGTCTGTCAGTCTGCGATCGGCCATTAAACTGTGTAACGAGCACTCCTTGATTTTATTTAAACATTGATCAAGAATACTAAAAATATATTATAGTACGATATTACCATTTATTAATGCAAAATATACATTTATAGTCTTGCATCCATACCCCCGTCTGAAATCGTAGGCACAAATCGCGACCTACACGCGGCTTGTCTGCATCTCTGGATATTCTTTGATTGTCGTTTTAGTTTAGCGCGCCACCGCGCGCATTTTACGAATTCGGGAGTACGGCGTTTAGCTCCGCCCACATGCACAAGGTCATTGAGGCTACTATAGCCGTTAACACGCAAATATATTTACGGCATTTGTAATACCGGTGGGTGTTCGCAATAAGTCGGCTGCAGGCTTTTGTTTTGACACGTGCGCTTAATTTGATATTTCATAAGGATTTTAAGGGTATTTGGGGTGAAGTGTGAACTAATTAAAAATGATTACGTAACATTTTGATTCGAGTGTTATAAAAGGCACGTCTTTTGACGAACAAATTCTTAGAATAACTCACCAAAAGCTAGAATATTTCTCATTGAAATAATAATTTCCATTTCGTCAAATTACAGTTAATTGAGTTTTCCCTTTCAGAATGTTTTTTTTAGTTTATTTATTTTTATTTTATATTTTAAGGACATAGAACTACAGAGGTGAACTTTCAGGCATTTTCAAACATCCAATTATGTCAATCAATCAATCATTTATAATAAAAATTTTATAATAATTAATAAAAATTTATAATAAATGATTGATTGATTTAAATTTTTTTTAAACTATGTTTTACAAATATGTAAAACATTGGTAAAATAAAAGTGATCTTATAGATAAATACAGTGCACAATGTTTTGACTTAGGTGAGACATACAAATATTGTAGTTTTAAAGTTTACAATAAAAAAGAAAAATTTTAAAGTCAAAAAAATGTCACAGAAATTAGAAAATGTTGAAGTTACTAACTTAATCGTTCAAGAACTCGTCAACCGCGTAATAACATTTATTAATTAAAATTCTTTGCAAAGTTTTCTTGAACTTGTGAACAGGTAATTTTTTTTATCTGATCAGGTATTTTATTATATATTCTTGGAGCGATGCCAAAGAAACTTTTGTACAGTAGAGCTGTTTTACATTTTGTGTGACACAACTGATTTAAATATTTAGCACGCATTAGAGTTTTATTAACATCTGATAATTTGACAAATAAGTGCAAATTAGTCTTGACAAATAATGCTCTTTCCAGAATGTACAGTGATGGTAGTGTAAGTAGATTTAAAGAGAGGTACACAACTATTGGTTACTTTAATATTATACAATGCCCTTATACATCGCTTTTGTATTTTGAAAACCAGATCACAATTAGTGGCCAGCCCCCAAAAAACAAGCCCATATTGTAATAATTAACCGACTAGTCAACTTCTTTTTTGACAACTGGGAGAGTGCGTATGCAGATTGGCTGAGTCGATTGCATAATTCTTATATATGAGGCTTCAAAGTAAGTTTATTGTCAATCGTAATACCCAAGAACTTGACATGACTAACTTCTTCTATTTCATTACACCTGTATGAAATATTTATATTTCTCGCCGCTTTTAAAAATGCATTACTTTTATGTTCTTTAGGTTTATAATAAGGCTGTTATTATTAAGCCAATCAGTGATCTCAGAAAGAGAATTTTTAATATCATTTTGGTAATTATGTGGATTATCGCATTCAATTATGGCAATACTGTGGTCTATGAAAAGGATAATTTTTTGACGTGTGGCTTTTGGAAGATCATTGATGTATATTAAAAAAAGCAATGGTCCCTAGACGCTTCCTTGAGGCACGGCATAATTTATACGTCTTGGTTCAGATATATATGTAGGTAGTAACGAGTTTAGTTTTAGGAGAAATTCAGTAACTTCTGTGCACTGATACCTGTCACTTAGATACGATTCCAATAGTTTCAGGACATTCCCTCTGATACCGTAGCTATGAAGTTTTTGTAGTAAGATCTTATGGTCTACATAGTCGAATGCCTTAGTTATGTCTGTAAAGATAGCGCAAATGGGATTTTTTATCTACTGACGATTTTATTCTAGATATGTGCCATATAGTATATGGGTGCATTGGGGTCCCACCACCATCTTTCGGACTCAAGTCAACCCTACCTGCCAGACGGTGCGCCTGCTGATATACGGACGGGGCCCTGACGCCGGCTTCCCCTTCAAGGTTGAGTGGTCAAACGGCAGTCGTAAAAGCCAAAAAACGCCAAACGTGGAAAGGAACAGAAGAAACGCACGAGTTACAGTTAGGGCGCCGCCGCAAAACGGCGCGCAGGAGCCTCGCCCGACTCAGTGCCCGACGCAGGGCTACAGTGTCAGGCGAATCGAAAAGCTGTCAGAGCTGACGGAGTCCCCATTGAGGCCTAAAAGGCAATGGGTCCTCGCGTTGTGGGCATGTTAACAAACTTTCTGAACCGCGTGCTCCTGACCGGCAAAATCCCAAGCCAATGGAGGCTGAGTATTATCACTCCAGTCTTCAAAGGCAATGACTCGTTACAGGAGGGTGGTAACTACCGCGGTACAAAGGTCATGTGCCACATCATGAAGATCTTTGAGAGGAGACTCCCGGATCCGGCAGGAGTGTGCTGTCTCGAGGTGTCAATATGGGTTCCATCCAGGGTACGGTACCACAGACCCTATCTTTGCCTTAAGGATCACCATGGAGAGATACAGAGCGAAGAACACGCCTCTGCATATGCTCTTTCCAGATATGCCTTCGACTGTGTCCCTCGGAGGGTGATCTGGTGGGCACTGAGGCCCAAAGGGGTACCAGAACGGCCTAAAAAGAGCCTATGTTGACATAATTCGAGACATGTACCTCAATTCCGATTCCGTTGTTACGACCGCTGTTGGCAACACTAAACCCTTCCCATCACCGTCGGAGTTCACCAGGGATCCGTCCTTAGTCT
This sequence comes from Sesamia inferens, assembly GCA_037179545.1. Lineage (NCBI taxonomy): Eukaryota > Metazoa > Arthropoda > Insecta > Lepidoptera > Noctuidae > Sesamia > Sesamia inferens. Next base: position 31,076,311 of record CM073929.1, read on the forward strand.
GTTCCTGTTCAGCGTAACATTAGACGTCTTGTCAGACAGCATCAAGAATTCACATGAGCAATGTTGCTCATGTATGCTGATGATATCGCGCTGGCAGACGCGGTCAGGGAACGGTTGCTGCAGCGGGTAAATGCGTGGAAGAACTCAGGTCTTAAACTCAATGTGGCGAAGACGGTGTACATGGCCATATACACCGTCTTCGACCAAATTGGTCACAGGCATAGGCCTGTGTGCATAGGCGGCGACATGGTCGAGTGCACAGACCAATTTAAATACTTGGGGTCTGTCCTCCACGCGTCCGGCGACATTGCTTGCGACGTTAGGGTACGCATTTCCGCAGCTTGGGCAAAATGGCGTGAGGTGACAGGTGTCATTTGTGACCCCATAATGCCGGTTAAGCTTAAGGGACAGGTCTATAAGACCATAATTTGACTTGTTCTTCTGTATGGCAGTGAGGCGTGGCCTGTGCTTGAGCGACACAAGCAAGAGCTGCGTGTCACAGAGATGAATATGCTGCGGTGGATGTGTGGAGTTACGCGGAAAGACCGCATCAGGAACTCCCACATCCGTGGCAGTCTCCGTGCCCGTGACATAGCAGACAAACTGCAAGAGAGTAGCCTACGCTGGTACGGTTACGTCTTACCGAAACGTGACGAAATGTTACGTGGGTAACGAATGTCTTGCCATGGCGCCTCCGCCGAGCCGGAACAAGCGAGGTAGACCAAAGAAGTGCTGGCTTGACGTTGTAAGAGATGACATGCATACCAACAATCTCACATCACGGGATGCCAGAGATCGTGCGAAATGGAGGCGTATTAGTAGGAAAGCGGACCCCGGGCTCCAACGCGATAGCCGCGGATGCGACCGGGATTATGCGCTGAGATGATGGTGATGATGATGATGAGTGGCATATAGTATATAGTAGTGCATATAGTAACATAATTCATACTTTTCAAGATATATGTAAAGAGACAGATGGATTATTTTCTATATTACTTTTGACATTATTGGGATTTTTGCAATTGGTCTATAATTTTTAACATTTGTTTTGTCATCTTTTTTATGTAATGGCTTAATTATCATACTTTTGAGACTACTTGGGAATAAGCCCTCGGTAATACACAGGTTGATTATATGAGCCAGTGATGCTGCTATTGCGTCCTTTATATATTTTATTACTTTAATGTAATTAAAAGAAAACGTTAAAAGTATAAAGTCAGTAATTAAACGACATGAAACTTGTTGATTACATCATTGTGCAGTCGTAGTGGCCTAGTGATTAAAAAACTAGTCTCTCAAATATGAGTGTGCGGGTTTGATTCCAGGTCAAGCAAGTACCAATGTAACTTTTCTAAGTTATATGTACTTCCTAAGTGTGTTTTGGACAACAATGAAATAATTACACGGTAAAGAAAAACATCTTGAGGAAACCTGGACTTTAAGTCTGAAATCGCCAACCCGCATTGAGCAAGCGTGGTGCGCCTGCTACGCTCGTCGCTCAATCCTTTTCTGTATGAGAGGAGACCTATGCCCAGCAGTGGGACGATAAAAAGGTTGATGATGATTATCTTCTCTTGTTGAAGATCACATATTCATGCATCTTTTACACCTCCACATAACTCGTAACAAAGAATACAAACAACCAGCAGTGGTCCAAATTATTCCGAAAGAGCTGCAAATGATGGGGAGATTCTTTTACTGAGCAGTAGGATCATTCTGGCTAACACAATAACAGTACCTTACTATCAACAACAGGAATTTGTGATTCGTTTTGCTGTATTTTCTTTATTTATTTATTTTATTGTGTTTAGTTTAGTTTGGTTTTATAATCTTCTTGTATATACAGTTCCAGAGAAATCTCACCCCCTACGATGTTTACATGCACGCCATCTCTGAGACATCAATAAAACTGCTAAGATATTCTAACAAGAAACAAAAATAGCGACAGCTAGGTAATATCCATCGCATCTTGGTATTTACTTCATGCATCCTACCTACAGATATTTTTAAACTTCCAGGCTTGTTCCACAAACATACTGTTTAGAAATTTCTAAAAACTCACAACAGAATTTTTAAATTTAATAAAATTTATCAGCTTAACAAAGAATCGAACTTGGATCCTTATAATCACAAGTCATCATCTTAGCGTTAATTCCAGTCGCATCCGAAACTTTTCAGCTTTGGAGTCTGGGGTCCGCTTTACCAGCCTGCCGTCTGACTACATTCTGATGTGATTCATTCACGTCTGACTATATATTCGTTAGATATGAATGCAACAATCTCACATCACGGGATGCTAGAGATTGTGTTAAATGGAGGCTAATGAATAAAAAAGCGGACCCCGGGCTCCAATGCGAAAGCCGCGGAATCAACCAAGAATATACGCTGAGAAAATGATGCTTATGATTCGTTTGACATGAGCATAGGTTTTCATAAATTTTTCATATTACTACTACTTATGCAGATGAAACCACGGGGCACAGCTAGTGTTGCTACATATTTTTTATGTTTTGTGACACTACGTAATGCTGGTGCTAATTTTAATTTTGTATATATATATTATAATTTAACTCTTACCAATATGTTTATTTATGTTTTTATATGCGTGGGTAAGTACTTTTAGGTACTTTATATTCTGCACCGCTCGTCATTAAAGTCAACACCGGCTGTCGCTGAAAACCTGCGCGGGAATGTTTTTTCCCATTTGTTTTTTTTTTTCCTTTTTCTTTTAGTACCATATTTAAAAATTTATGTGTTTCAAAATAAAATATAACGTGCCAATAAAATTATTTTCAAGTTTATTTCTTCCTGGACCATATTTTGTTAATTTAATTCAGCTTTTGTGAAAAAGTCTTTTTTTTAAGTGTCATAAAGTAGACCTTCATATTGGCTTAATTTCGTTAAATTTTAACTTATAAAAAGGGCTTATACAGCATGTATAATTTACTTGCTATGCAAACAAAGTTAAATTGCATCATAAATTCGCATCAACTGCATCATTAACTTAAGAATTGAAAACTACGAAATAACTTCGAAATAAGTTGTTTTCTACTTCTCCAACAACCAACCTGAAATTTTAAAGTCTAATTTTCAACTTTTAAGCCTCCTTTTAAAGCCATTTATAACGTCTAAACTAATTACCTAACTAGAACTACGCCTTCGTGTGTCAGTGTATAAATTGGCTAAGATAAATGAGTTCTGCCGGCTCCCCTGGCTTAATGGCGTGATCTATCATCTATCACGGGTGTCGAGGAACTGCTGCTTGCTACTGTCCACTTAACGATCTTAAGTTTTTGAGCGATTCTTCGGCGATGGAAAGTGGTGCATCTGCATGTCATTATATTTTGGAAAGTGAGGAGAAAATTATAGTTTGTGTTCACGTTTGAAGAATAGTAGCGATGCCGACTGGTACAGGTGAGGCTTTCGACTGATGAAATGTCGGTTACTGTTGCTTCTTCATCTTCAACCTATGGAGATCCACTGCTGGACAAGGGCCTCCCCCAAGACTTTCCATGATGACTACGATTACTATTTAAGACCGTCAAAGTATTGTAATGATAAATTGTGTTTGATACACTATTTTATATTTTTATATATACAGTATGTCAAGAAAACCCTGTCCGACCCATAAGGATAATAAAGGTTAGGTAAACACATGACCAAATATAATATAAAATTTTACGTAATCATCATAGTACCAATACAAATGAATTTTGAAATAATCTTTTTTTCCCGCGAATTAATTCCAACTTCCCCGAAATTTGGTAATTTTTAAAAAAGTGACAACACCGGCGTTATTATGAGCGAATAGCGATGCGACCACGTGCCGCGTGCCCTGCCGCCCGCCGCCCGCGGAAGGATGAAGGCACATTTATTAAGTTACCACTTTTTGCGAAATAATATTTTTTTTTTAGGGGGATTTTTTTTTTTTAAGTTTAGCCCGGTTTTGTATCCATTAGTAGAATCAGTTATCGATACCTAACAACACCTTCACGGGTCGGACAGGGTTTTCTTAACATACTGTATAGTAGTTTATGTATATATTTTGGTAATAGTATGTATGTGAACATAGCTTATTTAAGTATTTATTTAGATAGCGTTAAGAGCTTTTTTTTTTCTTTATAATCTTTTCAACTAAAGCACATGACATCTAATCTCTTCACTACCTGTGGTTGTCTGGTAGAGAATGCCTAAGGCATTAAGTCCGCCTTTGTACATTTCAGGTGCGAAAGAATAAAAAAAAATATATCAATCAACTTGATAGTTTTATATTTTATTTAGTTTCTTTGATGATACCTACAAAGAATCTCATCCAGATTATTTTCCAAGAATTTCATAACTAATGATTGATTGACATACACTTATAATTAATTCCTATTACCACCTAAATGACAACGCGAAAATCAATAGTACCGAAAATTGAGTTTCCCAGTTTCATGATGAAGAGCATTATGGTAATTTCCCGTCCCGGGATTTGACGGATCCCGGCCTCTCCCGGACAATTTATTGCTTATTGTTGTGCACACACAAAGCACCCGGCGGATCAACCTGTATAATTGATGAGGTAATGTTTTTAGGAATCATCAAAAATCAGGTGGTTCTAAAGGAAATGATGAGGGTTTGTTTATTTGGAAAAGAATGTGACACAAAAGGTACGTATGTAACATACCTTATATACATACCTTTACATAGGCACCTTTTCAGTCACATACTTTCTCGTTTTCATCAGCCATATTTCTAGCCAGCCTTACGGTGTTCTATAGGAAGCATTTTGGTGACTGTGCGAGGGAATTGCTTGATTTAATTCCCCCATCTTCGTTACACCATCGGAGGACCCGTCGTACGGCGAGTTTCCACCCTTATGTTGTTAACACCACTACGATCCGGATGAAGCGTTTCGCCTCGAGACTGGAATAATTTGCCAGCAACGGTGTTTCTGTCAGACTACAATTTGAGTGTCTTCAAGGCTAGAGTGAATAGGCTCTTAATAAACTAGCGCGCTTTACCAGCAACGATTGCATCACTGCTTACCATCAGGCAGGATTGCGGTCAAGAGCTATTTTATAATATATGAAAAAAAAATTACCTACTATGGGCGTCAATGGGTAGTGTTGGTTATTGTGCATTAGCAAAACCATTTGCAGTTTAAATCAAATTATAATTTTAAGAAAGCAATGGTGGCAATTTGTAGGTCATAGGTTCGAATACCATCAGGCGTTCTACTTTGTATAAATTATTACATCACCACTTCTCAAAAGTAAAACCGGACCAGAGCGTGTCTGGCCACGTGGGAATCGTGCGGTCCATGGCCTTGTATCGGGCCCCTGTGTGGGTGTTGGACCTGACGGCCGGAACATTCACCATTCTGCGCAAGCCGCAGAGGGTGATGGCCGTCAGGGTCGTCCGCGGGTATCGCACGATTTCCTACGAGGCGGCTTGCGTCCTGGCCGGATCCCGGCCCTTGGACCTAGAGGCGAAAGTACTCGCGTCATTGTACCGATGGCGCAGGTCCTGGTGGCAGACTGGCGGCAGAGGCTTATGCGCCCTACCGGCCCTACCGGCCTCACTACCGTCGAGGCGATCCGGCCAGTACTCGACGACTGGCTCGGGAGAAGGCACGGCTCCCTGTCGTTCTGGGTGACACAGGTACTGTCGGGGCACGGCTGCTTCAGCAAGTACCTGCGTCGTTTAGGCAGGGAACCGGACGCTCGGTGCCACTACTGCATCCAATACGGGGAGGACACGATGCAGCACACGCTCTCCGAGTGTGTAGCTTGGGAGGAGCAGCGCCGTGTAACGCCGCCACCAATGAAGTAGGAGGCGACCTGATGCTGCCGGGAGTAGTACGGAGGATGGTCGGTAGCGCAAAGTCGTGGGACGCGGTGGTGTCCTTCTGCGAGGACGTTATGTCGCAGAAGGAAGTTGCGGAATGGGAGAGGGAGATCTCAACTCCCTTCCCGGGCCGCAGAAGACGCACCGGACGCCGAAGAAGGGCGGATAACGCCCTCTTCCGCCCCCCATGAATGGTTCCAGGGGCGAGGGACACGGGGAAGTCCCCTGAGGCGATGCACGGGTAGGAAACGAGGCCAGGACAGACCGGGCCAGCACGAGAGTGTGGAGCTGTGGAAGAATTTAGACTCCCACGGCCTCACGGGATATAGAAGAGCCACCGGGGTATTTTTAGTCAGTAAAAGTCTGACAAGCCCCGTCGCCCACCCCAGGGCGGCGGACATCCATTGAGGATTTCAACCGCGAAAAAAAAAACGTGATGGAATGTTAAACCAAACAACACTACCAACGATGCTGCGCCAGAGAGAGATTAATTTGGAGACCCTCCACGACTAAACTCCCGACACAACAACATTTGGCGCATCGCAACAGATCCGTCATCCGGCGTACGGCTTCACCAGACATCATGCCGGAACACGACGAATTGCTTGGCGGCAAGACTGTCTGGTGAGTGGTAACTTTTACCGACAGCCGATTTTATGGCCTACCACCGAGAAAAAAAATTCAGTGACAACAAGAGACCAACCGAATAATTCGGCAATTTGATAACCCTACGGGACGGGTATGCAACTCAAGAAAAATCTTAACAGGGTAATGTGACGCAAAGTATAAAGCCATTTCTCGGGTTACTATGTAATTTATGCAAAGTAGACGGGTTTATATGTTGGATTTTCGTTAGTAATTTTGGATTGCGTGAACCGATTTTAGTAATTCAATTTTATTTGAAAGAAACAGACTCAATTCAGAAATTATTCTGTAAAATTTTTGAAAAACTGTTTTACGAGTATCTATCAAGTTCTAAATAAGTTTCCTAGATATTCTTTATAAAGTACTACTTTTGTAATTTTTTTAATTTATGATTCAAAAGTTAGAGGAGAGGGGGAAGGAAGCATTTTTTTTAATTCCGAAAATATTAACAATATCAAAATATGGTTTATGATATTCATTTTTAAATACCTATCCAACAATATATTACACGCCAGGTTGGAAATTATAAAAAAATGACTCCCTACTTTACGTGTATTCTCTAATAAAATATTTTATTTCCACTTTTTATTCTTGCACGATTGATATACATCATCATTTTTTTAATGTCCCACTGCTGGGAATAATAAGAGTCCTCTCATACAGAGAAGGATTGAGCGTAATCACTACGCTTGCTCAATACGGGTTGGCGATTTCAGACTTTAAGTTCAGGTTTCCTCAAGATGTTTTCTCCACCTTATAATCAGTGTGTATACCTATCTTAAACCTTACATAGTTACCCCACATAGTGTTTAGTTCATCATCGTCTTAAGCCCATATCAGTCTACTCCTGGCTTCACAAATGCATTACCTGTTGCACGTAATTCAACTCGATTTTTGACAACTCTCATTCAGCTGATACCAGCCATCCTTCGAAGATCACCTCTCTGTCTAGCCGTAGGACGTCTTACTTTACGTTTACTAACTCGCAGTCTAAACTCAAGAACACATCCAACCCAACGGTGATCGGTTCTACAGCTAACATGATCGGCTCATTGCCACTTCAGTTTGTTTTTTGTGTGAGCTATGCTGAAATAAATCGTACACAGTTTGTTGCATGTCTATATCTTCACGTGACCACTTGTAACAAACCGTTACAAAATTCAGACTTCTAAATTGATCAGGACACAACTATGCTTAGCCTTTCAAATTCAAAATAATAAAAAAAACTAAGCTGAAACAAGTAGGTACTGTCTGCAGATACAAGTGCAGAACAACAAACAAACTGCCAAAACAAGACGTGCTCCTACTAAGTCCATTAAAACACGAACTCAGATAACAAATGCACATTTTTCTGCTGACGACACAACAATTTAGATTCTCATCGCGAGAACATTTTACAAACGCGTTATCACGTGAAATGCTAATAAGAAAGCTGTCATTGTGTCAGTCATACCGTTTTCATGCGAGTGAACTTAATTAGAGCTTAATGGCGTCTAAACTGGGTGAGCAGGATGGGTAGTCTCAGTCATTATGGTGGGAACCTAGCATGATGTTGCCATTTCAGAGTTCATTTTCAGGGTCATAGGAACGATTGTCTGTTCGAGTCTTGAAGACGTGCAAGTTCTTTTAAACTGTTCAATTAGTCCTCATCCGACCTTCCTACTGAAATTATAGACATTAAGATTAGTTGTTATAACCATTTTAGCTCATCGACTTTTGATGGAACCGGTAGACAATCAAGTGGACGAGACAATGATAATAATCCGTCCCAATTTAATAATGATTACAAATTGAGTCTTAGTAACTAAGTAGACATTGTAGGTACCAATGTAATTATCTAAGTAATCTAATCTTAAGTACTTTTCCGTTTTATTTTTCCATTCACCACACACTTAAGGGAGCAGCAATTAAAGCTGTGCTTAGCGGAAACTTAAGGATAATCTATCATCCTGATAACCACTCCTGATTTTTTCTCGAATCAATCATTTTTTAAATTGACTTGGAGAATTATAAAAAAGATTACGGATGAGTGCCTCTATCGACGTCCTTGAGCTTTGATTGATGACTTCAATCCTGTGATCTGCGAGCTCCAAATAAGATTTGTTCATTTAGATGATAAACTTTGATGATTTTTTCTTTGTCATGAAACCGTTTTGTTTTAAGCAGTCCTGTTCAATTTATTCATAAAAGCGTTTATTGACTCTTGTTTCATAGAAAGATCAAAATTAATCTTTTATCGACGGTGTTACCATTACTTTATCGAGAAAAATAGACATTTGATCAGTGTGCAATACCCTTCCCAAGCGAAACTTTCCCGGATCTGTTTATATTTTATTACAATATTCGTCTAAAAAATAATCATTTTATACAAGAGAAAATAGTTAAACGCAAGCTGACTCAGATAATAAATTGTCTCTCCCATTACAGTATAACAATCTTAAATCTTCGCAGCTTTGAATAATAACTCGATTTAGTAAAACATTAATCAAGTTTATTCTTTGTTGCAGATGCCAGGCGTCAACTAGCACAAATGGACGCGACGGGCGCGCGGGAGAATGACGCTGAAGGCTCATCGCTCGGCCCTGAGCACTAAAGCTATGATGAGCACTACTCCAGTGCCATACCACAACAACACACGTTACACAACGTTCCTCTATCCCTTGAAAAAGCCCCCTGACGTTAGGAATGCTACCGTCAAGGTCGAAGTCAGAGAGGCCAACACTAGCGGTGACTTTATGAGGCTAGTAGAAGACTTTAGTGATTATTTCTATGGCAACACGTCCCATGACTTTGCTACCAACTCTAGTCTAGATTTGGCAGACGTGTACGGTTACACAAACTGTAGTTTTAACGGTACGTTCAATATATCATGTTTTAACAGACAAGTGGACGATGCTGATCAGAACCTGTGGGCGCTACTGCTGTTGATCTTTCCTTTCTTTACGCTGTTTGGCAATGTGTTAGTGATAATGAGTGTAGTGCGTGAGAGGACGCTGCAGACTGTCACTAATTATTTTATAGTGAGTTTGGCTGTTGCTGATCTACTTGTGGCAGTCGTCGTGATGCCGTTTGGAGTTTATTATTTGGTGAGTCCTAGATTACTATATAGTTTCTCGCTCATCTGGATTATCTAATTTTTATTCTTTAGAATAAATCCTTTAAAGTATTAAAACAAATCTTATAAGACTTTTGACCCTACGATGAAATATAGATAAATTTTCTCGGACAATTCAATTCATACTCTTCGTTTTCAATTTAGGAACCTTTTAACGGTTAAACACATTTTTTTTTTCTGAGGATAGTTATATTTTTGACAACCTCCAGTTTTATACGCGTGTGGCACGCAGATGTGACAAGGAACGCTCTCGTTTTTAAGACAGCCTACAATTTTTATTATAAGGTAAAGATGGATTTTGCTCATGAGATTTAATATTTATTTATAAACTGTTATATTCGTCAAATTTACCTTACCACAAAGACAACTTCTAACGTAGAAACAATATTGACCTTAATAGAGCTCCTTGTAGCAACCCTTATTTACGAGTTAGTGTCCTTTTTCTAAGATGAGCAGATATTTTTATTAAATAAAAATATAAAATACAATTATTTTGAGCAACCATAACTCATATGCATACTACACATGAATAATGACAACCCAATAAAAAAAGGATAATAAAAATACAGCAACAAAAATAAAAATAAAAACAACCTAAAATACTTAATACCTAACCAGCCTTACTGTCCGTAACGTGCCTGTCACAGCAGTGTTGTATGCATCGGCAGTTCATCCCATCCGCAATCATCGCCAGGACGGCATTAGTGCCGCCTCACATCCTACGCACCAGAGATGCACCCCGCTTGCGAATGATCGCGTGGAAGCTATCTTATCTAAAACGTTTGAATGAATACAGAGAACGAATTATATAGTAATAATAATTTTAGTTAATAATTATTTAATTATAGAGTGAATTAGACGTATTCCTTCCAGGACGTGACAGGAGGACTTCATTTGCAACAATCAAGCATCCCATAATGCGTAGGCAAAAATTCATGGGATTCGATAAAACCCAACTTTTATGTATTTTTAAAAAGAGTCACTTAAATGTATGTTAACGTATTATGAATGAAAAAAAAAACTAAATTCATTAAATTTTCTACGCCAAATGTCAGGCAGCTAAGTACCAATGTTCAACTGAATGGAGTAGAGTTGATCCCTGTCGAGTCGACAGTTTTTCTTGGATTGACTATTGACTACAAGTTACAATGGGGTCCTCACATTGAGAAGCTGTCGGGTAGACTCAGTTCTGCCGCTTATGCTGTTAAGAAAATTAGACAGATAACTGATGTGAATACAGCCAGAATTGTTTATTTTGGTTATTTTCATAGTCTTATGACTTATGCTTGTGCGGACATCAATACCATCTTTGTTTTACAGAAAAGGGCTGTTCGAGCCATTTACAACCTTGGTCCTAGAGATTCTCTTAGAGAAAAATTCAGAGAGGTGAACATTCTGACTGTAGCTTCGCAATATATATTTGAAAATCTTATGTATGTACATAAAAAAATATATCTAATTTTAAGAAAATAAGCGATATTCATAATATAAATACCAGGAACAAACACAATCTTGCTGTACATCACACTCGTCTCCACAGAGTAGGCAACTCGTTCATGGGTCAATGTATACACTTTTACAACAAGCTTCCCATGGACATTCGAAACTTACCCATTAAACGATATAAAACCTATATAAAGGCCAAACTTTGCAAAAAGGGGTATTATAAAATCTCAGAATATTTAGAGGATAGAAAGGCTTGGGACTGAGCTGCTCGCTCTGTTAAGCATTGTTATTAAGCAATATGCGTAATTTTAACGTAAATTATTGTAAACATTTTCATTTTTAATGTCTGGACTTTAAAAAAGACGATGATCCCTGAGTTTGTTTCGGCTATTTCTTCTCAGAGGTAGTCAGTTAGGAAATGCCGGCTTCATCTAGTTTAAAAAAAAAAGACATATGACGTGTAAAAGTGATCGGTGATCCTACTTGCTTAATAAACGATTTCATTTCATTTCATTTCATTTCATTGGTACCTAACCAAATAGCAATAAAGGCAAATCAATGATCTCTCATTAATTTAAGTGACGAATTCTGGGACGATCACAACATAGTTAAAAATGGCTTGGCGAATGAGTGACAAATTCTAGATGTTTACAAAAAAAAATTGAATTGTGTTTTCTGAATCCCATGAATTTTCGACTAGGGAGCAGTGCTTTGGCAATTGCTGAATATGTGGTCTTCTGTCATATCCTGGAAGGAATACGTCAAATTACCTGTCACTCGATATTATAAATATAATATAACCCTAAACAAAAGATTTTGTAAGGAACTTTGCTTACAACAACATCTTATATACTCTGTAATTTTGATATTTACAAAAGCTAATATATAACAGTCTTGTATAAAACGTAAACCAGTTTCAACACAAAGTAAAAAGTTGGAATCCGCTAAAATTCCAACGTGGGAGGCAGTTTCCAGACAGTTCCAGCTAACTACTAAACAAAAGGATTAAATGAAATTGCGACTGGTCGTACCACAGTACCTAGCACTAACATTTGTCGCAGTCGAATGGGCGTCTATAGAATTAAAGAAGTGTGTTGATGAACTTGTGACTGAACATTGTTGTGTTTTGTTTTCGTGCATAAGAAGAGCTTTAAAAGCACAGTTTTGAGAACTTTTATTTTCATCAATGCCAAATAATAAGATATGGACCGAAGGTATAGATTTGTCCTACTAAGGCTGCGGGTTTTTTGAAAGCGATTCCATAGCACACAGGCTGCCGCATAGGCAAGTGAACGGAAAAGGGTGGGTTTTAGTCAGTGACACTCCGCTCCGCCCGGAGCAGGATTTTATTCAACAATAGTTACTTGTAAAATATGAAAAATCATATGCATATATCGTAAGCTTTATAAGTCTTTCTCAAAATTCTACCCATTCATAATGAGCAAAAGTATCCCAATTACTAATCCAAAGGCAAAATGTAGTGATTCAAAACAAAAAATAATTCGGCATTTCTGAGCACCCGAAAACGCAATTAGAGCGTGAAGATAAACTAAATAACAGCTGAAAATACCCTACATTCCACACCAAACTTCTTACTATACACTATCTAAGTGACATTCTGGATCCTAAATAAGACGTATACAATAAAAAGATAGTCCACGATTTTACAGCTACCCTCGCGCATGATCCGTTTTACGTGATACACCCGCGATACAGACGGTAGGACGTAAAAATTTTAGGGTGCCACCATGAATTTCAGTTCCCCATAAAATATATAATAAAATTATATTTTGCGATATAGGCGATTGAGTTTTTTGTATGCTATTGCTGTTCTTCGACTTGGAATGTTTTATTGAGGCTTAAGTAATAGAAATTCGGGGATTCTATATGGATAGAGGACTAAATTTTACTATCGGATTTGTTATAACAAAATGTATGTATGGTAATTGATAACGCGTTGTATGGTATGACCAATAACGCGTTGCTCTTTCTACTTATTCTATTCTGATACGACCTCTATATGTATGACGAGAAAGCCCAGAGTGCACCAGAGCTTTTGACTACTAAGTCAGTTGACAAAAAAAAATTACCGCATGGACTATTATTGTCAACTCTGAAGAAAAGAAATACTTTCAACGAAAATGCACAAGAACATGAAGTAAATTTACTTTGTTCTCAATCAGAATTAAATGACAAATCTATTCACAGTTTCCGAAGGATCGAACCCAAACCACTTCAGACGCCGATTTACTTCGATTTCATGTCATCAGTTTGCTGCGGTGTTGAACGTTGATCGACGTTAGGCGATTGCACTTGTTTTGTCTTTTTTTGTCGACATATGTCGATTGCAGCATCCTAACGAGTGTTGTCTTGCTTTCATTCTTTACTGGACCTCATATTCATGGTGAAGTGAAAACGGGTTGAAGATCCCTGAATATTTTACTATTTCACTAATACTTTATTCATTACAGTAATGCTTAGGGATTTAAAATTTTGATAATTTTAGATGTATGTTTCTTACGACACAAAAAAAAAAAAACACGAATTTGACAGTGATTCTCCAATCGTAATAATATCGCTTTTTTGGGCATTTTTGTTTCTTCGCTCCAAGCTGAAAAACGGAATTTTTGATAGATTTAGCAATGTTATTAGATTAGTTTCTGCCCTCCACGCTGCCCGTATTTTGTAACATTATCTTATTCTATGGCAGACAAAGCTTTTAATCAGTGAAAAAAAAAATCGGAACTACTACCTACCCTACTTTCTCTTACAAAACTAGCATCATAATTTCAGCCGAAGAATTTCCATCGCTGCAGCTGACTGCCGCTAGATCTAGGGCAAGCAGCGCCATTTTGACTAATTTGTACTCCCCGCAACAAATTTGAATTTCATAAATGCCTATGCTAATTCTACGGTTTAATAGAGATCACAAACCACAATAAAACCAATCATTTTAAACCAGAAATCATATCCATAGTGCAATATCTTGTAAGTTCCCCTCCGAATCTTCAGATCGGAGTATTGACTCAGTGGAATCTCTCGCGACACATATAATATTATTATTGTTCGTTCGACTCGTGTATTCAATATGTTTTATTTATACTCCGTTAGACTCACAGGAGATATTTTTGGATCAATCAAGATAAATCTGTTACTTATGTTCTTTGGGGATCGATTTAGTTACATGTGACCTACTTTGTGTGATTATTTTTATTTACCTACATGTTCAGTAGCGTAACATTTTTGAGTAGGTACTTTGTAATGATGGGTGATCTGAGGTGGTAGACCCTATGGCCCACCTCGCACGGGGGTCATTGTTTTAAACAATGACCTGTACACTTGTAAACTGTAAATGCCATACTTGTACATTAGTTTTGAAGAAGAAAATATTAATATTATCAGTGCATGGCTTTAGATGTTGTTTACTGAAGTATGGAAGAATGAAACATGTTACGCCGGCCCCAAACACATTAAGATAAGGGTGAATGGTCATTATTACTTTTCATAAATTAGTGTGGACTGGCTTAAATTTTTCCTCTTTTATTTATATCATACAATTTCGAAAACATAATAAATTTAATCGATGAAAAATCGAAAAAAACGGACCACTATGTTTTTCTTTTACAATACCATCTTCATCATTTCAGCCGAAGGACTTCCATCGCTGCTGGCTACCGCTGGATCTAGGGCTCCCGCAAGCAGTTCCTTTCACAAATAACAACTTGTATCTATAGGATCTTCATTTTAACGTGAACAATGAAAAATTATCATAGATGAAGATAAATCTATTTTTCATGATAACCACTTGAGCAATAATGAATACAGAAGTAGGTTTTCGCCATTATGAACCGATAATTGTTTCAATCTTTGATCGCGTAATATTTGAAGCAACATAATTTCATTTTGATGAGGGTATTTTGGGGTCAAAGTGACCTTGAACTCGCTTTGACCACCGTTTGCTAAAAGTGTTTGAAATTGTGTTCAAATCGAAACTTTTAAGAAATAAATGGTTTCAAAAGTACGTTTAAGCAGAATCTCGAAAAGATAATTTCCAGATTTTGTACAGAAGGGTCGCCTCATGTTCTGAGACGTTTAGTTCGATGTTAGCTAAAGTTTTACGAAAACTTATCGAATAAAACCGTGGACATTATTCACGAATACTCTTACTAAGAATTTATTTAATTCTATCACATTATTTACTATATTCGATTGTTATTTCACTTACTTACAGACAACATCCCGCCTAAACCAAAGGCCAGGAAACTTTGACTTTACTTAACACTTCTTTATAAACCTCAATATTTTTCATAATTTTAAATCATCCCTTATAATTATAGGGTAAAAAAACAGATTAAAGTATGTACAAGAAGGAAGCTTTCTATCGTTACCAATGGGAATGCTATCACTGCTCGTTTTCCTATCTAATGCACCCTCATAATAATGATTTAAGAAAGAAATCCTGTCACATCCATCGTCCACTTAACATTATTAACCTTTATACTGACTCGTGAAACACCTTTTGACTAAGTCGTTTCAGCTATAAAAACCCACTCCTACACTCGTAACAGCTTTGAGCATTTGCGGACAAAAATAGCCAAAAACGGTCCTCATTGAGCAATTTCTGTGTTGGGGTTCCTAATGGCACTTTATTTGCGTACCGATTTGCTGTTGTTACAACCTGATGTTTTTGAAATGATTTAAATTCAGGCATGGCTGATTTCAATTTGAATGCCAGTCGTGGTTTAATGCCTATATGGTTGCAGTTTTTTTTCTTTTTGTGGTCGTAGCTCCTAAAGTTACAATTATAATCCCCTGGTAAATTGATTAGAAAATTAATGACAATAAATCAAATGCGATTTGACCAAAATATGGTCGGCTATCATCGCATCAAGAACATATTTTCCTTCCCGGATCAGGGGCAAATTCCAACCGTACAAAGAAAATATTCAAATAAGAGAGAATAAAGCAACATCTGTGAAATTCTCTTTGTATATTCATAATGGGATGAAGATCCTACAAAAACTTTTTCTTTGTAAGTGAATAAGTAACGTGCGTTTACGTTTTATAATTCGTAATAAGTATTATATATGTATTTTCCCTGACGCTTATTTAGGCCGCTTTGTGCTTCTGAAAGGAAGGGTTCTCGGCATGTTGTATATGTTTCTACCTTTTCCAGGTACCTATTGTCTCGGTTTTAGCAAATGTGTTATCATTGCTACAATCTCGTTGATGTGGATTGCTTTACATTATATTTATATTGTGTTATCCTTTAAAATTATAGCGCTATACACAGTAAAATATAAATATTACCTTTGCTTATTTATTACTTCGGAGATCTGAAGAACATAGTATAAAGTTCACTCATCTTCCGTAGAATAAGAAGGATCCTCCGAGCAGACGGTTGTTGTGTCTGGTGGGCACTCGCCCAATGGTTAATATCAGAAACTTGTATGAATGTTACATAATCTACCTATATTTTTGCTACTCCTAGGACACAGGTCTCCTATTAGTGTAATGGAGTAGGCTATAATCTATTACAGGGGCTCAGTACGGGTTAGTAAATGTCACATGACTTCGAAGTTTTGCTCTCTAGGACATGCCGGTTACCTCATGATATTTTCCTTTACTATTTTGAGATCAGTGGTGTTGAAATAATCGGGGTTCAAGCCTACGACCTACAACATGTGAGTCGTGGCCGATACTACTGACCTACGTAATGCAGTAAACTCTGCTTGCGAGATGCAGAATCTGCATGACATCATTATGATGCGGTGATTGTATGTTGCGTTGAAAATATCGCTACATTCCTTGTACTTTTTCTGTAGGTAAAGCTAAATTTGGTCTACTCCTTTATTGAAGACCTTGACGGATAATGTGAATGGCAAAAAAGGTTTTATTGGATTTTAATGATCTTCTAAAGGGACTTCTAGGCACCCTAAATGCGTAACACTCTATCCTTCAGTCTCAGTCAGGATGTTGCTAATCTATTACTTCTCTCGGTCGAAAAATTTGTTAGCTGAAAAACGAAAAAACGCAATGAATGTTGTTGAACAGTGAAAATGAAAGTCTTTACTGCGGTTGGTGTGTCACGAAATTACTTTGCTGATTCAGGATGATTCATGATTCATTTTGTAAGTCATAATGAAGTTAGATTGAAAAACTACATTGGAAGATATGGGGGGTTTTTAATCCTATCGCGATATTTTTGGAAATTATGATATTTTGTAATAGATTCATACCATAAATTAACATTTTCAAATTGAAAGAAACAGATCACTTTAACGTGATATTAGCAAGTAAGGTGAAAAAAATTATTGACGGTTGTTATGATTCCATTTCTTAGAGACATCATTTATTGTCATTATTTCAACCGAAAGACGACCACTGCTGGACATAGGCCTCCCCTAAGGATTTCCACGACGACTGGTCCTACGCCTCCCGCATCCAAAGGTTCCCTCGACCTTGGAGGAGATCCGCATAAGAACGAGGGCAGCCGACATAGCCCGATGAATTGCAACACTTAAGTGGCAGTGGGCCGGGCACATTGCCGAAAATTTTGTATCAATTTATTCTTTAGAGTATTTTATTATGAGTTAAAATTATGTTTGGTGACTCTATACCAGCATATCTTTGATAGTTAAGGATACAAACACATTGTATAAACTTAGAAATATCAATCAAAAACGTTCTGTAAAAAATTGCCAAGTCTTAATGGAGCTGCTTGTTTATCTCTAAGAAGTAATGAAATTATATACATTTAAATTTAGTGTTGACTTAAAACTAAATTTGTGTAGTTGTATGCAATAAAAATATAGTACCTACCTAATTAAGGTACGCCTTTACCGATCTCTTGACGGACAACTTCACTCTTCGAAGACTGAAAGTTCTTAGCGTCAGTTGAAGTGCTTCACAGACTACTTCTAGGCGAACCGGTTTACACTTTATTAACTGGAAAGTGAAACTTCTGTAAACTTTGTGATATTTAATATTAGTCTAACATGATACATATGGTATGAGCAAAAGCAGTACAAACGTCATTTACTAATAATTATAATATTTAGGGTTTCGTACTCAAAGGGTTAAAAGTAGTGGAGTCCCGCCCACTACTAAGTTCCCACTGGGTGTATGTCAACGGCTCCCTAATTGCGTAACATACTAATACTATCAACTGAAATCATTTTGTAACGCATTGCTAACGCTATAGCAACGTATGTAACGTAATGAATGCAGTTGAACTGTCGAAATGAAACCCATCGCTATTGATAGTGCGTTACAGATTACGTTTCAGGCTGTATCTCATGAAACGCAATAGCTAGATAGTTGAAGTTTTGTGCATAAGATGTACCTATTTCTGTAGCCGTCGTAACAACAAATATTAAAACAGTTTTTTCTTTTTATATAGCTATACAGAAACCCCCCTTTTTTTGTGTGATGGGAAATGATTAAATGACCTCCCCCGCTCTGGTCGGAGCGGAAGGGCGTGTCAGACTTTTACTGATTAAACCCACCCGTATTCTTTCACTTGCCTGTGCACCAGGGCCACGGCTTCTCTCTTGACCAACCCACAACCCTGACCCAGGCATAGGCATTCGTGGACCCAGTCACGATTAGCTAAGATCTCTTTGAGGGACGTGTTAAATACTACGCACCGTCGATCCGGGCCTGTGTCCATATCAGGCGGCGAGCAGTGGGCAGCTCACAGCAAGCCCACGCCTACGGTGACCGGGAGTTCGATGATGTCTCCCGACCAGGGCGTCTCCTGCGGCGGCTACAGGAGTGAGGGCGCTGAGAATCCCGCTCCCTCACGCGCTCTGTCTCCTCCTTTGCCAGCATCACTGCTTCTTAGAAGCCTTAACCAGGGCCGGACGCGTGTGATCGTCGCCGATCGCCGTCACGAGGACACGGCATTGCTCCAACCAAGCAACTATACGGAACCCTTCGTTCACGAGTGCGACTCGCGTATTTATTTTACCTAAGCTACATACATAACCCATATTTTTGGTAAATTTTCTATAATTTGTAAGACTTTCAGAATTCCAAATTCTTAACCATCTAGCACAACACGCATGCTCCTCCCATAAAATTTCATGATAACAAATCGACGGCTACAAGCTATGAGCCGTGTCCATCGCAAATAAACGAGGTCGCATTATCAAAGTCTGATGGATTACATCTGCTTAGCTGACGGTCCATTTAACACCAGGTGAGCAAAAAAGTGACGTCATTAATCATTGGTGTAAACGATGCGTGGAAATATAGGATACAGAGTATGAAACGAATTTGTTTGAAGGTAAAATGGTTTGGGTATAAAAATAAAGAAGCTGTTTGGTAGTTATTTTTTTTTTATAATTATAAACTAGTGCTTCACTGCAATCCCGCCTAATGGTAAGCAGTGATTCAACCGTTGATAGTAAAACGCGCTAGTTTATTAAGCACATTCACTCAAAAAATAAAAAAAACTAAGTGAATAGAAAGAAAGACGGCAGTTGAGCGAGGTGATGCAATGTTAAACCCAACAACACGATCAACGATGCTGCGCCAGAGGGAGAGTAATCTGGAGACCCTACACGACCAAACTCTAAAAAACGCGGTATAAAAGACCAGACGAAATGCTTCGTCCGGACCTACAATTCTTATTTCATAGACAATTAGACACACAAAAGAAAACTATAAGAATCATTGGCTGGAAAACATATGCACAATATAAATTTCTTTAAATAAATTTAATAAATTGTAGTAAAGCGTTTAGCACTTTTCGATAAACACTAGACAAGAAATAACATGGTCACGTTAACGATCATCGTTTTCCCACATTCCCTGCGTCCATTCAACATGGCTAGATGTCAACAAAGTGCATTCCGCGGTCGTGTCGCCGTCAGCCATGCGTGCTACGTCACCGCAAATGTCATGACAACACAATTTAGTATCATGGGTGTTGGCCTATGTTGTGGGTGCTAATGTTGATCTATAGCTTATTATTGTTGTTAATCTAATTTTAAAGATGGTTTAGTAGATCTTCACTGCAACTACTTAAGTCTTTTCAACTCATTATACAACTTTTTCAATTTGATCTGTTCGCTATTAGTTATTTAAATATTTGTCTCATCTATAACTATTCTTTTTGGTTCCTGAGAACTGTTCCTCACTTATATAATATTATTATATATTTTGTGAAAATGTACTGAAATGTATGGACGACAGCAGGTCAAGCTACCAGAAACTGTCAAATATTCCCAATCAATCTTGAGCCTTAATATTTTAGAGATAAAGTTGAAAATCTAATAAAGAAGTCTGACAGATTGTAGTATTTTGATGTGCTTCCGTCTGTTTACACAATTATTTAAAAAAGGCATATTAAATAATCTAAGCATAGAAAATTAAGCTCGTAAAAGAACGGAAGAATTATCTAGTAATAGATCCATTTATACATATAAGTATATTTATACATACGTTAGTAAAGTATCAATAGATACATTTGGTTTAGGCTTATTTAAGGAATCAACTTGAATAAGTTAGTGATCAATGGGGAAGAGCCATTCCCAGTTTCACAAGTATGGCTATAGGGCTAATAGTCATGAATACATTTTGAGCTGATTGTGGATGTATAATGAGTCAATAGTGCTTATTTTGTCCTAAAAGAACAAATGGAAATAAGTGTGCATATATTTATATTATGTAATATCACACACATTACCTACAAAGATTTTAGTTTCCATGAAATCTTTTTTACCATAAAATAACTACTGTTGATTTGCTTTAAATGCAACTAAATTAAAGTTACATTTATACATGACTTTAACTTTATATTTTTTCGCAAAAAGCACGAATACAACGTAACATCACACATAGAAACTTTATAATTAATAGGCAAATTTGAACAGTGAACATCTATCTGTCTGAATTTATAGCAAGAATATTACATTTCACAAAATTAACTCTCGTTTAGTAAGCAACAGTAATCATAAACTCCCGAATGTAATCAAAATAACGTGAAAATCAAACTCTAAATTATAAACCGATTCACAGTTAACTAATATTAACAGACATATCATGTTTTATGACAGTGAAATGTTTAATCTTAGGAAGCTATTACTACAATTTATGTCATATCCTCTAAATTCGAAAGTCTAATTTTAATTGAAAATTGTGTTAATGTCTTAAACCTGTTAATGAAATCTCATCTCTATTTCTGTAGATATGAAGTTTGAATTCCAGTGGTAATAACATTATGTCATTCCATAAATTGGGATCTGATTAGGAGAGACCGGGTTTTCGGACGTGTGGTTTCCATGGTACTGTCCAATCTGAAATTGTTTATTGTTACGGTCAGCTTGAGCTCGGTGTTAGGCGTTAAACCTAACTTTATTGCTCTGGTTTTGCATATATGAGCAATCAAAGGGGAATATGTATATATAACATAAAAATATTAGATTGAATATATTATATGTGCAGTAGAAGTTTTTTAGTTTCAAATGTAAGTGCAGCAAGTAAACAATGTTTATGAACAAGAAGTTTATGAAATTTCAAACTAAAACGATGACAGAATATCTAGAAAATACTCACAACTTTACAAATGCAGTATTTATTTTGCGTAGTTCTCAAATAACTACCATTATTCCTACAAAACAGATATTCCTAACCCCACGGTTCGCCGCTCAGTAGACTTATCTAGCTAAATCCTATAGCCAACTGGAACTTGAAGGAAATTGTATTGAACAATCAGTAAAGGATTCGGTCGACAAAGTTTCTTGAATGCTTACAATTTCCTTTTAGCAAGACAAACTGATTTTTCAAGGCCTGCTGTCGCAAACTGTAAATCCAGTCCTATTCTTTAAAAACAATAACAATAAAAGTACCTATATTTCCTTAATATAATGAAACTACACATTGGTGCCGATTCTGTTGTATATAAACTAATTTTAAGAACGAAAGAAAGAGATGCACATAATCTCTTTCTTTCGTTCTTTTTAAGATTAATTAATTTCACTTCTTTAGCCTACACTTTTGATTTTGTTTAGGTTAATTAATTTTACTTTATGTTTACTTTATAAAAATAAAAAGCCAAAGGATTCATAATACAGTACCGAACTTGATATGTATTTCTAATTGTTAACAACTCACAAGGACTCCACGAGACAGGCTCGACCTAGTGTCCAGAGAGTCCAGAAGTTAAAATATAGAATTACGTTTCCCCAGAAACATTAATATTAGAAATAGCTTGTACTTATTTATAAGGAAATGTAAAAACATTATTTGTTAAATAAACGATTTATTATTTATTATCTTTTCTTTCCATTTCGTTAAGAAAAGGATAGAATATAACTCTTTTGTTTAATCCTGTCAAAATAGATATTCCATAGACAGTTTAGATGCGATGATAAACATGGCGCCTAAAAATACGTCCAATTACTTCAGGCGCAGCCTAATTTGACAATATTAATGCCCGGAATCATCATCATCATCATTTCAGCCGAAAGACGTCCACAGCTGGACATAGGCCTCCCCCAAGGTTCTCCACGACGACCGGCCTGTGCGTCCCGCATCCAGCGGTTTCCCGCGACCTTCACCAGGTCGTCGGTCCACCTTAACGGGAGCCTACCCACGCTGCGTTTTCCAGTGCGTGGTATGGTATGCCCGAAATATAACTTTTAAAATTTCTCTATATCTGAATGTAGGTATGTTTCAGTGAGTAATATATAAAAACTACCGAACAGATTTAATTACAATATTACAGACAGCGACAGCCTCCGTGGCGTAGCCGTAGCAAATGCTGACGCTGCGCAAGGAGGCGCGGATTCGATTCCCGCGCTGTGCAAAAATTTGTATGCGTGAATATGAATATTTGCACTGGTCTGATCGTACCTCAAAAAGCACCTTAAGGCGTTCATCCCGGTTACCATACGGACATCTAAAGGCAGTCGTTACGGATTTTTGGAGCCCTCAAAATTCCAATAATTTGGTCTAACTGCAATTCTTCGATATAGCCTTCAGGTTGTGGAGGTCAGACGACAGTAGCTTCATGGAAAATATCGAAGTTTAGTCAAAAATCTGCAGTTAGACTGATAAAGCAGACCCCAGACTCCAAAGCTGAAAAACAAGCTTCGGGCAGATGCGACTGGGATTAACGCTTGATGATTACATAATAAAATCAAAAGCCATATTGACATTAATTCTCAAACAATACAATTAACACTTACAATAAAATTACAGTAACTCACTATTAGTGACATTAATAACACTATAACCCAAAATTAAATGAAATAACTAATTACAGCCAATTACATAGAACCCCAGAGCTCTCGTGGTAGTTGCATGTAAGTACGAAGGAGCGTCGGAACACTTTATCATTTGCTCGCTGGCTTCAATTTCATTACAGTGTTAATGGAACCCGTTCGACCCGATTCAATGCCAATAAGCAATTCAAATAGTTACCATATTGATTACAAGAGCTATTTTTTATGTTGTATTTTTTAATTACTTTGGCAAGTGCGTTCGAAGATGTGTATGGTATGTTTGTATGTATCTGTTTGTGTGAAAGGTTCCTCTTGAGTTAAAAATCAGTGTCTTTTATTTCTTTATTAGCATTGTAAACTAGTGCTTGACCGCGATCACGCTTGATGGTAAGGAGTGATGCAATCGTTGATGGTAAATCGCACTAGTTTATTATGAGCCTATTTACTGTAGCCTTGAAGAAACTGTATTTTGTTTGGAATGGGAAATCATCAAATGACATCTCCTGCTCTGGGCGGAGCAGAAGGGCGTGTCAGACTTTTAGTGACTAAAACCCACCCGTCCTTCACTTGCCTGTAGCCTTGAAGACACTTAAGTTGTAATTGGACGAGAAAACCGCCGCATGCAAAGTATTCCAGTCCTTCGATGTATCTGGTGCAAAAGACGAGACGAATTTATTTAATATAATATTATGCTTGTATGAAGTAATGGACTTTGAAGAATTTGACCTGAATATAGTTATTTTCTACAAGCGTCTACTCACAACAAATCAGGTCTCGAAAAATATTCACGCCATTTAAACCGATTAACCAAGTTCATTGAACAAGAAATTGGCGTGCAATCCAAGCGAAATGTCAAGGAGCAGAGTCTTCTGCATAAGTGCCTGAAGCTACCCTTCTCCGTCCTCACAGGGAGGAATTATCGCTAATAATTACATTAAAAGGGAATCAAAGTGCTCTTACGTGCTGTCGCATTTCATCGTTATGTAAATCTAAATGTTCATGATAAGTTTTATATTAACTTTTAAAATGTTTTTATTGACCAATTTAAGAAACGGGGATGATGTCTGTCCTCACTATATCTATATTCAATTATATATATTTTTCAAATTTTTTCGTTACTTCAAGTTATAAAAGTATCATATTTATTTTAATGATACTTAAGGCTATTTCAGAGTCTAGGTATATTATTAAAAGGTCATATACACATGTAATGTAATTAACGCATACCCACAAATATCCCAATTAGAATATCATGTAATATATATTTTTTTTAATAATTATAAAGTAGCGCTTAGCCGCAATCCCGCCTGATGGTAAGCAGCGATTCGATCGTTGATGGTAAAGCGCGCTAGTTTATTAAGAGCCTATTCACTCTGAAAAACTGAGCGAATAGGAAAGAAGACGGCAGTTGAGCGAGGTGTGCAATGTTAAACCCAACAACACGATCAACGATGCTTCGCCAAAGGCAGATTGATCTGAAGACCCTCCACGACCAAACTCCCAACACAACAACATTTGGCGCATCGTACCCGGCACACATCGCAACACAACTGCTCAGACCCATCCTCCGTACGGCTTCACTAGACATCATGCCGGAATACGACGAATCGCTTGGCGGCATCACTTTGTCTGGTGGCTGGTAACTTCTGCCGGCAGCCGATACGAGTATTATGGCCTAACTCCGAGTAAATAAAATAATTATAAACGATTCTGAACACACTATTTTCAGGAAGTGTTTTAATTAATTTAATAATTCATAACCAAAACTGAGCTTTATTCTGTAAAATTGAAGTAATTTTTCCATGAAGTTATATTTGTTTGTATTTTTGGCCAAATAGTGGCAATATTTTATATGTAATTTGCAATTCATACATTCAACTAGCTGTGCTCCGTGGTTTTACCCGCATAAGATTCGATCCCGTGGGATCATAATAATTTATTTTTTCTTTTCAAAATACTACAGAGCAAGATAGACTGCCCACCATAAACTATATATTAACCGAATTTGCAGGCTTTTTAATAATTATTGTGATGAGTCAATTGATGTTTTTTCCACAAAACTTCAAAAATTCAAGCTACAAGTCCTTAAAAAGAGTAGCGGTGGCCTAGGTTGTTACTTACAAGTTGTGCATTCAGACCCCTTCAGGCGCTTGACTTTATGTGAATTATTTCGTCACAACTACTCTCAGGTGAAGAAATACATTTTGAGGAAACCGACATGTTCTAGATCCAAAACTTCGATGACATGTGACATCTACCAACCCGCACTGGACTCGCGTGGTAGATTACGGCCCACTTTCTCTCGCCGAGAGGAGGCCTATGTCCCAAGAGTAAGAACATTATGGGCTGATTGCAATCTGCGTAAAGCCTGCTACAAAATATCACCTGGTAACTTGGGATCCAAAGAAAAAAGAACAAATTGAGTTCGTGAAAACTTTAACTTTTCAATTCAGAAATAATTTTGTCATACCAATAGAGACATCACTATAATTTTTCATGTTTACTGAATGGTAAAGTCCCAGGGGGCAATCGCGCTAAATAAAACAGTAAGAAGTTAAACTCTTGTTCGTATTTAATACAGTTAAAGTTGTGATTTAGTTTCGATCTCATTTCGTATCGCGCTGAAATTTTAACTTCGACTGAAGTAAAGTCAATGTAGGTATGATTGATACATTTCGTTAGATATCATAATTAAAACTAAATAAATTATAAGAAAATCCAATCATTCAGACGTAACTTTGACAAATGGTACAGGAAAATTTAGCTTTGTTTCAACTTTTTCATTTAACAGGGGTTACGTTCCAATCGTGATCCAGTTATGGTTAAACCAACTCTCTAAATGTTAGCGCGATATAAAACCTAACTAAAGTTTTGGTTTAGTTGTGATGCAATTCTGTTTTGGCCTTCGACCGGGTATGGCCGGGGCACGCTGGCCTTTTGAGTAAGCTTCCAGCGTACGGCATTTCCCCTAGCCTGACTGGCTGGGTAAAAGACTTCCTGACTGAACGGTCCCTCCGAATTGTTGTCGACGGATGCTCATCTGAGCCCATGTCGACTAATGCCGGTGTTCCTCAGGGGTCTGTTCTCTCCGCAACTCTGTTTCTGCTGCATATTAACGATCTGCTGATGCCCGGTATCTATGGGTATGCAGATGACAGCACAGTTGTGGAGAGATACCTGCCGGATGCTCGGGCTAGTAGGGAATCAATCCGGTCCGAAAGAGAGGCCATGGTAGAGCGAACGAGTGTTGCACTACAGGCAGTCTCCGAATGGGGCAATGCCAATCGTGTAGCATTCAATGCCGCCAAAACACAGGCGTGTCTTTTCACGGCCAAAAGGAGCCCGTTCACCTTGGCTCCTACTTTTCGGAATGTATCCTTGGAGTGTACCGACCGCCTTCAGCTTTTGGGTGTTGAGATTTCCTCGAACCTAAACTTTGGGCGGTTCATTGAGTCCAAGGCCAAGGTGGCTGCCAGAAAACTTGGCGTTATCGCAAAGGTCCGGCAGTACTTCACACCAGGGCAGCTTCTAATGTTGTCACAGGTCCATTCGTGTGTGGAGTACTGCAGCCACATTTGGGCTGGTGCTGCTAAGTGTCACCTGGCCACTTTGGATTCAGTGGAGAGGCGTGCGAAGAGGCTGATTGGTGACCCTGATTTGACTCGAGTTGGTCTCCAAAGCCTAGAGCACAGGCGTAGAGTAACCAGCCTTTCGGTGTTCTATAGGATACATTTTGGGGAGTGTGCGAGGGAATTGCATGATTTAATTCCCCTATCTCTGTTCCACCATCGGACGACCCATCGTACGGCGAGTTTCCACCCTTATGTTGTTAACACCTCTACGATCCGGACGAAGTGTTTCGCCTCCTCCTTTATAGCGCGTACATCGAGGGACTGGAGCGATCTGCCAGCGGCGGTGTTTCCATCGGACTACAATTTGAGTGTCTTTTTTTTTCTTTTTCTTTGGGTCCTCTGTATGTAACTTAGGTTAGTCTTGGATGCCGATCCCCAAATCTCAATCAGGTATTCTAAATTAGGTTTTACTAATGAATTGTAGATAGTGCGTTTTATCTTAAGCGGCAAACAGTTTCCCATTTTGCGAAGAGCTCCAGAAACTGAGACAAGTTTAGATTTTACGTGCTCGATATGGGGTTTCTACGACAGTTTGTCATCCAATAGTAGACCAAGATACTTTTCGGCACTGGACTTTTGGATACTTAGGTTATTAATGATTAAAGGGGCGTGGGGTGGAATCTTTTTATTTTTGGCTGCAAATATCATATATGATGTTTTCGAGGTATTAATGGTCAGTAAGTTATATAGAAACCATTCATTTATCACGTTAAGATCGTTTTGAGCTTCACTAATTTAATAATATCATGTACAGATTGACTGAAGTAGAATAGGCTAGTATCGTCTGCGTAAAGTGTTAGATATCCTGTTAATCCTATCTGATTAATGTTGTTTACATATATTAAAAATAACAGAGGTCCTAGAACAGATCCTTGCGGAACTCTTATTACTTATTTACTTGTGCCAGTTGCCATGACATCTCACCACGTGAAGCCCTGATACAGCTAGAAGGGGTCGTGGTAGACCTTATAGGAGACGATGTTTGAGCTGGACAAAATAAACAACTGGTGGTCTACTTTAGCCCTAGATTGAAAAGCTGGAAATTATGGGAAGAGACCTTTGCCCAACAGTGGGGTGATTCAGGTGAACAGTTATAGTAGTAACACTAACATCAATCGTTTCTTCAGTTTCCCTTTATTCCTATACTACGGTATACTTACTATAAAACCTATGGGGCACACTTTATAGAATAGTACTGAATTCTTCACTCCAAAAAGCATATATTTTATTTATGTACAATATACAGTCTTTGATAGTATCCTAATTAACATACTTCTGGCGTTCTTGTGCATCGTAGCGCTCAATATTAAGTTCATTAAAACAAGTTGCCTTCTCATTATTTTTCATCGTTGGCGCCTGAAAATTTAATTATGCGTCAGGCTCCCACTTTTTCAGCGTTTGTAGGATAAATTTTATCGATTCAATGTGAGGTAGGAAAGTTTAAAACTTTCTAAATTGTTAGAATATTTCTCTCTTGAATTTTGATTTCACAAAAAATACACTGTTATGTAATTACAAATACATATTTATGTAATTTTATAATTCCAAATTTTCTTTAGGTATCTCAAATATTAGGTATGTGTATTGCTCTTGTCCTAATAGCTGAGAACATTTTCTAAACTACAAATAATACTGGACGCTAGTTTTATACCTCTAAAGTCTTAAGTCCCGGAACTAATCCAGCGTTTCGGTGATTCTCAAACAAATTGCTTGAATGAAGTTTTTAATAGTATTTGCAGTTCACACTCTTTGCGAGAGCGAGAAATTACTATGATAGTTTAACTGAGTTTCCCAAACAAGAAGTTGACACTTTATTAATTAGGACTTTGAGCTGCAGTCAGCGACTGAATACTGAATCTTGTTGAAGTTTTATGCAACAGCTGTATAATCTGTTATTATTAGTCTGTAGCTTTAAATGCTTAAATATTTTATGTCATCATTAACATCTACGCCTTTGACTTGCTATTGGATTTAGTTATCACACAAAATTGCATTGAGATTACACAGATTATTATTTATGTATAATGGGTAATTTGTAAACTTACTGTCCACAAATCAGAAGTTGAATATTTTTTAACTTTTATAGGTCAAGAATAATTAATTATGATATTATAAATGAAATGTTTTTCTTTTTTCATTTGAAACTTTACGTCCGCACACTCGCACTGATGAGAATTTTCATTGAGATCAAAATTGTGTGAGAATGAAATAACCCTTATCCCTATGATATTTTTCTTTCATTATTCTAGTTTCAAACATAAAAACGAAATATGAAACTATTCCACTGTCCTAAAATAATTTTAGAGTAAAACACGGGAATAGAGAGCAAAGGACGCGAAAACATTATCGATATTACCAAAAGACAATATTATATATATGTATATCTGATCCACTTCCATCAATCATTCTAAGTTTAGTTATAAAAGGGGAATACGTTCCTTTTGAGTGAATATAAAGGAACGCAACAAAAGGGTAATCGAAAGAACTATTGAAGTATAGATAAGAAGCTAACCCTTTGATCTCTTAAAATAAGTTTACTTATAGTTGAACGCTTCGATACGTGTGTATCTCTGACTTGGTACGAAGGTTACATAGTATGTAGATTGTTCAAGCATTCGATTCAATTCAATTATATATTTTATTTCCACAGAAAGTACACAAAATAAAGATGTTTACATAATGTCAGACCCTTATACTATCAACCTTAAATTAGGCATGCAAATTTTGTATTGTTACATTAAAATAAATTATTATATTATCTATAATTATTATTTTCAACATTTTATATTTATTTGGGAAGAGAGAAGTAATTTAAAAAATCATTCACAGAGTAATAGCACCATACATCTTCAAAAACATTCGTAATTATCCGAATATTAGTAGGAAGTAGTATAGGATGTTACTAAAGAAACTGATACCAAATGATTACACTCCATTCACTATAGTTATGGTAAACTAAAATAGTTGGCAGTTGGATGTGACCTTGATATAATATATAGTATTCCGGTTCGTTATAATGTAACTGGATGTCCCTGAGCGGTCCCATGGAAATACGAGTTATAATATTTATTGGCTTCCACATCTGATAACTGACCGAAATCGAGATAAGTAAACCACTGTGGGGAAATTAAATTAAATTCTGTTGTGAATAGAAACGTGGAACCATTAATGCTGATTGTCTGTAGAAAGAAGCATCTACTAACATCATCATCATAATATTATTAGAAATACATTCACTGCTGGACATAGACTTCTTACATAAAGTGGACTCCCGTGGCCTTCACTATGTCATCATTTTACCTTTTATGGGAGGACAACGTACATCTTCCGGTATACAGTCGCCACTCTACTAGGCACTCTGCCCACTGCTACTTAAGTTTGGAATTTTCTTGGATTAAGTCATTTAATTTGATTCTCCTGCATATCTGAGGCAATATCGGCTGCTGGCAAAAGTTATCACTCAACAGGCAGTCTTGCCGCCAAGCGATTTGTCGTGTTCCGGTATAATGTCGGGTGAAGCCGTACGGAGGACGGATCTGACCAGTTGTTGCGATGTGTGCCGGGTACGATGCGCCAAATGTTGTTGTGTCGAGAGTTTGGTCGTGGAGGGTCTCCAGATCAATGTCCCTCTGGCGCAGCATCGTTGGTTGGGTTTAATATTGCATCACCTCGCTCAACTGCCGTCTTCCTTCCTATTTCTCAAAGTTTTTTAAGTGAATAGGCTTGATAAACTAGCGCGCTTTACCATCAACGATTGCGTCACTGCTTACCATCAGGCGGGATTGCGATCAAACGGTAGTTTATAATTATTAAAAAAAGAACAGATCGAATGATCAGGTTCAGCTAGTCGCGGTTGCTCTGTGAATGAGTGATTATCTTTATATACTAAGCCGTACGTCCCTCGGAAAGGACATTAAGCCGTACATTAGCCGGGTAGTCAAAAGTACAAAAGTCTGACCACTATCTACTAATCTATCTGATCTCTATAACCTTGATAGAAAGTCACTGTAAAATACTGGTATTCATACCGGTTAGATCAGATGCCAACCCCAACATAGTTAAAACAAACAGACTCAGCGGGTGATAATATAATATTAATAATATTTTTTCATTTATTCTCTCTTAACAAAAACTTAATGTATAAAAAAATGTCTCACTTGAATTCCACCTATATCAGAGGCTGATGCCCGTGTGGTACCGGGCTTAGAATAGTATCAAGTATCAACCTTTTCCCCCTGGGTGTCATAAGAGGCGACTAAGGGGAACTCTCACCAGGGAAGCGGACAGCAGCGCTTCTCCCGTCGAATATCAAATTACTGCGATCCCCAGCCCGCCTGTCAGCGTAGGGATTATGGCAAACCCACCCAATGCAGCTGTGGACGTCTATAGGCTGAGAAGAAGCATATTAACAATCTGCTGATGCCCGGTATCTATGGGTATGCAAATGACAGCACAGTTGTAGAGAGATACCTGCCGGATGCTCTGGCTAGTAGGGAATCAATCCGGTCCGAAAGAGAGGCCATGGTAGAGCGAACGAGTGTTGCACTTCAGGCAGTCTCCGAATGGGGCAGTGCCAATCTTGTAGCATTCAATGCCGCCAAAACGCAGGCGTGTCTTTTCACCGCCAAAAGGAGTCCGTTCACCTTGGCTCCTACTTTTCGGAATGTATCCTTGGAGTGTACCGACCGCCTTCAGCTTTTGGGTGTTGAGATTTCCTCGAACCTAAACTTTGGGCGGTTCATTGAGTCCAAGGCCAAGGTGGCTGCCAGAAAACTTGGCGTTATCGCAAAGGTCCGGCAGTACTTCACACCAGTGCAGCTTCTAATGTTGTACAAAGCCCAGGTCTGTTCGTGTGTGGAGTACTGCAGCCACATTTGGGCTGGTGCTGCTAAGTGTCACCTGGCCACTTTGGATTCAGTGGAGAGGCGTGCGAAGAGGCTGATTGGTGACCTTGATTTAACTCGAGTTGGTCTCCAAAGCCTAGAGCACAGGCGTAGAGCAGCCAGCCTTTCGGTGTTCTATAGGATACATTCTGGGGAGTGTGCGAGGGAATTGCACGATTTAATTCCCCCATCTCCGTTCCACCATCGGACGACCCGTCGTACGGCGAGTTTCCATCCTTATGTTGTTAACACCTCTACGATCCGGACGAAGCGTTTCGCCTCCTCCTTTATACCGCGTACATCGACGGACTGGAACAATCTGCCGGCGGCGGTGTTTCCGTCGGACTAGAATTTGAGTGTCTTCAAGGCTAGAGTGAATAGGCTCTTAATAAACTAGTGCGCTTTACCATCAACGATTGCGTCACTGCTTACCATCAGGCGGGATTGCGGTCAAGCGCTGGTTTATATTTTAATAAATACATTTGATACAAGCACCAGAACTAGCGTTTACATGGATACCGAGCAAGAGTCGAAGCTAAATAATATGCATAACAAAAATAAAAGAAGAAGTAATAACAATGAAAATACCTACTACGGACAGCCTCCGTGGCGAGCGGTAGCGAACGCGGCCGGTGCGCAAGGAGGCGCGGGGTCGAACCCCGCGCCGTGCAAATATTTCTATGCATGAATATGAATATTTGCACTGGTCTGGTCGTGCCTCGGAAAGCACGTTAAGCCGTTGGTCCCGGTTGCCATACGAACATCTAATGGCAGTCGTTACGGGTTGTTGGAGCCCTCAAAAGTCTAACAATTGGTCTAACTACAATGCTTTGATATCACCTTCGGGTTGTGGAGGTCAGACGGCAGTCGCTTCATGGAAAATATCGAAGTTTAGCCAAAATCAGCAGTTAGACTGGCAAAGTGGACTCTAGACTCCAAAGCTTAAAAACTTCGAATACGGCTGGGGGTAACGCAGAGATGAAGAAGACTTACTCATAATTCTGCTTAATTTGTTATTGATATTTTTGTAAGCATGTGTAAGTGAGCGTTGATCTTGTGTGGAGTATTAAACTAGTAGTTCAACACACATACGCGATGTATGGGAGTAACAGAAATGAACAGTGTGTGAGTAAGTATGATTTTTGTGGGATCAGTACTGCTAGAATTGTTTTTTAACCGACGACTTCAAAAAGAAGGAGGTTACTCAATTCGACCGTATTAATATGGTTTTTTTTTATTTTATTTTTGTTCGCAGATAACTTCGTCGTTTATAAACCGATTTTGATAATTATTTTTCTGTTGGAAAGAAGACATTCCCAAGGTGGTCCGTAATGAGGACATGATGGGTGGACATGGGTTTGATGGTGGAAGACCAGAGAAATCAAGGGGAGCTTTCAAGAATTGTAGGGACGGCTAGTTCATTTATAAGTTTTTTCATTAGGTATTTTAGAGCACTACAATTTAAAAAGGGTCCAGAGTACATCTGATGATGGAGCCAGGAGACAGGCGAGGAAACTCCTCAACGATTCACAGCAGCTATCTTGTGTTTCTGCTTGAATAATTTGTACTGATAAGAACTTTACGCCTAGATGGGTGGTGACTATCATTAGGGAGCTGATGATGATGACAAAGGTCAGTTCAGGGAACTCCTAAACGATTTACAGTAGCTACCTTGTTTTTTTTAAATTGAAAACTAGTGCCTGATTGCACCATTATTACCATCAGGCGGGTGATGGTAAGCAGTGATGCGATCGTCGATGGTAAAGCGCGCTAATTTATTAAGCCTATTCACTTAAAAAACTTAATAGGAAGGAAGACGGCAGTTGACCGAAGTGATGCAATATTAAACCCAACAACACGAGCAAAGATGCTGCGCCAGAGGGAGATTGATCTGAAGATCCTTCACGACCTTAACTCCCGACCCAACAACAATTGGTTCATTATACTCGGCACACATCGTAAACAACTGCTCAGACCCGTCCTCCATACGGCTTCACGAGACATCATGCCGGAACTTTTGTGTCTGAATTAAATCATTTTTATTTTTTATTTCAAATTGCTTTAAATATGGTACGCCTATTTCCTGAAAAACGATCTTGCATGACCTACTTTCTTCTAAAATATTTTTTCCTTAAGGTATTTTGTTTTCTGACCAGCAAAAAATTGTGACAACAATTGAAAAGGTCAGATACAAAGAACGAAACATGCAACGTTGCCAGCATCAGCATAATGTCGTTGAAAGTCTAAAAATGTCAGTAATCCTCATTCGCTCACGGCTCATTTGGCTGTGTTCAGGTCTTTATGGTGAAACGTTATTTAATCTAGGCTGAGTTGCAAATATATTGATATATGTGCACATAAATCTCTGGAGTCTTTGTTGACTGACAGATGTCTCTGCGGTCGGCGCAAAGCCTGTCTTTTATATTTAAATTAAATTGCTTTTGTTAGGAGTAATATTATTATGTATGCTAGATATCTGCCACGAATGACATGAACATTCATTGGATAAAATATTATATATTTTATTATATTTGCTTGAGGAATTTTATATCTGTAATGATTTGTGATATTTACTTTGTTAAGCATTGTATATTTTTATCTTGATTATTTTAATATGAGGACTATATAGGTCCTGATTATTTTCTATTTTTTTATTGTCTTTTTTATTTAGTACTATACTATATTTATTATGAATGTGAATACTATTGTGGGTCATTTTTTTTTTTGTTTTCTCTGATCGGTTAGTTTTTGTCGTAGTCTGGCATTATGAATAATTTATGTGGTGTCTGTAAATTTCTTCTTTTCTTTTTCATTATTCGTCGAATCGGAGAGCTCCTTAAGTTTTGAGCTGAGCTGCACGATTTTAGGTGCATTATCATTAATGTAACGTAATTTTGTGAGCCTTGCATGCTCTAAATTTTGCTATATTATTATTTGTTTCATAACAGATCCGACAGACATTGTCCTGCGCAAGGTCCTATAATTAATATAAAATGTCCATACGTGCACAATAAACGCACTGTCAGTTGTGAGAAAATTTTCATATTTTTCTTTGGGTAAAACATTCTTTTAGTGTCACAAATATTTTAAAATAATTATTTTCCATATCAGTCCAGTAATTCTGAAATTAATAAGTTTACCAACGAACAGTACCTATGCCATCGTATAATATCCACGTAATAGGTGGATTAAACAGGCTCCACAACTCCAAGACAATGCGGGTATGTTGTTTACCAATATCCAAGTATCGGATAGAATAAAGTTAATAATCGAAATCGATAACAGAACCTGATACTCAGCAGTTTCAACAGCTAATTATATGCAATGTATAACAGAAAGCCTATTGCCATTCTTAACCACTAAATATAACAACTGGTACAGAATCACTAGGTATACATAGTCATCATTTCAGCCGAAAGACGTCCACTGCTGGACATAGGCCTCCCCCAAGGTTCTCCACGACGACCGGTCCTGCGCCTCCCGCATCCAGCGGTTTCCCGCGACCATCACCAGGTTGTCGGTCCACCTTGTCGGGGGCCTACCCACGCTACGTCTTCCGGTGCGTGGTCGCCACTCGAGAACCCGCCGACCCCATCGGGCATCGGTCTTACGGGCAATGTGTCCAGCCCACTACCACTTTAGTGTTGCAATTCTTCGGGCTATGTCGGTTACTCTCGTTCTTCTGCGGATCTCCTCATTCCTGATTCGATCGCGCAGTGAAACCCCAAGCATAGCCCTCTTCATTGCCCTTTGAGTGACTTTGAGCCTTCTTATAAGGCCCATTGTTAGCGACCACATGTTCATTTCAAAATGAAATATTCTAGATATTTACACAAAATTTTAGGTTCGAAATGTTTCTTAAATTAAATTCTTATCAAATGTGTCACCGTACTTTGTAGGTATCTTTCCGCGTTATTTACCAGTACTGTAGTGATTTGTTTATTTTAATTTAAAAATTCTGCTTCTGGTGTCCATCTATATTTGTATGTAAAATATAAAACTTATACTAAGTTATAAACTAGCCATATAAAAGAAAGAAGGTAAATAATCTACTCGCATACGAGACACGCACAGGAAATACAAACAATAAAAAAACTTTAAATCTAATAAAATCATGACAACAATAAAATACGAACAACAAAACTTTCAAGTTTATTCCAATGTACTATAATTATATCTACTACAATCATAAATCGATATCTGTGACTACAATAGGTACTTACAGAATAGTGAAGACAGCAAAGACTCCAGTGGAATACCTTTCAATATTCAATTTATTTGTACCTTCATTCATTCAGCTTTAAGACTACTTTAAGCTTTATTCAGATCTAGATTACAAAATGGCTTACCGGAGCGTTCTTGAATTATATTTCTAATGATACTGTAAACAATACATAATGCCATATATATAACCATGAAAAACCATAATAATAAAAAAACTGAATGTTACTCTCTATGCGAATAATAGCTAGAATAAATTTCTACCAACAGACAAAATGTATTAAAGTGTCGAAAAAACAGGTAAGCCATAATGTACTACATACATTAGCGACACTGAAAGTTTGTGGTTTTCATAATGACTGGCCTTTTTGTACAATATTTAGTTGAAAAGAGTTCAGGAATAATATAGGTGCTTAGAGAACACTAGAAGCTACTTTTGTAGCATTAGGAGCTCTAAGGCTTACAATATTAAAAGAAAGCATTAGTTTAGGGGGACTGTCTTATGTAATATTGACGTTCAAAGTGCTGATTCTCTACCAACAATATAAATAAATGACTATTAATTTTGAATAAATTAAATAGTGCTTACATCAACATATATTTTAATTTATTTCTAGCTATTTACGTATATCGTAAGTCTTCTTTTTTAATGGTTTCATGCTAAAACATCGAGATCAGTTTGCAAAAGGTAAATGTGGTGTTGCCCTGCAAACATACAAAAGATTTGGTTATAAATAATACACCAATACCAAAGCAAAAGCCAAAAATATAAACCAGTGAATACTAACTGAAACTGCACTGAATCAAATTCAGTTCAAAAAACACACACAGTCACAGAGAATCTAAAACCGTCGATACATTTACAAAACTTCAAGATACACGATTTTTCGATCACCTCGCAATGGAAATAGACAAAGATATTTTTACTTTTACTATTTTACTGCCCAACGGAGTAAAAAATCCGCTGGCCACATCCATTATAACGTCTGACAACAATAATAATTTTAGTGACATCGTAAAACTCCATTTGGCCACAATGTTAGGTGGAGCATTCACGCGGAAAATGTTGTTGGACATGGTACAGGAGTGATGTGTACCGAGTAGCGTGTTGCAAGTTATCTTACCTATAGACAGCAACAATTTTGTGAATAATTAACGAGAAAAATCGATTTCAGAACAGATTTGAGATACGTATTTGAGATACGTATTTCTGTAATATATCATACTTATTCTTCTTTCTTCTTCTTCCGCCTATAGATATATATAGTTTGCCAAAATCCCTTCGCTTGGCAGGCGGCTTGGAGATCGCAGAAACTAGATGTTCAACAGGAAAAGCGCTGCTGCCCGCTTCCTTGGTGAGAGTTTCCATTGCCGCCTCTGGTGGGAGCGGAAGGGCGTGACAGACTTTTACTGACTAAATCTATAAAAATCTGACATGCCCTTCCACTCCGCCCAGAGCAGGAGAGGTCATTAGATGATTTCCCATCCCAAACAAAAAAAAAAGGATATGGATTGGTACTATTCTAAAAGCCCAGCACCACACCATACTTATATGCAAAGTCATTGCGACGGGCTCAAGTTTTTGAGAGAATCGAAGTGTATATTGGATCTAAAAGTTAAATTTTCTACTATAGAAATTACTGTCAACGTCATTTTAAAAATAAGCTGTGTTTCGAAAGTTATTTACAATTGTACTTATTTACTGGGAAAATTGGTCATTGCTTGTATGCCCGTTCACCTTGGCAGGTAGGAACTTTTCGGAATATATCCTCGTCCGATCGACCGCCTTCAGGTTTTGAGAGTTGAGACTTTGAACGGTGGCTGCCAGGAGACTTGGCGTTATTGCAAAGGTCCGGGGGTACTTCACACCAGTAAAGCTTCTAATGTTATACACAGCACAGGTCCGTTGTGTGTGGAGTACTACAGCCACATTTGGGCTGGATCTGCGAAATACCACCAAATTTAGATACGGTGGAAAAGCGTCCGAAGAGACTAATTGGTGATCCAAATTTGGTTCAAAACGGCTTTCAAAGTCGAACAGAGGTCAGCCTGTTGGTGTTCTATAGGATGCAGCTCTATAGGAGGGAGTGCGCAGAAATTGCATAACAATTAATTCCCCCATCTCCATTACATCATCGGACGACCGTACGGCACACCGCCATCACGTTTATTGCCATCACATCCACCTTTACGTTGATGATACCACCACGAGCTAGACTAGGCTCTTAGCGCGAATTATCATCAACGATTCCTTCACTACTTATCATCAGGCGAAATGGCCGTCAAGCACTAGTTTATAATAAGTAAAAAATAAGTAAAAAAAAAAAATTATATCGAAATATTAAAATACTGTCATTTTTTTACCTAACGCGTTTATAATGGCACCCCACAGACAGACAGTACCATGAACAATACGGCCGTCAAGCACTAGTTTATAATAAGTAAAAAAAAAAAAATTATATCGAAATATTAAAATACTGTCATTTTTTTACCTAACGCGTTTATAATGGCACCCCACAGACAGACAGTACCATGAACAATACACAGGCCCGTATACCTGATAAAATATACCTAAATCACACATAATCGTCTCATTTTAACCCCAAAACATTTAACAAAGTTATCATAAAACATTTTTATCAACCGCTGAAATTTCAGAACGCTCTCGCTTTCAATAAACATTGATTTATAATAACGCTTTGTTGTTTTATCTACACGCGCCTCGCTTGGTGACGGAAGTGAATGGAACGTTCAATTCAACTGTTGTTTTGTTAAAGATATTCGGATATTATGAGGGTTTATAACCGACGCTTTCAGTAAAAAAGAGCGAGAATTAAAACGGATATTAAAGGCTCAACAATTGTTTTATTTGGATAAAATTGAGCAGAATCGTGAGAACCATCAACTCGAGTCCCGCATTTATATCACCGGACGCTGCGTATTAATTACAAGTCTTTAAGCCTGGACACTTATTTAATTGTGTTCTTGTAAACTAACAAAGACTGAATAGTCTATCACTTATTAATCCTGTGAAAAAAATTACACTTACCCGCTAAATTGTCTCACACGCTGGGACGTCATTACGTCATCCAAGAGGTGGTTGCTGAAAATCAGCGCTGCTGACATTAGGTATGTCTGAAGTCACAGCATTTTGCTGAGCAACGACCTTTTCTTGCACAGATGCGACGCACAGTTAAACTGTTATTTGTTTTGTAATACACTTAATTATTTAGTCCTCTCTGCAATTATCTTTTTGTATTTTTAAGTTATTGTTTGGTTTGTTGACATGAGCCGGTGTCGCGTGCGGCGTGGGCGCATTACGGATGACAATTGACAGGCAGATGGAATTGTCAAATAATGTGTGCTGTCTAATGCTTATGGCATGGAGGTGGTAAGTGCTATGTTGTACGTAGTGCTTATTACTTCCATCGTCTATGGTCTATGACTCTGGCTTAGACAACAAATCA
Organism: Sesamia inferens; assembly: GCA_037179545.1. NCBI lineage: Eukaryota > Metazoa > Arthropoda > Insecta > Lepidoptera > Noctuidae > Sesamia > Sesamia inferens. Next base: position 31,115,785 of record CM073929.1, read on the forward strand.
ACTTTGTATTGTATATAGTTTGGCAGTTTTGCATGTTAAGAGTGATATTATTATTATTATATTTTTTTTTTCCTGTATTATCATTGTAATATTTAATTTTTATGTTATGGTTTTATATGGTTTAGTTGTCAAGTGCGTTTTGTTTGTGCGGAATAAAAACGATTTCTTTCTTTCTTTCTTTCTTCTAATAATGAGAATTGCTATTTTTTTGGTTATTCCCTACAATAGGGATAAAAAATGCCTCAAAAAGAAGTTAAAAATTACATAATATGACAAGGAGATTTATTACATTTAACACAATCCCCCTTATTCATAAACGCTGCTTAAAGTTAACTAGTGATTAGCGATTTTTTAAACATACATTTTAGACGCTTGCACGTCACTTAACTTTAATAATCCATTATGAATAAACCCCTTAAACACTGTGGTGTTTATTGATAAAGAATGATTTAAGTTAAGTGACGTTAAAATGTCAAAAATGTATGGTTAAAGAATCGCTAATCACTAGTTAACTTTAAGCAGTTTTTATGAATAAGGGAATTAATATAGGTACCTAGTTATCAGTATTTCTTCAATCCTACTTTTAAAATATAAATTATACTACAAAATCTCACTTACTCCTTTTTAATCCATCCAAAAGTTCTTCAAAAGATCGCTCTTAGCGATAAGACTGCTCATTGTCTCACCAGTTATTTATATTTATTTATTTATTATTACGCATATAAATTCTACAAAGGATGACTTAATGACTTCGGCATTCCCTACCAGTCAACCACAGGTGGTGAAGAGATTAGTGGCAGGTGCTTTAGTTGAAATCCTTATCTATCGGTGCTAAGCCACATCGGCTGCCGGCAGAAGTTACCACCCACCAGACAAAGTCTTGCCGCCAAGCGATTCGTCGTGTTCCGGCATAATGTCTGGTGAAGCCGTACGGAGGACGGGTCTGAGCAGTTGTGTTGCGATGGGTGCCGGGTACGATGCGCCAAATGTTGTGTCAGGAGTTTAGTCGTGGAGGGTCTCCACATCAATCTCCCTCTGACGCAGCATCATTGGTCTTGTTGTTGGGTTTAATATTGCACCACCTCGCTCAAATGTCGTCTTCCTTCCTATTCACTAAGTTTTTTTAAGTGAATGGGTTTAATAAACTAGCGCGCTTTACCATCAACGATTGCATCACTGCTTACCATCAGGCGGGATTGCAATCAAAGCGCTAGTTTATAATTATTAAAAAAGAAAACTTTAACAACATTTAAATAATTATGGTGTACTTGATAAGTAATATTATATTCTATTCTACTTACTTGATTTTATATAAATGTACAAACTATTAAATAACTGTATGACATTTGTACTTAACAAAGACATACTATCCTTTTATTTTGATTTTTTTCTTTCCGGGGTGGAAAATTCTCATGGCTGTCCGCGCCCTGGGGCGGGCGACAGGGTTTGTCAGACTCTTGCTGACTAAAACCATCCCTGTGTTCCATCTCACACCTACACTGGGGGTTGCGAGAACGATCACTGCTTCCGCAACCCCCGATTAGTGCTGACCCGCCATTGTGGGCAGCCTCGGTCCTTAGTGTCACTTGCAAAATTAAAGAAATAAAATTTCAACCACTTTTTTTTCTAATACTTTTGACTACTCTGAAAAAAAAAATGTAAAAAAGAAAATACCGCCTATATGAACCTCCACCGTTTTTAGGTCTATAAAAAACTGGGCTCGTCCGGGATTTGAACCCGGGACCTCTCGCACCCTAAGCGAAAATCATACCCCTAGACCAACGAGCCAACTGATTATAGACTTGAATATGAAAGCCACGAGTTAATTCACTATCAAAGATGGATTTAATTAGAACAGTTGTGACGTCACTGTCTTGTAGAAAGTCACGTATTGTTTGTGTGTGAGTGAATCAAATGAGTGATGCCATTCACTCGCCATGTCGTAATATCTGATAATACATATAAATATTTGATATAGACGATATTATATATTATGTTTTAGGAACGTTATATCTTACAATATTATTAAATATAGACACTCAATCGTAGATTCAATTAAGCCATTTTCACAGTAAAATAATTCACCTATATTGAAATTTTATTTATGTTTCAAATCGGAGCAGCGGTGGCCTATTGGTATCGGCCGTGACTTACAAGTGGTAGGTCGTAGATTCAAATCCCATCAGGCGTTTTACTTTGTGTAGGTATTATTTCATCACCACAGCTCCCAAAACGGTGAAAGAAAACATCATGAGGAAACTGGCATGTTCTAGACAAAGACATGTGACATCTACCAATCCGCACTGGGCCAGCGTGGTAGATTAGCCCACGAGGGAGTGGGCTGTGAGAGGTCACCGAGAGGATTCCTGTGTCCCAGCCGTGGGAACATTATTGGCTGATTATGTCTATTATTACTGAATACATTCAACTTATATTTCAATTGAGATTTCATTATACAGTATGTTAAGAAAACCCTGTCCGACCCGTGAAGGTGTTGTTAGGTATCGATAACTTATTCTACTAATGGATACAAAACCAGTATTATTTCGCAAAAAGAGGTAACTTAATAAATGTGCGGGCGGCAGGGCACGCGGCACGTGATCGCATCGGTATGCGCTCATAATAATACCGGACTTGTCACTTTTTTAAAAATTACCAAATTTCGGGGAAGTTGGAATTAATTCGCGGGAAAAAAAGATTATTTCAAAATTCATTTGTATTGGCGCTATGATGATTACGTAAAATTTTATATTATATTTGGTCATGTGTTTACCTAACCTTTATTATCCTTATGGGTCGGACAGGGTTCTCTTAACATACTGTATAATACCGATTCTTCTTCTTTCTTCTTCTTCAGCTTATAGAGGTCCACTGCTGAACAAAGGCTTCCCTAAGGCTTTCCACAATGACCGGTCTTGTGCTGCCCACATCCATCGGCTTCCCGCGACCTTCACCAAGTCATCCGTCCACCTTGTTGGGGACTTCCCTACGATGCGTCTTCCTGTACGTGGCCGCCACTCCAAACGCCCACTGCCACTTAATTTTAGCGACTCGAAGAATTAATATGTCGGTGTTTTTGGTTCTTCTGCGGATCTCCTCATTTCTGATTCGATTACATAGATTTAATTAATTGATAATTCCTACGACCGTACGTCGTACTGACTGACTGAGAGAGACTAGAGGCTGGTGTTTTAACTTAGTGCTTAAAACACCAGCCTCCTCTCTCTCAAGTATGAGTGTGCGGGTTCAATTCCTGTTCAGGCAAGTACCAATGTAACTTTTCTAAGTAATATTTACTTTCTAAGTATATCTTGGACACCAATGACTGATTACATGGTGAAGGAAGACATCTTGAGGAAACCTGGACTTTAAGACTAATATCGCCAACCCGCATTGAGCAAGCGTGGCGATTACACTCAATCCTTCTCTGTATGAGAGACCTGTGCCCAGCAGTGGGACGATAAAAAGGTCGATGATTATGATGATGATGAATTAATTGATAATTCTTACGACCGTACGACTTTTACAGACACCTAAAGTCTTCTACAATATCAGACTGACGTAATAATATTAGAAATTATTATGAAGTATTTAGCAATCAGCTAATCTTTATTGCTCCATAAAGTTATGGGTGAAAGGCATCGGAATTTAACCGTTTACGTACGTATATTTCAATAAGTCTTACAGCTGGCTCGTTGGTCTAGGGGTATGATTTTCGCTTAGGGTGCGAGAGGTCCCGGGTTCAAATCCCGGACGAGCCCAATTTTTTTTTTTTTTTTTTTTAAATAATAATTGACTTAACCTTCTATAAGTACTTATGTGCACTTCTCTTCGCGCCCCCGCGCCGTGTGGTGTGAAGTTAATACGCTCCGTTTATATTTACGAATATCGTGTTCCGATTAGTTCCGGCTGGTGTGTTTCTTTCTAGGATTGTTCAATTTGTGTCTAGTTTTGGTATCGTAAGTTTATTTTTAGTGTTTGTTTTGTAATTACTGTAAATCAATCAATCTCGGTGAGTACATTTATTTTCTTTTTTGTGAGGGTAACGTAATTTTTTTTTTCTTCTCTTCTCACTAGTTTTATTTTCTTTTCGTTAAGTTAGATTTGTTTTCTTGTTTATTAATTACTTATGTCGACTTACAATGATGACCCGCCTGATCGTGGTGGAGATATTTTTCGTAGAAATAATAAAACACTTAGGTCCCCGCCAACGCAGACGGCTAAGCGTCTATTTTGTGAAATGTCTCCGACCGACAAATTAGTAGATGATAGGTCGAAGCGCTTACAAATAGCTCCTAATTCTCCAGAACAGTCCTCGCCTACATTAAATATGTCCAATAGTAACAGTGATAGTTATTACGATTTGGTTTCGGAGGCGTCTGTGTACCTGTCCAAAATAAACGAACTGGTTAACGATAACGGTTCTCGTATAAATGTCGCTAATAAATCATCTATTATGGATATGACTCAACGAGTTACAAGTATCGTGTCTTTGTTAGCTTTAAAATCTTCGTGTAACGAAACAAAGCTTGCTAATACCGAGCGCGAATTAGAAATAATCAAATTAAAATCCGGCGTTAAAACCGTTAATGAGGACAATAAAGTGTCGTACGCAGATTCTTTGAAACTGCGGTTGCCTAAAGTGGCCCCGGCTATTGAATCTAGAGTGCCTCTGCCTTGTGTCGTCGCCTATCCGACCCAGGAGCGATCAGCTGACTATGCGTCATCGTCCGCCACTAAACAAGCTCTTATGAAAGCGATTAGACCGAGTGACGATGGGTTTCAAATAGTCGGTATTAAAAAAACCGCCAAATCGGGAGTTGTACTACGGGTGGCTAATCAAAACCAATTAAAAAGATTAGAATCGGTAGACGCTATAAAGTCTGCCGGTCTCCGCTTAGAAAAACCAAAGGGTCGCCGCCCCCGTCTATTAGTTAAGGACATTCCCGCCTCAATGGAAGACAAAAATTTTTTGCAAGCTATATACCGCCAAAACATTAAAAATGAGTTGCCAATAAAAGAAGACGATTTTATTAAATCCACAAAAATAGTCCGTAGGCGTTCTACCGATACCGGTCGGAAATGGATAGGCATAGAAATTGAACCTGCGGTACGTAAACATCTTGTGACTACCAAGGATAAATTATTTATTGACTGGGCCACTTGCCGTTTTGTTGATGATATCGAGGTAGTTCGTTGCGCGTATTGTCAACAATTCGGTCATGTTAAAAAGCATTGCGCTAATAAATCACCAACCTGCGCTGTCTGTTCCGAGGCTCACGAAACCAATGTTTGCCCGCATAAGGGCGATTCGAATTTTACCCCGGTTTGCGCGGCGTGTAAACGATTTAAAAAACCCTATGATCATAGATGCGGGTCGGACCAGTGCGGTACCTATAAATTAAAACTCGAACAACTTATCCTACATACTAATTACTAATTAAGATGGATAGGTTAAAAATAGGGCAATTAAACCTTCACAACGATAAGGTGGCGACATCAGAGTTAGATAAATTAATTATTGACTACAACTTAGACCTTGTACTCATTCAAGAACAATATCAAAACTCACGTTTACGTCACAGGGTAGTTCAACTGGATTGCAGGGCACGAGCCGGAATTTATATTGCGCGGTCTTCTAACTTTACGGTAACGTCTTTACGTGACCTCATGACGCCACACTGTGCGGTTGCCGAAGTATCATCAGCTTCTTTTAAAGTATTCGTTGTAAGCTGTTACTTTCAATATTCAGATCCTGTTACTCCTCATATACATAATCTCCGTCATGTCTTGCGGTCACTCGCGGGCTGCAAAGTTATCGTTGGCGCGGATGTCAACGCGTCATCGTCTCTGTGGTATGGCAAGGTTCGGGCCACCGATACCGAACGACGCTGCGCTGTTGAGGATTTCATTGCTGAGATGAACCTATCGATTCATAATACCCCTGATGCACCACCTACTTTCTGCAGCCAAATGGGCGAATCTTGTATTGACGTCACACTTTCAAGTGCCGACGTACGTTTGGATAGGTGGCGTGTCCTACCGGACGCGTCTTGTAGTGATCATCGCCTGATCGTGTACGAATTTGTTCCTGGTTATATTCAGGGTCCGTCTCATATTCCCGGTAATTTCAGATATAGATGTAAAGGCGCGAACTGGGAATTTTTCGGCTCGCTTTTTGCGTGTCACGCCAAAGAATTCACTCGGGACGGGCTGTCAGCCGAAGAAAGTGCTGACATTATGTCAGAAACCTTTACCTACTGTGCTGACATTGCCATTGGTCGCGGATCTATGACCAATATTCGTAGATGTGACTGGTGGAGTGATTACTTAGTTGAACAGCGTAAAAGATATCGCAGAGCGCGTAAACAGTTAAATAAACTCAAGAGCCGAAAGATTACTGGAGATCTTCTTACGTTCGCTTTGAATGCTTTTAGAGTTGCCAAGTCACGCTACAAAGCATCGGTGGAAAAATCTAAGGGTAATTTGTTGCGAAAAATTGTTGATAAGCTTGACAGGGAGGGTCCGTGGTCTCCCTTATATCACGAATTTAAAGCTAACAGATCGGTCGACCTTGCATACGTTCAAAACATTAAAGTCAATGATAGGCATACCACGGGCATAGAGGAAACAACAGAAGTGCTAATAAATACACTTATCCCTGATGATTCACCGGCTAACGATAGCGACTACCACCAACAGATTAGAGCGTGGGCTCCTGTGCCACCTGAATCACCAATGTCAGACGTACCATCTAATGACGAATTTATAAATATTGTTAGAAAACTACCGGTCAACAAATCATCAGGTGAAGATAAAATATCTAATAGGATGATTAAAGAAGCGTGTAAAACAGCGGGTGATGCCATCTTAACTGTATATAACCGATGCATTGCTGAAGGCGTTTTTCCTCGTAAATGGCGACGCGGTTTCTTACGAATAATACCAAAGTGTGGTGACAAACCACCGGATGATCCGAAGTCATATCGTCCTATCACTCTTCTACCATCTTTGGGTAAACTTCTTGAGCGCCTCATCGTTCCACGTTTACTACCGAACGGTCCAAAATTCCATAATAATCAATATGGCTTCACCATAGGTAAATCTACAGTCGACGCGGCGCTTTCTGTCAGAAGAACCGTTAACCAATCTGAAAACAAGTACGTAATTGGGATCTTCCTGGATATTTCTGGGGCTTTTGATAACGCCTGGTGGCCTATGCTGTTGTTAAAATTAAAAACCCGCGGTTGCTATAGAAACATATATAATCTCGTTTACTCTTACTTTATAAACGGTTCCGCGGTACTTAAGCTCGGTCATTTTTCTAGTACTAAAACACTAACCATGGGATGTCCTCAGGGTTCAGTTGTCGGTCCTTATTTATGGAATTTGGGTTTTGATGACTTCCTCGCGATCCCGCTTCCTTGCGGCTGTTCACTTACTGGTTACGCGGACGATGGCCTACTGCTCATTCAGTCAAGTACCCGAGCTGGACTTGAGAACTTGGCCAATACTTGCCTAAATTTAATATCTCAGTGGGGTGATCGTAACCGCCTAGCATTTGCGCCACATAAAACCTATCAACTTCTACTAAAAGGTAATCTTAAATCATTGCCTACTATTAAATTTAACAACGTTCCCATTAAAAAACAGCAATCCGTATGCTACCTTGGTATGATCTTAGAAAGGAATTTTTCATTTATCGAACATATAAAAATAGTTGGTGAAAAAGCTAAAAAGAACTTTTATGCCCTGACTAGAATATCCAAAGCAACTTGGGGTCTATCATTCCTAACTTTAAAAACTATATATGGAGCTACCTACTTAGGATGTATGTGCTACGGTGCACCTGTTTGGGCCGATAGGGCCAGCATAGGAGCGGCACGACGTAAACTGCTTCAAAGCCAACGTTTGGCATTGATATTTTTATGCAAGGCGTATAGAACGGTCAGTACTGAAGCCTTACCGGTACTGGCAGGTGTACTTCCAGTCGACCTTGAGGTACAGCGACGTGCTTCAATGTACTACTCCGCGAGGGGGGAGGCCATGGACACTAATTTTGTTACACAACGCGACTTTAATAAAATCTCTAGATTATTTAAACCTCAGACTGAAGTCTGGGAGGACCTCTTATCCGAATGGCAAAGTAGGTGGGATAATTCCATCAAGGGCCGGCACCTCCATCTGTTCTTTCCATCCGTTGGTGATCGGCTGGCTAAGACATGGCTGGTGGTTGACCACTGCGTTGCCCAATTTCTCACAGGTCATGGCAACTTTAAAAGTAAACTGTATTCTTTTAAACTTGTTCCTTCCCCTTTGTGTCAGTGTTCTACATCGAACTGTGAATTTGAACAGTCCGCACATCACATCTTGTGGGAGTGTGTTCTTTGGCAGAATGAACGCAATATTATGTTGGATAGTGTACAAGTTACATCCGGAGTCGTTTATTATACGGACCTTGTAGAAACTAGAACCAATTTCCGTGCGTTCAGGCGCTTTTGCCATACCTATTATTGGAATCAATTGTAACAGCTAATACCTACTTAGGACCCATTAACTTAATCAAATTTTATTCCGTGGTGTTTGGCAATCTGGGCTTCTCCCAGTTGCAATAATGTCCCTTTGTGCCGTTTGGCCTAGTTCTGTTCTGTCTCCTGCTTGTTATGGAGGGAAGTGGAAAAAATATCTTTTTTCTTACTCCTCCGCTATTCTTTTCTGATTAATTTCGTTGCGGGACCCAAGACAGTTGAATCGTTTCTCCGGGACTCGTCGAGCTTCATTGCTCGGCGTTTTTCTGGCGGTCGCCACTGTTGATTCTGGCTTTCAGGAGTTGCAGTGGTTGGGAAAAGTGTGGCGGGTTTGTCCCAAAAACAAGTACTTATGTAATATCTAATAAGAATCTGTTTATATTTTATTTGACTCTTGACTTGTCAGTTTAGTAGGCATTAATTTTATTTTGCCATATAAAAACTAAAATGTTCTCGTGGTCCACGCTAGTAGCACGCTAGGGTAGTTGACTAAAAAAAAACTAATTAGTCCGTCAATCAGATTTCCAAAAAATAGTAGACACGTATTTTTTCTTTTTTCATATAAACAAAAAATGAAGACGACACAGTGCGTTGAAAACTCGTGTGACGTCACTGCACGCTACACTTTTTAACGAGGAGTGACGTCACCAGCCACCACTCCTGATCTTTGATGCTTTTTATATTTGTCAATTTTTATTGATTTGTTAAAACAAAATATATAACAAATTAATTACTTTTTAGTTTAAAATCTTATTAGGTTATAAAAGTATAGCAATTATGAACGGTCTAAAGCAGGGGTCACCAATTAGTTATGCTCGGGGTCCGTTTTAAGAAATGAAATGACCATCGCGGTCCGCACATTTTATAGAAAAAAAAATTATTAAAGAAATGTAGTTACGGAAATAACAAAGATAATTTTTTACTTTTCAATGGGAAAAAAGATTTTTTCTGTTGTGGACTATCTGTCTGAAGTTTGGAGTATAATTTGTGCACGCTATTGTCATTAAATCCTGGAGATGTTCATTAGTTAGTTGAGATCGAAATTTATTCTTAATGAAATTCATCTTTGAAAATGCTGCTTCACAAATATATGTTGACCCAAACAAAGTAAGAAGTTTCATAGCTATTTTTTTTAGTTCTGGATATTTATTACCACACACAAATTTTATCCAGAACTCTTCACAGGAAACTTCTGCATGTTTGTGTTTTAAAACTGTGTTTTCTTGGAAATCGATCATTTCTATCGTTAACAATCCGCGAACTTGCATGTTTGTCGAAATTTGTCGAATTGACGTTAACAAAGATAGTGCGGGAGATACATTTTTATTAAATTTTGTGCTCTGTAGTGCAAGTTGCTGTGTTCTTGCGGTCCGCACAAAATGGGTTGGCGGTCCGGATGCGGACCGCGGTCCGCCATTTGGTGACCCCTGGTCTAAAGTGAAAAAAACTGCATATTATTTTTTTAAATCGAGAAAAAGCCGACGCATAATTCCACCACTGGGGGGTTCAGAATCATGTACTGGATCCATGGTACTCGTTTGTACGTCGATGTCAGATACATCCTTTATATATAGCGTTATTTTTTGTTTATATGCGAAACCAACACCGTAGTTTTGTGAATAATAATATTAACTGCGGTCCAAACGATCCCAACTAGTCGCAATCATTTGATAAAAATGTGTTCGCCCATTATTATGGTGCTGAATATAGTTTGTTCAGAATAAGCAACTGAATCGATTCCAATAATTTTTACACTATGTTATATTTTTTCCCAAATACATTTGAAAATTGTTGCAGTGTGGTTACCGACCGCGACACCTAGCTTACGGCAGATCATCGCCCGTGCAATAGCTGACGCCAGAGATCATTCCACCGCTCGCCCGCTCGAGCAGAGCGTGGGCCATATTTTTGTTGGGATAGCCAAGTAGGATAATAAGCTCATAACTTTGTGGTTTTTCATGATATCTTTTTGAAATTTTGTAAATAGATTCTTTACTTAACAATACTGACACGTGTTTCGGGTTTCACATAAACAAAAAACCAATGTTGTATATATTGATAATGCGGTCTAGTATTAAAGCGTGCCAGTACTACAGCTTCCCGTCCTACTTATCTCTAATATGAATCTATTTAGGGACACCTTGAATCTTACACCTACATTTCGACAGCTGTGTTATTCACAGCCCCACCCCCCGGGGAAACTGCCGGGATGTTTTTCTTTATAACACTATTTCCTATCCCTATTCAAAAACTTAACACAAAAATCATCTTTGCGTTTAATCCCAATCTCGTGTTCAGATCCCATCTCGTATATGTATAAGCCACTATATCCGCAATATTTGCTTTTGAAAGATACAGGGATCGTAGTCTGTTTCACAATATTTGTGAAGATTGAGTTCCAATATAGAATATTATTTGCAGTTAAATATTACTCTATTTCAAATGTATTTGTATCAATAGTTTGTGTGCTCAGATGTAATATTAAGTGTTAATGAATTTATTGCTGTCATCCACAGACATTTAATATACCCGTGGTATCGTGCACTTGGATTGTGTAAATAATGCAAGGAATTGTAGATTAATCAAATGGTGATTAAAAGTTACAAAATTACATTAAAAGCAAGAGATTTAAAATAATTAAAGTCGTAATTAAATAATTGAAATCGTGGTGACCTTGTGGTTAAAATACGAGCCTCTCAAGTATGAGTTTGCGGGTTCGATTCCAGGTCAAGCAAGTACCAATGTAACTTTTGTAAGTTATATGTACTTTCTAAGTATATTTTGGACAACAATGACTGATTATAAGGTGAAGGAAAACATTTTTAGGAAACCTGGACTTTAAGTCTGAAATCGCCAACCCGCATTGAGCAAGCGTGATGATTACGCTCAATCCTTCTTTGCATGAGAGGAGGCTTGTCCCAGCAGTGGGACGATAAAAAGGTTGATGATGATTTAAAATAATTAATTTAGCTGTTTAATAGTAATTTTAGAGGGGCTCAATGGCGGCGGGCTCCACAGGTCAATCAATCAGGCTAAGTTACACTTGCAGCATTTGGTCTGTTGATGGGTGACCGTCTTCACATTTTGAGACCTCTTCGTGCCTCGATAAAACTTTAATCAGTTGATCGCGGCCGTCATTCCTAGATCTTTGACGGTCGTTACGCGTTGTCAGAAGTCCGCAAGTCTGACCACCAGTCTTATCAAGGGACATCGTATCACCCAGTAACTGGGTTGTGAAGATCAGATAGGCTGTCGCTCCATGTATAATAGTGGTATTCAGCTGAAAACGGTCAGGCTAGAAGTCAACCGCAAACAGAGTTGGGAAAAGCAGGGCAGATGATGAATGTGTCACGGATTCGACTCCCACACGGAACAAATATACAGGGTGTATCTGACATCGTATCGCAAACTTCGCGAAAAGGCTACACCGCATGCCACTAACAAAATTATGATAGTCATTTATGTCGTTAATGAGCAGTTACAGAAATAACAGTGTTTAAAAAAGTGTCGGCTCGGCCTTTGAACGTTGCAAGCGTGCCGCCGTGCGCGTTTGTAGGTATGACGTTGATCCCTGACTCTATTAAATCTGCTGATAGGATAGTTTTTCTAGTATTGTTCATAAAGCGCTTTTTTGTATAATTAACGAATTAATTAATTTTTACTTTAAAAGCTTATTGGGTTATAAAAGAATAGCAATTATGAACGGTCTAAAGTGAAAAAAACTGCATATTATTTTTCTAAACATTATCATCATCATTTATTTATTTATATATACTTTATTATCCATAGGTGGTAGGCCATAACATCAGCTGCCGGCAGAAGTTACCACTCACCAGACAAAGTCTTGTCGCCAAGCGATTCGTCGTGTTCCGGCATGATGTCTGGTGAAGCCGTACGGAGGACGGGTCTGAGCAGTTGTGTTGCGATGTGTGCCGGGTACGATGCGCCACATGTTGTTGTGTCGGTTCAGATCAATCTCCCTGTGGCGCAGCGTCGTTGGTCGTGTTGTTGATAAACTCAACATTGCATCACCTCTCTCAACTGAAGTCTTCCTTCCTATTCACTAAGTTTTTTAGCGCGTTTTACTCTCAACGATTGTATCATTGCTTACCATCAGGCGGGATTGCGGTCAAGCACTGGTTTATAATTATTAAAAAAAAAAAAAACTGACACTGGAAACAAAATAGTTTTAACACGTCATAGTAACCCCCCAGGTGATCAAAGCTAGAACACAAACACAAATATTAGCTTCTACATCTCGATATAGTTGATTCCGACAGCATATTGAGAGTATTCCAATTTGAGATATTTACTCTTGCAGCAATATTTCATATTTGTCGAATGTTACACCTGTATGAAAGATGTTTGAAGTTTACGTTATTATTTGGTGAACACTTCGTGTCCTTTTTTTATGTACCTATATTGGCCAAAGAATCGGCATCGCCATACAACGTGGCAATGCTGCCAGCCTTTTGGGCACGTTTCCTGTCGACAGCGATGCGGATGATTTTTTTGATGAACTCTTATTTCCATTCCTACTTTATAGAGTTGTACATCATCATCATCATCAACCTTTTTATCGTCCCACTGCTCGCCACAGGTCTCCTCTCATGCAGAGAAGGCTTGAGCGTAATCACCACGCTTGCTCAATGCAGGTTAACTTGTACAGATGACAGCACATCAAGCTACTACAATCTTTCAGATTTCTTTATTCGATTTTCAACTTTATTTTTAAAGCGTTAAAGCTCAGTTTTGATTGGGAATATTTGACAGTTTAGGGTAGCTTGATCTGCTGTCGTCGTGTACATAATATTTTATTCGCGTTATTGATTTTATTGTCAGTTTGACAATAAAATATGTACCTTTACGTGAACTTAAGAAAAATAAAACTTATATTAGACGTACCTAGGTACATACCAACTGCAGTATATCTTACTTTCGGAAACATCTGGTAAGAATAGTCAAAACACAATTATTGCGTTTTATTTTTTAATAGAAAGTATTGTCTAATATAGGGTCTTATGTCCGGTCTTAGGACCTTACAATTATTTAAACTAAAATATGTCGCATAGTGGGAATACTGTAGTCACTTTATTACCCACTTTAATATTAATTTTAGTTGTAGTTGAACAAACAAAAAAATTGGGCTCGTCCGGGATTTGAACCCGGGACCTCTCGCACCCTAAGCGAAAATCATACCCCTAGACCAACGAGCCGACTGATTACTATTTTAAATATGAAAGCCACAAGACAATTCACTATCAAGATTGATTCAATTAGAGCAGTTGTGACGTCATTGTCTTGTAGAAAGTCACGTATTGTTTATGTGTGAGTGTTTCGTAAAGATATTGCTTACCGGCCTTGCATAGTAAGCAGATTTACAAACCACTGGATAAATTTGAAGATGTGAAACAATCAGTATTTATAGGCCTACAGCGGGCTTGTATCTTAATTAGGTATATATTTACTTTGTATCATTAATTTGAGCTAATATACTACTGTTCGCTCTCTACAAACAATACTATGTTATGTGTTCAACTGGTACTAATGGGACACAATTAGGTACCTTTTCTATTGTTGCCAAACTTAATAAGCTTGCCTAAGAGACAAAGGGTTAGAAATAAACAAGTTAACGAACATAGTACCCACAGAATGTTCCTCAGATTACAACTTAGATATTTACAAATTTGGTGGCAAACGTAATTGTAGTCGGAGCAAAATTAATTATAATATGAACAAAAGAAACTGCACATAACAAAACAAGAATTTTGTGCGTATGCTATTACAGAGTTATTGCGTAACACTATCAGCAACGGTTTCATTCTGACATTTCAACAACATTCATTACGTTACATACTTTGTTGTGCAGACACATTTTTCGAACGTATGGAGCAATGGATTCAATTGACAGTAACAGTGTATTATGCAATATTAGAATGCGGGTCTTATAATCGTCATAATAATTTGCTAAAGCATGCAGAATCAACCAGTTGCCTTCCGAATAAAGAATAAAAGTAATTTAGCTAAAACTTACTTTTAATTTTTAAATGTTAAGAACTTTTTAAATTAAGTACTTATTTACAATGTAGGTAATCTGAATATAACATGGTAAAAATCTATAATTTTTTGAAGTGAACGTAATAACTGTGGAGAATGTTGTCGGCTTCTTTCAATAGGAAATTGGAAACGTACAGCTAACTTCTAGCGTGTCTCATGCGCCTATGTAGTTTTATGTAAAATTAAATATTGAGTCAATGCAGAAGTACAGCAATTGATTAATATTACTAATAGCTTCTACCCGCAGTTTTTTATGGACGAGGATTTCGGAAGTTTTCCTATGAGGACTCATTAAGCGTACCTACTTTTTGTCATTTCCCAGGATACCATATCTCACTCCTGGCAAAATTTACCGAATTGTGTTCATTGGTTTAAGTAAGTTTGGAGTGAAAAATACCAAAACAGACAGACTTATTTTCGAATTTATAATATTGTTATGAATTAACGTAAGTCAGTCAGGAGAGCTAATGTGATTGAGCTCTAATAAATAGAATAGAATATAATATCTGCCATAATTATAAGCCATTTTATTTTATTTTCTATGATTGGTGGGAGGGGGTATTTTCTGTTTTCCGGATTTATTTATTTAATTTTAATGTTTTTAGGTATTTATTTAGGTATTAATATTAATCGAACGTATTTGTTTATAAAATTATTGTAAATTGAATACTTATTTTTTATTTGATTAATTACAATATATTTAACATATGTATATACATTACACACACACACACACACACCCTCACACACACACACACACACACACACACACACACACACACACACACACACACACATTTATGCATGTCATAACATTTTTATGTGATTCTGTTTAAGTTTTTCTATCATTTGGATTACTGTTATTATGATGTATCATTTATATTATTGCAGACTGTGTTTTTGTAATTCTAGCGTATGGCACTCGCGGGTTGCAGCTGAAAATCAGCGTCAGATGGTATACTTCGTGTTGTCATCTAACATTATGCTGAGCTGAGGCCCTTTTGGCATTACAAGCCAAGTTTTATAGTTTAAAATTTATGTATCTTGCTGTAATGTTAATAAATGCATTTTTCTTTCTTTATGTACACCATACAGATTACAGAACATAAATATAAAGATTTTACAAAGGGTGACACAATGGGCGGTCTTATCGATAAGAGCAATCTTTTACAGACAACTTTTGGATGGAATACTAAAGGAGAGGAGAGAGAAATAATGTAGGTAGTCTACAGTGTAGGTACTATTTACATAGGTACATAAAGTGTATCATACTAGTTTAAATAAATATATACATCTAATTAATAAACATCATATAAGAGCAAATGAAATATAATGATAGATTTAAAGAGAGAGGAAGTGTATTTTATCATAGTTTTATAAGTGCACAGAGTTTTAGCACACCTTACGGACACGGGCACATCATTCAATAGCCGAACTGCTTGTACAATAAAGGATTCTTCACAAAAACTAGTGGAATACATCGTAACCTCCATCCGTCATCTCCGTTGACCTTAGATATCTATTATGTGTATCATGAAGGAATTTGAAACGTTCTTTAAAATAAGAGGGGGTTTTAGGACTAAACAATATGCTGTAGGGCTGAAACAAGATGTGTATGAGAATTCCGGCTATTTTCAAAGACTTGTTGAACTTAGGAGCAATGTGGTTTGAAATTTTACAGAAGGCCAATGGCGCCGACAAGTTCTGGAGTGGCAACCGCGTTCGGAAAAACTAAGAGCCCATCCAGATGAGACATTTCGCGCGCGCTTCTCGAGTGTTAGCACCTAAATGGGACATATGTACAATGTACATAGCTCTAGTATCTTCGGTACGAGTGAGTGTCAATACGTGAGTGGAGTCGTTAAATTGCCTTATCTGGACAGATCGTAGCGTTGGCAAGCCTCCGACATGCTGTAGAGAGCCGTTGGATGCGAGAAGCAAGGAACTGGTCAAAGTGGCGGTTTTTGGTGGAAGACCATGCTCGATAGTGGACAGCTTTCGGCTGAAATGATGATGGTGACGAAGGGCGGTGGTAATTGTGATAACAGAAAAATAAAGTAATTAAATTGTAAAAGTGGATTACGTTTGAGAAACTTCTCGCCGTATTTGTAAGATACCTAAATGTAAAAAAAATTAAACTTAAAAATTAAATTGAAAAAAAAAAATTGGGCTCGTCCGGGATTTGAACCCGGGACCTCTCGCACCCTAAGCGAAAATCATACCCCTAGACCAACGAGCCGGCTGATTACATTGTCGAAACACAAGACCACAACCGGCACCGGTGTACCAGACGCCTTTCACTAAAAGAATTACATAATGATGTATAATTATAATATGTAGATAAAGACTCGTACATAGCATCACGCAATACGTAGTCTGTGGAGGTAGACAGACAACATCTCCTGAGAAGCCTGCTGAATTGTTGTAAAGGATCCTGAAGGTAGTGGATATTCAGGCAGCTGTTGAGCTTTTGCCTAGCAGAAGGTAGTTAATGCAAGGTTAGGCTACAATTTGAAGTAGCGGCCACGTACGGGAAGATGCAGCGTAGGGAGGCCCCTAACAAGGTGGAACGATGACTTGGTGAAAGTCACGGGAAGTTGATGGCTGCGGGCAGCACAAGGCCGTCATCGTGGAAAGCCTTGGGGAACCCTTTGTCCAGTAATGGACCTCTGTAGGCTCAAGAAGAAGAAGGGTACAATTTTAAAGTTTTAAAATTACGTCCATATAGGCTGCTGGACATAGATTTCCACCATGCATCACCACTGTGAACAGCCCTACATTTCTCACATCCAGCAGAATCTGCTGAATGAGGTCTCTTATACTGTATACGCACTGCAGTCAGTGCAGTCTACGCTCTAAGAGGCTTTCTAACGCTACCACTCCTTCGTACGCGGAGGTTGGCAACAAAAAAATTAAATAAGATTTTTATTCATCATCAGCCCGTAGTAGTCCAGTGCTGGACATAAGCCTCTCCTATTTCACTCTATTCAACTCGATTTTCGGTAACTCTGATCCAGTTACTACCAGTAATCCTGCGATGCTCGTCGCTCCACCTCGCCTGAGGGCGTCCCTCTTTATTTTTACCGCGGCCTCTACTCAAGAACACGCTTTACTCCAACGGTTATCGTTGCTACAGTTAATATGCCTTTTTCATCCAATTTACCCTAATCATTATCATTGATTTTATAACAAAAGTAGCGGCCGCCAGCGACTTAGTTCGCGTGGAGTTAGTTATACTCCGCTCCTATTAGTCGCAGCGTGATGTTATATAGCCTAAAGCCTTCCTGGATTAATGGGCTATCCAACGCTAAAAATTTTTTTTTAAATCAGACCCGTAGTTCCTGAGATTAGCGCGTTCAAACAAACAAACCTACACTTCAGCTTTATATATTAGTATAGATAAGTCCAGTTGGAATATATAAAGGTGTATCGCCGGAAGGAGACACTAAAAAGGATCTGTTTCCATAGGATGAGGTGTACAAACGACGATCAAGTGCGTGTACTGGGAAATACTCGATACAATCAAATACGGAGACCCAAAAAATATTAAAACATTAGGGAATGGTTTCAATCTCATAATGGGATTTATAGATCGATGTCCGTCAGTGTGACTGTGTTATCACAACGGGTCCTTTTAGAATACCAGCGCTATGATAGAAACCTGGCCTCAAACAGGATTCTTTTCGAGGCCATAGAAAAGGTTTTTTTTATTATTATAAACTATTGCTTGACTGCAATCCCACCTGATGGTAAGCAGTGATGCAATCGTTGATGGTAGAGTGGGCTAGTTTACTAAGAGCCTATTCACTCTAGCCTTGAATACACTTAAATTGTAGTCAGACGGAAACACCGCCGCTGGAAAATTGTTCCAGTCCCTTAATAAATAAAAATATACCTATTATAAAAATAATTGATTGTTATGTACAAAGCAAACGCATATTGTTATTGTAAACATTTTCATTTGTAATGTCTAGACTTGAAAAAAGACGATGATCCCTGAGTTTGTTTCGGCTTTTCTTCTCAGAGGTAGTTAGGAAATGCCGGCTCCAACTGGTTTAAAAAAATATATAACGTGTAAAAGTGATCAGTGATCCTACTTGCATAATAAACGATTTCATTTCATTTAATGTACTCGGTTTAAAACTGGAGGCAAAACTGTTCCAGTCCCTCGACGTACGCGGTATAGAAAACGAGGCGAAATCCTTCCTCCGCATCGTAGTGGTGTCAACAACGTAAGGGCGGATATTCACCTTACGACGAGTGATGGATACGATGGGATGACGGAACTTGTTATGGTGGAATTAAGTCAGTCGCACACTCTCCAAAATGCATCCTATAGAACACCGACAGGCTGGCTACTCTTCGCCTGTGCTCCAGGCTTTGGACAGCGTTTTAACCTAAATCTGGGACGCCAATTAGCGTCTTCGTACGCCTGTCCACCGAATCCAAATTTATCAGAAGGCATTTTGCAGCACCAGCCCAAAATGTGGTTGCAGTACTCCACACACGAACGGACCTTTTAAAGGCTTATTTTTACATTTTGTACCATCTACGTGTCCCAAATATAATATTCTTTTCTTTAATACATTTTCGTATGAAGTTTTAGTACCATTTATCTACGGGTACGGACATAAAAATGTTATTAAATACTACCTACATAACCGATACTGAAACATGGTTCGGATAAGTAGGCACGTTTTTATATGATGTAGCATTAAACCTCCAATCTTTAAAGACCAGCCAGCCATGAAATAAGGGAACTAAAGCCTAGAACATTACATTATACCTTAGAGGAAAATCCTATTCTCCCCTTGTTAATGGTCCATGAATTAATTTCTTTTCAAAAAGTTTTGGGCTCGTCCGGGATTTGAACCCGGGACCTCTCGCACCCTAAGCGAAAATCATACCCCTAGACCAACGAGCCGACTGATTACTGAGTTGAATATGAAAGCCACAAGACAATTCACTATCAAGATTGTGATTCAATTAGAGCAGTTGTGACGTCATTGTCTTGTAAAAAGTCACGTATTGTTCATGAGTGTTTCGTAAAGATATTGCTTACCGGCCTTGCATAGTAAGCAGATTTACAAACCACTGGATAAAGTTGAAGATGTGAAACAATCAGTATTGATAGGCCTACAGCGGACTTATATTTAATTAGGTGTATATTTACTTTGTAATATTAACTTGAGCTAATATACTACTGTTCGCTCTCTACAAACAATAGTATGTTGTGTCCTCGGTGGTAGGCCACATCGGCCGCCGGCAGAAGTTACCACCCACCAGACAAAGCCTTCCGCCAAGCGATTTGTCGTGTTCCGACATGATGTCTGGTGAAGCCGTACGGAGGACGGGTCTGAGCGGTTGTGTTGCGATGTATGCCGGGTACGATGCGCCAAATGTTGTTGTGTTGGGAGTTTGGTCGTGGAGGGTCTTCAGATCAATCTCCCTTTGGCGCAGCATCGTTGGTCGTGTTGTTGGGTTTAACATTGCATCACCTGGCTCAACTGACGTCTTCCTTCCTATTTGCTCAGTTTTGCTGAGTGAATAGGCTCTTAATAAGCTAGCATCAACGATCGCATCGCTGCTTACCATCAGGCGGGATTGCGGTCAAGCGCTAGTTTATAATTATTAAAAAAAAAAAATCTGTTCAACTGGCTCAACTCTTTCATATCCAAAATGGATATCAAAATGTGTTTTTTTAATACTTCGTTGAGCATAGTATACATAACAGTATAACATGTTTATACTTTCTATATTAAAACACATTTCGTGACGTCATCGCGGTTGTGGAATGCGTAAACGCATGTATGTAGGTCACCTTTCGCCGCGCGACATCAATACTGATCACCAATTTCAACTCATCGGTTAGTTGGCTCGTTGGTCTAGGGGTATGATTTTCGCTTAGGGTGCGAGAGGTCCCGGGTTCAAATCCCGGACGAGCCCAAGTTTTTTGTTATATAAACGATTAATAAAAGTATTTGGTGAACATGTTGGTACAAAAAAACAACATGAGATACAGTTTACGTGATAGAATATATTTTTTTGTTATTTTTCGTATGTTTCAAAGTTGTTTGTATTAACGTTTATCAGAAATTATTAAGTACAGTTAAAATGATTACCTACTGAATTTATAAATATCTATAGCTATACAGTATCTAAATCATAATTCTCTCAATAAAGATTAGTTGTATTGATAAAAGTTGCAATAAATTGAACTGATAAATATTTCAGATAAAAACAATTTATAGCCTGATCATTTATTTCAGTTAATACTATGTTCAATTTTAATATAAATGGTTTTGCAATCTACCAAAAGTTAAAATATTTTTCTCAAGACTTTACTTTCCAGATACATAGTTAAAACTTATTGAATATCGTAATTATAGCAACAATTAAAAAGCCATTGTGTCTGGCGTGGATCTATCATCATCATCAACCTTTTTATCGTCCCACTGCTGGGCACAGGGCTCCTCTCATACGGAGAAGAATTGAACGCAATCACCACGCTTGCTCAATGTGGGTTGGTAATTTCAGACTTAAAGTCCAGGTTTCGTCAAAATGTTTTCCTTCACCTTGTAATCAGTCATTGGTGTCCAAGATATACTTAGAAAGTACATATAATTTAGAAAAGTTACATTGGATGGAGGTAGCGTGGATCCATGTACCAGGTTAATTCTAAATTGTTACCTAAGAGTCATATGGGTTAATTAATAGAACTATTTGATATTGGTAAATTGCGAGTGTAACAGACCCGATTACTGAATACATCTTTCTTTTAATGTAGGTAATTTACAATGTAGGCTTAGGTGCTAAATTTTGACAATAGGATAATTCATAGCCTCTGTCACCTGTCGGGCACAGCAAAAGAAGGGTACGAGGGGAAGAGGACTATCGCTTTCATATATTATAATCTAATTTATTCTAAATACAACTTAATGTACATAGTACTGAATCCTTTGGTAATAAAATGAATCACTCAACTTAATTTTCTTCACATTTTATGACCAACTAGCTGTTGCCCACGACTTGCTATCGATTCAGGATGATAAGTAGTCTAGATATGTTCTATATTGTTTATATGGTCTCTATCTATCGCTCATGATGCACGAGGTAATCTATATAATTTTACAGCTGAAGGAATTCTAAGGCTGAAGTGTCAATCATTGGATTTAGACACTTCAGCAACTTTCATTTCGGTATTTATTTATTGATGTGTCACAATTAGCATGCGGTAGCTTAACCGTAAAAATGTAACGGACAGACAAAAGTATTTTCACATTTACCTACTGACATTATAATAATGGCGGAATGATTTGAGGAAACGGATTTTGAGACAAATTAGGAACAGTCATTGTTCAGTAGTGGCCTGCAATAGGCTTATTTGATTGATAGCATTGGTGGCCTAATGGTATAGGCCACGACTTACAAAATGTAGGTTATAGGTTCGAACCCCACCAGGTGCTTCACCTTGTGTAAATTATACTCATAACCACTGCTCTCGAAAACGGTGGAGGAAAACAGCGTGAGGAAACTGGCATGTCCTAGAAGCAAAACTTCGAAGACATGCGACATCTATCAACTCGCACAGGGCCCGCGTGGTAGATTACGGCCCACTCCCTCTCATCGAGAGCAGGCCTGTGTCCCAACAGTGGGAACATTATAGGCTCATTATGCGATTGTTAGAAGATTCAAAACACCATATTTATTAATCGAACAAACCCAATTAGTATCAAATCTAGTTTGTTTACTCTGATAACCTCAATTGATTCATCCGTATTCTACTTGAGCCTATTTACATATCATTCCAGCGCTGTTAGCTTTATTGAGTGGCTAAATACAGCTGCTGGATATAGCTAGAGTATGTATGTATTTGGTAAACACTAATGTTTAGTTTATGTCTCTATTATATATAATCTAAGTTTTCAAGCTGAAATTATCTTCAAATTGAGATATTAATTAGGAAATGATAAATTATTTATATTTTATAAGTAGGTTTGCTCTAACTCTTTTACAAGTTAATTTTTTTTTTCAACTAGATGAATTCGGCGTTTTCTTTCCGACTACTCTGAGAAGAAATGCCGAAACCTTATATAGTAATTTCCAGACATACTTAATCTTAGTCAGATCATAAATTATGAAGTCCACGTAGAATCGATTGATAGTCTCCTCTGGTTGAAAAAGTTGTTGTAAAATTAGTTAAACATAATTTGCTTGAGTAAGATAGGATTATTAATATTTTAAGGAATGATGTTGGGGTAGACGTGTTTTTAAGTGGAGACTGTGAATTCGTAATCGTAAGATGGGACGCCCTTAGGCTAGAATTACGCAGGGTGACTGGTAGTAGCTGAATGAGAGTTGCCGGAAATCGAGTTAAAGTGTTTAAGAGAAGAGGGCTACGTTCAACAGTAGACTGCTGGTGGCCCATCATGATCATCGCAGCGTTAATCCGAGTAGCATCCGAAGTTTTTCAGGTTTTGAGGTCGGGGGTCCGCTTCACCAGTCTAACTGCTGATTTTGGCTAAACTTTGATATTTTCCGTGAAGCGACTGCCGTATAACCTCCACAACCCGAAGGTAATATTAAAGCGTTGCAGTTAGACCAATTGTTGGACTTTTGAGGGCTCCAACAACACTGCGCGGGGTTCGAACCCGCGTCTCCTTGCGCAGCGGCCGCGTTCGCTACCGCTACGCCACGGAGGCTGTCAAACTGCTGTAGGCTCATGATAATGATAAACTGCGAACTGCTGAATATCTGCCAATCTAATCATAGTAGTTAGGTACCAATAAAACAGAATTGGGTTTTCAACAGTACTGTTACTGGAATGTTTATAGTGCGATAACAATTAACAATACTCAATTGTTAATCTAACTGTACAACACACATGCGCAACACACTAATACATAAATTTTAATAATTTTTAAGCAATTCAATTCAATTCAATGTATTTATTTGCTTAGGATATTCCTAATCCATTGCTCCTGTGTCGTTGGTGAGTTTACAAACATATATATTCAAATATACAAACAGCCAACAATAATGCTGCTAATATATAAATGTTACACAGTTATTATGCTATAATCACCGCACTATGTCAAGACGAGGTGAAAAGCTTCGTTCGAATCGTTGTGATGTCAACAACGTAAGGATACTCGCCGTACGACGGGTCGTCCGATGATGGAACAGAGATGGAAGAATTAAGTCATGCCATGCGCACACTCTCCAAAATGCATCCTTTATAACACCGAAAGGCTGGCTACCTTACGGCTGTATTCCAGGCTTTGGAGACTGTTCTTAACCAAATCAGGGTCGCCAATTAGCCTCCTCGCACGCCTCTCCACTGCGTCCAAAGTAACCAGGTGGCATTTTGCACCAGTCCAAATGTAGCTGCAGTACTTCACAAAGGAACGGACCTGTGCTTTGTATAACATAAGAAGCTGCTCCGGTGTGGATTACGCCGGATGTTTGCAAACGCCTAGAAGCCAATTTGGCTTTGAATTTATATAATTTATATTACATTTTACCGCCTATCTGAATAGAAACTGAACCATCAAAAACTGGATAATATAATACTCCTTGGTCTTCCGAGGCCTTAGTCGTACCAAGAGGTACTTTTTCACAGTGCTAAATTTTAAATGTACTTACTATTATTAAAATAAATACATACAATCGGAAACTTAACTTGTTGCTGATACTGACGCGTTATTTTAAACTAAGTTGCGATGTTTTTTTTTTTTTTAATAGCAGTCACAATACTTTGGTGATTTTAGTTTATACAACTAAGGTTTCAGATAAGAACGGTGAAGGCCACTTGTGGGCGTTAATATCCAAATACGTGTGTTTTTGGCACTTTAAATTGTCTAATATTGGTGAATACAACCGTTATAAATACAAAAGAAAGATATACAGGAATATAAAATAAATAAATAAAAAAGGAGCATTTGTAACTGTCAAAGTTACAGTTAAACGATTTTAAATTGACCAAAAATATATTTGTGAGGCCAAATAGGCTGCTATCTCAGCATAATGTTGCGATATACATACATATAAAACATACAGCAGCGTTAGTATTTGGATAAGGTACGCTGTAATGAAAAAAGTCGTGGAGGCCTAGTGGTTAAAACACCAGCCTCTCAAGTATGAGTGCACGGGTTCGATTCCAGATCAGGCAACTACCAATGTAACTTTTCTAAAGTTATACGTACTTTCTAAGTATATCTTGGACACCAATGACGGAAGGTGAAGGAAAACATATTGAGGAAACCTGGACTTTATAAGTCTGAAATCGCCAACCCGCATTGAGCAAGCGTGGTGATTACGTTCAATCCTTCTCTGTATGAGAGGAGACCTGTGCCCAGCAGTGTGACTATAAAAAAAGGTTGTTGATGTCATCATCAACAACCTTTAGGTGAGTAGGTACATATCATTACAGCGTCATCATCATTGATGACGCTGTAATGATATGTACCTACTCACCTAAAGACTAAAATAATATACATAAATGTGAATATGAAGGAAACGTTCTTCTGAGACACGCCCGCAGTTTAACTTAGGTATATAATCAGCATGTAATGTTCCCACTCCTGGAACAAAGTTCTCCTCTCGTTGAGTGTCCAATGCGGGTTGGTAGAAACCACATGTCTTCGCAGTTTTGGTTCCAGAACATGTTTCCCCACTGTGTTGTTCTTCACCGTTTGGACAGCAATGGTGATGCTGAGGGATTTTGAACCCACGATCTACAACTTGTAATTCGTAGCCAATACCACTGGGCCACCGCTGCTATCAGCTAGCTGGATAATTAGCGAGTAGCTCGAGCTAACTTGTTATTTCTTAATAGCGTCATGGACGACAAGCCTTATGTCCAATTCAAGTGAAAGGTTGCATGGTAATGTAATTATGTTTTTTTTATATGATAGTAAATTTAAAGTTGTTACACAGTCGGCTCGTTGGTCTAGGGGTATGATTTTCGCTTAGGGTGCGAGAGGTCCCGGGTTCAAATCCCGGACGAGCCCAATTTTTTGATGTTATCAGATTTTATTAATTTTTTTTTTTTTTGTGGGTTTTAATTCTGTTTTACTAGTAATAGTTAAGGTTTAACAAGACACCAATGGGTGTATGTCTTGACCGTCTGATGGCAAACGGTAATGCATTCGTTTATGGTAAAGTGCAATAGTTTATTAAGAACCTACTCTGGCCTTAAAGACACTTAAATTTTAGTTAAAAATAAATTATGGTTAATTAACTTCATACAAAATAAACAGTTTCTATATTAAATACAAGGTTAGTTAAAAATAAATTATATTTAAATAACTTTATACAAAATAAACAGTTTCTATATTAAATACAATGTTATTTAAAAAATAAATTATAGTTAAATAACTTTATACAAAATAAACAGTTTCTATATTACTTAAATACAATGTTATTTTAAAAATAAATTATAGTTAAATAATTTTATACAACATAAACAGTTTCTATATCAAATACAATGTTATCGGTTTCTTATTTAACTTCAACTAGGTATATCCTTTGATCCTAGTTATCGCATTTAATGACTACACACGATAATGAAGTTAAGTGTATGTCTTCGTATCTAGCTCATAATGTAAAATACAAATAATGCGATTAAACTAAAAACCCCGCTAAAACTGTTCCAGCTAATCTGCTAAAGGGCTGGGACAGTTTTAACGGTATTTTGATTTTGAGAACGACACCAAGTTTTCTTTTTATTTAACGTTATAAACTGGTGCTTTACCGCGATCCCAATCTTGATGGTAAGCAGTGACGCATTCGTTGATGGTAAAGCGCACTAGTTTATTAAGAGCCTGTTCACTATAGCCTTGAAAACACTTAAATTGTAATCAGACGGGAAGACCTTCGCAGGCAATTGTACCAGCACCCTAATTAAGTAACACACTATTACTATCAGTTGGAACCATATTGCTAATCCATTGCTCCATATGTTCGAAAACGTATTCGCTCAACAATGTAAATAACCCAATGTATATTGTAGAACTGTCAAAATGAAACCCATTGCTACTGAGTGTTTTACGCAATTACTTTTTTTTTGTTGGGATGGGAAATCATCAAATGGTTTCTTCCGCTCTGGGCGGAGCGGAAGGGCGTGTCAGACTTTTACTGACTAAAACCCACCCGTGTTTCTTCACTTGCCTGTGCGACGGCCAGAGCCACGGTTTCTTGTTTAACCAACCCGCAACTCTGGCCCAGGAAGCGTCGGTTTTCGTGGACCCGGTCACTATGTGCTGACATCTCTTTGAGGCGCGCGTGAACACGACGCGCTGTCGACTCTGGCCTGTCGAATCCTTACCGAGCGGCGAGATGCCCACTGCTCACCGCCCGCAGGCCCG
The DNA here is from genome assembly GCA_037179545.1 of Sesamia inferens. Lineage (NCBI taxonomy): Eukaryota > Metazoa > Arthropoda > Insecta > Lepidoptera > Noctuidae > Sesamia > Sesamia inferens. The sequence continues at coordinate 31,142,738 of CM073929.1, forward strand.
CGCCTACGGTGGCTGGGAGTTCGGTGTCTTCTCCCGACTAGGGCGTCTCCTGCGGCGGCTAGTGGCGTGAGGGTGCTGGGATTCCCATTGCCTCACGCGCTCCGTCTCCTCCTTTACCAGCATCACTGCTTCGCAGAAGGAGGTGACGGCCTGCCATGCACTCTCGCTCCAGACCATGGCCTGGACTAGGCGATCGCCACTAAGAGGAAACGGCGGTGCTCTACCCAAGCCGGGCGGACGTGCACCGTGTCCTCAGGGCGATCCACACAATGGTGACACCCTGGCGTTTCCTCCCGCCTTATACGGAACAGGAAACTCCCGAAACGATCGTGTCCGGTGAGGACCTGCGTCAGGCGGAAGGTGAAGCCGCCGTGGCGCCTCTCTAGCCACTCCTCAAAGAGGGGTCTTACCGCCGCTATTGTGGTATGCCCAGTACTGGGTTGCGACAATAGCACTCTCCATGTCGCCATGAGATTCCGCCGGAGTTCTGTTTGCCGTACCGCGATTTCTCGCGGCAGCGGAGTTATGCCCCGGCGTATTGCCTCCTCTCGCCACACCCACATGTGGGCGAGGGCTTTGGCCTCCAGATCTCATGTTGGCAATCCGGCAAGGAGGCTCGCCGCCTCAGCGAAAACCGTGCGGTATCCCCGAACCGAACGGCCATGACCCTCTGAGACGCGGTCAGATATCGGGCTGGTCGCTTCCTTAGCGACCGCGCCTACTCCGGTGCCCCGTAATGGGCCATGGACCGCACGACTCCCACGTAGAGCCTCCGGAAGGAGCCGTTTGGATCCCCTAGATTGGGCTGGAGCCACCTCACAGTAGCGGCGGCTCGTTCCAGTCTGGGAGCCAAACGTCGGAAGTGCTCCTCGAAGTTGGACCGGCTGTCGAGGACGAGTCCCAGATATTTCATCGTCGACCCGACGCCGATGTGAACCCCTCCTACCGTTATGTAGGAACCCGACGGTGGCGCATTTCGAGGACCATGAAAGCACATGGCCCCGGACTTCTGCAGGGCCACCTCGAGTCCCAATTGCCGGATCCTGTTGACGATTGTCGCAACCCTGAAGGTCGCTGTGTCAGCCGCCGCCTGGTGTGACCTCCTTTGTGCCAGAACTAGCGTGTCGTCAGCGTAACAAACTACGCTGACGCCGATAAGGAGGTCGGCGCGCAGCACCCAGTCGTACCCGATGTTCCACAGATGCGGTCCCAGGATCGGTCCCTGTGGAACACCGCACGACATCTCTCGCCGGTTCCACACTCCTTGGTAACCGGGGTATACACAATTACCCTGTTACCCTTCTATGTACAGTAAGGGTCCAAAAGTGGAGTACCACTTTTGACACTTATTGTTAGAGCAATAAAGTTCAAAAGTGGTAAAGCACTTTTAACCCTTACTGTAGGTGGTATATAAGACCTTCTTAGTTATTTTTTGTTGTAAGTTCCCAGTACACTTTACTAATTTCATTAATTAAAAAACTATTGTTTTGAAAACAAAAAACACCCTTCCATTTTATTAGCGTCTGCATTAAATACCATTAACACTCTAACCGATCAAAAAATTCAACTTTACCATCGTCTGGCTCGTTGATCTAGGAGTACGATTGTTGCTTCGGGTGCGAAAAATCCCGCTTTTAAATCCCGGACGAGCCCAAACTTTTCCTCCATGGCTTTTTAACAAGTTTAAAAGGTCGGAACGAATGGAGTTTATTGGAAAAGGTTGCTTTTATTTGTCCTTTATTGATCTGTGACTTTAAATTGGTTCCGGTGTGTGTTTGTGTCTCCCTACATGTAACTTTTTGGGCTGAATGATTCAATCAGTATCCACAACACCTAAAGGTACATAATTATATCTGTCCCTGCCTATTTTTCAATTTATCTTCTTGGTACTTTATTTATCTTTTAAGGCTTAATTTTCCCATCTCCAAATAACTTATATTCCAGGAAGACAGATGACGTAGTTGAATCGTTTGTCGGTTGAATTGTTGTTGTAAGAAATAAAAGCCACATATTCAAAATGATTCCTCAATTAAAGATATCTGACGTTGGAAAAATCATGAACTTGAACTTTACCCCAAATTTATAGTTTCATTTGGCAATGTTACAGACACCCTTCTAAATTATTATTTCGGGACAATCTCTTGGAATCTGCTGTTGGTTGTCAACAAGGTGACCCCTTCGGGCCAGTGCTTTTTAATTTAGTCATTGACCCAATTATTCAACAGATAAATTCCAAATTTAAAGTTTGGTATCTGACCTTCAATTCTTACTAAATGAACTTCATTTCATAGACCTCGATCTCAATCTTTCAAAATGTGAACTCGGAAAAATTGTTGCAAATTAATATGCATTCGGCCATAACCTTGATTCGCTACTGCTGTTTTAGCCCTAAATTAATTTATATCCTTCGCGCTTGCCATTTATGGAAGCACACTCACCTTTTAGACAAAATGGACCAAATTATCAGGCATACACTAACGTCAATTTTAAATGTGACCATGGACGACCGAGCTTGAGCACAAGCTACTCTCCCGATTTATATGGGGGACCTCGGCGTCCGCAAAATTTCTGATATTAGTTTACCGGCTTTCACATCCTCGGTCCACGGCACTGATAAATTAATCAGGAAAATCTTAGGCCCTCACTGATTAACTTTGATGTGGCTTTCTTCTCCGAGGCTATGGATACCTGGAGACTCATTTGCCCGAATACAGATCCACCCAGCAATCCGTCTTCCCAGAGATAATGGGATGAGCCGCTCTGCAGAGTAGTACAGATCAATTTACTTGACTCGTCTGCTACCGATGCGGCGCGTGCGCGCTTGCTGGCTGTGGAAAGGTGGGAGTCGGGTCTTTGGCTTCATGCACTACCTTTCTTGAACATAGGCATATATTTGTTTGACTATACTACTTTCCACATTGATGCTTCCTTGCGACTAGGAACTCCTTGCTGTTCTCCTCATTGCTGTCACTGTGGTGCAAATATCAACAGCCTCAGACACTGCGGCCTGGCTTGCAGCCGAAGTGCGGGTCGCTTAGCTTGGCACGCGAACATCAACGAAATCATTCGACGAGCCCTTGTCACTGTCAGCGTTCCAGCTGTATTAGAACCTAATGGCTTGGTGCGCGATGATGGCTAGAGACCGGACGGCATGTCCTTATTTCCTTGGAAGACGGGTAGGCCTTTAGTGTGGGACGCAATTTGCGTCGATACTCTTGCGCCATCCCATCTTCCTGGATCTACGTGCTGTGCTGGCGTTGCTGCTGCGGCTGCAGAAAACCCTAAGCGGCGAAAATATAACAACCTTATCGGAAATTATATTTTCGAGCCGTTTGGGGTTGAAATCCTCGGGTCGTGGGGTACGAGTGCTCATTGTCTTTTTAATGAACTGTCCAAATGGCTTGTTGACACTTCCCATGACCCAAGGGCTGGCTTTTACCTTGGTCAGAGGCTAAGCATTGCCATTCAACGCGGCAATGCCGCCAGTCTCTTGGGTACATTACCAGTCGACAGCGATGTCGAAGAATTTTTTGATGCTGTATAGTAATTAATAATAGTTTTAATTAGGGTAATAGCTTTATTTAGTAATTTGTATTTATTTAGTTTTATAAGTTTGTAAATATAATAAACTTGGTAAATTTTAATAGCTACATAAGAAATATGAAATACATTGTACAGTTTTTAAACAATGATAAGAAGGTGTTTCCTTTATAAAGAGGATGTTTGAGGAGAAATATCCTGTTTATATTTTCATTGCTGTGGTTTCATGTTTATTAATGGATAGGTATTATAAAAATATCTAGTCTCAGGACTTCCTTCGCCATATAGATAGTTGTTATTTGTTTCTTCCAAACGCAACACAAACTGTTTACTATGTTAACGTGGAAACTGATCCGTCGCAATTTGTCATTACCTCCACTATGATATCTAATTATATCGCTCTAGACATTAGCTCTGTTAATTAGTTCATGTAAATCAGCTTACAATTACACACTCACTGGATTGATGAGTGGCAATCTTAGCTTACGACAACATACGTAGTCCCTCTTGAATAATTTCTTAAGTATTATTGCAATTTGGTTCTAAGTATTTTTAATATCAGGTGATAAACGACCATAATTTTATGGAAGTTCTCATTTTTAACCAAACTCCTTCAAAACAACTTCATTAATTATTAAATTTAAAAAAAAACACCTTTCGTTCTTTTTTTTCCATTGAAAAAAAATATATATAGAAGGTATGTTTCTTAGTGGTAGTCTATAAAAGGCACAGTTATTAATCCTAATCAAATTTCAGGAGGCTGTTATAAAAGTCAATAAATCATTTGCAGTTGTCCGTTCCAACAGCTTTGACTTTTATTTCGTAAAGGCATAAGAATGGCATTGAATGAAAAAAGTAGGTAATATTGTATTATGTACTTTTGTACGTAGCTAATATTGTATTGCCAACTATTACTATAAATAAATAAATATAAATATATACGGACAAATATATACGGACAAATCACACAGATTGAGCTAGCCCCAAAGTAAGTTCGAGGCTTGTGTTATGGGATACTAACTCAACGATACCATATTATAGATACATATATAGATAAACATCCAAGACCCAGGCCAATCAGGAAAAGATCGAAGGCAGTATAATTAATACATTTTGTTCTTTGATAGTCAACTACAACAACAAGCAATGAAATACTTTCAAACAACAGAATCACTCCGTTGCCTATAGTACAGTCAATATGTCGAAAAAAAAGCCGTGAGCTCCGAAAAATGACAAACCGGAATTTGACTTGATGAATCGTTAGAGGGGCGAGTAATAAACTTAATGTTAGATTTCCGAAGTCCCTCCTCCTGCTGTTTTTGAGAAAATCCAAAAATATTTTGAAATTGATTTATCTCAGCAACTATAAGGGCTAGCGACCTTTTTTTTTTTTTAAACTGTTAAGGACACTTAGGACTACATTTTCTTTCATTGAAGTGACATCGTCCGACTTAAACTGCAAAAGCTAGATGGCGCTAAAGTTTGAAAAAATTGGTTTTTTGCCATTTTCATTATGAAATAACAATTTTTTTACAATAATGTAAATGAGAAAGTTGTTTGTCACAAAATTAGCTACAACTTTTGTTTAAAACATTTTTTCGTAAAACTCACCGTTTCCGAGCTGAAGCTTGTTGAAGTGTACAAATCGTACATTATGTGCCTTGCTGTAGGGTGTTTGTCACACAATTCATGGATAGATCAATGAATTGAAATGTTTACATAATTTTCAATTTTTAATTTTTAATTTTTAATTTTTTTTTTTTTTTTTTTTTTTTTTTTTTTTTTTTTTTTTTTGTACGCTTCTTAGAGCATCTGGCAGATGTTAGAAACCGGTCCATTGTCCAAACTATGCCCACGTATTCGGTGAAAGTGACAAAAGAACCGTTGTTCTGCTCACTGCACTTCTTCACCTATATAGCTCGGAAACGGTAAGTTTTACGAAAAAATGTTTTAAACAAAAGTTGTAGCTAATTTTGTGACAAACAACTTTCTTATTTACATTATTGTAAAAAAATTGTTATTTCATAATGAAAATGGCAAAAAACCAATTTTTTCAAACTTTAGCGCCATCTAGCTTTTGCAGTTTAAGTCGGACGATGTCACTTCAATGAAAGAAAATGTAGTCCTAAGTGTCCTTAACAGTTTAAAAAAAAAAAAGGTCGCTAGCCCTTATAGTTGCTGAGATAAATCAATTTCAAAATATTTTTGGATTTTCTCAAAAACAGCAGGAGGAGGGACTTCGGAAATCTAACATTAAGTTTATTACTCGCCCCTCTAACGATTCATCAAGTTATTGTATATAGGGGTTTTGGAGAAATAATACGACTTCCTTGAATGCAGTATATGGTCGACTGGCGAACCGTTTATTGAGAGGACAGCGATCGATACACACATAATGTTGAGGGTACAATGTTGAAACATTTTGTAACACTACCTACTTACAACATACATTACACCCTACCACTTATTCTAAACTGCTCTTATACAACTAATTTACAATTAAGTACATTATTCATGGTTGGTACCTTATGACCGGTTTCCTTACACGTTTACTTCGGGTCTCGGATGCTGTTGCTGGTGGTGGTGGTGGTGTCAGTGAACTTACTCCACTATCAGGTTCGCCAACGTCAGTTGGGAGTGGACAAGTTAACATAGACCGTGGAGACTTTCTCCAAATTTGATCTATATGTCTTTTTAAAGGTGGACCATTTTCCCTACTAACTAAGTAATAACGAGATCCTAAGTTCCCGTCAATTTTACCTCTAATCCACTTATCCTCCCTTCCAAAACCTCGAGCCCACACGTCATCCCCTATCTCTAAGGTACGCGTTATACCACCCGCACTTTTGACCTGTTTCTGTTGAGCCTCTTCCACTCTTTGTTTAACGCCTTGAACCTTATTGCCCATATTCAACAGATCTAGGCGAGACCTTAACGTTCTATGCTGCAGTAACCTCGCCGGTGACTCTCCCGTCGTGCTATGCACGGTATTCCTATACATAAATAGGTACGACTTCAATGCCGTATCAACCTCTATACCGTCCCTAAAAGCCTTTTTTAACGCATTTTTACAAATTTTAACGGCATTCTCTGCAGCTCCATTCGATGCAGGGTGATAAACTGGCGTAAAAATATGTTTAATACCGTTAACACGCATAAATTCTGCTATTTCAACACCTGTAAAAGGAGGTCCGTTGTCCGATACTATCTCTTTTGGTAACCCAAACCGAGCTAAAACATCCCTTAATACCTTAAGAACTTCCTTTCCGGTCGTTCTTTTCATTTCAAAAGCTTCGATCCATTTAGACGACGAATCCACTATGACAAAAAACGTCTTACCCTGAAAAGGGCCTAGGAAATCAACGTGTAACCTACTCCACGGCTCTGAGATATAGGGCCAGGGTTGAGGGGGTGCTTTCGGTGGAGCTGGAGCTTCCAACCGACATGTATTGCATTCCTGGCAAACGCGTTCAATGTCTGCATCGATACCAGGCCACCAAACGTAACTACGAGCCATTGATTTCATTTTAACAATGCCCATGTGACTGATATGCAACTCTTTTAAAATAATACTTCGCAATTCCGTTGGTATCACAACTCTATAGCCCCACATTACACATCCCGACTCGACATACAACTCATTCCTTCTAACAAAATAAGCTTGTAGCTCCGCATCGGGACATGAAGGAGGCCAACCTGACCTTATATATATCATGACTTTTCTCAAAACACTATCCATATTCCCCAGTTTACTGACATCTTGACTGGTTATCGGTAAAAAATCCTGTACGAAATTTATATACGTGATTTCGTTCTGTTCTTTGTTCCTTGTACCCACTGGCAACCTAGACAACGCATCTGCACCATTCTTATCGGTAGGTACGTATTGAATTCGATACTGATAACCAGAGAGGACTACCGCCCACCTTTGTAGCCTACTTGCTGCCATCGTTGGAATGCCCGTTTTATCCCCAAAAATAGAAACTAGTGGTTTGTGGTCCGTTTTGAGAACAAACTCTCGCCCGTATAAGTACTGATGGAACTTCCTTACTCCAAAAATAATAGCAAGCGCCTCCCTTTGAATCTGCGAGTAATTTGCTTCCGATGCGTTTAAAACCCGCGACGCGTAAGCGATCGGACGCTCGGTTCCATCGGGCCACACATGAGCTATGACCGCTCCCACCCCCTGCGCACTCGCATCCGTCGTCAGTGTTACCGGCATACGCGGATCATAATGCGCGAGTACCTCACTAGAAGACAACAGATTTTTAATGCTGTTGAAAACTTCCGTACAATCTTTTGTCCAAACAAACTTATTATCCTTCCTTAGTAACTCGTAAAGGGGGGTTAGCCTCATACTAATATTCCTAACAAACTTGGCATAGTACATAACCATACCCAAGAACGATCTAAGTTCGGATACATTGGACGGTATAGGTACCTTTTTTATAGCTTCTACTTTACTTGGGCATGTCTTTACTCCATCTTTACTAATTATGAACCCTAAATAAGATACCTCATCCGCAAAAAACGTACATTTCTCTTTCTTGACCTTTAACCCGTACCGCTGTAATCTATCGAAAACTTTAAATAAAGTATCCATATGTTCTGCCTCGTCCCGGCCTGTCAAAATGACATCATCAAGAAAAACTCCTACCCTAGGCATACCTTCAAAAATTTGTTCAATTTTTCTTTGAAATATCCCTGGACTTGATGACAAACCATATATCAAACGATTGTATTTATATAACCCCCGGTGTGTATTGATTACAGTATATAATTTCGATGGTTCATCCAGACAAAATTGTGCGTATGCTTGAGATAAATCAATCTTTGTAAATTTATGCCCCGAATGTAATTTACTTAATAAATCATCTATTCTAGGTAGGGGAAAACGGTCAACCTCTAAACACTTATTTAAGGTAAGTTTATAGTCACCGCACAATCGTAGCGAGCCGTCTTTCTTAATGACTGGTACGACCGGGGTCGCCCAGTCTGACGTCTCGACAGGTGTGATGATACCGTCCCTCTCCAGCTGATCCAGCGCTTGCTCCACACGCTCCCGCAGCGCGTATGCTAGTGGTCGCGCTCGCAAATATATCGGTCTCGCATCGGGTCGTACACGCAAACTCACTTCACCACCAGTAAAACAGCCGAGACCGTCAGAAAACACCTCAGAGTATCTGTAACGCAATTCATTAATATTAAAAACTTTAGTACTAGTCATATTATTTATACATTGTTGATTGAGTTTATCAATAACTTCTAACTTAATTTTCAATTCGTATAACCATTCTCGACCCAATAACGGCTCTTTACCGTGGTCTATTACAAATAAATCTAACTCTTTGCAAGTATTACCAAACCGTACATAGGGTTTAATTCTGCCCCGTGGATACACCTTTTCGCCAGTATAATAGTTAAGTACTAAATTGCATGTTATTAAAGGCAGGGTACTTAATTTTTTTTTATAAAACTCGTAACTTACACACGAAATTCTACTACCTGTATCTACCTCCATACAAACATTTTTTTCATCTATTGAGACGCCAATATAATAAGGTTTATATTTCACCGAGTTATCTAATTGAAGTACATTTAAATTTACCTGTTCTAGGTTATCGAAATAATCATTATTACTGGCTGACTCCTCCCCTTCGTCCCTCACTTGTGTCCACATAAGATCTCTGTCCTTTTTCAGTCTAGGACACATCTTCTTTAAATGACCTTCCAGATTACATACACGGCACGTATATCTTCTAAAACGGCACATACTCTTCTCGTGGTATGCTCCGCAAGCGGCACACGGACTTGCCGCTAGTTGCGTTTGCCTCGACTCGGCCGGCGCCGCTCGTGCACCGCGGCCCCCACGCTGACTCACCGCTGGCGCGCACTTTGTGTCTTGCTGCGGGTTATGTTCCGCTGACCGACGGCCGCAAGCCCCCGACCGCCCGCTGCCTCGCCCGGCCGCGCCAACATAGTGCGTCGCTGCCCCTTGCGCCGCGTCTCTGACGTCACTGCACTGACCGCGGTCCCGAGCCCGAGGTTCTACCATCGCCGCGTCAGACTCCGCCGCCTCCATCGCCACTGCCAACTGGAGCGCCTTACTGAACGTCGGTACCTCTCCCTCGAACAAGCGTTGCCGAATGACGTCATTTTCAATACCGCAAACAAATTGATCCCTGAGATTATTATCCAGAGCTTCCCCAAAATCACAGAACTTCGTCAACTTTTTCAGTTCAGCTACATAAGTTGCGATATTCTCCCCTTTCAACTGTTTCCTTTGTCTGAATTTAAATCTCTCGGCCAGTACATTTGGTTTCGGTTGAAGATGACTTTGCAGTATCGTAACAATCTCATCAAATTTTAATGTAGAAGGCTTCTTCGGCGTACATAATGTGACTAATAATTCGTAACACGCACTTCCCATGACCGTTATCAATGTTGGTACTTTTAAATTCACTTTCACATCATTCACTAAAAAGTACTGCTCCAACCGCTCAATGTACAAAGTCCAATTATCAGTTTCGACGTCAAAAACTTCCAATTTTCCCAAAGACATCTTGTATTAACCGCAGTATAACACGCTATGGTCCAACTCGTCGCCAAATATTGTATATAGGGGTTTTGGAGAAATAATACGACTTCCTTGAATGCAGTATATGGTCGACTGGCGAACCGTTTATTGAGAGGACAGCGATCGATACACACATAATGTTGAGGGTACAATGTTGAAACATTTTGTAACACTACCTACTTACAACATACATTACACAAGTCAAATTCCGGTTTGTCATTTTTCGGAGCTCAAATTGCAGATTGACTGTACTACTATGTCGCTGTGTTCGCACGTGTAGACGACAGGCAGGTCTCGTATATTTTGATTTCCGGAAATTAGAAAAAATATCTACGTATTTTATTATTGACTCGTGTCGAGAATCAGTAATTCTTCGGCTATGTCGGTCCGCAGTGTATGTGTGTTTAGTGTTGCCAGGTCGATCCGTTGTTGTTTGTGGGAGCCGGATCTCTGCCGGGACTACCGGAGATTTTTATTACCCTTTCCCCCGCCGTTACCTTGGCCGCTACCACAATGACCGGGAATAGCGAGGCCGCCGGGGATCAGGGGACGGTTTAATGTTGTGTCCATCATTTTGGGGAAATAATGCCATAATCGCTAAGTAGGGCAGGCGGGTTGGCGATCGCAGATAGACGTTGATAGTACTCGGATGACGCTGCTGCCCGTTATCCGGTTTTTCCCTTAGTCGCCTTGTACGACACCCGCGGGATGAGATGGGGTGGCGACAAGTCTGACCCGCCGTCCGCACACGGCAAAATGAGGAGATCTGCAGAAGAATGAGAGTAATTGACATAGCCCGAATAATTGCAACACTGAAGTGTCAGTGGGCCGGGGGGGCCGATGGGTTCTCGACGGGAAGACGCAGCGTGGCCCCCGACAAGATGGACCGACGACCTGACCCTTAAGGTCGTGGGAAACCGCTAGAGATCTTGGGGGAGGCTATGTCCAGCAGTGGACATCTTTCGGCTGAAATGATAATAATGATGAGAATCAGTAGCATAGTTACCTCCTTGAGTTTGTCGAGGAAGCAAAACCTTAGCTCATATAAGATTATAGAAATTTTTTTGAAAAAAATTTAAATTTCCATTGTGCTCTAATAATTATATTACATTACATTTCAAAATAATATCTCTAGAATGTAAGTTGAAAATACATCCATTGATTTTTTTTAATACTCGAAATTCGTTTGTAAAAGTGAGTTTGTTTGTTCCGCTTTCACGCAAAAACTACTGAACGTATTTGGATGAAATCTGGCACACAGATGGTTTGTAACCAGGAGTAACAGATAGGAGATTTTCATCCCGATGTTATCATAGGATCAACCTTAAGCGGGCTAGACCTGGTGGCGTAGCTAGTTAAAAATATAATGTCAACACAAAGAATTGATTATACAAAGAAATATTTAAAAAATATCAGGCCAAGTGCGAGTCGGATTCACGCACAAAGGGTTTCGTACATTTAGTTTATATGTATATGAAAATAGTTTACAGTATTTGCTAATATCGTAAGAACAGAAATACATCGTCTACGAAAATATTAACTATCTAGCCATCACGGTTCAGGTGACAGACAAACGGACAGCCAAGTCTCTACCTACTTCATATCAGAAGGATACTGAAACTGTAAAACTACTGTAAAATCTTCTTACTATTTTGATCAACATCAGTTTTACGAACACAACTTAAAACATCCTATTCGTTAGAGCGAACCACAGAATGTCAATTAGAAACCGAAAATAATTAGCGGATGTGTTCTCATCGAGCGTCGACCGCGTGATTATCTGAATTATCCGAAAACTTGATTAAAATCGGATTGCCAAACGGTAGCAGCAACAGAGCTAACATCAGACACTAATTAACGGGAGTAATTAAACAGATTTAGAGCCAATTGTCGGGATGTAGGATTGTAGGATGAGTCGGATGGATCCACGAGCCTGTCAACCACTGTTGGCAATAATTACGTTGCTCAAAATAGTATTGCTTTTGTGATTTGAAATCAGAAAGTCACTGCTGAAACATTTGGGTTTTAATTGTTTAGTATTAATACATGTATTGTTACGGGCTAGGGGTATTAAAATGTCGGTTAGGGGTTGCGAAGTTTATTGGCAATGAAGACACAGTCGATCATTGTTTCGGGAGGTTTCTGTTCCGTTTAAGGCGGGAGGAAATGCCAGTGTGTCACCATTGTGTGGATCGCCCTGGGGACACGGTGAAGCATACGGTGGAGGTCTGCCCGTCTTGGGTAGAGAACCGCCATGTTCTCGTAGTGGCGGTCGGTGGCGATCTCTCGCATCCGACCCTGGTCCAGGCCATGGTCCGGAGCGAGAGTGCATGGCAGACCGTCACCTGCTACTGCGAAGCAGTGATGCTGGCAAAGGAGGAGGCGGAGCGCGTGAGGCAGCGGAAATCCCAGCGCCCTAACGCCACTCGCCATGGTCGAAGTCTGTCGGGATTACATCATCATTACACTTAATCTCCTTAGTCACTCCCTGAATGTTTGGCAGTAAAACGCCCAGAATGGCGTGGGCTGGTGCATAGGCGAATAAACGATTTCGAGAAGTAGCGCAAAGAAGACCTCGATGCTAAACGCAACGAGCCGACTGCCCGACAATCCCCAGCCATTCAATACCATTATGTAAACCAAATGCTTAGGTACGGGCCCTCAGTACGCACGAGCATGCTCAGCGAAGATTGGCTATAGTCACCTTCGCGCACATGATCGACGAGCTGACTAGGAGTTAAATAAGTTGACCTAAATCGTTCGGAAATCATCATCAGTCACCGCCTTCTTAACCATATCATAAATAACACATTCCTTCCATCGTGCCTTTGGTCTTGCCTTATTCTTGTAGCCATTGACATTTTACTGTCTGTCCTCGCAATGTTTTCCTCATTTCTCCGTAACACATGCCCACACCATGACAACCGATTTCCACAAAACTTTTCAGTTACCGGTACCAATTTCAGACTTCCTCTTATGTATCTTTTTTATTCTAGGCTTTCGTGTAACACCACACATCTCTTTTAACATTCTCATTTCAGCAGCATGCCTCTCATTCATTAATTTTGTGGTCCGTCACATTATGTCCAAAATTTACATCCATGTAGAATATTTCTATTTAAATACATTTTTTTTAATATAAAAAACGTTGCCCCACACTAGGAATTTCGCCTGTATCGTGGGTGCGTTTACAAACATATAAACTCACTTACACACACAGGCAGACCCGGAACGGATACGGTAGCTTCATTAGCGGTCCATTTCGTTGCCAACAGATAATTAGAAAACACTTCAGCTTCTAAGTCTGTCCGGGCGTCGTAATGTTAGTCTGAGATTTGGGTTGATTCAAGATTTCTCTCACACTGGAGGTATGCCAGAGAGTGATGGAACAGAGTATTCTACGCCTCAAACTTGCGGACCGAGTTAACAATACAACAATCCGTCCCATCACTAAAATAACTATGGACACACGGAAGCTGCCACGATTAGATGTAATCTAAGATGATCAATGGGCCAAACTTATGACTCAAACGGAGATGGCGCGGGGAGCTGCAGTCCTTTGATGATAAAGATTGGTCCTCGGCAGCTCTGGACAGAGAAAGGTAGAGAGGAGAGTAGGGAGGCTTTTGCCAGTGCGACATGCATAAAACACTTATTTCATTTATTTATCAGCATCTAACAATTATTTAGAGTTTATTGACTTTGGTAAAGTGTTTTTTCAAACTTTTATAGAAATAAAATCGTTGTAGTTTCGTGATCGTGATAGATCGCGGAAATAGCTCCTAGCAATTTGTCAACTAAAATATACCTAATTATTTATTTCTGTACTGAATAATAAATCTGAAGAGTTTGTTTATTTAAACGTACTAATGGCCCTGATTCTCTTGACCAACTAAATTAAATTATTTTTTTTTTTTATTATAAACTAGTGCTGTAGCAGTGATGCAATCGTTGATGGTAAAGCGCACTAGTTTATTAAGCCTATTCACTTAAAACTTAGGAATAGCAAGGATGACGGCAGTTGAGCGAGGTGATGCAAAAACCAATACGATCAACGATGCTGCGCCTGAGGGAGATTGATCTGGAGACTCTCTAAACCCCCGACACAACAACATTTGGCTTGGCGGCAAGACCTTGGCTGGTGGGTGGTAACTTCTGCCGGCAGCCGATGTCATGGCCTACCACCGAGTTCAGTGAATCTTTGTCTTTACATTTCATTAAAAAAAGGACAGAAGGTAGTATATTAGTTTAGACCTGTCCAATTCGTCCGTGCCTGGCGTAAATTGATGTATTTTTTGTCGCGTTGAGATTTATAGGGAATTAGGATTAGACTATGAAATGCAATAAGAAAAAATCTTCATGCATTTGATACCTCAATTCCTGAGGAAGGCGATGGGCAATTTAATATCAAGCTAGGGCTCATGGGGCTGAACAAAAATAACCAAAGTAAGAACGCTGACAGGCGATGCAATACAAAGATGTGTGACGAGAAAAAAAAATCAAGTCGTTAAAATCATGGAGAGGAACTAATATTAAAATTTATTTATCTATTCTAAGCATATAAAATAACCTTACAAGCAAGCAAACCCAATGCAATAGTACACTTATAATCTAAGTAGTTCCACTGAGTTTACCGTAACAAATTCGTCAGGTGGTGACGGTCGAGTAAATTCACTCAAAGCGCAAAAGACTATGTCCAAGTCATCAGTAATGAGGATGTGAGTCCGGAGGGCGTTCGTGAGCAGCACCTCGAGTACCGAGTTAGTTCGCACGCGTGGTTCCGCCAGTGTTATAGACACTTGGCAGTGTAAAGTATGCGCTCAGTAAGCCATATAGACATCCTGCACGTAAAGCAAATAAACATCTTGGCTTCTGAATTCAATATCTTAGGAAACTGCATAAAAATGTTCATATGTGATCTGTCCATACAAGGCTAGAGGGAATAGACTCATAATAAACTAGTACGCTTTACCATCAAATGCATCACTGCTTACTATCAGACTGGATAGCATCCAAACTATCAAGTAGTTTATTATTCTATTATTTTGTACGTCACGTAGGCTCAAATATAATTGAACCTAATAATATTCGTAATTCGTTCATTATTACCTTATTTATATTATTACCTTATTTATATCTAGTTGTTAGTTAGGCAATAACATATGTATGTATTTGTATAAGAATATTTTTGTAGCTTTTATGTTACAATGTTTAAAGTTGGAATAGAAGGTTATTATTATATTTGTCACTTTAAATGCATTTTATGTATGAACACACATGTTTAAGCAAATAAATAAATGTTATCTTATCGTCATAAAAAATACAATTGTTTAAATAATTGTATGTGAACACAAAGTTAGACAATTGTCCCAGAATAACACACAGTTGTCCCAGAAAAACAAACACATTATACCATTTTTACGTTCATCGAATGCCGCCTAAGGAAGGTGCTTTGATCTAAAATATCGCATTACAATGGCTAACAAAGTTTTGCAAATTACTTGTCAATTTACTGAAAATAATGTTTTTTTTTTCTTACAAAGGTCAAAAGGGGGCATTATTTTGCAACATTCTTCGAGATAAAGCAAAAATTTTGTTCTAAAAACACAAATTGAAAAAATACGGACTCAACATGCGGCCGACTTTGTCAGTTTGAAAATCATCAAGTACTATATTATTTTTGTTATATAGATCCTTTTTTCTCCCCTCATACATAACCAAACTTAAGAAACCGGGTAACAAAATGCATAGAATTTATCGAAGATTCTGCTTTGCATAGTTTACATTAATTGATTTTTTTTCCATAATATAACTTTATAAAATAATCTGCTCAGAGAGAGGACGCCGAATTCTCGTGCACGCGGTGAGCAGCGGGCAGCTCGCTGCCCGGTAGGAATCAGGCCCGAGTCGACGGCGCAACGTGTTTCACGCGCGCCTCAAACAGATGTCATCGTGACGGGGTCCACGACGATCGATGCCTCCTGGTTCAGGGTTGCGGGTTGGTTAAAAAAGAAACCATGGCTCTGGCCTACAGGCAAGTAAAAAAATAAGGATGGGTTTTAGTCAGAAAAGTCTGACACGCCCTTCCGCTCCGCCCAGAGCGTGAGAAGTCTTTTGATGATTTCCCATCCCAAACAAAAAAAGACCTCTCGTGCATTAACTGGTTGCTTGAAATCAAGAAAGGTGGAGCACTCGAAAATCCACAAAGTAAGTGAATTATTTGAAAAACCGGCCAAGTGCGTGTCGGACTCACTCACAAAGGGTTCGGTACCATTGATTTATAAAATTAAAGGATTAAAGTTATTTGTATGAAAGATTACGCGGTAATAAGCGGTTTACGATTTACGAGGTATTAAAAAAAACTACTTACTAGATCTCGTTCAAAACAATTTTCGTTAGTAGTTTTTATAGTAATATACATCATATGTTTTTTTTAGATTTTTCAATTTCTTATTGTAGAAGTTAGAATGGGGGGAGGGGGACCAACTTTTTTCCACTTTGTAAGCGTCTGTCACACAAACTATTCTGTTTAGAAAAAAAAAAATTAGAAACCTCGATATCATTTTTGAAGACTTATGCATAGATACCTAACTCACACGTATTTGATGGAAAAAAAAAAATGTGTTTCAGTTCTAAATATGGGAAGCCCCAAATATTTATTACTAGCAGCCGCCAGCGACTTCGTTCGCGTGGAGTTAGTTATGCTCCGCTCCTATTGGTCGTTGTCGATGTTATATAGCCTAAAGCCTTCCTGGATTAATGGGCTAACCAACGCAAAAAGAATTTTTCGAAGCGGACTAATAGTTCCTGAGATTAGCGCGTTCAAACAAACAAACAAACAAACAAACTCTTTAGCTTTATATATTATTATTTTATTTTTACATCAAAATCTTAATGCGGTTCATAGAATACATCTACCTACCAAGTTTCAATAGTATATCTCTTATAGTTTCGGAAAAAAATGGCTGTGACATACGGACGGATAGGCGGACAGACAGACATGACGAATCTATATGGGTCCCGTTTTTTGCCATTTGGCTACGGAACCTTAAAAATCGTTTTGGAGACAAGAAGCGCCAAATACGCAAAAGTCGCCCAAAGCCTTCCTACCTTCAACGATCCTAATCAACTCTTCTGCACACTGTCAGGAAAACTCAGTCAGGGTTTTCAAGACGAAATTTGGTTTTACCAGTCAGCAGAGAGCTTATGAAAGAAATGAAATGAATAAATGAGTCTGGGGTCTCTGTCGCCGGATACGGTAAACGAGGAGTTTAAATGAAAATTCATATTTTCTGTCATGTTTAGCGACCGAATAAATTACTGTAGCAACTCATATCTACCGTGGAATTTATAAAACAAGGAACGAAGTTTTTACTTCAAAAAAAGGAGGTGACTTGTGAGCGAATTGTGAAAACGGTTTTGCAAGGCATAGTTGTAAGTCAAGACTATCTTATAGATTTTACTTAGATTTCGAACTGGCTTCTAAACAAATGATCAAAATATCCTATCATGTCCCATTTGTGGTTCGGTAGAATCTGTCCATACTTTCGTTGCCTGGAAGAGATCGCATTAGCAATAAGGCCGCCCATTGTATTTCTTTTTTGTTTTGAATGTATTTGTTGGATGTTTGATTGTTGTACAATAAAGATTAAATAAATATATACATAAATGGCCGCGTGATATCTTTTACTATCGGTTGCCATTGATTTTAAAAATCTTAATTTGAATTTAAATATTATGCCGATATAAGAGCCTTTTTGGGCTGGCACTGATCTATTTTTTTTTTTGGTTCTTTTTGAATTATGTTCTGTAAGTACAGGATACAAGATTAATTTCTAGCGTGGGGCAAAGTTATGACTGTCTAATTACACTGAGAAGAAAGGCCTGAAAAGAAACAAACTCAGAGGTTACAGTCTCTTTTAAAGTTCACATATAATCTCGGGTAGCACCTGAATTACGGAACATACTATAAGTATCAATTGAAATCATTTTGAAGCTTATTGCTATTCCATTTATTTGATATTGTTATTGATATTTCTTCGATAGCTGAACTGCGTTTTTTAGGCGCGATTTTGGGAAATTACATGTGGCACTGTCAAACAGAAAAAAAGGAAAAGGACTCACTGGAATATACAGCGCTGCACTCTCCGGGTTGTGATGGAAGCCTCCATAATTGTTCACTGGTCTGTTTGGTTATTGGATTCAAGGGGTAATGATTGATTTATAGAATTTTTATGATTGCCGACCGGCGCCCCTTCTTGTTGCTAGTCTTTTTTATGGTGACGTGTTTTAAAACCAGAGAGAAGTTGCTGTTGTTTTATTGTAAGTTTTCTGGCTTAGTCTCTAGGCCTTTAAGCCAGATATATGGAATTAGGAATTGCATGGGAAGGAATCGGGAAATTTCACTATGCTTGATGTAAGAATGGTTGCATGCTTTAACACCATTGTTCCCAATGATCGAAAATGTGTTGCCAAATAACGTGAAAAACGCAATGGATGATGTTGAACTGTCAAATTGATACCCATTGCTACTGCATACTGATTGCAATTACCCTATTGATCATAAGAAGACCATGTAGAATATATATCTGAGATGGTCTATTTGAGGAAAAAATCACACAGGTTGAGATGACCTATCCAGTCCGAGCACGCATTAGTCAGAAATTGAGCAGCCCAACTCAAAACTAACGTTCACAAAGTGAGTTGTCTATGCTTTCTTTTAGAGCTCTGTATTCAGAGAGAAAAAAAAACAAACCTATTATTTAAAAACAAAAAACCCGAAAACAATCGCATTTCGGGGACCTCTTACATAGCTAGATATATAAGTGTTCTATAGAACAGTCCCCCGACTGCGATGGCCCTCATGTCTTCTAAATAATCACTGATTATTGAGACAATAAAGCTTAGGACTGTGCTACTCGCTCTGCTAAGCATTGTTATTAAGCAATATGCGTAATAGGGATGTTTGATGGGTAAAAAAAAAAATATTCTATTTTGTCCCTCATTCAGATTATAGAAAAATATTGGATATGTATATTTTGCTTTATGATTTGATAAAACAAAATATACATATCCAATATTTTTAATAAATAAAAATTGACAAATATAAAAGGCATCAAAGATCAGGGGTGGGTGGCTGGTGACGTCACTGCTCGCTAAAAAGTGTAGCTTGCAGTGACGTCACACTAGTTTTCAACGCACTGCGTCTTAATTTTTGTTTATATGAAAAAAGAAAAATTACGTCTCTAGTATGTTTTAGAAATCTGCCTGACGGACTAATTATTTTTTTTTAGTCAACTACCCTATTATGACATTTTAAAAACTGGTTTTTTTTTAAGTCACGTAAATGATTGTAAACGTTTTCATTTTTAATGTCTGGACTTGAAAAAAGACGATGATCCCTGAGTTTGTTTCGGCTATTTCTTCTCAGAGGTAGTCAGTTAGGAAATGCCGGCTTCATCTAGTTTAAAAAAAATATGACGTGTAATAGTGATCAGTGATCCTACTTGCTTAATAAACGATTTCATTTCTGATGTCTGGTGATGCTGTACGGAGGTCTGGTCTGAGCAGTTGTGTTGCGATGTGTGCCGGGTACGATGCGCCTAATGTTGTTGTGTTGGGAGTTTAGTCGTGGAGGGTCTTCAGATCAATCTCCCTTTGGCGCAGCATCGTTGGTCGTGTTGTTGGGTTTAACATTGCATCACATCGCTCAACTGCCGTCTTCCTTCCAATTCGCTCAGTTTTTCTGTGTGAATAAGCTCTTAATAAACTAGCGCGCTTTACCATCAACGATCGCATCACTGCTTACCATCAGGCGGGATATTTTCCAATGGACATTCAAACATATATTCAAACAAATACCCCAAAATGCCGGTTGAACCCTTAGGACAGGTCTATAAGACCATCATTAGACCTGTTCTTCTGTATGGTAGTGAGGTGTGGCCTTTACTTGAGCATACAAACAGGAGCTGCGTGTCATGGAGACGAATATGCTGCGGTGGATGTGTGGAGTTACGCGGAAAAACCGCATTAGGAACTCCCGCAACCATGGCGGTCTTCGTGTCCGTGACATGGCAGACAAACGGCAGAAGGGTCGTCTGCGCTGGTACGGCCACGTGTTAGGCAAACCGGCATGTTACGTAGGTAACAAATGTCTTACCATGGCGCCTCCGCCGGGCCGAAACTACCTAATCTTGATTTCGTAAGAGGTGATATGAGTGCCAACAATCTCACACCACGGGATGCTAGAGATCGTGCGAAATGGAGGGGTATATGTAGGAAAGCGGACCCCGGGCTCCAACGCGAAAGCCGCGGCTGCAACCGGGATAAACGTTAAGATGATGATGATCATGATGATTCAAACATGTAGAAATCTAACATAAATTACCATACTTTAAAATCATGCCGTGCCATCGAAAAATTTCTTTCAGTCTCAACAGTTTAAATTTCAAAATTAATAGAATAATACTCTTTATTATGTATATCATATAGATTACAGAAACATAAATATAAAGATTTTATAAAGGGTTTTACAAGATTTTAAAAAGGACACAATGGCCGGTCTTATCTCTAAGAGCTATCTTTTACAGACAACCTTAAGGAATACTATGGGGAAGGAGAGAGAAATAATGTAGGTAGTCTACAGTGTACTATTTACATAGATTATACAATACATATAGTGTATCGTACTAGTTTAAATAAATATAAACATCATACAAGAGCAAATAAATTGCAATGATATTATGTTTAAAGACTGAACGGAACTGCTTTTTTATCATGATTTTAAAATGACTCCTCTAAAGTTATTAGATGAATGAAATATCCGTATTTCCCCCAGTTAATTCCTATAACTACGCCCTGCAGTGAGCAAGAAAACATTTTAATTGAAAAACTTGCGAGCCCTCATTAGCGGCGCTCATAATTAATTATTTATTGTGCCTTCGCTAGGTTGCACGATCCGTATTTTTTCGTACCGATTTTACAGAAAAAGTTTTTGAACAATTTTATTACGGAGTCTTCTGTATAATTTATTCCTATTTCTCTTTTTTTGTATGATGGATACTAAAAACTCAAGCAAATCGCTTAGAATCGTTGGAAAAGCGGAAAATTTGTGTTTCTCACATCTGCTACCGAACCCGGTCAGACAGTAGCCTGACACAATCCTCCAATCTGAAATTAGAATTATAAACGTTATCCATTTATTATCGCACTCAGGGATGGCACTTAAAACATAATCTATCTTTAATTGTAATTGATAAGCATAACTTTGTACAATTATAAGTTTGAAATGTTTTCCATCTACCATATTTTTGGCTGACAGTATTCCAATTTATAATTGTCAATTAAAGTTTAATGATTGATTAAACGACTCTGCATTCTGAAGTGTAAAACAATGAAATAGTCATAAACGTAGCTTGTTGTTTATCAATAAAATAAAATAAAATCGGCCGAGTGCGAGTTAGACTCGCACTCGTGTTACATTCGTAACACCAAAAACAAAAACAGTAGTTTGTTTTTGAATATTATTGTTATAACGAAAACAGAAATACGGTCCATGAGATGCAGCCTGGTGACAAACTAACGACAGATAGAGAGACGGACAATGGTATCTTAGGAATAGGACTCATTTTTTACCATTTGATCATGGAACTCTAAAAGAAACCGTACCTAACCTAAATTCTGTTCGTAAAAATATCAAGTCAAACATGCATATTACAGCAAAATTCTCATGAGCTGCATCAAAAATATCGCCCCAGCCAACTTCACAAAATATTTTTCTCTAGCTAGTAAAATAACACTTTCCGCTGAATATGCTGACTTGCAGGTTTTAATAGGTGTAAACTTCACACGAGTGGATATTATACAGGGTGCGCCAAGTTGCCAACAAGCTTGGCAAAGCTCTCTCATTGTAGTGCCATGTGCTTTGGACGGATTTTTCTATTTTATAGCCAGGTAATATTGAAACGGTATTGTAGGGGGAGTTTTAAAAGGCTTGAATTTGTAAGGCATGCGTGTTTTTTTTTTGTTACAGCGCTTTGTCATGATATTATATCAATTTCAGTGCCATGCCATTATGTTCAGCTCATAATTTATTGATTTGAAGCCAGTAATTATTGCATAAAACATGTGTATGCAGTTAACATCTTCAAATCAATACCTTTTTGCTTCGATACATGAAGTTGATGATATTAAAGATGTCACTGCTGGACATAAGCCTCTCTCAAAATGCCACTTTGACCGATTCTGTACTTCTTGTATCCAACGCCTTCCCGCAGCCCAAATTAACCAGGTCATCAGTCTTTCCACTGCTGCGTTTTCCGGTACGTGGTTCCTATTCCAGAATCTTTCGTCTCCATCGGCCATCTAAAAAAATAATAATGATATAAGCACTACCCATAACAATAAACAAAATTTAGATTATCATCGACAATAACAAATCGTTTTCTTTTTTAGAAGCGATTTGTATCAATCACCTTTTAAATGAAACAATTATAACTAATAAAACTCCGATGCGTCGGAAATAATCACACCAATTAGCCAAGAAACTATATATAAAGGTTACTTAATCAAAACGCTATAAACTTAGAAACTAAGCCAAGAGAGGTTACTTGCCCCAGCGGGACGATCCAATTCTCGACAAACTGACACTAGCCACTAATTGTGACGCATTGTCAAGGTGAAACTCGGTGGACAAGGAGACAAGAGCGTGGGGGGTGAGGGGTTAACCTACGATACGAGAACGGGGTGGAAGCGGAATTTAATACGATGGATAGATTAGATGAGGTACATGGTACATTGTATCCTGTCTGTTAGCCGCCGTGACTTGTATTGAGACAAAGTCTTCTTCTTAAATGTTGTGTCAAAGAAAGATCTAGTAATTCAATTATATTAATGTTTCGTCGGATGTCTGACTAAGAATCTAACTTATCGAGTGTTGTTCGATATTCATATGGCTGAGGAGCGATAACGTTAAGTCATAAGGTAACAATTTCCTTCTCCATATGGCGGCACTTGTCACCTTTTCGACTTTCGTTTTCATTCCAAATATTGACAATGCCGTGATTGGAAGTATAACAACGTGCAAGTAAATAACCATAATATGCTTAACATATTCAATCCTTCAAAATTAGCTCACTGTTAATTCTTTGACAGTTCATTCAGATAACAAAATATCGACTCTTAAACTATAATATATTAAGCAAAACCTTATTAATTAGCAGCTATATACAATAATAATTATCATTATTTATTTCAGACAGTATCCATATTTGGTTAGTATTACAAAAAATCTTAATCCTATGTTAGTAAAAATAATAAGTAAAAAACAATA
The DNA here is from genome assembly GCA_037179545.1 of Sesamia inferens. Lineage (NCBI taxonomy): Eukaryota > Metazoa > Arthropoda > Insecta > Lepidoptera > Noctuidae > Sesamia > Sesamia inferens. The sequence continues at coordinate 31,166,185 of CM073929.1, forward strand.
TTTGTTTAATTGCCAGCTCAGCCAGACACTCCACACTATCATCTAAGTAGGACCTGCATGAAACCCTGCATTATTTTAGAGTCGATTTTATCAGCGACTACCTTCGAAATGCTGGTAGTGCTGCCCCTCCCTCTACGTAGCAAGGAGCCGATTCTCTTGCGTACTCGTATAATGTCATGAAAGCCACAACACGAACTTCCGCAATCATACCAGATGCACTACAGAAACGGGGCAACTCCAGCAACATCCTGAAACCGTTGTTGTACTGCGCACCAAGGAATCGTTCGATTGCGTTGGATAGCCCCTTAATTCAGGAAGGCTTAGGATTAATAACATCACGCTGTGACCAATACGAGCGGAGCATATCGATACCTACGCGGGTGAAACCACTTGGCGCCGCTAGTTAATGCATAAAAGATGAATAAGGAAGAGAGGAAGCATCAAGTCGGCTTAGCATGAGGTCCGGTTGTTTTTGTGATTTCCCATCTGGGTTCTCAATAGCAAGCCGGATTTTGAATTTTTGCCTCGTTAAACATAGTTGTCGAAATGTGGGTATGTCATAAGTTTATAAAGACGTCCACTGCTGGAGATAGGCCTCCCCCAAGGATCTCTACAACGACCGGTCCTGCGCCTCTCGCATCCAGCGGTTTCCCGCGACCTTCACCAGGTCGTCGGTACATCTTGTCGGCGGCTTACCCACGCTGCGTCTTCCGGTGCGCGGTCGCCACTCGAGAACCCGTCAGCCCCATCGGGCATCGGTCCTACGGGCAATGTGCCCGGCCCACTGCCACTTAAGTGTTGCAATTCTTCGGACTATATCAGTTACTCTAGTTCTTCTGCGCATCTCCTCATACATGTATATATACACATATATTGCATACCTAATAATATATTGGCTCATCTGCAAAAAAATGTGAAACTGAGTTACATATCCTTAATACTGATTGTGTCTATATTAGTACTTCGAATCCGTCTAATACTGCGTTTGATTGCAAGTAGAAACACGAATCTGTAAAAAATCGTAAAATTAACTAACAAATATTTATAAAACAAATATTGTTCTGTAATGTTTCTGTAAAATATGAAAAACGTAGATATCCCGATATATTACTACATGAGCGTCATACTTAGACCTCTGCCTAATACTTCGGGGACTATCGTCGTAATGTTATGTTATTTTATCTATACTCTATACTTACTAATATGTAAAGCTGCAGAGTTTGTTTGCTTGTTTGAACGAGCTAATCTCTGGAACTACTGGTCCGATTTGGAAAATTCTTTTTGTATTGGATAGCCCATTAACCCAGGAAGGTTTTAGGCTATAAATCACGCTACGACCAATAGAAACGGAGCATAACTAACTCCACGCGAACGAAGTCACTGGCGCCCGCTAGTGTTTAATAAAACAAAACGATTCATATCATTGACTATCATCGTTTCATATTCGATAATCACCTAAATGACGTAGCAAATGTAGTCATTTTAACATTTATTATTTACAGAAATCACTCAAATAAATGTTATGTGTGTTTGATCGATAGCCGATCACTGAACCTATTTGGTAAAATAGTTAGGTTACTGGACAAATTACGTTAACCACGTATTAATTTTGTAATAACCCTGATTGAACTGAAATATATAGTTTCAGCTTATCTTCCGGCACAAAATAATTACGGTTAATGAGTCAAAATTCAGAAGAAGGCAATGTTTTTAACTGAAACTTTATATTTCAGACCAGTGTATCCATGTATGCATGTGTTTATGTGAGAGTGTGTGAGTTTATACTGAATATATTTAGCTTTCAGAATATGATTTTTCTTGTGGAAACTAGTTTGCAAGTGAAGGATTACTTAGGATGACGTTGGTGACCGCTACGCAGAGTTACGTAAAAATAATTGAGTGGATTTTTGAGACATTTTCGGTATAGTTCGTACCTAAAAAGTTGATGGAATAAAAATCCATAAATAGCTCCAATTTCCCGACGTTGTTTACATTTATTGGCCGCTGAGATGTGACTACAATTTGGACATTTTATGTAACAAAATTGACCTTCTGGAATCACCGACGCGTATTCCCAAATCACAAGGTCACGATACAATAATTACCCCCCAAATGACCTTGACCCAACCCTTGTTACTCTTATCTATAAAAGCAAACGATAAATCTGAAAACATTTTAATATCGATCGTGTACCCATAAATTTAGTGGACTACCAAGGCTAGGAGGAACTTCCTCGCATAAATCTGTCAGCAGCACTTGATTGCACGGGTGTACTTGACCGCTGACATTGGGTTTTTATTATACACTGCTGCACGCAAGTTTTGCGTTATATGAGTTGATCGTAATTATAGGGTATAACCTGGTGGCCAGTGTTTTATTGAAATGGAGGTTTTTGCTTGCGATATGGTTCGCGTCTGTTTCCGATTTTCTCATACAAACTTCAACGCATTTTTTAATTTCCTATTAGGGTTCGTGTTTTCTTCAATGAATGCTTTAAACCAGTGTTTTTCAACGCGTCTTATTAAGGGGATTGCCATTTAGATTCACACACACATTTCAAAGTTTCAGTCATTGGATGTGGGAATTGTGGTTTGTTTGTTTAACCAAAATGTACCCAAAATGACAATCTGAAATTTTAATTTACAAGCAGCAGAGGAAAGAAGACGTAAAATATTCTTAGATACTAAAGGGGACGCACATGAAAAAGGTTGGCAATCACTGCTATTAGATGTGGTTTCCTAGAAGAAAGGTAGCCGACATATGTATGTATTATTAGTGGCGTTACAAAAGTCTATCAATCACAATTATTGGACATGAGGGTGCTCTGTGTTTGGATAACCGTTATTATGTGACCGTACATCAGTTTCTTATGAAATCAAACCCAATCAAACAGATTGTTGATGCCCAGAGAAAGGAAACTTTAAGCAATCTTCATTTTCAATAATCTACTTATGTTGTGTATTTGTTGAAATAATTGTATTTTATCATATTGTTTGTTCTGTTTTTTATAATAATTCCTAATTATATGAAAAATTGTAAACATACAAACTAATATTTGTGTCAGATCGAATTATCTCTTGGATAGTGTTATTCTCAGGTATACAAACAATAGATACGAAATCAATAATAACAACCAACAAAGCAGTAAATTATTATTACGTTAGTATTTTCCATAGATGGTTGCGATAGGTAACAATTCAAGGAAAACAATTGGTAAACAAGTTGATACACAACCTCGATTTGCCGTGTTATAGATATTTCTCACAACTATTTAAGAATAATATTTGTCATTTGAATATACGGCAAATTTTAGTTCGTAGTCAATTTTTCTAACAATTAATAGGTATCCTGACTTTACAAACGTCCCAAACAAAGTCATCTGTCTAGCCTTTTTAGCAATAATATATTAAGGTCGGCATCCAGTCTACAAGCTGCAGTTGAATAACATTATTTTTCTCAATGAGCAATGGAGAGGGCTATGCTTGGGCTTTCACTGCATGAATCAAATCAGGAAGGAGGAGATCCACAGAAGAACGAGAGTAACCGACGTAGCCCGAAGAATTGCAACACTTAAGTGGCAGTGGACCGGGCAAATTTCCTGTAGGACCGATGCTCGATGGGGCCGACGGGTTCTCGTGTGAAGGTCGTGGGAAACCGCTGGATGCAGGAGGCGCAGGACCGGTTATCGTGGAGTTCCTTGGGAGAGGTCTATGTCAAACAGTGGACGTCTTTCGGCTGAAATGATAACACGGAGTGACTGCCTATATGGCCTCCACAATCCAGTTTCTTGATAATACGATAACTCTTGGTCAGTCAAACAGTCTTACTGTTTGTCAGACTTTTGGTCTTTTGTGTACACTTACCGACTTTCAAAGATCCATCAATGAAACTTGGGAACAACGGCTTTACGAGCTTTTCGAGGCACGGAGGGGTCTCGACATGTAAAGGTCACCCATCCGCAGACTAACCGCGACCAGCGTAACTTAACCAGATCGATCAATCTGTACGACTATTATTTAGCCATAGACCCCACAAACAAAACACCTGAATTACTTTAGGTAGACTCTTTTCAATCGATAAATTAAAATGATGCTGTCACCCTAAACCTGATTAACATGAAGAACAGCACCAAGCATACCTGCATAATTCTCTTAACATAATATTAATTTACATCTAATAGGCACCTTAATGCGACACCGTCAGAGTTAGACAGTTGAAATTGTCACAAATGATGTATTTCTGTCGCCGCTATAACTACGAATCAGTACTCGTGCTCACATGGATGAGATTGAACATGGACAATGTGATCAAATATTTTCTAATAATTTTATGATTTGTAAAAGAGTGTCCATGGAGTTTCTTTCTCGTACTTTTTTATAAATTATAAACTAGTGCTTGAACGCAATCTCGCCTGATGGTAAACAGTGATGCAATCGTTCATGGTAAAGCGCGCTAGTTAATTAAGAGCCTATTCACTCAAAACAACTGAGTGAATAGGAAGACGGCAGATGAGCGAGGTGATGCAATGTTAAACCCAACAACACGACCAACAATGCTGCACCAGAGGAAGACTAATCTGGACACCCTCTACGACCAAACTCCCGACACAACAACGCAACACAACTGCTAAGACCCGTCCTCCGTGCAATTCACCAGACATCATACCGGAACGAAAGATTTTGTCTGGTGGGTGGTAACTTCTGCCGGTAGCCGATGTTATGGCAATATCGTGGATTTATAAAAGAGTGTACATGGACGTTCTGGCTCGCTCTGCTCCATTGGTACCTACGCCTTAGAATGGTCAACCAGATTCGCCTTTCTGACTGACCGAACCGACCCCTTGACAATCCAAAAGTGTATATAATTGGTGTATTTGAATTAAATGCTTCGTTTTTGAGTTTGAATACCTTTTCTGCGTAGGGAATCCTTGGTGCGCTAGTCCGACACGCACATGGGCGGTTCTTTAATATTTATTCTAGGAAAAGTTTTAGAATTTAGTTAAAACTTTGAAATGTTTGTTTTAGTTCGTAAGACTTGAATAGATTATCTTATATTGCGTATCGTAAGTTTCTGAGTAACTTGCTTGTTTCTGCGCGAGATTTACAAGAACAGATCACTTATACAGTCAGTCTGTAAACATATAATAGCCTATTCATTTTCTTACTCATTGGACGCTTGGCCTACGGGCTGATTACATAACACACTAACAGAAACAACGTTTTTATTAAGACAATGAGATCGTGTTGTTTATTTTGTTGAGCAGATATTTTTTTTTGGACATAATAGAGTAGGTATTTGTTGTCCAGGTATTTATTTTTTAAAGGTTATAAGCTTCATCGTAATCTAGCCTGATAGTAAGCAGTGATGCAATCGTTGATGGCAAAGCACGCTAATTTATTAAGAGCCTTTTTATCAATAAAAACTAGTGCTTGTCCGCAATCCCGCCTGATGGTAAGCAGTGATGCAATGTTGATGTTAAAGCGCACTAGTTAAGAGTTGTTAAGAGGCTATTCACTCAAAAAAACTGAGTGAACTGGAAGGAAGATGGCAGTTGAGCGACGTGATGCAATGTTAAATCTAGAGAGAGATTGATCTGGAGACCCTCCACGACCAAACTCCCGACACAGCAACTTTTATCGCATCGTACCCGGCACACATCGCAACACATTTGCTCAGACCCACCCGTCTTTCGTACAGCTTCACCAGACATCATGCCGGAATACGACGAATCGCTTGGCGGCAAGACTTTGTCTGGTGGGTGGTAGCTTCTGATGGCACTCGATATTATAGCCTACCACCTTTTCACTTTAACCTTAAAGACGGGATCAGACGGGAAGATTGCCGCAGGCAATTTGATCCCTCGATGTACGTGGTATAAAAGTCGAGGCGTCATATGCACTGAGCAGGATCACACGTAACCAGCAGGTTAGGATGACATGATTGACTTAAAATATTACCTGCAGCTAAGTTAAAACTAAACAGTTAGGTATTCTGTTATCTTGGGGCCCGGAGTATGAATTCTAGGATGGAGACTAGGGAGGTGTTGTCAGGTGTCATATGGTGCGTGATGTTTGTGTAGTGTGTGTCTGGTGCGGGATAAGTGTGTGTAAAATGTATGTATGTTCGAATAATGTGTCTGCTCAACGACACAAGTGTTTATGTTTTTAAATTGTCAAAATGAAACCCGTTGCTACTGATAAGTTGTTACACAATTACCCAGCGGAACTACATATATTGTATAGGAATCAAAGTTATTTTTCCATAAACTCATATTTGTTTCTGTTTGGCGAAAACGTTGCGAATGATTACATTCCGTACCTAATACATAATTTATTCCCAGAGGAAATGTTTCTCGTACGTGAGGCGCCGAGCCAATTGCTTACCCAAGTACCAATAGCAATACAACAATTAGGAACCACAACATGTTCCACATCGACCGAGAAACTAGCTAACAGCAATTTCCTATTTTAATTAATTTTCTTGCCGACTCAGGTCCGAAGACTAATGCAGCTGAATCCCCAACAAATGTCATTGTTTCACAATTCCCATCGATTCCTCGTTAATCGTCGCGGTGGCAATTAAAATGGGATTTCAACTGTTTTGTATTGTTGTGCTGGAGATGACACGGATTTCGAAATTGGTTATTTGAATCGGTAATTGATTTTTAATTGGAAGTGAAGGCAGTGCGGAACTGGACGAAGACCTTTCGTATTTTGTACCAAAGCCTCGGAGAAACAAGTACAAATTTGGAAAGGTTCACCGCGTCGGGTCCATACCATCTGTACTTTTAAAGTCGTCCATTTAGCTGTCAACTAGTAGTCTAAAATCGCTAATACAAATTGAGCAAGACACCAACACCATAATTGCGTATCACACTATTAACCACAATCTGGTTCGATATTGTTAATCCATTGCTTTAACTGTTCGAAATATTTATCTGCTCATTAACCTAAACAACGCAATGATTGCAAAATGAAAGCCCTTGCTCCTGTAATACGCAACTACTATGTAGATCAATATGCTCCATTCTTTCCCGAACGACTCTGTGCTCTTTCCTGGAATAACTACAGATTGATCCTACGGATTGGTTAATATAGGAAAAACTGATGTATGCGCATCACTTTGGCCTATATTCAGCAGTAGATAGCTTGCGATAGGCAATGTATTGCCAAGCAACCCCACTAGCAGATAGTAGTATGTACAAAATAATTGTTTGTTCGCAAATCGGGCCCTGTTTAATTTGCCCTCGACGGAGCTCGATACTGTGTACCGAGCTCTGGATACGATTTTGTTTAATTTATTTCTTCACTGTATTTGATATATTGTGCGAGTTGATTTTTTAATGGATTCTGTATTGGCAGGTTAATATTTAGATTTGTAGAGTGATCCTTTTTTAATAGATTGTTTTAAGTATCTATCAATCTGAACAATGGTGGTTCAGTGATATCAGCCCGACTTTCGAGTTGAGGTGTCAATCAATGTAGGAAACTGACTTGCCCTAGAATCAAATCGAATACATGTGACATTTACCAAAGCACTCTGGGCCATAGTAGATTACTCGAAGAGAGAAAGCACACACCAGTCAAAACATGACAGAGATAATGGTAAGTATGTATAGCACACCTTTTGCTCTTAACAGCTTCGTGTCGCGTCACCCTGGGTATCAAACTTTACCAGGTGGGTGGGACGAGAATCATAAATCGTAAACTAAGCCCAGATTAAAATCCAGCCCTTTTATATTATATCGCTTTATTTCAGGTTTGATTTCTGACACCCCCGGGATACAGAGGGTGTAAATTGATTATATGACTGTTCTTTTGTTTCATTAAACGAGGATTGTAAAGTGTATTTTAGGGTGAGATTGGAATTTATTTGGGTCAGTAACTTTGAGTATAAATATAACCAACACTTACTCAGGTTTCACTGAAATTTTGACCCTTCAGGTGTTTGGAAAGAGTTTACTGTATAATTGGAGCAACGTGTTTTAGTTTTAAATACTAATGACACATATTTTTTTAAATCAAAAATCAAATCGAAATCAAAATTGTTCCAGTCCCTCGATGTACGCAGTAATTTAAACCAAGCTAAACCTTGTTTGGTGCAGGATTAGTGCGTAAACGTAATACTTACAACACAACATAAAACGATAAGAATCTGAAGAAATATGGCGGTAATTTCGGCCGAAAATTCCATGTATACTATAGAATAACCAGAAGTAGGTTTAAGGAAGATGTATTTTTGAGAAGTTGAATACTTTTAAACGATTCTGGTAATTCAATATATGTAGATAAACTCTCAATGGACACAATTTAAATATTCAAAAGCGCGTTACAAGAAAAAAATTGTGAATTAAATCAAAACTCAAATACACGAAGTTTGTGTGTTTTCTCAACACCTGCAACGCCACAGTTGATATAATAATATTAATCATCAACTTTTTTTATAGTCGTACTGCTGGGCACAGGTCTCATACAGAGAAGGATTAAGCGTAGTCACCACGCTTGCTCAGTGCGGGTTGGCGATTACAGACTTAAAGTCCAGCTTTCCTCAAGTTGCTTTCCTTCACCTTTTAATCAGTCATTAGTGTCCAAGTTATAATAAAAAGTACATATAACTTAGAAAAGTTACATTGGTACTTGCTTGACCTGGATTTAAACCGGACACTCAAACTTGAGAGGATGGTGTTTTAACCACTAGCCCACCACGTCTTAGTAACATTAATATCAATCCCTAAAGTTAGCATCCTTGGTTCAACGTCTTAAGGACAAACACAAGGTGTCAAAGTTGTAGCATAAAATCAATTTGTCCCGGACCACATGTTGCAATAACGTGGGCCTGTAATTGTGCTCTTATGGACGAACTTGACAGATTTGGGCTCCTGCTGGCAAATTGTTTGGACGCAGTTTCGCATGTTATCTTTAATTACGTTATTGTTATGGTAAGGGGCCTGTGTTGGCTTTGTTAACTTCATAGTTTGAATTGATGACATAATAATATTGGCGAAAAGGTACGGGTTATACCTATAATCATATCTATTTTCAGCTATAACTCATTTATAATAGGTTCTTCTGTTTGGACTAAATTTGTTTCGGGTTGATTTCTTCATCAAGTGATCTGTATCTAGAAGTAGCTAAGTGAAGCCGATCGCAATAAAGTATATTTGACCTAGGAAGAGTGAAGTGGACCAAGGGACGAACATATAGGCTGATTATGGATTTTATTTATGACTAAGGGAAACACCTAGATAATAAAGAACAGAAAGGAGTGAAGTGGTACCTACTCGTATACCATATGTATATACCAATTAGTGAGTGATTTTTGACTCAAATTTTGCTTTTTCTGAACTTTGTTTCATGAAAAGTATATTTTAGAATAAACTGCAGAAGAAAAGGCTAGGCGATGGACTGTTCCAGGTGTGGCTATTTGTGTTTTAAATGTTTGTAAGCACACCCACGACACAGAAGTAATTTCTACAGTGTTTAAAAAAATCCTTAATTTAATGGAAAAAAGTTGATAGGTAAATTTATTGTTGGTCCCCCCCCCCCACCCTCAAACTTCTAAAATAAGAAAATGAAAAATCTAAAATAAACATGTGATGTACATTACTATAAAAACTATCACCGAAAATTATTTTGAATGAGATCTAGTAAGTAGTTATTTTTAATATCTCCTAAATCGTAAACTGCTTATTACCACGTAATCTTTCACACAAATAACTTAAATCCTCTAATTATATATAATAATAATATATAATAATTAGTACGTGAGTCCGACACGCACTTGGCCGGTTTTTTAGCTGTGGTACCTACCTCATACAAAGTAAATAACAGTGACAAGATGATGTTATTTTCATATCTCTCATCGTCTCATTAGAACTTGACCAAAGACCACTCTATACGTACCTATAACCCTTACAAACAAAATACAAATTTTTCAAATCGATCCATACCAGACGGAGTTCTGTGGTAATAAACATAAAAATATAAAAGAAAAACAACCGAAGTCGGTTCATCATATAAATGGTGTCACTCAATCAGTCTCTTCGAAGATGGCCCAAAAAATATAGCTTACCTGCCATCAAAACTATTTCATAACCTTACCTTATATCTTTTTTGTCATCTAGTGTCATCCAGGAAGTTTTTACGGACACGAGGAAGACAATGTGTGGCTGTCAGGTCCTCATGTCGTTGTAATTAATGGGCGGAACATATTATTTGGGACACTCTGGTCTGTCTAGATTAGTGAATGTGTTGTCGTAAGAAGTAATAATCTCTATAACGGGCCGGTGTCCATAATTCTACGACAATATTCGTATTTTGCGTATGGATGGGAACAGTGGTCATTCAATTCACCCTAACTCCTCAAGGAAGGTCAGTAACGACTTGAAGTTACTGACTGTCTCACTTAGGATGCCTCGACTACCTACACAGTAACCTGTCTCAGAGCTGTATTGTTGTAATAGTCTCGTTTGCTAAACTATGATCAAATACACATTAAAATAGCTGGTTGACACGAGCGTGCAGGAGGTTGCGTTTAGTACAGTTAACAAGAAACTTCATTACGGCGCGGTGATCCAGTGATTAACGTCAACATTATCGTACGCCGACCGGCTCTTGTGCTGGCGCCGATAGAGCTGCCGTTTGTTTTATCGATATCGCAAACATTTCACAGAAATTTATGCACTGGCGCCAATTCCGTTTTGCACAAAGTAAACTAAACTGTATTTCGGATCATCTTTTTATATCCATTCCAATAAAAAAAGGACAGAAGATTAATTGAGTCCTGTCAAATTAATCAGCGCTCAATGGATTTTGACGCCTTTTTTTTTTAATAATCATAAACTACTTTCTTGGTGGTAGGCCATAACATCGGCTGCCGGCAGAAGTTACCACCCACCAAACAAGGCCTTGAGCAGTGATGCAATCATTGATGGTAAAGCGCGCTAGTTTATTAAAAGCCTATTTACTAAAAAAAACTGAGTGAATGGGAAGGAAGACGGCAGGTGAGTGAGGTGATGCAATGTTAAACCCAACAACACGAACAACGATGCTGCACCAGAGTGAGATTGATCTGAAGACCCACCATGATCAAACTCCCAGCACAACAACATTTGGCGCATCGTACCCGGCATATGTCGCAACAAAGCTCCTCAGACCCACCCTCCATACGGCGTCACCAGACATCATGCCGGAACACGACAAATCGCTTGGTGGCAAGACTTTGTTTGGTGGGTGGTAACTTCTGCCGCCAGCCGATGTTGAGGCCTACCACCGAGAAAACCTTGTTGTTATTCACGGGTAAACTGTAGTCGTTGTCGTCATTAATTGTTTTGTCAAGTTCGGTCCACGATGCACTACCAGATCTGCAGCCTGTTAGCTTTGCCAGGACTCCATGTGGTGGTTATTTTGGCAAACAGCTTATTGAGCATACGACATGTCCACTCCCACTTCAATTTAGCGGCTTTTTGAGCAACGTCAATTATCTGTGTTTTGGAGTACATTATGCTGTTGCGAAATATCAACGGAGAGGGATTCTGGATCCACGATAACAGATTGCGCGCCAATGTCCCTGACTCCCTGTTTAAAATACATATGTAAATTGTAATGTAACTTTTATGTTATTCTAATCGAATGAAGCCATAAAGTATATGATAAAATTCAGCTCAAAAATTTCATCGCCTTTTTGTCTCCGCAAATGTCGATAGAATTCTGGCAAATTTTATCGACACTTGCGCACCTCTAGCGCCTGTATTCGCAATCTAGAGTAACGATCTGCTATTAAGAGGGAGGTAAAAGTGGGTAAGACGTGTTATACGTAACGAACGAACGCTCCTAGATGTTACACGTACCCGTATTAGCATTGAATGCCTGTACTACGCTTAGGCAGAAGTACCTTGGTACCTACTGTGGTTAATGTAATTGAAGCAGGGTTTGGGCCCGTTACTGATTGTTGCGGGCAGGTTTTCGAACTTGCTTTCAAATTGAATTGAAAACACTGACAATACTGATGTATTAGAATATTTTGTATTTTTTTTTTTATTAATTATAAACTAGTGCTTAACTACAATCCCGCCTGATGGTAAGCAGTGATGTAATCATTGATGGTAAAACGCACTAGTTTATTAAGCCTACTCACTTAAAAAACTTAGGAATAGGAGGGATGACGGCAGTTGAACGAGGTGATGCATTTTAAAACTGTCGTTTTTGTTTACTATATACTGTCGTGTTTATTTGTCGGTCTCCGTGGCGCAGCGGTCAACACGCCTGCGACGTGGAGGCCCACGGCCCCGGCCAGGTCATGATAGAAAACGATATTTTCCTGATTGGCCTGGGTCTTGGATGTTTATCTATATGTGTATCTATTATAAAAAAAATATTTATAGTATCGTTGAGTTAGTATCCCATAACACAAGTCTCGAACTTACTTTGGGGCTAGCTCAATCTGTGTGATTTGTCCGTATACATTTATTTAAACCCAAGACCAACACGACCAACGATGCTGCGCCAGAGAGAGATTGATCTGGAGACTCTCCACGACCAAACTACCGACACAACAGTATTTGGCGCATCGTACCCGGCACACATCGTAACACAACTGTTCAGAACCGTCCTCCGTACGGCTTCACCAGACCTCATGCCGGAACACGACGAATCGCTCGCCATGTTATGGCTTACCACCGAGAGTGTAACTATTATTTTGTTTTAGTTTTATTTTTTTACATGCCTCATCCTTGGGAACTCGGAGCTTTGGAAGGAGTACCAGGAACTGCAATTCAATTCGCAAATGTCACATAAATAATAATTATTAAGAAAAATATATCTTATTATTTTTTAACAGTCCTCCCACAGAGAGAAGGCTTAGAGACATAATAGGCTGATCATACAAACTAAATGCAAACATGGAAATAAAAAAAAAGTGACATTTCTTACAATGAGATGATGATGATGTTGATTTTTCCTACCGATTTCAGTCATGGCGACTACTTTAACTCTTAGTCAGATCGATCATGTACGTGAAGGTACCTTATATAGAAAATCTTCGCTGAGAATGCTTGTGCGCACTGAGGACACGTAAGCATTCGGTTCACGTAATGATATTGAATGGCTGTGGGGTGACGGGCTTTCAGCTCATCGCGTTTAGCATCGAGGTGCGAGGTGTGCTTTGCGCTACTCCTCTTAAACGCTTATTTGCCTCTGCACCAGCCCTCGTCATTCTGGGCGTGACGCTTCTGGAACGTCCTTGTACCTGAAGGTTGTCCGCCATGCTTACGCCTGCCCTCCTCAACTTCGGAGTAAATGCTTCGCTACTTGTTCCTCCGCCATACACGATACGTGACTGCACCACCGAAGCTTTTGACGCATGAGATAAGCTTCAATAGCACCAACATTGGCTCGTCGCAGAACTTGAGTATTTTGTACCCGATCAGACCATTTGATTGGATCAGACAATAAGATATCGTGTTACAGTGAGGGTTTTGGAGGTCCGTCAGTCGTTTTACTTAAAATACTGATGTTCTGCTGCATCCCGTTAGACTTGAAATCGACCCCAATATTATTAGATAAAGACTGGGCAGATGCTAGTGATCGACCTACTGAAGTTTTTGTCAATCTGCCGTCTAGTTATAGAGTTGTTTCATTGAATTTTCGTTTGTAGACAGAAACTTCATTAGTTATACATATGTATTTTAATTGATTGTCGTCTCCACATTGTTAAAGAGGCTGAGAATAGTTTGACTCAAAATGTGTGATTAAGCGACCATAGTGAACGATTCTAACCTTCATTCTAAAAATTGCACGATTTGTTACCAAACCATTTATTTAGTAGTTTGCAGTAGTAGTAAGTAGTAGTGCACGATGCTAAGCATTGATGCGATCGTTGATGGTAAAACGCACTAGTATAATAGGGTCCTATTTAGTCTAGCCTTGAAGAGACATGTTGTAATCAGACGGGAAAACCGCTCCAGGCGGATTGTACCAGACCTTCGATATACGCGGTATAAAAGACGATGCGCAACGGTTAGTCCGGATCGTAGTGGCGTCAACAACGTAAGGTTGGATAATCAACGTAAAGTTTTCAAGTTTACTGTCTTTTAAAAACATAGATTTGTTTAGAAAGTTAATGCTACAAGAGATGGAACTTACATGCCTTGTAATAACAAAAACACTGGCCATTTTTATTTTAATAACCCCATTCTAAAAGCACATAAGTTGAAACTAAACGTCTAATGTCCAAACTGCTACCCGGTACCATTACCCAGCCTTTTATACGACCAGTTCTGTTCTCGTTAGGATAGGGTTTCCTACAGTCACAGAATATAATTTTACAGAAGAGCGGCTCCATTCACGGGTGAGAACTGGCATACAAACGCAGACGTTTACGAATGTAATACTGCCTGGTATATCATGGGGATACTCACAATTAATTTAGTATTATCTAAGCTGAGTGAAGAAGAAGAGTGCTTATTCTCATTCTTTCTTGTATAAAACAATGTTATACCATTATATAAGATGAAAGTCTTTGACCAGTGCCTGTTGCCTGTTGCAAATGTAAACTCACACAATAGCCTTATTTATGTCATACAAAGAGCAAAATGAAGAGGGCTATGTCAAATAGGGCACATTGCTTGCAGAACAAATGATCAATAGCAGGCCCATTGCCTCTGACAGACAAGATTTTGGAGTGGCAATAATGTACTACAAGACGTAGCGTTGGAAGCCAGTAAAAGGACTGCTGGAACTATTAGTTTATAATGACAAGTTTTTCGAATAAAGCTCAGCAAGCTCTCTCGGCGAAGCTTCCGAAAAGCAACACCACTGTAGGGCTATGGCTGTACTTGCTAGACATAGGCTGAACAACGAGTGAAAACTCTTGAGCGTTTTCACTTCTTATTCAGAGCAGACCTTCTGTACCTATTTATTCTGTGGTAGTACCCCACCACACCTAACGAGCAATTTAACAACGCACATCGCTATTAAAAATGAATCAGGGTGCAGGTATTACCCCAATTTATTTTAGAGGTAGTTTTCAAGGATATTTTTACGTGCCACGTGTTAAGTTGAGAATATACGTTATGGGAATGGTTTCATGGGAGATTTTGTGGGTATAATGTAGACATTCTAATAAAGTTTGTGGTGCATTAAAGTGACCCTTTTGAGCTTTGGTTTGAGCTTATACCATTTGGTCTGATCGTTTGGACCAAATTATTCTTATCTTTATAAGAATATACTACAAAAGCCTTTAGTATCCAAATTCTTGGATGACCTGAACCATAATTACGTAACACAATATTACTATCGATGAGAATAATTTTCAAGCAAATTGCTAATCCATTACTTCATATTTTCTAAAATGTGTCTGCTCAACAACGTAAATAACACAATGAACGTTGTTGAACTGTCAAAATGATACTCATTGCTATTAGCTGTATGTTACGTAATCAGCCTGCTGTCTAAGTGAATAATAATTGATTTTATTTTTGTAAATTGGTCTATACTCAAGCTTTTATTAGAATTTAAGACCTCAATATGCGAGGCATTTACTACCTGCCTTTACTGTTTAGAAAGACACAAATAAACTTGGGGGTCAGTCTCTTTTACAGTTCAGACATGATATTGGTCAGATCACAAGAAAAGCACATAGATTGGTATCTGAAATGATCTTTGAAGGAAAAAACCACACATATTTGCACGCATTTAGACAATTATCGTGCTACAAAGATTTCCTTCCTCTGTTGGTATTACTGAACAATGTCTTTCTACAAAACTATTGTTTCCTAATGAACAAAGTTCCTAAAGATATTCTTCAGCCTATGAAAGTGCAATAAAAAACAATTTATGTACCCATACATAGAATAAAGAGGATAACTTGTTTTCGTCGTAAATATAAGTTGGAATCGGAGATCGAGCCAGGGGTGGTTACGATCTACTTATCATGTATGTGAGGTGGGGAATGGGGATGCTATAAGAGCATAGAATATTTCGCTGTCATCAGTACCTACCCTAATTGCGTAACATAAACTATTACTATCAATTGTAATAATTTTGAATCATAGTGCTAATCCATTGCTCTATAAGTTCGAAAATGTGTTTAATCAACAACTTAAATAAGGCAATGAATGTTATTAAACTGTCACAATGAATCCCGTATCTACTAATAAGGTATTAAGAAATTACCCTGCAGGCGTGATCATACACAGACAATAGCACATCAAGCTTCTACAATCTGTCAGATTTCTTTATTACATTTTCAACTTTATCTCTAAGGCGTTAAGGCTCAAGGTTCATTGGGAATATGATTTTTTCGGGTAGCTTGACCTGCTTGCATTTTAATAATTACCGAATGTGCATGCTCTTAACCTCAATCAAGCCCGATGGAAAGCAATGAATGAGGTGTATTTATTTATATAAAAAATACTATGTTAATATTGTGGTCTATGATTAAACGAGCGTGCCCAGAAGATGCGTGTTCACTCTTGTTGTGAAGGCAGGTAGAAGGAAATACAGATATAATTAAAATATATCATATACATTTTTGTCTTTTTTTGTAACTATGCTTGGACAGGATATTGTGTAGCTGTAGGTATCTAGTAACGTCACATGCGAACGACGCGTCATACTGACGTCACACGAATCCTACATCTCACAAGCAGAGTTTACCGTGCAACTTCCCAACATCAACCATTGAGTAAGTGCCCGCCAGACACAACACCCGTCTGGTCTGGTCTGACAAACTTTACACCCTGTTCCTCATGGCTCTAAACATTGGCTTTAGTACAGTTACAGTACAGTAGGCCATAACATCGGCCGCCGGCAGAAGTTACCACCCACTAGACAAAGTCTTGCCGTCAAGCGATTTGTCGTGTTCCGGCATGATGCCTGGTGAATGCCGTACGGAGGACGGGTCTGAGCAGCTGTGTTGCGATGTGTGTCGGGTACGATGCGCCTAATGTTGTTATGTTGGGAGTTTGGTCGTGGAAGGTCTTCAGATCAATCTCCCTTTGGCGCAGCATCGTTAGTCGTGTTGTTGGGTTTAACATTGCATCACCTCGCTCAACTGCCGTCTTCCTTCCTATTCGCTCAGTTTTTCTGAGTGAATAGGCTCTTAATAAACTAGCGCGCTTTACCACCAACGATCGCATCACTGCTTACCATCAGGCGGAATTGCGACCAAGCGCTAGTTTATAATTATAAAAAAAAAAAATTAAAAAAGTTCTTTTGAGTTTGTGATAAGTTTTCAGTTCTAAAAAGTGTTATCCATTATTAATTTATTTTTACCCGACTGCCAGGGGTTATGTTCTTAGGGCGTATATTGTATGTAATATTCTTTATTACCTTGTAACTCCAGAACCGCTAAACGGAATTTCACATTTGTGGTATCGTTAGATTTGTCTTAATAGCCTAGGTGTTCTTAGGTAGACATTTAAAAAAAACAAAATGGTGGATGTTTGACGCCATATTGTGAGGTAAAAAAAAAACTACCAAGCTTATTGAGTGCATGGGGTGTCAAAATGAAGGATTTTTAACACTGATTCTAAATATTTATGTTATTAATTGTATGATATTTCGCAGTTGGGGAACCTCTTAGCTAGATAAACAAGTGTTCCATAGAACAGTCCCCAACTGCAATTGTTCAATTTGTTTCTGCCTTTTCAGTTCGTTAATTTTTTATGCAGGCGGGTTTTTTTGTTTGTAAATAATATTTTTTTATTCACACAATTAATTTAAGCAATACCCCAGCCAAACATTGAGGAGAATAACTAATTACTATTCGTACCTTCCTTATGAACAAATATTTCATTGTTGAATATTAATTCGCAATAACTGATTAACATTAATTTAGTAACAATCAATTACATGTAAATTAATGGAATGTCAAATGAACTGTAAATTATTTGATTATCACTGTACATAACAGAATAACCCATTTAGCTAGTTCGTCAAGGCATGCGACACAGCCAATTTAGAATGATGTTACCTACTGCATAATTACTCACTCACTCACTCACTCACTCATACACCTACGTGCTGCTCACTCACCTTTATTGCATTTATTTTTTGTTATTTTATTTTGTCCATTTTATTTTTGTAATACCACAATAATTTTGATTACTTGTCTGATTGTTAATAACTATCTATGGCTCATTATATGTAATTAGGGGTGGAGACCTGGTGTCCTGAAATACAAGCATATAGCTTAGCTTAGGCACCAGTCTCCCACAATAGGAAAATTGTATGCCTTAAATTTGTAATTGGTAGGTGTAAAACATGTATTGTGGTGAGAAAATAAATAAATTATTATTATTAACTTGAATACACGGATTTGAGAGATTGAGGCAGTATTTAATTACAGAATTAGAATAAAATAGTACTCATACGGGCAGCACAAGACCGGTCATCGTGGAAAGCCTTAGGGGAGACTTTTGTCCAGCAGTGGACTGGTATTGGCTGAAGAAGAAGAAGAAAAGTAGACCCTTTATTATGTGGTGTAAGTACAATATAAATTATTGACATAAAAATAGAACCTTTTACAAAACGGTAACACAATGGGGGTTCTTATAACTAAGAGTCAATTTTTAAAGATAACCTATGGGTGAATGAAATACTGTATGTAGTCTGTGGTCCATTTACTTAATACAATAAATACACATATACAGAATATTATATTAATCTAAATAATTATAGGAGATTGCATGCCTGTCTCTCGTTAACACCAGACATATTTTAATTACTGTTGGTCTACTATGGGTAGTGTTGATTATTGTGCTACGAACGACTTAGTTACACTACCGAATCACGCACTGTAGGTACACAACTCAACGGATACGGAACGCGAGTCAATTTCTAAGCACATGTTGTAAAAGTGTTTGTATAAACCTACTTACACAACGGATACGGAACGCGAGATAATTTCTAAGCATTATGTAATGTTTGAACAAGCCTGTTTAAAGAAAATAAATCAGTTATCAGATTAAATAAACTTAACTATTTGAAACGATAGCTTTTAGTTTTGAATTAGTACATAGTATAAAACGAACGGAATGGATTATGAGGCGGTTTTTTTTAATAGATAGAGTGATTAAAGAGGAATCTGTACATTTATAATAACATCCCTTAAATAGTGAAGAAACACTGTTATTATTGAGGTTTCTAATGTGATGTCTTAAATAATAAGTACTTTTTTTCCTCGTTTGCAGTGAAACGCAAACCCTACGATATTTATCAAAATAATGTACTAAATATTGTACACATTGAAAAGGTTTACAGAAAAGTCCACCTTGGTATATGTATATCTATTATGGATATCCCACAATAAAATGTTTTTCTCAATTACTTTTTACGACAAATATTGGCTAAGTTTCGATCCAATTTAACACCTTAAATACGTTGTTGATTTAACTTATCGCGATCTATATCGCTATACAGCATAATTATGATTTAAATGAATACTTTCGAATATATTACACATTTAAAAATAGGCTAAAAGAAAAAATTGTATTTAGTCCGTCATTCAGATTATAGAAAAATATTGGATACGTATATTTTGTTTTATCAAATCAATAAACAATGATAAATATAAAAGGCATAAAGTTCAGGAGTGGTGGCTGGTGACGTCACTGGTTGCTAAAAAGTGTAGCGTTCTGTGACGTCACACGAGTTTTCAACGCACTGTGTCGTCTTCATTTTTGTTTATATGAAAAAAGAAAAAATACGTGTCTAGTATTTTTTGGAAATCTGATTGACGGACTAATTAGTTTTCTTTAGTCAACTACCCTATTGCGGGGCGTCGTGTTTCGACCGGCCGGGGCGGCGGGAGTGGCGAGCCGCTATGTTTTTATACAACTTTCACACATTTTCTGTAGTGTATTTAGTATCAGCATTGCACCCGTGCGAAGCCGGGGCGGGTCGCTAGTTTAAGTATGCAAGTAAGTTGTGTTGGCAAAAGTAATTTGTGAAATGTTCCTAGCAATTAAATGTCTCAAATTTTGGTTCTTGCTTCATTAAACAAAATATTACATATAGTAAAAACACGCACTGCTGTAGATCCATACCCTATTTCACTTTAAACAAATAAATCAACTTTTGTCAAAAGCAATTAAGTTGATTTCAAAATGAAAACATTATTGAAATGATTGAATTTGTAGCAGAAATTGAACTTATTGCTTAGAAGTTAATGATAATTTTTCAAAAACATATTAGTTTAAATTTTTGGCAAATTAGTCGCGATTGCAGATTAAGTACCTATAGGTAGACTTACAAAGAAAAGATACCAAAATGAATACCTACCTTATAAACTTAATTAAATGTATCTTTTCAAACTTGTAAGTGCCACTTTTCAGTCTAATTATAATTGAAAATTCCTTCATTTCGGAACTACGCCATTTTCGATCTCGTTAATGGAAGTCCCCGGTGCGTTTCGAGCCTATTGATAAAATTGGGGAGTCGCGAGTGCAAGTAGGTCAATCTTCTGATAACTACGGTTCTATTTAAAACCGGAATGCTGCCAGTCCCAGTTATTACAAATTATATTATCAATTATTTGGGGAAAATTACGTGGTAATGCGTTTGGCAATGCGTGGTTGAAAATCTTATCTTTTTAATAATTTTACCTCATCTAATTCTAGAACACTGCAAATAAACCGATTTAATCTACATAAACTTGCAATTTTCACACTTTACAAGATCAGTCGATCGGCGAGTTTTCAAAAATCAAAATTTAAAAAAAAAAATCAAGTCGAAGTCATAAAATATAGATTCATTTTATGACTTTGACTTGATTTTTATTTTTCACCCATTTGATTCCAAAACGTAGGTCTGTATGGAAAAGAAACGACAAAGAAACGCCACGGACATTCTTTTAAAATCATTATATTCTTATAATATATTGAATTTTGTACAGACGACAGCACATCAAGCTACTAATCTGTCAAATTTCCTTATTAGATTTTCAACTTTATCTCTGAAGCATTAAGGCTCAAGTTTGATTGGGAATATTTGGCAGTTTGGGGTAGCTTGACCTTCTGTCGTCCGTACATCATTCATGTTGAATTTATCCACGTGAGAACGATGCAGACAGGTGCGCACGTTAAAAGCATCCGTTAGAGAAAACATAATAAAAAAAAAACAAAAATTAAATTGATCGCCAGGAAAATAATTTTCAAAGAAGTTTAGTTTCTTTTTGTTTAATACTTACTATGTCACAATCACATTAACAGTCTGTAAAGCAAATCTTATGCATTTAGTTGTTTTAATTTTTTCCATATAATACTAAATTATTAGTAGTGAACCAATTATTCACCTGCACTAGGTAGATAGTTATTGACGTCGTTTCGTTTCTGTACCAAATCTGTAAAGATTCTTTACGGGGAACGAGTTCTTTTCTGGCTTGGTTTGCTACAATTTTTATCATTTGCTATAGGTCCACTGGCTGTGAGTGAAATGCGGGGTGAGGCATGAGTGACGAGTGAGGCAATTTGAATGGTTCACTAGTACTCGGTACAGAGGTATCTGTATGTGCTTGCTATAGAATCTAAACCGAAGCTTTCATGCAGACGGTATAAAAAAAACTGTACAGCGTTCAGATTCGGATCAGTGACAAAACTAAAAGAAAAAAGTGCTACGCTGCGTCATATATGAAGCAAAACTTTTGGAGATAATCCTCTTCTTAGTGTGTCGTTAGAAATCTAAATGGACTCCTAGAACTTGGCTACTTGTCTGATACCATCACCATCATCAATGGATCATCCTGTAACATAATATATTTGTTTTATTACACATCTATTCTATATAAAATTAACTCTTACGTAATTGGATATATTTACGTCTTAATGCAGCTGTCAAAAAATTATGAAACTAATGAACAGAGTATAACAAACGTATCTAGTAAATGAAACAAAATAACTGCAAACAGTTTCATTTTCGTGGAAATAATGAGTGTTTTACGAATCAACGCTAAAACTGTATGCCTTTGCGTTGCCTGTGATATTCTATGCTGTGCTGGAACTTGTAAGTGTGTACAATTGGACACTTGTGATTTATGGCATGCAGATGTCAGGACATTGATGATACGTTATTAAGTGTCTCATCGTTTATGGAACAGCATTACATTTAGATACACGTCAAGGCTTGAATCGTCTATGAGTCTCGAGCTGAACAGGTTTTCCTTGTTTCAGCCAACCTGGGCCTGGAATATGTACAAAGACTCATCAATTACTTATCAATGGCGACAATAACAATGGGGTAATCCGTCATGTTTGACCTTTTATTATATTGCCTTGTCATACGAGTTAGGGGCTATAAACATCATAAATGTCATATAAAGGGTCATATTAATTAGCTATCATCCAAATACCATAAAATCAAAACAAAGAGATTTGGTGTTTTCGTTTTTTTTTGGTGGATGTTTTTGTGTTATTAGATGTGTCATCATCATCATCATTTCAGCCGAAAGATGTCCACTGCTGGACATAGGCTTCCCCCAAGGATCTCCACGACGACTGGTCCTGCGCCTCCCGCATCCAGCGGTTTCCCGCGACCTGCACCAGGTCATCGGTCCACTTGTCGGGGACCTACCCACGCTGCGTCTACCGGTGCCTGGTCGCCACTCGAGAACTCGTCGGCCCCATCGGGCGTCGGTCCTAAGGACACTGTGCCCCGGCCCATTGCCACTTAACTGTTGCAATTCTTCGGGCTGTGTCGGTTACTCTCATTCTTCTGCGGATCTCCTCATTAGATATATGAGTTGAAAATATAATTATGGATTTATTTTTTCGGTTTGGTGCTCTTAATATATCGATAACAAACACTCACAAACTTTCACCTTTCTAATTTTAATAAGATAGGTAAACTAAAACAGACCTTTAAATTATTGTTTTTACTTAACCCGTAAAAAGAACACTATCATTCCCTTAGCCCGCTATTTCCCTTCCATTTAACCTTATAAACCAATCCGGCGACATCAAGTTTATACCAGCCACCATAAACAACAGATACAGTCCCCCATTGGGTCGTAAACACATAAGTAGGCACCCTGCCTTACTGCAGGACCGTAAAGTGTCGTGTAGCACCATAAAGTACTGTACAAACGTGCGATTTCAACTACCACATAACAGCAGCAAAAATGTCGTCGGGCAGCGGCTTGGGTTGTAACCGCAACTGCTGAAAATCACCAAAACAATGAAAATACCTTTTCTGAACTGTGTTGAGATCGGCATCCCGTCTAACCGAATGCTTCTGTGGGATCACCGACTACAGTTTGTGCAGTCATTTAAAATATCAGTTTGAAAATTTGCCATTTGTTTATCTTAACAGACGTAGAAAAAAGTAAAAAAGGCAATTTCGTTTTATTGCATAGGATTCAGAAAAAAGTTTAGAAAAAGTCCACGTCGTATCAAAAAAAAAGAAACATCTTTTTATTTTTCTGAATTCAATTATGCACTAAAACAAAATTGCCTTTTTTCGAGATACGACAAAATCGCTATCCAGTGTCGATATGTAGTATAAAATAGAAGAGATGATTGTTCGAACTGACGGGTTTTGTGTTTGGTGGACTACTGCCCGAAGATATTTTTTTTTTGCTATGGCATCTCATAGTTGACCTTGAAAGGCCGTGACTACTTAACCGGACTTTCCTGTGGATGCCTTAAATGAATTTAAAGCCTCCAGCCAGGGTGACTAAAAAACTACACGCTAAGGGCACCCCCTGTGGGGTACGAACCTTGGCTTAGGGCGTCGCTGGAGAGAACAGCAAGGGACGGCTGGATCGAATATTTGTTTAAATTCGGTTTGATGACCGCGGCGTTTCCTAGTACTAGCTCTGAGAAGACACGTCCGAAACAAATTCAAAGGTCATGGTTGGGAAATTATATTTACTGGCTCAGCTGCGGCGCGGGCTGGCCTTCATCGGATAAGGGACGGGGGAGAGGGCTACTACGTTGAACGCGTCGCGATGGACCTCGACGGCGAGGTCGTTAGGTCGGCCTTTTTTTGAGTGTTGTACTAGTGGCCCTATTGGCCTCTTGGAGGAGGGTTATGGGGTCATCAGGGTCTGTGAGAGCATGCCTTGGGCGGCGAAGCTTGGAGATGGTGGAGGGGGTATAATTAGCAGCCGCTACTATCAGGGGATTGCGATGCTTGGCGGCAGTGTCAAAGAAGCGTTTGGAAAGACGCTTCATGAACTGCTGGATGGTGGGGATTTTGAGATCAAGGTGGAGGATCTCATTACGGACGAACCAAGGGGCATTTGTGACTTTACGTAGAAAACGGTTTTGGACTACTTGCATCCTATGGATATGACGCGGCTTGGCATGTGCGAAGACTGGACAAGCGTGTGTCATAATCGGGCGTATGCATGCTGTGTACAAGCGCATTTTGCAAATGAGTGACAGTTTGTGTCAGTGTCGTGGAGTGGGGACATTGAGTCGCGGTTTCGAGTGGAGTACAGCTTGACTTTTTTTAGGGGTTGACTTCTATCCTCCATTTCTAAATTCAGTCAGCCAGAGGTGAATTCGGTCAGGGCTGAGTCGCGAGCAGTAGATGACAGTGTCGTCTGCGAACATAGCGATTTGGGCCTTACCGCTTTTCGGGATATCGTTTGTATACAGCGTGAAAATGAGGGGGGCTAGTACAGAGCCCTGGGGAACACCTGCACGGATGGGGCGGGGGGAGGAGAGCGCTCCTTCGATTTTATAGCGGAAGGTGCGGTTTGACAGAAAGTCCCGTAAGATGAGGACGAGACGGTCAGACACTCCGAGTTTGTACAGCTTATAGATTAAGCCGTTGTGCCAGACTTTGTCAAACGCTTTCGCTATGTCGAAGTAGACTACGCCTGTATACATACCACGCAGGAACCCTGCGTGTATATGTTCACTGATGCGTAGGGTTTGTTGCGGACAGGAGTGTTGGGTACGGAACCCGAACTGTTCATTTGGGATGAGGCCCTTGTTCTCGGCGTAGGCTCTGAGACGCTTATATATAAGCCTCTCGTAGATTTTGCCGAGAACTTTTAGTAAGCTGATGGGACGGTAGCTGGATGGTTCGACTTTAGGCTTACCGGGCTTGGGAGTGCCTATAACTGTGGCTTCTTTCCATGTTTGTGGGAAAATGTTATTCCCCATTGCACCATTGAGGATGGTGGACAAGAGGAGGACCAGGTGGGCTGGGAAAAGGCGGACCACTCTGTTGGTGATGCCGTCTGAGCCGGGCGCTTTTCTGGGTTGAAGACCTTTGATGATGTCCTGAACTTCATCTGGAATGATGGGAGGCAGGGGATCCTCAGGGTCGTCAACGGGCGGGAGGGGGGTTCTACGTTCGACTTCAGCGTCGACCTCTAGGAGGTGGGTTTGGTCTACTGGTAGGAGGCTGGGGAGCACTGGGCTTCTAGGCAGGAGGCAAGGCATTCAGCCTTGTCATCGTCGTCAAAGGCGATGGTATTGTCGGGGCAAACCAGAGGAGGCATGGTGACAACTTCTTTGGATTTTAATTTCCTCTGAAGTTCCCAGAAGGCTAGATGGGTGGGCTCTAACTCGTTCAGCATCTTATCCCAGCCAGCTTCACGCCACTCCGATATGCGTCTTTTTACAGTTCTTTGTAAATAGCGCATATGGCCAGAAGATGAATGTCGGGAAGTTGTATGTACAATATGTAAAGAAAACCCTGTCCGATCTGTGAAGGTGTTGTTAGGTATCGATAACTGATTCTAATAATGCCTACAAAGCCGGGCTAAACTTAAAAAAAAATCCCCCTAAAAAAATAAATATTATTTCGAAAAAGCGAGGTAACTTAATACATGTGCGGTAGGCAACACGATAAGCATACAGCGCGGGTGAAGAGGGCGGGGCAGGTGGCACGTGGTCGCATCGCTATTCGCTGCGTCAAAAATGGTGTTGTCACTTTTTTAAAAATACCAAATTTTGGGGAATCTGGAATTAATTTGCGGAATAAAAGATTATTTCAAAATTCATTACTATTATCACTATGATGATTACGTAAAATTTATTATCCTTTTGGGTCGGACAGGGTTTTCTTTACATATTGTATCAATGCTAGTTGTGTTGTTAGCTTGATACGTACTTCGAACGTGGCGATGTATACCACATACCCGCAGATCTTTCAAGCGTGGTATTTTAATGATGAAAATTATTTAATTGGTCGAATATTATATTACATCAGAAAAAAAAAATGAAATTCAACAGCGCCCAGCCCGCATTAACAACCACTTTTTGCTTTTTTGTTCTATTTTTCTGAATATTCTTTACTGTTATTCCCGAAAACAAACACGGCACATTTCTGTGGGTGTCGTGAATCACTACTAAGACTTAATTTTATTTCCTAAATAAATAAAATAAAACTGTAGTATACATTACAGACTTTATAAAAAATAATTTACAATCGAGAAAATGTATATCTCACACTAATGTCCACGAAGTGACAGTGTAATAACAAACTCATGGTAAAAGTGAGAAAAAAAGGACATATTCAAAAGTAAAACACCTTTCCAAACCATGGACGACTTGCAAGAGATTGTGAAACCATCTTTTAGACAGCGCGAAAATATCGAAATCAGTGAATTGTGGGTTATACTGGCAAGAGAATTGTCTGCTTCAATTTGTGCATCCATGGATCCATGATTACCCATCTGGTAAGTATGATTATTTTGGGCATTCATGGAGGGGTTTGAAATTCCAGTGGCCCAGTGTTACCGGCTGCGAGTTTCGAATTGCGGATTCTGAGTTTGAACCAAGACAGGCGCTTTACCTTACATAAACTATTTATCACGGCTCACACCAGAACACTAAAAAAACGATGTTCCCAGATGATTTGAAATGTTTCCAATTCATGTTATTTCAAGTTAAACAAATATAAACTTTCTTTCAATGTAAATTAAGTAGATTTAAGAGTTACAACGTTTGAAGTTGTTACGTTAACTGAACTTTAATACATAAAAGTTACATTTCCATGATAAGTTCATTCTTTATTTGTTGACATTATTGGAAAATAAGTCGCGATTGTATGATAGACCCACACTTGTGATCTACATACATACATACACTAGGGCTGCATAGTTACTCTCTCCTTCTTACATGGTGGAGCTCTGTGTCCCAGTATGAGTAACTTTACACGCACGCACTTCTATACCGCGCGTTCCTGTACTAACGCACACATTCATAGCGTGTTTGTGCTCTTGGTAACCACAAATAAAGCGCTTGCCGCTTTGTGAGATAAAAATACAAAAATTTTCTCTCTTTTCTTTTCTTTCTGTCTTGCACGCTGTCTAAAGCAAATAATAACCATCATTCCACTGAAAGTGATTAAAA
Source organism: Sesamia inferens (assembly GCA_037179545.1). Lineage (NCBI taxonomy): Eukaryota > Metazoa > Arthropoda > Insecta > Lepidoptera > Noctuidae > Sesamia > Sesamia inferens. Next base: position 31,193,495 of record CM073929.1, read on the forward strand.
GTGCTGTCAGCGATATTTCTTTTTAATGTTAATGTTACTGGACCGCAATACCGCCTGATGGTAATCAGTGATGCAATCGTTGATGGAGAGCTAGTTTATTAAGACCCTATTCACTCTAGCCTTGAAGACACTTAAATTGTAGTCAAACGGAAACACCGCCGCTGGCAAACTGTTCCAGTCGAGGTGAAACGCTTCGTCCGGGTCGTAGTGGTGTCAACAAAGTAAAGGTCATACATCGTACGATGGGTTGTCCGATGATGGAACAGAGATGGGGGAATTAAATCATGAATTCCTTTTTTCACATAACTTTTACCAATAAATCCAAAAAAAAAAAAATTTTAGGTATGTCGATCATTCCTATCTCGGTTGATATGCACACTAGGAAATGATATCAATGAATGGCAACTAACAGCGACCTAATTCACCTTTATCACTAAAACTAATTCTAGGTGAAACCTTTGAAGTAAAATTCCCTTACCCGTCTAAAACCAACCAAAATTAAATTCAGTATCGCATCTAGTTCTCCAAACCCCCTGGAGATGGAGCCACTTTACATAACGCTTCTCTATTACCCAAAATAAACATGATATTAGAGTCAATGAACCCCGGAGCTGGTATAATCAGGCAAATTGCGGCGCGCAGCGGTGACAATGTTGTTATACCGTCCTTCTTCCCGCTCCCTCCCTCTGTAGTCTCTGCCCCACAGGCTCAAGGTACCGTGTGAGCACACAAAATAAAATTAAACGCCAGCGTTTTTATATGGCATGTTGCTATGAGGTATGTGACGGGGAGGTTGCAAGATTAGGGACAAAATATAATGTGTTGATTTGTTTGGGCAACAATCTTGGTTAATTTTTGTAACCAGCTTGTAATGTTTACTGGGACAAGTGTTTACCTCTCGATGAGAACCCGTGGACCACATGGAAATTTTGGGTTGGTCTATGAATTTTGTCGCCTTTGAGTGCAGTAGTGGGCAAACACAGTGAAATACCTGTCTGGGGTAGAGTCCACTTATAGAGTCCAGTTATCATTTTACTACAAACTATTTCTCTAAAATTCAAATAGAATAGAATAGAATTGTTTTTTTTTTGTTTTTTTTTGCAAATATGAGTATACAATTTATAGTTGTTATGACATAATTATCAAGACTCAGACATATTTTACCATTCGGCATGCAAACATTTACGTTATCTAATTATGAAATATGTAGGTACTTACATTATAAAACCAATCATTTTTATTCAATAGAAAAAATAAAAATTATCATTACAGATACAATTTATTAACTGATAATAATTATAATTTATATATTGCTTCGATATCGCCTTCGGGTTGTGGAGGTCAGACGGCAGTCACTTCACGGAAGATATCGAAGTTTAGCCAAAATCAGCAGTTAGACTGGTAAAGCGGACCCCAGACTCCAAAACTGAAAAAGCTTCCGATGCGACTGGGATTAATGCTGAGATGATGCCGATGATTAATTATAATTATTATTACATTTATCATTGGATACATCAATTAACAAATTACAATGACCGTCAATGACTCAATACACCAATTATTTAACAAACACATTTTTCTCCGTTAGAAACCCTAACATCCAATATTTAGGTACCGAATTTTCTTAATTTTGACTCTGAGAGACAAAAATTAGTTAGCTCGGCTGTAAACCTTTCCCAGAATCGAATGATATTCTACACACCAATAAATTAACTGTTGACACATCTCCATTTGCGAGTCAATAATTGATTAATTGCTATTAACCGGTATTTTCCCTGGGGCTGTCAATAAAATTACGTCCGGTATATACGGAAGGGTTCAATTACCTAGTAACTATTGATGTTGTCGATGTAGGCTCTATTACCGGCTCTAATATCTAGATAAATACCTCCCTAGGATTGTTGTTCTCATAACCTGTGTAATCGGATACGTTCATCTAGTTAGAACTTAACAACACAATAATTCATGCCGTCCCATGCTATTTTTTTTCCTTCATTAATTACAACTAGAATTAAGTTAACCTTTTTAAAAATTGCCATCATAAACAATTAAAAACATCTTTATTAAGAGGAAATAAAAAGAGTAAAAATCAATCTAAGCTTAAAACTAACATAAACACCCAAAATATATCTGAACCTGTCCCATAACATACCGCATAGCAGCCTAGAGTTTGTCTGAAAATTGAATTGTATTGGTTCACGCTGCCAGAAGGGGGAAGCACATACGGAACCCCTTCGAGGAGGCCGAACATTATATGTATCTTGTAGTTATTTGTGGAACCATTTCAATTGCTGATCGAGAAGTATGAGGAAATAAAGTAAGTGTCAGTTTTCCGGCTTCAAATACCATTGTAAACTGTATTTATCCGGTGAGAGATTCTTTTTATGTGAAAATTATCATAAAACCTACACTCCGATAAATTTAGCAAATCTAAGCTTGAAATACTTCGGCTTCTTCAGCGGAATAAGTTTTGTAATGCTCTCATTGCTTAGATACAGATCTTCTGTGAGAAGGGGGCCGTAATCCACCTCATGAGCCAAGGTTGGTGGAGATCTCATGTCTTTGAATTTTCTGTTCTAGAACTTGTCGATTTACTGACGATGTTTTCCTTCAGCATTTTAGGAGCGGTGATGATGTAATAATTTATACAAAGTAAATTTTGGGTTCAAACCTAAGAATCACAGTCGATGTAATTTCTTCTGCACTACCACTGCTCTCTTTTCGAACTATCCACATGTCATTTATAAGGCTTTAGAAACAATATTTTAAGCCCAGAAGTTTTAATCACATCCCGCCTGAAGTGATTAAAACTTCTGTGACAAGATATATTTTGGATGAACCAATAACTCATAGGCTTCAAATGACGAATGATTCGTTTGATGCCTTGTGACATTTTCACTTAAATGAAGACCACTTATAATATTTAATCTTGACGTATCATAATCAAAGATCTTTTACCATCTGGAAAAGAAATTAAAAGAGCACAATTTGCGGAAAAAAAGATAAAAACGTTAAATTGCGGTTAAAATGACGCAAAAAAAAACCCAAAAAAAAAGATAAAGAAATTATTCAAGGAAACATGCGTCACATCCACGCGAAGAGGCTGTCGCTTAGCATTATGCTGCGGCTCTATGCAACACTGACAACCTGATCTTCATGATCAGTCAATAATTTTCCCTTTGTTGGGACATAAGCCTCTTCTCGTGAGAACGAGTGGGCCATGATCTATCACGCTGGTTCAGTACTGGTTGGTAGATGTCACAAGTCTTAGATATTTTTTTTTTTTTTGGCGCTTGGTCATGCTGGTTTTGTCTCGATGTTTTCCTTCGCCGTTTTGAGAGCAGCGGTAATTAAATAATTTACACAAAGTAACGCGAATAATGGGGTTCGTGCCTACGAACTATAACTTCCAAGTCGCAGCCGACACCCATAGGCTACTGGTGCCCTCTAAATCCCCAGTTCTTAGTTTCTCCCTAACTATACCAAAAACATATAAATATATTTATAAATATCCAACCGATTGAAGTTGAATATCAGTAATGTATACGAAGGGACTGCCTATCTCATCGTCACAACTAAGTTACTCGTAATAAGATACCACTTTACAGTTTTTGCGGAATAATTGAAGTGGTTCGCTTTTCCTTTTACCTTATCTAAAGAGCGCCATAATTTCACCGGGCAAGTAAAGTACCATTCTGCAATAAGTGGTGCCAATGGTGTTTTCTTTTTCCTGAAAGAAATATCTGCTCAAACACTTTATTTAAGTTATGGGCTATAAAACGTTTAATTGGTTTTAATTTCTTCTACGTTTTTTACTAGATACGTGAGTTGGTTTTTAATAACCGTTCATTAATTGGTGTTATTGTTTTGCTAATCTCTACAAGTTGATTGACAGAGTTTGGGGAATAAAACCTTTGTTAAACCGGGATTCAATTTACCAAATTGTGATTTGCTTGTATACAGGGTTTAAAAGGACCTCTAACGAAGCTGTCATCGATGCACTTTGTCAATCAAACTAAAAAAACGTGAAAAGTTATTGCTGAAAAACGAATATACGTATGTACATAATTGTTTTTGATCCAAAAATATAGCTATACGTTGTGTTTACGAATGCATGCAATAGGTTAGTTGACGCATTATCATCTCTGTGTTAATCCCAGTCGCATCCGAAGCTTTTTTTTTCAGCTTTAAAGTCTGGGGTCCGCTTTACCAGTCTAACTACTTATTTTGACTAAACTTCAATATTTTCCGTGAAGCGACTGCCGTCTGACCTCCACAACCCGAAGGAGATATCGAAGCATTTCAGTTAGAACAATTGTTGGAATTTTGGGGGCTCCAACAACCCGTAACGACTGTCATTAGATGTTCGTATGGCAACCGGGAGCATCGGCTTAGCGTGCTTTCCGAGGCACGATCAGACCAGTGCACATATTAATATTCATGCATACAAATATTTGCACTGCACGAGGATCGAACCCGCGCCTCCATGAGCAGCAGCCGCGTTCCCTAGCGCTACGCCACGGAGGCTGTCGATAGGGTAGTTGACTAAAGAAAACTATTTTGTCCGTCAGTCAGATTTCCAAAAAATACTTCACACGGTTTTTTTTTTTTTTTCATATAAACAATAAATGAAGGCGACACAGTGCGTTGAAAACTTGTGAGACGTCACTGCACGCTACACTTTTAAGCGAGCAGTGACGTCACCAGCCACCACTCCTAACCTTTATGCCTTTTATATTTGTCAATATTTATTGATTTGATAAAACAAAATGAACGTATCCAATATTTTTCTATAATCTGAATGACGGACTAAATAGAATCAATGTTTTTTTACTCAAGAAACATCGATATTGTAGGGATGGTGGAAGTATTTACAGTTTGAACAATTTCTCTTATTTCAAAGTAAGAGGAATTGTTCAGAATCTGATGGTGTCGCTAAATTCGTCGAGCAAAAATTCGACGCAGTCTCCTACCTAATATAAACCATACTTTCGTCAAAAAAAAAAGAGATACGTATTATTTTGTAGAAATTTACGAAAAAATAAAGTATTAGAGAAAGAAAAACAAATGACTCTCGATTTCTTTAATAGGATATTTTTACAACCATTATTATGATCTCGACAACTTCTCCGAACTTTCTAATGATTACATACATGCCATATATGACTGTCAAATTTTATTCTATATTTTCACAGAAGACGTATAAAAATAACTCCCGATTCTGTATACTTCACTTTTTATGTGGAAAAACTGACATTCCCGTTTTATGGCTCCAGAGTAGGGAGTAGGTCATTATGTCACTATTAAGGAGGTTGCGGAGGGTTTGCATCGAGAGGGAAAACACTCTTTATTAGCGAAAGACATGGAACAATCCTGAGGAAGTTTATTGACCAAATTGGTTTCTGTCAGTGAAGGTTGATTTTCTGGTCCGTGGGTGATTCGATTTTGATTAGGTACGTCTTTTCTTCGGTTCTTTTTTGTTTTTGTTGTTGTTTTTCCTTCTTTTCCTTTTACAACATGTCACACACTACCAAACACCCTAATTAGAACATTATGTTGTAATCATACAGTAGGATGTTTTTTTTTTTACTATTATGCATAAACATTGTTTTTATTCAATTATTTCCACTGATTGTAGTAAAAAATTGTGTTTATATTTTAAAATTCTGCACACATACAGATGCTCATCTGGATCTAATTTAGTAGTTACTTCACCAATATTGATTTGTTTTGATCAGTAATTTACGTAGTTTTAATTATTTTTGGGAGCAAAAATAATCGACTTTTAGCGTCCGGTTCCTTTGTCACCCTCACATGGAGGGAGTCCAAGAGGATTTCCGTCGCCATACCAAAAATGGTGATCACTGATTATAAAAATTCTGCGTCGGAATTTAATAAATAGAATTATAATCAGGCCCAAAATCTACAGAACGCGGGTTTTTTGTACTAATACCCTATTTTAAATTCATAATCACAAATTTGGGTAAACAATATGCAAATTTTTTACATTCATGTATGTAATATATGTTTCACCGTATTTTATTTTTCGGCATGCAAAATATACACATAATTCCACGTACCATGCGTACTCAAAGTTAAAAGTTATTAGCCGAATTATAACTTATGTGAAATTCAGGTTCAGGTATAAGCAAAATGCTAATAGCCGCGCCAAAATTGCCAAATCTTAGATAAGCACTTCAGATCGAAAATAACAATGTTTTTGAACAGCATTATTTTAACATTTTTTAAACTAGTATCTACTATATAAATAGATTTACTATTTAATTATATGAATTGATATCAAAACAATCTATCAAGGTTTGCTTATCGAATGGACTATCGTTGAAATCGGTAGTCGTTAACGCGAGTGCCGACAGTGTTTCCAATTTACTAGATTGCTCAAAAGTCGCGGTTGGTTTCAAATAAATCGGAATTGTTTGGCAAGATTTCATGTAATTTTGGGCAGTTGGTCGAAGATTGGACGCCTTATATTAACTGTTATTTAGAGAATTTCGAAAACATGATTTAGCGAATATTCGTTTTGTTATTCCTTTCCGCATTTTACAGACTACCAAGGTACACAATATTTTGTTGATTTGATATCGAGAAGTGATCAATAAAGACACAGATTTTTAAGAGTATGTCACTCGACTTCTTACTTCTATATTTTATATTTTAGGGTAAAACTGTAAGCGAAGGGAAAAACCTTATACCATATTACTTAGACTTCGGTATCTGTCCGTCAGTCTATCACCAAGCTGGTCCGGATCTTATGAAACGTGACAACTAGTCGGTGGAGTTTTCACAGACGAATTTTTACGAGAAAAAGAAAGAAATAAAAAGCATTTGCTGTGACTTGCACAGGAAAAACGGAAAAAAATATCCCCTACAAATCTTTAGAGTGGTTCGTAATAATATTTACTTTACTAAACTTACAATTCGTTTACGAATGTAAATGGGAATGACAATGGAAATCCCTCGCCAACTTAGTTCTGAGTTGGTGGACGGTTGACATCTGTAAAACGCCTCCTCCGGCCTTTTAATCGCTGAATTAATGTTTAAGATTACAGGGCACGGATTTATCTACAGCTGACAAGCTGTACTTACAATGCTCCCTAAAGTAATTTTAATAGATACAAATTTTATTTTAATTTTTGCTTTGTATGTTGTATTTTTAGAAATAAATAACGTCATTATTATCAGTCATTATATAAGAAGGGCGACCAGTTTCATTTTGACAATTCATTAACATTCATTGTGTTATACACACATTTTTCGAAGCTATAAAGCAATAGTTTAGAAATTTGTTTTAAATTGATGCAGATCCTCATTAATAGTGTGTAACGCAATTAAGGTGCTGAGGAAGGTGGCTGGGACAAATTGGATGTGGAAAATGGAGGATGGAGTGTTGTAACGCCGCCGCCTGGGAGAAAACTATGTCCAGGAGTAGATAACGATGGGATGTGTTTGTTGATTGATAGAATAAAATAAAGATTTTACAAAGGGCGACACAAAGGGCGACAACCATTTGTCGCTATGAGCGATCTTTAACTTACTAATAAACTTTGGATGGAATATCAAGGGGAAGGAGGGAGAAATAATGTACGTAGTCTACCACCGTAGATTGTAAATAGTACCATAAATATGTATGTACATTAAGTGTTTGATACTTATTTAAATAAATCTAGGGGTTTTATAGATTCGTCAATAAAGATGAGTACCTATATAATATATACATCCGAAAGTAATTAAATCTTCAGAGTAGTATATATTTATTTTTAGGGCTGGCAAGTATATATCCCCCCTTATTCATAAAAACTGCTTAAAGTTAACTAGTGACTAGCGATTCTTTAACCATACATTTTTGACCTTTTAACGTCACTTAACTTAAATCATTCTTTATGAATAAACACCACAGTGTTTAAGGGGTTTATTCATAATGGATTATTAAAGTTAAGTGACGTGCAAGCGTCTAAAATGTATGATTACAAAATCGCTAATCACTAGTTAACTTTAAGCAGCGTTTATGAATAAGGGATATAGTGTGTAGGAACAATTAAGAAATCGTATTGTCAGTAATTTTTAGTTCATGCTCCGAACTTATCATTTATAGGTGATAGTAAGAGGGGGTAGGAAACTTCCGTTGCTGTTGTTGGCAGTAAGAGGGGTGTAAAAACCTTTCGTTTTTTTTGAATTTCAGGCGGCTTTGCATGTGACAGTTTTTATTTTTGGGATTCACAAGGAATTACTCCTGTTTATATCAATACAATAGAAGACCTTAATTAATTAAAGAAATTGTTAATAAACGAATATTTTATAATTAATATAATATGTATAATATAAAGAGATAGCAAGAGAATAAATACTCAATAACAATACAAATAATAAAAATAAATGAATAGGAATTACATAAAACTAAATAAATAGATAAATGGAAACATGAAGCGCTCTTCCTCTCTCTACTTATTTAAAACTTGCTGTGCCCAACAGGGTCCATAATTGTTTCCTATATTATAATAAAATATTTACCACCTGTAACTGTACATTATGGATTGCAATAAACGATTTGATTTGATTTGATTTGACCTTTTTTAAAACATTGTCCTTTATATTCTGGTATGACTCACATAAAATATACTCAGCCTAGAACGTTCCCATAGTTGGGAAACAGGCCGCCTCTCATTGAGAGGGAGTGGGCCGTAATTTACCACGCTGGCCCAGTGCGTGTTGGTAGATGTCACATTTTCAAAGTCTTTGGCCCTAGGACATGCTGGTTTCGTCACGATAATAAACGAGCCATGTTTCATCGGATTTGTTCTTCTTAATTTGTCAGTAAATACAAATATATTGTATAAAATAGATGTGCGTATTTTAATACAGAAACACAAAATAATACTAAAACAAAACATTTTCGGCCGTCAAACTTGCAAAAAAAAACCTTCAAAAATACAAATATACCTAGTTAATGTTGAGTTATTAGCTATACAATATGTAAAGAAAACCCCGTCCGACCCAAAAGGATAATAAATGTTAGGAATACACAAGACCAAATAAAATATGAAATTTTACGTAATCATCATAGTGACAATAGTAATGAATTTTGAAATAATCTTTTGTTTCCGCGAATTAATTCCAACTTTCCCAAAATTTGGTATTTTTGTAAAAAGTGATAACACCATTTGTGACGGAGCGAATAGCGATGCGACCACGTGCCGCGTGCCCTGCCCCCCTACACCCGTGCATGAACGCCTAAAGTATTGCCTACCGCACATGCATTAAGTTACCTCGATTTTTCGAAATAATATTTATTTTTTTAGGGGAATTTTTTTAAAGTTTAGCCCGGCTTTGTTGACATTATTAGAATCAGCTAACGATACCTAACAATATCTTCACGGATCGGACAGGGTTTTCTTTACATATTGTATATTATTTAAACAATTGATCGTTATCCATTTACCATTATTAGTTATTGAACCTTTGTGATTAGATTGCAGGAGCCCACAGCTAGTAAGCAATCGAGCAAGTAACGTGATGTTGCTACCACCTCAGGGATCTCAGTTTATCGTGCCCCAGCAATACGTCATTTCCCTCAATCTTCCGTTAGCAAGTAACTCAATAGTAATTGGGTCATAGCAGTTAAGACTAATCGTCGAATTAAACCTCGTTTAATTGCAATCTCACCGAAACGCCAACAAGACAGATTACCAACGTAAACTTGATGGTAAACGTTAGGATTTGAATTGGTAATTGGCATTGTCTCATTGTTTAAATTATTCATTTGTGCTTTCCAAGTTACTACTACTTACACATTATGGTTTGATGGTATTTGGATAAAGAGTTTCGTGTTAACTATACGATGATCTGGTTAAGCTGTAAACTGCCGGCTAAGTAATTTCCAAGTTTCCGTGCGTGGCTCCGCGTGTTTAATTTAATTTGTTGTATAGTTCCGTGTCACCGTGCATTACGGTTATACCCAAAAGCTAACGTAGGACTTGACAGCGGACGTAATGATTATAAACCTGAACATGTTTCCAAATATTGAGGGATAATAAATAGCAGGTAATAGGGTAATTGAACACACTATCATCAGCAATAGTCACATTAATTGAGTTATTTATGTTGTTGAACAGACACATTTTCGAACATATGGAGTAATGGGTTAGCAATATACTTCGAAATTATTCCTACTACTAATAATAGGGTGCTACGCAATTATTATTCAGGACTATCCTGCGTCAATTGTCATCAAACCTAACGACGAACATTCTCCCTGAAAATATAACATCTATTTTCAGTGAGTAGGTAGTGGGATTTTTTTATGTGTTGATGCTGAATTATAATATTGCTTGTGAGCCCTGAGGGTATTGGATTAATAAGAGCTATTTTCTCAAGTGGGTTTTTCAATCAATATGACAGAAATGAATCTCTGTGTCGATGTAAGATTTGTTTTTTAAGAATTTGTTTTGTAATCTGATTTATAATATTAACATACACACACGTGCTTGGATTCTGCACCAAAAGAAACATATACATTTTTCACATACAAATACCGAAACTTAAAGCTCGAAACTTCTATAAAACTTCATGGAATTTCTTTTACCAAAGTCGCGTCACGCAGTCTGCGGGAGTCTTCTCTTGAACTAAAATCACCAACCAATTTTAGAAGACATTCGGAACTGGCATAAAATCCGGCTCCCTAGTCACCACACTGAGCATACCAAGTAGCCAAAAATTGTATTCTCCTCGTATTGCAATGTACACAGTGTTGATCGAACATGCCTCAAGACTTAAATGGATATTACACAGGATCGATCTTGGATCCATTACCCACACCACGCCTACCGCGGACTGTGTACACACGGGAGGGGAGCTTGTGGCGATTACGCGGCGGCTGGTCGGACAGGTTAACGATGAGGAATTTTGTAATCGAATTATAGTTAAGACGTGCGTGCGTTCTAATTCCACGAAAATAAATAAAAAAAAAAACATCAGCTTCCGTGGTGTAGTGGCAGCGAACGCGGCCGCTGCGCAAGGAGATGCGGGTACGATCCCAGCGCAGTGCAAATATTTTTATGCATGAATTAGAATATTTGCACTGGTCTGATCGTGCCTCGGAAAGCACAGTTAAGCCGTTGGTCTCGGTTGCTAATGACAGTCGTTACGGGATATTGGAGCCCTCAAAAGTCCACCAATTGGTCTAACTGCAATGCTTCGATGTCGCCTTTGGTTTGTGGAGGCCAGAAGTTTAGCCAAATAAGCAGTTAGACTGGAAAACAGACCCTAGACTCCAAAGGTGAAAAGTTTCGGATGCAACTGGGATTAATGCTGAGATGATGATGTGCGTTCTAATTTATTTAAACGTCATTTTTATCGGTAAATGTGAAAATTTTATTAACGTCATAAGAAATAATGATGCAAAGACTGATCAAAACAAGACGAATGAAAGCGAATAATTTACTTATGTTTTTCAAGTATCCAAATAAATGATTGCAATATATATATTTTTTTCTTCAGTTTACAGCAACGATTGCCTATTCCTAATTACACAAGACTTTCATTAATAACGTGATATCTATGTAAGCAAATCTAAACAAAACATTCGCCGATAACCAATCATCATCCTAAACCTACCACAGTCCACCCGCCGGACATACCCTCCCATCGTGGTCCAATCATGCAACGATATCTAGGACAAAACCAAATGACACACGCAACATGAACGATCACAATTTCACCTCGTGTGCTCACCGCAACGGTTCGTCTATGATCGCAATAAAAATTCGCCAACGGAACCCTCCAAATGAAAATTTTTCATCTCGAGTCCATCGAGATAACATAAAGAGGGATTTTATATTCGCACTGAAAGCTAAGATACAAGTTCTGAATATAAGTATTTTTTATACCTACATTTTATCTTCTTAAGAGATAAAATATGCAGCGGAGCAGCTGCACTTAGCAGTAGATGTGTAAGGAATGAAAATCTAGTACAGTGAGGGGGTTCAGTAGCTTTAGAGAAACCTCCAATTGATTCTAACACGAGGTGTGATACGTTCATGAAATGGATAATAAAGTCCAATAATATTACCCTGGTGAAGGGAATCACAATCTGAAAGCCAGCATATCCTAGAACCAAAAAGTTTAAGACATGTAACATCTGAAAACCGCACTGGAAATGCATGATGGAACGAAGCCCACTATCTCACACAGACTGAAGGCTTTTGTCTCAACAGTCAAAACTTATAGACCGATCATATGTTTTGTAAGTAGTAATCATTAGATTAATCATGACTACTCTTGTCTTTGTGAAAGTTGCCTTCATTAGTCAAAGCTGGAAGGCGACCCATAAGTTTTTTGACATATAGCAAGGGACTTGTCTTCTCTAACAACAGACGGCCCTTCAGTAAACAAGGCAATGGTGTAAGAACTTGTAAGTTCTTGAATAAACTTCAGTTTTCAGTAAACTCTGTGAGCTTCCTCTTCATATGGTAACTAGTCTAGTCTGGTAGGTAGTCTATTAACAACTTGACAACACACATGTTTATGTGTGAGGTACTGCATGGTGATAAACAGACAGACATGGGAATTATTATAATAGGGCCCGTTTTTACCGTTTCAGCACGGAACCCTAAAAAGTATGTGCGAAAAATGCTTGATTGCGTTCCAGTTGTCACTTAAACGTGAATGTAAAAATGATTATCGATTTAAAACGGCAGTCGATTCAATTATTGCTACTTCTTATGATAAGGAAAACAGAATACGAAAGGTTTCCACTTCAATAAATAGGTTCAACAATCCTTTTAATCGACAGCTATCCAGTCATGATTGCCTAGTAGACGCAAACGTTAGATCTAGACATGAGTTCCTGGGCTCGACTCTCAGGTTATTTTTTTTTTTATTTTTAATAATTATAAACTAGCGTTTGCCCCGTGTGGTACCGGGCTTAGAATAGTACCAACCCATATCCTCCCGTGGGTGTCGTAAGAGGCGACTAAGGGAACTCTCTCACCAGGGAAGCGGGCAGCAGCGCTTCTTCTGTGGAATATCAAATCCTGCGATCCCCAACCCGCTTGCCAAGCGTGGGGATTATGGCAAACCCCCCCCCATAATGTTGCACACGACTAAGCCAAGGCCCCTAGTCCCCGGCAGCTCCGCTATTCCTGGTCATTGTGGTAGCGGCCAAGGTAACGGCGGGGCAAGGGGTGCGAAGAATCTCCGGAAGAGATCCGGCTACCACAAACAACGACGGATCGACCTGGCAACACTGAACGTGCGCACACTGCGGACCGACGAGAGGGTTATTGAACTGGAGGAAGAATTGAGCAGGTTACGATGGGGTGTCCTGGGATTATCTGAAGTCCGAAGAGAGGGTGAGGACTCGATAATCCTTAAATCCGGTAACTTGCTCTATTTCCGGGAGGGCGATCATCAGTCCCAAGGTGGTGTCGGGTTCCTCGTCCACAGGTCCCTTGTGGACAATGTAGTGAAGATCGAGAGTGTGTCGACCAGGGTGGCGTTCCTGGTACTCAGAATAACGAAACGGTATTCGCTGAAGGTCATTCAGGTATACGCCCCGACCTCGACACACTCCGACGATGAAGTAGAGACTATGTATGAGGACATCTCTAAAGCCATACATAGCTCAAAAACTCACTACAGCGTTATCATGGGGGACTTCAACGCTAAACTGGGAAAACGGAGCGGTGAGGAGCTCGGACTGGGAAATTTTGGATTTGGGCGTCGGAACTACCGAGGCCACATGTTGGCTGGCTTCATGGAGAAGGAGGGACTCTTTATGATGAACTCCTTCTTCAGGAAGCGTGAACAGCGGAAGTGGACTTGGATCAGTCCCGACGGGGTCACTAAGAATGAGATAGACTTCATTATGACGACAAAAAGGCACATATTCAATGATGTCTCAGTGATCAACTCGCTCAAATGCGGCAGCGATCATCGTATGGTCAGAGGCACATTGAATCTGAACATAGTGTCCGAAAGATCTCGCCTGATGAAGTCTACGCTCCGGCCAGCACCCATCCAGATCCATAACTCCGAAGGTTTCCAGCTCGAGCTCCAAAATCGCTTCGAATGCCTAAGTGGTGACGTGGACGAATACAATGACGGGTTTGTAGAAGCTGTCCGTACGGTCGGGACCAAGTATTTTAAGACCCGCCGTACAAATAGAACTAAAAAGCTCTCGGACTACACTCTCGAGCTCATGGAGGATAGACGTGAGATGGTTTTGCGTTCGTCAAGTGATGCTTGCAGATACCGGCAGCTCAATAAGCAGATCTCAAAGTCTCTGAAGCGCGACCTACGTCGGTATAATACCGAGCGTATAACGGAGGCCATAGAGCGAAACAGAGGCTCTAAAGTTTTCGCTAGGGATCTGACTATTGGGCATAGCCGGCTAAGCAAGCTGAAGACTGACGACGGCAGGATCATAAGGTCCGGGCCCGAGCTTTTGAGGGAAGTCGAGAATTTCTATGGACAGCTCTACACTTCGACGACAAAACCCGCATTAAATCTTGCTGAAGACCCTAGAGCAAGATTAACCCGACACTACACCGAAGATATCCCGGACGTCAGCCTGCAGGAGATTCGATTGGCTCTGAAACAACTTAAAAACAACAAGGCGCCGGGCGATGACGGAATAACGGCAGAGCTACTGAAGGCGGGTGGTGAACCGATCCTTAGGGCCCTTCAGAAGTTATTTAATTCCGTCATAGTCAAGGGAAAAACGCCACAGGCATGGCACAGAAGTGTGGTGGTACTCTTTTTCAAAAAGGGTGACAACACCCTTTTGAAAAACTACAGACCCATCTCACTTCTGAGTCATGTCTATAAGTTGTTTTCGAGAGTCCTCACGAATCGTCTCGCCTGCAGGTTTGACGACTTCCAGCCACCCGAACAAGCCGGTTTCCGAAAGGGCTTCAGCACAGTAGACCACATACATACGCTACGGCAGGTTATACAGAAGACCGAGGAGTATAACCTACCCCTTTGCTTGGCGTTTGTGGACTACGAAAAAGCCTTTGATTCGATCGAGACCTGGGCTGTACTGCAGTCTCTCCAGCGGTGCCAAGTAGACTATCGGTATATCGAAGCGCTGAAGGGTTTGTACGAAAACGCCACCATGTCAGTCCGAATACAGGACCAGACCTCGAAACCAATACCTCTCCAGCGTGGTGTCAGACAGGGAGATGTTATCTCCCCGAAATTGTTCACCGCTGCATTGGAGGATGTCTTCAAGGTTCTGGACTGGAAAGGACTGGGCATCAACATCAATGGCGAGTACATGACACACCTTCGGTTTGCTGATGATATCGTAGTCATGGCTGAGACCGCGGAGGACCTGAGTACAATGCTCGAAGACCTCAGCAGAGCCTCCGAGCGAGTCGGTCTTAAAATGAACATGGGCAAGACGAAAGTCATGTCTAATGCCCATGTTGTACCGACTCCTATAAAGATTGGAGACTCTGTTCTCGAAGTTGTTGACAGTTACGTGTACCTGGGACAAACTATCCAGTTAGGAAGGTCCAACTTCGAGAAAGAGGTCAATCGTCGAATCCAACTCGGCTGGGCTGCTTTCGGGAAGCTACGAAGAATCTTCTCGTCCCAAATACCGCAGTGTCTCAAGACAAAAGTCTTCGACCAGTGTGTGTTGCCAGTGATGACATATGGAATTGAGACGTGGTCGCTAACAATGGGCCTTATGAGAAGGCTCAAAGTCACTCAAAGGGCAATGGAGAGGGCTATGCTTGGGGTTTCACTGCGCGATCGAATCAGGAATGAGGAGATCCGCAGAAGAACGAGAGTAACCGACATAGCCCGAAGAATTGCAACACTAAAGTGGCAGTGGGCTGGACACATTGCCCGTAGGACCGATGCCCGATGGGGCCGACGGGTTCTCGAGTGGCGACCACGCACCGGAAGACGTAGCGTGGGTAGGCCCCCGACAAGGTGGACCGACGACCTGGTGAAGGTCGCGGGAAACCGCTGGATGCGGGAGGCGCAGAACCGGTCGTCGTGGAGAACCTTGGGGGAGGCCTATGTCCAGCAGTGGACGTCTTTTGGCTGAAATGATGAAAATGATGAAGGTCCAACTTCGAGAAAGAGGTCAATCGTCGAATCCAACTCGGCTGGGCTGCTTTCGGGAAGCTACGAAGAATCTTCTCGTCCGAAATACCGCAGTGTCTCAAGACAAAAGTCTTCGACCAGTGTGTGTTGCCAGTGATGACATATGGAATTGAGACGTGGTCGCTAACAATGGGCCTTATAAGAAGGCTCAAAGTCACTCAAAGGGCAATGGAGAGGGCTATGCTTGGGATTTCACTGCGCGATCGAATCAGGAATGAGGAGATCCGCAGAAGAACGAGAGTAACCGACATAGCCCGAAGAATTGCAACACTAAAGTGGCAGTGGGCTGGACACATTGCCCGTAGGACCGATGCCCGATGGGGCCGACGGGTTCTCGAGTGGCGACCACGCACCGGAAGACGTAGCGTGGGTAGGCCCCCGACAAGGTGGACCGACGACCTGGTGAAGGTCGCGGGAAACCGCTGGATGCGGGAGGCGCAGAACCGGTCGTCGTGGAGAACCTTGGGGGAGGCCTATGTCCAGCAGTGGACGTCTTTCGGCTGAAATGATGATGATGAAACTAGCGTTTGCCCACAATCCCGCCTGATGGTAAGCAGTGATGCGATCGTTGATGGTAAAGCGTGCTAGTTTATTAAGAGCCTATTCACTCAGAAAAACCGAGCGAATACGAAGGAAGACGGCAGTTGAGCGAGGTGATGCAATGTTAAACCCAACAACACGACCAACGATGCTGCGCCAAAGGGAGATCGATGTGAAGACCCTCCACGACCAAACTCCCAACACATCAACATTAGGCGCATCGTACTCGGCACACATCGCAACACAACTGCTCAGACCCGTCCTCCGTACGGCTTCACCAGACATCATGCCGGAACACGACAAATCGCTTGGCGGCAAGACTTTGTCTGGTGGGTGGTAACTTCTGCCGGCGACTGATGTTATGGCCTGACATTTTAAATTATTTATTACTCTTGCATAAAGCTTATTGCTTAATTTATCAGATTACTCATTTACATTTACACAGGTAGCTTGGAGCTATTTGGGTTTTTACATAAGGATGTTCTCAGTAGCAGCCTGGATTCTGGATTTGAGCCTGGGTGAAATCGTATCCACTATCCATGGGCCTGAAACATAATTGGCAAAATTAGGGTGTAAGCAGGTACCTAATATGGGTACATCTCAGCCTCACCCTTAGAAGAAGCATGACATTACGGTTATAATTCAGTTGAATATGTGTGTACACATACACGCACACGCGTGTTTTTGTGTATGTGTGTATTTTGTTTGTGTGTGGGTCATATCTAAAAGTATAAACTCTTAAATTTTTATAATTAAGTCAGCTGGTGAATATTTTTAGAACAAGAAAGGCGTAAAAGTCAAGAAGATAAAGCGTGTGCGATTCAAACTTATAGCGACACTACAAAAATACACACGTACACCGGAATGAAGCTAAGCAGGATTTATGACGTCATGTGTTGTTGTGAGAGCTGACAGCAATACAGGGCTGTCACTAAACTATGAAAAATAACGTTCTTAATCTTTGAGAAAATCGAGTTTAAAAAGTTTAGTAGTCATTGTCCATACTGACGCTGCGACGTGACGATACGATTAGTGCAGTGACTGAGCAATCGACTGCGGGTGCGATTCCCGCACGGAACAAATATATTATCTGTATTGCCTCCAGGCAGTGGTGCCAGGTCTGGCTGTTTGTAGTGTTTGTGTAGATGAGTTTAAATGTTTATAAACCAAACTACGATAAAAATAAAATAGAGCAATCATCTGCATCCAGTTTCATACTGATCACCAGGATGATAATGAGTTTGCATGTCCTTTTGACTTCTAAAAAATTCATTAACACATGATTTTGTTGTCTGTTTGAGTGGTCATCTGTTGAAGAGAAGAACATTCCAGTAAGTTTTCGTTTAAAATAAGAATTAAGATTCACTACACTCCTTTATTAAATACTTGCGCAAGGAGGCGCGGGTGCGATCCCCGCGCAGTGCAAATATTTGTATGCATGAATATGAATATTTGCACTGGTCTGGTCGTGCCTCGGAAAGCACGTTAAGCCGTTGGTCCCGGTTGCCATACGAACATCTAATGACAGTCGTTACGGGATATTGGAGCCCTCAAAAGTCCACCAATTGGTCTAACTGCAATGCTTCGATGTCGCCTTCGGGTTGTGGAGGTCAAAAGTTTAGCCAAATAAGCAGTGCCTCGGAAAGCACGTTAAGCCGTTGGTCCCGGTTGCCATACGAACATCTAGTGGCAGTCGTTACGGGTTGTCGGAGCCCTCAGAAGTCTAACAATTGGTCTCACTGCAATGCTTAGATATCGCCATTAGGTTGTGGAGGTCAGACGGCAGTCGCTTCACGTAAAATATCGAAGTTTAGCCAAAATCAGCAGTTAGACTGGTAAAGCGGACCCTAGACTCCAATGCTGAAAAGCTACGGATGCAACTGGGATTAACGCTGAGATGATGATGAGTTGTGGAAGAGAAGAAAAAAGAGATATGGAATCAGAACAGAGAGGCTTTTTCCCTGCGGTGACAGAATAGTTAAGACCCATAAACAGGAAAGTGAAAAAGGAAAACTAAATAAAGTTTCGTATGTACATACGACAGCACATTAAGCTACTACCATCTGTCAGATTTCCTTATTAGCTTCTCAACTTTATCTCTAAAGCATTAAGGCTCAAAGTTGATTAGGAATATCTGACAGTTTCGTACCCCAAACTGTCAGATCCTGACCTGCTGTCGTCCGTACATGCATAATGTAAAACTCAACATTATACACAACAGCCCTAACAGAACCATTAGCATAACTTCCCCAATTAAAAAAGCCACATGTTGCTACGATTTACATAAATATTCATAAATGTTGACAACACACACGTTTTTGTATCCAAAAACTAGATTTAACTTTGTGACCATTAAACACGAATGCAGCATACAAATACCATATCTATAATAAATAACAACATATTTATTTTTATGAACCACCAAAATTCGTTCGTTCCTCTTTTCGCAGGTCTGCTGAAAGAAATTTCTTAAGAAATAAGCAGCACCTTTGTAATCAGATCTTAATTTTGTCTTATTCTTATGTATTTTATTGTGTGTATATAAATAATAAAATAAATAAATGAAGTACTGTTTAAAAAAGTTCTTTGACGTGCTTACTTAGTAATTAAAACTAATTGTAAAATTGTATTGCGAAATTACCAGTATAAATGCAATGCAGTTACAATGTATGTACGTGTAGTGCAAACTGTTTATGCAAAATGTTAATTAAGTTACATGAAAATAAAATAAAACCGTTCATATTTCGTGTTACAACCCTACCAAGTCCATAAAGCGTGACTTATCTGGCCTAGAAGTGTGCGCCAAGCAAACAGGCTGTTGGCCTCACATTCAGCCTGGAGGCCCATTGTGGCCTCCAATTATCCTGAAGGAATGGTCCTCAGAGTCGCTTTGTAGGCGATATTGGCTGATTCTGTTATGCAAATGTGATAATTTATTTGTGTTTTCTTTGTTTCGGTTATTGTGGGACATAATTTGGAGTTTAGCCTTGAAGAAAGGATATATTCGATACAGTAAAAGTAGATATTATTGATAGTCGGTAGATATTGTGTAATGTCGTGGTGGCCTAGTGGTTAAAACACCAGCTTCTCAAGTATGAGTGCGCGGGTTCGATTCCAGGTCACGCAAGTACCAATGTAACTTTTCTAAAGTTATATGTAGGTACTTTCTAAGTATATCTTGGACACCAATGACTGAAGGTGAAGGGAAACATCTTGAGGAAACCATTACTTTAAGTCTGAATTCGCCAACCCGCATTGAGCAAGCGTGGTGATTACGCTCAATCCTTCTCTGCATGAGAGGAGACTTGTGCCCAGCAGTGGAACGGTAAAAAGGTTGATGATGATGAGATATTCAAAGATTAAACTCATCTGCCTGCCTTTTATCAACTATCAGTATCATCATTATCATCATCAATCTTTTTATCGTCTCACTGCTGGGCTCAGGCCTCTCCTCATACAGAGAAGGATTGAGCGTAATCACCACGCTTCCTCAATGCGGGGTGGCGATTTGAGACTTAAGGTTCAGGTTTTCTCAAGATATTGTCCTTCATCTAGTAATCAATCATTGGTGTCCAAGACATACTTAGAAAGTACATATAACTTTAGAAAAATCACAGGTAGTTGCCTGACCTGGAATCGAATCCGCACACTTATACTTGAGAAGCTGGTGTTTTAACCACTAGGCCACCACGACTCACCAACTATTTTGTGATCGATTTCTGGTTTAACCTGTTGCAGCTGAGTACCAGTCTTTTATATGGAGTGACTGCCTAACTGACCTCCACAACCTAGTTATCAAGTTATAAGATACCACTTGATAAGACTTGTTGTGACGACTGTCAAAGGTCCACTGATGACAGGCAGGACCAACGGCTTAATGTGCTTTCCAAGGGGCACGCGTAACTTAACCCGCAGTGTAATTGGGTTGTATCCTAAAAAATAATTTAATGTCCATCAGATAGATTTATAAAAAACATTGAATACGTATTTTTTATTTTTTCTTTCATTCTACTTCTTCTAAATCAATATATCTTATATTGATTTGAAATGTCGCATGACTCGATGCCGTGGCACAAAATATACCACGGCGTGACGTAATTAGCCCCACTCCGTAACTTTAGTACGCTGTATTTCAGTAGTTTTTGATAATTTCGACAAAATAAAAAATACGGGTCTTAATTTTTTTTTTATTATCTATAAGACGGACTAATTTCTATACCATGGATACATCCCTATTGCAAAACACACTATGAGTAGCAATGGGTATCATCTTGACAGCACAACAGCATTCATTGCGTTATTTACTTTATTGATCAGACACATTTAGAACATATGGAGCAATGGATTAGCTATATGCTTGAAAATGATTCCAATTGATACTAATAGTGTGTTTCGCAATTAGGGTGTTGATTGATCGAACCGTGCGGCCGTTAATAGTCACCAGGTTATGACATAAAGGTTAAATTATGTGAGCTATTAATCACCCAATCAGAGCCGGAGTGGCAAGTGATATCGGCCCCGGCTTACGACAAGTCACGTGGGTCGTATTCAGGCACACTCTTTACATTTCATCGCCAATAAACTCCCAAAAAGGTGAAAGGAAACATCGCGAGGAAACAGCCATGTGACACCATCCCGCACCAGGCCTGCGTAGTAGATTACAGCCCACTCCCTCTTCAAGAGGGCAAGCCTGAATCCCGGCAGGCTGATTACGCAAGTCACGCCCATCTGACGGGTTTGACTAAAAGTTTGAGAAATGAGAATTGTATGTGTCATCTTAAAGTTGAGACTCGAGACAAGGGAATGTTTCAGTATTGTACCTATAAGTCACCAAGCTGACGGGTCTTTACAAGTTTGACAAATGAAAATTGTTTATATGTATATATGCGTCATCTGTATAGAAAATGATTTTACCTTCACTGATAAAATCTTCTCCAAACAAATATTTGCAGATAGTAATCAAACTTCCACTCACACCAATATTTGAACAAATATTTTTGTGAACCCCGCTTCAAACCACCCCTTTTATCTTACGTAGTTACACATCTGTTATTCTTTCATTTCCTTACTAACATGGAACCATTTGAATAACAAAAATTGCATTATCTCAACTTATTGTCTAACAAACATCTCTTGGTCTTGTAAACATGCCCTAAATGAACCCGCGATCTACTTAGTCTATGATTACAAAAGAAAAATAGTAAACTTCACTGTGGAACAAAAGACCGAAGTGCATTACTTGACAATTTGGGACCTCCACTTGTGGTATTGTCAAAGTTGAACCAGCTTTTGGGTTAAGCGCCTGGAAGTGCCTCTTGTGAAATACTTTACAGTTATTCTATCATTATTATCTTAGTTTGATATATTTTGGGATGGGGAAGCTAATAACTATTGCAATGATATTTTCATAGAAGTCGTTGAATTAGTGATATTAGTTTGTTATCGCTAATTCAACTATACTCACTGTTATGACTCTCGGGTGGTATCAGCTTTTTTAAATGAATTGAATGATATAATAGTTTATAGTAGTTATTTGCATTTTAATCATTGGTTACAGTCAAATAGAAGTCAGCAGGGTAATTACGTTATACACTGTCGGTAGTAATGAGTTTCATTTTGACAGTTGAACAACATTTATTGCGCGATATTTACGTACGTTCTTGAGCAAAAACATTTTTCGAATATATGGAGCAATGGATTTAACAATGTGCTTTAACATAATTTCGATTGGTAGTAATAATGTGGTTCTTAATTAGGGTGCAGGTTATTTGCCATGTGTAAAAATACTTACACAATACTGTTTTCAAATAACCCCAAATTTTGACGTCACACTCAATAGAACAAAGTAATCATTTGCTGCTATGAATACTAAACACAAATATTCAGATCTCTAACACTCCTTCAAATTCCGAACACTTGGGGACTAATAAAATGAATGTTGTCGAAAGAGGCCAGTCCTTGATCCAGTTAGAGTTATGGCTCCCAAAAACAAGTTAAGTTTGACAATAAAATTAATTCAGTGTACTTGAATCTGTGTGTTATGTTCACAAAACGTGAAGCATTCAGCCTCGTTTACATAAAGATGTTATTATTTCACTTTGGGAGATGCTTCTATTGGAATTTTGCAATTTGGGAATGAGGAATGAGGGTTCCGCATGGTAACCTAGACAGAAATATAGTGGTAAATTATTACATTCCTCGCATTTCGTACCTTGGAATATGGAATAGGGCTGCACTAGCGAGATAACGTTACTACGATGTCTCGTTCTACATAGAGTGCGAGAAAGTGCCACCATTAGTAGAATACCCCAAAATTTATAAGTGCTCTATTTTATTTTGCAAAGAATTTGACCCGTTTAGGAACTATTTATGCAGCAACTTAGTGTCACCGACTGCTTTTGCCGAAGTGAATACAACTAAAAATTCCTGGCTTGATCAAAATACTAATTCTTTAATATTCTTTTCTATGATAATTTAGAGAAGCAGTAAAACGTAGGCGCCGAGTACACCTCTGCCCAACTCTTTGTGGTTTACAGGCATCATGGTTCTGGTATTACGGACACAAAAAATAGTTCCAAACGATATAACATTAATGTTTTAAACATCTTTGAACAATTTGTCCACCGGATGGTTTCCTTTCATGTTCAAAGTAAACAATTGTGTGTTTTTGTTTGTTTTGCTCTTTTTATTGTGTCTTGTTTGTCGAACTACAGTGATGAGATGTTGGCAAAGTTTGCAATCACTTGTGAAGATATTTGTGCTGAGTGTTTTGATGTTTTTTCCAAACAGTGACAGCATAGAGAAAATTAAACTTGATTTACACACAACTTTATGTCAGCGTTACTCTGTCAGTAAATACTAGGCTAAAAATATTCAATCTTCAAGAAATCAAATAAAATGAACATTGGTTTCACATTAAAAGAAGACAAATACGGGTTCTATAATAAATGCTCGCTTGAGTTTCATACTCATAACTATTCCTGTTTGCTATAATCGAGTAAGAATTAAAGGGATACATAAGTCTCATGAGCAACAGCGGTAGAGCAGTGGTAACGACGGCAACTTATTAGACCTGGTCGTGGGTTCAAAGCTAAGAAGGCTACCGCTCTGAAAACGGCTAAAGAAAATATCGTTAACAAAAATCTGCAACTACTTGAATAAAAAAATCGAAGATTTATATCGTTCGACAATCATCACTATGTTTTTTTTTTAATAATTATAAACTAGTGCTTGACTGCAATCCCGCCTGATGGTAAGCAGTGATATAATCGTTGATAGTAAAGCGCGTTAGCCACTTGAACGTCCCGATATGACAGCTGGGAATGCGTTGTACGTCCGAGCGCGCGATCGGTATCAAGCCGCGCCGAGCGCTCGTAAAATCATCGTAATTTTCTTCTTATTTTTTAGCAGAAGTCTATTTAATTACTAAATATGAACTATTTATCCTTCAGGCAATATTTTGTCATATTTTAAGATATTATATCAAACAAAAACTTGACGGAAATCCGGCACACAATGAGCAATGAGCAATCATTCCATCGTCCACTTTAACACTCGTAAAACATCTTATCAGACATTGGATACAAAGTATTTATACATATTCAGAAAGAAGAAATCTCAATAATTATTTTAATATGTAACACTAATAAGAATCCGATAATAAAAAATAATTTATTACTCTCATTTTCATCGCAGAACTCACTGCCACTGTACAAAACTGCACTCACCGTTTATAAACAAACCTTTTTTCCGATGTTAGTTTATTAAGAGTCTATTCACTCAAAAACTGAGTGAAAGACGGCAAGACGACTGTTGAGCGAGGTGATGCAATGTTAAACCAAACAACACTACTAACGATGCTGCATCAGAGGAAGATTGATCTGGAGACCCTACACGATCAAACTCCCGACACAACAACATTTGGCGCATCGTACCCGGCACACATCGCAACACAACTGCTCAGACCCGTCCTCCGTGCGGCTTCACCAGACATCATGCCGTAACACGATGAATCGCTTGGCGGCAAGAGTTTGTCTAGTGGGTGGTAACTTCTGCCGGCAGCCGAGGTTATGGACTCCCACCGAGCCCGTGTGGCGAATTATAGCCCACTCCCTCTCACAGGAAAAAGCCTGTGTACCAGCATTGGGAACTGAAAATAAATATAACAGATAATATACCTTATGATTATGATAAATAGGTCTATATAATCATTATATTATCCAACTGGCAAGGTCAAAAAAAAAAACGTAATATATCAGAACCTACGTTTTGCGTGTACTTGATAAATGTAAGCCGATATTATATACTTATATCGCTAAGGTTCTGAAACGAAGTGCGTTGTTGACACCATTTGTGAGCCCTCGACGTATAATAATACTGTACTTAAGTTAAAAAATTCGAAGCCACGAAAAACGTGCTTTAAACCATGTCGGCACGTGTTATTATTGTTGTATAACCTGTAAATATTAATGGTGTTTTGGAGGGATACTAACGATCTAGATGACAAATTTTATAACGAAAATCCAGTGAGATGGATCGCCGATCGCAGAAATGGGCTAGATGCAAAAGGTAGACGACGAGCTATTGCAGCGCAGCCTGGGAAACACTTATATGTAGTATTGGACAGATATAGGCTGAGTTGTTACAATAAATTGTGTATAACATATACAAAAGTCCTTTTTATATTTTGGTTCTTAAATCATCAAATGACCTCTCCCGCTTTGGGTGGAGCGGAAGGGCGCGTAAGACTTGTACTGACTAAAATCCACCCATATTCCTTCACTTGTCTGTGCGACAGGGCCGCGATATCTTTTTTGACCAACCCGCAACCCTGACCCAGGAGGTAGCGGTCTTCGTGGACTCCATCACGGTGTGCTGACATCTCTTTGAGGCGCGCGAGAAACAGAACGCGCCGTCGACTCGGGCCTGGTCCTTACCGGGCGGCGAGCTGCCCACTGCTCACCACCCGCAAGCCCGCGCCTATGGAGCCGGGAGTTCGATGTTGTCTCTCGACCAGGGCGTCTCCTGCGGCGACTAGGGCGAGGACGCTAGGATTTCCGCTCCTTTGCTCATTTGCCAGCATCACTGCTTCGCAGAAGAAGGTGACGGCCTGCCATGCACTCTTGCTCCGGGCCATTGCCTGCACCAGGGTCGGACGCGAGAGATCGCCGCCGATCTCTAATTCTTCTAAATCTTTAATTTATTGTCGTATTGTCATCACCACTTTGTATACAAATGCCCTCGGAATACTAATTTGGTCAGAGAGGCGATTCTCGTAGGATTAAAAACTTGCACACTCTGATATTAAATATACGTCCATTTCCCTACAATTTGACAAGTTTTCGACATTTGTTTGTCTCAGACAATAAACTGCTATTAGATTTTGATCGTACGAGGACTGACCTTCAGAAGTTACAGATTTATAGACTTAATCCGGTAATGTTATCTAGTGTTATGGATATTATAGCAGGAAATTAGATGGTATTTATCGTAAAGTTCCGACATAACTGCTAAAAGCGTGATTAAATACTAGTTTATGGAAAAATAACTTTAATAACTTTCTTGCGTAGTAAAGTTCGGTTTAGTATATAACTTCAAACATATTTATATTTTCTTTTTTGTAGTACTAACCACACTGAAATCAGTTTAAAATAATTATCTATGCGCAATTTTACTATACATTTTATATTTTGCAGCTAGATAACATTTGATAACAAGTAATGCGCAAAAACAATAACTCAACATCATATAACAACAACAACATCGTATTATCTCCCTTGTTTTCCAAATCAAATTGAGAGCCATGACTTTGCCCTACTTTTATTACTAAACAAGATACTGATATAATAGTATGCAATAACAAGAAACTTGGAAAACAAATCGGGAATGCCAAATCACCGTTACTGCAATTTCTCGAGGGACTTTGTTTTTCGGCATTTATCAAGAGCCGGCAAACAAAGTCCCTCGAAATTGCAAAACTGGACTGTAACGATTTATTTTTTTTTATAAAAACTTTTAATTTTAAAGGGTCTTGACAGTTAAACATAATCTAAATCGTCTTACAGAACTAACTTACTCAGAGGAACAGCTGAATCTGAACAATTGCTTCATGAAGAAGTAAAATAAGGGAAAATAGTAAAAGTTAGATGAGGTTATACCAAACTTTAACTTTTTGTAAACTGAAAAAATCGGAGACTCATCCATACTAATATTAAATGCGAAAGTATCTCTGTCTGTCTGTCTGTCCGGCTTTCACGCCAAAACTACTGAACCGATTGTAATTAAATTTGGTACACAGATAGTCTAGAGCCTGAGAAAGGACATAGACTATATAACATCCCGCTATGACTAATAGGAGCAGAGTAGTAACAAAAATCTTGCGAAAAAGGGGGAAAATGCGGACGTACATATTGCTCTCATTATTTTAACTGGCGCTTATTTTATATCAACACGCGGACGGAGTTACGAGCAAGTTGCCAGCGATTCCGTCCGCGGAGCAACAGCTAGTAATAACATAAAACCCAGAAATCCATGTTTAGCAAAAGGGACTGAATGGGGGAATGAATGACAACACCAACATGTTTTCAGAAAAATATTTATTAATGTCTTCCCATACTATAACTTTGATTTTAATAATAATACGAAGTTCTTTTATAAATTATCTCCTCTTTTATGCAAATGCGACCCATACATGAATTGACTTTGAAACTCATAGACATTTCCTGAGTCAAGTTTTATACTAAAAATGTGCCAAAGGAAATTCAGTATTAACTTCGTGAATAACGTACAAATTTATGTAAATTCCATATTAAAGAAAGTATTTTTAGAGATCCACCAGTGACTAGGAAATGAATGTTATATTATATATCACTACATGTTATAAAACAAAGTCGCTTTCTCTTTCCCTATGTCCCTATGTATGAATACTTAAAGCTTTAAAACTTCGCAACGGATTTTGATGCGGTTTTTTAATAGATAAAGTGATTAAAGAGGGAGGTTTACAATTATGTATAATAACATTCATTAAATAGTGGAGAAATATTTTTGAAGTTTCTAATTTGATGTCGTAAATAATGACATTTTTTTCATATGTCTATCTCTTGTGGATATCCCATGTGTTTTTTTTTTTTGTCATTTACTTTTTACGAGAGATATTGGCTAATTTACGAAGCGATTTTTACCAATACAGCATTAATCCTTATCAAAGGAGAATGTCAACTTTCGGCCTACACAACTTTTATTATTAAACTTACGTTTTCACTAAGTTCTTACTCCCAACAATTTAAATATAAACTACAAACTTAAAAAAACATATTTAGTACTTTACGGAATCGTGTCCAATAAAAAATCATTATAATAAGTAATTAATTTAAGTTCTTGAATTCAAGATTTGAATACCAAAAATGTTGCCAATCTTGTTACTGTAATCGATAACTCTAAATAAATAAAATCCTGCTACTGTTATCGATAATTGTATTGTAAAAATATTTTTTTATTGTTTAGATAGTTTTAAATAAAAAATATACTCTTTACTTATATTTACCGCCTCAATATTCTTTTTTCTTATTTATATTTTCTTAATTAATACGTTCGTCGTATTTTACAGTTAATAGTTTCAAAAATCGATTTTCCATCTGTGATCGATAACATCTTGATATGGCAATGATAATCGTCTTGTAATGGGAACCCTGTTAATTGCATATCTGTCAAAATCTCTTATTGTTTTCTGAGAACTCAGAACGGTGTTTTCTTTTCGTATTCCTCTGCGTTTGCGTAAGTAACAGACTTATTGTGTTGAATCTGATGATGTACGAGCATTATTACGGCAATGGACTTCACTTTTTGAGGTAAAGTACGATTCATATTAATAGAATGTCAACTATTTTAGCCGATCTAAATGTTGAATTGTAACATAACTGTATTTTGTTTGTTTTAGATTCCAAATAACAGTGTAATTCAACAAACAGCAATGCCAGCAGTTCATTGTGTGGTCTCGTTCAGAAAGAGAATACGCTATCAGATGCTTGATATAGCAACAGATCGAATCACTACAGGTAAGCAATATCCTTCAATGATTTTATGTGTTGCTGCTGGTTGATGTTTTATTCTGATTGCAATAAGATATTTTTGTTTTTGTTACAGCTTAGATCAACAAATAAGATCTGTCACCCATGTTGGCAAAGAAGTTACCGTTCTGTTCAACGGAACTTAAACACCCCATATCATCAAGTATTTATCAATCTTCTACAGCCTCTGTTGTATCAATGCCAGCAAACTACACTAGGGCTGTTAATATCTGCAGATGGGTGATTGAAGTTGTGAATGGGATTTTTAAGCAACAGTTTAAAATATTCCGACACGAGTTCAACAACAGAGCTTCATCACATGTCATGATTGACTTTTCTATAGCTGCTGCCCTAATTAATAGATTTCGACCACCGCTCACAGGCAGGTTTGATGCTGCCCAGATATTAGAAATCATCCAACAAAAAATGTTCCAAACAAATACTTTAAGTGAGTTTATTATACAAAATAATTATAATAGAAGAAGGGCACAATTCTCAAATATAAATGTTGATAACAGCAATGTCGCTGAGTTTCCCCAGCTAGATTTTCATGATTTGATTTTAATAGCTTGTGGTACCTACCAACTCCGTCAAGCTCGATCTTACTATGGTGAGCATATCCGTTTTAGTGGCCAATATAAGATAGAAGTGTGTAGGGAGGCATCAATCGGTAATCTAAGAGAGCAATTGTCTCTCTCTCAAAGAAGAGCAAAAATTCAAAGTCGCCATATAAGAAGAAAAGAATATTTTGTGTATGTTTTGATTGATAATAATTTAAATGGGAGAGAGGCAATAAGTCAATATTATTGCAATTGTAAGGTAGGCAAACGAACTGTGGGATGCTGTTCCCACATTATGACCATTTTATGGTATTGTGGGTGGGCTCGACACCAAAACAATATTGAACCCCCTGCACAGTTTCTTGATGAATTGTTAATCGAATTTGATAATGAAATTGATGATGATGATAATGAATAATTATGATAAAAAAGAATAAAACTATTCATCAGTTTATTTGTTCTTTAATTTTCTCTGCGTAGAAATGCATAACCTCTAATTTAAAATGTCTGAATAACTTCTTTCTTACAAGTTCAATTTAAAAATGGAAATCACAAACATACTTTTGACATTAAACCACACAAAAAAACGTAAGAATATTCACTGCACACAACAAATTCATATTGAGCCAAAGTTACTATGGAGACTGGGCATTGTCCTTTAATACCTTAAATACATTGTGGGTTAAATATAGTTCAATATCGTCCTTTACAGCATATGATTTAAATGAATATTTTCGAAGATATTACATATTTAAAAATTGCGAGGCGGCCTGCACAGTTTTTCTGTAGAGTATTTAGTATCATCGTTGCACCCATGCGAAGCCGGGGCGGGTCGCTAGTTAAATAATGTTCTTTTTATTTACTGTCAGCAGGTTTCTACAAAACCTTTTACAACGCATTTTTTTTAACTAGATTCGCTTGGTTTTTCCTATCTGACTACTTTGAGAAGAAAGGTCGAAACAAACTTAGACACAGTCACAGGTCACAGTTATCATCACCCCAGCGTTCAGTCCCGGTTCCATCCGCGGCCTTCGCGGAACTCGGATCAGTTTTCCTGCTCATTCTCCTCCATTTCTTGCCATCTTTAGCATCCTGTAGTAAGAGCTTGTTGGCACGCATGTCATCTCTTACAACGTCAAGCCAGCACTTCTTTGGTCTACCCCGCTTGTTCCGGCCCGGCGGAGACGCCACGGCAAGACATTTTTATTACCCACGGCCAAGTAACATTTAACCACACCGGTGTTCGAAGAAGTGGTCACAATCTCCTTTGAAAATTAGCTTATCATGTAATTATAACAGTCCAAACGTGGTATCAAAACCTGTAACTAATCGACAAACAATACACATTCCCAAGTTAAACAGAGGTCATGTACCTATTGATGCGCTCCATACAGAACTACAGATTCATAAATATTATGCAATAAGGCAAAGTTGTCAAATAACAAGACCAACGAAGCTGCAACTTTCTCGGAATCTGTTATTAAATTTCTTGTCGAAGTACTTTTTATTGGAGCGAATACTTTCTCTTACGGCTAACGTGAGCGGCCGCCATCTTTGTTGTTGGTTTTTGGGTGAGGAGCAATGGCGTAACTACAGGGTGGCAAGTCGGCAAAATGCCACGGGCCCCCAGCCGGAAGGGGCCCCCGGTCAGATAAAAATATCAATTCCTAACATTTATTACGAGTATAATATTACACAATAAATTGAAAAAATGTTTTATCTTTAATTTATTTAAATAGTTTACTTAATTTCATACTTAAGCAAAAAGAAATGTATTGAAATTTCAATGCATGTGTAAAAAAAGTTTTAATCTAGTTTATAATAATTTATGTTGATAATACATGCTGATGCTCTCGGTATCCTCCATTCAAGTTTGACAGACTTATTCTATTACGCAAGAACTCATCAAGCTCCTAGCACTTTTTTTTTTTTAATTGGGGCACGGGATCCTATCCGATGAATTATGCCACGAGTTTCGAACGGTGTAGTTACGCCACTGGTGAGAAGGGTAGATTCGTACGGTAGGCAAATCCTATGATACATTGATGTATAAAATTCAACTTTAGCCTTGACTTTTCCCAACTAGGTATTTTAGAGTCGGCTGTTGTTAAAAGCATGCGAATAGATAAATTAATAATACCCTGTAATATTGATTATTTATCTATTATAATATCATGGAAAACTTATAGCTAAAAAAATTTTGTTCTGTCAAAATACGAAAAATGTTTAGATACTCGTAATATTTTGAGGTATCTAATAAAAAAACATACAAACTGCATAACATAAAAATTAACAAAAATAAGTAGGTATAAGAACATAGATAATCCATCATGTTTTTAATAGGGTATTTGATTTAAAAAAAACTAATTAGTCCGTCAGTCAGATTTCCAAAAAATTCTAGACACGTATTTTTTGTTTTATCAAATCAATAAAAATTGACAAGTATAAAAGGCATCAAAGATCAGGAGTGGTGACTGGTGACGTCACTGATCGCTAAAAGTGTAGCTTGCAGTAACGTCACACGAGTTTTCAACGCACTGTGTCGTCTTAATTTTTTGTTTATATGAATAAAGAAAAAATACGTGTCTAGTATTTTTTTGGAAATCTAACTGAGGGACTAATTAGTTTTTTTTAGTCAAATACCCTAATATTAAAAAACTGTATTGTTCAATATCAGATGTCATCTAGGGATTCATTGAAATACTTTATGGCCTTTCCCTTATAAATACGTCCTCTATTTGTTTTTAAATAAGTTAGCACTGTGTTTCTATAATAACTAATAGTGTCTATAATAAGTGATTGTCGACAGATTGTCATTATTTTCAAACGATATACCGGATCGAATACCGGCTTAGTCAAAAATGTTAACTTTGGACAATTTCGTTCTGAACGAGATAGATTTGCACTTAACATACAATGTGCCGTTACAATTATTGACATTTTAATATATGATAAGGGCTAGTGGTGTGTCACCATAAAAATTATAACAAGTTAATTTAATCGTAATTTGTAATTACCTCCTGCACCGTTATAGGGTTCGGTCTTTCCTTCAATTCAATTACTTTTTACATGTTATTCGGTTTAATTTCATTGATACGATGTTGTGATCCTGGAAAATTACCCAAGTGATATGCCTATTTAGGCATATCACTTGGGTTTCACTTGGCGTTTTACTGTACTTAAATAAGTGCAGCAGGGTAATTGCACACCACACTAACACACTATCAGTAAAAATGGGTTTCATTTTGATATATAAACAACATTCATTGCGTTATTTATGTTTTTGAGCATTAATTTTTGAACATATAGAGCAATGGATTCGCAATATGATAGTAATACCTAGTGTATTACGCAATTAGAGTGATGATTAGTGTTTAAGAAAATTTGCTAATTTCATCTTCATTGTCATCATCATCAACCTTTTATCGTCCCACTGCTGGGCACAGGTCTCCTCTCATACAGAGAAGGATTGAGCGTAATCACCGTGGTGGCGATTTCAGACTTAAAGTCCAGGTTTCCTCAATATATTTTCGTGCACCTTATAATCAGTCATTGGTGTCCAAGATATACTTAGAAAGTACATATTAACTTAGAAAAGTTAGATTGGTACTGCCTGACCTGGAATTTTTAATGACATTAAAACATTTTCATATAATGAAAACGCAAAATCGTATAAACCATATACGTGTGTTAAATTAAGATCGCCATTAAAAACCTTAACTCACCTGGCAGTAAAACTTTTTTGCAGACAACAGCCATAAAACGTTTTTAAAAGCAATCTTGCTCTAGACGTTGCTCGAGGCATCTTACTTAACTATTATTTATTAAGAGCTAAATTACTGATGAGGTCAGCATTGATTAAAGGAGTTAATTAGTAACGGTTTGCTAATTAAGACGTAGTCAAACTTCGGGTAGGCACAGAGTTGAGATATTTTTTTTTATGGTTTACTGTTTTACCGCGGTAAAAAGTTTTAAAAGTATAATGTCAAAGGCACATAGGGGGCTTGGGTGGCGATAACTGCGCTGTACAAAAAGTTTCGCTTACATTGTGCATAGGGAAGAGTTTTGCTTTGAAGAACAAAAAGCGGAGGCTGTGTTAAGCAAATATAGCCCTAAATTACAAACACCGTATTAATTCCTGTTCTAATCTTTCATCAACAAAATATACGTGAATCTGAAAGCAAAATGTTTTCAAACAAAGTTTAAACTTTTCATTATTTTATAATAATTTATACCGAAGTTGTTTAGTTAAGTTATGAGCAAGGGTTTAAGACTTGTTTCTTTCCCTTGTTCTTATATAATTACACATGTGAAACAAATAAGCTGATATTAAGATTAATGTCTGGAAATATGATTAATGAGATTTTAAGGAAAGTATTTTAATAAGAAGGATTGAAATATATAGAAACTTATAGAGGGTTATGAAATTTATAAAGGGTGGTAAGAAAATATATATTTGTTGTCCCATTATACTAGAAATTATGCCCTTATCGTGAGTGATTTTACAAACATTTATACTAACATACATAAACAGCCAGACCCAGGAAGTGTAGGCCATACAAATATTTTCGCTCAATTACCAATTATAAGTGAAGGCTTTATCTATACTAATATATAAAGCTGAAGAGTTATGCTGTTTGTTTGAACGCGCTAATCTCAGGAACTAATAACCCGATTTAAAATATTCTTTTTGCGTTCATCATCATCAACCTTTTTTATCGTCCCACTGCTGGGCACAGGACTCCTCTCATAGAGAAAAGGAGATTGAGCGTAATCACCACGCTTGCTCAATGCGGGTTGACGATTTCAGACTTAAAGTCCAGGTTCCCTCAACATGTTTTCCTTCACCCTCAGTCATTGGTGTCCAAGATATACTTAGAAAGTACACACAACATTAGAAAAGTTACATTGGTACTTGCCTGACCTGGAATCGAACCCGCGCACTCATACTTGCGAGGCTGGTGTATTAACTATTATGCCACCACGACTTCTTGCGTTGAATAGTCCATTAATCCAGAAAGGTTTTAGGCTATATAACATCGCGCTGCGATCAAAAGGAGCGGATCATATAAAAAACGCGGACGAAGTCGCGCGTGGCCTCTAGTTCATAATAAGTTAAGTACACCAGACATATACAAACTAATAAATGATTAGATTTGACAAATAATTATTTTAATAGTTCTACAGACCGAAATTCTTTGAGTAGACTAAGCTATCTACATGGGATACAACATTGAACAAATGCGTGCGTAGACACACCTGACTCTCTTGGTCCGATAGGATAGCAAAAGAATACAATTCTCTTTATTATTATTGAAATATAAAGATATTACAAAGGGTGACACAATGGACGGTAAGAAATATAATCCGGCACAGAGCCAACGGCTGGTACGATCAGTCGAAGCACGGAGGCAGCACATCACCAATTTCCAAATTTTTACCTAGAATTCCTTAAGAAAAAACGAAATAACACTTTGCCTAGTCTGGGAAACCACCTCAGGACCTGTACTCTACAGTCAATACTACTAATTATAATTGGACCATCGCCGGTCAGATTTTGAAGCCACATAAATCCAAGAACAGTTGTCCATTCCTATAATACGAGCCGGACGAAACGTATCGCCTCCTCTTTCGTTGTTCGTCGCCTAAATCGAATAGTACCAACCCATATGCACCCGTGAGTGTCTAAGAGGCGACTAAGGGAACTTTCACCAGGAAGGCGGGCAGCAGAGCTTGTCCAAAATCAAAATCAATCAAAATCAAAAGTCATTTATTCAAATTAGGCTGAGAATCAGCATTTTTTGAACGTCAATATTACATAAGACAGTCCCCCAAAACGCCCACCCATCGACACTTCCTAGTGCTTTCGCTGGGAAGAAGAAGTGGCCGAACAAACTCCCCAGCAGCACAGCTGTCTGATCATTTTTAAAAAACACATGTCTTTATACAATACTATGTATAGTGATGAACACGATAAAATACAACAACACTGAAATTATCTACCATATGCCAGCTACCACGCCAAAATACCAGCAAAGAAAACAATATATTTATATTGAAATGAAAATGTAATTAACTAAAACTTGTTACTTAACTAAGAAGCCCCAGAGATAAAGGGCGTGACAGCTTACATATTTATGTAATGTAAAAAAGTAAATTATATGAACTCATATAACGTATCAATAAGCTAATTCCTGAGTAAGAACACAAACCTGTGGAATAACAAACTACTGCGATCTTCAACCCGCCTGCCAAGCGTGGGGATTATGGCAATGCCCTCAAATGGAATGAAAGCCTTGGGGGAGGCCTTTGTCCAGCAGTGGACCTCTATAGGCTGAGAACAAGAAGAAGGAGAAGTAATCAAAGGACTGGAACAATTTGCCTGAGGCGGTGTTACCGTCTGAGTACAATTTAGGTGTCTTCAAAGCTAGAGTGAAGGGGCTCTTAATAAACTAGTGCGCTTTAACGTCAACGATTGCATCTGTGCTTACCAACAGGCCGATTCGTGGTTAAGCGTCACATAATAACATTTATTAATACTAGGGTCTTTGCAAGCGACAAGTTTATCTTAAGAAAATCTATAGCCGACACGGCTAGCTGAAAGGTCAAATATGACACTGACCATTACTCACTAATACGATTGTGGAAATGTAGAGGTCAGAGACTGCAGTCGTATTATTATTTTTCACACGTGTCTGGGTAGACTGAAAGTCGACCCTGTCGTGGTTTGGAGAAGGTAGCCGGATATAATCATAGAAAACGAAAAAAGAAATCATCCAATATTTATCTTTCATCACGCCAGTATTATTGTAATTAGAACGGAAATTAGCACTTTTTAATTTCTGAACTCTATTGCTAACTCTAATAAACATTTTAACAAAAAAAAAAAAAAACCGACTCCCAAAAAATACTACAAAGTGTACGAATACCTATACGAATACCTATACAAAAACCAAAGACACCATAACATGTACTTACATACATATGTACATTCATTTCCGAATTCACTTCCGAAATTATATAATTATTTTTTACTTTGTAGTGTTTTTTTTTATAAGTCAGTCAGTTGTTTTTTGTTTGTAAAACTGTTTTTATTTTACACTTTTGAGTTGTGAAAAGTACTGTTCAGCTGCGTCCTGCCAGACTGGACGCTGCCGCTAACCTAGTTGGGAATAGGCTAGCAAACAAACCCAACTAAATGTGTGAGCATTGCTAAAGATGACGCTATTACGCAACTTAAATTCAGTCTCTTGATTTCGTTAGTCTTGACTGCTGTAAATTGTTGATGAATTTCCTCGACTGTCAATGGTTTTTATTAGCAGATCTACTACAGACTTTCATTATAACCCATATGGGTGCAAAGTTCTTATCAATATGTCGAAACACAAGGTAGCTACTGCAAACCGTTAAGAAGTTCACTGAACTGACCTTTGTCTACATTATCAGTCCCCTAATGACAGTCACAACCTATCTAGGTCTAAGGTTCTTATCAATACAAATTAATCAAGCACAAACACAAGTTAGCTTCAGTGAATCGTTAAGAAATTCTCTCGCTTGTCATCCTGTCTCTGTCATCAGGTCTATTCTAGACCTTTATTGTATTGTAGTTCTTTAAAATACCTAATGAAAAACTTACAAATACACTAGTCGCTCCTACAATTTTTGAAAATTTCCCTTTATTTCTTTGGTTTTCCACTATCAAATCGATGAATGATGTCTTATCATGGAACCACTTTTGAAATATCTTTTTTCAAACAATAAAAGAATTATAACAAATTCGGTTTATAAGCGACGAAGTTATCCCCGAATAAACATAAAATAGCATATATACGATTGAATTGAGTAACCTCCTTTTTATAGTCGGTTCAAAAATAACCCGGTTTGGAAATTAATCATTTTCTTTTATTTTTTACTGTTTTTTGTGAAGTCATTTAACTTGGTGGATGAAAGCATAATAATACCCGATGTTCAGCTATCGAGGAAAATGGTGGAATTTGGATGTGGCTTAGACCATTAAACAATTCGAAAATAAAAGTACTTAGAAGACACAGATAAGAAGAGGAAAAAGTATGGTATTGTTCATATGAACAATAATCTTAGTATTAATCATTTTGAGCCCTTTTAGTATGGAACTTCAGAAAGTCCTCCAAACCGAATTTCGATCATAGCGATCACTCTAAGCCGAGACAGGAAAGAGAGAATGCACCTATGCACTCTCTTTTTTGTCACTCCCTTTTTCTGATAGAACGGGAAGTCATCACGACGGGTGAGAGATTAGACACACGACCAGTGTTTCGGCGTGCTTTCCGAGGCACAGGAGTATCACACAGTCAGCTTCCAAAGTAAAAGTTAAGTCTGTAAAAACCCCAATAACAGTTTTTCCAACCCGGGTATCTCTAATACAGACTCAAGTTCCTGGACAACCTATAGCCATAAATAAACTAACGGTGAAGTGGAACTATATTACCTATTAGCTGAGTAACATAGCATCAGTAATCATACCTTTTTAACAAAAAAACAAGTACGTGGCTCTTATTATCCTGCCTAAGAATAAAAAAGAAAACTCATTTCGCTCATATATAAAAGGTGCTCTTTCAAAACAAACATACCATTACGTCACCTATCTTCATATTTGTGACGTAACCGCTAAATAAAACGAGTTTATGGCTCATCACGCTTTATGTTTCAAATTAACTCAAAACATAAAAAAGGTCCTAACGCTGAAGAAAATGGCGAAGCGAAGTATCAGTCAGTGCGTAATAAAAAGAATTATCATGTGGTGGTCATAAAATCATGAGAAATGAAACTCATAACTTAGCTGAGTTTGTTACCTTTCATAACTTACTGGTAACCGACATAGATGCAACATTTACACATAGAATCTTCTCCTCCGAATTACCGCAGTGTCTCCAGATAAAAGTCTTCGACCAGTGTATGTTGTCAGTGATGACTTATGGAATTGAGACGTGGTCGCTAACGGGCCTTATAAGAAGGCTCAAGGTCACTCAAAGGGCAATGGAGACGGCTATGCTTGGGGTTTCACTGCGTGATCGAATCAAGAATGAGGAGATCCGCAGAAGAACGAGAATAACCGATATAGCCCGAAGAACTGCTACATTAAATTGGCAGTGGGCCGTGCATTGCCCGTAGGACCGATGCTCGATGGGGCCGACGGGTTCTCGAGTGGCGACCAAGCACCGGAAGACGCAGCGTGGGTAGGCCGCTGACAAGGTGGCCGACGACCTGGTGAAGGTCGCGGGAAACCGCTGGATGCGAGAGGCGCAGGGCCGATCGTCGTGGAGATCCTTGGGGGAAGCCTATGTCCAGCAGTGGACATCTTTCGGCTAAAATGATGATGATGATGATAACTTACTGTTTGGACGACGTGATAAAATTAGGCACACAGATGGACCACGGTGCTCTCAAAACGGTAAAGGTAAACATTGCAATCAAACCGGCATCTCAGAACCAAAAATTTTAGGACATGTCACCCGCCAAACCGCATCGCTCATGTGTTAGACTGTGTGGCTGATCTCATCTGCCGTAAAGAAGGTCTGTGTCCCAGAGGTGGAAACTATACGCTAATGATAGAATGTGATGTAGGGATACGACTTTTATCCTGGTAGTTCGCTCCGTCAGATAATTTCCGGCCGCTGCACGGACAAAGTGAGAACATATAAAAAACATTCCTAGTGTTACCCAATTTCCTTTGCCAGTGAGATACATGACGTTAGTGTCTACACAGTCTCCGACCAATTCCTTCCAGCACCCTATTCCTCACAATTTGAACCATTTAGAATTTCGCTAATCCATTGCTCTTCCTATTCGAAAAATAGGTCTTTTTTTTTACTAATTATAAACTAGCGCCTAACCGCAATCCCACCTGATGGTAAGCAGTGATGCGATTGTTGATGGTAAAGCGCGCTAGTTTATTAAGAGCCTATTCACTCAGAAAAACTGAGCGAATAGAAAGGAAGATGGCAAATGAGCGAGGTGATGCAATGTTAAACCCAACAACAACACGACCAACGATGCTGCACCAAAGGGAGATTGATCTGAAGACACTCCACGACCAAACTCCCAACACAACAACATTTAGCGCATCGTACCCGGCACACATCGCAAGACAACTGCTCAGGCCCGTCCTCCGTACGGCTTCACCAGACATCAACAACACCGGATGATGAAATGAATTAATGTTCTGAACAGTAGGACTTCATATCAGTAAATTGGTATACATATGTATGTGTCTTCTTGTTCTTCTCAGCCTATATAGGTCCACTGCTAGATAAAGACCTCCCCCAAGGATTTCATTCGATTGGGGTGCATTGCCATAATCCCTTGGCAGGCGGGTTGGGGATCGCAGTAATTACTTATTCCACAGGAGAAGCGCTGCTGCCCGCTTCCCTGGTGAGAGTTCCCTCAGTCGCCTCCTCTCGACGCGCTATATGTAGTTACATTAAAGTTTTTTTTTATATAAAATCATATCAAAACAAATATGAGCAGTTTATAAAAACATAACCCCTAGTGTAATCATAACACAGCTTTGTCTCTGGATTTCAGGTAATTTCTTCTAGTAATGCTTTAACCAAGTTCAAATTGCCGTATCCCCAAATCAATCGAATTCCAATCTAATTGAACAACATCAACGCGCTCACGTTGTAGCTAATGAAAACGAAATAAAAACGTTCTCTTTCAAAGCCTAGATTATTATATAGCTACATAGCCACAGTAAAACTCTGTGGATACACAAGTAAACACACCTTCACGCAGCTTTTATTGCAAAACTGTGTGGATACACAAGTAAACACACATTCACACAACTTTTATAGCTCATCAAAGTTTACAGAGCCTGGACGTAAAGAGCATAAAATGTGTCTCGTACAGCATATTTTGGCTATAATTCTGTCATAAAGTCACCGTTTCATTATACTTCGTGCTTTCTGCAAACTCTCTAGAAGATTGTACTACTACATAAGTACACATCACTAATTACGTTGAAGTTGACAAATAGGTGTTTAAAGTGCCAAAAATGTGCCAGGCCGGAGTAAGTGCGTCTTTTGCTAACTGAGTTTACTTGGGTCTTTCTACTCAGACTAGGCAGGTAGATAATACTGAACTCATCTAATTTTAGGACGTAATTTATTTTTACGTGTAAAAGTGTTTCTCAAATAAAAAGAAAGAAAAAGGAAAGAAAATACGTTTATTTGCGGCGAATGACGCTTAGAATGAACAAGAAACTAAAAAGAAATGGTTGAGAAACATTCACGCAAATCGGTTATCGCTCAGCATTATGCTGTGGTCCTATGCAAGACAGGCCCGGTGCGGGTTTTCAGTGACATCCGGTGCCGACGTAATGACATCATCCGGTGCAGCAAACAGTTATTAGGATAATGTACAGGGTACTTATAGAAAAATAACATTACTTAATATAAATGTGATAGAAACTCAAACAGTAATATACAAAAGGAAGCAATATAAACTGGCATACTAAAGGAATATATAATATCTTTAATGTAAGTGTTTCGCGTTTTTTTAACATCGTTTTCCTGCTCTCATTGTGTTTGTGATCGGCGTAAAATTTATTTTTCTTCGATACTTTTCTATGAATTGTCGTCTCGTTATTCACATAGTAGGTAGGTACATCCATCATTTCTATGATCTTCCCTTACTGATATAGCCATCGATATTCATACTCAAAACTTTCCTCATGATATTTTCCTCATCGTCCGTGTCACATGCCCGTAGCATAACAACCGTGTACCAATTTACATCATTTATCATTAACTTTTACCGCTAAGACTATTAAGATTCAGTTTTTCACACGTTTTATTTTAGTATGACTATGATTGAGACCAGGGACTGAGCTTTAAGTCAGTTTCAGCTTTATTTTTCAGAGTAGATAGAAAACAAACGCCGATATCATGCAGCTTTTATAATAATATGACCTGACAAAGTTATTCCTCTATCCTATAGAATAAACCATTTCAATTCACTACGTTTATCGATTGAGAAACATTGAAAAAATCCACAATAGTTGTACCTACCTGCCATGTTCAGAATCTACGAAGTTTAAGAAACTCCAGCGGACAAGATTTAGGATAATGTAATCATCCTGAACGTCCTGTTAATATTCCATATGAATTCCTCCCCATAACTTTCAAAATAAAATATTTTACAGGTGTCCCCACCTCATTTCCGCTACGACATTTCATCCGTATTTTATATGAGCTGTCAAACTTTACTGTCAGATGTGTAATAAAGTCGTAATCGGATAATCGATTTTATGCATGTAAATGTGCTTTTTATTAAGACTTTATGCTCTATGATCCTAATTCTGCTAAGGTCTATTAGATCTATTTGCTTTTACATCTCAACATTACATAAAGTCATAAAGTTATATCGTTACCTAAGCTTTATTTTTATGTACAAACGTAACGGTAAATATAAAAGAATTTCAGTATTTTTTTACACACGATTTGTGGAAACCATTATTATGTTCGTGAAAGTTTTTCAGCAAGCTCTTGAAGTGTTATGTAAAAGTATCATTTAAGAGTGAAACGTTTCAGTGCTAACGAAATTATACCATTTTATTCCGAGTGTTCTGAGGCTAATTTGTGAAATTGGGTTTTCTGAATGAGAAATAAAGTTTTGTATTTTATTTGTGGTTTTATTTGGGCTCCTTTTTGAAAATGTTATGTAAGTCTACTTCGAAGACATTCATGTCCCCTTAGCAAAGTGAACAAAATACTTTTTTACATGACTGAAAAAATCTATTTACATTTGATAGACAAATTCTTTAAGGGCTTAATAATAACAGTCGTAGTATTGATCAGGTTAATAATAACAGTCGTAGTATTGATCAGGTTAATAATAACAGTCGTTCTATTGATGAGGTTAATAATATAAGACGTAGTATTGATCAGGTTAATAATAACAGTCGTTCTATTGATGAGGTTAATAATATAAGACGTAGTATTGATCAGGTTAATAATAACAGTCG
Organism: Sesamia inferens; assembly: GCA_037179545.1. Lineage (NCBI taxonomy): Eukaryota > Metazoa > Arthropoda > Insecta > Lepidoptera > Noctuidae > Sesamia > Sesamia inferens. Next base: position 31,235,800 of record CM073929.1, read on the forward strand.
TAGTATTGATCAGGTTAAGCTACGCTTGCCGCAGTTGGTCTGTAGATGGCTTATCATCTTTATATCCCTTCGTGCTTCAAAAGCACATTGACTCGTTGGACCAACGTGTCGGGTTCCAGATATACGAATATCTCGAATATAATTGGGAAATTGTGATGAATCCAATTCTTTCAAGAAATTTTAGATTTAAATTTTACAACGACCCTAAGAAGTAATAGCGCGGACGGGCGATGCCATGCATTTCACGCATTTTATTTAAACGAAGTGAAATTTTCCCGCTGAAGGGATTCGAATTGCTCAACAAAATCACACCTTCCTCATGAGTGTCATAAGTTTAAAAGTATACACGTAGCCGCATCCTCTATGTGCAAAGACGTCGTATCAAATATTAAGTTTTAATGTATTTTTGGGTTAGATGGGTATTATCAAATGTCCTCTCCTAATCTAGGCGAAGCAGAACGACGTAACAGATTGTTTACTGAACAAAACCCACCCGTTTTCCTTCACATGCCACGGGTTCTCTTTCAACCAACCCGCAACCCAGGCCCAGGCATCGGTCTTCGTGGATCCCGTCACGATGAGCTGACATCTCTTGCTTTTCTTTCGGTGGTAGGCCATAACATCGGCTGCTGGCAGAAGTTACCACCCACCAGAGAAAGCCTTGCCGAGGTGGTGGGCTGCCATGCACACTCGCTCCGGACCAGGGCCAGCCACGAGATATCGCTGCCGATTTCCCCACGAGGACACGGTGGTGCTCCTCCTATTTCGGGTAGACCCCCACCATATGCTTCACCGTGTCCTAAGGGCGATCTTCACAATGCTGACACCCTGGCGTTTCTTCCCTTCATAATGCTCCCAAATCGTTCAAGCATTAAGTAGTTCGACACTAATTTCAACTCTAATTAATCCGTCTGAGACCCCTAACGTGATTTCACGTGTCCCTTCGGTGCTCACCATCAATTAAATGGTTTTCAATGCTGAAATCAATTAATGATCTTATACGTCAAATGGGATGCTGGTAGAATATTTATGGCGACGCCACAATCGCACTAAATGTACACTTTATTGCAACTGTTAGCTGCAAACAATAGATCAATATTTGTCTATTTATAGCAACTACTATTGGCTCAATTTGTTAATAACATTGTTCCTAAAAGCTATTGAACAGCAGTTAATGAAGATTGAAGTCAGGTGGAGAGTTAATGATTCATTAATTTTGGGCAAAGTAGTAATTATTTATTATATCTTGTAGGCAGCAGACGGTTTTAAACAACTATTCCGAAGAGAAAATTAGTGTACTAAATATAAATTTAAAACAATTGAACTTGTTTCAAATAAGCTAGTGTACTCCTGTCTTCCAATAAGTAAGTTTAACTAAGTAAACGCTGGTAAAATAGAAAAAAAAACAAAGTTGCTTTACACTCTACTGGCACTTTCTTTTGAAGTAATTCCGATTCATTGAATCAGATATACAAGTACACCTCACTTCTAAATAAATAAAAGGACTGTATAAAAATTTTTGGTAAAAAAAAAATATAACATATGTCTTTTTTCTCATTTCAGGTAAGCATTGACTTTCTGAAAGAAACCCGTAACGAATTTAGGTAAGTTAACTTTATTATTTTCAGGCTGAATCAAATTCGAGACATAGATCGTATTTGGGGACGTACAACAAATCGTGAGGTGTATCTTTGTAACTTAATAAAAAACGGTAGATCGGATCGTGCGTCCTTCGAAATTTGATAACGCGTGTCTCGGGTACAATTACTATGTTATGACGGTATTTTGGACCCATGTGTCACGTTGAGAGGGTACGTTTTAGGAAGAAACATTTATCTTTTTTGTTGTTTTTGAACTGATATGAAGACGCAATTTGATCACGTTATTGTATTTTTATTTTTGCTAGTAAAGATAGTTTCGGCTTCCAAGATAATATCTCTTCATAATAATTGTATCAAACTCGATCATGATATTTTTGTATATATATCCGTATAACGTATATTGAATCAAGCCAGTACAAAATTAGGCTGCCAAATACGGAAAGTACAATATTATACGAAAAAAAGATCCTGATATAATATAGATATATGGATCGAGCGATGTGATCTCATTGCTCGATTTACATCATTTCCGCTTCACTGGACAAAACCCTACACAATTTATTCATAAATACAAAAACAAGTAACCAGCATCGCATTGTCTAGATCTTTTTCAAGGAAAAATAAACGAAACATTTTTGCACACACCGATCAACATCGAAAAAGGAGCCTATAAATTAAACACACAAGCACGACACGCCTCTTCCTCAACCATAAATAAATCCGGCCACAGCTCACCGATTTCCCGACAAAAAAGGGAAGATAAAAAAATTATTTAAAAAAGTCGCATCAGCTCGCCTGCGTCAAACCTGTCAGTCGCATAAAGTCATGTTTTCGCGTTCGGGCTCTGTTCACGAGCGTACCTCACGGCGACTGACGGCCCAAAACCGCTAAGCCTGCCCACGGTTTTTCGTTAAGGTATTTAAAATACAAAACCTTTTTTGACAAAATACGCAATGCCTTTATTTTATTTGACAACTGGCATAGAAATACGAGTATCGGTTGATTTTTTTTTAGCGTCCAGGGTACATGTGTCCGTATGCCAATTTATAGATTGGGTATTTGGACCGTGAAAAAAACCGTTTTGAAAACATTAAGTATTGTAGCCAATTTAGACTTTGTTGATAGAATTATCTATAAGTGTCGCAGTATCAGTACATATGTTTAAAATTCATAGGTCTCTTATGAAGGTTCTTATAAAAAAGAAAAAAAAGAATTACTTGGAAATGAAATGAAATGGATTCTACATAAATTTGAATATTGTTTTCAATTTCTTAATATGACTGTGGTTGTCTGTCAGTAAACCTGTACGTCGTCAAGATTGTGGTTCTTTTTCAGTATATAAACTGGGACTGGAACAATTTGCCAGCGGCGGTGTTTCCTTCGGACTACAATATTTAAGTTTCTTCAAGGCTAGAGCGAATAGGCTCTTAACATATAGTATATTATCTATGGCTCTTAATAAACTAGTGCGCTTTACCATCAACGATTGCGTCACTGCTTACCATCAGGTGAGATTACGATCAAGCACTAGATTATAATTTATATAAAAAAAGAACATGAAGAATTATTTGCTAAATATTATATTTCCTGTTTTCCAAAAGTGCATTGTTATTATCTTCTGTGTTATCTGACCATTGTTATGGCTGAGGTTTAAAAAAAAACTTTTACTTTTTTTAGGTAGGAAATTATCAAATGACCTGTCCCACTCTCGGCGGAGCAGAAGAGCGTGTCAGAACTTTACTGACCCATTCGTGTTTCTTCACTTGCCTGTGCGCTAGGGCCACGGTTTCTGCTCTTACAGATCACGTCACTATGTGCTGACAGCTTTTTAAGGCACGCATGGTGGGTGGTCTGATCCTTACTGGCACCCGGTCCGCAGGCACAAGTTTGTCAGCGGCGAACGACGGGTAGCTCTCGGTATGCAAGCGTTTCTTTGGTCCTAACCTAAAAAAATGAAGAGCTTAAAAAAAGACTTTTACCCTGAGTTTGTTGAGATTAGTTACACAACGGACTCCATGTAGATTTTATTGCTATTTTTATCATGCCATGTAAAAGTATTTCAGATTTTACAGCAAAAAAATAATGCATGGCATGCGGCGACCCCATGTGGAGGCATGAGGAACAGGGAGTAAAGCTCACTCATCCTCCATAGAAAAGGGAGGATCCTCCAACCAGACGGGTGTTATGTCTGGCGGGCACTTGCACAATGGTTGAAATTGGCAAGTTGTATGTATGCTAATTGCACGGTAAACTCTGATTGCGAGATGAAGAATTCGTGTGACGTCAGTATGACGCGTCGTTCATTTTGTGGCGTTTGTAGGTACCGCTACATCACTCCCATCCGGAGACCGGAGGTCGATAGTGGGCTGAGTCTTGTATCTTGTGATTCTTGCTAGGCCAGCTGAGGTTCCAGTGAGTCGGAACCGGTTGTCGCGTAGTTCACGGTGAGTCGGAACTGTCTTTTTGAAGATTCCCCAGTGAGTCGGGGTGGTGGGGCGCTGCGTTGTACTCCAGTGCGTCGGATGTCGTACAGCGCCGGGTTGAGGCTGCGTCGAAGTTGCTGATGAGGTTGAGGGTGATGACCAGGCACGCGCGGTCGCCGCATGCCTGTGGTCAGGATACCCGTTGAAGAAGTGGGTGCTGGCTGGGTGGGTGATTCGCCGATGAAGCTTGCGGGAGTGATGATGATGACGTCACGCTCGAGTTGTTGCACGAAGGCTGCGCTGACGTTCATGCTCGGGGTCACCATGTGGAGGCATGAGGAACAGGGAGTAAAGCTCACTCATCCTCCATAGAAAAGGGAGGATCCTCCGACCAGACGGGTGTTTTGTCTGGCGGGCACTTGCACAATGGTTGAAATTGGCAAGTTGTATGTATGCTAATTGCACGGTAAACTCTGATTGCGAGATGTAGAATTCGTGTGACGTCAGTATGACGCGTCGTTCATTTTGTGGCGTTTGTAGGTACCGCTACAATATTTTAATTTCATGACATCTGGCGTCTTTCAATAACAATGCCACTAATAGTTAAATGTGTATAAAATGTATACTAGGTCAATTTCAAAGGCCTTTACGACAATAACACAATGGTATAGTATTCCATCTGGTCGAGATGTCACGCTGAGCTTACAGTCTAGTCACGTTAGCACGCTTATGACGCGCGACCGCTTACAAACGCGGTGTCGCGGCCGTGCCGAGGATTAAGTTGGTGAGTGTGCTGCTTTATGTAGGCTTACGTCTTGAGTATGCTCGAGGTTAGATGGAGGAAGTTCTTTTATTAACAGAAGGATATTCAAGATTGTTCTTTGACAGCCTCCGTGGCATAGCGGTAGCGAACACGGCCGCTGCGCAAGGAGGCGCGGGTTCGATCCCCGCGCAGTGCAAATATTTGTATGCATGAATATTCATAATATTTGCATTGGTCTAGTCGTGCCTCGGAAAGCACGTTAAGCCGTTGAACCCGGTTGCCATACGAACATCTAATGGCAGTCGATACGGGTTGTTGGAGCCCTCAAAAGTCTAACAATTGGTCTAACTGCAATGGTTCGATATGGCCTTCGGGTTGTGGAGGTCAGACGGCAGTCGCTTCACGGAATATGTCGAAGTTTAGTCAAAATCAGCAGTTAGACTGGTAAAGCGGACCCCAGACTCCTAAGCTGAAAAAGCTTGCGCAAACCAAAGATGCGACTGGGATTAACTCTGAGATGATGATGATGATGATTCAAGACTGATCTTCGTTATGTACTTCCTCGCCAAGTGGTTCAGACTCACGTGACTAGGGGGATGGGTCGATCTTTGGTCGAAATTGCCATTCAACGTGGCAATGCTGCGTTTGCGAATGACAGCCATGGAAACGAGTATTTTGAAACCTAAGTATTTATTCTGCCTAGTAATTGATATGAATATAGCCAGTAACGATACGTGATTCATGCAAATCTATACTCTATACTTTCTACGCGTAATATTGAAATTCTATAAGGGTCAAATTTCTACTAAATAAATGGTATTGTATTCTATCCAACGAACCAAATTTAAAAATTATGCAATAAAATCCTGTACATCCCATTTTATGAGTCGTTTCTCAACGAAATTTATACAGATAACCGCTTCATATCCAATTTATTTGCATCAAGAACGCCACATACGGATACCCAAAAACGTATATATTAAAACCGCCATTACGTAATGGCATAATTAGATAACCCTGCCATATCGTTACGTTCAATCGTAAAAATTGCAATCAGAATTGGAATCGTAAATAAAATAATAAAAAGCAAACGGTTGTGAAGATTCGATAAATTATATCGAGAATCGTCGTTTAGTGATAGACAATAAACATGGAAGCTTAAGTGCTGAGGACAGGCTATAAATGGCTATAAATTCGCACTTACAGCTAGCTGGAATGGTTTTTGATGACTATTGGCAAGCAGAAATTTATGATGTCGCTGCGGTAGCCATGTCTTTCGCTAGTTAAGGCTAATTTATAGTGATTATGTTTGATGTTTAATGGTGGTAGATTTAAAAGGGTTTTTTTTTTAATAATCATAAACGAGTGTTTGATCACAATCCCGCCTAATGGTAAACAGTGATGCAATCGTTGATGGTAAATCGAGCTAGTTTATTAAACTAAAAAAAATTGTGAATAGGAAGGAAGACGGCAGTTGTGCGAGGTGATGCAAACCGAACAACACCACCAACGATGCTGCGCCAGAGGGAGATTGATCTGGTGACCCTACACGACCAAACTCTCGACACGACAACATTTGGTGCATCTCCGTACGGCTTTACCAGACATCATGCCGAAAGAGACGAATCACTTGACGGCAAGACTTTGTCTGGTTGGTGGTAACTTCTGCCGGCAGCCGGTGTTATGGCCTACCACCGTTTTTTAAATATTTTTCTGTCTGATATTTTTATTTAAGGAATGCTGTTATCAAAGTCGTAAATTGTATGATTACAATTTCCGTAACAAATAAATTGAATGTTGAGTGGAGAGGCGTGCGAAGAGGTTAATTGGCGACACAGATTTGATTAAAAACGATCACCAAACCCTGAAGCACAGACGAGGGTAGCCAGCCTGTCGGTATTCTATAGGATGCATTTTGGAGAGAGTGCGAGGGAATTGCATGACCTTATTTCACCATTACTGTTGCACCATCGAACGACCCGTCATACGGTGAGTATCCACCTTTAGGTTGTTGACAACGCTACGATCCGGACATACCGCGTACATAAAAAGACTGAAACAATTTGCCTGAGACGGTCTTCCGATCTTACTACAATTTAAGTGTCTCCAAGGCTGGAGTGAATAGTTTCTTAATAAACTAGTGCACTTTACAATCAACGATTGCATCACTACTTAAGAAAACAAAGACTTTAATTATATTAAACAATGCATGTTAGTAATTAAATCAATGATATTATTGACCACCGACTTAGTATGTGGCGGTATATTCAAAACATTACTCTCATATTTTGACAGTGGTACGAAACGGCTATGAAATAAAATGGGCACATGCCGTTAGCTTGCTTGACAGTTCATTTCCTCTACAGTACCTACCTATTCCATTATCAATGATAAAACTGTCAGAAATACACATTTCTTTCCTCCAAATACTGGATCAAATTAAATTAGCTAGCAAACTCCGGAGACGCGACGGTATCGATATTAAAATACGGAAAAACGAAAAGAAAAGATTATTTGTTTGTTTGTTAGGGTTCCGTATGCAGGCGGTCAACAACATCGAAATCCCGGCCACTATAGGCGCGGTCTTGCGGGCGGCGAGCAGTGGGCAAGTCGACTGCGCATTGTGATCCACGCGCTCCTCAAGGAGATGTCAGCACATTGAGACCGGCTCTACGAAAACCGATGCCTGGGTCAGGGTTGCGGGTTGGTTAAAAGAGAAACCGTGGCCCTGGCGCATAGGCAAGTAAAGAAACTCGGGTGGGTTTGAGTCAGTATAAGTGACACGCCCTTTCGCTCCACCCAGAGCGGGCCTATCATTTGAAATGACCTATCATTTGATGATTTCCCATTCCAAACAAGAAAAGGGTTTCGTACCCAAAGGGTAAAATCGACACCCTATTTGTAGTTGTTACTTGGATAACATACGAAGAAAAAGAAAACCTTTTGATCAGGGTGACATAACATGCAGGATACTCTACCCACACGCACCATTTACACACACACTTCATACACACTACACTTACAACTCACACACACAAACACCACACACATACACACGCCACACACGCATACTACTCACGCATCTAGAACTACCTAATTATTTCAATTATTTTTCAAACATTAGCGTCATCACTTTCATTGTTAAGATAGGACATGGCGGAAGAGTACTAGAGCTTATGTATGACACAATATTTAAGATGAAGTAAATATTTTTGTACTAATACTCAGACTCCAGTATCCAAATCAGTAGTTAGATTGGTAAAGCGGACCCCAGACTCAAAAGCCGAAAAAGCTTCGGATGCGACTGGGATTAACATTGAGATGATGATGTTGACTCAGACTCCACTATCTGCCGTGATAGCTAAATAGTTGAAATTAACACAGATTATTTTTGTTGCCATTATAACAAAAAAAACTAAAAATCACATCTTTTTTTGCACGAAACTGTTCGCTCGTGTTTGAGTACATTAAGTAGTTCGCACGGAATTGATTGCTTCTTTTCTTTATCCAGTTTCTTATCGTTTACACGACAACTTGGCCAGTTTTTGGGTACAGCAATTGAGGCTAATTGAAATATCAGTTTGGAAATCAGTTTTATTTTCTGAATTTTGTAAAATAAAAAAAATATAATCATTATTATTATTTCAACCGAAAGACGTCCACTTTTGGACATAGGCCTCCACCAAGGATCTCCATGACGACCGGTCCTGCGCCTCCTGCATCCAGCGGTTTCCCGCGAGCTTCATCAGCTCGAAGAATCGCAACACTTAGTGGCAGTGGGCAGGGCACATTGCCGTAGGACCGATGCCTGATGGGGCCGACGGGTTTTCGAGTGGTGACCAAGCACCGGAAGATACAGCGTGGGTAGGCCCCAGACAAGGTGGACCGACGACCAGATATATAGTTTTTTTTTTTATAAATTATAAACTAGCGTTTGACCGCGATCCTGCTTGATGGTAAGCAGTGACGCAGTCGTTGATGGTAAAGCGCACTAGTTTATTAAGAGCCTATTCACTCTAGCCTTGAAGACACTCAAACTGTGGTCCGATGGAAATACCGCCGCTAGCAAATTGTTCCAGTCCCTTGAGGTACGCGGTTTAAAAGAAGAGGCGAAACGCTTCGTCCAGATCGTGGTGGTGTTAACAACGTAAAGGTGGAAACTCGCCGTACGACATACATACCACACGTATATAATACATAAAATCTTTTTTCGCTTGGAATAAGTGGTGCTAGCTAATTAAATGTATCTTGTATACGTCATGATTCATCTCTAGCGTGGCGTCAGGAGCTACTGTTTCTTGAAGGACAATACAATAAACCTTCATATTTCAGTTCAATGGGCTTTACGTGATCCGAGTGCAAATGTACTGATCGGGTTTATTTTCACGCCTGCATTGTTACAAAGGGTAGGCAGGACTTTGTCCTTAGCACATATGAATATATATTTTATTTATTTACTAGCTACGCTCCGCGGTTTCTCTGTTCGTAAGTTTCTTTCCCGTGAAAATATCAGGATAAAAAAGTATTCTATGTATTATTCCTGGTAAACTATCTGTGCACCGAATTTTATTCAAATCCGTTCAGTGGTCGAAAGCGGGACAATATATATATTTTTTACTTACCATCACACTGAAACGCCATCTAGCAATTACTTCAATGGAGCGAAAAATCACATATACTGCCTTTCATCCATTCTGTGCTTGTTGGACATCGAACAAGTGGTGATGGATGACGCACGCTCATGCAGCTTGCATCATTTCTCCATTGCCCCCGTAACACCTTCCATGTTACGTACGTGGACATGTACAGACACATCAAGCCACGACAATCTGACAGATCTATATACTATGGGAATATTTGAGGACGGGTCTGAACAGTTGTGTTGCGATATATGTGTAGTATAGTCGTGGTAGCCTAGTGGTTAAAACACCAGCCTCTCAAGTATGAGTGCGCGGCTCGATTCTAGGTCAGGCAAGTACCAATGTAACTTTTCTAAAGTTATATGTAATTTCTAAGTATATCTTGGATACCAATGACTGAAGGTGAAGGAAAACATCTTGAGGAAACCTGGATTTTAAGTCTGAAATCGCCAACCCGCATTGAGCAAGCGTGGTGATTAAGCTGAATCCTTCTCTGTATGAGCGTAGACTTGTGCCCAGCAGTGGGATGATAAAAAGGTTGATAATGATGATGATGATATGACGGGTATCGGGTTTTTGTATCTGGAGTTTGACTGTGGAGGGTCATCCCTCTGGCGCAGCATCATTGGTCGTGCAGTTGGGTTTAACATTGCATCACTTCGCTGAACTGCCATCTACCTTCCTATTCTTCTTATTTTTTGCGTGAAAGAGTAACACCCACATCCAAAGTTTCACCTTTGTAATCTTAGTAGGATTTATTGGTGGCTATGGGGTGGAATGCGCAAATTCCATTAAACAAAAGTAAATCGAGACTAAAATAGGAAATAGTGTATATACAACGTAATTTTTTGATTATTAAATGCGAAACCTGAATATAGTTTGTTCAGAATAAGCAACTGTATCAGTTCCAATATTTTTTCCCAAATACATTTAGAAATTGTTGCAGTGTGTTTACCGAGCGCGAAACGTAGCTTACGGTAGATCATCGCCCGCGCAACAACTGACGCCATAGGTCAATGCACTGCTCGCCCGCACGACCGGAACGTGGATCATATTTTTGTAGGGACAGTCAAGTAGGATACCAAGCTAATAACTTTGAGGTTTTTCATGATAATTACCTTTTTGAAATTTTGTACATAGATTCTTTACCTACTTAAAAATACTGGACACGTGTTTCCGGTTTCGCATAAACAAAAATGAAAAATGTTGTATATGATATTGATTTGAAAAATGGACTGTATGAATGATGCTGTTGTTAAAAAGGAGGTGATTACTGACACGTCGATTAATATGGAAAAGAAAAAACATGTTGCGTCGACACCAAATGATATCGGGATAAGGGCATGAGTATGATGAATGGTGATAATATTGAGTTCAGGAAAAAAGGAAACAAATGGTAGATGTGACTACACTTCATTATAATCTGCTGGTTATAATCATTTTCATAAATAAGGTACCGAATCCATTTCCTTCCTTTAGTCGTGCCAATAAGTTGTGTTAATTAATCTTTCTCTTTATTTAATATTCTGATGATTTCGTAGCATCACACCAAGAAGACATAATAATTACAAAGTCCTATACTAAGAGTCGCTTTGTGAGTACCTAATTACTGTATCAAATTTTCTATAGAAGTTGACTTAGATTCATAAATCATTTTACTAAGTATGCCAGCCTTTTGGACACTGTTCCTCTGAACAGTACCTACTGTAGAATAATTTCTGCATACTTTATGATTATTTTATTCACAGATATGTACATACTATTATTTCAAACGTTAACGTTATATATTGTAAATACTTTAATTGAAATAAATTCCCTCATGAGCTTGTAACGATCTCACTAGAATGTATTTTAAAATCTAATTTACTAATTTTTGTGTTTTCTCTCTTTTTTTTTCTGTTTTCTTTGTTAAAAACTATTATTACTACCACTACTTTCACTACATATACTGTATCTATTTATAAGGGTGTGCGCCAAATAAATGGTTTCTTTTCTTTTCTTTTCTTAACGTCACACGGATTTTACATCTCGCAAGTTTACCGCGAAACTAGCATATATACAACTTCCCAACATCAACCGTTGTTGTATTGTCCGCCAGACGTTTTATACCCTGTTTAACTTTAAACCCTATTCCTTGTACCCTACGCTAAAGGTTCACGATCATGTCTAAATAACTTTAAAAAGGAGTTGTGGCTCAGTGGTAAAGGCCATGTCTTCCGTGTGGTCGTGGGTTTCAAATCAAACAGGCACTTTGCCTAAATTATGAAATCAGCACTAAAAATTTCTTAAAATCTTTAGGAAACCTTTTCTTTGAACTACTGATTGAAGATATGAAACATTCACCAACTCACATTAGGTCCGAATAATGGAATTAGGTCCCTATGCCTCAGTTTTAAGTTAGCTGTCGACGAAATTATCACGAAATCCTATAAAATAGAAATTAATTTAAAAAGGGCAATGACTAGACTAAAAACACTTTTATACATCGTATATAAAGAAAACAATAAAAGATACATAATATTATAATAATTTTACGACGAACCAAATTTAGCCAATAAATATCTGCTAATGATAAAAACAAAATACTGATTCAAAGAGAGACCTCATGAGTGCCGTCTTTTATGTACGATATTTGATATTTTGTGCTTTTACAATACAGAGCAGTAATTATTTTGGCCCACAAAGGAGATATTAGAACACAAAGGTATCAATACATAGAAGAGAAAGTAGTGTAATGGATATCCTATTATATATTTCTTTGCGTCTATTTCTGTTGATAATGTACGAAAGAAATTTGTAAAGCCATCGGAATGGTGGCAATATTTGAGTTACTATGGCACATCTTGGGAAAACTATGTCTATTATCTGCATCTGCCTAGGTTTTTCCCAACTATGTTGGAGTCAGCTTAGAGTCTAACCGGATGCAGCTGAGAAGCAGTATTTTACATAGACAGCCTATCTGACCTTCACAAGCCAGTTACTGGGTAGTTAGATACTACTTGTGAAGAACGATTGTCAGACTTTTAGGCTTCTAACTACTGATTCAAGTGCTTTCGAAGACTCTGAGAGTTCCTTCTATGTAAAAATTGTCACCGACCATCTACAGACCAATCGCGGTAAGTTTACCGCGATTGGTCTGTAGATGGTCGGTGACAATGGTCATGACACAGGTCGATTGATTAATCAATCGACCTGTGTAGCAGTTATTTATTAGTTGCGAAATAAAATCTCAAATGCAATTTTTTTATAAGTTCTTTACTACAATCCCGCCTGATGGTAAGCAGTGATTCAATCGTTGATGGTGAAGCGCGCTAATTTATTAAGAGCCTATTCACTCGAGCTTAGTTTGCACACGATACTTAAATTTTAGTCAGACGGAAACACCGCCACTCACATATTGTGCCAGTCCCTCGATGTACCTACGCGGTATAAAAGAAGAGGCGAAACGCTTCGTCTAGATCGTAGTGGTGTCAATAACGTAAATATTTTTTCTTAGCTAATTCTCAACTAATTTTCTTCAGCAAAGACGATTACATAGAATATTTGTATTGTTCACAGATTGATGATAATTATTCGCAACAATTACACTCCTTAGTGCGTTCTGATACAACACTATTTTCTATTTATGGGAAACCCGAAACTCGTGTCCAGTATTTTTAAGTAAAGAATCCATGTACAATTTCAAAAAGATATCATGATAAACAACAAAGTCATGAGTTTGTTATCTTACATGGTTATCCCAACAAAAATATGGTCAACGTTCCGCTGGGGCGGGCAACACTGACCTCTGGCATCAGCTGATGCGCGGGCGTGCACACACGTCAAGTACTTTGATTTACCGTAAGCTGCGTGGCGGCGGTAACCACACTGCAACAATTTCTAAATGTATTTGGGAAAAATTATAACATGGTGTAAAAATTATTGGAATTGATTCAGTTGCTTATTCTGAATAAACTATATTCAGGTTTCGCATAAACAAATATTTACTTTGTATAGTTTAGCTTTAGTATGGCAACTGACAAATTGTCATCGCAGGTGTTTTAGTTAGGTATGCTGAATTCGTAATGTGTTCGTATTGAATAAGTACTACATCATCTAGTAATTACTATCTACAAGTTACTATGCAAACACTTAACATGCTCTCGATTCGATCATCGCTCAGTTACAATGTGTACCGAATCACAAGAAGCTGAAATTCTATTTCCTTTTTATTTCAATTCATCTTGGAGAAACATTAGCAGTACTTTTTCTTGACTAACACCATATTTCATTCGCGCCGCAAGAAAAAAACCCGACGAATTCCTTTTTCAAACTTACATATATGTCATTTCTTGCTTAGTATTCAGAGCGCGCGGACGTGTGGCTCGCTGTCACGTGTACCTATACTTTTTATTTATTTGATACTTGAAACTTTTGTAACAAAATACTGAGATGTTTAATGTTCAGGTTGCTTATAAGTTGCTTAGTTACAAGTTTGAGCTATTTCATTGAATTTTTATATGTACTATATGTCTATACTTTCAACAAAAAGTCTTTAAAGATGATTGTGTATGAAACTTCGGGAGTTTGTAGAAGAAACTGAAATTATAATTTTAAAACAGAATAATAAGTTTATCAAGCCACTTAACATTATTAATCAAAGATTCTTTGAAGAACTTTCTTTTTGAATATATTTTCATATTCAAAATAGAAGAAAAGTAAATTTTAGTAGTACCTACTTAGGTACTACTGACACTCACTGTGGACCCAAAGTAATGTTTGAATAAACAATGTTTAATACCCTGCACATAAAATTCACCAGCACTCATGAATACTGCTGCTGAAAATGTCACAACTAACTCCAATGCAGTTAGGACGAGAATGTGGTTTTCAGTCGCTGAAGATGAAGATGAATCCGAGGAATATTATCATCATCATTCTTCATTTCAGCCGAAAGACGTCCACTGCTGGACACAGGCCTCCCCCAAGGAGCTCCACGACGACCGAACCTGCGCCTCCCGCATCCAGCGGTTTCCCGTGACCTTCAAGAGGTCGTCGGTCCACCGAGGAATATTTAAAAAAAAAATCAAAATCAAAGCATTTATTTCAAATAAACCAGTTACAGGCACTTTTGAATTGTCAGAAGGTCGGTCAGTCAGTAAGGTGAAGCTAGTCGCCCATTCCAAAGAGTAGGTACCTATGGAGGAGAACGGGCAAGAAACTCCATGGACAGTCTTTTAAATTATCAAGCTATTGATACAAATATTTGATTACATCATTCATTTTGAAATCAATCGTGTGAGAACGATGCAGAAAGATATTGTACGCTGAGAGCGTCCATTATGAAAAAAAAAAAAACAACAATTCAGAAATTAAAATACGCCGTAGCAGCTAAGAGATGACCAGTCCCCTCTGACGGCGTCCGTTCACGAACATGACGTATGGATCAGCATCATTCAGCTCAACCATATTGAAGGGAACCTAATGACCCAACACACACGCCACCACCAGCGAGACATTTGAGTGAGCATGACATACTCTCAACAGCCATAGCACAATCAAGTCAATAAAAGACTAACCCAACAAACAGATGCTTTACAGCAAGTAGATCGTGCTCACACGTGTTCCATGCAATTATACAATACTAAGAAATTGAATCTACACAATGCAAAGACAGTTTTGTCCAAGGTTTAGCAGCTCCAAAGGTGTTCCCGAATGCTAAGTTTAGCTCCTGTGTAGCTGCACCAGTGCCGAATACCCCTGTCTGCGATGCAATTCCGTAACGATTATATTCCGTAACGATATTGTAGCACAATTAAATGGATAGGGCTGAAATTGTGAGTTGTATTTTCTTATACTTGCTTTCTGGAGTGCAAGTACGGTAGAAAAAAAAGAAAAGTGGATATTCTTACTGATAGTATAAATGTGAAAGTGAATTTGTTTTTTTTTTTTTGTTTGTTCCGCTTTCGAGCAAAAACTGCTAAATGGATTTTGATGGAATACGGCACACAGATGGTTTTTAACCAGGAATAACACATAGGATACTTTACATTCCGATATTCCCACGGAATCGAAACTGAGGCGGGTAAAACAGCGGGGCACAGCTAGTTTAAAATAGTAGTAAAAGCGATGACAAGTTAAACCTAAAGGTTGTCTGTAAAATATCGCTCTTAGCGATCATCATCATCATCTCAGCGTTAATCCCAGTCGTATCCGAAGCCTTTTTCCAGCTATGGAGTCTGGAGTCCACTTTACCAGTCTAACTGCTGATTTTGGCGAAACTTCGACATTTTCCGTGAAGCGTCTGCCGTCTGACCTCCACAACCCAAAGGCGATATCGAAGCATTGCAGTTAGACCAATTGTTGGACTTTTGAGGGCTCCAACAACTCGTAACGACTGCCACTAGATGTTCGTATGGCAACCGGGACCAACGGCTTAACGTGTTTTCCGAGGCACGACCAGACCAGTGTAAATATTCATAATCATGTATACAAATATTTGCACTGCGCGGGAATCGAACCCGCGCCTTCTTGCGCAGCGGCCGCGTTCGCTACCGCTACGCCACGGAGGCTGTCAATCGCTCTTAGCGATAAGACCGCCAATTGTGTAACTCTTTGTATAATCTTTATATTTATCTTCTGTAATCTATATGGCGTACAAAACCAACATGGACAAGGTACCTCACTATGCTAGGTATATAATAATATTAAACTATTATAATTGTGAATGTAAGTTTATTACGCTTTCACGCAAGAACTACTTAACAGATGTTTACATATCCATAAAATTATTTTTAACTATGGAAAATTAAATTTTCAAAAGTTAAAAAAAAAACTTATAAGTACAGCTAAACATCCTTAATAATATTATAAGTCAGAAAGTGAGTTTGTTTGTTCCGCTTTCACGCCGTAACTACTGAACTGATTGCTTTGAAATCTTGCAGACGTAAAGTTAGAAGTCCGGATTAAATAATCCGGACTTCTAACTTTACTTTAAAACCTTTTATCCGAAAAAAAAATTGATATTCCCGAGGAAAAACAAAAATATTGTTAACTTCATACCAGTTCGGTCATAGATGGCGCTATGTGTCGTTTAAAAGAAGGTAATATATTGCAAACGAATATGCACATGTAAACTTAGAAGCTAAATAATATGATAATTAATACCCAAAAATGAGGAATCTAAAAAGCGCGATATAACCGAATTCCAGGCGGGCGAAGCCGCGGGCGGAAAGCTAGTAACATTATAATCATTATAATCGCGGTCTTTGGCAATGTCCGTTAATTCTCTCATTTCTTTCTTTCTCTTCTTTTCTATAATTACTCAAACACAAGCGCAATAAATTATATTACTTTTCAAAGCTTACTTACTGTCAATCCTTCCATACGTGCAGCCTGTGGGTTAACTTCACTCAGCGGGCATACAGCGACCTACGTGTTCAATATAATAACGCACTGAGGGTGCTGTTGGGGCTGCCGTGGCGTTGCAGTGCGTCAGGGATGTTTGCGGACAATAATATTAATGGTTTTACTGCCTTTAGTAGGAATTGATACGCATCCGCGGAAGCAACAACAGTATTTTCAGTGTGTTTGCAAAATGGTGGGATTCTTCCATGTCGCAGATATGGGTGCAGTTCCACGCTGAGTATTAATTTTATTTATGAATATTTGTGTCTGTAATATACTAAAACTTGAAGTTATATAAAATTGTAACTAACCTTGTGGACTCCTGCCTGAATTAAAAGTTTTCTATTCTTTTCTATTACTCAGGGCTCTTAAAGAGTCCATTAAGAGTAACCTACATTTTTTTTAAAACTACTTTTACTGCGCTTTTATCCACTCCGTAATACTTTTCATACAATATTCACTTTGTACACACTACAGTTTCGAATGTCACAAACACAGTTCAATAATAACTCACCAGAGCTCAACATTTGCTCAGCAATTGTATTTTGTTGCGAAGTTATCTATCGTAAACCGATCCCTACGTTTTATGAAGCTCCCCTGCAAGAGATATCCCTATCGTATACCTTGTTATAACCGTAAAATGTTGTATCATATTACGCTTATTAAATACAGAAAAGGTTTAAGAAGGGGTTAGGGTATCTGATTAAATAAAGAACGTGATATAAGCAGAATAAACGATGTGGGTAGCACATTCCAGGCTAACTGTAACAGGTACCGATTTATTCCCAAATTATTCGAACTCCCCAGCTTCACAGCAGAAAAAAATATTCAATAGGAAACACTTTATTTTATGTATTCAACCTACGAGGAGTGAGGTTACAAACACAAAATAATTAAAATTGAATTAGTGTAGTAATCATTGTCAGTCGTAAGTTCGTCAATTATAAAGGTAAATTAGACCTTTAGTAACAAATAGAGTTAATTACCTGCCACTCTAAGTCATGTACATTGTCCTTTTGTGATGTATGTTTGGTACCTTTGGCTGTCGCCATGGATCTCTTCCGTCTCTGACGTGTGAAAGGATTTCCACGAAAATCATGCACCTTGGCCACCCTACTTTTCATTCAGTAGCAAGTTACAGTGGGATAATTTCGGACGTCAGGGCGAGGCCACGGGTGAAAGCTATTCTAATATTATAAATGCGAAAGTAACCGTGTCTGTCTGTCTATCTGTTACGCTTTCACGTCTAAATCAATAAACTGATTTTATTGTAATTTGGTATAAAGATAGAGTTGACCTTGAGAAATAACATAGGATAGTTTAGATTCCGGACTTTTTTTAAAAATAATTATAAACTAGCGCTTGCCGCAATCCCGCCTGATGGTAAGCAGTGATGCGATCGTTGATCGTAAAGCGCGCTAGTTTATTAAGCCTATTCACTTCAAAAAACTTAGTGAATAAGAAGGAAGACGGCAGTTGAGCGAGGTGATGCAATGTTAAACCCAACAACACGACCAACGATGCTGCGCCAGAGGGAGATTAATCTGAAGACCCTCCACGACCAAACTCCCAACACAACAACATTAGGCGCATCGTACCCGGCACACATCGCAACACAACTGCTCAGACCCGTCCTCCGTACGGCTTCACCAGACATCATGCCCACGATATGCAACACGACAAATCGCTTGGCGGCAAGGCTTTGTCTGGTGGGTGGTAACTTCTGCCGGCGGCCGACGTTATGGCCTACCACAGAGAGAAGAACCTTTGAAGAGTTCTCTTGGAAACGCGATATAACCGAACTCCACGCGGGCGAAGCCATGTGCGGAAAGCTAGTTATTCAATAAAACAATAATATAAGGGAGTTTTAAAGCGCATATTTACAAAATAATACAGAATATTTTCCGAATCACTTTAGCATCAAATAAATGAACATCTGTGAAAACAGATTCTTACAATGATAATAATAGTACTGGCTCCTACATTGATGTCGTTCCCGATTAAAATTAATCCATTTGAAAGGCAATTCGCTTGTGCCACGATTTGTAACAGAACGCCTTTGTTAGTGATGGCTCTGTGACTGGCAGAGTGTGTTGTTAAAAAGGCTTTACATTCAATCGATTGTTGGCTGTTGTTATTGTAGGTACATTGTAGACTCTTTGCACAAGAGTATTCATAGAAATTTATGTAAATGTAATCCCAATTGACAACAGGCTAGTCTGTGGTGTTAGTATCTATGGTGCTACGGCGTAGATGACATGCTACGGCGTAGAATGTCATCTACACCGTAGCGCATTAGATCCGTAGCGTTAGGCCAAGATTTATAAATTTTCCCAAAGTAGTTTTTGATGATACTAATTGGGCAACAAATATCAGGAGTGGCGGCGGGTGACGTCACACGAGTTTTCAGCGCACTGTATCGGCTTCATTTTATGTTTATATGAAAAAATAGTAATTAAAAATAGTTATTTAATATATGATCATGCATACGATTAGTCTTGAAGGCGATCCTCATAAGGTTGAGCAGATGTTTCTATAAGCCTGGTAAATTCAGTAATTTTATGTCAATAGTTATATTAAAAAGACATGCGATGTGCAGTTCACATACCAAATAATCTAAAACTTCGTGCAGCTTGCCCTAGATGTGAGCCAAATGGCAGAGCGGGCAGGAAATATGACGGTACCGCTTTGATTTGTACTGTCTAGTAGTATTGGCCACGTTATCTATGGCATATTATTTGTGTAGTTACGTATCTGTGAAGATTAGAAAGTTTCACAGATTAGAGATAGACTAAAGGCCAATCCAAAGTACAATCCTAATTAATTCATTTTTGTTGTATGTCTTCGAAAATCATCATCATATCATCATCATCAACCTTTTTATCATCATTGAGCGTAATCACCACCCTTGCTCAATGCGGGTTCGTGATTTCAGACTTAAAGTCCAGGTTTCCTCAAGATGTTTTCCTTCACCTTTTAATCAGTCATTAGTGTCCAGGATATACTTAGAAAGTACATATAACATAGAAAAGTTACATTGGTACTTGCCTGACCAGGAATCGAACCCGCACACTCATGCTTGAGAGGCTGGTGTATTAACCACTAGGCCAACACGACTAAAATATTTAGCTTCTTCGATAATATCTAGCTGTTTATGTCACTTTTACCAGTGACTTTGACGCGCTGAAAGTTTAAGTCAATTATTATTAAAAACTAGTGAAATGTTAGTCGGATTCTAGCACAAAAGTTTCCGCTTATTATTTATAAAAATCCCGTCTATAGAGTAGGAGCCCCCCTTAATTATTTATTTTTTTCTGTTGTTATTATTTGTTGTTACAGTGGCAACAAAAATAAGTTCATCATCTGTGAAAATTTAAAAAGTCTCGCTATCACGTTTCATGAGGTACAGGCTGGTGACAGACAGACATACAATGTAGTCTAAGTCATAGGGTCCCATTTTTACACTTTAAGAGTTTAGACAAAATAAAAAAAGATGAAATGCTTATACATAAAAGTCTCAAATTCATTTCTTCGTGTTCTTACGACACCAAACATCTTTTATATCACCAATTAAACTGCACTTTGAAATGAAAACGCACGGGAGGAATGAGAGCGAAATATAAATTTCCAAAGACCTCTAGTTAAAGAGAACCGCCGTTCAAGACAGTTCTTAACTTTACAGCAAGTTTTTGAACTCGTCTTTTTGGAATGTTCAATGCCACTTTAAACCTATTTTGCGTTTATATTTTTGGCACGGAATCGATCCCGGACACGATAAGCAAAGTCAGTTGGCCGTGCCAAAGTGCTATAAATAGTTTAAAATAAATGAAACATTGTCATTGAATTCAGTAGGGTAACTTCAATGCACATAAAATTAGTATTTGTTTTTAAAGGGTCATCAGAAATACATCATAATGTGAAAAATTCAATGCTAATTATCAGAGAGATAGACTATTGACAAGACTTCCTCCAACCTCATCCGCTTGGTCCGAATCTCGGACCCATCCCGCCAGTAGGAATATGCCGCGCCGACCCCTTCATCAGATTTACTACGCGGTATTGGACTTGGGCAAGAAGTGCCAACGGATTCGTCGACACAAGACTTTCTCCAGTATCTTGCCCATGATAAAAACTAGTCCAATGGGGCAGTACGACTTTGCGCGGACATAGTCTGCACGCGCCGGTTTCCTGAGCACCACGACAGATGCCTCCTTCCACGGTGTCGGGAAGCACGCCAAGTCAAGGCACCGGTTCAGAATGGCCAGGAAGAGCTCAAATTCCTGGTTAATTGCCCTGCAGCAAATGTCGCTGGTAAATCCATCCGGTCCCGGCGCCTTTTTCGGGTTGAACCTGCGCAGAGTCTGGATAAACTCCCCCCTGGTGATCGGCGGCTCGTCGATCTCTCCCGGAAGGCGCGTGCTAAACAGATCCGCCCGACCTCTGATGACGGTGTGGACCTCAGACTCCACCAGTGTTGATGGGTTTAGCATTGCATCACTTCGCTCAACTGTCTTCCGTCCTATTCAATCAGTTTTTTTGAGTGAATAGGCTCATAATAAACTAGCAAATTTTAGCATCAACGATTGCATCACAGCTTACCATCAGGCGGGATTGCGGTCAACCACTAGTTTATTTAAAAACAACTTTTTTGTAACAACAAAACGCAAAAAGCGAGATAGACCCACATCTTGGTATGTCTCGTTATTTGTGTTGCTAACATACTTAAAAACACAATAACTGCTACAAAACGATCTTGCAGTGAACGCGAAATCCAGCACTCAAAGCTATTATCTTAAAGTAAGATAGTTTTAAGCACACTGGCACTCCGGGAACATTTGAGATCCGTACACATTAAAGAAATTAAATTTTTATTTTCATAGAATATCTTAAAAGCTTGGTTTTGTTTGTTTTTGAGCGACAGGAGACGAAAGATTAATGTCTTTTGTAGGTTGAAAATGGTCAGGTAAACAAAAACTGTGGTAAATCTGGCCCTAAATTCAACCTTATGCAAGCTTTTGAGTAAGCAATTTAATATAAAATCATAGAGATACTGAAAAAGAACGAATTTCCTTTTTAACATAATGACTCTGGAGCTGAATAGCGTTTTATTTAGCTCTTGAACGTCAGCTTACTTATTTTTGATATTGTATAAATATATAATTACATATTATAATACGAGTTGGTTTTCCTGTAATAAGCGTGACCGATTACTTTTTTTAATTTAATGTATTTTTTTTGTACGTAATGTATAAGAAAAGAAAATAATTTTGTTACTTTTGTATTTCTTACTTTTCTAATAAGTATTAAGTTTTAGTATATTTATATAAGATATCTCTTTTCCATTTAAGTTATATATCATGTGTTTATTAATCATAGGATGTTTTAATTTTAATTCATCAATAACAGGCCTCATTATTTATTCAAAGCGATGAATGAATTTTCCATTGGATTCCCATAGTCGCGTGCCTCTAAGACATTCCACGGTGTGCGATGTTTTCTAATATAAATATAGATATGAAGGCCCTACCTGCTTGATGTTTATGGGGGAGTAAAATTAATGGTGTTTTAAACACCATCTACCTTTAGCTATATCGAAAGATACGTAAATACCTGTTTTATATGTTACATATTTTAGCAGGTTTTTCGTCAAAATACTTTGTGATAGAAGCTTAACAAATTTAAAGTAAGATAAGTGTAATAAAAGTGTGTAAAGTGTACATATATAACATTATTTTTTGTATATGCGAAACCCGAAACACGTGTCCAGCGTTTTTATGTGAAGAATTTATGTACAAAATTTCAAGAAGCTATCATCAAAAATCACAAAGTTATGAGCTTGTTATGTTGGCAGTCCCCTAATCGGCGAAAACATTTTTTTCTAATAATTGCGACTAGTTGGGATCGTTTGGACCGCCCATTGGTCCGTTCCGTCCAAACGATCCCAACTAGTCGCTATCATTTGACAAAAATGTGTTCAACGATTAGGGGGCTGGTTGTCCCTACAAAAATATGGTTAACGAGCCGCGCGCCCGCTCGCGCAGTATGATCCGCTCTGAACTGGATTGTTGCACTCGGTATCCACATAGCAACATTTTTAAAATATATTTGGAAAAAAATATAACACGGTGTAAAAATTAGTAGAATCGATTCAGTTGCTTGTTCTGTACAAACTTCATTCATTAAAAAAGTTACTTAAATAAGTAAAGTGTCAAAAAGTGTACATCGTGGTGAAATGTTTGAGTATCATTCCTTTATTTCATTGTGTATACATATAAATTACATTTTTAAATATTTCTACATAAACAATACATAAAAAATATTTAAAAATATAAAAAATAGTAGCACACCGGCATCGGGAACAGGGTCCAAGCTACCGGCGCTCAGGGCTCCAGAGAGAGGAACTTCCTGAGTATCATAATTATTATTATTATCAACGTCGAATTTTTATTATCAATGAAAAGCAAAGACGAAACAATATTATAAAATTCATGAAATTCATGGTGTATTTTATATTTTTTAATACTTGTTTGTGCACAATATATATTAATTCTACAAACCTCTTTCACTGCCCTGAGACAAAAACCCGGAACATTATAGTCAGAAAATCATACAGTAATCTAATTTAAAAAGGTTCCAACTTCAGTAATCTGTGTCCATATAATAAATCAATAATATGTCAATAAATGAACGATTGACCCATTTTTTCGGTAAGATTATACCTGATTACAATGTCGCATCAGCTAGTCTTATGAGTGAATAGGTGATAAACGAACGAAAGATCATTTAAGCGAGGACATGAGATTAAGACTGCCATAGACAGGCGGGATGTAATGTCGGCGTGACAAGAATGCGTTCAGAGCAGCTTTCATAAAAATTGAACAACTACGTTTCTCCTGTCTACAGGAACCTTTAACAATACCGCATTTTCCTCTGACAAAACAAATAACAATAAATCCCGGTAGTCTCCACAAACATACTGATAGACCAATAATAATTACGCTAAGCCTCCAAAGCGAGCATTATCTCCGAGGACATCCTTCAAGCCCAATACTGACAGGGAAGGTAATCAGAACGCGGCTTCGATCGTAAGCGGCGCATTAAGGAAAAATATTGTTTCCGACGAATCGATTACGGCTTTCCTTTTACGAGAAGCAATAATAATAAAGCCAGTGAGGACATAGTGTAACATTGCTACTGATATTGTTTTACGCAATTACCCTGCAGTATCGTGGGTGCATTTACAAACATATAAAGTCACATACCTACACAAAAAACCGGACCCGGGACAACTAATTGTAGGACATACAAATATTTAGTCCTTGCGGAAATCGAGCCCGCGACACAGCGCAAACAATATTACAGAAAAATCATAGAAATTAAAGAAATCTGTTTTATTTTAAAATATGTAGTGTGAACTGTGAACTATTCTTCATGGTACGGCGCAGTTAACCGCTTTTTCAAACTAGCTGCTTGTTTTACAGCAAGCGTGCTGACCGTCCATAGTATTTTATCCATTCTTTTGTTTTATTTAGTTCTCATTCTTATGTAACTGACTGTATAACCAAGAGGTCTTTTGTAACCAAATAATATATATACCTAAGTAGATGTTGACCTAAACGCAATATTGACTGTCAGATATAATTAAAAAATATATATGATGAAGAAAAACCATCTTGAGGAAACCTGGATTTGTATGTCTGAAATTGCCATCCCGCATTGAGCAAGCGTGGTGATTACTTACGCTCTATCCTTCTCTGTATGAGAAAAGACCTGTGCCCAGCAGTGGGTCATAGGCCTCTCCCAAGGCCAATGTCCAGCAGTGGACGTCTATGATGATGACTATTTTCATATTTATGTAACGCTATAGTTTTTTTGTATCAAATGGTTTAATTAGTTTATCTTTTACATATTAATAAAGAACATTAAAATATCCTATATGAATGTCGATATCAATGGAAGTTAAGATTAAATAATTCATTAGAAATACTCAAAACATATCACACACTTCTTTTCGAAAGCATTATTCTCACGATATATAACTAATTCTTGCCACAACAAGAACAGAAAATAACGAAAAATGATTTGTTCTCCAGAAACAAAACAAAGTATATTACAAAAAAAAAAAAAAAACGTACAAAGTAGCCGAAAACATCCTATTCAAGAATAAAAGTTTGTCAATTTTGTTCCTTGCTTGATGTCAGGGCCAAAAAAATAAATATTAATTTGCGTTTCGCTGGCAAATAATAACAAAGAAAACATAACGAAAACAAAACGCCAATTGCAGGGTGGAAAAATAAATCAAACAATACATAGCTTACTTAACATAATCAGAGTGTAATGTTACTACTCCTGGGACATGGGCCTCCGTTTGAGAGGGACTGCGCGGTAATCCACCACGTCTAGTGTTACATGTCTTCGAAGTTTTTGGCTCTAGGATATGCTGGTTTCCTCGCAATGTTTTCCTCCGCCGTTTTGAGAGTAGTGGTGATGAAATAAATTACTAGTCGTAAGTTGGAAAGCTTTTTTTTTATTAATAATTATAAACTAGCGCTTGACCGCAATCCCGCCTGATGGTAAGCAGTGATGCGATCGTTGATGGTAAAGCGCGCTAGTTTATTAAGAACCTATTCACTCAGAAAAACTGAGCGAATAGGAAGGAAGACGGCAGTTGAGCGAGGTGATGCAATGTTAAACCCAACAACACGACCAACGATGCTGCGCCAAAGGGAAATTGATCTGAAGACCCTCCACGACCAATCTCCCAACACAACAACATTTGGCGCATCGTAACACAACTGCTCAGACCCGTCCTCCGTACGGCTTCACCAGATATTATGCCGGAACACGACAAATCGCTTGGCGGCAAGGCTTTGTCTGGTGGGTGGTAACTTCTGCCGGCGGCCGATGTTATGGCCTACCACCGAGAAAATAAAAACTCATATGAATAAAATGTAATATTTATATCATTAAATATTCAGTTTCGATTTCAAATGGCCTGCTACAAGGTTGAAGGATGAAGATCATAATACAAAACTTCTATAAATTCAGTACTTAAAACTCTAAAAGAGCATAGAGGTGTTAGACTAAATTGGATATATATACTGAAATATTGTGTCTATGACTGGCTTATACAACGTAATTTTTTCTTTTTACGAAACCTGAATATAGTTTGTTCAGAATAAGCAACTGAATCGATTCCAATCATTTTTACATCATGTTATATTTTTTTCTCAAATACATTTAGAAATTGTTGCAGTGTGGTTACCGAGCGCGCCACGCAGTTTACGATAGACCATAGTGCATGGCGCGTGCGTACGCCCGCGTAACCGCTGACGCCACAGGTCAACGCACCTCTCGCCCGCCTGAGCGAAGCGTTGACCATATTTTTGTTTGGACAACCAAGTAGCATAACAAGCTCATAATTATGTGGTTTTTAATTATATCTTTTTAAAATGTTGTTCATAGATTCTTTACTTAAACTTACCGGACACGTGTTTTGGGTTTCGCATTAACAAAAATAATGTTTAATATTTCTATAAGAAAATTCTTTTAAATTATCTTATATATAAATATAGGAAGAATAAAAGTTTAATATATTTGTAAATAAATTTATAAAAATTCTAATAAACAAATGTTACTACACTATAAATGAATATCTTAGCGATAAAAACAAATAATTGAAATAAAAATTAAATATATAATTAATTATACTTATCTTAAACATATTACAAAAATACCGTTTGAAATGTTATAATTATTCATAATTTAAACACAAATATATAAATAAGAAATAAATTAAGTAGAATTAGTCAGATACCAAAGATAAAATAATATATAAATTGTTGATAAAGTAAAATGATGCTAATAATCTCCGTATATATTTCATTTATTATTTAATTAAATTGCAATATAATTATATTATTTTAAGATATTCAAACAGAGCTTCCTCTCTCCTGTTATCCTATTTTGCTGTGCCCTACAGGGTCCATAATTGATCTCACATAAATTGTCACCACCCTTATATGAACTTATGGTAAAGCAATAAAGATATTGAGTATATATTTAATATTACTATAATCTCAAACCAATTCATTACATACAACAGAGAACTCTCAATCCTGACCAGTGACCACACACAATACAATACGAGTATATAAGGTAAATGCTAAAAGTGGCGTGCAGTTTAGAGCAAGGAGTTGGAAACTACTTCATTGTGTGAAGCGCGCGAAATATCTTAAACGGAGTCTTTGAACGGATGTGTGAGTTGATTGAACGGATATTAGGGGTGGCTAAGAAAGGACGCTGATTTTTAGAGCTAGATTTTAAAAAAAAACTATCGTTACATGTGAGCAGTACTTGCTAAGAATAAAATATTATTTTGTTCATAAAAAATGTGGTCTGTAGAAAACGTATGAAAAGAATTTTGTAAGTGCAACAAAAGATTGAACTTTTTACTTAATGAAACAAAAGCGGAAAATGCACAATACGTCAAGATTATACTCATGTCTGGCTGTTGCTGAAAACCAGCGCTGGGCTCTGTTTTGCATAGGGTCGCAGCATAATGCTAAGCGACAGCCGTGTTGCGCGGATGTGAAGCATGTTTCCCTAAACTATTTCTTATTTTTGGTGTTTTTGTAAACTTTTACGACATGTTTATCGCAAATAAACGGTTTTTCTTTCTTTCTTTTATGGCAAATGTCAAAGGATCAGTAGCCAATTCCCGCTAATTAAAAAAAAAAAGCTATATTCAGTCGCAGTGTTACCTCAGGGGCAAACAATTAAAAAAAATGTTAATATCTAGTGAAGAATTAGAAGCATTTCTTGATACATTGAAACAAATACGACTGTGAACATTCTTAAAATTGTGGAGGCATGAGAGTAAAGTTCACTCATCCTCTATAGAAAAGGGAGGATCCTCCGACCAGACGGGTGTTATGTCTGGTGGGCACATGTCCAATGCTTGAAATTGGGAAGTTGTATGTATGCTAGATGCATGATAAACTCTGACTGCGAGATGTAGAATTCGTGTAACATTAGTATGACGCGTCGTTCCATGTGGCGTTTGTAGGTACCGCTACAAAATTATGAGTATAACCCCTCTGAAGTTAATTCTTACAATATAAAAAATTCATCCTAAATCTCAGCTCAGTGACAATGGAAGTAAATAATTTGCCTAAACTTTTTTATTTGTAAGAAAACAAGAAGTATTTTTGAATAACTGAAACTGAGATCAATCTGAGAACGTTTTTATTGCCCCTTTTTTTGTTGGGATGGGAAATCATCAAATGACTTCTCCTGCTTTGGGCGGAGCGGAAGGGCGTGTCAGACTTTTACTGACTAAAATCCACCCGTGTTTCTTCTGTGACGTAGTAATTAAGCATTAGTTCATAAGAATATATACTGTACTGACTAAAAAAAAAAAAAAATATCTTTTTTCTTACTCCTCCGCTATTCTTTTCTGATTAATTTCGTTGCGGGACCCAAGACAGTTGAATCATTTCGCCGGGACTCGTCGAGCTTCATTGCTCGGCGTTTTTCTGGCGGTCGCCACTGTTGATTCTGGCTTTCAGGAGTTGCAGTGGTTGGGAAAAGTGTGGCGGGTTTTGTCCCAAAAAAAAAAAAAAAAAAGAACATATACTGTATCTTTAAAGATGATTATTCATTAATATACGGAACGTATAACCAGTAACATCTTGTTTGATTCCTCTACGTACCAACCCGCAACCCTGACCCAGGAGGCACGACGTGCTGACATCTCTTTGAGGCGCACGTGAATCACGACGCGCCGTCGACTCGGGCCCGGTCCTCACCGGGCGGCGAGCTGCCCACGGCTCACCACCTGCAGGCCCACGCCTATGGTGGCTGGGAGTTTGGTGTCGTCTCCCGACCAGGGCGTCTCCTGCGGCGGCTAGTGGCGTGAGGGCGCTAGGATTCCCGTTGCCCCACGATCTCCGCCTCCTCCTTTGCCAAAATTACTGCTTCGCAGAAGGAGGTGACGGCTTGCCAGGCACTCTCGCTCCGGACCATGGCCTGGACCAGGGTCGGATGCGAGAGATCGCCGCCGATCGCCGCTACGAGGACACGGCGGTGCTCTACCCAAGCCGGGCAGAGCTCCACCGTATACACCACCATGTCCTCAGGGCGATCCACATAATGGTGACACCCCGGCGTTTTCTCCCGCCTTATACGGAACAGGAACCTCCCGAAACAACCGTGTCCGGTGAGGACCTGCGTCAGGCGGAAGGTGAGGCCGCCGTGGCGCCTCTCTAGCCACTCCTCAAAGAGGGGACTTGCCGCCGCTATTGTGACGTGCCCAGCACTGGGTTGCGACAATTGCACTCTCCATGTCGCCATGAGATCCCGCCGGAGCTCTGTCCGCCGTATCGCGATTTCTCGCGACAGCGGAGTTTTGTCCCGGCGATTTGCCTCTTCTCGCCACTCTCACATATGCCATGGCGGTAACCCGGTAAGGAGGCTCGCCGCCTCAGCGGAGACTGTGCGGTATCCCCGGATCAGCCGAACGGCCATGACCCTCTGGAACGCGTTCAAGCATCGGGCTGGTCGCTTCCTTAGCGTCCGCGCCCACACCGGTGCCCCGTAAACGGCCATGGACCGCACGGGCCCCGTGTAGAGCCTCCAGCAGGAGGCGCTTGGTCCCCCTAGATTGGGGAGGAGCCGCCTCAGGGCAGCCCCGGCCCGTTCCAGTCTGGGTGCCAAACGTCGGATGTGCTCCTCGAAGTTCCACCGGCTGTCGAGGACGAGTCCCAGGTACTTCATCGTCGACCCGACGCCGATGTGAACCCCTCCTACTGTTATGTGGGAACCCGACGGTGGCGCATTCCGAGGACCAGGAAAGCACATGGCCTCGAACTTCTGCAGGGCCACCTCGGTCCCAATTGCCGGATCCTGTTGACGATTGTAGCAACCCCGAAGGTCGCTGCGTCAGCCGCCGCCTGGTGCGACCTCCCTTGTGCCAGGACTAGCGTGTCATCAGCGTAACAAATTACGCTGACGCCGATAGGTAGATCGGTGCGCAGCACCCAGTCCTACCCGATGTTCCACAGATGCGGTCCCAGGACCGATCCCTGTGGAATACCGCACGACATCTCTTGCCGGTTCCACACTCCTCGGTGACCGGGATAAATTACGGCCCTGTCTGTCAGGTAGGCCTTGACCACTCGACAGAGATAGGTTGGCATCCAGTGATACCGAGATGCCTCCCTGATACAACTCCAGGCTAGGGTATTGAAGGCGCTGGCACATCTTGAGACACCGCCAAGACAGCCCCACCCCGGGCCACAGCATCCCCTGTCGTGAGGGCTCGCACGCGTATGATAGCGTCCACCGTAGAGCGCCCCCTGTGGAAGCCAAACTGGCTCTCCGCCCAATCCGGGCCCGCTCGGCTGAGTTGCCCGACGAGGCGGTCTGCAATGACTCTTTCGAAGAGCTTACCCACCTCGTCGAGCAGCACAATGGGCCGGTAAGCGGACGGAGAGTCCGCAGGGCGCTCTGGCTTCTTTATGAAGACCAGTTTCCCCGTCTCTAGCGAAGTGGGAACTGGCCCCTCTCCAAGTTAATTGCCCCTCAGACTGTGATCGTTCTAAAAATAATACAGACGTCCATATGTGATGATCTGAACAAGAAGCCAACATTAATGATAATGTACGGACGACAACATGTCAAGCTATCCGAAACTGTAAAATATTCCCAATCAACCTTGAGTCTTAATGCTTTAAAGATAAAGTTAAAAATCTAATAAGGAAATCTGAAAGATGGTAGTAGCTTGATGTGCTGTCGTCTGTACATAATCCTTGACATATATGATCAATGTCGGTTAGGATTTTTTTGTGTTGACTTATGAAGAATTTCAAACAATATTAAGTATGTACTTGCACAAAAATACAACGCGATTATACCTCATCATGTTTCTATTTATTCTGAAAAATATCTTTAAAGACAACAGACGTTCCCGAAAATTTTATAAACACCGTCCAAAATTCCACATCAGCCCAGCCCTGCAACCCCGAGTACCGCGGTTGCCCGTTCCGCATTCACCTCCATTGTTCAAATTCTTTTTCATCCAGTGAAAGAACTTTATCTAGCGTCTTCTGAAATTTCTGCACGCGACACTGTTTCGGCCTGATGGGCTGCTTTGTTGATTGGTTTAATGCGATTGTGAGTTTAATCATGCTACTCGTTCATTGTTTCGAAACGATTTCGTATTTTGTGAAAGAAAAGGTCGAACCATAGTTTTTTTTTTTATGTTAGAACTGGTTTTGATTAAATGATTATTTATAGATCACTACCTTCCGCCCGCGGCTTCGCCCGCATGCAGTTCGGTTATATCGCGCTTTTTAGATTTTCCTCGGAAATATCAAATTTTTCCGCGATAAAAAGTACCTTGTTGGTTAATCCGGACTTCTAACTTAATGTCTGCAAAATTTCAAAGCAATCGGTTCAGTATTTACGGCGTGAAAGCGGAACAAACAAACTGACTTTCCGATTTATAATATTAAGTAAGGATTACTTGTTTCATTACTTTCTATTAAGAGCTAGAGATTAAAAAAGTATTCAACAATTTAGCTCTATACTTACGTAGGTATTTGTATACCTATGTGTTTATTTATAAATAAAATAAATTAATATATATGGACAAATCACACAGATTGAGGCTAGCCCCAAAGTAAGTTCGAAAATTGTGTTATGGGATACTAACTCAACGATACTATATTTATAATAGATACATATATAGATAAACACCCAAGACCCAATGTTGGAAAAGATCGTTTTCCATCATGACCTGGCCGGGGATCGAACCTGGGGCCTCCACGTCGCAGGCAGGCGTGTTGACCGCTGCACCACAGGAGGACTATGATCTATTTCATTCATTTCAGTATGTCAGCGGATACCGTTTGGCTATTCTGAGTACCAGGAACGCCACCCTGGTCGACACACTCTCGATCTTCACTACATTGTCCACAAGGGACCTGTGGACGAGGAACCCGACACCACCTTGGGACTGATGGTCGCCCTCCCGGAAATAGAGCAAGTTATCGGATTTAAGGATTATCGAGTCCTCACCCTCTCTTCGGACTTCAGATAATCCCAGGACACCCCATCGTAACTTGCTCAATTCTTCCTCCAGTTCAATAACCTTCTCGTCTGTCCGCAGTGTGCGCATGTTTAGTGTTGCCAGGTCGATCCGTCGTTGTTTGTGGTAGCCGGATCTCTTCCGGAGATTCTTCGCACCCCTTGCCCCGCCGTTACCTTGGCCGCTACCACAATGACCAGGAATAGCGGAGCTGCCGGGGAATAGGGGCCTTGGCTTAGTCGTGTGCATCATTTGGAGGGGTTTGCCATAATCCCCACGCTTGGCAGGCGGGTTGGGTATCGCACTGACTTGATATTCCTCAGAAGAAGCGCTACTGCCCGCTTCCCTGGCGAGAGTTCCCTTAGTCGCATCTTGCGTGTAGGTCTATATAATATTTTTAGTCTTTGACTTCACTCTTTTATATTTTGTCTTCTTATTCTCTAGCACTGTATAATTATAGTCTGCATTTCTTTTTTACTTCTCTTTTCGCAGGTACCTATTCTGGAAAATATTTCATAAGCAATATGCGTTAATTCTTTTTTTTATAATTATAAACTAGTGCTTGATAACTACCATCTCGGCTGATGGTAGGCAGTGATGCAATCACTGATGGTAAAGCGCGCTAATTTATTAAGAGCCTATTCACTGAAAAAAACTGAGTGAATAAGAAGGAAGACGGCAGTTGAGCGAGATGATGCGTGGTGATACTTTGTATTTAAATTATAATTATGTCATATCCCTTAATATTTTACTGAATTTATTATGCACAATATATAACAACCGCCCTAGTTAAAACATGACTAACAAAATAAAAATAATATAAGTATTTCAAACAGAAAGTCGTAACACTTCAACACATGATAGAAGCCATTAAGGACCTACTTACCCACACCTTTAAGAAAATATCAGAATGAAACTTCTTATTTATTACATGGCTATTTACATAAGCACCTAAGCATTACGAGAATTTCCATCGAAAAAGCGGACTATTTTGTTTCGGAAAAGTAAGAACGCAATCAGCTACGTAATATTTACCAACTGTTGCTGACATTAACATCAAAACCAGATGTATTTTTATTAGTTACAAATCTTCGCAGAAACCTATAGTTTGTATAAAAAAACATAGCTAAATATACTGTTTGTGTAATAAAACGCAATAATAACTATAATTGCCGCGTACAGCTAATAAATAATTCTGCGAAAAAACACATCGACCTTCCTAATTAGAGCACATTTAAATAAATAAGCAATAAACCCCGGCATTTTGTGTGGCGGACATCTTGAAAAGCAATGTGACATTCCTGGTTATACGAGGGTCGAATTTTATGCGCAATCCCACCAATTTAGGATAATGTTGTATTAAATTAAAAGATATACAGTATTCTGTGAATTCGTTTAAGAGCATTGTTTTATTTGGTGTTAATTTCAGTTCCAGCTAAGAACTTTGGCATAAAATGAATTTGAATACGGAGTAAGTTGATGGTAAACACGAATCTTGTTGACTACACAAACTTGAATAGTTCGTTCAAAAATTCTAGAAAACGCTTTTGGTATTTTAAAATGATTAATTTAATTAAGTTTGGTATTGAAATTTGTTTTAATTTTATGTATGTTGTTCTCAGCCTATAGCAGTCCACTGCTGAACAAGGGCCTCCCCCAAGGCTTTCATTCTATTTAATTTGCTATAGGTAATCTCCACGTTTGGCAGGCAGTTTGGGAATCGCATTAATTTGATATTCCAAAGGAGAAGCGCTGCTACCCGCTTCGCTGGTGTGAATTCCCTTAGTCTCCTCTTAATTTTAATGTATAACTATAATATTTTGTTGAAAAAACACAAAACAAACAACCTACTTTCATAAAGAATTTTTTATCAAAAACTTTATCTTGAAAATTTTATTCAATAATACAGTTAATCAAAATACATAACTAAAGTAAGGCATAATACCTTTTACGTGATTGTTCACACAACTACATATCAAGCTATGCCATTCCAGTCCTAAGTGACCTCGCATTTTCTGAAACGAAACACCGACGCTGGCAAATTGTTCCAGCCCCTCGATGTACGCGGTATTCCAATGACAGGAAAGGAAAAATAAGTATAAATATTGTAATAATTAATTATGACTAATATGACTTGAATTTGTATGTATTTATAGTTTGAAATATTTTATTAATGTAAGTATCAAAAACTAATATGACTAATCTGTGTTTTGACTTCTAATTTGTATTTAATTATTGTATGCCTTAACGGCGGGACATAGCTGAACTTCTTTTAATTATTTAAGACCTGTATCTATGATGTATACCTATAGTCTACAATAAAGATGATTTGATTTACGTTCATATAATTACTTAATCACACTGAGTGAAATACCTTTTTTTTTTTGTTAGGATGGGAAATCATCAAACGACTTCTCCCGCTTGGGCGGAGAGGAAGGAAGTGTCAGACTTTTACTGACTAAAACCCACCCGTGTTTCTTCACTTGCCTGTGCGACGACCGGGGTCACGGTTTCTTGAGAGCCTGTAAAGGCCACTTGAAACAATACCTCTAAAAGCGAATAATTTCCAGAATTCCCAGTAGATCAATGGCAATTTCTATAACTGTCGTAAAATGTTAACACATAATAGCTTGATTACCGTCAATTCAATTCATATCGGTGTGGTGTAAATATTACCCCATGGCAAAAAATAAAGACCGTAAATTTATCGGTAAATAAAACTGTCAAACAGATAAATAGCGTAATATAAATTGCACACAGATAATAAATATGATGAATTGCCAGTTTGTGACCGTTATACAATTTAGAATATTATTCATAAAGCTATCCTATAATGGTAATGCCAAAGTGACCTTTTTGGACACCCTGGACTGAGCCGCAAGAGACTTAGGAATTGAAGTAACCAGAAGTTACGCGAGTAGGTAATTTGTGCCAACAGAAAATCGATTTGCAGATGGAGACGAAAGCATCACAGAGAAGACGATGTAACTCTGTTGGCAACTGTTCGTAGAAATTACGTATTTTGTTGTTTGTCAAGATAAACAACTTTATGATTTGGCTACATTTTATGTAATAAAAAGTAAACAATAGGAAAAGTTAATATTAAGAAGGCCAGTTCAAAGCAAAAATAGAACTCCACAGTCTACCCTAATTAACCTGTTAGCACCCGCACCGAATTATTTTTAGAAGTATCGACAATTAGCCCAAAAATAAAAAAAAACAAAGCAATACTACAAATAAGTTGGTGAAAAGTTGACCCTTATCACACGGGCCGCTGTCACCCGCATAATGCTTCGCGTAATCGAATTAATTACGCCAAATAAAGCCGGACATTCACACCGCGACGCGTGCGACAGAGAATCGCGACACGCTCGAGAGTTGCATTATTCATCACGCATTGTGGTATTGACAATTACTTGTATGGACCAGGGTTCTATTCAGCCTGTATCGGTTTTCAATGCCTGTGAATGGGAACGTGTTCGGGGTTTTGTCGGAGCATAGGTCGTATGTTTTTATAACATTCATCGTTAGGTAACTAATGGTTGTATTCTTGAAACGCAAGTCTTTATCGATACAGTATCAAAAGGTCTTTGTCAGCAACAATGAAGCAAGATTGTGTTACATAACATTACCTTTTTTGTTAACGGAGTATGCTTCAAAACGCGATGGAAATGTGCGAGATTTTGTACTTGCTCATGTTATTTTGGTCTTATCCAGATTAGAAACTCCGGAGTCATACCTTCTTCATTTAATTTTTAGTACTTCAAGCACAGGCATGTACATATAGACAATAGACTGCCAATGTCAAAAAATTACCAACAATGTAATATCAATTCATTTTCAACATTTTTATCGTGCCATTTCTGGGCACAGGTCCCGTCTCATACAGAGAAGAATTAAACGTAATCACCATGCTTGCAATGCGGGTTGGCGATTTAAAACTTAAAGTCCAGGGTTTCCTCAAGATGTTTTCCTTCACCTTCTAATCAGTCATTTGTGTCCAAGATATACTTAGAAAGTACAATAATATAGGTATACATAACTCAGAAAAGTTACATTGGTACTTGCCTGACCTGGAATCGCCCCCACATACTCATAATTGAGAGGCTGGTGTTTTAACCACTAGGCGACCAAGACCAATTTATTATTTATTAATTGGTTGGTATTAAAATCTATTCTTGGACCACAGTGTCTCAAGACTAAAGTCTTTGACCAGTGTGTGTTGCCAGTGATGACTTACGGAACTGAAACGTGGTCGCTCACAATGGGGCTCATACGAAGGCTCAGGGTCACACCAAGGACAATGGAAAGAGTTATACTCGGGGTTTCTCTGCGTGATCGAATCAGAAATGAGGAGATCCGCAGAAGAACCAAAGTCACCGACATAGCTCTTCGAGTCGTTAAACTTAAGTGGCGGTGGGTAGGGCTCATTGCTCTTAGAACCGATGGCCGATGGGGCAGTAAGATTCTGGAGTGGCGGCCACGTACTGGAAGATGCAGCGTAGGGAGGCCCCCAACAAGGTAGACCGATGACCTGGTGAAGGTCGCGGGAAGCCGATGGATGCGGGCAGCACAAGACCGGTCATCGTGGAAAGCCTTTGTCCAGCAGTGGACATCTATAGGCTGAAGAGGAAGAAGAATATCAATTAATTATTATTAATTGAGATTAAGATCAAACTTTGAAAATTCTTAAAATTACTAAAATTACCCGCTGTACTCTGAACATAGTTCTTTTTCTAACAGAATTCACTTTCATATTTCGTTCCTCTAGCGGACCTACTAAAAAGATTATCTTTTCATTAAAATATAATATCACATATAACATCACGCTGCGACCAATAGGAGCGGAGTATATAAAAAAATCATATCCAAACCTACGCGCGTGAGACCGCGCGGCGCAGCCATTAATTTATATCTTGTAAACTTCATAACGGTGCTTAAACGATTACACTTTCACCTGAGCGATTAAAAAACGTTTCAATAGCAATTTCCTGCTTTTATTTATGTCGCATGTTTCACAGCCTCCTCTTGATAAAAGCCCTGTTTTCGGAGGGACTCATAAATCCTTTTTACACCCAGGTAATAAAAGGTGGCAATAATTGGATTGTATGGAAACAGCCTTATCTATGAATTTGAATCTATTAGATCTCGTCCTTTATTACCCTAGTTCTGTCCTGAAGATGGAATTAAGAAGATAGAAAGATTTAAGTTAATATGGCACATCATAGAAGGACTTAGAATTACATAAGGGAGGTATGTGTTATATGTGTAACTAAGTGACTGTTTAGCCACCCTTGAAAGTCATAAAATAGACGGAATTATGTCAAGAAGATCAGCACCCTCTTCCTGTCTACTTAATTTCAGTTCCGCACGGGAGATTAATTCCCGCGGCGAGAGTTGAATGTCCAACAGTGTCTTCAATATAGCAGTGATCCACAATGTTCGGCTTAACCCCAAGTACATATAGGTATATATAGTTGTCCTTCATAGCGCAGCGGTCAACACGCCTGCCTCCGACGTGGAGGCCCCGGGTTCCATCCCCGGCTAGGTCATGATGGAAAACGATCTTTTCCTGATTGGCCTGGGTCTTGGATGTTTATCTATTACAAAATGTATCTATTACATATATAGTATCGTTGAGTTAGTATCCCATGACACAAGTCTCGAACTTACTTTGGGGCTAGCTCAATATGTGTGATTTATCCGTATATATTTTATTTATCTTAAAACTGTAATACTTTCTTCACTACTTATTATTAAACAAAGTCGCTTTCTCTTTCCCTATGTACATTTTTATGATTAAATCTTTAAAACTACGCAACGGATTTTGATGTGATTTTTTCAATAGGTAGAGTGACTAAAGAGGATGGTTTATATGTATAATAATATCCATGAAATAGTGGAGAAAGACTATTATTTTTTATGTTTCTAATGATATGTCGTAAATAATTACATTTTTTTCGCGTTTGCAGTGAAACGCAGGTTGAACCCTACGAGGTTTATCAAAATAATGACCTGATTATTTGTGTACACATTGAAAAGGTCTACAGAAAATCCGCGATGGTATATGCCTATCTCTTATGGACATCACACAATATATTTTTTTTGTCATTTAATTTTTACGACAAATACTGGCTAATTTCCGAAGCGATTTTAACAAATACAGCATTAATCGGTATTCAGTTAAATACCTTAAATAAATTGTTGATTTAATATATATCTATATCGCCCTGTACAGCGTATGATTTAAATGAATATTTTCGAAGATATTACAAATTTAAAAATTACGGGGCTTCACGTGTGCAGCGCTACCGGCCGGCCGCGACCGGGACGCCCATAGCGGCCGACCGCTGTGTTTTTTATACAACGTTCACAGTTTTTTTTTGTAGTGTATTTAGTTTTAGCATTGTACCCGTGCGAAGCCGGGGCGGGTCGCTAGTACTGATATAAAATAGCTCAGGCCGTGATCAAAATACTAAATGGTCAACAGAATATTGAATACGACAGTAGCAACAATGAACCTAGCCTCTGGACTTTCTAAATTGGAAGGTATTCAATTAAACACGACAACCCAATTTAGATTATTAGGAGACCAATTTAGGTCAACCCTTGCCCTACAATAAGACAGTAACAAATTACCATAACAGCGCTGGACACAGGGCAATCACTTGACAGCGATACATTGTACAGATTAGATCCCACGATAATGCAGCTTGAATTAGTTAACAGTAATTAAAATCAACAGGTGGGAATGATTCACATAGCCCCGTCAACTCTCCGTCACTCAGTAGAGTGTTGATTTGAAATGACAAATGTACATAATTAGCTATCTGACAGGCTGTGTTTGCTTTAATCGTCTGTTTTCCAGTTAATTGGAATATTACCTACTGATTTTTATAGTAGTATTAATAAGTACTGTAAATTAATCAAGAAAGGATGCGGTATTAGCGACAATGTGTTACAACTATTGTAAATTAATTACTTGATATCTTAAAAAAAATGAACTGTCTAAATGCTTTTCCTATTGTTAGTGAAATTACCGTGCCGGTGTTGCCATTGAAGTGTGGCCGTACGTAAAATATTTGGTCGAGGTCTAGTGTAATTCAGTAAGAGAATACGTTTAATCAAAAGAAGAACATAGACATAAAAAAACCAAGTTGAGGAAACATATGAGTACCTATTGTTGGTGATGAAACAAAATATTGAATAAATTAACCTGCACTCTAATTACGTAACACTCTATGACTATCAAAAGGAATCAAGGGTAGTAGACTAAAAGAAACTAATTAGTCCGTCAGTCAGATTTTCAAAAAATACTAGACACGTATTGTTTCTTTTTTCATATAAACAAAAAATGAAGACGACACAGTGCGTTGAAAACTCGTGTGACGTCACTGCACGCTACACTTTTTAGCGAGCAGTGACGTCACCAGCCACCACTCCTGATCTTTGATGTCTTTTATATTTGTCAATTTTTATTGATTTGATTAAACAAAATATTCGTATCCAATATTTTTTTATAATCTGAATAACGGAGTAAATAGAATCATTTTTTTATTTTTTTTTACCCAGGAAACATCGTTATTACTAAACCATCGCTCCACATGATCGGAATGTGTCTGCTCAACAACGTAAATAACGTAATGAATGTTGTTGAACCGTCAAACTGAAACCCATTGCTACTGATAGTGTGAATAGGCTCTTAATAAACTAGCGCGCTTTACCATCAACGATCGCATCACTGCTTACCATCAGTCGGGATTGCGATCAAGCGCTGGTTTATAATTTATAAAAAAAAAAAGTGTGATACACAATCACCCTGCTGGTGGTTTGAAATCAATCAATCGACTTTAAGTGCCGAGTTCAATCTCTGAAAGGGGCAGTGTTATTGGGAGATAAAAAATATTCTGTAGCTGTTTGGAATCCTGATTTGATGGCTATAGACAAAACATAACCAGAACAACAATAATGTCTATACATAAGGTGTATTATTTCAAGGAGGGGCTCGTAGTTAAACGTTAATCGAAGGTATTTCGGGAAGGAGATAAACAGTTGGTCCCGGTTATCATTCCTAGATCTTGAACTGTTGTTACGAGTAGTCAGAAATCCAAAATTCTGACAACCGGTCTTACCAAAGGGTTTATCAGGTTTTCAAGTAACTTAATTGCAGAGGTCATAGGGGCAGTCACTCCATATAAAATACCTACTGATATTTTGCTGCATCCAATTACAATAGAGCCGCCCTGGCACACAGGCAAATGAATAAAAACGGATGGGTTTTAGTCAGCAAAAGTCTGACACGCCCTTCCACTCCGCCCAGGGCGGAGCCATTTGATGATTTGCCATCAAAACAAAAAAAGACTTTGGTTACAGATACTGTGGCATAATAATTTCCAACACTCGTTTGCCATCTGATATTAAAATCATAACTAAATTTAATGCAAAAATACTTTAGAAATTATTCAAGAGGGACTACGTATGTTGTCATAAGCTAAGATTGCCACTCATCAATCCGGTGAGTGTGTAATTGTAAGCTGATTAACAAGAAGTAATTAGCAGAGCTAATGTCTAGAGCGATATAATTAGATATCATAGTGGAGGTAGTGACAAATTGCGACGGATCAGTTTCCACGTTAACATAGTAAACAATTTGTGTTAGGCTTGGAAGAAACAAATCACAACAATATGTGTGATAAACGAAGTCCTTGAGACTGGATATTTTATATATACCCATTTATACACATGAAACAAGAGCAACGAAAATATAGAGAGGATGTTTCTCCTGAAAATCCTCTTTATATGCGTTTTTTTTTTTTGTTAAAAAAATGCCGACTTCTAAATTGTTAGAAAAAAGCTAGGTAAATTAATTAGGGGAAATGTCTAAAGATTAGGTCTTTACTTTTTATTTTCTTAAAACAATTCAAAATTTGTTTTGTTTCCTCTTTCCAGTCCCAATGTCAGATTTAGTCGGCAGTCCCATTTCAAAAATTCGTCCTGCATAACATTATACTTTTCGTATAAAACACATTTTTCTTTCTTTTTTCCTTTACAATAAATGGAATCGCCAGCCATTATAATTAATGCCAGTTTTTGCCGAGTCCCAGTGCAAATGGTAATTTCTTACGGATTGCTACTAAATTAGCTCCCGGGAAGACCTTGCTGTATTAATTACGAAGCCACTTCAGTAAATTAAGACTTTTTAGAATTCCATATTAATTGAGACAAAGATGTATGTATACGTATCCATCTATTGTTAGAGGCACCAAGCTATTATTTCATTACGAAAATTTCCGGTTATAATTTAAGATATTTAGGTTTGCTGGATTGGAAGCCCTTTATCACCTAATTAAGTTACATACTTTCAATTATAGTCAGAAGTTAAGTTCAAGATAAGGTTGGAGGACTCTCTAGGGACCACAGTATGGATCGCCGTGAGGATACGTCGGAGTATACAATGGTTGTCTGCAGTAACACTCTACCAGTAACGAGTGTCAAAGATACACGATTAACAGCCGGACCAACAGCTTAACGTGCTTTCTTTAGTTGCCCTTGGAGATAACCACATATCCACGGACCAACTGCTGCAAGAGTAGCTCAACCTGATCTATCACATATGCGGCTGTTATTACTTAGTCACAGAACCCTCACCTTAAGCACTACCGAAGAAGTTTCAAATCAAAATCAAATCAAAATCCATCTATTCAAATTAGGCTGAGAATCAGTACTTTTTGAACGTCAATATTATATAAGACAGTCCCCCCAAAAAGCCCGCCCTTTGCCACTTTCTAGTGCTTTCGCTGGGAAGAAGTGGCGGAACAAACTGCCCAGCAGTACAGTTGTCTGTTAATTAAAAAAAAAAACACGTGACTTTAGTATACAATTAATTGCGACGTGTGAGTATTCTGTGCACCTACTTTGTGTGACATGTGTTCACATAGTTTCGTTTTACCTGTTGTAGCTGTTTTTTGCTAATTGACCTGGGCGAAGACCTCCCTCCACTCTTTTCAGCTTTTGTAAGCTTTTGATGTCCAGTTTTGATTGATCCGTGGTCTGCTACGACCTTAGCTCGACTCATACTGTGGAGTTGTTTGACAGTCTCAGCAGTACTTCCCTCGCCACACCAAACACAAAAGAATTAATAATAACAAATAAAATGTTAAACAATAAAAACAAAATATTGATGTACTGCGATGAAATGGGTAAAAATATGGTACACTACAACACCATTTAAATGACCAAGTAGTCAATTTTTGTATGCCTGAAGCATCTTATAGTCAAATTATATATAAAGTTATAAGTGGTAATTACAGTCCATCTACAAATATAGCTATTTTGATTGGGAGAAGGGGAAATGCAAACAGTGAAAAAGATAAAGAAATATTTTGAAATTGTAGCCTCATTAAATGTAAACAAAATAGTTTTGTTTGCCTTTCCTTATGGCAATGGCCTGTCACAGACCGAAAACAAAATTAGATATAGATGTAATATGATATTACAAACTGTGACATTGTATAACGAGAAATTTGAATTTATTGACTCTAATGCACTCATTAGTCAAAATTATTTTACGGCCAAAGATAGCTATTGTCTTTGTAATTTTTTAAGGACAGGTAGCAGAATCGCTATCATACTATATATATAAGTCAGCCAACTGTTTGGCTAACTATGCTGCTTCTATTGAGCAGTTTTTACACTTAGTGGTAATGTACAGAGCTTGGAATTTGTTCCAAGTTATTTAAATTACAACTTGAGACAATAGAGTCAACCTCTAGCACTATTTTAAATAATGAATTAGATTTCTACCCATTATCAAGGGATATT
This sequence comes from Sesamia inferens, assembly GCA_037179545.1. Taxonomy (NCBI): domain Eukaryota; kingdom Metazoa; phylum Arthropoda; class Insecta; order Lepidoptera; family Noctuidae; genus Sesamia; species Sesamia inferens. Next base: position 31,278,525 of record CM073929.1, read on the forward strand.
GAGACAATAGAGTTAAACTCTAGCAGAAATGTGAACCAAGATCCATTAATATCACACCCATTAAATTATAATTTTCAAAATATAATCAGTAATAATAACCTTAAAATTGTTCATCAAAATATACAGGCTGTGACAAATAAACAATTAGAATTGGAGTTGTTCATGAACTGTAGTTATACGAGCATTGATATTGTTTGTCTTATTGAACATTGGTTAAAAGCCCATCATTTCATGTTCAGCTTTAATAACCATCAGATTGCTAGCTCATTCAGCAGAGTGAATATGATAAGGGGTGGCTCCCTAATAATTGTTCGTAACAATATCAAATTTAAAGAACGGGGTGATATTGTAAGCCTCTCTGTTGACCGAGTTATTGAAATTTCGGCTATTTCTTCTCAGAGGTAATCAGTTAAGAAATGCCGGCTTCATCTAGTTAAAAAAAAAAAAAAAAAAAACATATGACGTGTGAAAGTGATCGGTGATCCTACTTGCTTAATAAACGATTTCATTTCATTTCATTTCCTGCCCTTTGTCATTTAACTTAGACTAGCCTTTTGAGACACTTCAGCCATCTTTGTTTTTGAGCGCAATATTGTGCTTCCAATTCATGCAATTTAGGTATTAGGTAAAAAAAATCGCTTGTAGCTTATGTGCCTACGATATTAATAATTTAAACAAATATTTCATTTTATATTTTCATACACAAAATCCATCAAGAATACAAACATTTACTTGAAAATAAAGTCGTCTAAGCCTTTTACTAATGTACCTATATAATTCTCTGATCGCCTTTTAGAGTTTTTTATTTTCAAATACATTTTTGAATTTACTGAAGTAAAAGGCTTAGGTCGTTGTATAAGTAAAGATTTCAACAAAATAACGAACATTTTTACATGATTTTCAAATCATGGAAGAACAACATGTTCAATTTTCAATCTTATAAACATCATAGGTTTTCTTTCTTTGAGAGTGATAAAAAATTACAATGGAAAATTGACACTTACAACAATCGTTTAAGCTAAACCTATGGTAAATATAATCGAAGAAAGTGTTTGTGCAACAATAACTCTAAAGTGAATGCATATTGCAATAAATGCAATAAATATAAAATGCATAAAGAAGTTGTACAAAAGCAAACATGTTAGTAGCATTAGTAAAAGGACAATGTAAAATTCATATCGTAAACAAAGAAAATTAAAGTGCCAATCACTTTGACTTTTGCGTCTTTATCTTTCAAGGCTCCATTGTTGTACGGAGCAGGACCAACATGTTTCCAAACCTTGTGAATCCTTTAATTTGATACATAATTATGCTCGTTTACAAAGTGAATTTATAAAATGAGTTTTGTGTGTCTTTTGATTGCAATACTAAGTGTATCTGAGATTCATACACTAAATATTTTAACAGAAACCATTATAGGAGATAACTGATGACTGGACGTGCATAACAATCAATACGTAAATCAGTCTTGAATAATATGTTGATATGGAATAAACACTAATTACTTTTATTTCAAATATAATAACAATTATTTTGACTTTTATTTTTAAATACTGACACATTTTATCTATATCTATGGACGTGTTTCACCTGAAATGATGATAATGTAGGATTGTTTGCAGAAGTTCAAAAGGTGAACGTTATGTAACAATTTTCCACAATCTTAGTAAATAGAGGTACAATGTAATTCGAAGTCATTAACTTGCTCGTACATCGTGTATATACCCTGCAACGTTGTCACGTCTGTTGTGCGAAAGAAATATAGTGTAATTAGCAACCTTCCTTTCGACCGAGCTGGTGTTGTTATGGAAATTACAGTGAGACCCAGAAGTATAAATAAGGCGAACTATATGTATATCTTTCCGGAGTAGCGGCCACGTACCGGAAGACGCAGCGTACGGAGCTCCCCAACAACGTGGACCGATGACCTGGTGAAGAATGCGGGAAGCCGATGGATACGGGCAGCACAAGACGGGTTATAGTAGACAGCCTTGGAGGACGCCTTTATCTAGCAGTGGACCTCTATAGGCTAGGCTGAGAATTTATACACCTAATACGGTTACGCAGAATGCATACCAAAACTATACAAGTAAGTATTATCTTTATCAATATGATTACAAAACTCAGCTCCACCATATGTCCAGGAATTTAACGCCTACCACTAAACACCTCAATTACTATATATAATTCACGAAACAATTTTTTTTTTTTAATTTATTGTGAGAAAATAATGGGCACATAGGTAACAAACCCATGTATGCACAAAATCTCACCTTCCGCCTGACGCTGGTCCTCACCGGACACGATTGTTTCGGTAGGTTTCCATTACGAATAAGGCGGGAGGAAACGCCAGGTTGTCACCACTGTGTGGATTACCCTGAGGACACGGTGGAGCGTACGGTGGAGGTCTGCCCGGCTTGAGTAGAGCACCGCCGTGTCCTCGTGGCGGCGATACGGGTACGATGCGCCAATTGTTGTTGTGTCGGGAGATTGGTTGTGGAGGGTCTCCAGATCAATCTCCCTCTGGGTTAAACATTGCATCAGCTCGCTCAACCGCCGTCTACCTTCCTATTCACTCAGTTTTTTGAGTGAATAGGCTTATTAAACTAGCGTGTTTTACCATCAATGATTGTATCACTGCTTACCATCAGGCGGGATTGCAATTAAGCACTAGTTTATAATTATTAAAAAAAAGATCTCTCGCGTCTGACCCTGGTCCTGGCCATGGCCACGTCACCCCCTTCTGCGAAGCAGTGATGCTGGCAAAGGAGGAGGCGGAGTGGGTAAGGCAGCAGGAATCCCAGCGCTCTCACTCCACTAGCCGCCGCAGGAGACGCCCTGTTCGGGAGACGACATCGAACTCCCAGCCATGGTTGGCGCGGGCTTGCGGGCGGTGAGCAGTGGGCAGCTCGCCGCCCGGTAAGGACCAGGCCCGAGTCGACGGCGCGCTGTGTTTCACGCGCGCCTCAAAGAGATGTCAGCACATCGTGACGGGGTTCACGAAGACCGATGCCTCTTCTAGGGTTGCGGGTTGATTAAAAAAGAAACCTGGCCCTAGCGCATAGGCAAGTGAAGAGAAGTCTGACACGCCTTTCCGCTCCGTCCAGAGCGGGAGAGGTCATTTGATAATAAGCCATCCTAAATAAAAACAAAACGCACAAAATCGAATAGCGTAGGGTATAGCGAGCAATCTATGTACTTCACCTATTTTTGGTTATTTTGACTGTACAGAAAAAATGAGTAAATTTCAATTATTTTTGGGAGTAAAATAATACACATTAAAATACGATACAATAAATGATTCTGAGCAAACTCATTCATAATGTGCATTAATTTAGTTACATCTTGAATAAACATACACGAGTATCAACAAACCACTCTACTGTCTGAGGACCGAATAAGATACAAGTTGTTATTAACTAATGTCATTACCCACCACTGTCTCAACCGAGCTGTCATTTCTAATATAACATACACACAGAATGGTTCACATAAAGGACTAAGTGCGGATACCAAACCCGACGTTATTTTTTGTTTATGCGAAACCCGAAACACGAGACCAATATTTTTAAGTAAACAATCTATGTACAAAATTTCAAAAAGATATCATAAAAAACCACAAAGTTATGGTCTTGTTATCTTACCTGGTTGTCCCAGCAAAAATAAGTCTCCGCACCGCTCACACGCCCGTGCCTGCGGCGGCAAGGCGCGTGGGCCCCTATCTCACGCGCCTAGTACTATGATCTACCGTCAACTATGTTGCTCGCTCGGTGACCACACTGAAATAATTTCTAAATATATTTGGGAAAAAATATAACATGGTATAAAAATTATTGGAACCGATTAAATTGCTTATTCTGAACCAACAATATTCAGGTTTCGTATAAAGAAAATATTACCTTGTATAACATAGACCATTTCTAATATAGCTAGATCAACCCATGCAAACATTGGTCTCTCACAATTATACTTCAACACATACGAAAAGGTCATGCTTGCATAAACACGCACCACTCCTCATTCATACTCCAACGCCTTTGTGTAAGAAAGGAGAGCCTACCGTCTCCTAAATAGATGGGGGTCTTAATATATTATATTATCATACAGGGTCACGGCTTAGTTTCTCGAGGGTATCGGGACTTTCCGGAGTATTATAGCCCTGAAATATGTGGCTTGAAGTCAGGGTTCTGTAATTTTAGGCGAAATTATAAGGTTTAAATAATTAAAAGCGAGATGGTTGAGGCAGTGGTAGACATAAGTTTTTTTTTGTTGTGAGTCACAGATTCAACAGTCGCACAGATTTTTTTATGAAATATTTTATAGAAAAAAAAAACAGCAAGTAAAATTAAGAACAATATGTAATTATCATCATCATCATCATTTCAACTGAAAGACGTTCACTGCTGGACATAGGCCTCCCACAAGTTTCTCCACGACGACCGGTCCTGCGCCTCCCGCATCCAGCGGTTTCCCGCAACCTTCACCAGGTCGTCGGTCCACCGTCGGGGGCCTACCCACGCTACGTCTTCCGGTGCCTGGTCGCCATTCGAGAACCCGTCGACCCCATCGGGCATCGGTCCTACGGGCAATGTGTCCAGCCCGCTGCCACTTTAGTGTTGCAATTCTTCGGGCTATGTCGGTTACTCTCGTTCTTCTGCGGATCTCCTCATTCTTGATTCGATCGCGCAGTGAAACCCCAAGCATAGCCCTCTCCATTGCCCTTTGAGTGACTTTGAGCCTTCTTATAAGGCCCATTGTTAGCGTCCACGTCTCAATTCCATAAGTCATCACTGGCAACACAAACTGGTCAGTGTAATTATACATTATATTAACTATGCAAGAATGTTCATATTATAGAGTGAGTAAATAGTTAGATGTCCGTTATACTCCACCAGTATCTCAATTTGAACCATTTTAAAGCATATTACTAATCCATTGCTTCATAAGTTAGTAAAATGTGTCTGCTCGACAACATAGATAACGCAATGAATGTAGTTGAACTGTCAAAATAAAGCCTGAGAGGTATGAGGAACAGGGGGTAAAGTTTACTCATCTTTCATAGAAAAGGGAGGATCCTCCGACCAGACGGGTGTTATGTCTGGCGGCCACTTGCCCCAACGGTTAATGTTGGGAAGTTGTATGCATGCTAATTGCACAGTGAACTCTGATTGCGAGATGCAGGATTCGCGTGACGTCAGTATGACGTGTTGTTCGCATGTTGCATTGTAGGCACCGCTACAAACCCATTGCTGCTGATAGGGTATTACGTAATTACCCTGCAGGTTTCTGCTTACACAAAGAAGAAAGAGATGCTAAGGAACACAAATTTAACAATTACGAACACCTTCATTTTTTTTTGTTATCGGGGGGAAACCTTCTAAAGGCCCCTGGTCCTTGAGGATAGGACCAGGGAGTGTGGGATTCTTACCTCACTATACATATATATATACCTCACATAAAAGAGGCACCGTTACCTCTCAAAAGACCAATCCGGAGTCCCTTCCGTGCAAAGCCTGTTAGGGCACATCTCTGGGGAGACCATGAAGGGGTCTCCCCGAACCTAACTATGCAAGACAACACATAACCACTGTGCGCCGCCTTCCCTGAAGTCGCTCAGTGGGCCGACAGAGTCCCCACTCTAATCGCCCGCGACCTCAATTTCCCGCCTGTCTTAAATGATGCAGGCGGAGTTTCGGCTTTATACTACGAACACCTAGACTTGGAACTACCGTAATCCTGTGGATCCAGCAAATGTTTGTACCGTGTGGGAATTGAACCAGCGACAGACATTTGTCTATTGAGCCTCTGTATAGTCTAACCGTGCTCTCTCATTTTGATTAATGTTTATTTGAATAATAATAACACTTCCTACAATCAACCTGAACCAATTAAATGATACGATTACAGATAGAGTTAATTGGATAGTTGAATTAATTGATGACGTTGATTTGAGGTGGTGATGTAATCAGAAGGTAATTTGCGGCTGCTAGTTTAAAGGGTTGATAATGAGGGGTAGTTTGATATGATATGTAGTTGATTCTTTATTAAAATAATGATAATAAAAAAGGGTTTATTGTTTGATCATAAAGACATGGATACGTAAAGGTAGAAACGATAATAGCTGCATTAGTGAAAAATTTGTAACTATCCACGCCCGTTTTAACATTGTAAAAACGGATTCGAATCGGATGAACTCCGAATGTTCCAGAATATGAGGGGGTGTGTTTTTATTAATTACGATGCCAAAATTTAATTATTTATTTATTTTATGCACACACAATAAAATACATAATGATAAGACAAAATTAAGATCCGAGTACAAAGGGGCCCCTTATTTCTTAGGAAATTTCACCCAGCAGACCTGCGAAAGGAGAAGTAAAACAGAAATGTGGATAATATATATTTATTTATTAAAACTTTATGCACAAAGAAAAACATTGTACAATGGCGGACTTAATGCCTTAGGCATTTTCTACCAGTCTACCTTAAGGTGATGCAGAGACAAAACATGGTAGGTGCAAAGATATGAAAGAGAAGTTAAAAGAGAAACACAAAAAAATATTATAATAAATACATAAATACACACATACAAAATATAAACAGTAGAGAGAGAGATAAAAAAAATATAGATAGAGAAAAAGAATAGAATAGTGTGTAAGAACAAGGAGGAAATAAAATATGAATATGACAAGTATAAAAGTAATAATATAATTAATGTAACCCAAACATATAATCCAAAAATAATTATATAAGTATACTTACTGAAATAAATACATAATACTTAAATATAAAAATATGTCAGTTTAAATAATAAACAAATTCTCACAGTATAGAAGAAAGGTTAAACTAATCAATGTTTCAATTCAGAAATAGTGTTTAAATCACAAATGTTGGTTAGCCTATAACGTTTCCACCGCTGCTTTTTCCCAGAGAGAGAGTAAGCCGTAATGCACCACGCTGGTTCGGTGGGTTGTTCATCATGTCTTCGAATTTTGTTTCTAGGACAAGTTGCTTTCCTCTTAATGTCTTCCTTCATCTTTTTGAGAGCAGTAGTGATGATATAATTTACACAAAGTAAATCACCTGCCAGGGTTCGAACCTACGGCCTACGACATGTAAATTTTGGCCATTTTCATTGGGCCACCACTGCACTCCTCCACTTGGGGGTCAATGTAGATTAATTTACAGTCATTAAAAACATGAGTGCAACCCTTTCAGTTGTATTAATCATTATTTTTCTTATTTGTGTGAGTGTGTGTTATTTTTGAATTCTTTTCCGTCTATCTTATATACCTACTGATCGTCATAAAACCTGACATTGATCTTCAAATCGTAAAGAAACATAAGGGAATTTATATTCTTTGGGCTAACCTCACGCTTTCGCCTTCAGAGCTGATGTATGCCAAATATATGATCAATTAGGTACATTTGCGTCTGTGCGAAAGAAAAAGTAATCGAAAAAACGCATAATTTTGTTTCTATATTCAACATAAACAATCCCTTACGAAACAAACAAAGCGTCAATCCCTACAAAATTACCTGCCACCCTCAAATAATACAAAACACACGTCATATTCCCGAATCATCCCATCTCAAACACGTTTGTTTCACAAATTCACACATCACGGCTTTGGTCGTCAATACTGCCCATCCTCCTTGTCATCCCGTCAATAGGAGGCCATCCTCTGTCACGGAACGGGTACGGCCGTCAGTTTGACGGAGGTAGATGTCATCGTTCAATGACGTCACTGTAATAAGGCTAAACCGATTTGTCGCGACCTATTTGGTATTGATTTGTTTTCGCATTGTTGTTTTCATGGTTATTTTAAAACGGTAGATACAGGGAATGTAAAAGGGCCTCTAGAATATGGTTTAGCGTACTCATTAATGAAATTATGCCCCAATGCTATTGAGTACAGACTACAAAATATCAAGCTACTACTATCTGTCAAAAATGTAAAATTCAAGATTGCCTGGGTTAATTTAACAGTTTCGGATAGTTTGACCTTCCATATAGTAGAAAATAATAATTTCTTTTGTACAGACGCCACTGTACTAAAGAAATTATTACTTCCTTTTCATCCTCGATTCAATCGCATTGTACAACCTCTCAAGTATGAGTGTGCGGGTTTGATTTCAGGTCAGGCAAGTAGCAATGTAACTTTTCTAAGTTATATGTACTTTCTTAGTAAATTTTGGACACCAATGATTGATTACAAGGTGAAAGAAAACATCTTGAGGAAACCTGGCCTTTAAGTCTGAAATCGCAAACCCGCATTGAGCAAGCGTGGTAATTACGCTCAACCCTTCTCTGTATAAGAGGAGACCTGTGCCCAGCAGCGGGACGATAAAAAGGTTGACGATGATGATGGTGTTGATGCACTGTACTATTTCAGAGTAAAAAAATAATTACAGGATAGTAAAAATAATGACAGGACTAGATTAGTCCGACGAATAAGAAGCGTAAAAGTTTTTGAGTTAGTTAAGTGCTTTGTGAGTGAAAATATACTGTAGTGCAAAAGCCTACTATTATAAAAAAGAGTGTAAACATTATATAAAAAGTATCACAAAATCTGATACTTTATAGAGAAAAACATGAAAAAGATCTTTCACTATTTTGTTTAATAATTCAGGTGTGTCTACTAAGTAACCCTCCTTTCACTTTACATAAATAAATAGCTCAATCAAAACGTTTTGAACTTTCTGTTTACTTCTCGGTTCTCTGAAATAATTAAGGTTTTTTCGTCCGTCGTTTAAATGATTTAAAGACCACTCGAGCCGACTGATGAATAGAATAAAATATTTTTTATTATTTATATTTCCTCTCGGTAGTAGGCCATAACATCGGTTGCCGGCAGAAGTTACCACCCCCCATACAAAGTGATGTCGCCAAGCGATTCTTCGTGTTCCGGCATGATGTCTGGTGAAGCCTTACGGAGGACGGGTCTGAGCAGTTGTGTTTGCGATGTGCTTAACATTGCATCACCTCGCTCAACTGCTGTCTTCTTTCCTATTCCGTCAGGTTTTTTTTTTTGAGTGAATAGTCTTAATAAACTAGCGCGCTTTACCATCAACGTTTGCATCTCTGCGGCATCAGGCGGGATTGCGATCAAACACTAGTTTATAATTAGTAAAAAAAAAAAGAATAATACATACCTTATTAATAATATTAACAGATCACTAAATAGTCTGATCTATCGAACGCCAGATAATGGCGCTGATTTTTTTGATCACAAAATAAACTAATTTTAAGTTAAGTGTAACTTTTTCTTTCTACTTCATTAAGAAAAAGATAGAAGATAACGTTTAAGTTTAATGCTGTCAAATTCAGACACTTCAAAGACAGTTTAGACGCGATTATAAAAATGGCGACCAAAAATACGTCAATTTACGTCAGAAGCGGAATTAATTTAACAGGAATATTATTATTTTTTTTAATTTCGCGTATTTCGGTCTATGGATCCCCACACATGACGAAATGTGCGCTTTTGCACCTTATCTAAATCATCTTTCTTATTTAATTTTTAGGTTATACATTTCAAATACTTTATAAGTAGCTCAGTGTCCACACTAATTTTAGATTTGTATCCAATGATGAAGCCGATCTATGATATGGCGCCGATTTGTAACTCAACTGCTAGTATTTCATTGATTTGTTAAAAGTGTACTCGAATATCGCGTTTCTTTTTCACAGACACTAAAAATATGGTTTATTTCTTTGGGCTTTCAAATATTTTTAGAAAACCTAAAGTCTCCCACAGATGTGTGGTAAGTACCTAGCAATATGAAATTACTCGTATTAGCTTTATCTCCTGGCATTAAATGTGGTTTTCTTAGCACACGTGTTACTAATACGCGATTGTTGGCAACAATACTTTTGTCAAAATTAAGTCTTGGTTTCAGCATCCTATTTTCTTTTAATATGAAAAAAAAAACTTCGTAAAACGCTCGTTTATTATTACTCAAGTATTCTTTTATGATAATACCACCACATACTACCTCATTAGTTAATAATGGCTGTGAGAAGTTTGACCCAAATAACTTTTAAGAGTTCACTTACCGTGATTTTTACGATAATTTAAACAAACTGGCTGCTAATGGTGTACGAAGTGTAAATTAGAGCGTATATACATACCAAGGACACGCCTTTTTTGGAAGATATTAACCGATATCGTTAATTAATCCTGTAAAAATTTCAAGTGAAATGATGTGTAAAAAGACAGCCTCGGTGGCGCAGCCGTAGCGAACGCGGCCGCTGCATAAGGAGGCGCGATTTCGATCCCAGGGCTGTGCAAAGATTTGTATGCATGAATATAAATATTTGCACTGGTCTGGTCGTGCCTCGGAAAGCACTTTAAGCCGCTGGTCCCGGTTTCCATGCCGACATCTAGTGGCAGTCGTTACGGGTTGTTGAAATCCTTAATAGTCCAACACTTGGTCTAACTACAATGCTTCGATATCGCCTTCGGGTTATGGAGGTCAGACGGCAGTCGTTTCATGAAAAATGTCGAAGTTTAGACCAAATCAGAAGTTAGACTGGTAAAGCGGACCCCAGACTCCAATGCTGAAAAAGCTTCGGATGCGACTGAGACGTATCAAAACTCTTCCTAGGATTATATACAATGAGACCTTGTTCCACGCTTACTTCATTAAGTTTTTATTGTTAGATAGATGGTTACAAAATCGTGCCGCTGAAAGGGTTTTTAATCCTCTCATAACATGTTTGAAACTTATGTGAATGTTTAATACATCGATATGAGAAACCGAAGTATTCAAATTCAAATAAATACATCAGGTTATCGTGATATACATACATACATAATGTTCTCACTCCTGGAACACAGGCCTCCTCTCTCGGTGTGAGAGATATTGGTAAATAATGTGGAAAGTTATAATTGTCCTTCGTAATGAGGTGACATATTTGAATTAGTAACATTTGAAACGGGAAATTTGGTATCAAATTTTAGAGGATTTTATATCGAGTTGAAACTAGTGCTATGAAATAGGTAGTGTTTTTAAACCAGCTTGTTATCTTTAGTGTTTTTAGGGTTCCATAGCCAAATGGCAAAAAACGGAACCCTTAGGCCTCTGCCTCGAATCTTGCGGGCAGCGGGGCGGCGGCGACGGCGGCGAGTGAGCGGCAGGATTTTATGCGTAAAATCAAACGGACCGGTTCTCGAAAACAGCGGCGGGCAGCGAGCGATAATCGAGCGTTAGGAATAAATTTGAATCAAAAAGATGTTGCCGCCATTGTTCAGACACTTCTTTCGCGAATAAAAATAAATATCTCGTCGACACAATCGTGAATACAACACTACGCGGCTATAGCGACGCGCGATCTGCCCGCTAGTTTAGAGAATGGGTCTTCGATGCCCGCTCGGCTCCCGCGCCGCTGCCGCCGCTTCTCCGCTGCCCGCAAGATTCGAGGCAGCGGCCTTATAGATTCGTCATGTCTGTCTGTCCGTCTGTCCGTCCGTATGGCACAGCCATTTTTTTCCGAAACTATAAGAGCTATACTGTTGAAACTTGGTAGGTAGATGTATTCTATGAACCGCATTAAGATTTTGATGCAAAATAAAAAAAAAGTAATAGTAAATATTGGGGCTCCCCATATTTAGAACTGAAGTTGATTTTTTTTTCATCAAACACACGTGTGGGGTATCTACGGATAGGTCTTCACAAATGATATTGAGGTTTCTAATTTTTTTTTTCTAAACCGAATAGTTTGCGTGACAAACGCTTCCAAAGTGGAAAAAAGTTGCCCCCTCTAACTTCTAAAATGAAAAATCTAAAAAAAACATATTGTTACGAATGCACCTTATGTCGAGGGCATAAGGTTCAATATCGCGTGACATGCAGTGCGTAACTTTTAAGCTCTGTAACTCGAGACCTAGACATTGTCTAGGTGTAATATAAAAACGCATTCCTAGACTTAAGGTGGCCTATCGAATGGTACAGGTTTCAACAATTTTGTCAACTAAGTGACGACATCGAAATTTCTAGAAGCCCGTTTCCGGGAATTACCGTAGGTACCTAGTGAATGTACTCGAAGTTATGCGCTATTATTATTACGTCTAGACGATTCTGGAATGTTCGATCAGCTGGCCTATATATAGCGCCGTGACGCCGGCGCCGAGTCAGTCTACACTTGACTACCGAGACGAAACAGCGACATTTAAGAAGCGATCTTTGAGAATACCTACTGCGACAACTGTAACGAGAACATTGAGTACTACGTGAAGAAACATCTGTAGTGTTGTTGTGTGTTTACAACACGGACTTCGTGGACGTAAGTGAAGACTTCGGTGCAACGTCAGCAACATTCTACTTGTCATTGCCTACAATCGACTGTACCTTCGTTGCCAATAAACTTCGTAACCCTTAACCGGTATTTTAGTACCCCTAGCTCGTAACAATTGGTGTCAGAAGCGGAATGCCGGTCACGCCAAGGGAAGACGAAAGAGTTCGCACGCGACGGCAAGCAGCGATGGATTTGGCGCGTCAAGAGGAAGAATCGCTCAGTGTCCCTGCACCCATAGAAGATGCGGCCGTCGTAACACCGACGAATGTGAGTGCGCCTAGTACCACCACTATTCCCGGAACCAGCGGATGCGATTTATCGGCATTACTGGCTCACTTGACGGCGCAAATAAGGCTGAGCATAGCAGAATCCCAGGCAGAAACCCAGGCGCAAATAAAAGGTATAGCAGAATCCCAGACAGCAATCCAGGCAAAAATAGATAAATCCCAGGCAGAAACCCAGGTTCAAATAAAACAAACCCAGGCACAAATAAAGGAATCCCAGCAGCTGGTATTAGAATTAAACGAAAAATGGGAAAACACCAAAGAAGAGGTCAACGAACTTAGAGTAAAAACAGCACAACAAGATGCACGTATGGACCAGCAAGACACGCGCATAGACAAACAAGAAGCGCGTATGGACCATCAAGATACGCGTATAGACAAACACGATGCTCGTATAGACAATCATGATGCGCGTTTAGAAAAACTAGATAATACCATCCTGGAGTTTGGGAAAGAAATAGAAAGAGTACAAAAAGGAGGTATCAAAGGTGTGATACCTGTACCCAGTGCTTTGCCAACGTTCAAAGTACCTCACTTCGACGGAACAACGTCATGGGTGGCCTTCCGTCTACAGTTTGAAAAGGTTGCAAAAGGCAACAATTGGGACGACGATCAAGCGGTAACCGCTCTTACGCTTGCTCTGCGTGGTGATGCGGTACAAATCCTCGAAAATATATCCGGCGATTGCAATACCCTAGCCTGTTTGTTGGAAGCGTTAGAGTCTAGGTATGGCGAGAAACACCTCGAACATGTCTTCAGGGCTCAACTCCGCGACCGGACACAAAAGAGCAGTGAAGGTTTGCAACAATGGGCTACGGAAATAGAACGCATTGTTCGAAGGGCATATGCATCAACACCGGCATTAATTGACGCTACTACTGTGCAAGCCTTTACTGATGGGATTCGAGATGCAGAAGTCAGGGCTGCAGTTCGTCTGGGTCACCACCAGACTCTGAAGGCAGCCTTGACACACGCTTTAGAGGTGGAAGCTGCACGTCAAGATGGCCGACAACATCATCGTATCCGTGAGGTAACCGCACCAATAAAAACCCGACAAGGACCAACCTGCTATGAGTGCGGTGAAAAGGGGCATATTCGGATCAATTGTCCCAGGAAGTCTAAGGGAAGAAGTACTTCTGGGACACAGGTGGAAGCAGAGGATTTAAACTAGGAACAGCCAGGGCTATGGGGCGAGTACTGGCTGGTCGACGTGAAGCCCCCATTATAACAGTATCACAAGTGGGTGACGGAAACAGTCTCATTATAGAAGGAGAATTGAATGGTAAGTCATGCAGTTTCACATTGGATACTGGTGCATCAAGAACTATTGCACGACCGGAGCTATTTCCTCGGACCATAGCATGGAAAAAAGGGTCTTCACAATGCCGATTACAAACCGCCACCGGCCAACCAGTGCTCGTCCTTGGTGAAACGAATGTGACCTTGAAAATGGGTGATAAGACATTCACGCACCCTGTTTTAGTAGCGAATATTACAGATGATTGCATAATAGGACTGGACTTTTTGAAGAAACAGCAGTGCGTCCTGAATGTGGCAAAAGGAGTATTGAGTTTTCCAGAACAAGAAGTATTTCTTCAAGGTGGAAAACAAGGATCTGTGTACTGTTTAAGGAGAACGGTATTACCACCAAGATCAGAAACCTTAGTTGATATTAGACTATCACCAATAGGATGCCGCAAACGTTGCATTATAATAGAAGATTCTGGAGATCACCCAGACTGGATAACGGCGAGGACACTGATGATGATTTCCGATAAACCAAAAATACGCGTAATCAACGTTAGTAACAAAGAAATAACTCTCGAAAAGAATCGCGTGGTGGGTGTGTGCGATAATGTAGCATCTTTGCGAAAAACATAGGTGCACGAAAAGGAACGTGATAAGAAGTGGCAGGAACATGTATCGACACTACTCGAAAATTGTAAGGGTAATTTAAACAAGTTCGAAAGTCACAAAGTTAAGGAACTATTGCATAACTTCCATGACATCTTCTCGAAGACCGATGGTGACGTGGGAAGGACCGGGCTAGTCAAACACCATATAGATACGGGGGATACACAGCCGATAAGACAGAGACCACGTCGTATACCCTTTGCAAGAGAACAGGAAGTCACGGAAATGTTAAGAGATATGGAGAAAAACCGAATTATCGAAGCATCTACCAGCCCTTGGTCATCTCCAGTTGTCCTAGTCAAGAAAAAGGACGGCAGTACAAGGTTTTGCGTTGACTACAGGATGTTAAATGATGCCACGAAAAAGGACAGTTATCCTCTGCCACGTATAGATGACACTTTGGACTTGCTAAGTGGCATGAAATGGTTCTCCACAGTTGACCTCAAAAGTGGATACTGGCAGGTGGAAATCTGTCAGCAGGATAAAGAAAAGACCGCTTTCTCCACTGGTCCTGGGAATGGTCTCTGGCAATTCAATGTCATGCCTTTTGGACTGTGCAATGCTCCAGCTACATTCGAGCGCTTGATGGAGCGCATTTTGGTGGGGTTGCTTGGTGATGCATGCCTGGTCTATTTGGATGACATCATCGTTATGGGACGAAGCTTCGAAGAGCACCTACGCAATTTGGAGAAAGTGTTCCAAAAACTGCGTGAAGCGAATTTAAAACTCAGTCCTAGTAAGTGTACACTATTCCAGAAAGAGGTTGGATACTTAGGGCACATTATTTCGGCGCAAGGAATTCGAACAGACCCTGAAAAAATAAAAGCCGTGTCGAAGTGGCCAACCCCTCGTAACAAAACTGAGGTACGCTCTTTCTTGGGTCTGTGTGCATATTACCGTCGGTTTGTGAAGAATTTCTCCGAGTTAGCGAAACCATTGCATCGTTTAACAGAGGAAAAGTGTCAATTTGAATGGAACTCTGACTGCGAACAGGCATTTGCGGTACTGAAAACTCACTTGTGTGAGGCTCCTGTATTAGGTTACCCTAGTAGGGAAGGCCGATTTTTGATAGACACAGATGCCAGCAATGTTGGTATTGGAGGAGTTCTCTCTCAAACACAAGGAGATCGGCATGTCGTTATTGCATATTTCAGCAAATTACTTTCCAAGCCAGAAAGAAATTACTGTGTTACCCGTCGAGAACTTCTAGCCGTTGTTAAGACCTTACAACACTTCAAGAAATATTTGATTGGGAGACAGTTTACACTTCGAACCGATCACGCTGCCTTACAGTGGTTGCTTCAGTTCAAAGACCCAGAAGGACAAGTAGCAAGGTGGATAGAGCAGCTGCAAGAATTTGACTTTGTAACTGAACATCGAAAAGGCAAGTCACACGATAATGCTGATGCTTTATCTAGACGGCCTTGCGAAGAATCTTGCCGACATTGTGCCAAACAGGAAAAGAAAGACAACGTAAGGATTATCCAGGTGAACGCTTTGGATGAAGACTGGGATAATCGACCATTGGAAGAGGCACAAAAGGAAGATAGTGACTTGAAGACAGTAATCGAATGGAAGAAACGTGGCCAGAGGCCCGCTTGGAGTGAAATATCAGCGCTTAGCCCAACAGCAAAAAGTTACTGGGCTCAATGGGACAGCCTGATAATTGATAATGGAGTTCTGAAGAGGAAATGGGAATCACCTAGTGGACAGGAGGTCGCCTTACAGATAGTTGTCCCTTGTGATAAGGTCGCGTCGGTGCTAAGACAGGTGCACGACGGAGTATCCGGAGGACATCTAGGAGTAAAGAAAACTCTGGAGAAGGTGAGAAAAAGATTCTATTGGGTGCATTGCCGCGAAGACGTAGAGAACTGGTGTAGGAAATGTGTAGCCTGCTCCTCAGTAAAAGGACCGCAAACGAGAGCCAGAGGTCGACTGAAAGTGTATAATGTTGGTGCACCATGGGAGAGAGTTGCTGTCGATATAGCCGGGCCATTCCCTGTTACTGAAGAAGGCAATAGGTATATCATCGTCATGCAAGACTATTTCAGCAAATGGCCAGAAGCTTTTGCAGTACCCAACCAAGAAGCTCATACCGTCGCCAAAAAGCTAGTTCACGAGGTGTTCTGTCGATTCGGCATACCTTTGGAGTTACACTCTGATCAGGGTAGAAATTTCGAGTCTTCACTGTTCCGAGAGGTTTGCCAACTACTCGGGATACATAAGACTCGTACAACACCATATCACCCTCAGTCAGATGGAATGGTCGAAAGATTCAACCAGACGCTAGAGAATCATTTGGCCAAAGTAGTGGAAGAACACCAGAGGGATTGGGACCAATACATTCCACTCTTCTTAATGTCATACCGCTCTGCAACACATGATAGCACAAATTGTACACCGGCGAAAGTCAACTTTGGCCGAGAAATTAGATTACCCATAGATGCACTAACCGGAACACCCCCCGATACCCCTATCCTAGCCGTCGACTATGTGGCCGACCTGCGGCGTAAGCTCGATAGAATACATGAGCTAGTGAGAGAGAGCGGTCTGAAAACCAGCGAGAAAATGAAGATCCGATACGACCGCAAAGCTAACGTGCCCGGATTTGAAGAGGGAACTTTGGTATGGTTACATAATCCCATTAGGAGAAAAGGAAAGAGTCCGAAATTTCAAGCCAAATGGGAGGGTCCATACACGATAGTAACCAGGATAAACGATGTCACCTACCGGATAAGGAAAGGACCTAGAGGGAAGCTGAAGATCGTACACGTAGACCGCCTAGCTCGCTATTATGGATCAAATCATGCTCGGGACGAGCACGACTAAGAAGGGGGCAATGTTACGAATGCACCTTATGTCGAGGGCATAAGGTTCAATATCGCGTGACATGCAGTGCGTAACTTTTAAGCTCTGTAACTCGAGACCTAGACATTGTCTAGGTGTAATATAAAAACGCATTCCTAGACTTAAGGTGGCCTATCGAATGGTACAGGTTTCAACAATTTTGTCAACTAAGTGACGACATCGAAATTTCTAGAAGCCCGTTTCCGGGAATTACCGTAGGTACCTAGTGAATGTACTCGAAGTTATGCGCTATTATTATTACATCTAGACGATTCTGGAATGTTCGATCAGCTGGCCTATATATAGCGCCGTGACGCCGGCGCCGAGTCAGTCTACACTTGACTACCGAGACGAAACAGCGACATTTAAGAAGCGATCTTTGAGAATACCTACTGCGACAACTGTAACGAGAACATTGAGTACTACGTGAAGAAACATCTGTAGTGTTGTTGTGTGTTTACAACACGGACTTCGTGGACGTAAGTGAAGACTTCGGTGCAACGTCAGCAACATTCTACTTGTCATTGCCTACAATCGACTGTACCTTCGTTGCCAATAAACTTCGTAACCCTTAACCGGTATTTTAGTACCCCTAGCTCGTAACAATATTATGTACATTACTATAAAAACTACCAACGAAAATTGTTTTGAACGAGATCTAGTAAGTAGTTTTTTTTTAATACCTCGTAAATCATAAACCGCTTATTACCGCGTAATCTTTATACAAAAACTTAAATCCTTTAATTTCATAAATCAATGGTACGGAACCCTTTGTGCGTGAGTCCGACAGGCACTTGGCCGGTTTTTATAATTATAAACTAGTTCTTGAGACCGCAATCTCGCCTGATGGTATGCAGTGATGCAATCGTTGATGGTAAAACGCGTTAGTATATTAAGAACCTATTCACTCAAGAAAAAAACGGAGTGGATAAGAAGGAAGACGGCAGTTGGGCGAGGTGATGCAATGTCAAACCCAACAGCATGACTAACGATGCTGCCCCATAGGCAGATTGATCCTGAGACCATCCACGACCAAACTCTCGACACAGCAACAATTGGCGCATTGTACCCGACACACATCGCAACACAACTGCTCAGACCTGTCCTCCCTACGGCTTTGCCAGACTTCATGCATCGATGTTATTGCCTACCACCGAGAAAAATTATTATGCATAAGTATAACAATAGGATTTTTGGTTACACTATGTAGAAATAGCACCATTGTTCACATTAAAGTAATAAAAATAGGCGAGGAATCTCTTAAAAATAAACACAATACTTATACAAAGGCATTAAAAATTGTTCAAGTCACGATGAGGTTCATGTTACTTAATGAACGTTAAAATGTACCGACTAATTAGACGCGTGACGAAGTACTCATTCGACAAAAAGAGTAGGTTAGTACGTGGAGGATGTGGTTGTAGTGGCGAAGGAAATGTGAGAGGGGTAAGGGTGCAAGGAGAATTAAACTTTGACTTCGACTTCGCTTGTTTAATAATGAGATCAGATGGCCAAGTGGACCGTCTAACTGAATAGAATAGAAAAATCTTTATTATATTATCGTCATCATTTCAGCCTAAATACGTCCACGGCTGGACATAAGCCTCCCCCCAGAATCTCCACAAAAACCGGTCCTGCGCCTCTCGCATCCAGCATTTTCCCGCGAAATTCACCGGCTCGTAGGTCCACCTTGTCAGGGAGATATTCACGCTGCGTCTTCCGCCACTTGAAAACGTGTTATTTATTATAAATTTTTTATTTTAGCGCTTGACCGCAATCCCGCCTGATGGTAAGCAGTGATGCGATCGTTGATGGTAAAGCGCGCTACTTTATTAAGAGCCTATTCACTCAGAAAAACTGAGCGAATATGAAGGAAGACGGCAGTTGAGCGAGGTGATGCAATGTTAAACCCAATAACACGACCAACGATGCTGCGCCAAAGGGAGATTGATCTGAAGACCCTCCACGACCAAACTCCCAACACAACAACATTAGGCGCATCGTACCCGGCACACATCGCAACACAACTGCGCAGACCCGTCCTCCGTACGGCTTCACCAGACATCATGCCGGAATACGACAAATCGCTTGGCGGCAAGGCTTTGTCTGGTGGGTGGTAACTTCTGCCGGCGGCCGATGTTATGACCTACCACCGAGAAAATTATATACACCATCTAAATGACATAAGATAAATATGAAGATTTTACAAAGGGTGAGCCAATGGACGGTCTTATCGCTAAGAGCACTCTTTTACAGACAACCTTTACTAACTGATTACTTTCACTACATCACGTTGAGTTGCGATTTTGGCGATGATTCACATCAGCTGCTTCATAAAACTGTCTCAAATCAATAAGATTCTAGAAGGTTTTCCTAGCATCAACTGGGTTTTGCTCCACTCGCGTTTGACTTTAATCAGCCTACATTCCACTGCTAGTCATATGTTTTTCCAATTATTCTGCACTTTGATTCTCGGCAACTCCCATCTACTACTACTGGTTACTCTGTTGATCATTGCTCCATCGTAATTGACCTAGTTTGCAGTTATTTTAATGTTGTCGTCAAACCGCTACCCGCTCCCACCCATGCCTTGCCTGCTACCTGTTCAAATTAGAATGTTCTAATTAACTTGTCAACATGAACCCCGTGAGGTTTCACTTAAGTTTCAAACAGAATTTTATACTTAATTGGAGCTACTTAACGATGATATATGTATGTGCTAATGTAGCACATAAGAGATCCGTATGTGTTACAAGAATATGTGAATACGTTTGGATATACAATGTATAAAAAAACCTGTTCGACCCATAAGGATAATAAAGGTTAGGTTTACCTAACTGTGTCATGTGTTTGCAAACACATGACCAAATATAATATAAAATTTTACGTAATCATCATAGTAACAATACTAATGAATTTTGAAATAATCTTTTTTTCCCGCGAATTAATTTTTAACTTCCGCGAAATATGGTAATTTAAAAAAAGTGACAACACCATTTTCACGGTATTATTATAAGCGAAGTCGTGGTGGCCTAGTGGTTAAAACACCAGCCTCTCAAGTATGAGTGTGCGGGTTCGATTCCAGGTCAGGAAAGTAGGTACCAATGTAACTTTTCTAAAGTTATATGTATTTTCTAAGTATATCTTGGACTCCATTGACTGAAAGTGAAGGAAAACATCTTGAGGAAACCTGGACTTTAAAAGTCTGAAATCGCCAACCCGCATTGAGTAAGCGTGGTGATTACGCTCAATCCTTCTCTGTATGAGAGGAGACCTGTGCCCAGCAGTGGGACGATAAAAAAGTTTGATGATGATGTTGATGATTATAAGCGATACGATCACGTGCCGCGTGCACTGCCCCTCGTCCCCTGTGCATGGATTGCCTACCGCACATGTATTAAGTTACCTCTTTTTGCAAAATAATATTTATTTTTAGGGGGATTTTTTTTTAAGTTTTTCCCTCTTTGTGGGCATTAAAAGAATCAGTTATCGATACCTAACAATACCTTCACGAATCGGACAGGGTTCTCTTTACATATGGTATGTAGGTATGTAGTGCAAAGTAGGCCAACGGGCAACCGAATCATTAGGAAAATTATATTCTGAATGCAAGCAATTTTTTAATTACTCTAATTACTCCTTACAATGGTATGCAGTGTATTTCTTTTGTAATTCCACTCTATGCTTACGCCTGTATCGTGAGGGTGTTTACAAACATTGAAATTCGCACAAAAAGCCAGACCCAGAGCAACTACCTGTAGGCAATACAAATATTTGCCGCGTGCAGGAAACGAACCCGCGATACTCACGATGCGCAGTAGTTGGTCGCTCAGCCACAGCATCAAAGGTGTAGTGACTTTTGATACAGATTTTGATTTATTCTGAAGACGTACCGTCCGTGTTCAGAATAAATCAAAATCTGTATCAAAAGTCACTACTAGAGAAGTTATTGCGTATTTTAAGCCGGTAACTATCTTGAAAAAGTAACGATGGCGCCCGAACGATACTAGGTCTACGTCTATGTTAATTAACTAATGTCTATCTATAAGTTGTCTTAATTAAACAGGAGATTTAATAAACTAGTCTTTATTATAATCCTAACCAAAACACAACGTAATTTTTTCTTTATACGAGACCTGAAATAGTTTGTTCAGAATAAGCAACTGAATAGATTCCAATCATTTTTACATCACGTTATATTAAAAAAAAAAAAAACATTTAGAAGTTGTTGCAGTGTGGTTACCGAGCGCGCTACACAGCTTACGGTAAATGCATGCCCGCGCAACAGCTGACGCCAAAAGTCAACGCACCGCTCGCCCGCCCGAGCGGAGCGTTAACGATATTTTTGTGGTTTTTCATGATACTTTACCTAAAAATAATGTTGTATAAGTGCAGGAAAAAAATGTTAAAAAAACATCAGAACTCTTGTAGTAAATTGAATAAAGGACAGCAAAAAGTCCGAATTGACTCGTCCGCGACGCCCTGGGCGACAAAGTGAACCAATTAGCGACGGGCCCGTTATTCCGCTCGTTTATACGTCTATACCGACGGCCATCCGTCCATTCGAGAGCTCGTAAATGCAAGTATGCATTTTATTAGAACATGGCACAGATTTTTTTAAATTGCCTTTAAATATAGTTATGGTTCGTTTTTAATGAAATAAAGCTACTGAAATGAATTAAATAAATAAAGGTTGACTGTAAAATATCGCTTTAAGCGATAAGACCGCCCGTAGTCTCACCCTTTGTAAAATCTTCATTTAATATGTAAAGAAAACCTTGTCCGATCCGTGAAGTTATTGTTAGGTATCGATAACTGATTCTACTAATGCCTACAAAGACGAGCTAAACTTAAAAAAGTCCCCCTAAAAAAATTGAATATTATTTCGAAAAGCGAGGTAACTTAATACATGTGCGGTAGGCAACGCGTTAGGCACACATGCGGGCAAAGTGGGCAGGGCACGCGCCACATGGTCGCATCACTCATAATAATACTGTTTAAAATGGTGTTGACACTTTTTTTTAAATACCAAATCATGGTAAAGTTGGAATTAATTCGCCGAAAAAAGATTATTTCAAAATTCATTAGTATTGTTACTATAAATATATAAATATAAATATATAAGGACAAATCACACAGATTGAGCTAGCCCCAAAGTAAGTTCGAGACTTGTGTTATGGGATACTAACTCAAAGATACTATATTTTATAATAGATACATATATCGATAAACATCCAAGACCCAGACCAATCAGGAAAAGATCGTTTTCCATCATGACCTGGCCAGGGATCGAACCTGGGCCCTCCACGTCGCAGGCAGACGGGGTTTTCTTTACATATTGTATATACAAGATGTAAATTAATTAACGCAATCAATGACAATAGTTTGTTCAAAATCGTTTACTGAATCGATTTATATAATTTTTAATATAGGTAACTTGTTATCCCAAAAATAATTATTAATGTCATATAATAAATTATTGTCATATTAATTATTAACCCTGTTGTTTGTATAGACTTTTAAAGTCACAGTTTTACTTGTATTCATACAAATTTAATCATTCAATACAAAATAAAGAAAAATAAACCTTATTCCAACATTAAGGTTTTCGTTCTCCATGAATTGGTATAACTAATTTAATAAAAAAACAATGGATATACATGTTAGTCGCGGTGGCCTAGTGGTTAAAACACCAGCCTCTCAGGTATGAGTGTGCGATATAACTTTTCTTAGTTATGATGAAGGTGAAGGAAAACATCTTGAGGAAGCCTGAACTTTGAAACTGAAATCCCCAACCCGCATTGAGCAAGCGTGGTGATTACGCTCAATCCTTCTCCGTATGAGAGGAGGCCTTTGCCCAGCAGTGGGACGATAAAAAAGGTTGAACATGATACACGTTAAATTAAATATTTAGTGTATGTATTACGATTATAACATAATATTCTAAGTAGGGTGTTTGCGGGTGTGCGTTAATTAAATCACATGTTGTATCATCATTATCATCATCATCATCAACCTTTTTATCGTCCCACTGCTGGGCACAGGTTTCCTCTCATAGATGTTGTATATTCTGTTCTATTCTATTATATTTCAAATACATTCATTTGTTTATCATACCAAGTCATAAACTTGTTGTTTGCTGCGTGGTCTGAACTTTACTGTCTTATGGATGAAGATGCCAAGATTACGAGATGCTGATGTATAAAGAGATGATGTATATTTCCATTTTATTCCAAGGAAAATATAAAATTGACTATTGTAAAAGGTGGCAACTGGCAACATTATTTTCTTACACTATCTACTAAAGGAGTTTTGGCGGGAAAGTCAAGCTGAGTGTCACGCTCATTTTTCATTGGACTTTTAAAATTATTTATAGTGTTGTTTACTAAATAAAAGCGCGTGATTTATGTAGTAAAAAGTGCATTCAGTGTTCAACTTATAAAGTACATTGAAATATTGTAGCATAGTGGCCACGTCAAGACTTTACCACAAACCCCTCCTAGTCGGCTCATGCAGGAAACGAAAGGAGATACGTTAGGTTAAATTAAGTTAGGATAAGTTGCGAAGTTAAAATCCATTTATTATTCGACTGAAGGACTTGTATTCATGCTCATGAAATAAATTATTTAAAAAAAAAAATTACTAAAAATAGCGATCAGTGGATCACAAAATTACGGATTATTTTATGTTGTTATAAATAATTATTTATAACAACATAAAATAATCCGTAATTTGAAAATTACCGCATGCGCCGCTCGCAGACTAAAGGCTCCCTTTCTTTCTTTCCATTCCCTCACTCTTTGCTGGTTATTCGTTTTAATTTCATTAGTGGGATATTATGATCCTTGCCCGCGAAAAACGTCTAGTAAGCTACAGATCTAGGCTGCAGATTTAGGTTAATAGTAACTGTTTGTTACGCAACTAGGGTCCTAAACTGTAAAAGATAAGGTATAGTATATCGCGGTGGTATCTATGCTCCTTATCTGATTCGCATATTTTGCTCTGGAAAGTACCAATACGACTTTATACGTATCTTATTGGAGTTGCTTAATTTTTGGAAATAGCGTCAAAAACTGCCCAAAAATTTCAGCCTGACATCACCACCACGCTTTCAGGAGGTTTTAAAGTTCTTTCCTTCACTTGAGACTGTCCTGAGGCCGATTGTGGAACACTACAAAGAATAAAAAATAATTGTACAATGATTTGTACAACTTATTCTTGTCAAAAAACTAAAAAATAAAACTATGCTTCATGATGCAAACCATAAAACATAGTTTTGTTTACAATTAGTCACATATAGGTTATACTACGGTTTTTGGCGGGAAAGTCAAGCTGAGTGTCACGCTCATTTTTCATCGGACTTTTAAAATTATTTATAGTGTTGTTTACTAAATAAAAGTGCGTGATTTATGTAGTAAAAAGAGCATTCAGTAAATAATTCATAAAGAACAGTGAAATATCGCAGCATAGTGGCCACATCATGACTTTCCCCCTTTCCCTCCTACTGTTCATGCCGTCTTTTTCAACATGAACAATACATTACGTTGGCTAAATGCACAAACCGTGCGAAGCCATAAAAGAAAGAAAAAAATAGAAAGGTTATACAACAATACCTGCATACATTCACACAATATGTTAACAAGTTTCCATGCAGTATCTCATACTGGCTTAACCTAGACAGTAGGTAAGTAATGGAAAGCATAAATACTTCAAGTGTAAAGTTTCTCTTTGCTGTGAAATTTTGAATGAGTGTTAGCAACAGGTGGTCGACAGGTGGTTCCAAACACCGGCTTATAAAGGTTTCCGCTTGTGTACTTTTATACACAGTGTGTGTCGCTTTGTGTATTTTAAGAACACGCTGTGAACCGTTGTTATTGTGAAGAAACGAAAGCTTTCTGTGCTGTTGAGCTGCGAAAACAATGTCTTGTGGTTTGGATTATTTGCCAACCACTGAAGGGCGTTGGACGACCTCGGTCCAAAAATGCCATTAGGTTGACACAATGACAGAATAATCGAATATTGTACTAATATTTACAGATTCAAATTCAGTACAGTAATAATTATTTAGTTACTGTAAGACTTAATAACTAAAACCTTTTATTTTATCGATTAATTTAATAATAATTTCGCTTAGCAAGTGATACTTTTATTCGAGGAATAATTTTAGAAATTATTTCGTACAAAAACTGTCCAACTCCACGAATAAAAGTTATCTGCTGATGGAAAAATAATTCCTAATAAATATGTATAAAACAATGGTATCTAATTCGTCCCGTAAAATAAAAGCGCGGGAAGCGCTGCCCCTGTCACTTTCTAGTCACAGCTCGCTTAACCAGTGATGTACCACGCTGTTGTAGGGTTCGGAATCTATTATATGCGATATTCAGAATTCCGGTTATCTGCACATACTTGTCTATTAATGTTTAATTTTGAATGTACAAAACTGGCTGCCAATCGGAAGTCGATGTCATACTGTCTTGAAATAAAAGACTATAAAGACAAGCGATTCGGGAAATTCAGCGTTAGAAAGCTGTTTTAAAAAAGAGAATATGGCTCATAAAAATATGTAAAACCTCACAGATATTGTTATAGTTCGTTTATCTTCTTTTTAAGAAATATGGCGAAAAGTCATACAAAGTTGGGATGTTTCCACCCACCGCAGATGAAAATCCTTATCGAATTTACCGAGTTCACGCGGGACACGGTGAATAAACTTTATATTATTCTTTTCCTAGCTGGTTCGAAATTCAAAAAGGCTCATGTTTCTGCGACCCTTTAAACTTCATTATCACTTCTTTTACTGAGTGACCAGTAAAGTAATTACATGAACTGACAGTTGCAATACCTTTCTTTGTTACATTTCAATAGAATTCAACGCATTATTTTATGTTGTCGAGCAGATTTTTTTGGTTCGATTCCCGCACGGAATCAATATTTGTATGTTTATGTTTGTAAACGCACCCA
The DNA here is from genome assembly GCA_037179545.1 of Sesamia inferens. NCBI lineage: Eukaryota > Metazoa > Arthropoda > Insecta > Lepidoptera > Noctuidae > Sesamia > Sesamia inferens. The sequence continues at coordinate 31,304,835 of CM073929.1, forward strand.
CGATACAGGAAAAATTTCTAGTGGGGTTCGATTTATACAAAAAAAAAAATGGTAAATGATCTTCCTTCAGTCTTATGAAAAGGGTGCAATGTAATTGTGATTTTTTAAGAACAATTTCAGTTAAAGTACAATGTCTTCTTGTTCCTGTCCTAGATTGTACGTACTTATATCCGTCTAATAAAGGTATTTCTTTTTGTTTCAGGTAAGCTACATTCGAATCAAATGAATACTGAACCGCTTCTGCCAGGGACATAAAGTTCATATCTATAGATATTATGATACAACGGCGACAACACATCTGCGTAAAGAAAGAAAACGTTTTTGATCAGTTCTTGTTTGATCCAATGATCAAACAATGTCGGATTTCGTGAACGCTGTTTGTTCCCAGAATAAACTGCATTTAAGTTCAGCCCATATTTTTCTTTTTGTTTCTTACAAAAAATAAATAATTGGTTACGTCCTGTCACATTAACATACTTCATAGGAAGTTTAGACGTCATTAAAAACATGGCGACTAAAATTACGTCAATTCACGTCAAGCGCTAACTAATTTGACAGAACTAAATTAGTATTATGATCATCATCATCATCATCAACCTTTTTATCGTCCCACTGCTGGGCACAGGTCTCCTCTCATACAGAGAAGGATTGAGCGTGATCACCACGCTTGCTCAATGCGGGTTGGCGATTTCAGACTTAAAGTCCAGGTTTCCTCAAGATATTTTCCTTCACCTTCAGTCATTGGTGTCCAAGATATACTTAGAAAGTACATATAACTTTAGAAAAGTTACATTGGTACTTGCCTGACCTGGAATCGAACCCGCGCACTCATACTTGAGAGGCTGGTGATTTAACCACTAGGCCACCACGACTTCAATAATACACTCTGCTGGTCCTGGTTAAATATTATGATGGTGATTATTATTGTTTGCAGTTTCATCTTTTTGCCGTTACAGGTTCTACATTTTTGTACCTAGATTTAAATTCTTTGTAACATCTTCCTTACAATATGGCATATAATCAAATGAATAAGAATCATAAACACATAAAACAATTATCTGTATATTTAAACATACCCTATGGTATGTATACTATTTGTAAATTAACTAACGTACTTTCTGAAAATAGTTTGTTCAGAATCGCTTACTGAATCGGTTTTTATCATTTTCAATATAGGTAATATTAAAACCCAAAAATAATTAAAACTACGGAAATTATTGTCATACGAGTATTAACCCTGCTTTTTGTACAGACTTTTAAAATCGCAGATTAACTTGTATTATAACAATGCATGCCAACCCGCATTGAGCAAGCGTGGTGATTACGCTCAATCCTTCTCTGTATGAGAGGAGACCTGTGCCTAGCAGTGGGACGATAAAAAGGTTGATGATGATAACAATACATACACATGTTTAAATTAAAAATTCAGTGTATGTATTACGATTATAACATAATATTGTAATTGGGATGTTTGAGGGTGTGCGATAATTACATCACATGTTGTATAATATATTGCGTTATTTTTCAAAGACCATCAAAATTTAAAGTATGTGTAGTACATACCACCAGATTAAATAAATTTATCGTACTATCGAAGGAGATTTCATATTCATAGGTTTAGGTCGAGTCGGTGTTGAAGTTTTCCATAAAACAGTTGATATTTTTTTCGCGACTAAATTACAGCACGCTAATTGTGTAACACACTATTATTTATTTATTTATTTGGCTCAGGCAACACAGGCCCATAATGAAATATGATAATACTATACAATAAAAAACGAGTGTGCTTATGACCACACGACTGAAGTGAAACTTCTTTCGCTCCATCTGTATGTATATATATATATATATATATGTGTGTACAATATATACATGTATACACATATACATATATTAATTTTCTATAAATATTTAAATTTACTTCATGGTTTCATTGGTAAATTATCATTGGTAAATAGATCTTCTATTTTTATTGAAAAAAAAAAAAAACTCGTTGTAGACCTTGTAGTACCAAGCTCGCGCCACGGGCGCCTCTGAGCTTATATCCCCCACTTAACTTCCGTTCGCTTTGCCCGATCACTTTTCGTAACGCTTACGTCACGCGTTCGCCAGCTTACTCTCCAAGTCCAGCGTGCGTCAAGAAGTTTCACTTCAAAAAGCTTTTTGAAGCTTGTTGCTATTCCATTGATCCCTATGTTCGAAAATGTGCTGCTCACCAACGGAAATAACGCAATGAACGTTGTTGAACTGTCAAAATGAAACCCATTGCTACTGATAATACCTCCTTATTCATAAACGATATTTAAATTTAACTAGTGATTAGCGATTTTTTGACCATACATTTTAGACGTTTGCACGTCACCTGACTTTAATCATCGTTTATAAATAAACACACTAGCGTTTAAGGGGTTTATTCATAAACGATGATTAAAGTTAAGTGACGTGCAAACGTCTAAAATGTATGGTTAAAGAATCCCTAATCACTAGTTAACTTTAAACATTGTTTATGAATAAGGGGAAATGTGTTATACAATTACCCTGCTGGTAGCACAGAGAAAATAACACGGTTCACGCAGCGAGCGATCGACTGCTGCGCTGCGTGCTGTGGTTTCAATTCCCGCACGGAACAAATATGTGTATTTCCTATAGTTAGTTGTACCGGGTCTGGTTCTCTGTGTATTTGAGTTTAAATGTTTATAAATACACCACGATACAGGAGTAGTGTGGGGCAACGATATTACTTTCTTTTTTTTACCGAAAAAAACAAAGTTCAGTCTAATAACTGGTCTTTAGGTCGCAAACACTTAAATTTGGCTGGTCTTTAAAAAATATCCCTGTGTAGGAAAGAATATCTACAACATTATTTTTTGTATATTATGCGAAACCCGAAACTCGTGTCTAGTATTTTATGTAAAGAATTTATGAACAAAATTTCAAAATGATATCATGTAAAACTACAAAGTTATGAGCTTGTTATCTTACCTGGTTGTCCCAACAAAAATATGGTCAACGCTCCGCTCGGGCGGGCGAGCGGTGCGTTGACCTATGACGTCAGCTGTTGCGCGGACGCCAAGTACTGTGATCTACCGTAAACTGAACTTGTGCGCTCGGTAACCACACTGCAACAATTTCTAAATGTATTTGGGAAAAAATATAACATGGTGTAAAAAATGATTGGAATCGATTCAGTTGCTTATTCTGAACAAACTATATTCAGGTTTCGCATATAGAAAAAGTAACGTTTGTATATATTTTTAAAACATCTAGTTTTTTCAGTTCTCGTTTTACGTTATCCAACTCCATGAACCTACTTCAGAAATAGAGTATTTCATAATATGAGTGGTGTTGTACCAACAAGTGTCCCCACGCTGCTCGCTGCTCACTCCGGGTGGACGCGCCGCAATTTCCTGTATCCTTTGTGGCAGCCTTCAGGAAACGGGCTCAGTTTCACTCGTAGGCTTGTGTTCTAAAACAAGTTGGTTTTTAATAGGACAACTTAGGGTTAGATTCGTATGTTTGTTTTTTATTACCATTGGATATTTTCCCCTGGCGAAGCGCCAGAAAAATAATATACATGTATTACAGCCCTAGAAATCTTGCCGCCCAGTTCAGCGGTTCATAAAGGAAAGTTTAACCCCTACTTTCAAACCAAAGTGCCAAATCTCACTAAAACATAATATTCATGTGAAATGACTTCAATCATCTGAATAATAGACAGAATTTCTTCCTCTGCATTATACACTGTACATTATACTAGATGTATTTCATAACATCACTTGGCCTTTTAACCCTCAAAGTTATGAATAACTTATGTATCTACCTAGTAAGCTAATCGTTACATGCATGCATTACTAGTGAACTATAACACTTCGACTTGAAATAGATAAAATAGGCAACCCTCGGTATTGTAGTAAAAACGAGTATTAGGTTTGGACACGAGTATTTTTAGCCAGCTGAGCGCGCCAATAAATTGGATTCGCCGATATGAGTGACGGGTGTTGACGTGATCTACTCCAGAACGAGCACCCTGCGAAAAAATGGTTATCCATTTTTTTTTCAACATGGATTTGATCAGAGGTTTTGATTATTAAAAAAATAACGGGGTAGGTAGATAAATATTTAAAATGATTTGTGTCACCAGCCACCACCATTTAGTGCAAATATTTAGTAAAAATATTTTAATTTTATAACATTAATTTATTTGTTTGTAAGGTAATTCCATTAACAATGCGCAAAGCTACGGCTGCGCGGGCGGACTGTCGGGCGTGCGCGGGCCCAAGCGGCGCGCGGGTGCGCAGTGCTGAAGCGGGGGGAAGGGTAGCTCTCCCGCTTGCCGCGTAAACACAGCTAAACTTTTGGAGATCGTTACACTCTCCCCCTTTTGACCATGGAAAGGGTCTCCCGAATGGTCAAACAAATGATAGCAAGAGCGCTGCAGTTAGGTCACCTTCCGTGGGCGACCTCTATTACGTTTAGGAATAATCGGCTCAGGACATTCACCCTCCCTAGCATGATATGGACGCAAATCTGACACGTGATACTTACCGAAGATTTCTCCTGTCTTATCATGAGCTAGGAGGTAGGTAGTAGGACTCACCTTTTTAGAGACGACGTACGGTCCATCGCGTTTTGGATTAAATTTTGATGTGACACCCTTTGCGGCATTACTAAGCGCATGGGTCCGCATCAGGACTAAGTCTCCTTCCAGGTAGGATGGCTTGTAGCGTTGACACTCGATGCAGGTCTTCAAGTACTCGGTAACAAACCGTCTCATACCAGGAAAATAGAATCGTTCCGAGATACGGTGAATTGTTCTATCAATACCACCATGAGCGGCGGTAGGCGAGTCATGACATTCGATCATGACTACTTTCCGCAGGCTCTTCGGTACGACGAGTTGAGGCTCTTCAGAATCAGTATCAGGTACATACCGATACAGAACACCTTGATGAAGGAGATAGCCTCTCTCAGACCAACGATTTACATCAAGTTCATCCTTACCTTCGAGGTCATGGATGATCTTTGCAACTTCTGGATCATCCAGCTGCGCATCACGGGTGGAGGTTGCATTCCAGCGTGGGACATCAACAACAACAGGACAGATGGCCGATTCAGATGAAGGACCATCTGATGTCACGGGACGGCTGAGCGTATCGGCAAGTACGTTAATCTTACCTGGGGCATAATCGATACGCAAGTCGAAAGATTGCAACTTCAAGGTCCAACGTACTAATCTACCACTTGGAGACTTGAGGGTAAAAAGCCATTTCAAGGGTTGGTGATCTGTTATCACGTAGACCTGATGACCATCGATGTAACCTCGGAAACGTTCTACCGCCCACACCACTGCGAGAGCCTCCCTCTCCGTAGTGGAATAATTCTGCTCGGCCGGAGTGAGCAGACGGCTGGCATATTCAATTGGATGTTCCTGATTCGGTGACTCCCCCTGGAGTAAGGCTGCGCCGAGTGCGTAATTACTGGCGTCAGTCCGTAATACGAATGGTTTCGTATAATCCGCTTGAATAAGAATAGGGGCCGTGGTCAGGAGTTTCTTCAGAGTCTCAAAAGACTTGACTTGCTCCGAACTCCATATCCACGCCTGAGATTTTTTGTTAAGCGAGTAAGTGGTTCAGCTACCTTGGCGAAGTCTGGGATAAACTTACGGAACCATGAGCAGGTTTGAAGGAAGGTGCGAAGTTCTTCAGTTTGTTCGTTAGCGAATATCTTTCGATATAACTTGTAAGCAGGACACGGAGTACCATACATACTACGTAGTCGTTTGACTGCTTCGGACCACGAGGACACTTCCGTCCGGATCCCTCTCCACCATACTGCAGCTTCGCCATGGAGCAGCATCGCTAGACCTCGAAGCGCAAGGTCATCGTTAACCAATGCACACTCTTTGTACATCTCGACAGAGTCGATGAAGGCTTCCACAATTTCAGGATCTCGGTTCGAACCATCAAAGCATGCCGTACACTTGGACATGTTCCCTGATTTGCTAGTCGACGACGGTGTCGGTGAGGGCGTAGCCATGGAAGAACCACGTGCCGCGTGCGATGCCATGAGGGATTCGACAAGCTGCCGATTTGCTTCCGCCTGAGTATTCGCGAAGGCGGTAAGAAATGAAGTCAGCTGGTCACCAGACATGAGCACTGGCGAAGGTCCTACGGGTTTTTCATCCGAGCTGGAGTGCGCGTCAGCGTCACTTTCCTTTGGGTCCGTTCGTACTTTACGTGGAGGCATCTTCAAACTTTACGTAAGTACCGGAGAACAGGAACACAGGAATACCGAAAACCGTTAAATATCGACCGGCACAAAAATGGTTCGCGGCCACGAGTTGGAGCGCCACTTATAACATTAATTTATTTGTTTGTAAGGTAATTCTATTAACAATGCGCAAAGCTACGGCTGCGCGGGCGGACTGTCGGGCGTGCGCGGGCCCAAGCGGCGCGCGGGTGCGCAGTGCTGAAGCGGGGGGAAGGGTAGCTCTCCCGCTTGCCGCGTAAACACAGCTAAACTTTTGGAGATCGTTACAATTTCATTATGATGATAGGTATTTAAAAACTTTTTAAGCCGTTATTCGCCAAATACTTATTTCATATACATAAAAGACATCGATCACCTCATCTGTCAACAACGCTCAGCAGAAACTTCCAAGTTTTATTTTGATACTGTAGTAGAATTTTTATTTAATTTTGATGATAACTAGTAAACATTTTCAATAAATATTAATCTGACAACTACTTTCACACTGGCACAATAAACAATGAATATAGATTAATAATTATAAGACGATGAAATTAAGACACTCGTACGTGTATCCGAAAAGCATTAAAAAATCAAATAACTGAGGGTAGGATGTTTGCAAAAACAAATCACTCAAGTACAATTTTTCGATAATTTGTCATTAAAAATATTGAAAAGTGTTGTTATGATTGGTTTTAAAGGAGTTTTTTTAATTGGCTTACAATGGAAACACAATGACACCATCTGTTGAGGTGAGTACAAACAATGAATTACTGTTTACTATATATTTTCATAGTATGTCAGTCATAGTTGATATTGAAGGCGTTCTTTTTTTCATCAGAAAAGGTTATATATAGCCTAGAGCACAGACGTAGAGTAGCCAGCCTTTCGGTCTTCTATAGGATGCATTTTGGGGAGTGTGCCAGAGAATTGCATGATTTAATTCCCCTATCGCCGTTCCACCATCGGACGACCCGTCGTAGGGCAAGTTTCCACCCTTATGTTGTTAAAACCACTACGATCCGGACGAAGCGTTTCGCCTCCTCCTTTATACCGCGTACATCGAGGGACTGGAACAGTTTGCCAGCGGCGGTGTTTCCGTCGGACTACAATTTGAGTGTCTTTAAAGCTAGAGTGAATAGGCTCTTAATTAAAACTAGTGCGCTTTACCATCAACGACTGCGTCACTGCTTACCATCAGGCGGGACTGCGGTTAAACGCTAGTTTAGAATTTAATAAAAAAAAATATCCTGAATGAGCCTCATTTTTCTCACTCACGGTTTTTTATTTGATTGTTGACCATTTGATACAATAACAATTGTACAAAAACAAATTATCCCAATATTCAACCATTAGATACCATTTATAAAAATAAAATTGATTAAAAATGATGTCGCAAAAACACATAAGGACGAACATCGATACGAAGAAGTTAACATTTTTAACAGTTGGTTAAATTAACTACGAATCAAAAAGCCGGCCCTTTGTACTGTACGTTAACTATTCTATTGACCAAATAATGTAATAATATGTGCTCAATTCAATAATTAACAGGAATTTCCAATAACTATGTATAAATTAACAATATTTTAAATTTTTAACGACTCTAATTACAATTTCGTGGGGCAAAACCGTTTTAATGGTTGGATTTAAACTTCAACTAGGCACCTACTTATTTAGGTAAGGTTAAATAATTTTCTTAGCTTTTTCCGGATGTCACAGCGTGGCTAGGCCCCCGACAAGGTAGACTAACAACCTGGTGAGGGTAGCAGGAAACTGAGCAGGATACGGAGGCGCAGGACCGGTCGTCTTGGCCTATATCCGGCAGTGGACGACATTCGGCTGAAATGATGATGAAATAATTTTTACGTCGATATGTTAAAAGACTTTGAAGTAACGAGAGTTCCTGAAAATTTTGTGCGCGTTCTAAATTGTGTTAAGGGTCATTAAGAAAACGTATTCCATCGGGTTACTTACATAGAAGCCGCAGGAAACATATGGAAAATAGAAACCTTCCTATTAAGAGAATATACTGTACCTACTCTGTAAATAATAAATACTACAATTTCCGATATATCGTTATACAAAAGCGAAAAATACCAAAATGAAAAATGCCTCGAAAGTTAATCTTCATTGCATCTATATAGTTCCGTTTAGTTGAGTGATCCCGTGGGAATATTTCCATCCGGGATACGGGATCCCGGCATCGATGGACATCACTGTTTAGTTATTAATCTACCATCATCGATCGGGAACTGACAGGAGATACGTTTCCATGATAAATGCATTGTTTGTCGAATTGTTCAACTTATGTATGAAACTGTACTGTGTATTGTTTAGAATAAAAACTTTTTTGATATCTGCAATTGAAAAATGAAGTTTAGTTTATATCAAATTTAGTACTTATATATTTTTTGTTTCTTTTTATTGTAGGTATATTAACTTTTGATATACTTAATTATTATTTGTACTTTTAGCTATCGTTTGCTTTTACTTCCTTTTTGTTAAATTTAAATATACTAGGTAATATACCTAGTAGGTAACTGTAGACTCCAACTGGTTTGGCCCAGACCCAGAAACAGTTGAAATCCACACTCCACAGGTACTATCGCAAAGCATGTCAGACAACATCGTTCAGTTATTATAAATGAACCAACGTTATTTCAAGAAGCAGAGAAATAATCAGTTTCCGTAATAGTTATCTTACACTGTCAGCGATATCAAGGCTTTTAGAAAATCCCTTCAGACACACATTACCGCTAACAAGCAAGTACTATACACATCAAAATCCTCATATAACTTAAACCCCTCTTTGCGAAAGCATCACGGCTGTACGGTCACGCATCGGTAGATCTTTAAGATTTGGTATGTTTCACCTCCAAGCTACCATACGTATCAGACAGAACACGTATCTCCAATATGATTACCTGTTAGATCCTCACCGAGACATTCCGTGACAATGTGTCAAAACATTTGGGGCTTACCTACTTACGCTGTGCCATGAAAAGGGTAAAAATGTAAGTATTTATTTAGCAGAACATTATTATGTCAATTTGTCTGGTATGTGAAGCTAAGTTGACGTAAATTTCGAAGCGTATCCCAACTAATATTATAAATGCGAAAGTGTGTTTGTTTGTTTGTTTGTTTGTTACCTCTTCACGCTTAAACTACTGCACCGATCATCACGAAAATTTGCATACACATAGTCTAGGGTACGGGGAAGGATATAGGATACATTTTATCCCGGAAGAAAGTAGCTACTGTTCCCGTGGGATCGAAATTAACGCGGACGGAGCAACGACGGGCGGAGCCACGGGCAAGAAATAACAATATAATTATTTAATAATATTTAATATTTGCATACACATAGTCTGCGGAACGAGAAAGGACATAGGACACCTTTTATCTGTTCCCGTGGGATCTAAATTAACACGGGCGGGCTACTAACAGTGTAATTATTTATATGTTTGTTACCTCTTTAACTTAGTCTGTGGTACGGAGAAGGATATAGGATACATTTTATCCCGGAAGAAAGTATCTACTGTTCCCGCGGGATCCTCTTTAACTGTTTTCTTCACGCTTTATCTACTCAATAAATCTTTTTTTCACATGTGTTTGAAATTTTGCAGGCGTAAAGTTAGAAGTCCGGATTAAATAATAGGGTACTTTTTATCCCGAAAAAATTGATTTTCCCGAGAGAAATCTAAAACGCGCGATATAACCGAAGTTAACGCGGGCGAAGCCGCGGGCGGAAAGCTAGTTATTTAATATGCTAAACTAAATTTAATGTAGATAATCTTATTGTATTCTGACGGAGAATTTTATTTATTATATCAGCCGTCTGCTCATAAAGATATTTATAAGAAAAATGTGTATAATATGTGTATATTGATTTATAATATAATTCCTAATGCATTGAAATTATTGCAGGGTGATGTTTTTAAAATCAAATTGAAAGCGTGGTTACAAAATAATTGCTTTTATAGCCTTAAGGAGTTTATAGAACATGGAAATATGTAGTTGATAAGTGGTTATAATTATGTTTTATGAGTTATTGGTGTGTAATGACAATTTTCATTTATATTGTTAATGATTTTTCTTTTTAAACATGTATTATATTGATATTTATATTATATTGACATTTCTATTATGTTGACATTAATATTGAATGTATGATATTGACTTTTTTAATAACAATTATTGACATGTAATTATGTTTAGGTATTGCATTTATTTGAATGACATTTTAGTTTTTGAGTGTTGACATTTAAAATTATGTTAATGTGGTATTTTTGAATTTCTTTTTTAATTTGAATTTCGATTTTTATAGTCTGGTCTGTCATCTTAATGTTCCATATTTTATCAATTTTTTTTTATTTTGACAATTGTAATTTGCACGCCTGCAGGCAGAATACAAGTAACTTTTGGGCTTTAAGATCTTCCCTTGTTGAACAATGTATTTTCTGGTAAATAAATATTTTGATTTGATTTGATTTAAGCTATCAAGGATTCCGCGCAAACCTATTGATCCATTTTGTAATTCATTGGAAAGTAAAAGAGGTCCTGTGGTACCAGTGTATATACGTCATATAAATGCCGTAGCCACTTAGCTCAATTAGCGTTAACTGCCTAGGATTTTAACTAAAAGGCGGCATTCAACAAGCGGCCTGTATAATATTCAACCATTCAACCAAACAGCTAGGCAGATGACTTGGATTGCTAACGTTTGATGAGTTGCCCGGCTCACATATTTATATTTGTGTTTGATTGATTAATTAGTCGTCGATTTAAAACAGCAGTTGTTAGTTGTAGTTTTGGAAAATATAAAAAACTAGCGGCCGCCAGCGACTTCGTTCGCGTGGTTTAGTTATGCTCCGTCCTATTGGTCGCAGCGTGATGTTATATAGGCTACAGCCTTCCTGGATTAATAAACTATCCAACGCAAAAAGAATTTTTCAAATCGGACCAGTAATTTCCGAGATTAGCGCGTTCAAACAAACAAACAAACTCTTCAGCTTTATATATTAGTATAGATGGCAAATAATGTACGTGTTTGTTTACAAGTTTTGCAGTAAAAACTGAGCAGTAAACTGCTTTGTCATAACTAATATTAAAATGCATAGGTAACTAAATATTTTGCAATAAAATAGTTTTAACATGCAGTTAAAAAATTGGATATAGTTGATGTGAAATCTAATTTAGAATTAGTACTCGCCGGCCGCTGTTGAGATATCGCTCGCTCAGTTCGTTCACCTCCTATTAGATCGGGGTGGCCCGACTTTAGTACTGATATTGTTCCATAAAAAAAGGAATTCTGACTTATGATTGTTTTTTCATAAAATAAATCATATCACTGCAACTATTCAAAACCCTTAAAATCCTAGCGTATGAAGTTAGATCTTAACACCGTTATTCTAATTAGAGGAAACTGAAAGGTAAACACTACATTAAAAGCATTCGTAAATCATTTTTTTTAAATTAAATTATAAACTAGCGCTTGACCGCAATCCCGCCTGATGGTAAGCAGTGACGCAATCGTTGATGATAAAGCGCACTAGTTTATTAAGAGCCTATTCACTCAAAAATTGAGTGAATAGGAAGGAAGACGGCAGTTGAGTGAGGTGATGCAATGTTAATCCCAACAATGCGACCAACGATGCCGGGCCAGAGGGAGATTGATCTGGAGACTGCGGGGACGCCCGAACCCCCCCAGAGATCGCCATCGGGTCCTCTCGTCCAGTCGCCAACCGGCACGATGGGGCCACCCTGGGATTTTTCGCAGTTGGCGGGGTAGCCTTTCGTATGTGGCTGGCACTCTACTTGGGCCCCCAACTGCCTGCGGTCGGCCAGCGAAGCACCGTGCTTCGGATCCCGCTACCATTCACGACCAAGCTCCCGAGACAACAACATTAGGCGCATCGTACCCGGCACACATCGCAACACAACTGCTCAGACCCGTCCTCCAAACGGCGTCACCAGACATCATGCCGGAACACGAAGAATCGCTTGGCGGCATGATTTTGTCTGGTGGGTGGTAACTTACGCCGGCGGCCGATGTTGTGGTAAATACAGTAAAAGCAATCATAAGTAATGATTTGTATGTTAATGTAATGTTTACCTTTCAGTAATTATTGCGCTGTATACACAGAGTTGAAACGCATGTGTTATTTTTGTTAATATATTTTGAGTAAACAATTGTTGGTAGACATAATAAACAAATATGAAATTAAGAGGGGACTCTAGTGCCGAGGAATTTGCAAAATAGGTATTTGTAGAAACTATTGCCGTCGCGCTGCTTCCAACCTCTCCCGGTAAAGTGCGAAAAGGACAGTTGCAGCTCAGGTTGATTTTACCTACAAAAACGTTAACTAAAAGATGTTTCGTATTCCGCTGTTTTCGTTTTCAAAACACGACAGATCTCAATTATTTCTATATAAAAATTTAAAGGCAAAGTATACCTATGCTTCTATTATTTTCTTTTTTGTTAAAAGCTTATCACCTTTTTCTAATAGTCATTTGAACATCACGGTAAAAATGGGTTATTTTTCGCAATTTTGAAGTATCGTATTTCTTTTATAAATAAGTTTCGGAAAAAATCAAATGTTAGAGGCACGTATAATCAACGTGTAAAATTGTAGAAAAAAAATTGATCTAAAAGCATTATCCACGAAGAAAACAGTGGAATACGTTTGTATAGAGAAAGCACCACTAGAGTTCCCTCTTAAGAACGATCACAGTCTGCACACTAATTGCGTAAAGCCAACGCCAGACATAGTATTTGATTACTTATTTGAACACTTGTTTGAACACATGTGTAGCACGGGTATTTGAGTATTTGTAACAAAGCTTCGAGCTTTGTTAAAACATTTGTACTTTGCCATTCGTTGTGGGTTTCGAACGCACATCAAAGAGTTCAAAGTTGTCTGTGTTCAAATGTTTGCGTAGCCTGCTACACACGCGCAAATATACTTTATTTGTACAAATGTTTGCACAAATATAGTCTGTGGCGCCGGCTAAACACATTACTACTAGCAGTTGGAATCATTTCGAAGCATATTGCTAATCCAATGATCTATATGTTGGAAAATATGTCTGCTTAAAAACGTAAATAACACAATGTATGTTGTTGAACTGTCAAAATGAATCCTATTGCTACTGATACTGTGTTACGTAACTACCCCGCTGATCTCAGTTTCATCCACCTTTTTAATGTTTATTGGTCGATAAGATGAGACTGCGACGGGTTGCGGGATGTTTGAAAGACATTCCGTGGCCCTGGAGCACAGGCAAGTGAAGAATCACAGGTTTTAGTCAGTAAAAGTCTAACGCCCTTCCTCTCCGCCCAGACCGGGAGAGCTCATTTGATGATTTCCCATCCTGCAAAGAGAAGAAAATAGAGACTGGGACTAGATTTTGAACACTTAAATTATGAGAATTGGCTTCAATTATATTATTTAAAGTTCTTCTTCTTCAGGCTATATAGGTCCACTGTTAGACAAAGTCCTCCCCAAAGCTTTCCACGATGGCCGGTCTTATGCTACCGGCATCCATCGATTTCCCGTGTCCTTCACTAGGTCATCAGTCCACCTTTTTGGGCGCTGCGTATTCCGGTACGTGGCGGCCACTCCAGAACCTTTCTGCCCCATCGGCAATCGGTTCGACGAGCAATGTGCCCTTCCCACTGCCACTTCATTTTAGCGACTCGAAGAGCTATATCGGTGACTTTAGTTCTACGGCGATATTCGAAAATTAAAAAAATTAAAATTGGTGGGATATTTCATACTATAAGTTTAGTATAAAATACTCAAGTAGGTGGTCCAGTGTAATAAATGAATGGGGAGTAGAAATCTTGGAATGGACAATTTTGTAAATAGTTTTGAGTAACCAACCAAGCAATCAAAACGTGAACCGAATTGGTGGCAGTATCGTAGTCAGGCTACCAAACAGCTGAGCGAGCTAAGGGAGTGCGAGCTAAGCAAGCGATGTCGCGGCAGCAGCCAACGGGCACTATTTTTAAGTTATGTAAATTTCTCACCAACTATAGTAGATTTGTTAACTTCATGTTAAGCCATTTTACTTCAAAATATTTAGTTACTTACGTATTTTAATATTTATTATAACTCATTTTTATTTAGTTTAGTGCTCATTCTTTACTGCCAAACATGTGAACACACATATAATTTGTCATTGTTTGTGTTTTCCAAAAATATAACTCACAACTTCTGTTTTAAATTAATGACTAATCAATCAATCATTTACAAATATAAACATCTGAGCCAGGCGAGTCATTAAACGTTAGCAATATAAGTCTAGCCTACCTAAATATTATCATTCAGGCTGTTAGTTTAACGGCGCTCTTTGGTTAAAATTCTAGGCACTTAATGGCTAATTAAGCTGCGATATTTATGAGACATATAGCTTGGTACCACAGGACCTTTTTTACTTTCTAATGAATTACTTCTCTAACTTAAAACGTAACTAAAATCTCTACAAACTTTCAAAGACCTTGTGGTACTAAAACATCCCCATCTACAATAAAATACATACGTCCTTGTTCCCGTCAGTAACCTTGGCCGCATGTAGCACACATTTAGTTGGTAATACGGTTGGTCGGAACACGCTTTCGCTTTTTGCTAAGCCGGCCCGGCACGTACCGAGGTCAGAGTTATGCTGCCTCGGAAATGTACTCGGACTTGTGACTTAGTTCGACTTTCAACTTAGTGTAGCTTTGGTCTGGTGATCTTTAACTTTAAATTATGTTAGTTTGCAGTTCTGTTTGAGTATTTTGGCTTTGTGGTTTGTGTACAGTTGGATTGTCCTGTAGTATCGGTGCACATGCACTTATAGAATAACTAACACATGTTGTTTGTATTACAGGCCTAAAATAAAGTTGAAGCAACAAATGATTTGCTTCATCTTAATACTGTTTTGAAGATGCTTCTGTTATAGTTGTTTCATGTTGGTATATCACGGGTAATTATATCGCGTCGTGGAAATCGGAACTCGGGATTAGTTCAATAATCTTGTTGCAACGTAGAAACTTTGACCATAACAAGTTGTATTAGATACTTCTATCGGTTTAAAAGTTATAGACTACAGGCCCATGTCCAAAAATGGATGGGTCATATGAACCACCAGGTGACGTATATAGGACGATATAAAAGCATAAAATAATAAGATTCAGCTCTATGCCGTCACTTGTAAGTTGTCCAACTGAGTGCTGGTGAGAATTCAAAAGCGCAGGTAGAGTGAGTACCTTTTGGGTCATATATTTTTGTACGGCATTTTTACCATCGGTAAATCCATGATAAATCCATTGTCATAATACCCACGCTTGGCAGGCTGGTTGGGGATCGCAGTAAATTGATATTCCACAGGAGAAGCGTTGCTGACCGCTTCCCTGGTGAGAGTTCCCTTAGTCGCCTATTACGATACCCACTGGAAGATATGTATACATATATTCTAAGTAGAGTCCGACCGAAACTGGTTTTCCGGCCAAAATCGAAACCGAAATTCACGTAGTCAAGTATAAAATTCCTTAAAATATTGAAATATGATGCATTTTATCCATTGTTCTGCATTCATTAGAACATGAAACGGAAACACAGTATATTGAGTTTGTTGTAATAATTTATTTAATATAATATAAAAAATATATTTTATTATTCTTTGAAATTAAGTTCTCATAGCAAAATGTTTATCAGTTATCAATAATCAAATCACTAATTGTTATTGTTTTATTAAATACAAATTATTGGTATTTTGAAATCTTACTAATTAATACTTTGGTTTGTATTTGTACCTAGAAGAATCATCATTCTCTTTTAGGTAGGTACTTATTCATGATCATCATCATCATTTCAGCCGAAAGACGTCCACTGCTGGACATAGGCCTCTCCCAAGGTTCTCCACGACGACCGGTCCTGTGCCTCCCGCATCCAGCGGTTTCCCGCGACCTTTACCAGGTCGTCGGTCCACCTTGCCGGGGGCCTACCCACGCTACGTCTTCCGGTGCGTGGTCGCCACTCGAGAACCCGTCGGCCCCATCGGGCATCGGTCCTACGGGCAATGTGTCCAGCTCACTGCTTACTATATAAAAATATTAAAATAATAATTAATAAAATTACTATTACACTCTTAGTTTCAGTCTCAACAAAGATAAAATCGCACATTTAGAAATAACAATGATACCTAGATTACAATTAGTAGGACAGCACATTAGTACACATTAGTAGGCCGTCAGCGAACGAAGTTAGGCGATCGTCTACGACAACTTCAGAAATCAGTTTCGGTTTCGGAAAAAGTTTCGGCTAGCTTTGGCCGAAACCGAAAGTGTCGCCAAAATTTGATTTTTGGTCGAATCTCGGCCGAAACCGAAACCGAACATTCAGTCGGACATTAATTCTAAGCCCGGTATCACACGGCACCAATTTATATTTAAAAATAATCCTTGTACTTTTTAAGCATCAGAATGTATCTGTCTATAGCGTAACAGAGTTCTTTAATGAAAAGGAATTTGTCTTAAAATAAGTAATTAATTAGATTAATTTAGAGCTACTTTTATAATAATGTCGCTTTACTCTGTAATTTTAACTACCCATTATTATTATTTTTTTAATAATATGAATTGGTGCTTGATTGCAAGCCCATTCACTCAAAAAACCGAGTGAATAGGAAGGAAAACGGCAGTTGAGCGAGGTGATGGAATGTTTAACCCAGAGTGAGCTTAATCTGAAGACCCTCCACGACCAAACTCCCGACACAACAACATTGGGCGCATCGTACCCGGCACACATCGCAACACAACTGCTCAGACCCGTCCTCCGTATGGGTTCACCAGATATCATGCCGGAACACGACAAATCCTTTGACGGCAAAACTTTATCTGATGGGTTGTAACTTCTGCCGGCAGCCGATGTTATGGCCTACCACCGAGATACTTAAGAATGACAACTTTTAACTTACCAACTTGGTGAAATTAATTTTAATTTGCAAGACATACATTTTTCCTTGTGTTAATTAACACAAAATTCCAGCAAATTCAACAAATTCATCTTGTATCTTGATAGTCACGATACCAATCAAAATATCTCATATCAGATGATTGTGGCATTACTAACTAGATGCCAACAATTGGGTCAACAACGCAATTAGAACCGCAAACACATGCAGACGATGCAGCCTCTTATTAACGAGAGATAAGGAAATAGTTACCTAGCAGATTGGAATTTACTGATAAATGAGTCGAAGCTTCATTGCGACAAATTGGAGAAGCTTTTAATGAATATGTTACCTAATGAAGGACAAGAATAGAATATTCGAACACAAACTAAACAAAATTTAAGTAAAGCGCATCTTTTTCTTACTGTTGTATTACATTAAGAAGAGACAGAAGATAACATTTTTGTTAGTCCTGTCAAATATACAGAGCGGTGCTGACAATACGACAATAAATGAAAACACGAACAATGCTGTTTCATAGGAATAATCCTAAACCATAGAAAAAACCTAGCATCAAAAATAAAAAAAAAATCATACAAACTAAATCCCATAAAATTGCAAACGGAATAGAATATCCTTTAAAAATATTGGTTCACTGACCTCCGATCGGCGACAGCGCGATCCTGTATCGACTTGCTTTTTTCGCGCCATTATTATTAAAGTTTGGTACCGCAGGATGCGGCGGTCATTAACCTGTAAGCGCTTCTTTATCAACATTTAAATCATGTAGAAAACATATAAAATTAAAAACAATTTCTTGTGACTAAACTAATGGACATATTTATATGATTTTTTATGGGTAGACTGAGAATGTGTTGAGGTATACGATGTTTAATTTATTGTCGTATTATCAGCATCACTCTTTATATATTCCAAAGAGAGTTTAGACGTGATTGTGTTTACTAAAAATACGTCAACTTACGTCAGGTGCAGATTAAATTATCAGGAGTAAATTAATATTTATCTTCTATCCTTTTCATTATACAATAAAAATAATAAGGTTCATTGAACTTAAGGTTAGTTTTTTTTATAAATAACAAACAAGCGCTTGACCGCAATCCCGCCTGATGGTAAGCAGTGACGCAATCGTTGATGGTAAAGCGCACTAGTTTATTAAGAACCTATTCACTCTTCTTCTATTCTTCTCTTCTCACGCCTTGAAGACACTCAAATTGTAGTCCGATGGAAATATCGCCGCTGGCAAATTGTTCCAGCCCCTCGATGTACGCGGTATAAAGGAGGGGGCGAAACGCTTCGTCCGGATCGTAGTGGTGTTAACAACGTAAGTGTGGAAGCTCACCGATGGTGAAACGGAGATGGGGGAGTTAAATCATGCAATTCCCTCGCACACTCCCCAAAATGCATCCTATTGAGCACCGAAAGGCTGGCTACTCTACGCCTGTGCTCTAGTTTAGTATGTGGACGAACGAATCGGGGACACTATGTAAATTCTACTATTATTTCAATATAGTTCCACTAGATATTGAGATTGCTACAAAAAGGCGTTGAAATGATATTGTAACTATTGTAACTGGTTACTGTCCGCTCGTTTCATCCTACAGCTGAGTGACGGCGTTTTCCATGATTTCCATTAATTGATAATAAGTATTATCATAATATACTATAATGCTAAAAATATTTGAATATTTGTGTATAAAAATATAAAATAATACTAATATTAAAAAAAATATACACACATCAAAAGTGTCTAGGGATCAAGCATTTTCATGCGGATTTCTTGAGATTGAGATGTGGCTTTGTAATAAATTTATGATTTTATAAATTTATATGGATCCTTTTTGGTGCATTTCATAATTTGAATCAGGAACTGTGAATCAAATTCGAGTAAAAGATGAAAATCAGCTGTCAATATTTTCCCTATAAAAACATACAACGCATTGAAGACATTATTAGTGCTACTGTTTCCCTACTACTGATTAAAACCAACGTTATTATGGAGCGGCGACGTCATTTAAGCAGGGAAGAAATGCTCAGAGCCGTGGGAATGATAGAAGCTGGTTCCCGGCAACGTACTGTGGCTTTAGCTTTGAATACAAGTCAGAGTGTTATCAGTCGACTTTGGACACGTTACCGAAGCACTGGTACCGTGGCTGAGCGCCATGGAGGACGGTATCGCTGCACCACACGGAGACAAGACCGATACATTCAAATCTTAACTCGAAGAGCTCCAACAATAACCGCCATGATGTTAGCCGTGAAGCTTCATCACTCTTCAGGGAACTTAATTAGCGACCAAACAGTCAGAAACCGCTTGCATGAAGTGAACCTTCATTCCCGAAGACCGCTACGGGTACCACCTATAGCAATGCACAATCGTAGGATTCGATATCAATGGGCTCTTGAACACAGAAATTGGGCAGAAGAACAATGGCGTTTCGTGTGCTTTTCTGATGAGTCTCGTTTTGGTATGAGACCGGATACAAGACGCATACGAGACTGGAGAACCCCTGGACGCCAACAGCGATTAAAATCCTGCCAGGAAGTCCATCCTTATAGTGGTGGAACCATCATGGTATGGGCGGGTATTTGGATCGGCGGAAGAACTGAGTTGATTTGGATCAGAGGCAACCTTAACGCTCAAATTTATGCTGAGACAATTGTATCAGACGTCATCGTTCCTCTACAAGTGCAAATCGGTCCCTTATTTCAGTTAATGCATGATAATGCACGACCGCACACCGCAAGAGTTGTAAGACAGACTCTCGCCGCAGCTAACATCAATGTCCTGCCCTGGCCTGCTCAGTCGCCAGACTTGAACCCGATCGAGCATGCATGGGATATGCTACAGAGAAGAGCTCTGCCGAATATGGAGGGTATCCAGTCGCAAGAAGACCTTTTTTTGTTGTTGCAACGAACATGGGCGGCCATTCCACAGCGTGATTTGGATGAACTCATTTTGAGTATGCCAAACCGATGTTCTTGTGTTGTTAGTGTTCGCGGTAGAAACACGGATTATTAATTGTTTAAGTTACCCAATAAAATTTTAGAGAAAACTGTTATTTCAGTCTTTTTTTCGAACTTTTGTGTTAGTGGTTCAAATGTCAAATATCCCTTTATTAGGAAAATGGCAAATTTCTTTATTAATGCAAAGGTGACTTGGTTTATCGTTACTGTGACAAACGAAAATACTTTATTTGATGAATCCTTAAAGAAAATTTTAATTAATATCAATCAGGAGAAAAGTAATTGCAAAAATATATGTTGATCCCTAGACACTTTTGATGTGTGTACTTAACTAGGTATTCTTTTTATTTATCTGTTTAAACAATACAATCAAAAATTGTAAAGCAATTAGTATGCACATACATGTTCGATAAAAAATATCACTTGAATGTAGATTTTACAATTCACATTAACAGTTCAAAGTGTTACGTTTTAAACTATGTATGTAAATATTTTGACGTGCTGTTTATTTTATTATTTGTCATTCATGAATTGAATCCCCATTTTCAGGTGCGTTGTATAGTGTGTCAATCAGTATTCTGCTGTTCCGATTGCCGCCGGAGACACGAGCGAATTACCCACGGCCTTACATACGATTGCCCTATCTGCCGGGGATTCCAGTACCTTTGCAGACCAGAACAACTCAACAAAGATTTCATAAGACATCTAACAAAAGAGCATACCCCTTTACATTGTAAAAAGTGCAACAAGATTTTTTATAAAATGGAGGACTTCTTAAACATAGATAAGTGTACTAGTATATCCGAATTAGTAGGCCAAGAAGCTGACGTTAGTAATACCAAAATTAAAGAATTAGATGAAAAATTTGATTCAATTTACGAAAAAGCTAACAACTATAGCGAGAACATTGAAGGCATTATTTCTGTTAATAAAAATAGCAAAACTGCTGTTATAACACCGATCGTGAGGAAGAAGTATCTGGTAGACTACGAGTCAAGTGGAAGTGAAGATGAAGATAAAGTAGGAGGCATGACTCCTCATCCGAGGTGTGCTTCAAAAACTCCAAAATTGAAGAGACAGAGAGCTGCCACTCCTCACACAAAGAAGCTTCTTAGTATGATGAGGGCAAAGGTAGTAGAAGAATATGAGGAAACGATAGGTGATGACAAGTTCGATGGGTCCCCAAAGACTACACCAGTAAGAACAGAGGGTAAGATGTAAGATATCATTTCGATAAGCACGTGTTTTAAAAGATAGACACCTTATTTTACATAATCATTTTCAGACCCACAAAACGAGATGACGACACCCGTGTCCCACTTACCGCACCTTCTCAAACTGGCTCAGATCGTCACCACCAGCACTCCTACACATCCTGCTGGTAACGGCTGGCCACTGTTTGCAGACCAGGGAGCTGATTCTCCGCTCTCAGAGATTGAGACTACCGAGAATGCTGCTCAAAGCATAAATATTGAGGTAGGAGTTTTATTTTACTTTTGAAATTTTATTTTGTACGTACACAAGACGCCATATGAAGCAACACATTTCATATATCGTGACTTTTCATTGTACGAAAGGCCAAAGAGTTCGCAAACTTTAAATTCAGTACATTCTTTTATTTCTCTTTCATTAAGAATATTACAAAAGATAATAATATATGAGTTTAGTCGTGTCAAATTAAGTCACAGCTGTCTGTAAATTGAGATATTTTTTGGCGCCATGTTTTTAATAGCTTCTAAACTGTCTATGGAATAGCTTAATTTGACAAGATTAAACTAAAATGTTATCTTCTATCATGTTCTTAATGAAATAGGAAGAAAAATATGCACACAAGAATAAGATAAACAAGAGATCTGGCACCAATGTCGTCGTATGTAGGTACTGTAATCGATGCTTTGCTAGACTGTGTCATATATACGTATGTACTAGTATGTATGTCACCATCAACCTATTTTTTATCGTCCCGCTGCTGGGCACAGGTCTTCTCTCATACAGAGAAGGATTTAAGTCCAGGTTTCCTCAAGATCTTTTCCTTCACCTTATAATTAGTCATTGGTGTCCAAGATATACTTAGAAAGTACATATAACTTAGAAAAGTTACATTGGTACTTGCCTGACATGAAATCGAACCCGCACACTCATACTTGAGAGGCTGTTGTTTTAACCACTAGGCTACCACGACTTTTTTGTATATATGTGCAGACTTTTTTATTTTTGGGCCATCTACTACATGTATTCGACAGTAAAACATTAAAATAGCATAAGTCAAATCAATAAATTCATACTCGGTTTGTATTATATCTAACTAACTTTGCATTTATTTATTCTAATATTTATTTATTATTACAGCCATCAAAATCCGATTTAGATTCTGCGCCTAAATTGAAGAGTATCATCGTTACTGGTAGCAAAATCCGCATCGGTAGTCAGGATAGCACGGAGAAACATGTCACGTTCCAGGATTCGAACGAGAGCTCCATAAAGACTAAGAAAGTCAAGTTTGCAGATGATACTGTGTTTGAACAACCCAAGGTTGCACGGGGTGAGTAAGAGGTTCTTTATTAAAACAATAGATTGTAACTGTAACCCGATTGAATTTATATGTATTATAAGCTTTTCATAATAGAGTATACGTGCAATATACTAGAACCATTTTTCAAAACCACTAACATTTTATTAAGGTTGCAAAAGTTCAATGAATAGGGATGTATCTAAGGTATGAAGATCAAAAAAATAATTAGTCCGTCTTATAGATAATTAAAAAAATTAGGACCCGTACTTTTAATTTTGTCGAAATTACCAAAAACTACTGAGATATAGCGTATTAAAGTTACGGAGTTAGGGCTAATTACGACACGCCGTGGTATATTTTATATGTCATGCGAAATTTCAAATCAATATATCTTCCTAAATATTTGAATGAAAGAAAAAATAATAAATACGTGTTCAATATTTTTTATAAATCAATCTGATGGACATTAAATTATTTTTTAGGATACAACCCAATTGGTGTAGAATATAATATTATCACATTCATCTCTTAAAAGATTAAAGCTGTTGTAAGTTTTAATATTCACTGTTCTGCTTCGGTATTTGCCCTCTTCATTGTATTAATTTAAAATACTTTGCATAGTCACAAAATTCCATTTAAAATTCTCAAAGCTATATATAGATAGCTCTTTCTGCAATAAAATTTCTTGAGTCCTTTTTATGCTTCATTACTATTTTTCTAGTGTTCAGAAAACCAAAGAGAATGCTAACACCAGGGCCACAGAAACCAAGATTCGGTTACAACCCGCGCTTTCAAGCGTTAATCAACCGTTTCGAAAATCAAGGCATAACAATGGCAAGAACTCCGAAAACAAGAGAAAAATCTTGTAACAATCAGGAGAATACCCCGCCTGTCGGGGAGCCTTCAAGCATGCCCGCACGAGCCATAAACTTTAAAGAAGACAGTCCCCAAATCGAATCAGAGTACTCAAAAGAATCGAATGAATTATTCAAAACGTGTATCGATACTCCAGAAGTAGGCCTGAATGCAATATCAGCATTAACAACGAACATTGCCGGATCGCTGCAGAACTGTCTTTCATCAGTTTTAATGAACACGGAAGAAGAAACGGAGATTCAGTTCAAGTTTATTATAACGAAAAGAAAAGTTAGCGTCAAGAGGCTTGTGGAGCAATGTGAAGGCAAGGCTGATGAGAAATCGAGTGTAATCGATAAGAATCTAGAATCGATTAAAGAGAACATTTGGTCGAGCGTGGCGAGAGCCGTGAAAAATGTGTTCTGGGGGGAGAAGAGCGCTAATTTTGGTGAGTACGTTTATTGGTTCTTTTCTATTAATGGAGGGTCTTTACATGTTTACTTTTGTGGTCGGCCGCAGTTAGGGTTCTGTTCGCCGTAACTTTTATTGGCGTGTATTAATTTTCACTGTCATTTGAGGAAGTTAGGAAAATGTTTTGTTCTCCTTTAATGGAGTGGAAATCAATAAATTGAAAGTAATGAGCTTTTTAACCATTAGCTGTCTTGCCAGCCCATTACCTATGTAACGGTAGCTGATTAATTTTCATTTCTAAAATAAATTGCACAAGTTATAATACTTTTACCCACACTTCGAAAAATCCTTACAATATTCGGAATCAAGGATTGTAGTATCAAATTCTGTCCCCACTAGCTGAAATCTCCAGACTATTCTGGTAAAACCCACATCAATTTTCCACCAATTTTCCAATAATTACGTTCTAAAATCAACTTATTAACTCACCCTCGCTGCGAACGGCAAACACTGCTCGCAAATATTGACAACCTCATCATGTTTCGCGATTAAAACTTCTTAACATGAAATGTTTATTGGAAAACAGACCTTATTTAATGGGTCATAAATTTGATTTCTTGAAGATTAGGTGCGTAATTTTTTTTGGTTACCTAGTAACATTTAGTTTCCAGCGTATCCCTGATCAGTTTCCCTCTGAGGTCAGTTTATTTATTTCGCCAGTTTCGTTGATTAGTCAGTTACACTGATTCATCAGTTTTACTAATATTTGACGGTTTTCGTTCATTAGTTCAGTTATTTATAGTAACATACTACGTCTTTCCTTTCATAAGGTTGACAACAAAAAAAAAAAGCCTTTGTTCGAAAGCATAGTTTTCCATCAACAACAGTTACACTATAAGAAGATTTGGTCGCCTTGATTAACTCAAGACATTGATAATATAGTGTTCTTTATCCAGAATTAATTTACTTTTATGTAATTGTTTTGACTAAAAATGTCAATTCAGTGTAATTGTATTTTCATTCATTGACATGTTATACATTTTATTGTTTAACGGTTTAATTTAGCTTGTATTGTTTATTTTTATTTGTTTGGGTCAAATCTAGTTGCTGGAACTGGATTTGGATTTCTGGAACCTGAACCAAAAAATGAACAAACGGTTTTATTGAATAATACCGTTGGTCGTGTGGAATTTCTATCAAGTCAACCGCTATATACTATTTACGTTAGTTAGTGACCTCGATATAGCAGCAAGTTCGTCTCATGCTGCAAGCTCAGTTATATATGATACTTTTTACGGTAGCGTCGGGGGTCAAGTTGATTATTTTTCTCAAATATGGCGAGGGGAATGGCTGATCTTTGAGTATGATAAAGTACGTGTGCTGCTTGTAGTGAGTGGCCATAGCTTTGTTACTGTTATTAACTGTTTAGTTATAGTTATTATCCAGAATTGCATAATTATTTAGGCTGTCCTGCTCTTTATGCCTGAAAGCCTTTATTTACTTACATGTATTATACAGTATGTTAAGAAAACCCTGTCCGACCCGTGAAGGTGTTGTTAGGTGTCGATAACTGATTCTACTAATGCATACAAAACTGGGCTAAACCTAAAAAAATAAATACTATTTCGCAAAAAGAAGTAACTTAATAAATGTGCGCTAACCACCCTTCCGCGGGCGGCGGGCGGCAGGGCACGCGGCACGTGGTCGCATCGCTATTCGCTCATAATAATACCGGTTTTGTCACTTTTTTAAAAATTACCAAATTTCGGGGAAGCTGGAATTAATTCGCGGGAAAAAAAGATTATTTCAAAATTCATTTGTATTGGTACTATGATGATTAAGTAAAATTTTATATTATATTTGGTCATGTGTTTACTTAACCTTTATTATCCTTATGGGTCGGACAGGATTCTCTTAACATACTGTATATTATGCATATGTGTAAAATGTTGTTTTCATTAATAGTTTTAAATGTTTTGTTTTTTTTTATTGAGTGTACTATATATATAGGTACATAATATTTAATGGTAGTTTTATTATCTACTTTGCATTCCTATTATTCTATATAAACATGTTATGTGATTTAGACTTTCAAAAAATGCTGATTCCAAGCCTAATCTAAGTAAATGACATTTGATTTAATAGTAAAATTATTTCCTTATTCTAAAACAATCAAAACCGTTTCCCTACCGTTCGTTTATTTTTACCTTTTCATCTGTAACAATAATATTGTTGTTATTTCCTTTATTAGTATCTGGAAATAAACTTTCCTTCGAAAGAAACGCGCTTTTGTCAGAATCAGGCAACAATAAGGAATTGTTCGGTATTTACTTCTGAACTCCGCTCCTATTTTGACTCTTGTTCGAATATAAGCCGTCTATCTTTTAAAAAGGAGTAAAAATGTCAAGCAATCCAAATTAATCTTTTAAGCATAACTGTCATTGTTGAACTCATTGAAGTTTGGAAAAAACTTGACTATTGTGAGAACTATACATGATACTCATTTATATCATTCACTTTATTCATAAACGTTGCTTAAAATTTACTATTGATTAGCGACTATTAATATCCATACATTTTGACGTTCGTACGTCACTTAACTCTAATCTTCGTTTATGGATAAACTCCTTAAAAACTATCGTGTTTATTCATAAACGATGGTTAAAGTTAAGTGACGTGCAAACGTCAAAAATGTCTGGTAAAACAGTCGCTAATCACTAGTTAACTTTATGCAGCGGTTATTGAATCTATAAGGAATCCTTAAACAGTTTAGCAACGATACGGAGTCGTGGAATCAAGCATTATTTCTTTTTTAACTTTATATAAACTACGAGTATAGCTTGACCGCGATTCCGCTTGATGGTTAGCAGTCATGCAATCCTTGATGGTAAAGACCACTAGTTTATTAAGTGACTATTCACTCTAGCCTTGAAGACACTTAAATTGCAATTAGACGGGAAGACCGCCGCAGGCAAATCGTTCCAGTCCGTCGATGAAAGCGTATAAAAATAAGGCAAAACGCTTCGTCTCGATCGTAGCTGCGTCAACGACGCGATGGATGTCATGTGATTCCCACGCGCACCCTCCAAAATGCATCCTATAGAAAAATAATGTAATCGTTTTTGTGATTATATGCATAAAATAAAATTTTATAGACCAATTGCAAAAATCATTTTCTCCCTTATTCATAAATTATGTTTAAAGTTAACTAGTGATTATGTGGGTTTATGAATAAACCCCTTAAACACTGGTGTGTTTATTCATAAACGATAATTAAAGTTAAATGACGTACAAACGTCCAAAATGTATGGTTCAAGAATCGCTAATCACTAAATAACTTTAAAACACAACATCGTTTATGAAAAAGGGGGTTTATTTGCAATGATCCCCGAATTAGATGTTTGAGATAGAAATAATGACCAGATTACTAATATGACCAATAATAATGCGACGCAATAATGGTAACGAATTTTATCTCGTACTTACTAATTGAAGCATGTTGGCCAAACATGTTGTTGGCATGAGCAGATTCTAATACAAACATAGTTATATATGTTACCAGTCAAACCCGATTTCAGGACAAACTAGTTTTGCCTAGGCTAAACTAGTTCTTCCTATACGCATTAGGAGACAGAGCCCAGGCTTTGACTGTGCCTGGGTTTTCTGTGCACAATTCTGAGTTCTGGCCACAGATTGGCAAACTTCACTCATAGCATTATTTACAAATTCCCTACGTATTGAAGATTACACGGCGCTCCTATAGTTTAGAAATACCTATATCATGGTATACCTGTATCAAATGGTAAGCCACCTCTATCGCTCTCTTAGGTTAGAACTCGGAATTGTGCACGGTAAACCCAGGCAGAGTCAAAGCCTGGGCTCTGTTGAATGTGCCAATCAAGATATTGAGAAAATGGTAGGCTCTTGGGTGAAGGACAATATTTAAACAAAATGGTCAGAAGGCTTGAGATAATATGTTCAATCCATGAAAAACCGCCCCTACCATTGAGGGATAATACAATCGCCATACAAGGCATTATTTGGAATAGAACCCAGAGTTGGATTTTCGACTTCCTCTTAAGAATATTTTCGACTTATTTATTCATTTAAGGAGTATTTTATTTAACTTATCTATTTATTTTGTTTTTCTAGATATACTATAATGTTTAGACTAGGCCATATCAGTTTATCCTAGTGTGTGCGTATTTATATCAGGATCAACTAGTTTGGCCTAGCCTAAACTGGTCTATCCTATTTGGCTTAGGATAAATTAGTTTGGACTAGCCTAAACTGGTTTATCCTATCGTGTATAGGAAGAACTAGTTTAGCCTAGGCAAAACTAGTTTACCCTGAAATCGGGTTTGGCCGGTAACATGTGCAGATGCATTGCGGTTGTATCAGTTCTAGCTATCGTTATCGCTTTGATAGTCTAAATGTAACGACAGAAATCTATTCCAGGTAATCAGAAAGCAGATATACCCTCTGAATTAGGCAACATCTTGGTCTCGACCATATTAATAAGTTTTTTCTTACTCTAATATTTACAGTAAAGGTCAGAAGTGCATTACCACTTTTGAACTTTATTGCACTAACAATTAGTGTCAAAAGATGTACTCTTTGGACACTTATTGTTATTACTCCACTTTTGACCCTTACTGTACATATTTTCTTCCTTATTTAACTTTCTATTCCAGCATAAATCCTTGCTTAAACTCTTTTCGTTTCTTTGAGATAAACAAAAGTTCTCTAGAAATGTATTCACAACCCCAATTTTATTTGAGCTACCAAAATGAAGACGCCTGGATATCGTCCAAACACATAGGAACGACAAAAAGATATTTCTGAAGTGAGAAAATTACCGGCGGGTAGAATTCAAATCGTAAATTTTGCAACGGACCGTAATTCCGTTCCGTGTCAAGTGGCAGGCAATATTGCATTTTTCTATTCATGAGAAGGCTCGCTTCAATCATATTGCGAAACGGCGGTTTATCATTCTTTTTTCTTGCGTTCTGAAATCTTTTTTTCTTTTAAATTTATTACTTTCCGCTCTTCTGCTTCGGAAATTGTTGCTTAGATTTTCTGTCCGTTGACTTTTAGATTGATGGTGACGGTTTAATTATGTAATTTTGTTGCTAATCTCCTTAGAATTTATTAATCTGACTGTAACAGTTGCCTTGCTATGATTAATCGGATATCTTGCTATTATGTCGGTCTCCGTGGCGGAGCGGTCAACACGCCTGCCTGCGACGTGGAGGCCCCGGGTTCGATCCCCGGTGATGACCTGGTGGTCATGATGGAAAACGATCTTTTCCTGATTGGCCTGCGTCTTGGATGTTTATATTTATATGTATCTATTATAAAATATAGTATCGTTGAGTTAATATCCCATAACACAAGTCTTGAACTTACTTTGGGGCTAGCTAAATCTGCGTGATTTGTCCGTATATATTTATATTTATTTATTTATTAATATTTGTAGTTGTGGATTTATTCTACTCTAACTAACACAATGCACATTAGTAACCAACAACGTTTCGTTTAAAATTGTTCTCTTCGTTTATATTACTTCTTTATCGGCTTTGAATATATATTAATTAATATATATATATATATATATTAATTACCCATCCCATCTTTCATCTTTCTTTTTTTTCAGCTACAACAACGCCACACAGATCATTTTCCTTTAACTCCACATCATCGTCATGTAAACGTAAATGCGACGAGCTTTCAGACTCCGAAAGTCCAGTGAACCACAAGAGGCACAAATATGAGGGAAGGATTCGAGGAAGACCACCTTTGAGGAGAGGCAAGACTTCTGTGGCTAGTCTGAGGACTTCCATGTCAGCTGAGCAGAAGTCATTGATCAATGGATTGACTAAGAATGTAGATGAAAACTTGAATTTGAGTTTTTAGAGAATTTATTATCCGAGAATGTTCTAAAAGTTAATAAAAAAACTTTTATCAATATTTAATTTTAATCAAAAAGATCAGCTTAATCTAACCTTTTTCGGTATTAGTGAAACAAAATGAGAGTTCTTTTATATAAGCTTAAAATATATGTGATCACAATTTTTAATCGGTAAGTATTAATTTTGTTTTGTTTGGAATATGAAGTTTGCAAAACTGTACAAATATATTAATAACACTTAAATATAAGGAAAGTATTTCTTAACTTTATTTCGTTTCTTTATGAATTTAAAAATTTACTTTAATGCCTATTAACATTCACCAGACTTTTATAACGCCACAATCATTCCCAATATTTCCATTGATATGTTTACTTCTATGTTGACACAAATAACACTCAGTCCTTCAATTTTTACCCACACAACATTGCCCCACAAGTCACTACTCCATGGAAATAAATCACTAAAATTACCAACACATGTAACCAGGGGGAAGATAACTTAATAACCCGAGCAATAATACCGTGGGTACGAATGACCACGCACTATTCGGATACGTTACCCTGCGTAATATCCGAAACCCTTAGCTGCCGGACGTGTGCCGAATTCGGCTCGGAGAACAACCCTAATGTTATCGTTTAGGCCGAATCAATCAGCAGGCACGTTTCTGCTCGATAAAATGGCGAGTTGATCGTGTTGGGTTATGATTTCAATTGTTAGTTGTCCCCCCAAATTGGGGGAAAAGGATAACTTGTGCATGCATTGTCGATATTTGTATTGTTGTACTGTTAGGTAAAACGGGTTGATTTCGGTTGTTTGGTGGCATTTTGAGTTGCTATATAAATAAAATTTGTAAACATGCCTTTCCGTTTGGATTTAATTGCCACACTTTTAAGAAGCCTGTCTATCCATTTCATGTTCTTTAACCCACTTAACCCTACTGTGTCGTAAACCACACACCAACCTAAAAAAAAAATTGAGGTATATGAGGGTACTTGAACTTATTTTTATACAACACGCTTGACTATCGAGAAATCGACTATTAGTTGCGAAGTGTTATTAGTGTGCTGCAGTTAATTGCTTTTGTGCTGAATGACGACAAATTCTGAGGTTTTTACAATAAGTAATTCAAGGTAAGATAACATTATCAACAAGGAAGATACAAACACCTTTTATTTATATGTGATATAATTACGATAGCTTGATGCCTATAGACTTCTCAGCTTGAAAAAAGTTGGTTCTTTTATAACATATTCAACCAGTAGTTTAGGTTTTTTTCGTACGTGTCGTAAAAGACACGGTAGGGAAATGTGCTACTACAAATAAGAATTTTATTTCGCTACAGAAAATCACGAAAGCTCCTCAATTTGCATAAGATAGTCGAGGAATTAGAACAAAATGATATGGTAGAAGTCTCCGACTCTATAACTATCATGCCTCCGGAAAATTGTAATGCCGAAATTTCGCACCAGAACTCGGGAGATGAAGATTTTGTGTCCCTTCAAAATCTACCGGGATCTCAACTCGGAGCACCTTCTGAAATTCAGCAAGATTCTTCTGACGATAGCGAAGATATCAACTTGCCTTTAGAATGGCTTTCCAACGGCAAATTCCAAGAGATATTCAGCCGATACTCTGTGGCCAAACGTGCATGGTCCAATCAATAGTCCTAGTCATTATTTTGAATGCATGTTTGACGAGTAAAAATGATATAAGAAATGATAATGAATTGTACTAACCTATACGATGGTCAAAAAAATAAAGAGGGTAATTTTAGCACCAGTGAGATGAAATGCTTTTTGGCTATTTTACATGTATGCATGTATTGGGAAAATATTCGGATTGCATCAACGCCATGTCAAGGGACAGGTTTAGTTTTACTATGTCGAATATTCATTGTTGCGACAATACACAACTCAACATGAATACATTTTCAAAACTGAAACCGCTTTTATGCGTTTCAGTTCGATCACCTAAAATTCCGGACAAATGTAGCTCCACTGAAGCTTGGCATCTTCTGTTATTCACATCGGCAAGAGAAAATGTTACGTTACATCCAAAATGGATCTAACGTTACATTTTAGGCAATAGAAATTAACACTTTTGTGGCAAAAACCGCATCGCAGCCAATCCACCCTGTACTTTACTATATATTGATTGTGACTATACCGCAATTCCCCAGATACACTTTGTAATGGACATCCACCTCTGTTACTCTCAGCTTTCTTGTTCTTCTCAAGAAGAATTACAGCTACATTTGTCCGGATTTCAGGTGATCGAACTGAAACGCGTAAAAGCGGTTTCAGTTTTGAAATTGTATCATTCATGTTGAATTGTGTACTGTCGCAACAATGAATATTCGACATAGTAAAACTAAACCTGTCCCATGTTTTGAATATTATCATACACAAATAAGTAGATTTGCTTAAAAAAGTACAAATAAACATATTTTTGATGTAGTCTTTGAATTTTCTTGTATATTTCTTAACTAAAATGAAGTCTATTGAAATCTACAAACTAAGTTATCAAAGTAGTAGATTCTCCTACTGTGTCGTATACGACACAGCATTTTCCAGCTTTTCTGGAAATCAGATGTTTTTTATAATATTTTTCTGCGATTATTTAGCACATAAATAATAGGTATATAAAGTTTCAGGTCAATTACTGAAAAAAAGGTTATTCAGAAACAAGTGGGTTAAGAACAATGTAAAGATTAGCTATTGTGTGATCACTTTCCCAAAAGGAATAAAGTAAACACATTTCAGAATGTAACTGCTATCACATTTTCTCGCGTTATAAACGAAAACACTGAGTTACTTTTATAATTAGATTGTTTAACTTTATCCTAGATACTAATTGGTCAAATTTTCATTCCTGACTGGAAACATGTAACTTTTATTTATTTTAAGACGTTAATTAAATCGACTTCTTGTCATTCTGGAGTTATTATTATAAGTCAAAAGAATTTCTTTTAGCTACTAACTTATCGGTAAGAAAATAACATTCCGAAAACATTCAAAACCAATTTTGGTGTTAAATGTTCTTTTTTTGATGATAGAAGAGGATAAAAGAATGCATATTTTGTCAGAGTACTGTTACAAAATTTTAGATTGTAATATTCTGCCGTATCCGGCGTACAAATATTGTTTGTTAAATAATAGGTTATTATTATAAGAAAATTACCTTATTATTTTTATAAATTTATTATATTATCATTAATTAAGATAACAAGTTTTACTTACAAATTAGTGGAATAAAGAGTTCCTAAAGAGATTAATTGTGTACCTATGTCAAAATTCAATAAAGTCAAACTATTTATGATTATTAGGTAATAATGTTAGCTTTTGCATCACAGTTTCACACATCATTACAGTTTTACTACCTCTTTATAGCTCTCTTTAAGTAAGCACCCTCTTTTCTCCGTAGCTATTTTTTAATAGATTAGACTTTTTTACCCGAGTTCGATTCGTTGGGCCAATTTTTCACTCACATTTTTTTCTATATGTTTTTTTCTCTTTTATACCGCGTACATCGAGGGACTGGAACAATTTGCCAGCGACGGTGTTTCCATCGCTGGCAAAAGGGTTTGCCAGCTGGGTCGCTAGAGTGAATAGGCTCATAATAAACTAGCGAGCTTTACCATCAACGATCGCATCAAGCGGAATTGCGGTCAAGCGCTAGTCTATAATTTATATAAAAAAAAACATCCACACGCAGTCAGTCACTAATCCTTTCATTAATATCAGTATTTGGCATACTAAAATTAACTAGCAGTAACTATACCAAAAAAGAACTGGTTTTCGTCTTTATTTTCTTGTGGTAGCTGTAACAGAAATTCGTCGTCTGTGAAAATTTCACTCTTATGGTTCATGAGAAACGGCCTGGTGACTGACAGCGCACTGTGATCTTAGTATCCTACCTTTTTATGCTATTTTACCCCGAAATAAACCAATAAAACAAAGATTACATCACCAGGGCAAGTAAAAACAATAATACATTTCCAACATGGTATCAAAAGGCACTAAAAATTCGAAGCCTGTCCTAACCAGCGAGATTTACGTAATAGGCCCAACTTCGATCATATTACACGCTAAACTTTATTCCACGAAATGTCGCAGATATAAGAATACATTGGTATCGAAATTGGTTCAGGGTTTTCAGAATATCTGAATGAGGATATCCGCATAATGCTATCTGAAAATTAATTGAGATTATTTACATAACACGACGCTATTATTCCCCGATGGTATTTGCCTATACCATCGGGAAATAATGTTGTTCTGGCAATTTTTGTTGAAGTGCCATGTGATAGGGGTGGAGTCTATTATCGTTATTCGGGCACGAACCCGAGTGGTGGATTACGGCCCACTCTCATAGAGAGATAGACGATGTCGCTGCGGTGGCAATGTTATAGGCTGGCTTATATACTTCGCTATTGGAACAAATCTAGACTCTGGGCTGCTGGTAATTTAATATATTATTTTAATGATGTTTGTTTGCAAGACAGGAAAATTATAATGAAAAAAAAACCTGAAAACGGTTTACTTTGCTTAGTCTACATAGGTATGAACTAACTGCGCAGTTTGCATGCCGGAGGCTATTTTTTTATTATCATAAACTAATGCTTGACCGCAATCCTGCCTGATGGTAAGCAATGATTCAATCCTTGGTGGTAAAGCGCGCTAGTTTATTAAGAGCCTATTTACTCAAAACGACAGAGTGGATAGGAAGGATGACGGCAGTTGAGCAAGGTGATGGAATGATAAACCCAACAGCACGACCAACGATACTGCGCCAGAGGGAGATTGATCTGGAGACCCTCCACGACCAAACTCCCAAACATTTGGCGCATCGTACCCGACACACATCGCAACACAACTGCTCAGACTATCTAACACTTTTTAAGTGTTTTACTTACACATCACTAAGCGCAACAATTCTCAACTCTTGCTTAACAGATATGCAACCCTTAGCATATCCGACTACCCGTAACCATATCCGAAAGATGGCAATATCCGCCTACTCTCAACCCTAGCCGCAATATTCCGATCACGATCATACCACGTGACTGTATTATTTCAAATTCAAAGGGTAAAAAGGAGGCAGTATTAAAAAGGATAGCCTTCGTGTTACAGAAGCTTGGCGTAGAGCGAGTACTTTACCACGACTTGCTGTCACAGTGGGACACTTGAACACACTTAGATATTCAGTATTCGTAAATCTTACCATATCGATTATAGAATTCAAACTCGCTTGGGAAAAGTTCAGGAGAAGTTTGTGCAACCCGCTCTGGATATAACGGCAGTTGAATATGAAAATCTTAAGTGATATAGCAGTGCGGTAGGGATTTTGAAGTTAGCAGCTTTGTTAAATCTAATCCTAACCTATTTATATAGGCTGGTGACGTTTATAAACGTGAATTATTACGTACTCGACTGGTACTAGAATTTACGTATGTTTATGTTTTTTTTTTTTTTTTTATTAAAGTATAAACCAGCGCTTGACCGCAATCCTGCCTGATGGTAAGCAGTGACGCAATCGTTGATGGTAAAGCGCACTAGTTTATTAAGAGCCTATTCACTCTAGCCTTGAAGACACTCAAATTGTAGTCCGACGGAAACACCGCCGCCGGCAGATTGTTCCAGTCCCTCGATGTACGCGGTATAAAGGAGGAGGCGAAACGCTTCGTCCGGATCGTAGAGGTGTTAAATTATAATATTCCAGGTCAGGCAAGTATCTTTTTTTTTTTTTATTAATTATAAACTAGTGCTTGACCGCAATCCCGCCTGATGGTAAGCAGTGATGCAATCGTTGATGGTAAAGCGCGCTAGTTTATTTTATTTTTATTTTTTTTTATAAATTATAATAAACCAGCGCTTGACTGCAATCTCGCCTAATGGTAAGCAGTGATGCGATCGTTGATGGTAAAGCGCGCTAGTTTATTAAGAGCCTATTCACTCTAGCCTTGAAGACACTCAAATTGTAGTGTGACGGAAACACCATCGCTGGCAAATCGTTCCAGTCCCTCGATGTACGCGGTATAAAAGAGGAAGCAAAACGCTTCGTCCGGATCGCAGTGGTGTCAACAACGTAAGGGTGGAAACTCGCCGTACGACGGGTCGTCCGATGATGGAACGGAGATGGGGGAATTAAATCATGCAATTCCATTGCAGACTCACCAGACTGCATCCTATAGAAGACCGAAAGGCTGGCTACTCTACGCCTGTCCTCCAGGTTTTGGAGACCATTTCCAGTTAAGTCTGGGTCGCCAATCAGCCTCTTATTAAGCCTATTCACTAAAAAAACTTAGTGAATTGGAAGGAAGGCGGCAGTTGAGCGAGAACCTTTGACAACGAAGACTTTTCTTAATTGTAGAAAATGAAAAGAAATCGTTAGGACTTCGGATGTACATGAAGATGGTTATGAATGTTTGTTTTGCCCTACTTCAAATACTCATTCGTTTGACGAGCGCTGTGTGAACTTGCGTTGTCGTGCTGCAGGATGAAGCGTCGCTTTTAGGTAGATTTTCGAAGTTCGACGATTACTTGTGGTAAATAAACTGTGGTATAGGTACTTACCACTTATATTACTGTGGTATATACATTAACCTCTTTAAGATCTTCAAGTGCAATAGTCACAACATGGCCGATAGCCTCTTATTCTAGTTACATCACATGAAGATCTTCGAGAGTTGTCACACAGCAATGATGTTATATTCAGTGAAGGCGGATTTTGGGCGGCCTTCGCGAGATTTGTCAAAAACACTAAGCGTTCGACACTGCGCAGACATCGGGCTTCATCACTGAACACATAAGTTAGCTCTTCAAAACACTGAAGCAGTGTCAGGCCTCTTGTATTTTTTTTCTTTCTTTTATGGCTTCGCACGATTTGTGCATTTAGCCTCTTCTTTCTATTCTTACAATGGAGGTTTGAGACAAAGTCATGATGTCTCCTCTATGCTGCGATATTTCACTGTTATTTATGAATTATTTACTGAATGCATTTTTTACTACATAAATCACGCACTTTTATTTAGCAAACAACACTATAAATCATTTTAAAAGTCCAATGAGAAATGAGCGTGACACTCAGCTTGACTTTCCCGCCAAAACTCTCGGCCTATTGTTAAGTTATAGTAAGTTATAGTATTGCACTAACACTTTCCTTATAAAGATTAATAAAATTTTCGTAGTAGATAACCTGACAGATCCCAGTTGACGCGGTGAAGAAACAATAGCATTAATCCTAATACTTTCAACTGTTTTGAGATTTAAAATTTAAACACATTCGAATATAGGACAGTTCTAAATTCAAAATTGCCGGGAAATTTGGAAACGACAGCTTTTAAATGGCATACCTAGTATTTTATGCACAAAAAAATAAAAAAATAAATATGTATTTAGCTGTTGCTTTCGCAATAAAAGTGGTGTTTTGTATTGAAAGTGTTAAAATGTTGCTGTATTTTTTCTTGTGTACGCGAAAATGTTATTTTCGTATCAACAGACCATCGCTTACTGTCGTATTTCCTTAAGAATCTACTGATCTTTTGTGCTTTTCATTTCTATTATTCTATTTCTATAGTATGCAGCACAGGTTTTTACAACCATTCCCTTTAGTTGTCCTGTCATTAAAGGCACATTTTCAATTACCTTATTATTTGCTTTGTCCCGGAAACAATTAGAAGAAAGAAAGCGAAAAGAAAGCGTGTATCTATTATTAAATTGAATTGTAAATAACATTTACAGGCCTCCTTATAACGTTTATCTATGTATGATGTTTGATTGGGCACTGAAACGTATCGAATAGTTTTCATTATCCACGCAAAAGCGCAAAGTTATCGATAACATATTACACAAGAAGGTATGATGATGGTCTTCTGCTGATATCAAGACATCGTAAGGCTGAAGCAAGCCATTACATCGGCATGTAGATATCATAAGAACACACTATATACCCGTCGGTGTTTGGGACGAAATACTCGGGCAGAGATAGGGGTGTTGAGTCAAACTAGGGCTGCTTAGGATGGGAGTGTATAAGTACGTATATCAATTGAAAACAATGTGGATTGAAATGTTGGTGAGGAATTGTGATTAACTCATCAATACTTGAGCGCATTATCTTGGGAGAAGCGGTGACTCAGTAGTATCGGCCCCGACTTACCGATTTTTAAGTGGTGGGTTCGAACCCAGACAGGAGCTATATAATGAGGACGTGACTTCTACCAACACACCATAACGCACACGATTCGCAAGTAAAGTCATAGATAGTAAATCATTAATATCCTATTCAAGCATATATGAAAAAAAAACAGTGATATTTTGATTATTTTCTGTGTGTCCTTACATATTTTAAGCTCAAGCAAGTTATTCACCAGCTTCTGCTCAACAAAGTAAATAATACAATAATTATTGTTGAACTGTCAAGAAGCCATTACTAAAGCGTTCTGCTCTTCAGTTTAGCAAAGTGTTAAAGAATTTATAACTTTGCCAAATTGAAAAGTACAACTGTGACGCAGCATGACGACTGAAGTGACTGGTTTTACGTCTAGTTATGTAACTAAATCGCGTGGTCTTTTTTATTGACCTTTGGTTACAAATAAAGTATAGATGCCATAGACATATACTAATGGACATGCCCTACGCGTACAATCTGCAGGAATTTTGTGGTTTGAAAAGAGTGAGAGAGATTCTTATGCTTTCGGTTTCTATCTCTTTCCTCATAGATGATTGATGATTTTGAGAGAGATAAAGATAGACGAAACTTCGTTTTCTCTCTTTCTTTCGGAGTGCCACGATTCTCATCTCTAAGGCATGTCCATTATTATATGTCGATGATAGATGCTGTTAATATGTACCCCCTCTAATATAAAAAAAAACTAGCGACCCGCCCGGCTGCGTCCGGGTGCAATGCTGATACTAAATACATTACAAAAAAACTGTTAACGTTGTATAAAAAACATAGCGGCCCGCCGCCCAACCAGCTGGTACCGCCGCAAATGGGCCGCACCGCAATTTTTTAATTTGTAATGTCTTCGAAACTATTTATTTAAATTATGTGCTGTAAAGGGCGATATAGATCTATATTTTTAAAAAATAGGGGTGGATTTCCCTTAACATTTAGGGGCATAAAAATAGATGTTGTCCGATTCTCAGACCTTCCCAATATGCACACAAAATTACATGAGAATCGGGAAAGCAGTTTCGGAGGAGTTTAACCACAAACACCGCTACACGAGAATTTTATATATTAGACATATTAAAGAATAACAGTTAATAAAGAATACACCGTCTGATTGCAATATATTTCGAAACGGCTTTCACGCAAGGGCTAAACCGATAGATAATATCGAAACCGCTTAGAGTTGATAGCAATACATAATTACTATAACCTTAAATACCATCCCAACTAAACTCGGTTACATCCCAGGTCAGCCCACAGCGAGGAGATCGAGGTCACCTCATCCAACCTTTAACTGGGCGCATCTAACCGCAGGATGTCCACGGACGTGCGAGGATACATGGGAATATGTACATAGACAGTGTTTGTAGAACGGTCCTAAGTAAACGCATACCGGACCCGATAAATACGTCACAGTTAGTTGAGTTTCAGTTCAACATAGTTTTGTCTTTTAAGGGCTTAGAATGGCTGTACGAGGAAATGCAGGATTTTTGTTGGTGACTGAAAATAAGTAAAAGTTTTTTTAACTCGTGGACCAATTCTGCTAATTTTGAACATTCGCCTCCGTATTACAAAACTAGATCTAACTTTAGTTCCACACTTAACCTATGAGTCAGCATTTTAATAACTTACTTACTTTTAACTTACTTTTTAACTTACTTTTTAAACTTTTAATACAATAGTGGCAACTTAGTACCGAACTAGGCTGTCATTTTTATATAAAGAACTACATTTCTATAACATTTAGGTGTATAATTCAATAACCATTTAGGTGGTTTAAACCGAAATAATAATCTATGTTTTGTAATTTTTGGGTCGAAGTCTTATCTCGACTACAAACAATAGGGTAGTTGACTAAAAAAAACTAATTAGTCCGTCAGTCACATTTCCAAAAAATACTATTTTTACACTTATTTTTTATTTTTTTATATAAACAAAAAATGAAGACGACACAGTGCGTTGAAAACTCGTGTGACGTCACTGCACGCTACACTTTTTAGCGTGCAGTGACCTCACCAGCCACCACTCCTGCAATCGCAGATGGTAAAGCGCACTAGTTTATTAAGAGCCTATTCACTCTAGCCTTGAAGACACTCAAATTATAGTCCGACGGAAACACCGACGCTGGCAAATTGTTCCAGTCCCTCGACGTACACGGTATAAAGGAGGAGGCGAAACGCTTCGTCCGGATCGTAGTGGTGTTAACAACGTGAGGGTGGAAAATTAAAGTTTTAATCACATCTAAACTTTCTATGCAATTAAATAAACATCACACCACACCACACCACACTACACCATATCACACCACATCGCACTATTCCACACCATACCACTCCACATCAAAATAGTTGGACACTATTTCTCTCACATATGTTCACATGTTACGATGAATACATTTTTACTTTAAGTTTATTTATAGGTTTAAATCAGATGAACTACCTACTACAAGTTATGTTAACACGCACACGTTATATTAAGGTATTTATTGTTCACTAAGCTACAAAAGAACACTAACTTAGTCACGGAGTTCCCTTAGTTTAGGACGCAGGGTTTTTTACTGTTTATACAACCTTTATTTTCCAAGAATATGCCTATATGAAATGTACTCATTTGCTATTGAGATTTTCTGTGTTAATTAAGTTATTTTATTTAATTTTGGAATATCTTCATTTGACGGAACTAAACAACTATTTCATATTCTGC
The DNA here is from genome assembly GCA_037179545.1 of Sesamia inferens. NCBI lineage: Eukaryota > Metazoa > Arthropoda > Insecta > Lepidoptera > Noctuidae > Sesamia > Sesamia inferens. The sequence goes on from CM073929.1 coordinate 31,345,578, forward strand.
CCTTTTCTTAATGAAATGAAAAGAAAAAGGTGCACTGAACTATAAATTAGTTTTTATACAAGGGAATCAGGGCCAGTGAAATTAGTTTTTATACAAGGGAATCAGGGCCAGTGAACATTCTTCGAGAATTATTAATTAAGGTCGCGGGAAACCGCTGGACGCGGGAGGCGCAGAACCGGTTGTCGTGGAGAACCTTGGGGGAGGCCTATGTCCAGCAGTGGACGTCTTTCGGCTGAAATGATGATGACTCGAATGTATTACTTTTAATAATTAAGTAATATTTAATTATTTTGTAGCACCTATATCTTAGATCCTATAATATAAATACCAGGAACAAACACAATCTTGCTGTACATCACACTCGTCTCCACAGAGTAGGCAACTCGTTCATGGGTCAATGTATACACTTTTACAACAAGCTTCCCATGGACATTCGAAACTTACCCATTAAACGATATAAAACCTATAAAAAGGCCAAACTTTGCAAAAAGGGGTATTATAAAATCTCAGATTATTTAGAGGATAGAGAGGCTTGGGACTGAGCTGCTCGCTCTGTTAAGCATTGTTATTAAGCAATATGCGTAATTATAACGTAAATTATTGTAAACATTTTCATTTTTAATGTCTGGACTTTAAAAAAGACGATGATCCCTGAGTTTGTTTCGGTCATTTCTTCTCAGAGGTAGTCAGTTAGGAAATGCCGGCTTCATCTAGTTTAAAAAAAAAAAAAGAAGAAAAAAAAAAAACATATGACGTGTAAAAGTGATCGGTGATCCTACTTGCTTAATAAACGATTTCATTTCATTTCATTGTCAGTTGACATTGTTGTATTTTTTGATAATATTTAAGAATTACGAATCAACTCTTTTTAAATTGATTAATGACCTTATAATGTTTTAAAATAATTTCACTACATGCGATTTGTTTATTATTACCTGTCATCATCATTCATCATCGTTTCGGTCTTCTATAGGATGCATTCTGGTGAGTGTGCAAGGAAATTGCATGATTTAATTCCCCGATCTCCGCTCCATCATCGGACGACCCGTTTTTCTGAGTGAATAGGCTCTTAATAAACTAGCGCGCTTTACCATCAACGATCACATCACTGCTTACCATCAGGCGGGATTGCGGTCAAGCGCTATATAGTTTATAATTTACTAGCGGCCGCCAGCGATTTCGTTCGCGTGGAGTTAGTTATGCTCCGGTCCTATTGGTCGCAGTCGGTCATTTGATAAACATAGTATAAGAAATTCATCGACACTTAATATTAATCCCTCAATTACAAATCTTCAGTGTCGCGTCATTATAAGATTCAAATATTGCAGTATAAATATAAACATGCATATGCATTTTAGTTTACCTATACATACTTAAAGTTGTAATGAGGTATGAATAGGAAATAAGCTTTTTAATAGTAAAGGAAGTTTCACATAGAACTCTGGCATTAGATTACACAATATTATCAACGTGTCCCAAAAAGAACACAAATTGTGTGTAACAAGTAAATTATTTTTATACCAATACACTTGTTTGTGTACGAATCTGTTCATGAATTAATAGCAATTAACTTCTAGTTTATTTCAATTTACATGATATTGTCAAACTCGCCCAGTTAATACATGAATTAACCTGGTTCCTGCTACTCTTTAGTCTGTGGAATGAAGGGTGGAAAACGACAGGTCACTGTGTAGATGACAATGGTCCACGAAAGTATTTAAATGAAAGTACTATATTTATTTGTCAATGTCAGCAAATACTGAAGTCATCTGAGCCTACGGTCTTTTACCAGAATTGAATAGGAGCTAACACATGCTGCTTTTTTTTATTGTCTTCTCGCAGTTTAACCTGGAAGGTTGGCGTCTGCTTAACTGGTCTGGCTGACTATATTGGGAGAAACAAGGCCCTTTGCTATGGTGTCAGTTTTTCCTACAACTTCCCATATTTTTGAACTAACATCAATAATCATTTCGGTATTGCTTATTTAAATATATAGTAATGTATTTACTTACTCAAAGAGGCACAGGCGGACTTAATATCTTGGGCATTCTGTACCAGTCAATCAAGGGTGGTGACTTGCTTACTGAGGAGAACAAACTCTGCACAAAACTATAAATTACAATGAAGTTATAAACAAGTAAATAAGCTTAACATACAATACGTTCCCGGGGGCAGTTACGTAGGGTGGCTAATATTTAGAGTTATCTTTCTAAAAATCTTTAAATCAAAAATTAAAACAATACGTGCCAATACCAACTTTACTCCAAAGTTAAACTATGGGATCTTATGTCCCGCACCGAAATGTGAAAGTAACACTGTTTATTTATGTGTATTGGTATTTCTAACTTCTTCTAAAACTTAAATGATCGTTGTTTGACAGTTTAAATAGTATAGCCTGGCACTTGGAGAAAGACATCCATCACATTCAACCATTTCTCTTTAAAAAATTACACAATACATACCTTCAAAAACATAGAGATAAATGTATATATAAGGGAATAGCCTATACATAGATATGGGTACAAATATACCATTATTAGATATATTGAGTGTACCGCATTAGTCAGTAGCTAGGTAAAATTACAGAGTTAGTATCTGGTTACCAAAGTATATTGCGAGTTCAGCTTACCCAAGAGGCCACAATTTGAAGATTTTTAGATAAATAAAAGCTACGCTTAAGGCCTTTGAATTAATTCATTGGCTATCGAACTTATCACGCCCGTGTGTCGCGAAAATAATTTATATTCGTTGCCTCACCCCGGGAGCCACTCTCGTATTGCGGGCGCTTTTAAAAACACCCAAACTCACATACACAAACAGTCAGACCCAGAACAACCTCCCGTATGTCACAGAACCATCTGCTCCGTGCGGGGATCGAACCCGCGACACGCAGCGTAGCAGTCCATCGCTCAACCACTACACTAACCGTGTCGTCAATTACTTATATACTGTGAAACTGTGAACTACGTAAGTGAGTGGATTGTTTTTTTTTTTTTTTTTTTTTTTTTTATAAATTATAAACCAGCGCTTGACCGCAATCCCGCCTGATGGTAAGCAGTGACGCGATCGTTGATGGTAAAGCGCGCTAGTTTATTAAGAGCCTAAAACTGAGTGAATAGGAAGGAAGACGGCAGTTGAGCGAGGTGATGCAATGATAAACCCAACAACACTACCAACGATGCTGCGCCAGTGGGAGATTGATCTGGAGACTGCGGGGACGCCCGAACCCCCCCAGGGATCGCCATCGGGACCCTGGGATTTTTCGCAGTTGGCGGGGCAGCCTTTCGTGTGTGGCTGGCACACTACTTGGGCCCCCAACTACCTGCGGTCGGCCAGCGGAGCACCGTGCTTCGGATCCCGCTACCCTCCACGACCAAACTCCCGACACAACAACATTTGCCGCATCGAGCCCGGCACACATCGCAACACAACTGCTCAGACCCGTCCTCCGTACGGCTTCACCAGACATCATGCCGGAACACGACGAATCGCTTGGCGGCATGACTTTGTCTGGTGGGTGGTAACTACGCCGGCGGCCGATGTTGTGGCCTACCACCGAGAAAATTGTATACTGGATACATACATTGTATATTGTATACCGGATTGTATACCTGGTTGGCTTAATTCAAACATCATGCGTAAATAATAATAAGTATTTAAGTATTTGATAGCTGTATATATTACGTAGGGTATTTGCTTAGTCTGTAGTTGGGCATAGTTCTACACATGTACAACATTTGATCTCAATTTAACAACTGTTCAAAAGTTTAACTTCTAACATAGCTATTTTTTATTTAGGTATATGTATACTAACAGCGGCTCGAGATAAACGTTTTTGTTGTTGTTTTTTTTACCTAGTTAATAATAGTACTTACATACAAAAATTAAAATAACTAAATAAGTACCTGTCTCCTACGCGAAAATAGTTTATTCTAAAGTTTTGTTTTAGTTTGTGTTATTTATACATAAGTGTCTATCATTTATGCCATAAGACTGTTGAAGATTTAGTTATTTAATATGTGAAGGGTACTCGAGCAGGTGGTTCAAGAGCGGCGCATATATACTTCCAATGCCCTCCATTCAAAGGACTACGCAAAACAGCAGCAACGACATCTCGGACGTCGATATAACCTTCGCTAGGCACCTTCGCAAGTTTGTACTTCATATCATAACAAATACATAGGTACAAGGCACCTCGGGTTATTCGGTACTTCTGCAAATAATACCGGCCCGTTTCAGATCACACGGATAACTATCTAGTAGGTACGTATCATACAGGTTAAGAGTACCCACAATTCGATGTATGAAACTTGCACCATTTGGTTAAAATACTATTAAATACCCAATTAATTGAATTGTATATACGATTATGAAGCTAGTAAGTATTAGGTACCTACAATATGTATTTGCCTACTCGGGTGTCGAGGCTGCCAGAAGTATAGGTACGTACTACGAAATGTTTGCCTACCACGGAATATAAACTTAATGTAAACATGCGTTCCAAAACTACTCCATAATTCAATATGTGATTTCGATTCGATTTTGTGATTCAAGATGTATGTAAAAAGAAATTTTGTACCAACACTTAGAGAATGTGAAAGTACTCACTATTTTGTGTCCTTTTCTCTTTTATTTTTTTCATTATTATTGTTTAACAAAATACGTTTTTGCTCGTCGTGTTAGCGATAAGAAGTGGTATTTATTAAAGAAACAAATCAGGACGTTCCAATGTTCGTGTATTATCCATTTGAATTACAATTACAACCAGACCTTATTAAATAAGATAGGAACACAGTAATAATCACCGAGCACACAACAATATGTCGAACAATAACCAGCAGCTCTTAATTAATATAAAAAATATAGGTCTCACAGAGTTTGCACGATGTTACCAGTCTTGAGTGTCCTTTGCCCATAATCAGCGAGCGCTTTTTTTTTTTATGGCATCTCGTAGTTGACCTTGAGAGGCCGTGACTACTTAACCGGACTTTCCTGTGGATGCCTTAAATGAATTTAAAACCTCCAGCCAGGGCTACTAAAAACTAAGCGACTACGCGCCCCCTTTGGGGTACGAACCTCGGCTTAGGGCGTCGCTGGTGAGAACAGCAAGGGAAGGCTGGATCGAATATAAAAGCGAGCGCGGGTGGGCAGCGCCTTTTATAAAGAGCTTAGGGTGGGGCGCCAGCCCTTGCTAACAGTCGCCAGTTGTGAAACCTTTACCATCGTTGAATATCACAGGCTCGCACACGCACTTAATGGACAGACTACCGACACGTCTACTCTCGCCTGTGCCTCTCGTATGAATGACTGACGTGGTGCGCTCGAGACAGTGCGGATCTGTGGTGAATGATAAAACACATAGAGTACATTAGAAATATTCTTGCTAATTTTAGACTATTTTCCATGAGAATTCAGAATTACTCATCTACCTACCCGTACTGGGTCCGTGTGGTAGATTACGGCCCACTCATTCTCACCGAGAGGAGGCCAATATCCCAGAAGTGAGAAATTCTGAATAAGAACATATATGTATTGTGGATGAGACAGAAGTGATTGTGTTTAATAATAACGATAATGTAAGAAACGTATTGATAGAAAAATAGGAGTTTCTATAATTCTTAATTAACATAAATGTCCGGCCTTGTCTATCTATACTTTACTTCATAAAACCCTTTCCTTTCGAAGCATATTCATCGAAACATTCATAAACAGTATATAACTGACTAGTAAATGACGTATGTAAACACAATATCTATCTAAGTTAGGTACCTACTTCTAGCATCATAAGTATTATACGCTATGTAACAAAAACCCTGTTGTTCCTTTCAGGGACATATAATTTTACCTACAAGCACATCATTATTGAAGTCATAATTAGAAAACCAGTAATCATTCAATTCAATCGGGTTCGATCCCCGGCCGGGTCATGGGAAAACGATCTTTTCCTGATTGGCCTGGGTCTTGGATGTTTATCTATATATGTATCTATTATAAATATAGTATCGTTGAGTTAGTATCCCATAACACAAGTCTCGAACTTACTTTGGGGCTAGCTCAATCTGTGTGATTTGTCCGTAAAAAAAAATGTCTAGTCGAGGGGTCACAATCAAATACCTATTAAAACCGACAAATTCGATATTTTTTTTTAGAATATCTTATTTTATAAGTTAAATAAATTGGCAGGAACGTTATACTTATGTCTAGTTTCTTCGTGCAGAATTGCAGAGCTAAGAAATCAGTTACAGATTATAAATATTAATAATTAAACATTTATTTTAATTATAGTTGTTGAACAATTTTTATAAATTACTTGCTTTATTACGTCCGTATGCCGATTCTTAAAACGTAGGTTGAAGGAACAACAGGGTTTTTGTTACATATTGTAGATGCCAAAAACTATCAAAAATTATACTATTCTGATATACAAGGTCTGTTATTTGAGTATGTATACATATATTCTATTATACACTGAATTAACAACTAACACCCGGATGGTGGAATTTCCGACAGGATATTTTCTAATAACATGAGTGGTCACAAAAAGGAAATATCATGTGTCCTAACACGGGTCACGGTCCGTATATTTATATACCCTTTATTCAGGTTTAACAGTCACAGACAGAGTAATTGCCTGTGCGCTTGTTTATTGTGTATTTTTGATAATTTTAATTTTCATCTGTATCTATGTCCCACAACTGTTTGTTTATTACCCGTTCATGTCCCACTGTTGGGCAAAGGCTTCTCTACTTTAATTCGACCTCTCTCTGTCCACAGCTGCCAAAGACGACTCTTTATCAAAGGATTCTAAATAATCCCGCCGTCTTCGTCTGGGTCCGCTTTTTTTTTAATAATTATAAACTAGCGCTTGACCGCAATCCCGCCTGATGGTAAGCAGTGATGTGATCGTTGATGGTAAAGCGCACTAGTTTATTAAGAGCCTATTCACTCAGAAAAACAGCGAATAGGAGGGAAGACGGCAGTTGAGCGAGGTGATGCAATGTTAAACCCAACAACACGACCAACGATGCTGCGCCAAAGGGAGATTGATCTGAAGACCTTCCACGACCAAACTCCCAATACAACAACATTTGGCGCATCGTACCCGGCACACATCGCAACACAACTGCTCAGACCCGTCCTCCGTACGGCTTCACCAGACATCATGCCGGAACACGACAAATCGCTTGGCGGCAAGTCTTTGTTTGGTGGGTGGTAACTTCTGCCGGCGGCCGATGTTATGGCCTACCACCGAGAAAATTTTTTTGATGTTGCTGTTGATGTCGAATGCGTTTGATGTTGGTTGCCATTAAGCAGGTCTCTGTAATTATTTTGTGATTCACATTTTTGCCATAATATTAAAATATGGACTTTCTTGTTGATCCAGTAGGTCCGGTAGGTCGTGGGTTTCTCTTTAATCTTAGAATTACATAATTATACCTTGTTTTTTAAATCAATAAATATCCTTACTAATATTATAAATTGGAAAGTGAGTTTGTTTGTTTGTTTGTTCCGCTTTCATGCCGTAACTACTACTATTTTGCAAACGTAAAGTTAGAAGTCTGCATTAAATAATAGGGTATTTTTTTTATCCCGGAACAAATTGATATCCCTGAGGGAAAACAAAAATATTGTTAGCTTCATACCAGTTCGCTGATAGATGGCGCTGTGAGTCGTTTAAAACAAGATTACTTTAACGGAAGAGTTTTATAATGTTGTGGGCAGAGAATCAGAGTTGCGGAGGGCCGCGTGAAAGTGTACTCATTCCTCGGATTCCGATTATTCCAACAGACCTCCAATTTCAATTTAAAAGACTTCAATTTTCTATAAGGGTTTCATTTACAATGACCATTAATAAAGCACACTTGGAAAGAGTACACTTGGAAAAACATTGTTTTTCGCATGGTCGCTCAACTATATATGTAGCGTGGGAACACGCTACATATGTATATCGAGTGCCCAAAACCTGCATGTTTTTGCTCCCCAAGGTAAAACATATAATATAGTTTACCACTCAATTTTGATTTAGCAACTCAAGGTATATATGGTAATGCGAAAATAAATTCGTCTGCCTGTCTTTCTTTCACGCTTAAACGCCTGAACGGATTTTGATGAAATTTGGTAAGGAGTTAGTTTGAATCCTGCATAAGGAATGTTTACTGCTTCTCATTCACACGGAAAGATCTAAAAAGCGTGATATAACCAAATTTCACGTGGGCGCAGCCGCGGGCGGAAAGCTAGCACATACATTGTTTATTTCCAGTATTCCACATATGTAGAATACATTGGCAATGAAGCGGTCACAGGCAAGTTTGTTTTGAATCAAAATAAAATTCTTTGTGAAGAAAGGTTCTGTCCCACATGGTATACAAAATGTTAGCAAAGTATTGCACGTGAATAATACGATCTTAGCTTTCATGAAATTAGATTTTATCGTACGTATTTGTTATCAAAAATAAGGCTTATCACAACTCAATTCACAAGAATTTACTCGCCTGAAATAGGCGAAGCTTCTTTCCTACAAACTTTTTTTTTATTTAAGAAAAAATAAGTACTCTTTCTTAGAATTTTCGTTAGATTATTTTATTTAAAAAAGTATATACTTTTTCTTAGAAATAATTTCTTAGAATTTTTATTAGATCATTTTTTTGAAAAAAGGACCTACTTTTATTTCTTATTTAAGAAAAAAAAAACTATGTAGGTTTCATTCCTAATTACTACTTCATTACTTCAGAAATACGCCACTATTCTACTGTCTTCTTTCTAGCTAAATGTATTCTTATGTATAGACATACATATATTGATCTATGTACGAACTTTATATATGAATGTGCAGTAGAAGTTACGATTCGCCCCTTTTGAGCCAGTAAATGCGTGCGAATCAAATAAACAATAAACCATATTTACTTCTAAAATAAACACTTACCTACTCAGACAGTCCTATCACAAATGATAGAAATGGAGTTGAAATCTGACATAAAATAAATATATTTTTGAGCATATTTGAGAGACAGCTGCCTGATCAACTACTGTTGCTGTCAGAAATTAATTAAAAATTAATTGCCTACCGTAATTGGTTGTCAAAGTGAAGTTGAACAAAGACCTTTGTTTAGAAAATTAAATAATTCAGTTTACAAAGAGTGAACATCTCTCATCTTCTGTGCCCGCTTATTTCACTATTCAATTCCAATTATAAACAATAGACAAAAATTAATCGACACTTAGATTTTCGTAGTACTTATTTCTATGGAATAACATTGGAGGGACGGACGCACGTCTACACATATCAGAGACAGCCCGCTACCCTAAACAGACTGATAAACCCGCGATTATTCCGTAACCGAGTGTCTACAGCCGATAGTTTTGTGCACGACCTCCTTTGTTTTGCTATATTTTCCTCGAAGCTCGTTTATAGGACGTAAAGCGAGTATAAGTGAGCGTAAATGTGGATGCCTCGCTTTTTATGATATTACTGCCTGTAACCAGTTTGTTATCGGGACAGTTGGGAACTGTGTTGTCTATTTTTGGCTTTGTGCGTATGTAAGTTTTGCTTTGATTATCGCCAAGTTCATCAAACTACGGGTTAAGGCACTAATAAGTACGTACCTTTTCTTTGTTAGGATGAGAAATCATCAAATGATATCTCCCGCTCTGGGCGGAGCGGAAGGGCGTGTCAGACTTTTACTGACTAAAACCCACCAGTGTTTCTTCACTTGCCTGTGGCCCTAGTCATCGCTAGGGCCACGGTTTCTGTGTACCTTACGTCGTTTCATTTCGACAGTTCAACATCTATTGCATATACATTTTTCAAACATATGAAGGAATAGAGAGATACGCTTAGCTACATTCTTTAAATGGATTCAAATTGACACTGATAGTATGTTACACAATTAGGATGCTGTTCAGATTAAGCCCAGTGCTTCTTCCTTCAATACAATTCTTCATTTAAGTCAATCTAAAATACTTCAACATAAATTGGATCACTTTCATTATTAATAGGCTTATCCATAAGAGGAAACAGACGCCGCATCAAATATAATCTGACGCCCAGCCGGTCCGCCACGAAAACACATTACGTACACCTAGTGTCATTTATAACGGAAGGAGGTCACATACCTACCCTGATATTAGGAATACGAAGCCTGGATTCAACGTATTATATAACAAGCGTTTGTAAATAAATCTTTATAGGGTTATTTGCTAAGGTTTCAAAAAACAACTAGCTATAATACTCAAAATCAAAATCAAAAGTCATTTATTTAAATTAGACTGAGAATCAGCACTTTTTAAACGTCAATATTACATAAGACAGTCCCCCAAAACGCCCACCCATCGACACTTCCTAGTGCTTTCGCTGCGAAGATGCCGGAAGAAACTCCCCAGCAGCACAGCTGGTACTTCTGGTTTCTTTTTTTATTAATTACTAGCTGCGCCAAGCGGTTTCACCCGCGTAGGTTTCGATATGCTCCGCTCCTATTGGTCGCAGCGTGATGTTATAGCCTAAAGCCTTCCTGGATTAAGGGGCTATCCAACGCAACAAGATTATTTCAAATCGGACCAGTAGTTCCTAAGATTAGCGCTTTCAAACAAACAAACAAACTCTTCAGCTTTATATATTAGTATAGATAAACTAGCGCTTGACCGCCATTCCGCCTGATGGTCAGCAGTGATGCGATCGTTGTTGGTAAAGCGCGCTAGTTTATTAAGAGCCTATTCACACTATCCTTGAAAACACTCAAATTGTAGTGTGACTGAAACACCGTCGCTGGCAAATTGTTCCAGTCTCTACTACTACTGTACTGTATAATTACTGCGTTATTATTATTTTATCATAATTATAAACTAGTGCTTGACCGAAATCTCGCCTGATGGTAAGCAGTGATGTAATCGTTGATGGCGAAGGGCGCTAGTTTATTAAGAGTCTATTCACTCAAAACACTAAGTGAATAGGAGAAAAAATGACAGTTGAGTGAGATGATGTAATGTTAAACCCAACAACACGTCCAACGATGCTGTGCCAGAGAAAGATTAATCTGGAGACCCTCCACGACCAAACTCCCGACACAACAACATTTGGCGCATCGTACCCGGCACACATCGCAACACAACTGCTTAGACTCGTCCTCCATACGGTTTCATCAGATATCAACATTTTATTATTCGTGCCTTTTTTGATTTCGCAGTGGGAAACCTCATAGCCTTTCACCATCTTGGGAGTAACAGATGAGTATGCAGGTTTCTTACAAGCTAAAACCACCACCGTGTTTCTCCCCTACCTATGGTGATTCGCATAAGCATTCATGGAACCCCTGATAGGCGTCGACCCGCAGTTTCACAGCGTTCCCATCTTACCGTGCGAAATGCTCGCACTCACTCTCGAATGGCACGCGTGAAACACTGCGGTGTCAACTAGGCCCTATTTGTTTGGATGACGGACGTCCCTAGTCCGCCGCTCGCTAATTAATAGCCTATTGAATGATTTCCTACTTCACGGCAAAGGACCTCTCATTTCACTTCTCTTTGTTATAAGCAGTTAAGGAGGTTCTTCTTGAAAGAGTTTCTCACCCCTCCATTTCTATACAGGCCAGCGGTTACCATTGGGGTAGAAGTTTTGCTATTGGCCTTTTTTATCGTGGAGAAATTCCAATGGAGACCCTCAGAATCGATCGAATCAGGAATGAGGAGATACGCAGAAGAACGAGAGTAACCGACATAGCCCGAAGAATTGCAACACTATAGTGGCAGTGGGCTGACATTGCCCGTAGGACCGATGCCCGATGGGGCCGACGGGTTCTCGAGTGGCGACCACGAACCGGAAAACGTAACGTGGGTAGGCCCCCGACAAGGTGGACCGACGACCTATTGAAGGTCGCGGGAAACGGCTAGATGCGGGAGGCGCAGAACTGGTCGTTGTGGAGAACCTTGGGGGAGGCCTATGTCCAGCAGTGGACGTCTTTCGGCTGAAATGATGATGATGATGACCCTCTATGTGGGAAGAACGGGTCTCCTACTGACTTAAACCCCACTATTCCTTCCAATACCATGAGTCGAGAGCCCGGGGGATACTAGTACATTCACCGCATCCCCGTCTGCTATCAGCCTGCCATCCCCAGCGGGCGCCATCACCAAGTACGGCCGATCCCACTATGCCGCACATACTGCAAGTCACCCCCTTTTGAGCATTGGTCTAAAATTACATTAGGTTGGGCGAATATTAGGAACGGATTCTTGAATCTATCAGTTAGTTAGAGGGCTATGGAACGGAGTACACTGGCTATCACTAGAATACTCTGTTCTATAGCCCTTTGGCTAACCTCGAACGTGGATCTCTGTTTATTCAACGACCTTGTATGCCCATCATATGTAAGAATGGGAATAAGTCTCCTCTTATTTAGGTACTCCATTTTTTCTTAATTTTATTGAGTGTGCGAAGATTTGCTGATTAAGTCATTTTAGACTCGAATGTAGCCTTTTTTGGTGAGCAAATCAAGTTAAGTGAATCTTCTAAGATAATCATACAGTATTTTTTGTAAAAATCGTATGAAAGCTTGTTTTTATTTTATATTTATTATTTTTTTTTTATTATTAAAAATATAAACCAGCGCTTGACCGCAATCCCGCCTGATGGTAAGCAGTGACGCAATCGTTGATGGTAAAGCGCACTAGTTTATTAAGAGCCTATTCACTCTAGCCTTGAAGACACTCAAATTGTAGTCCGACGGAAACACCGCCGCCGGCAGATTGTTCCAGTCCCTCGATGTACGCGGTAATACTTCTCAACATTATTTTAGGTGAAGCACGTAGTCAGGTCTCAACTTGGTACTTTTCGCATCAGCTGGAATGACAGCTTAGATTGGAATTTCCGCAGAATAGGTCGGCTATTGTGTCTTGACACTTCATGGTCGATAAATCTTTGCTTTTACTATTTATTGCCGTGTTTGTTGTTTGCTACAATTGATAAGACGCCAATCCGTCCAGGACTGGGCTGACGTTAAATTTTACTACCGAGTCACCCCATCATGCGTCATGTTTGTCGCAAATAAACATATTCATTCTTTCTTTCATCCCATCAATGTATTACCTACTTATGTCATTTGTGTAGCTTGATGCAACTGAATACCTCTTGTTCACGTGGAATGGCTGTCTACCTGACCTCCACAATTCAGTTATTGAATAATACGATACCCCGTTATAGACGACTTCTGACAGTGTAACGACTTTCAAAAGTCCACTAGTGAGCTTAACCTGATCAATCATCATCATCATTTCAGCCGAAAGACGTCCACTGCTGGACATAGGCCTCCCCCATGGATGTCCACGATGACCGATCCTGTGCCTCTCGCATCCAGCGGTTTCCCGCTACTTTCACTGCCACTTAAGTGTTGCAATTCTTTGGGCTATGTCGGTTGCTCTCGTTCTTCTGCGGATCTCTTCATTTCTGATTAGACCACGATGTGTCTATTACTACTTAGCTACAAGTCAAATATAAAAGTATTCATCTAAATAAAAAATGTTTTAGTATGTTTTACTTGTACCCTCAGCTCTGCAGTGTTAGTAATAGCACACAGTGTTCAAGAAAACACATTGGTTCTGCTCACTCCCCCCCTCTACCCCCTACAGCCGTACGGCCGTTTATATAATGTGCAACTAGGAGCCGCGTGTCAGATGTGCGCTTATTAAATATTTATACTGTACGATTTATCTGCAAGATTCATATAACTTTCGTGTTGTACCATTACGCTTGCTGTTATTTTATTTGTTTTATTAAAAATAGTGTCTGAACGAGTCCACTGTTCGTGAAGTTACCCTCAATATTCAAACATATGTACACACAAACCTTATAAGTAATTTTACATGTTTTCTTTATATTGTTTAGACTAAGCAACCACTCGCACATATACATAATATGTCTTTAACTCCGAAATAACCAGATCCCACAACACAGGGTATCCTAGTGTGGGGTCTAGCGCTACCTCATTGATCTCGAGTCGACATATTTAATATTTATGTTTTGCTTTCTTTTGTCCTTAAGCTTATCTTTTCATCAAAATGTGTCTAAATAAACAAATAACAATCATCATCAACCTTTTTTATGGTCCCACTGTTGGGCACAGGTCTCCTCTCATACAGAAAAGGATTGAGCGTAATCATCACGCTTGCTCAATGCGGGTTGGCGATTTCAGACTTAAAGTCCAGGTTTCCTCAAGATGTTTTCGTTCACCTTCAGTCATTGGTATCCAAGATATACTTAGAAAGGACATATAACTTTAGAAAAGTTACATTGGTACTTGCCTGACCTGGAATCAAAGAAGGCTGGTGTTTTAACCACTAAGCCACCATGACATTAATATTAATTACAATAAAACGGTGCTTAAGAAACAGTGAGGAGACCGACATATCGTAGAACCAATAAATTCAGAGATATTTACTAAAATGTCAACTCTCGTTGACCGTTTTCAAAAACCAAAACCCCTTCATATTATGCAGGAATTCCTGATGCTGTTCTTAATGGCTTCATATGTAACTCAGGTTTAGGGTGACAGCATCATTTCAATTTATCGATTCGAATAGTGTGTACATAAAGTAATACAATTTGAGTGTCTTCAAGGCTAGAGTGAATAGGCTCTTAATAAACTAGCGCGCTTTACCATCAACGATCGCATCACTGCTTACCATCAGGCGGGATTGCGGTCAAGCGCTAGTTTATAATTAATAAAAAAAGTGTTTAGTTTGTGGGGTCCGTGGTTAAATAACAGTCGCACAGATCGATCGATCAGGTTAAGTTTAGCTGGTCGCGGTTAGTCTGCAGATGGGTGACCTTTACATATCGAGACCCATCCGTACCTCAAAGAACACGTTAAGCACGGTCCCAGCTGTCACTCGTGTATCTTTTACAATCGCTACGGGCTATCAGAGCCTGGAGATCTGTTAACGAATCTTACCAAGGGTATCGCATCCATCCTTTAGACTAGCAGTCGATTCTAACAGACTTTGGAAAAAGCTAGGCTTATGAGTTACCAAAATTATAGAAAAAACTAATAACAATTTATCTGTTTAACATAATAAAAACCCACGAGACAGTTAAAGCAAAAAAAAAACAAAAAAAAAAAGTTCACACCGCAACGTCCTCGTGTCGTGTCCCGTAAAAGCTATAAAGCCCATTCAGTGCTACCTCAGAGAGGACAAACTAATAAAACGAGAACAAGACAGAGGTCAGGGGACATTGGGGACGTTGGACGCACGTTATGTTCACCGGTTGGCGCCGGATTCCGGAAGTGGGATAACATCACGAAGAAATAAAGGTCTTTGACTAAAGCTCTTTGAAAGTTTCCTTTATATTGTTATGAATCTTGAAATTGTAATGCTCCTCCTGATGGTCAGGGTCTAATGTCCAAGAGGTTGAAAATGCTTAGGACAATTACTTGACGATTATTATCACCTGACTTTGGCTTTAGAATACTGTGCGTTAGCGCGCACAGTGAGACCTCACAGCAATGTTTGTGAATATTATATTCTTTTGTATTTTTTCCGTTTCTTTTTTAAAATATTGCCAGTTACTCCCATAGCTACAATGTTGCCAGTTACTTCACTGCTAAGTCAATTACCTCATCAACTTCTGTCACTTTTTGATGAGGACACCATTTCCTTCCGTCATCAATTCTGGGAATAGGAAAAGTGTATCCGTCTGTCCATTCTAAGGTTTCCTGGAAGAGATTGCATTAGCGGTAAGGCCGCTCACTGTATATTTTGTAGTGTTGAATGTATTTATAAAGTATATAAAAATAAATGTTATATACTTGTGTAAAAGTCGTCTTGTCTTCTGTGTGTGAATAAACCCTTCTGTATCGGGGAACAGTGACTTCAACCCTCTCTACGCAATTAATATTCAAGTCGTGAAAGTATTTATTTTGTTTAATTATTGAACATTTTTTTTTTTAATAATTATAAACTAGCGCTTGACTGCAATCCCGCCTGATGGTAAGCAGTGATGCAATCGTTGATGGTAAAGCGCACTAGTTTATTAAGCCCATTCACTTAAAAAAAAATATAGTGAATAGGAAGGAAGGCGGAAATTGAGCGAGGTGGTGCAATGTTAAACCCAACAACACGACCAACGATGCTGTGCCAAAGGGAGATTGATGTGGAGACCCTCCACGACCAAACTCCCGACACAACAACATTTGACGTATCGTACCCGGCACACATCGCAACACAACTGCTCAGACCCGTCCTCCGTACGGCTTCACCAGACATCATGCCGGAACACGACGAATCGCTTGGCGGCAAGACTTTGTCTGGTGGGTGATAACTTCTGCCGGCAGCCGATGTTATGGCCTACCACCGATAGAATTAAAAGCTTTTTATAATATAAATATTAAAATAACAATACAGTATGGGAAGGCCGGGCAAAGTGGATACCTTAAGGTATTTCAGGTAATAACAGAAAAGGTATACAATACAAAAACAAAATAATGATTACAAATCAGTCTTTATTTATTGCTCTTACAAATACGAACATCAGTAACCATTAATATTAAATCAATAAATCAACTGCAAATAAAATTTAAAAAAGTACGAAAGTATTCGCTTTGCCCGGTACCCCAAGTAAAGCGCATACGGTACTTGGGCAAAGTGGATACCCGTATTCAATCTCTGAAAACAAAGAAATAACTTTGACAAATTAAAAAACAAAAAAACTTTATCATAAAATTAAGATTGCCATTTGTCTCAGGTATGTATGAGTGCCATTAAAAATAGAATAATCTTTGTGACACCATTGTTGACAAAGGAGATGTTTCAGAATTGTATGGAGCCTTGGCCAGCACTATGTTCACATATTGTAAATATTAGTACACTGTAGTTAACTGTTTTTTTTATGTTTTTTTCCTATATTTTGGCTTAGTTTTTATATAAATTCAATATAACTCGGCCAAGGAGTGCAACACAACTACTACTAAATATGATGGTCAGCATTAAGCGAAATAAAATTTTGACAGTGACATTTGATTCTCATAGCACATTAGACATTGGCAGTATTGTCGACATCGGCACCATTGCCATGAACAAAAATAGAATAGAATCTATATTTTCTACCATATGTCTGCGAAAAACAACAAAACATGAATTCCGAACATATCGTGTTTCATCAATATACATAGAATTGTATAAAGACATGTTTTTTTTAAAAATGAACAGACAGCTGTGCTGCTGGGGAGTTTTTTCCGCCACTTCTTCTTCCCAGCGAAAGCACTAGGAAGTGTCGATGGGTGGGCGTTTTGGGGGACTGTCTTATGTAATATTGACGTTCAAAAAGTGCTGATTCTCAGCCTAATTTGAATAAATGACTTTTGATTTGATTTGATACGGCACACAAAAGAAAAACAATCACTAAATGCTCCGAAACACAATCAACTTAAATCAATACTCACCACGAACACTACGTGGAAATATAACTGTCAAAGTCATCAATCAAACGTATAATAACCACTGTCATGGCTACCTTAAAAAAGTGCTATCTCACTAAAAAACGTTTCAAATAATTAATTGTATATACTTGTATTTTTATTCAAATTAATTTAGTAGTATTTTTTATGAAAATCTATTTTTTTTTTTTCCTTTTTATCTATATAGTGTACATAGTGCCTCTTGCACTTGCGAGGAAATTAAAATGGTCGAGTCTCTAAAATACTTAGGAGTCCTGATAGATCATCGTCTCTCTTTCAGACCTCATATCGACCTGGTAGCTAAGCGAATCAGAAAGCTGACTCATGTAATGAAACTATTACGTAACTCCGCTAACAAATATACCTTACACCTGGTATATGTGGTATTATGCGAGTCAGTCCTCAACTACTGCATTACAGTATGGGGCGGAGTCGGCATAACCTTAATGCTCCAGTTGGAAAGAGCCCAAAGATCAGTGCTAAAAGTGATGTATAAAAAACACTTTCGCTATCCTACAGATCATCTGTATAAAGAAGCATCATTATTAAATGTCCGTCAGTTGTACATCCTTAAATTAGTACTAAAACAACACAAAATGACAGTCCAATCCACAGAATATCAAGAATTACTTAAACAACGCATTTATAAGTGTCCACTTACTGTTGTAAAAACCGCTTTTGCTCAGCATATGCAAGAATTCATGCTCAGTTTTATTTATAATAAAATTGCAAAGATCAACGATATTAAAAATTGTAGGTTAAATCAAGTTAAAAAGATGACTAAACAATGTCTGCAAGCCCAATCCTACACAGAAACCGAAGCCTTCGTTAGAGTAATGGCATAACACATTTTACCGTAACCACTAGATTGCACTCACTACCATACACCCCAACCACTTCATGCACAAAAACTTTTATATCATCATTCTCCTGGACACATTTTACTTTTTAGTCTACATTTTTGATTTTGTTTAGGTTAATTAATTTTACTTTATGCTTACTTTATTAAAATAAAAAGCCACAGGATTCATATTACAGTACCGAACTTGATATGTATTTCTAATTGTTAACAATTCTCAAGGACTCCACGAGACAGGCTCGACCTAGTGTGGAGTCCACAACTTAAAATATAGGATTACTTTTCCACCGAAACATTAATTTCAGAAATAGCTTGTACTTATTTATAAGGAAATGTAAAAACATTATTTGGTTTATAAACAATTTATTATTATTATTATAGTGGTGGCCCAAAATGAAACATCTCCTTTCACATTGAATCCATTTTTCAGCGTGTTTACTGTTTTCTTCAATGTACATTTCACCGCAAGAAACGCATAAAATATCCTTAAATTCTCACATTTTCTATGTCTGTTTAACCGTTTTAGCAGTTTTTTTGTCTTTGTCGGATAGTGTATATGGAAGTGGCCCTAATCACTTTGCCCGTCTAGGTAAGTTATGAGTTTAACACATTTCATACCAAAACTAATAATTCTGATTATCTGTTAAATGTTGTTTAGTAAACAACCTACTTTGAGACGCTAGCGAATTAAGAGATTCCTAAAAATAAAGTACTAGTAATACAGGAGAAATGATCAATGTACTTACCGCGTAAAATCACTATTTTATTTACGAAAACACAAATCTTCACTCTGTGGACGGGACGTGACGCAGCCCCTCACTTCCATGTTTGCCGTGTACTAAACCAAGATGGCCAAACGTAATAGTAGTGGTATGCTGAATGAAAAACTTATAATTTAGTAGTAGTAGGCAGTATTCACTTTACCCGGCCTTCCCATAAATAAAAATTAAAAGTTTATATTGAATTGTTGATATCCGTCCGTGTGCCTTATTTTAAAGGACCATTGTACTTGAAATACTTTTCATACCAAATACGCTATTTATTTTGTTCGAAAAATTTAGTGTTCTAGTTTTAGACACAAAATACTATATAACCGCTATAGGGTTTAATGTGATAACCTATGTAGATAATGCGAGTGTTGGCTGCAACTTCACGGCAGTGTGCGTATTTTGAGTACTTGTGATAACTTAATCGCTAATTCGCTACTCTGATATATGTTACAGCGAACTAGTTGAATTAACTATTTAGTCAACTGTTTGACTTTTCGGAGTACTGGCACAGAATAAATAATACCTACTACTACTCGCGCTAGTTAACTGTGCACCTCCCTCTGTGACGTCATTCGGACGGAACCGTTTGCAAAAAATAAGAAATATGCTAAAATAAAAAATTTTCATAAAGGTCGTTTCGATGATAAAGCGTCATAATACTAGGTAATTTTACTAATGACGTTTTGCAATTAAATTGATACATATGAACTAAAATATAATGTTGGTGCCACCAACATGCTTCACTAACGCATCGACAATGTAAAATACAAAAACAAGCTTAATAGAAAAAACTTAACAAAGTAGAAACTACAGAAATAGTAATAAGAACTCTGGGTTTAAACTGTATTTAGACAATTGTAACAAAGCAGCTCCCAGCAGCAGTTACGAATGAGAAATGGCTGCTGTTCGCGGATGATCTAAATTATTTCTATCAATTAAAGATGCCACAGATTGCGATCAGCTACAGTCTGATATTAATAGCATTGTGATTTAGAGTAAAGCCAATAACTTACATTTTAATGTAAATAAGTGTTGTGTAATGACCTACGGCCGCGTTCAAGCACCCTTGCAACATGACTATATGATAGACGCCGAAGTACTGCCGGGCGTCACTCAGGTGCGAGACTTGGGAGTAGAGATGGTCACCGTGTTAACATTCCGCAAACACACTTTGGAGGTGTGTAGCAGGGCGTTCAGAAATCTGGGATTCTTCTTGAGACAGTGTAAGGATTTTAGTGATACAACTGCACTTAAAGTGCATAATGCACTTGTTAGGAGTCACCTAGAAACAAGTTCCTTTATTTGGAACCCTCATGAGGCAAAGTATAGCCTTATGTTGGAAAAGATCCAAAATAAATTTCTAAGATTCTTACATCTGAAACAGTACGGAGTTACCAGAAGTACTTGAAGAGCTGCGCCTAGTGGGAACGTAAGGGCACGTCGTCGCCCCAGCCTTTTAGATGTCCCCACGGCTAGGACTCACCTACTAAAGTTTTCCCTATGTCTCAAGCTGTATGTACGTCTGATTAATGTAATTACGCGTACGGAAGACTTGTTTGGTCAAAAACTTCCTAAGTTCTTCCTAGCAGCACGGAACCTAATATGTAGAACAAGGTATAGACTTATAGAAAATAATAATTAAAGATGTAGGTATAATTTCCTGTTTATTATAGTTACATTATATAATGAAAATATAAATGTTTCCTTACTAATTATTATGAGTTTATGTATGTTATGTTTTTTTTTTCGTGTATAATTTGTTCATACTTATAGCACTGTTTTGGAATGCTCTGTAATAGTCCTATAATTGTAGGACTATTATTATTTTTATATTATAGTATAAGTAGTATGTTTATAAATAAATCGATGTATAATTGGGACTGTTAAGACGAAGGTCAGCCCTAAATATAATTTGATAGACGGATTTTTGGCACAAGAATACATAGTCATAACAAAACCGGGAACCTCAAACATTACAGCCCGAATAATATTAAATATCTTAGGGTAACGACAAAGGTAAATCCAATCGTCTGCTGACAAGTGTCTTTAAGGTGAAGCGAAAAGGTAAATGCAGGTGCGCAACACCGTTCAAATTTAAATTCAAAATATATAATTTAAATAAAGCAATTACAGGCATTGTTACAAAATATTTGATTATGTCATACACGTCGATATTACCTGTGTGAAAATGATGCAGAAGAACGTGCACGTTAAAAGCGTCCGTTATTAAAAATATAAAAACAATTCAGAAATTAAAATAAGCCCCTGACGTCGCCCGTTCTCGAACATGACGTTTGGATCGGCACCATTTAGCTCAAACATTTTGTTGGGAACTTAATGATCCAACACACGCCACCAGCAGCGAAACATTAGTTCAATATATCAATATCACACAGAACAATGTTTACATCGTTTATTTATTTTATAATATGTACCTACATATTGAATAGGAACTTAATCTATTGTTATCAAATTCAATAGTTATGGTAAGGGAAATTATTTAAAAACTCATATATCCCTATAGCGCCAGTATATTTATCCCCATATAATACAGATATGCTTAAAATAGAAGTCGTATAAAACCCATGTTAATGTTATGAGGTAAATAATAGCAGTGCGAGAGTGAACGGATCAGTTGTTGTGACTGGAATCCCAGCTAACTTGTTTATCTCTCAGGATGCACATAGCCACCATAGTGATTTTGACAATCTTAGTGACAGCAGGAGCAAAGAAATCACCCAGAAATGATGTGTTAAAAAACAGAACTTCCAATCATATGCCCGATAAACGTAGAAGTGAAATAATCAAAATGATTAAGGAGAGAGATGAGATGAAATTTGATATTCAAATTGTACATGTAAAAAATACTGAAGATCAACTTAAAAATAATTTAAAAGGCTTTGACAAATCTGTGGATGTGACAAAAGGAGAAACGACAAAAGTAAAGCAAGTGACAGTGCCTGAACATGCAAGCAAGTGTTATTGTGAAAAGGTCGGAGATGGGAAATGCAGTTCTAAAAATAGGAACATAGTGTACTTGCATGCGAGTGAATTTACAGAAGGGTTGTTACCGATGGAGGATCGTCATGTTACTGATAGAAAACCGAAATGGCCCACAAGGGAGGAACCTGCGCCGAAGGATCGTAGACGGAATCTGCTTCACACAATCAATCCTGATCGGTTCGAGTTATAATCACAAAGACATAATAAAAAACATTCAAAATCCAATCACAGGTTATTAAAATAATGAGAATTACGTCGAATTGCCATCGAGTGTATACTCATTTTAGATGTATAAAAGGTTATTTTTACTTTATATGAGACCTGAATATAGTTTGTTCAGAATAAGCAACTGAATCGATTCCAATCATTTGTACACCATGTTATAATTTTTCCCAAATACATTTAGAAATTGTTACAATGTGGTTACCGTGCGCACAGCACAGCTGACAGTAGATCATAGTACTAGGCGCGTGCGCATAGATGGACATAACGGTGATACGATTATGATAAATTAGTTTAGTTTTCTTAGAGCCCATTATACCAAACTTTTATATGTAGAATAACTCTTCAATAAATATTCAATATAATGACAGTTTTTCTGAAGTCTGGAATCTGTCGAGATGTCAATTTAATTCCACGAATAAAATATATCTGATTTTGGTAAAAATTTGCCCTCATCTAGGTTTAAAGCAAATTATTTTGGATGGTACTGTGTATTTGGCAATATTTTCAATTGTATTTGACTATGTAATAAAAGTTTATCTGTATTATATTATTTTTCCTGTTCCTATAATATACGGACTACAGCAGCACTCCAATTGCGACACTATTACTATCAATCGGGATCATTTTAAAGCTTATTGCTATTCTATTGCGTTCGAAAATGTATCTACTTAACAACGTAAATAACGGCAATGAATATTGTTGAACTGTCTAAATGAAACCCATTACTACTAATAATGTGTTACGCAATTACCCTGCTGATTATGCTACCCGAAACTGTCAAATATTTCCAATAAATCTTAAACCTTAAAGCATTAAGGTTCAAAGTTAAATATCTAACAAAGAAATTTTACTGTGAAAGTTTTAGGTAAATGTAGATCGATGTGTTTTCGCCTGTACATAATATGAGTAGCTAAATTGTTCCATCCATACTTTCAAATAATTAAAAAAAAAACTCATTCCATGATTCCCATCCATCGTGGGCAGTATTTTTTCGAGAAAATGTTGAACAATAACTATAGTGTGATGGTTGATTCTTATTATTTTAACTGTACATACACTTAGATCACTTTAATATTAAGGGATTACAATGATAATCTCATAAATCGTGGTGGCCTAGTGGTTAAAGGACGCGTGTGAATTCTCCTGGGTGTATGTCTTGTTTACTAACACTAATCTGTACACCTAAAAATATTTATGTAAGGTATTACCATCAACGACCTCAGCACTGCTGCATCCCGCCTGATGGTTCAGGCGGGATTGCGGTCAAGCGCTGGTTTATAATTTATAAAAAAAAAAGTTCATAGTTGGCTATCCCAAATAATAATAATAATTTATTAACACAACGACACATACATTAGTATACACAGATTAACTAAATGCTAAACAATGGTACAAAAGTCTGTATGATACAGATATTGCGAGCCCTGCGTCTCAGACTAGGGTGACCTGTGTATTAAGAGACAGTAAATAGAATCCGACATAATTTGTTGTCACTCCTGGTGCGTATTTACCCGCTGCATCACGTCACTCGCATAAAAAACACACTCTGACAGATGGTCACATTTGTTATAACACATCATCATCATCATCATTTCCGCCGAAAGACGTCCACTGCTGGACATAGGCCTCCCCCAAGGTTTTCCACGATGACCGGTCCTGCGCCTCCCGCATCCAGTGGTTTCCTGCGACCTTCATCAGGTCTTCGGTCCACCTTGTCGGGGGCCTACCCACGCTAGGTCTTCCGGTGCGTGGTCGCCACTCGAGAACCCGTCGGCCCCATCGGGCATTGGTCCTACGGGCAATGTGTCCAGCCCATTGCCACTTCAGTGTTGCAATTCTTCGGGCTATGTCGGTTACTCTCGTTCTTCTGCGGATCTCCTCATTCCTGATTCGATCGCGCAGTGAAACCCCAAGCATAGCCCTCTCCATCGCCCTTTGAGTGACTTTTAGCCTTCTTATAAGGCCCATTGTTAGCGACCACGTCTCAATTCCATAAGTCATCACTGGCAACACACACTGGTCGAAGACTTTTGTCTTGAGACACTGCGGTATTTCGGACGAGAAGATTCTACGTAGCTTCCCGAAAGCAGCCCAGCCGAGTTGGATTCGACGATTGACGTCTTTCTCGAAACTATTACTACTTTTTATAACACGCTGAAGTGGAAATACAATACCGAAATCATACTGTGGGTATTTATTTCTTAATTTGGAACAACGCGATTTGATTCTCCGAATAATCTGATTTTTAAATCGTAATGTTCTTGTGTTTAATTTGAAAGAAAATAAGTTTGTTAATAATATTTGTTTGTAGAAGGCAATTATGTTATTTAATAAATAGGTAAGTAAGTGTGCGTAATGAATTTACAAAAGCTACATGCGATGACGACAGGGGCAACAGCATTCCTCGACTTCAGACGTCGACAACTTGTCGCTTATATTTTTGCTTACGATGCTCAAACACGTGAGGGGTACGTTGTCGACGCGTGTAGCACCGCACGAACGAGTCATGAGCGTACTCTTCAATTTAGCAACGGTTTAATTCAAATTATAACGCTACTAAATTAAAAAGTACTGTAACATAGCATGACAATTGATGTCACTGGTATCACGTCGGGTAACTAAGTCACGTGGTTTTTATTTCACTAAACCGATGGAGTTTAGGCGAAACCTTAGAGCATTAGTATTCTCTAAATTAATTTTGGAACAAAATTATACCGATTAGTACCGCTCACGCCGATATGCTTTACGTCCTGTGTTTTCATTACGAGACTCGATCGTCGATATCGAGCGCGTTTGGCGCTCTCATTGGTTGAGAGTTCTTACAACCTTGAAGCGGGCATCGATGAGCCAAACGCGCTCGATATCGATAATTGAGTCTTCGTAATTAAACCTCGTGGTAGCCACACTGCTTAGCATAATATGGCACCATATTTTCGGAATAAAATACATTATTTCATATAATAGCACTGGTCATCATCTGGACCAACTTTCGCAACCACTTTTCGCAAATATGTGCGGGTCGCCTTCTAGTCGAATCAGTTTTTTTTGTTAATAATTATAAACTAGCGCTTGACCGCAATTCCGCCTGATGGTAAGCAGTGATGCGTTCGTTGATGGTAAAGCGCGCTAGTTTATTAAGAGGAGAAGGAAGACGGCAGTTGAGCTAGGTGATGCAATGTTAAACCCAACAACATGACCAACGATGCTGCGCCAAAGGGAGATTGATCTGAAGGCCCTCCACGACCAACCTCCCAACACAACAACATTAGGCGCATCGTACCCGGCACACATCGCAACACAACTGCTCAGACTCGTCCTCCGTACGGCTTCACCAGACATCATGCCGGAACACGACAAATCGCTTGGCGGCAAGGCTTTGTCTGGTGGGTGGTACCTTCTGCCAGCGGCCGATGTTATGGCTTACCACCGATAGTTTTGACTGAATTTTACATAAAGTTACTACACATCTGACTTCTGCAACCCAGTTGAGAGTTGCTGGATAATTCAATACCCCTTTAGTAAGGCTATAATGCTAGTCTGATAGATTTTCGAGCTTTTGACCATCGATAACGGCTGCCAAACTTAGTCACAATCCGGTAACATCTAATTTTTCTCTTATCGTAACGGACAAGAAGCCGTATCACCAAGAATGACTGGGCTGGAACAATTTGCCAGCGGCAGTGTTTCCGTCGGATTACAAATTAAGTGTCTTCAAGACTACAGTGAATAGGCTCTTAATAAACGCTTTACCATCAGCGATTGCTTCACTGCGTACCATCAAGCGGGATTGCGGTCAAGCACCAGTTTGTAATTATTAAAAAAAATATGCATTCTGCATCAACCAATTACCATAACAAACAATCACACACTCATAAGACTTTCAAATACCTAACCACAGTATATTTGTTGCAGGTAAACGGCTCGTGGGGTCTGCCTGCCTTCGTTTGTGACGTATACATCGCGATGGACGTCACCTCCTCCACGTCCAGCATATTCAACCTCGTCGCCATATCTGTTGATAGGTAAGCTATATTTTACTTACTTGGTCTAGCTTATCGCTGGCCATTTCATCATCAACATCATCAACCTTTTTATCGTCCCACTGCGGGGCACAAGTCTCCTCTCATACAGAGAAGGATTGAGCGTAATTCCCACGCTTGCTCAATGCTGGTTGGCGATTTCAAACTTAAAGTCCAGGTTTCTTCAAGATATTTTCCTTCACCTTGTAATCATTCATAAGTGTCCAAGATGTACTTAGAAATTACATATACCTTACAAAAGTTACAATGATACTTGCCTGACCTGGAATCGAACCCAGGTCAGGCAAGGAATGTGGTGACCTAGTGGTTAAAACACCAGCCTCTCAATTACTTGAGAGTAACTCAAAAGTAACTGGCTTATAAAGGTATGAGGAAAACAAGAGAAATGAGTGTGTAGAGTTCACTCTTGAATCTAATGAGGTCCCTCCGGACAGATGATTTTTTTGTCTAAGCTAGTTACGCGGAAAACTATGCTTGTGTGATGCAGAATTTTGTGCGATGTCAATGTGACGTTTAAATCTCATGGTGATGAAGATGTCAACAAAGGCTGTTTTCTGCCTGAAAAACCAGTTGGTGACCGCTGGAATTAAACCTTTTCATCAATGATAAGTAAATGCGCCATGCGATCGTTGATGGTAAAACGCGCTAGTTTATTAAGAGCCTATTCACTCAGAAAAACTGATCGAATAGGAAGGAAGACGGCAGTTGAGCGAGGTGATGCAATGTTAAACCCAACAACACGACCAACGATGCTGCGCCAAGGGAGATTGATCTGAAGACCCTCCACGACCAAACTCCCAACACAACAACATTAGGCGCATCGTACCCGGCACACATCGCAACACAACTGCTCAGACCCGTCCTCCGTACGGCTTCACCAGCCATCGTGCCGGAACACGACATATCAAAAACATGTTTAGAATTCGAACCAAAAGTTCCTGAGATTAACGGGTTGAGACTCCTGGAAAGGACACAGGTCAAACTCAACCAATAAAAGTTTTACAACTAACCGAATGTCATTCGGTAGATTCTTCTGAAGGGCCTGCCCTCACAGCTGACGGCACGGTACACGAAGTAATCCTAAAAGGCATCATGAAATACGATCATGATTATAACTTGATAGTATGATAATAAAATTCTTACATATAAAACAAAGAAAACAACAACCGACTTCCAAAAACACGTTACAGGGTAAAAATAACTAATTTCGGAATCGTTGCCTTTGTTTTTATGTTGTCGCGTTTAGCCGCCGACTTCCGAAATTAATGATTACACTTTATTTTCTCTTTGTCTGCGTTTTGTTTTTTGATTGTCAGTTTTTTTTTTTTAATAGTTTTTATTTTTTACTTCTTCGTTGTGAAATGCAGTCGCTGCATCTGGTCAGACTGAAAATCTACCTCAAAGTAGTTGGAAAAAATACTAGGCATATGAAATGACTAGTGAAAAGCACTCGCGATTATGTTTGTTTCAATTTCTAATAATTAATCCATTTAATTATAGTGCCTTTGAATATCTTAACTTACACAGTTCGACATAAGTAAAAATGCTGAAATGAGAGTTACACTTAAGGTTTTTTAGGATCCAGGGATATATCTCAACCAATCCTAACCAAGCCCTTAAGTGTAACTGTCCGACTTAAGGCATTTGGAGCATTTTTTTCGTGTCGAACTGTGTAATTTAAGACACTCAAAGGGTCAAACCAAACCATTGAACTAATTTTGATTGAACTTTTATGAGACCAATTTCAAATATTTTAGTAAAGATAGATTGTAAATTGTCATATAAATAACGGTGTTCTGTGGTAACAAACATACATAATCCGCTCTATTCATAAACGTTGCTAAAAGTTAACTAGTGATTAGCGAATGTTTAAGCATACATTTTTGATGTTTGCACGTCACTTATCTTTAATCATCGTTCATGAATAAACACACCTATGGTATTTAAGGGGTTTATTCATAAACGATGATTAAAGTGGAATATGTTCCATTTTGAAGTTGGTTAAAAACTTTTTAATTCATCAATAAAATAATAGGATAATTTACTTACGAGTTCATTACCAAATTATATTGAATTATCAGATAGCTAATTGTATGACAACACCTACTAATTACATTTTTCAGACCAACAATTACTTTCTTAATTACGTCGCATTTTAATAAACTAATTAGTAATTAACACCGTTTTCTATAAAAAGGTTCCCAATTTATTTTTAAAATCATAACACAATTCTTCCTCAACGAGTCATAGTCTCAGGAGTAAAAGATATTAAATAAAATGGAAGTTTCGTTAGCTGAGCTAACAAATACTGCTAACGGCAAGAAAATGCAGCGAATTTCCGAGGTAAGTCAAACATTATTTAAAAAATTTGAAGTTTATTTAAATTAAATGTTAGATGCATATTTACATGCCGTATTAGACAATACTTGAATAATAAAATAGTAGTTTATGAAACTGTTACATAATGAGGGATATTATGCACGAGTGTGAGTTTAAAATACGAGCGAAGCGAGTTTTTTTATAGAATCACTAATACTACTACTACTTTATCTAATCTCATACATTGTATTGAATATATGAAGTAGCACTTCTATTCATTTTCCATGTTAAAAAATCTTGATAACTTTTATCGTATAATTTCCTTGACTTAATTGGTAGTAAATTAAGACTGACTACTGTCGCAGCCTCTAAAATATCGGGCGGCATCAAATTTTCTTCATTGTCACTTGACATTTTAAGAAATAATAATAATCAATTATGTGTCCAGCGAAACACAACAACGACTTGCAATGCAAAGAAACGTATTTGGCGCCAAAATTCTGCACCTTGCGTCACCGCGCACGTGCCAAAGCGCGCGCAGCCACAGATAAAAAATGAAATAGTGCTGTCTATGGTTTGTAATCTGTACGGTAATGAAAAAAAAAAATTATTATAACATCATTTTGTTAAAGAAATAATGTTATAATTAATTTTTTAATTTCCTTTCGATATAATATTGGTAAAGTACACACATCAAAAGTGTCTAGGGATCAAGCATTTTTATGCGGCTTTCTTGAGATTGAGATGTGGCTTTGTAATAAATTTATGATTTTATAAATTTATATGGATCCTTTTTGGTGCATTTCATAATTTGAAACAGGAAATATGAATCAAATTCGAGTAAAAGATGAAAATCAGCTGTCAATATTTTCCCTATAAAAACATACAACGCATTGAAGACATTATTAGTGCTACTGTTTCCCTACTACTGATTAAAACCAACGTTATTATGGAGCGGCGACGTCATTTAAGCAGGGAAGAAATGCTCAGAGCCGTGGGAATGATAGAAGCTGGTTCCCGGCAACGTACTGTGGCTTTAGCTCTGAATACAAGTCAGAGTGTTATCAGTCGACTTTAGACACGTTACCGAAGCACTGGTACCGTGGCTGAGCGCCATGGAGGACGCTATCGCTGCACTACACGGAGACAAGACCGATACATATCTTAACTCGAAGAGCTCCAACAATAACCGCCATGATGTTAGCCGTGAGGCTTCATCACTCTTCAGGGAACTTAATTAGCGACCAAACAGTCAGAAACCGCTTGCATGAAGTGAACCTTCATTCCCGAAGACCGCTACGGGTACCACCTATAGCAATGCACAATCGTAGGATTCGATATCAATGGGCTCTTGAACACAGAAATTGGGCAGAAGAACAATGGCGTTTCGTGTGCTTTTCTGATGAGTCTCGTTTTGGTATGAGACCGGATACAAGACGTATACGACACTGGAGAACACCTGGACGCCAACAGCGATTAAAATCCTGCCAGGAAGTCCATCCTTATAGTGGTGGAACCATCATGGTATGGGCGGGTATTTGGATCGGCGGAAGAACTGAGTTGATTTGGATCACAGGCAACCTCAACGCTCAAATTTATGCTGAGACGATTGTATCAGACGTCATCGTTCCTCTACAAGTGCAAATCGGTCCCTTATTTCAGTTAATGCATGATAATGCACGACCGCACACCGCAAGAGTTGTAAGACAGACTCTCGCCGCAGCTAACATCAATGTCCTGCCCTGGCCTGCTCAGTCGCCAGACTTGAACCCGATTGAGCATGCATGGGATATGCTACAGAGAAGAGCTCTGCCGAATATGGAGGGTATCCAGTCGCAAGAAGACCTTTTTTTGTTGTTGCAACGAACATGGGCGGCCATTCCACAGCGTGATTTGGATGAACTCATTTTGAGTATGCCAAACCGATGTTCTTGTGTTGTTAGTGTTCGCGGTAGAAACACGGATTATTAATTGTTTAAGTTACCCAATAAAATTTTAGAGAAAACTGTTATTTCAGTCTTTTTTTCGAACTTTTGTGTTAGTGGTTCAAATGTCAAATATCCCTTTATTAGGAAAATGGCAAATTTCTTTATTAATGCAAAGGTGACTTGGTTTATCGTTACTGTGACAAACGAAAACACTTTATTTGATGAATCCTTAAAGAAAATTTTAATTAATATCAATCAGGAGAAAGTTATTGCAAAAATATATGTTGATCCCTAGACACTTTTGATGTGTGTAGGTCAATATAAACTCCTTTTTAGTTTTATATTTTTAATTTTTTGATATGAGAGTAGATCAAAAACATCTTTATTTTATTGCAAAAGTATTCGAAATTTGAAATCAAATTGTCGCATAATTTGCTAAATATTCATAATTCTTTATTCTTTTCCAGGAATAAAAAATACATCGTACGTCAAAATTGAAACATTAGAACTGACAGATTCAGAGACTTCCGACTCAACAAATAATATAAAGAGAAAAAATATAACGAAACATAAAAAAATAAAATGTCAAAATGTGACAGGAGGACTGCGTCACACTAAAGGCTTTTTAGCGAGTAGGCGTACTCGTATTTATTGATATGAATCTGAAAATAAGGAGAAGGATAAATATTGCAAGGAGTGAAGATTTTAGGATGTTATGTTATTATTTTAATTTGAATAAAAGTTGTAAGTTAGTATTTTTTTTTTTAATAATTATAAACTAGCGCTTAACCGCAATCCCGCCAGATGGTAAGCAGTGATGCGATCGTTGATGGTAAAGCGCGCTAGTTTATTAGAGCCTATTCACTCAGAAAAACTGAGCGAATAGGAAGGAAGACGGCAGTTGAGCGAGGGGATACAATGTTAAACCCAACCAACGATGCTGCGCCAGAGGGACATTGATCTGGAGACCCTCCACGACCAAACTCTCGACACAACAACATTTGGCGCATCGTACCCGGCACACATCGCAACACAACTGCTCAGACCCGTCCTCCGTACGGCTTTACCAGACATTATTAACAACACGACAAACCACTTGGCGACAAGGCTTTGTCTGGTGGGTGGTAACTTCTGCCGGCGGCCGATGTTATGGCCTACCACCGAGAAAAGTTTAAGTTAGTAACCATAACTTATTTGCTATTTTTATTTTACTTGTAATTTATAAAAGTAGCAGAAAAACGGGAATATAATTGTACGGGGCGCCTCGCACCCGTTTATTTATTTATTTATTAAGTAAGGCACACCCTAAATATATAATATTTAAAAGGATACAAAAAACAAGTAATCACAAATCTTCACTTCTGTGTAAATACGACACTTATAGGCATTCACAACACTTACATACATTAAAATGTTCACAATTTATTAAACTGTTTGAATATTATCAAACATAGAATTTATTATATCTATATTTCAGATTTCTTATTACCCAGGAGTAGATAAGGAAGTATTTAAATATAAAGTAACTAGCGGCCGTCCGGGACTTCGTTCGCATGTAGTCAGTTATTATGCTTGGCTCCTATTGGTCGCAGCATAATGTTATATAGCCTAAAGCCTTCCTGGGGTAATGGGCTATCCAACGCGAAAAGAATTTTTCAAATCGGACGAGTAGTTCCTGAGATTAGCGCAATCAAACAAAGGAACAAACTCTTCAGCTTTATATATTAGTATAGATTTGTCATTTGCATAGAGTTTCCGTAATTTTGTTTTTGTACGTGTTACATTTATTTATGCCAAATAACACCTGCGCATTGTACAGTCAAGGGTGTTACGTACACCACCACACCACCAAAATAGTCATTTTGGCTTGCACTCCAGATCTGAACCAATCTAGGTGTGTGTGATGTTTTAAAGCAGATAATAACGCGCAGACAGTATAACTACGAAAACGCTATGTTGATTGGTCAGATGCATGTCATCCACTGGATAAACATTGAAAAGTAAGCACGTAGCATTATGTCACTTAAAATCTCGTTATTGCAGCTGTTGGCCCGTGTCGTGGATAAAAGCTAACTAACCCAACCCTTTTTTTTTTTTGTTGGGATGGGAAATCATCAAATGACTTCTCCCGCTCTGCGTGGAGCGGAAGGGTGTGTCAGACTTTTACTGACTAAAACCTACCCGTGTTTCTTCACTGGCCTGTGCGACGGCCAAGGCCGCGGTTTCTTGTTTAACCAACCCGCAACCCTGACCCAGGAGGCATCGGTGTTCGTGGACCCCGTCACGATATGCTGACATCTCTTTGAGACGCGCGTGTAACACGACGCGCCGTCGACTTGGGCCTGGTCCTTACCGGGCGGCGAGCTGCCCACTGCTCACCGCCCGCAGGCCCGCACCTACGGTGGCTGGGAGTTAGGTGTCGTCTCCCGACCAGGGCGTCTACTGCGGCGGCTAGTGGCGTGAGGCGCTGGGATTCCCGTTGCCTCACGCGCTCCGCCTCCTCCTTTGCCAGCATCACTGCTTCGCAGAAGGAGGTGTCGGCCTGCCATGCACTCTCGCTCCGGACCATGGCCTGGACCAGGGTCGGACGCGAGAGATTGCCGCCGATCGCCGCTACGAGGACACGGCGGTGCTCTACCCAAGCCGGGAAGACCTCCACCGTATGCTCCACCGTGTCCTCAAGGCGATCCACACAATGGTGACACCCTGGCGTTTCCTCCCGCCTACTACGGAACAGGAACCTCCTGAAACAACCGTGTCTGGTGAGGACCTGCGTCAGGCGGAAGGTGAGGGCGCCGTGGCGCCTCTCTAGCTACTCCTCAAAGAGGGGGCTTACCGCCGCTATTGTGACGTGCCCAAACTAACCCAACCCTTGAGCCCTAATCCACCCCCACTTATTCACACTAATTCTTCCTGACTCCAAATTATTAAAATCTTTGTGTCAGACCAATGTACAAATAAAATGCACAAATCAATCTGCTGTTTAAACACGATTTAAAAGTCTTCTCGTTAGTATCTGCCAAAAAAGGCTTAATATTTTCGAGTAAAACGCAACCGTTACTGCTAATTCCTTTTGCCTTAAAAACGGGTTCCTCCTCTTTGCTTTTACAAAAATTTTCTAAAAAAAAGAACTCCTTATTGCACATTTTGAAGCGTTACATATACGAACAAATAGAATTAGTAACAACAAAACAACTTATATAAAGTACCGTTTCATTGGATATTTTACAGATAATATTATATTGAGCGCATTGTTATGCAAAGGTACAATGTTCGCCCTGGATTCAATATCCATATTTGGTGGCTTGACAAAAAAAAAAAACTGTAATCTCAAGACATAATCATCAATAATACAAGCGCTCGTAACTAAGTTCAGCAACTAACAATGTTATACCAACTACAGCCACAAAATTAATTTTATTTTAACCCTCAAATGTGACTCATTCAAATATTCGCTGTCTTTTTTTATTATCATAATCAAAAAGAGACTGCTTGCCGCGACAGACCTGTGATGATAATCTTATATCGCGCTTTTTCTGCTTGATCGTGCTGACAGAACACAATAAACGGATGCGTATGTGTGTATGTGAAATGCCTAAATAGAAAAACGTCTCAGGTGCGACGAGTTGCGTTTACGATAGTTTTGTATTGCTGGTATACGAGTTTGGAATGCTACTATACTTGACTAAGTTTCAGAAATTATACCGCTTCTGGAATAATGCTTTAATAAATAAATAAGTAACAACTTTCTGTTAACACTTGGTACTTATTTTTTAAAACATTATGCAAATCTATTCACGAGACGTGTACTGTCAAATGTTTATCTACTTACTACAAAATTATTGGACAGCAGACTGATAAGATAATCATGAAAGATCGACTACTAGTTGAACTTTTTCTAATCGTCACAGGAATTAAACTATTTAAAACCATTTTTGAATTGTCTCAGTATATAGGTCACTACTCTTTGAAAATTCACAAGTACGAAATATGATGATAGTTACCCATTTCAAAACTTTCTAGTAGATGACTACAGACAAGAAGGAGAATCACTAACCCAAAATGACCGCCCTCTATCGCTTCCTAATGCTTTAGCTGGGAATACATGTCGCTCCAACCCTCAGCAGCACAAATTGTCACGTAGTACAGATTCTAAATAATAAAAAAACAATTCACTCATCTCATGCCTCCATTGCATAAGCCCGTTATGGAGATCAAAAACCTTTTTAAGAAATTAAAAAATATAAACAAAAACCGACTTCGAAAATCAAACTACAAATCAAAAGTAACTAAATTTGAAATTGTTTTCTTTGTCTTGTGTCTAGTATTAGTCACCGGCTTTAAAATTTAATATTTTTTTCTTCTAAGTTTCTTTTTATTTTTGTAAAAGTATTTATTCTTCACTTCTTAGTTTTGAAATACAGTGGCTCTATGTATAATATTGTTACTCAGCTACATCTGGTCACACTGGAAGTCAAAGGATAAGTCAGCCTCGACTCAAAGTAGTTGGGAAAAGGCTAGAGATATAAAGTAAGTACTAAAAAGCAGATGTAGCGATCACGTTTACTTGAATCGTACATATAATTCTGGTTTAAAAACCAAACTACCGAGTCGATTTTGATGAAACATCTAAGAGACTAATCTTAATATACATTTTAAAAAAAAGGCAAATTGGCTTTGAAATAACGGTATTTTGAGGTATAGAACATAAAAATAAATATCTGTTCCGTTTTGTAGTCGATCAAAACATGTTTATACAATGTATGTCAATACAATATAATAATTTACTAATAAGCTCATCACCAAATTACCTATATTAAAACGGCAGATAGCTAATAGTATAACAAAACCTTCTGATTACATTTTTAGTACAGAAAATTACTTAAATATGTCGCATTATAATGAACTCATTATTACCCCTGATTACCCCTGGGTTCCTATAAAAAGGGTCGTAATTTATATTTAAAATCATAACCAATTTGTTTCGCAACGAATCATAGTCTTCGAAGTAAACCTTCTCTTCGCTAAAAATATTAAATAAAATGGAAGTTTCGTCAGCAGAGCTAACAAAGATTGCTAACAGCAAGAAAATGCAGCGGAATTTCGGAGGTAAGTTGTACATTATTTTAGAAATTTGGAGTTTATTTTATTTTAATATTGGATGACATGCCGTTTTAGATAATACTTCTATAATATTGAAATCTATATTCTGTTTAATTGCAAAAAATATTCATGACAGTTTATTCTTTTCCAGGTATCAAGCATGCACCGTATTTGAAAAATGAAAAGTTAACGCTGATAGATTCAGAGAATTCTGCATCAAGAAATAATATAAAGACAAAAACAGAGAAACATAAAAAAATAAAATGTCAAAATGTGACAAAAGGAACTGTTCGTTATTGTTATTCAATTGAAGAGGAGAAGGCTTAAGATTGCAATGAGCGAGAGTTTAGAATGTAATGTTATTATTTTATTTTCAATAAATGTAAATAAGACCGAATACTTATTTGTTTTATATTTACCTATATTAACAAAAGTAACAAAAGAATGCGAATAAAAATATGTATGGTTCACCTCGCGCCCGTTTGTTTGTTGAGTTATTCTTATAGACACAACATTGATCATTAAATATACTTTAAGATGTAAGATGTGTTATTGAGATGAAAGTTCATCTGGAATTACTGTAAAGTTAATCTGTACATTTACTTGAATCGTACATATGTTTTGGTTTGAAACCCAACCGATTTTTGAACCGATGTCGATAAAAAATTTAAAAGCCTTAAAGAAAGAAAAATTGCAAAATGACTACTAGTTTAATTCACTTAGCCTATTCATTCTTCAATTAGCCTATTCACTCTAGCCTTGAAGACACTCGCGTATGTTTTAGAAATTAAACCATTTATAAAATATTTTTTTGTTAAAAAAATAACTAATATAAAAACGTTTTGTACAAAAAACAACTGACTTAAAAAAGCATTACAAAATGAAAAATAACTAATTTCGGAAGTTGGTGTCTTTGGTTTTTGTATATTCGTTTTTGACACCGACTTCCGAAATTAGTTATTTTACATTTTGTAGTGGTTTTTGGAAATTGGTTGTTTTTTTTTTTTTTGTAAAATAGTTTTTATTTTACACTTTTTGGTTTTGAAAAGTACTATATATTTAGATGCATTCGGTCAGACTGGAAGCTGACGCAAATATAATTGGGAAACGACGTAATTTTGTTTACATTAATTTTTACCCGTAATTTTGAAGAATTCCCTCGACTGCCGATGGTTTTCATCATCAGCTTTACTGCAAACCATTATTTTAATGGGTGCAAAGTTCTCATCAATATAAATGAATTAAGTCCAAACACAAAGTAGCTACTGTAAACTATTGAGTAGTTCCCGGAACTGGCCTTTGTCTTCATCATCAAAGCTCTTATGGTAGTCACAACAAGGTGTAAAGTTATTATCGATACAAATTAATCAAGCCCGAACACAAGGAAGCTACTGTGAATTGTTGAGGAGTTCCTTCTACTGTCTCCCGGCTCTAACATCAGATCTACTCCAGACCTTTCTTAAATTGCAGTGCTTTAAAATACTTAATGAAAATACTAAGAAATTCACTAGTCGCCCCTACGATTTTTGGAAATTCTCCTTGATTTCTCTGGTCTTTCATCATCAGATTCTGATGTCCTTATCATAGGACCACCTTGGACATATCTTCTTTCCAACAAAAAAAGAATTATCGAAATTGGTTCACAAACGACGAAGTTATCCGCGAACAACATAAAAAAAAGGATACATACGGTCGAATTCACTAACCTCCTCCTTTTTGAAGTCGGTTAAAATAAAAATAAGTGTTAACAGGTAGTGTTTACATTGGGTAGTTATTTATTAAAATAAATAGCCGAAACAAACTCAGGGATCAGCGTCTTTTTTTATTTACAATTATTTACGTTATGATTACGCATATTGCTTAATAACAATGCTTAGCAGAGCGTGCAGCTCAGTCCCAAGCTTTATTGTCTTCTAAATAATCTGTGATTTAATAATACCCCTTTTTGCAGAGTTTGGCCCCTTTATATAGTTTTTAATTCGTTTAATGGGTAAGTTTCGAATGTCCATGGGAAGTTTGTTGTTAAAATGTATACATTGACCCATGAACGAGTTGCCTACTCTGTGGAGACGAGTGTGATGTACAACAAGATTGTGTTTGTTCCTGGTATTTATATTATGAATATCGCGTATTTTCTTAAAATTGGATACATTATTAAAGGTAATTGTTAAGTAAGGCATACCTACGACATTTACTAGTATACTAACAATAAGCAACCAGAGTTGTCAATTCTGTATATATACATCACTTGTGCACAACACACATTAAAATGTTAGCAATTTATTTCATTATTTGAGTATTAGCAAAACATAGAATTTATTATATATTTCACATTATATTTCAATGACTCATGAATAGAAAAGGAAGTACTTAAAATAAAAAGTTTCTTTAGAAAAACTTAAGTGTCTGAAATTTCGTTTTTGTTCTTGTAATAGCTGTTTATACAAAATAATACCAGCGCATTGTACAAATGTTTCAGTTTTCTACATTATTGATTAGTTTGGAATTTGTTTTGACATTAGTTTCAGTCCTAGTAGGTACTTATTCATTGGAATACCTACCTATAAATTGTATGTAGGTACACCTACGTAATTGTCAGAAATTATATCATTTATAGAATCATGCTTTGATAAAATAATAATTATTAAACAAATAAGTATTAATAGGTAGTGTTTACATTTGGTACCTATTTACTAAAGCATTGCGCAAATTTATATAAAAAGTTCAGTTTTTGGTATTGATGTATTAAAACCTATGATGACTTCCGGAGAAAAACCGTGACCTTGGTATGTATGGATGTACCCTTTCCCACGTTGTATACAAGGGTCAAATGAGATTAAATAACGAAATGAATTATGTGAGTATTATTAGGTCAACAGCCACAATCAGTATACTTGGTTACTTGAAGTAAAAGTTTAAATAAACCCTCTCTTCCTCAGTCACCCTGACTCTGCAGAATTTCACTCTTTATGTTTTTCGTTTTGTAATTAATAGTTCTTGACCTTAGAAGCATTAGGTCGTATGTATAGCTCCACCTAGAACATATACCATATAACAATATAATATAATTCAATATAGAACATACGACCTACTGCTTCTAAAGGTCGAGAATTGTGCACACGTGTGCTGTCGACTAAAATTGTGTACACGTGTGCTGTCGACTAAAATTGTGTACACGTGTGCTGTCGACTAAAATTGTGTACACGTGTGCTGTCGACTAAAATTGTGTACACGTGTGCTGTTGACTAAAATTCGTGAACTCACTATCAATTTTCTCACCAGGTACATAGCAGTTACTCAACCAATAAAGTACGCGAAGCACAAAAACAACCGGCGGGTATGGTTCACCATCGTGCTGGTGTGGCTGATCTCGGCAGCCATCGGTGCACCCATCGTGCTCGGGCTCAACGACACGCCCGACAGAAACTTTGACGAGTGCCTCTTCAACAGTCAAAACTATGTGATCTATTCTTCACTAGGATCCTTCTACATCCCCTGCATCATGATGATGTTCCTTTATTATAATATTTTTAAGGTTAGTATTTAACTCCTTTTTATATTCTTATCTAATTTTTATGTTAGATTTCTTAGCGTCTGTTCGTCGTCAGGAGAAATGGTAGATATTTAGCTTAGCCGTAAAGATAATTAAATACCTACTATAATTTCAAATTATCCATTGCAAAAAATGAGGCCTATGGTCGACTTATTTTTATGAAACGATATGTAGATATTTAAGAATTAACGATTTAATAATGTATATGTTATTTGTAAACACGATGCAATCTCTTATAATATCATAGAGCGATAAAATATCAAAGTACAAGTTTCCATTTTGTAGTTCGCACGAACACACAACGGCCTATTCAGTGCCAAGAAATACCAAGCCACCACTCAGATTATAATATTATTAACAAGGTTACCATTCCAGTTTCAATAAGAGCTCAAATATGTGACCCCTAAGTTAGTATTAGGGTTGAAATCGGAGAGCCTTTCAATTAAAATGCTTAGACATACAGAAATAACATGTTCAGAGTACCTCAGTACTCTGAATATGTTATAATGCTCTGATTGTCTCCAAGACACATCCAATAGATAATGAATGTGTACGTGAATTTCCAATAAAGATTTTCGGAAAAATCGTGGTTTTGAAATGAATGAGACAGAATTACGGCTGATGTAGCGTTCAGATACGTGAATTGATTCAAATTAAAATACTTATATGTATTCCTCGTCTATTTTAATTCAACAGGGTGGGCTGAGGTATTTTAAGTGCTTTTATTTTACTTGCCTACTTTACGTACCTAATATAAAGTTTTGATGCGATTGGATGATTCGCATTCCCTTGGATAAGGCATAGAATGTAGGAATGTTATTAGAAAGTGAAATCACTCTCATCGAAGTAATGTCCTATTGATTTCAATATAATAGATGGTTAGAGGTTGAAAAATGCTCACGCTGTTATGTAAGTGTTCTGAATATACTTCATTCACAGATTGCACATACATGTTTATCAGTGAGCCTTAAACATGTAAGCTTTTACAACCCTATAGCGTTCCAAACCAATACCACTTTGCCCAGAAACAAAATAACTTTTTCTGTGCAAAGTTTTAAATATCCCATAGCTAGACTGATATCGTAGATGGGACAGGCTGTAACACGTTTTGGTACAACCTCAGGTTTATTGCTCATGTACGACATAGCGGGACTTGTACATGATACACTTGTCTCACATTTTTGCAAGCTGGGTAACTTTGTAGATCAAAGTCGTAGCATGAGTGAGATTTTACGAATGAATTCTTTAAAACAGGTAGATTCAAGTCCTTTCACATTTTCATTAAATTGGCCCAGTTATCCAAATAAACATACTTGATGTCAACGACAGATTGGTTGAGCTGACATAGCTAATATTTTATTTTACCCAAAAGGCTTCAGTTATTTTTCAAAGCTCTTTAAGTAACAGACAGTACACCACCCACACATCTAAACCCAGTTCGTGACTTTCCTAAAATTGAACCAAACAATCATTTCACAAAATATATATTGAGTTATTTTTGTCAGGCGTTAAGAATTCGAGCAAAAAAGCAGAGAGCAGCCAAAAAACCACCAGTGTCTGGGGACCCCAACACAGGCGCTACCACAGCTGTTGTAATAGAAAACGTGGCGCAGACCAGAAGGCTGGCAGAAACTGCGCTACACGATGACAGACCTACCAACACTGGATCTGGCAGCAATGAGGATGATCATGAAGACAGGTGAGAAGTGAAAATAAAGATGACACATAGATATAGCATATACATTAAAAATCACAATCACAGAGAGGCTCATGAAGATGTGGGAATAATAGGTTACCTAGATAGATCGATACATGAGGAAGATCCCGAAATAAAGGACCACAGGCATAAAACATAAGAATGCCTATTTAAAGTACTAAAATATAATTATCATCATCATCACCATCAACCTTTTTATCGTCCCACTGCTGGGCACAGGTCTCCTTTCATAAGAGAAGGATTGAGCGTAATCAACACGCTTGCTTAAGATGTTTTCCTTCACCTAAATAATTATGTAAAGTAAGAACTCGTGCTAATGTAGTTAAGTTACTATCTACATAAGAATTGAAGCGTTAACGATTTAGATTGCAAAATACGACCACAATAATGGTACACTACTTATAGAACTAAGTAGAAAATAATGTTGAACATATTAAACCTCTGACAAAAGCCGGAAGCGTCAAGTGGTGTTCTGTGGGGTGCAGAGAGTATAAGATAATTATTTTCTTAAGTCTCGAAATAACCTTTGGCACACGTATTAAGAGTGAACGAGGCGGAATACAAAGGATTATGCTTGATTTGTTGTAATCATCTGTTATCGTATTGTCTAACCAGAAACACTTGAAGGTAAATAAAAAAGCTAGAAAAAATAAACAAGGAATTGATTGAGGTAAAAAATAGTCAGTATTATTATTTGGACGATATATAATGAGTATGTGTTATAATATTTTTAACATTTATATAAAAAGTTTATTTTAAGGTTGTAAATAAATCTGTATCAATACTACCAAGTATTGATACAGATTTATTTATTGTCAAGTTGGTAACACATAGATATTTTTAGGCTATGTCAATTATCTATGATCTATGCACAATAAAAACTTACGGAAATAGATGAATAAAACAGCTTGATAAGTTATAAACGTTTTCATTTATTTTATGATAAAGAATGTATGATAAAGAAAACATGGTGTATGTGAGGATGATTTCCTCTTTGATAGTAATTTGACTGTTTTATGGAAGATTAAACTTTATATTTCTTGATACAGTTTCGACAAAAGATCAGCAGATTTGGAGGCAGATGCGGATGATTGCCACGTCATCCCCAACGACAAGTCCACAGAGTTCATGCTGGCAACTGTTGCTGAGGAGACCGCCAAGTAAGGCTAATTATTTATTAATAAAGGCTAATTTAAATTCAGAATCATAATCAGACAATAATGTCCCCGGCTGTGGGAGGAAGTGGGCCATGATTTACCACGTCTACGTTTTTTTTTTTGGTTCGATGTCGTCGTTCTAACAATATTTTTCTTCATGGTTTTTAGAGAAATGATAATAAAATACTTAAAAAAGTGCGTGAATGTAATCAAAATGCAGGAATGTAATCAAATCCGAATTAATGGAAAAATATATTTAATTCCTACACCATAAAGTTTAAACTTTTAGCATTTTTATAACTTTTCACACTCTGAAATCACCTTAATTTTAAAGGAAAAATATTGCTATTTATTTTCATTCAAGTCTGTGCACTTTTAGCAAAGTTGCTGTCTAGTTCTATACGCTGACGTATTCCTATCAGATATGCCAAAGCGCGTCATGAAGAGTGTTTAAAAACGGATGGACACTGTCGTCTCTTAGGTAAATAAACCCAGGAAAGTCTGACGGGTTGACTTAAACGAGCTTATGACGGACTGCCCGAGAGAGGCAGTATACAAATATTAGTAAGACTACAAGAACAGGATGTCTTTGAACCA
Source organism: Sesamia inferens (assembly GCA_037179545.1). Classification (NCBI taxonomy): domain Eukaryota; kingdom Metazoa; phylum Arthropoda; class Insecta; order Lepidoptera; family Noctuidae; genus Sesamia; species Sesamia inferens. The sequence goes on from CM073929.1 coordinate 31,388,290, forward strand.
ACCTGTTCTCATAGTCGGACATATCCAGTGCAAACCCGTGACACGCGTGAGATACTTCAAATGAACGACTTGTAGTAATCGTAATCACATAACTATAGGCGATTAGTAGTCTAACTTAGTCTATAAAAATAATTTACACAAAGATAATTAATGTCAATGATAGTCACCATTATCATCCACAGCCCGTCTTCACCCCCAATTGAATAAAATAATCCTTTGTTTTCTACTGCCAATACCCCCCCCCCCCCCCCGCGCCGCTAACACAACACTCGATAGAAATAATGTCTTCCACCCACCTCTGAACCGGCTTTTCGTCTTACAATTCTTGGACGCGTGATAGATTACATCGCAGCCCCTTTAGAAGAGAGCAGATCGTGTCCCAACAGTGGATAAATGAAAGATTAATTATTATGCTTATCTAGATTGATATTTATTAATCACGAATTTAGAATACTTATAATTTATGAATTCGTACCATTTTCACGGATTTTGTGGACATTTTTAATTACGCCCATTATTATATAAATAATCAGCCATTAATCATCGGGCAGTTCGTTTGTTATAATTCCAAAATTCCAAGTAACGCCAACCTTCCATTACTTTCAAAATGATTGCAAATGAAACGAGCTACCTGCTTTATGTTGATTTCATTATGTATTGTGTCTACGCAAAATTAATTTTCTTGTCAAAGTGATATCTTGGAGGTTGTCCCGAGTGTCAAAGTATGTGACGTTTTATGTAATTAGGTTATTGTAAATTATATTGTTCTTGAATTTTGAGTCGCTTTGAGTGTGATACTTACTAAAGCTACAATTTATAGATAAGTAAAGGCTTCGGATTCCTAGAATCGAATAATGTAAGCACTAAGTTTTCAAAGGCTGTATTTACTTAAAATTTCTGTGGCTAGATATATTGTATCGAACCATAAATTAGCACTATAAGTGGAAATTATTTTCTCGTACGCAAGAATCAATCTTCATACTTAATATGAGGTAAAATATTGTAAGTAGATAGTTTCATCTGTAGCAGGTTGTTATTACGTCATTTAAATGTCAAAAGAAAGGCATTTAAAATATTTTTGTTTTGTAATTTGTAAGCCTCCTCGACGAAAGATCTTTCATCGACAACAAAGCCCTTGTAACTTAACTTTGACACATACTCCAAAATCTATAATAACACACCCTTCTTCCTTCAGCACACCAAAAAGGAACGTCAAAGCCCAACCAATTCCGGACCCGAACGGCAACAACGATTCTGGGTATGCGCCATCCAATCTCGAGGACACGATCAGAGAACACGTGTCCCCACCCGGCTCACCAGGCCTGAAGGACGCCACCGTGCTCAAGAACATGGCCTACGATGGCTCCAAGTGGAAGAAGAATGGAAAGACTTCTAAGTTAACGACAGATTCGAGGTAATGAAGGAAAAACTTATGATTTTACTTTATAGAAAATGTTGCTATTCGGTATATTAGTTGGTAGTTCCGTTACAAACTTGCAGTGCAAAAATTCATTGTTTTATTAACATTGTTGAACTGAATTTTTTTTCGAATATACGAAGCAATGGATTAGCAATAACCTTCAAAATTATTCATATAAAACAGGACACCTCTTTGATATTAAACAAGGCAAAGTAACTTATAATAAGATATACTAGCCCTGATTACCCTCAAAGCACGTTTGCAAACTAAGCTAAATTTAAGTTCAATGTATCCTTTTCTTTCTATTCCAATTTTCATTTTTTCTTCATTCATTCGAAATAAAATTTACTTCAAAATCCAGTCTACTTACACGAGAGAACGAACCACTTAGCAGTAAATGCATTACAATGGGTAAATTAAAAGAAATGTCGTAAAGTTGACTGTGGCAGGAATTACCAACAATGTTGTAGTTTACTATGCACCTCCGCAAGTTTTACGTATTTTTTCCTGTACTTCGTTGTTGTACTAATTTTGTTTTCTATTTATTCGAGACAAATGGGTTATTTTTGTTGTTTTTACTTGCTTCGAAAATCGATAAAATTGAACTGCATCTCTTTTCATGGATATTTTGATAAATTAGTATGTCAAAAAAACGCCAATTCTAGCTTTTGCCAAGGGTTATTATATTTTTTTTAAATCATAACAAAGAGACAAAATAATCTCTCTTCAATAGAAAACAATTTAGGGTGTCCTTTCTTGTTTGTCTATTTGTTTTACTCGAACAAGGTTTTAAAACTGCCTGCCTTCATCAGAATAACGTGGAAAAAATGAATCGAAATGTCATCTTAAGTCTGAAGACAATCTTCTTCTTATTCTAGAAACGTCTCTCTAGCCCTGCGGTCCGACGACGAAGTCACAGCCAGTCAGTTTGACCTTCGAGACGGGTCTAGCTCTAAGAAAGAAAGAAAAGCAAGTGCAGCAACAGCGCGCTTCACAATATACAAAGCAAATAAAGCAAGCAAGAAGAAACGGGAGAAGTCTTCAGCAAAGAAGGAAAGGAAAGCCACAAAGACACTGGCGATAGTCTTAGGTAAGATTATGAGATGATAATATTTTACAAAAGTTTGGCTTAAAAATACTAAGATTCTAAGACATACCAAGAAAATTCAATGAGCTACATACCAAGAAAATTCAATGGAGGATCCGGAACTTTTGCTTTAAATTCAAGTAAGAATTAAAAGACATAGCCCGACAAAAATATTAAAAAAGGAAGAAAAGGTACCTAGCTACAATGAATAGTCGTACCATCATATTGGTTCAGAATGTTCTGCTGCAAGTTAGGCTTTACGAAAGACTAAGAACCCGATGACCGTACTATTTATCGTAGGTTCCGTAACTTTCATGATTTACACTACCTCATTAACACAGCTCTATCTTCTCAGGTGTATTCCTCTTCTGCTGGGCGCCATTCTTCACGTGCTCCGTCCTCGGCGCCATCTGCGACAAGATTGGCCTCTCCTTCGACCCCGGAGTCACCGTCTTTATCCTGACTACATGGCTGGGCTATATTAACTCGTTCCTCAACCCTGTCATCTACACCATCTTCAACCCAGAGTTCAGGAAGGCATTTAGAAAGATACTCCACTGCGGCACCTAGCCCACGGATTATTTGGTCGTCTTCACTCAGTAGATCTTGTTTTTGTTAGATGGTTTTTGGATACACATTAAAAAAATTTAAAGTTGCTGAAGAATGTTGAAAGAAATAGCTAAGTCTAACTTCCAGTCTGAACTTGGTTAGAATGGTGGAAGCTGATTCAGACGTGATAGAAAAAGATTGTAATATTGAATTGTTATCTATGATGATTTTAACAGGAGTGCATTAGGTCAACAAACTGAAATGTCAACGATGTGATCTTCAAATTTCGAAAATCTGGGGCTTTGAATTTTTTTGATTAAAAATTCGATTGGCTGAAGTTAGTCAAACTAATGTCTGGCCGCCTAATTGTGCCAAATGTAGGCGAATTTTCCAAAATACGTGTATCAAAAAATCTACAGTAAAATATCTGTTCTTCTCAATAATATTTTACGAAAGATCTACTGGACGACCAAATTGTACTTAGTACACTCACATACAAAATCATGTTTATACTTAATGTGATAAACCAATAAATTAAATGTGTCGTGTGTTAGCTGTAGAGACATAGCATATCAAATGTATTTAAAAATTGTAATTTATAAAAATATAACTTATAAAAATGTATTGGTATTGATAAGCTTGCTTATAGCTCATGATATTCTAGTCATCAGTATTGTATGCCAAAGAACTTAAGAAGCGATATTACTAAGCTTTAGTTATTTTTAAGGTTGTGATTATTTTAAATTTCAATTTTATTGTTAACTGTTTTTCTTCTGACTGTAATATAGTGTAAATGTACAATCGACTAAAGAAGTGTTAGTTGTATTAAAATAATAAAAAGACATGTATTCATAGCACCAAAAAGACAAAGTAGTGAAGTAATTAAGAAAAACAGAGTTTTAATTTCGAGCTCATTAGTGAAAGTAAGTGTGTATAAAATATGAATGCAAAATCATAACTTCATTACATTCGAGTATCATATTGCTCAAAACGTTGGCTTACTTTAAAGAAAAAAAAAAAAATTAATATAATAATTATAAATTATTCTCTTTATATTTTCTTTATGTAAAATATTTTTTCTTGCCTTTTCCGTCCACGCGTTTCTCCCATTTTCTCACCTTTCCTAGTTATTTAGTTGTAATAGATATATTAATAAAATTAGATTATCTTAGCTGTACGAATTACAATGTCGAAGGGAGACAATGCACTGCGAGATTTGACAAGGTAGTATGTAAATAACTTGCCAAATAATTAATATGAAAATATTAGGAAATGTGTAGCAAAAGTAATGATTGAGCAAAAATTAAAAAAAAACCTTTGTATTGTGTTCTACATGAAAAGCGACGAGATAACACACCACAACATCACCTAGAAAATACTCTTAAATATTGAGGAGTCAAGACAATTTGAATTGAAAATATTATATAGTAAATTAAACATTTTTGAAGACCGCAAGAATCCGCTGGAATCAAAAAGAACAGAAACGATGGAAGTAGCGATGCTCGTGGCAAATCTATGCCCAGAAGATTTATTGGTTGAAATATATTAAAGATATATTTAAAGGCTCAATCCTTACTTATTGTTGCATATATTACTACACATTTTAATATCATATCAGAAATTGTTTTGTAGGTGATAACTAGCTCATTATTTTGTATATTGAGTATATAACAGTTTAGAAATAAATCTGACAATCATTGATCTTTCAGTCGACTCTTTTTCAAGGACTTATGCAATTATGAACCCACTTAACATAGTGTGTTTTAACGTTACTTGTAAGTAACTGCGTTTGTATAGAAAACACGCAGAGTCCAATACACAAAAAATGCATTGAGCTTTTCTCAAAGCACAGAATACATTCTAATGTTATGTATAATATTGCTCTCATGAATCTTTTAATTTTGTAGGCCATTCTTGTTCATAAACTAAACTACTCCATAGACAGTTTAGATGCGATTAAAAGATGGCGACTCAAAAACGCCGATTTACGTCAAGCGCGGACTAATTTAACAGTACTAAAGGAGATGTTTCATTTTGGGCCACCACTATGTACGCTATATAGATAAAAAGGAAAAAAATAAAAGATTATCATAAAAATACTACTAATTACTTTTAATAAAAATACAAGTATATTTAATTAATTATTTGAAAGGTTTTTTAGTGAAATAATTCCTATATTAAGGTAGCCATGAACTGTCATGGCTACCTTAATATATTATAGAAATGTCAAAGTCGCCAATCAAACGTCATAACCACTGGTTTATGACGTTTGATTGGCGATTTTGACAGTTCTATTTTCCCGTTGTATTCGTGACGAGTGTTGATTTGAGTTGACTGTGTTTATTTAATGGACGGTATGTTCGGAATTTACATATGTTTTGTTTTCTTCGCAGTCATATGATAGATAATATAGATACGATAGCCTTAGATACATGACACGTAAATCAAATGTCATTGTCAAAATCTTATTTCGCTTATTGCTGCTAAATTGAATCTGTATAAAAACTAAGCCAAAATATAGGAAATTAACATTAAAAACAGTTAACTATAGCGTAACTAGTATACCTAGCATTAAGTGTACAATGTGCTGGCCCAAGCTCCATACATTTCTGAAACATCTCCTTTACATTTTTCTTCTGTCCTTTTCTTAATGAAATAGAAAGAAAAAGATGCAGTAAAAGTCAAACGTTGCTAGTGTATATTGTCACAATGTTCAAAAGACACTCATATGAACATTTTTACAACCCAAAAATATTACTAAAAGTTGACTAGGTAAGAAGAATCTAGATTCTATTACGGTTATCTTATTTTAACTTGCTCAATACATTCGATTGGCTTTCCTTCCTGCTTTAGATAAAACGGTGGCGCCGTAAAACAAATATAAATCTTACTGTTTAAAATTCCCTCGAGCTGCCGAGAATTTCCCCAACTATGTCGGGGTCGGATTTGAGTCTAATCTGATGGTGTTGAATACCAGTATTTAACAAAGACCAACTTCCTATCTGACTTCCACAACAAAGTAATTAGGTTACACGATAATAAGACTTCGTAAGGCTGGTTATCTTGCGAGCTTCTCACTACTGGTGACGTTAGCTAAACGTGCTTTTCTAAACCGTTTAGTAGACGGTTAATTGATTAATGGACTCTCTCTATAGGTAATTTCGTGCTCCCAAGTACAAAAGTGTTATCTGTTAATTGTTTTTTTACTAATTTGCTTTCAATTCCATGATTGAGTGTATTAATTGAATCTAAATATTTTATAATTTAAGGGAAGTAAAGACAACACCAGCTGTCTGGCAACTTGATACATTTATCTAATACTAGCGGCCGCCAGTGACTTCGTTCGCGTGAAGTTAGTTATGCTCCGCCCCTATTGGTCACAGCATGATGTTCTATAGCCTAAAGCCTTCCTGGATTAATGGGCTATCCAACGTAAAAAGATTTTTTTTAAATTGGACCAGTAGTTCCTGAGATTAGCCCGTTCAAACAAACAAACAAACAAACTCTTCAGCTTTATATTTTAGTATAGATTATAAAAATAAGACCTGTAGCATATTTGTGTAACACAATAACAATAGGAATGAATTTCATTTTGATAGTTCAACTACAGTTATTGCGTTAAGTTGATGAGCAGACAGATTGTTAGAACATACAGAGCAATAGATTAGCAATAATCTTTAAAACGATAGTAATAATGTGTTACGCACTCAGGTTGGTGGTTCGTTGTGATGATACTCTTATTCTTTAGAACAATATATTTTGATTGGTACAGAATCTTTCAGGAATTTCTTAATTGCGTTACCTTGATAAGTTTGTCTTCTTCAAAAACATTGCCTAGGTACACAAAATGTACCGGAACTTGTATGTAAGTTACAAATTGGTTTCTTTGTAAAAATAATTTCACGCGTGAACATAACAACAAAGTATAAAGTAATTTTAAGTTGCTCAAGTAAACTCTTGTGTTTGTCGGCTCAATGTAAATTTGTTTTAGCAATACTCATAAATAACGAAACAATAATATTAGATGTTTGTCTATTGTAATCTATTTAGATAATAAATTGTAAAATTGTACATAAAAACAACAGGGTTCCCTATAAGAATCCGTGTATTTAATCGTTTTATCATTGTTAATTAAAAACTTTAAATAATTTAATGATATTGTATAAGACGTTTTGTCTAATAGCCTATCTGTAATATAGATAGAAGGATATTTATAAATAATGAAATGTTATTCAAAGTCGGGCTTAATAGAACGTTTTAGTACTTGCAAAGTAGAAGGTATTCTATTAAACCAATATCTTGTTTCTTTAAGCAGTTCCCTTTATTAAAAGAATCTATGTTATGTTGAACTGTAAATATTGCAATAAGTACTAGTAAATTAAATAATTATTAACGTTTTTGTTAATCTATTTTTATTCGCAATCCGGGTTCAGTCAATAACAATATTTCTAGTAAGATCATCTTTATTTGCAAAGCATTGCACGTAACGTTTCTAAGTTATAAGACGCGAACAAAATAAAAATATGTAGAACTTTTTATAGCCATAATGCGTTTAAGCTGTCAAATTAACTTGAACACTTCAACATGAATTTTGTCTCATAACAATATTGTTTGCATAAAAAATCAGTCCTAGGCTTTTAGTACCTACATTTTTTGTGGTCGCAGTTTAAAATGTCTTAAAATATTTTGTAAATAAATTAAGCATTAGATATTTTAATCGTGAGATAAAATATAAAATACGTAGCAGATAGTTTAGTGAAGCAATAATACAAGTTATAGTAAAGATTTATAGTAATGATATTGTTATTGACTGAACCCAGAGTGATGTCTATGTATTTCACGAGGCACGTCCTTCCGTGAGGTAGAATTTTATCTTTCTATGCGAAAATGTGATGATGATTTAAATATATTCTGTTTTTACATTAAATTGTTTCATTTTATACCATCTTAAAATAGCCACCTCAAAAGAATCACCCATAAACGATAAAATTTCTAAATCAAATTCGTGATAACATAAATAAGTATATACGGACAAATCACACAGATTGAGTTAGCCACAAAGTAATTTCGAGACTTGTGTTATGGGATACTAACTCAACGATACCATATTTATAATAGATACATATAAAGATAATCCAAGACCCAGGCCAATCAGGAAAAGATCGTTTTCCATCATGACCTGGCCGGGGATCGAACCCGGGGGCCTCCACATCGCAGGCAGGCGTGTTGACCGCTGCGCCACGGAAGACGACAACAAGGTTCATATTACCGGAGAAGTCTATTGTTGTAGTAGAAAACCTTTCACTTCAGCCTAATCTGACAACTAATTACTGAACACATACCATATATGTACATACACAGTAGGTAATTTATATGTAATACACAGTATCCCTTGGGCAAACTAATGAATCCTTACTCGGAAGGCAAATAAAGTAAGTATAGTTATTCTTGGCAAAATACCTTACATAAGGACCAATACAATCTAGCATATATATAGTCTATAAGCATCATGTCTGGCTACCCCTTTGGGAATCAAAAGCATGGCATTCATTTTAAAATAAAAAAAGATAGAAGAAAAAAAAGAATTCACCATAAATTCTTGTACTATATAAATCACAATCAACTGAATTCCCATGACTAACATAAGTCGAAAGAATAATGTAAAATTCGTGACAAACTGACAAACCAGCTATTTTTTGACTAAAGAAAATGAGTCTCTGGGGTGCTTCAAAATCATCAAAAATGTGCCTGAAGTTAAAGTATAATCTCCTAAACTAAATTCCCAAGAAACGCATAACTCATAATTATGCAGTGAATAATCAGCGATGATGACGTCGTAGTTAATGGACTCATTCTATTAAAAAATCACGTCCAAAATAAAAATGAGACTTTTGCAAGACACTTTACAAACTTCTCCATCACGCCTGTATTCCTCTAAAAGTTAGGTAGAGATCACAAAGAGAGTGAGAGTAAATCTACATTTTACCAGTTGTGTTCAGGAGCAATGGTATAGTGAGCGAGTCTGCTCGAATTAATCAAGCAAAAGGCAGACACAAGAGGAGCGATTCTCGTAATTTTAAGAACATTGACAATCTGTCGAAAAATCCTTAAATTTACCTTTTTAACTTTTGTTTGTCGCCGACATGAGTTTGCGAATAGATTTTGAACGTTTTAGTTTACAAGAACCGCCCTTCAACCGATTCTTGTTAAATTTTTGAGAGATTTTTGTTAAAGTCTTGATATCTGACCTGGGGTTGTGAATATCACGTTAAAATCGGCGGCTTTAAACTACTAGATTTTAAATTGATATTGTAGTAAGTGATAAATAGATATTATTTTTTTCTTCATCACTTCATTCTTGACAGAACGGTCGTGGTCACTATGGCTGATTTCGAGACGTTGATGTAGCTCGCCGCACGACCTCTCTCTATCTATCTTTGTTGGACGACAGTTTGGAGCAGTGACAACTTTATTTGGTCGGTCCACCTCATCGGTGACCTTCCACAAGGTCTGTTCCCTTTAACTCTGCCCTGGACGACCAAACGCTCTATGGAGTTATTATAATGCCTTGACACGTGACCGAAAAACCCAAGTATACGGAACTGTACTAATTCTGAAAGACGCTGTTTGACGCAGAGTTCTTGGAGTATAGAAACGTTCGTTCTAAACTCGGTCCATGACACCCCAAGCATTCTTATTATCTTATTATTATTACACATAGGTACTTGGTAGGTAAAAAAATGTGTAGGGTAGGAAGAAAGACGAAAAATAATTTTCATTTTTATAACGATAATCACTTTATTGGCAAAAATAGCCTACTAGTTTGAAAGTCACTATCATGAAAGTCTAGAAACTTGAAGTATTTATAAGTAATTATTTTAGGCAGCATTGATCATTCGGACGAAGTAATCGTTTATTAACTTTTTCTCGTTTATTTAGTAGTCTGGGAGTTGTAGTCTTGTGAAATAATCACCTTCTGATCCATTACTCATTAATTTTCCAGATTGATGACACAATTTTCTGGATATATTTTATATGTGGTTCTAGGGATCGGCGTGAATGTCGAGCGTTATTGATAGTAAATAGACACAATTTATGTCGGCTCATGATCAGGTTTATTGGTAATACCGAATTTAATATTACGGATTTATTGAGCTTTAGGGATTATTGAAATAGGATGGGCAGTGAAAGTATTTTTATCAAACACAAATATCCGTTTAAAGCATTTATTTCAAATGAACCAATTACAGGCACTTTTGGGTAGTGAAACTTAGGGGTCGGTCTGTTAGAAAAATTAAACAACACCATTTTAAATCATAAAATATCCCAAAATTCCCGAAAGTAAAAGTTAACTAATCAATAAAGAATGTTAAAATTGTTAAGGATATAAAGCCCATTTGTAATCTACGTAAAAAGGCAAGTAAAAATTGCCATTATTGTAGGTTATGGGATTGTTTCCATGGTATTATTTAACAGTAATCTGTCACTGTAATCAGTGTCGACCAAAAGTCCATAGGCAATCTCACTAAACAATAGCTTGATGTTTATTTTGACTCATTTCCTTATAGTTTCAAGAAAATAAAGATATGTAACATGATCGTCAACTTGTGATTGTTCTACTATCCTATCCTACTAACCTACTACTTACTAGCTAAACTACTACCTACAAAATTTATGAATGTTGAAGTTTATGAGGGTGTATGAATGGATCTATGGATATTTGTTAGTCTTAGAATCAAAAATATAAAAAAATACGTTACCCCTGAAGGAGCGAATGGTAACACCGACTGGAGTTGCGTTTGACATAGCGATCGACCGTTGGCGCTGGGCATTCTTTGCTCAAGCTTCGATCGAGTGGGTTGGTCATAAACTCAGTGGCTCTTATCTGTCTTAATCTAAAATATTATCATTGTAATCCCTTAATATTAAACTGATCTAAGTGTCTGTACAGGTAAAATAATAAGAATCGAACATCACACTATAGTTACTTTTCAAGGTTTTATCGATATACTGCCCACGATGGATGATCATGCGAATGAGAAGACACCTCAACTATCCGGAACCATTGGCCCCGCCTTCCTGACGGTTTCCCCCGTCATGTATATTATTATTTTACGGTCAATTGATACTGATACGATAAAACAGATGACAATTTTCAAAATTAACCAGTCACGCGCCGTCATAAATATTTAATTACCAGAAGTATTGGCAATGGCCAATACTTCTGGTAATTAAATATTTATGACAGAAACGTGCATCTTCAGTAATGACTGAAGATGCACGTTTCTTATTTTAGTGTACTTTCGTTGATGGCTTTCATATTAAAAAAAACGGGGGACCGGAATCTTTTAACTGGTCCTTGACTGCAATCCCGCCTGATGTTAAGTATGTAGCAATCGTTGATGGTAAATCGTGCTAGTTTACTAAGAGCCTATCCACTCTAATCTTGAAGGCACTTAAATTATAGTCAGACGGAGACAGCGCCGATCGATAAACTCTTTATTAGCGTTTTTCACAGTCTTGTTGGATTTGAAATTTTCTGCTGTAAAAAGTTATCCGAAATCTGAATCAAAATAAAAATTAGTTTTAACAAGATCCGCTAAGTATGGTGGGTGACGGAGATTTTCCAGCGGTAACTCCTATAATTTTGAGTCGGTCCGTTGCGCTTCTCTTTCTTACTTCGACGTGATTTTGTTGCTGTTGATAAAGTACTGTTCAGCTGCATCCGGTCAGACTGATCGCTGACACTAATCATCATCTCAGCGTTAATCCCAATCGCATCCGAAGCTGTTTCAGCTTTGGAGTTTGGGGTCCGCTTTACCTTTTTTATTTTCTAAGCTAAACTTTGATATTTTCAGTGAAGCAACTGCCGTCTGATCTCCGCAACCCGAAGGCGGTATCAAAACATTGCAGTTAAACTAGAACGCTGACGCTAATATAGTTGGGAAAAGACCTGTAAGCAAACGACGTAATTTTGTTTAGGTAATATAATTTTTACCCGTAATTTTGAAAATTTCCCTCGACTCCTATGGTCTTCATCATCAGATTTACTGCAGACCATTATTTTAACCCAATGGATGAAAAGTTTTCATCAATATGAATGAATTAAGTCCAAATACACAGTAGCTACTATAAACCGTTCAGGAGTACTGACCTTTGTCTTCATCATCAGAGCTCTTATGACAGTCACAACCCATCTAGATGTAAAGTTCTTATCAATCCAAATTAATCAAGCCCAAACACAAGGTAGCTGCTGTGAATTGTTGAGGAGTTCCTTCGGCTGTCTCCCGGCTCCATCTTCAGATCTAATCCAGACCTTTATTAAATTGTAGTGCTTTAAAATAATTAATGAAAATACTAAGAAATGCACTAGTCGCCCCTACGATTTTTGAAAGTTCCCTTTGATTTCTCCGGTCTTCCATAGTCAAATCCTGATGTCCCTATCATGGGAACACCTTGAAAATATCTTCTTTGCAACAAAAAAAGAAATATAAAAATCGGTTCATAAAGTTGTCCGCGAACAACATATACGGTCGAATTGAGTACAAAATAATACCTGAGCATTGTACAAATGCTTCCGTTTCCTAAATTATTGATTATTTTGGAATTTGTTTTGACGTTAGTTTCAGTTCTTGTACCTGTTAATTGAAATACCTACCTATTAATTGTATGTAGGTACAGCTAAGATTCTCAATTTATACCATTTATAGAATAATACTTTGATTAAAAAGCAATATTAAACTAATATGTGTTTATAGGTAGTGTTTACATTAATTGTCACTTATTTATTGAAGCATTACGCAAATCTGTTCAAGAGACATGTACTATATTTAAACGTGGAGTCACTTACATAATTATTGGACACGACATTTATGATTAAATAGACTTTAAGTTGTAAACTCGTTCACTATCCTGTGATTGAGATGAAAGTTCTTCTACAATTCTACGTTCATTTGGATCTCACATATAATATTTTGGTTTAAAAACTAAACCACCAAACCAAAAACTGAACCGAATTTGGTGTAAAATCTAAGATAGAGTTATCTCAAGATATATGCTTTGAGAAAGAAAAAAATGTAAATTTGCTTTTAAATAACGGGGTTCTCAGGTAACACAAGCTAATTAAAACGTGTATACACCATAAACACAGTAATAAGATAATTTAATAATCAGTTCATTACCAAATTATGTATATTGAAACAGCATATAGCTAATAGTATGACAACACCTACTAATTACATTTTTCAGTACAGATGATTGCTTAAGTACCTCGCATCATAATTAACTAATTATTGATTACTCCTGGGTTCCTATATAAAGGGTTGTAATTTATTTTTAAAATCATAACCAATTTGTTTCGCAACGAATCATAGTCTCCGAAGTGAACCTACTCTTCGCTAAAAATATTAAATAAAATGAAAGTTTCGTCAGCAGAGCAAAGAAACATTGTTAACGAAAAGAAAATGCAGCAGAATTTCGGAGGTAAGTTGAAAATTATTTACAAAATTTGGAGTTTATTTTAATTAAGTATTAAATGCATATTCACATGTCGTTTTAGATTACACATGTATAATAATGGAATATATTTTCTATTTAATTGCAAAAAATATTCATGAATGTTTATTCTTTTCCAGGTATCAAGCAAGTCCCGCATTTGAAAATTAAAAATTTAACCCTGACAGGTTCAGAGAATTCTGAATCAAGAAATAACATAAAGAGAAAAACAGAGAAACATCCTTACTAATATTATAAAGGCGAAAGTTTGGTTTGGATGGATGTATGGATGGATGTTTGTTCCTCTTTCACGCAAAAACTACTAAACGGATTTTAATGAAACTTTACAGTAATGTAGCTTATAGATCAGAATAACACATAGGCTATAATTTATAAAGATATTGTGTGAATTGTCCAAAATATAACGATAAATGTCATTTAAGTCTGAAAAAATTCTGCAATCTGCGAGCTATTCATTCGTGTGCTGCAAAAACAGTTAGTGCTACATGTATATAATGTATGGTGAAAATATTTATCTTAAATAGTCCTACAAAAAATTCTGCGACACCATATATATCTATCTTTTATGAGTAAGCCATTATTGTCAAAATAGTGAACCATAAATACAATAAAAATTGATAATTTATTTCCAATGCACATTTGGTAGTAATAAATGGATCCTTATCAAAATGAATACTTTTATCGCTTTTGGTATTTAAAGGAGATAAATTTTGTCCTTCACAATACATCATTTGGACAAATATTTTAATAGTTACGACGATGACAAACCGAACGCGCGATACTATGATATGTTACGGTCCGACGGGCGGCGCGGCGGGCGAATGGAGCGGGGTCGGTCGCGGTGAGGTGGGAGGAGAAGTCGCTCATCGCTGAGTGCGCGACCCGAACGCGGGCAGACGCGTGAGGGCAGACGTTGTTGACGGTTGTGTTCGTTTTGCGAATTTTGAAGGCACTAGCGATTTGCATTTATAGTAATTAAGTAAGGATAATGTGTATATAGTAATAGAATAATATTAGAATTATTTTTTGCCTGTCTATTAATTAGTAAGTAGCTATAATTTTAATTGAATAAGCAGATATTGCATTTTTCACAGATGTTTTTATTTTAATTAGGTACATAGGTTGGTAATTGTTTTTTCTTGGCGTCCATTAATATTTATAATATATATTGTATATAATAATAATAATACAACGAAAGCTTGATTTTGTTTTTCAATCAGCAAATTACAATTATTTTTTATACTATTATTAGTATGTAGCTATAATTTTGATTTAATAGGCAGGTTTTGCATTTTTCAAGTATATAAATAAAAATATCGTAGAAAAAGTACCTCCTAAGAAATAATTATGCCGCGAAAGCGTAAGTCTAATCTTTCCCAAAGCTGTAATAAAGCTCGATCTATGAAAGTAGCTAGACTTAACGAGACGTTTCCACAAGCCGAACTGCGAAGGCTTGAACAGGCGGAGCGTGAGGTAGCTCACAGAGCTGCTCAGACACCAGAGCAGTCCCAGGATCGGCGTCGACAGCACGCTGAGTATCTAGCATCTCGACGGGCTGCCGAGACACCAGAACAGTCCTAAAACCGCCTTCGGCAGCATGCTGAGTATCTAGCATCTCAACGGGCTGCTGAGACACCTGAACAGTCCCAAGCTCGACGTCAACAGAACGCTGAATATCTGGCATCTCAACGAGCTGATGAGACACCAGAACAGTCTCAAAACCGCCTTCAACAGCATGCTGAGTATCTAGCATCTCAACGGGCTGCTGAGACACCTGAACAGTCCCACGCTCGGCTTCTTCAGCAGGCAACTTACATAGCGTCACAAAGAGCTACAGAAACCGTTGAAGAAGCTGAATCTCGCAGACGCGCTGTTGCTGAAAGGGCACAACAGCGACGTCTAATATTCAGAAGAAACACGTGGGGGGTATTCGACAAAGCTGCATTTGAGTACGACGAGACACTTGATTACGGAAGCCACAATCTTATAAAAATAGAACCTATGAACAAAGAATGTAGATTTTGCGGTGCTCTTAAGTGGAAAGAAGAAGCTGCGGGCATGTGTTGTTCAGGAAGAAAAGTAGCTCTTGCTTCAATAGATGAGCCAGTTGAGCCGCTTATAGAACTTTTCTCTCATGAAACAGATGAGTCTCGCCGTTTCCTAAAAAACATAAGAAAATACAACACGTGCTTCCACATGACATCTTTTGGGGCGGATAATATTGTTTCTATGCCAGGATTTTGTCCGACTTTTACAATACAAGGGCAAGTATACCACACAATTGGATCTTTGCTTCCTGCTACCAATACGCAACCAAAATTTTTGCAAGTTTATTTCATGGGCGATGAGGAAGCACAAGTTAATAGGCGTTCTGAGTACGAGGAAGGTTTGGATAGAAACACGGTTCAAAAAATACAATAAGTTCTACATAATCACAACATTTTAGTACATGAATTTAAAATGGCTAAAGATAGAGTGACTAGCGATAATTACAAGGTTGTAATACACCCAGATCGTGTACCACGTGGTGAACATGAAAGAAGATTCAATGCCCCGACCACAAATGAAATAGCTGCCTTAGTAGTTAGTAGTGAACAAACTGCTTCTCGGGATATCGTTATTCAGGCGCATGATGACCGGCTCACTAGAGTTCCGGACACTCATAGATTTTATGACGCTCTCGAGTACCCGATAATTTTTTGGAAAGGACAAGAGGGGTACAGTTTTGATATTCCTCAGACAAACCCAGTTACAAAACAACCCATACCAAATAAAAAAGTGTCCTGTAAAGACTTTTATGCGTATCATATGATGGTACGTCGCAACGATTTTAATTTATTACTTCGATGTAGACTTCTCGTTCTTCAGTTTTTGGTGGACATGTATGTCAAAGTGGAGAGTGAGCGCTTAAGGTTTATTGCCTTGAATCAAACAAAACTGCGAGCAGAAAATTATATACATTTACAAGACGCGATAAGGAATGATACGGATTTGAATCCAAATAACTTGGGTCAAATGGTAATTCTCCCGTCGTCATTTGTAAATAGCCCGAGATATCTTCATGAATACACGCAGGATGCGTTCACATACGTGCGTAACTACGGGAGGCCTGATCTATTTATTACAATGACATGTAATCCCGCCTGGCCAGAAATCACTACAGAGCTCATGCCAGGTCAAAATTCAACGGACAGACACGACTTAACAGCCAGAGTATTTAAAATAAAAGTTCAAAAGTTGGTTGCTCTACTTACAAAAGGTAAAATATTTGGTGATGTGAAGTGCTTCATGTACTCGATTGAATGGCAAAAAAGAGGTTTGCCTCGCGTGCACTTACTGCTGTGGTTGATGGAAAAATTACGCCCTAATCAAATTGACGAAGTCATAAGTGCGGAGATACCAAATCCAGAAACTGATCGAAAGCTCTATGATACTGTGACCAAAAATATGATTCACGGTCCCTGTGGTGCACTAAATTCGTCATCACCTTGCATGAAGGAAGGAAAATGTACCAAAAAATATCCAAGGGCGCTTTTAAAAGATACTCAAACCAACGACAAAGGCTATCCTCTGTACAGGCGTAGAGCACCAGAAGATGGGGGCCGCACGATTATTCAAAAAACCCGAGGTCACGAAGTTTTGGTTGACAATAGGTGGATTGTCCCATATTCTCCTCTGCTCTCTAAAATTTTTAATTGCCATATAAATATAGAGTTCTGCAATACGGTACAGGCGATAAAATATATTTGTATATATATTAATAAAGGCAGCGACCAGGCTATTTTTAACATCCTACAGCAAGGGAATGTTAATGTTGACCCGAGAGATGAGGTGCAAACATTTCGAGCCGGTCGATATGTTAGTAGCAACGAAGCAGCGTAGCGGATCTTGGGTTTGCCTCTGCATGAGAGATACCCAGCAGTCACTCATCTTGCGGTACATCTGCCCAATGGTGAGCGGATTTACTTCACTGAAAACAATTTTAGAGAGAGAATGGCCGCACCACCTAAAACGACGCTAACTGCATTTTTCCTGCTTTGCCAAAATGACGCATTTGCAAAAACATTACTTTATGTTGATGTACCCCGCTACTATACATGGAACGTGTCATTAAAAGAATGGAAACGTCGTTTACAAGGAACCCCTGTCGACGGTTGGCCAGGTGTGAAGGCAGGAGATACTCTTGGGCGCATTTATACAGTGCACGTCAGTAAACTTTGAATGTTACTGTTTGCGAATGCTGCTGAATGTAATACAGGGCCCCACTAACTTCTTGGATCTAAAAACAGTTGATGGTCAAGAACTTGAAACTTTTCGACAAGCGTGTGAGAAGTTGGGGTTGTTGGAAGATGACAACCACTGGGATGCCACAATGGAAGAGGCCGTGCTGTGTCGTTCTCCTTCCCAAATAAGAGAGCTGTTTGCACTGTTAATAACCACTTGCGGTTTATCTAATCCTCTACAACTATGGGATAAGTATAAAACTGCGTTATCAGAGGATATCTTGCACAGATTTGAAAGGATGAATCAAGTCAACGATGATCTATGTTTGAATGAAGCACTGACACTTATAGAGGACAAAATAATAACGATTTCCGGAAAGAAATTGTCCGATTTCGGTATGCTCACACCACAGCGACGAGGAGAGCTGTCGACCGATTTGATTAAAGAACTAAGCTACAATACCGCTTTATTAGATGCCCAGGTCAGCGAAACTGAGCCACGCCTGCTGCCAGAGCAAAAAGAAATTTATGACAAAATATCACAACGAGTTGAGCTTGGTGAAGGCGGCCTTTTTTTTCTTGATGCTCCGGGCGGTACAGGTAAAACTTTTTTGCTTAATTTGCTTCTAGCGAAAATTCGTAAGGACCGTAATGTGGCATTAGCTGTGGCATCCTCTGGGATCGCTGCAACATTACTAAGTGGTGGAAGGACGGCACACTCGGTTTTTAAATTACCTCTTAATCTGGCAAGTGAAGAAACCCCAATGTGCAACATCAGTAAGAGCAGTGCCCGCGGTGCCCTGTTGCAACAATGTAAGCTAATCGTGTGGGACGAGTGCACTATGTCACACAAACGCGCCATCGAGGCGCTTGATCGCTGTCTACAAGACATTCAAAGCAATCGAAAGTTGTTGTTGTTGTTGTTGTTGTATCATACATCACTACTCTGTAGTCGAGTAACTAATACCATCTCTATGTATTAGTGTCTATGAATATTGTCTATAGTCTTGTCATGGTAACTTAGGATCTGACCTAGAAGATGTCGATTATTATGTAATAATTATACAAGTGTAATAAACCAGTCTAATTATCTAAAGTCTTTAATATATACCAACACAAGAATCATACATGGTGTCAGAAGTGGAAAAACACATACATGGTGTCAGAAGAGTGAAAAAACCCAATACGAAGAAAGAAAATTCATAAAATGCAAAAGTCGGATGGCGTCGGTGGCGGCCATGACACCGAAGCTACAATGAACAGTGGCTTGAAGGCGCTTAGAATATCGTCAGATGCAACAAACAACAATTACGAAACCTGGAAGCGCTGGTGGCAACAGTTCGAATTATACTTGTTGGCAACGGGTTTAGACAAGTCCGGTGAGAAACGCAAGATCGCCATTTTATTACATCACATTGGTGAAAAATGCTTAAATATTTTCAACACATTCAACATAAATATTGGAGAAAGCACATTACATGACGTCAAAGCCAAATTCGACGAATTTTTTCAACCCAGAAAAAACATTACCATGTATCGTCACATGTTTTTTACCACACGTCAACAGAAATCGGAAAGCATCGAGGATTTCTTAACCGATCTCGAAAATAAGAGCCAAGATTGCGAATTTGGAACGCTCAGAGAATCTCTTATCAGAGATATTTTTATCGCCAACTTGAGTTTGGACTTAGCACATGTACGTCAGAGACTGCTGCAGGAACCTGATCTGACATATCAGAGGATGCGAGAGCTAGCTAGGACACTCATCGTCGCACAGCAGGATGCAGACCAAATTGTCAAGAGGTCCACTAGTGAAGAGTCTGAAAAAGTCATGCATCTGCGTCGGAGGAGCCGTGGTCGAGCGGAGCGTCAGCGACGGCGAGCTTCACCAGTCAGTCAGCAGGGATCCAGCGCAGGGAGGTCAAAGTCAAGTCCCAGTCCTGAGAAGCGCTCGAAGACGTGTAGCCGCTGTGGACAACACCACCGCTACAAATGTCCAGCGCAGGGAGCTAAATGCAGGTCATGTAACTCTTATGGTCATTTTGCAAAATTTTGTTACTCAAATAATAAAAAAGTCAGTCATTTAGAGTCTTTTAGTTCAACTGGTAGTCAAGATAATTTTGTTGGAATTTTAAATTGTCATAACTTCAGTCATAGTTATAAGTCTAGTCAATATAATTGTCATTTAGAGTCACAAAGTCATCACAATCGAAATCATTACAGAAATAGCAGGTTGTCATACACACAGTCACAGTCACATCCCAAGTTACAATCAACGGTCAGGTCGCACATAGGCCAGTCGCAGTCAAAGTCTAAGAGATCTCATGAAGACTCATCTTGTCATAAAAAATATCCTGTGTCATATTTCTGTGATGAAAGTGGTGATAATGTCATATCTGAGAGGTCTAATAAAAAATGCCTCAGTGATGAAAAAAGTCTGGTGACTGATAAGTCCGAGAGATCTCATGAAGACTCATCTTGTCATATGTCATATCTCAATGATGAAAACACTAAACAGTCTGAGAGATTCACAGTCAAGTCAAAAAAGTCAAAAAGTCTTAGTCGAGATTCATATCTTAATGATGAGTACAGACACAAGTCTGAGGAATCTCACACAACAAACACTTGTAGAATTATTACAGCAAAGTCAGCACATAGTAAACAGGTCAATACAGTCGAATCAAAACAAAACAAATACTGTTCTAAACAGTCGTGGAACATAAACATTTTAGTTGGTCATACACAAATTAATTGCATTATTGACTCGGGAGCTGATATCAATATTATGTCAAAGAGAACTTTTCAATTTTTGAAATGTCAAAGTCAAATGTCACTTGAGAAATGTCAAATAAACGTTAGTGGGTTTGGTGGTATATCAATACCTATTATGGGCAAAGTCAATATAAAATGTAGTTTATCTTTAAATAATAGCACTATTAGTGTAAATATAGTGTTTATAGTCGCAGATTTAGTTTGTCCGAATGTTTTAGGTCTACCAACTTGTGAAAAATTAGGTATAATTCAAAGAGTTTTCTCTGTGTCTCAACAAAATTTTAGTGAACAAATTCTTACACAATACAATGATGTATTTCAGGGTCTTGGATGTCTACCTCAAGTCTGTCGCCTGAAACTCAAACCTGAAGCAGTGCCATGCGTGGATGCTCCGAGAAGGGTACCCTTCGCTTTACTGAACAAACTGCGTGATGAATTGGATCGCATGGAGAAAATGCAGGTCATTGAAAAGGTTTTTAAACCTACAGAATGGGTGAACAGTATAGTGATAACAGTCAAAAGCACGGGTCAGTTACGAATTTGTTTAGATCCTAGAAATTTGAATAAGAATATTATAAGGGAAATTTATCCACTTAAGTCAATGGATGAGATCAGATCTCAGCTGGCAGGAGCTGTTTGTTTTTCTCATTTAGATGCATTTTCAGGATTTTGGATGATGAAACTAGATGAATATAGTTACATTTCAAACACCTTTCGGTAGATATAAATATTTAAGGTTACCTTTTGGTATTAATGCATCGTCTGAAATTTTTCAAAGAGTCATGATGAATTTGTTCGGTGATTTAGAAGGAGTTCTAATATTCATCGATGATATTTTGGTATATGGACCAAACGAGTCAGTACATAATGAGAGAGTACATAAAGTCATGCAACGAGCACGTGAAGTCAATTTAAAGTTCAATAAGTCTAAATGTAATTTTTTAGTTTCAGAAGTCTGTTTTTTAGGGTATGTTTTTAGTAAAGATGGTGCTAGGGTTGATGAAGAGAAAGTAAAAGCAATTGTCAATATGCCCACACCAAAAAATGTCAAGGAATTGCAAAGAATATTAGGTATGATCAATTATTTAGGTCCCTTTATTAGCAATTTGTCTCAAAAAACTCAAATTTTAAGAAATCTTTTGAAGAAAGATTCAGTCTGGACTTGGGATGAAAATCATAGTCAATGTCTTAAGAGTTTAATCGATGAAATTACAAATTCACCAGTTTTAGCTCATTATAATCCCAATGTACCATTAGTCTTGTCAGTCGATTCGTCAAAGTCAGCATTAGGAGCAGTCATTATGCAGAATAATAAACCTATTGCTTATAGTTCAAAAACATTAACTCAAACTCAGTCAAGGTATGCTCAAATTGAGAAAGAATTGTTAGCCATTCAGTTTGGTTGTGAAAAATTTCACCAGTATGTGTACGGTCATAAAGTAACTGTTCATACTGATCATAAACCTTTAGTCTATCTTTTTAAAAAGCCATTACATGATGTACCAGCAAGATTGCAACGTATGATGTTAACTTTACAAAAATATGATTTGGAAGTTATACATGTTCCAGGTAAAGAAATGTTTATATCTGACACTCTGTCTAGAGCAGCATTGAAAGAACATTATATACCTGAGAATGAGTCAGAAATATCTTGTCATGTCAATTTAATGCATTCAAGTCTAGCAGTCACAAAGGAGTACTGTACAAAATTGTTACAGAACACTATGAAAGATGATACTTTGCAATTGTTAAAAAAGTATTATTATGAAGGTTGGCCAAAAAATAAAAATAATGTCAGTCTGTCAATAAAACCATTTTGGAATATACAAGCTGAAATTCATGTAGTCAAAGATTTGTTGTTCAAAGGGTCAAAATTAATAGTACCACAGGCAATGTATAAGGAAATGTTAGGTAAAATTCATGAAGGTCACCAAGGTATAAATAAATGCTTAAAACTGGCTAGAGAGTCTTTGTACTGGCCAAGCATGTCAGCTGATTTTAAAAACTTGGTAGAACAATGTTATGTATGTGCACAATTTAAACCTAATAATCCAAAGGAACCACTAAAAAATTTTGAAATAAATAAATATCCATGGCAACAAGTAGGTGTTGATTTAATGTATTTTGATAACCTCACTTATTTAATTGTCACAGATTATTATTCTAAATTTATAGAAATAGCTTTGTTAAATAAAAACAGTACAGCAAAGAATGTAATAACACATTTAAAGTCCATTTTTGCTCGTCATGGAATACCTTTATCTTTAGTGTCTGATGGTGGTCCTCCTTTTCAGTCATTAGAATTTAAGAATTTTATGCATGAATGGGACATAGAACACATTGTAACTAGCCCATATCATCCACAGTCAAATGGTCAAGCAGAGAGTTCAGTCAAAATTATCAAAAATATGTTAAAAAAATGTAAAAGAAACTCATCTGATCCATACATAGCTTTATTACAGTATAGAAACACACCTAAGAATAATTTACCATCTCCAGCTCAATTGTTAATGTCCAGGAATTTAAGAAATAACATTCCTATGTCTTATAAGAAATTAAAACCTAAAGTGGTTACATTCAAAAATTATGAAGAATGTGTCAAGCAAAATAATAAAAATAAGTCTAAATATTATAATACAAATACAAAGTCATTGTCATTACTGTATCCCAATGATCATGTATACTTTAAAAGAAAGCCTGATAGCGATTGGGAACAAGCCATTGTCAAGCTAAGGTTGGCTAATAATAGGTCATATGTCGTTGAGGATGTCAATGGAGTCAGGTATAGGAGGAATAGGGTTCATTTAAGACACAAATATTCTCCTATGCTATCCAATTCGTCGCAGGGGAGAGAGGAAGGTAACAGGCAGGAGTCTAGACCTCAAGAGCTCTCATCTCAATCCTCAGTAAGTCAACATGTAACTCGTTTTGGAAGAGTTGTAAAGCCAACCAGAAGGCTAATTGATGAAATAGATTAAGTAGAACATTGTATCCTAGATTAAGACCTAACCATAGTCTTAAGTCATTGTCTAAATTGTAACTAAGTCAGGTCTCTATAATATTGTTTGTCAAGGGTTAATTTAAACTTAAACAAGGGGGATGTTGTATCATACATCACTACTCTGTAGTCGAGTAACTAATACCATCTCTATGTATTAGTGTCTATGAATATTGTCTATAGTCTTGTCATGGTAACTTAGGATCTGACCTAGAAGATGTCGATTATTATGTAATAATTATACAAGTGTAATAAACCAGTCTAATTATCTAAAGTCTTTAATATATACCAACACAAGAATCATACAGATGGGTGGTGTGGTAGTTTTATTGGCAGGGGATTTTAGACAGACTTTACCTGTTATCGAGAGAGGCACTGCAGCAGACGAAATTAGCGCATGTCTAAAAACATCATATCTGTGGACCAAAGTTGAAAAGCTTTATCTTACCACTAACATGCGAGTTCAATTATTCCACGATGTCGAGTCAGGAGCATATGCTCAAAAACTCCTAGAAATTGGTGAAGGCCGCCTGGACACCGACCCAGAAGGTATGGTTCTTTTCACACACCAATTTTGTCATGTTGTGGAGTCGGAAGACGAACTAATTGATCAAGTTTTTCCGAATCTGCAACAATATATTTATAACGAAAATTGGTTGTGTGAAAGAACCATACTGGCTCCAAAAAATGAGACTGTTTCGAAAGTAAATAAAAAAATCTTGGACAAAATAACTAGCGAAATATTCGTGTATAACTCCATCGACACAGTTATGTCATCCGATGACACTACAAGTTATCCCGTAGAGTTCCTAAACTCTTTAGAGTTGTCCGGGGTGCCATCACACAAGTTGGAATTAAAGGTAGGTGTACCTGTTTTGTTAATGCGTAACCTGGACGCGCCAAGATTATGCAACGGCACTCGGTTGCAAGTTAACGAACTAGGGAGGCACATTGTGAAGGCCACAATTTTAACTGGAGAAGCCAAGGGAGACAATGTTCTTATACCGCGCATCCCAATCATACCCAACAACTTGCCATTCAATTTTAAACGCCTGCAGTTCCCATTGAAAGTCGCATTTTCAATGACGATCAACAAATCGCAGGGTCAAACCTTAAAGGTAGCAGGCATACATTTGGGCACGCCATGTTTTTCTCACGGTCAGCTCTATGTGGCTTGCTCACGTGTTTCCAAAGCGAAAAATCTGCATGTTTATGCTGAAGGAAAAAAATCGCTAAATATAGTTTATAGAAGCATACTGCAGTAGCTACCTATAGGCCTATGATTAGGGGTTTGGAGTGCTTAATTACTGTATTTCTTATGTTGACAATATTGTTACGTTATTACTGTGCGAATGTAACATCTCAATATTGTCAGACTGTTATATATATTTTTCAAATACGACCCAAAAATTATGTATGTTATAATTTTAATGTCATAATGTTAGTTCTTTTCACGCTAATATAAGCTACTCGAAATACTAATACTGCGCACACGAAGTCGCGGGCACCAGTTATTGATACATAAAGACTTTGCTTTTATTCGAATTACACGCAGACGAAGTCGCGGGCAAAAGCTAGTAATCTATAATTTGGAAAACAGAAACATTTGTACTGATGACAGCACATACAGCTTCTACAATCTGTCAGATTTCTGTATTAAATTTATAACCTTATCTCTAAGGCCTAAGGTTGATTGGCAATATTTTGTCGTCCATACAATGCGCAGGTAACATTTTGTATAAACAAATGCAACACGAACAAAAACGAAATTACAAAAAAATATTTTTTACAAAAGACAAATTACTTTTCATTTTAAGTAGATACTTATTTTCTTTTCTATTCATCAGTCATTAATATTTAATGCGGAAAATATAATAAATTCTACATCTTTTGCTAATATTTAAATAATGAAATAAATTGTTAGTTACATTTTAATGTGTGTTGTGCATACCCATAAGTGATGTACTTATACATAATTGAAGACCTGTGATTGCTTATTGTTCGTGTACTTGTAAATATCGTTGGCCATAACATCGGCTGCCGGCAGAAGTTACCACCCACCAGACAAAGCCTTGCCGCCAAGCGATTTGTCGTGTTCCGGCATGATGTCTGGTGAAGCCGTTCGGAGGACGGGTCTGAGCAGTTGTGTTGCGATGTGTGCCGGGTACGATGCGCCTAATGTTGTTGTGTTGGAAGTTTGGTCGTGGAGGGTCTTCAGATCAATCTCTTTTGGCTCAGCATCGTTGGTCGTGTTGTTGGGTTTAACTTTGCATCACCTCGCTCAACCGCCGTCTTCCTTCCTATTCGCTCATTTTTCTGAGTGAATAGGCTCTTAATAAACTAGCACGCTTTACCATCAACGATCGCATCAGTGGTTACCATAAGGCGGGAATGCGGTCAAGTGCTAGTTTATAACTATTAAAAAAAAAAAAGATATGCCTAACTCAACAAACAAACGGGCGCGAGGTGAACCGTACATATTTTTATT
Source organism: Sesamia inferens (assembly GCA_037179545.1). NCBI lineage: Eukaryota > Metazoa > Arthropoda > Insecta > Lepidoptera > Noctuidae > Sesamia > Sesamia inferens. Next base: position 31,414,342 of record CM073929.1, read on the forward strand.
CGTATTCTTTTGTTACTTTTGTAAATATAGGTAAATATCAAAAAAAAAAGTAAGTATTCGGTCGTATTTACATTTATTGAAAATTAAATTATAAAATTACATTCTAAACTTTTCACTCCTTGCAATCTTAAACCTTCTCCTCTTCGATTGTGTAGCAATAACGAACAATTCCTCGTCTCACATTATGACATTTGATTTTTTTATGTTTCCCTTTTGGTCCCTTTATATTATTTTTTGATTTTAAATTCTCTGAATCTGCCAGCGTTGAATTTTCATTTTTCCAATACGGCGCATGTTTGACACCTGGAAAAGAATAAACATTCATTAATATTTTTTCCAATGAAACATTATATAGATTTCACTTTTATACAAGTATCATCTAAAGCGGCATGTGAATATGCATCTAATACTTAATTAAAATAATCTCCAATTTTTTTTAATAATCTTGAACTTACCTCCGAAATTCCGCTGCATTTTCTTGCCGTTAGCAGTGTTTGATAGCTCTGCTGAAGAAACTTCCATTTTAAATAATATTAAGGAATTTAAAAACGGAACTAGCAAGCTATGTCGTGCAATAAGGCCGCAAACACTGTCACTATAGCACTGCACTGTTACTATTATGTACTGTTCACTCGTTGGAATTGCTTTCCAGAATAGTCCCGAACCATCGCGCGGTTACGCGGACAGGAGGTTGATATGTCTGTACTCTTCTTTATCTGTCTCGTTCTAACATCAGTGGTTGGGATGTTCCGCTGCTCGACACCAGACGTCGCTGATACTTTTTTTTTTTTTTTTTTTTTTTTAGTGGTATGGCTCCATCGATGACCGATGATTCTGCCAACGTCAAGGTGGAGAGAACAAAAGTAAAATAATATTATACGTAGAGGAAATAGACTGTTGATCGGTAGTATTAGCGATGGTTCTTCTTTGGGCTAAAACAAACACAAGACAACACAAATATTAGTAAACATAAAGGTTGGAAAAGGTTAAATTTTGATTTTGTTAAGGGAAATAAACTTATATAAGATTTTAATGAGTGGGGTATGAGCCAATGTTAAAAGGAAAGGCAGGTTGACAGGACGAGGAATCTGTTTAGGAAGCAGATCATATAGAGGATGGGATAGTTTAGGACAGGAAAAAAATATATGTTCTAGAGATCCCTCTTCAAGACCACATTCACAAAGGGAATGGTCCCTGACCCTAATTTTAGCCAAGAATACTGGAGAGCAAACAAAACCAAGCCGGAGACGAATTATGACAGAGGTAGCTAACTTGTTGACATATTTATGCTTAAAAAACCACGGTTTAGGAGGGATAGAGGGTTGAATAGACCCATAAAATTTACCTTTAAGGAATCTGGAAGATTGCCAAAGGACATTCCATGAACGAAAGAAGGAGGGACGGGCTAGAGCGCGTAGGTCACGTGGGAAGCAGTAATTGTAAGCTATGCTGCCTGATGTAATTGCAGTTTTTGCACAAGAATCCACAAATTCATTACCAGTAATGCCAGAGTGACTGGGAATCCACGCTATAACAACCTCGATTCCCATTTGATGACACTTATACAGCGATGCTCTTGTTTTAAGTGTGATGGGAAAGTTTTCCTTTGCACGGAATGGGTTTTTTAATAAATCCTGTAGGCAACTTTGAGAGTCTGTAAGAATGAGGGCCTTATTAAGTTTATGAGACTCTATGAATTTCACAGCTTCTAATAGAGCTATTGCCTCAGCTGAAAATATAGAGTTCTGAGAGGGGCTCTTAAAATTCAAAATAACATTGAATTTGGGGATCCAAACCGCAGATCCCACCCAGTCCTCGTTGGAAGATTTGGATGCATCAGTATAGACGGTCACCCAATCAGACCAGTCACTACCAAGAATACCAGAAAGGCTTTCATTGGCATTCAGGCAGTCCTTGTTGATGCCAAAATTTAGAAATATTCTTGGCTGATATATCAGCACTGGGAAATCAGTTTCAAAGAGAGGGTTGATGCTAGTTTGAAAGATAGGGGCAGACAGGTCCTTATATTTTCTGAAAGAATTGACAAGGAGAGGGGAGGCTTTATGTTTCCAGTATGGGGAGGACGAAATATGAGAAGATAAAGAGTATATTAAAGGAAATAAAGGATGAGAACTAGAGCGGATACAGTTAGTAAAAAATCTATCCGCAAGGTACTGACGACGGAGGTGAAGAGGAGGATCAAGGCATTCCACCTGAAGAGCATTAATGGGGGAGCATTTCATGGCACCTGTTATAATTCGAAGGCACTTGGATTGAATTCTCTCAAGCTTAGACAGAGCGATTTTATTGCAAGGTTCTAATAAAAAAGAAGCATAGTCAAAATGGCTGCGAACTATTGCATTGTATAGAAGCTTTTGGCAAAAAGGGTGGGCACCCCAGCGAACGCCCGATAGGGCTCGCATGACGTTAACACCCTTTTCTGCTTTTCGCACACAGTGATTTAAGTGATCTATACCTGAGAGCTTAGAATCCAGGATAAGGCCCAAAAACTTCACCCGATCCTTAATGGGAATCGATTCATGACCTATAAAAATATTGATGTCTGGAATGTTTCTCCTACGAGTAAAGATTACTGCACTACATTTGGGGACAGATAAAGAAAGGTTATGATCCAAGAGCCAATTATTTAAATAGAAAAGCGCAGAATTAAGTTGGGTAGTAGCCACAGAGAAAGAAGAAGATACAGAATAAAGGACAATGTCATCAGCATATTGAAGAATTTTACAGAAAGGAGAGACAGTGAGATCTAAGCTAGAGGTGTATAGGTTATAAAGGATGGGACTTAAGACTGAACCCTGCGGTAGGCCCAACCAAACAGAGCGAGGAGGGAGAAGGGTAGCTTGATACCGGACTGAAATGGATCGACACGCCAGTAAGCTGCTAATTATGTTAATCAGTCTCACAGGGATACTCAGCTCGAGCATTTTCTGCCTGAGTATTGGAAGCTGGACACAATCATAAGCTGCTGAGATGTCAAGGAAAACACCAATAACATGGTTATTCTGAGAGAAAGCAAGGCGGACGTCTGAGGTAAATATGCTTAGGTTATCTAAGGTACTCTTTCCTTTTCTAAACCCAAACTGACTATTTGATAATAGGCCTCTACTCTCTAAAATCCATTCCAGTCTATTTTTGATTAGATTCTCCATTATTTTGGCGAGCACAGAGGATAAGGCTATTGGACGATAAGATAATGGATCCTTTGGATCCTTACCTGATTTAAGGATTGGGATTATAATTTGGGTTTTCCAGGAAGGAGGAATTTCGCCAGAAAAGAATATTTCATTCATAATCTGTAGTAAAAGTGTTTTGCAGGAGTCTGAGGATTTCCTAATGAAAGAGTAGGGTATGCCATCTATGCCAGGAGCGGAATCACGAAGATGGTCAAGAGCAAGAGAAAGTTCAGAAAAGGAGAAAGGGCCGTCCATTATATTGGAAGAAGAACTAAGGTAGGAGAGTTCGTAGGGTGGAAGACATTCACGCTCAGGAACAAAAGGAGGGGCTAACCTACAGTGGAAGTCATGGAGAAAGAAACTAGGATCGTTGGCAGTAATATTAAAATCTTGCATGGCTCGACGATAAGATTTGAGTCTATTCCAGACGATAGATAGAGATGAACAAGGGGAAAGGGATTCACAGAACTTGCGCCAGCCAAGGGATTTCTTATTGGAAAGAAGTCTGGCAGTACGTGAAGCAATCTGCTTGTAAGATATATAGTCACCCATATCTAGAGATGTTGAAAACCTGTTCTCCGCCTCCTTGCGATGGCGGACACTTAAAGTGCACTCAGCATCCCACCAAGGAGGAGAAGGAACTAGCTTACGGGAAGTTGGTTTTAAAGGAATAGATGATTGAGCCGATGACAAAAGAGCAGATACAAAAAGCTCATAGAGGAGAAGGAAGTTGGACGAGTTACATTGAGGGAAAGTATCAATTTCTCTGTCAAGGCAATTAGAAAATTCATCCCAGTTGGCCTGAGCCAGACAGTACTTTAGGAGAGGTTGGAATGGTTTAGGTGGAGGAATAGCAAAAGGAGGGAAGTAAGAAATAGAAATAGGAAAGTGATCACTACCAAAGGAATTTGATAACACTGACCAGGATAGATGGCAGACTATAGAGGGAGAAGCAAAAGAAAGATCTGGGACACTAATGTTTTGAGATGGAGAAACTCTGCGAGTGGCAGATCCATCATTCAAGATACATAGATTGATGTCATCCAGGAGATCCAACAGACAGGAAGAACAAGGATCATTGCAATGGGATCCCCAGAGTGTATTTCTACAATTAAAGTCACCTAAAAGAATAATGGGGGGAGGGATAGCAGTAAGGATGGATTTGAGTTCAGAAATAAAGTTAGGATTGGGATGGGGAATATATACGGAGAGAAAAGAAATATCTGAAACCCTAGCGGCTACAACATGAAGACCTGAACAATGATTTGGTAAGGGAATTTGGGTGAACTTAACACATCTGTTGACTAAAAGGGCAGAACCTGCCCTTCCATCATCTCTGTCATCGCGAAGACATGAGAAGGCTGGTATCCTGAAATGGGACCCAGGCCTAAGCCATGTCTCCGATACGGCAAAGACAGATGGTTTAAACTGGTTTATTAGAAAGATCAAATCCTGCTTATTACGTTGGATGCTTCTACAATTCCATTGTAGAATTTTGAGATCCATTGGGAAGATTGTTTTGGGATAATACAGATAGTAATTGTTCTACAAGAACAGAGACATTGTACGGTAAAGAGTCTGAGAATTTGGAAAGCATATTAATAAGAGAGCAGAGAAGAAGTTCAACCAGATTATCATTGGGTGTGGCAAGTGGAGAGGTTTCAGGAGAAGAAACAAGAGCACAACCATTAGGTTGTGAAGAAGAAGGAGAGGCAACTATGGAATTTTGAGTATTAATGTCATAGGACTTGCCTAAGACAGCTTGAGGGTGACGCGGAGTGTAAACAGTTTTTTTGTAGGAAGTTACTGGAGACGTAGGAGGTAGTAAAGGAGGAGATTGCACATGTTTAGATAGAGTATGGGATAGATGGGGAGAAGCAGCAGCCTCAGAGAAGAGACGCTTAGGCTGGGGATACCTCATTGAAGCTTCCAGGTAGCTAATGTTTTCCTGAGACATGACCGTTTTTATGGCCTTCTGACGGGCATGCTCGGGGCATTTTGGGTCAATGGCTTTGTGATTACCACCACGACATAGGAAACATGTGACATCCGAGTCCTTAACTGTGCATGATTCGCCACTGTGGTTTTGGGAGCAACTATAGCAGCGCGGCTGTGATCTGCACTGATTTGCGATGTGACCAAAGCGACAGCAATTACGGCATTGGATGGTAGGAAGCTGGTATACGGAGACCGGAAGCGATGCATTATAACAAAAGACTCTTTCCGGCAGAATTTGTCCTAAAAATGTAAGGACCACAGAGTTAGATGGGATCCAGGTTGTGGAGCCATCCTTTCGGGATTTTACGTTTAACCGCCTAGCTCTGATCACCTCGCCAAAGTTTCCATTGTAAGAGATTCCTTGAACCAGTTCTTCAAGAGACCATTCAGTGGGGATGTCTCTGACAACACCCATCCTAAAAATGTGGAATTTAGGTATGTAAGCTTCGTATTTATTGCTCTCCAGTACACCAAGGGACAAGAAATTATTTGCATTGTCAGCTGACTTAAAGTCTACAGAGATTTTATTCCGACCCATATTTTTGATACCTCCCTCTTTAATGCCTTCCACATTATGCTTATGCAGGAACTGTGCAAACTTTAAAGTTTTAAAGGACAGACCGGCTGACGGTTCCGACTCTGCCCTTGTAACATAGACAATGAAGGGCCCCTTGTCGAATTGCGAATAACTTAATTTCGCATTGGTTTCGTATCCAGGTTTGGTATAAACAGACTGGATCGATTCCGCTGGAGACCGAGTCTTCTTAGCCACAGAGCTTATATTATTAGATTCGGCTAGAGGTCTCTTAGATGCTCTTGGGATATCAGGAGGTAATCCTCCGCCCCCATCAGGCGGTTCATCCATAATAAAAACGACTTACCTTTTTATGTACAAATAGTCCACCACCGAGACAAAACAAACACACAAGCCAGAACAAACACACAAGTCAAAAGATTAGAAACAATACGCAGTCAATAAAAAAAAATAACCTAAAAATCTGACACTCTCAACCAAGCGTTGGACGAGAATCCCGCTGATACTTGCCGCGTGTGTCTGAGTTGATAGATTGTCAAGTCGATAACTGTCAATACGTTAATGTTGATTATACCTCCGAATTCTAGATGTCGCTAGGTTTTCACATCGTTTCATAAATATTTTTTTGTTTGTTTTCTTATCTATGGCCATTGCGTCGAATCCCATATGCCATCCCATGCTATTGGCATTGCTATTTGTTTTACATGTTTCGTCAGAACACCGTTTTTAAAAAGCAAATTTGCATTTTTTCTTTTTCAAAGGATATATTTTGAGATTAGTCTCTTAGATTTTTCATCAAAATCAGTTCAGAAAATATATGTACGATTTAAGAGAACATAGAATTCTAGATGAACTTTCATCTCATTAATGGTTTATTTAAACAAGTTTACAACTTTAAGTCTATTTCCGTGTTACGCGAGACGCCGAGGCGAGCGCACGCATTAGTAACAACATTCTTGAACTTTTATTTTTTTAATTTTTTGAAACTATAAACTCTTTTAATGTTTACTGATAATGGTTGATGTGCCGGACATTACAAATTGTGAGTTAAATGGGAGTGAAAGTATGGAGGAAGAGATATTGAATGAGACTGAGCAACCAGTATCAGCAAAGTCAATGGAAACTAGAACCAGTTTGTCGAGTGAGAATCGGAAATTTCCGGAAAAGAAAAAAAGAGTAGATAGTGAGGAAATTATCGAGGAAGATGATGGATTTATAACGGTTAGAAGTAAAAAAGTAGCAAGAAAATTATCACAAAAATTTTATAGTGTGAGCGGTGAGGAGAACGTACGATCTTTGAACAACACAGTTAGCATTACAGGAAAAGAAACAATATTACCGAAACAATTTGGTATAGCAAAGTTATTGAGAGCAGAAAACATAGTAAATATTAAAAAAATTCAGTACAAAAATGCGTACAAAGCTATATTAGAATTTGAAAACCGAGAAAATGCTGAGAACTTAGTTAAGTGTCAAAAGTTTCATAATTTGGGGTATAGATGTCAATTTGTAGATGAAATAAATCTATCCTATGGAGTTATCAAACAAATAGACTTGGAAATAGATGTGCAAGAAATTCTGCAGAGTGTAGAGTGTGAGTATGAGATCGTCACGGTAAGAAGATTAAAGCGACTCAACATTTCAAGAGAGTGGGTAGACAGTGAATCTGTACGTCTCTGTTTCAAAAGTTCAAGGTTACCCGGTTATGTGAATATTTATGGGTGTAAATTCAAAGTAGAACCCTATATGTTTCCGGTTACGCAATGTTCCGGATGTTGGCGTTTCGGACATTTATTAAAGGCATGCCCAACAAAGATAATACGCTGCCCAAAATGTGGAGACAACCACAGTAATTGCGAGACGACTACCTTCAAATGTACTAATTGTAAAGGTCCACATTTGGCACTTGAAAAATCATGCCCAGTTTTTTTAAAAGAGAAACGCATAAGGATTATAATGTGTGACAACAATTATACTTATAGAAAAGCCTTGTCCATGTACTTGCAACAGCAAGCTGCCCAACCTGAGCAGCAGCAAGAGAAGAAAAATACTTATACTGAAAAATATATGAGTAATATTTATAAAAAATCCTATAGAGATGCATTGGTCACAGAGACGCAAACAAACATTCATGGGACGGACACCGACGAAACAAAAGAAGAAAGTATGGATGACTCAGCAGATTCTATCATTTTGGGGAGACCATCAAGGAAACGTAACAAAAAGAAAAAAAAGTCAAGTCAGAGTTGTAATTTTGCACAGGATGCCGTAGATGTATTATCAATTCAACAGGAAACAAGTGAAAATAAAGAGGGGTCCACAAGGGGAAAAATAGAGTTTAAAAGACTACTACATAAATTGAAGGGAGTATTAATATCGGAAAATACTTTTGACGGTAAAGTTAAATTAATACTTAGTTTAATTTTTCAAGATTGTTTTCAGTACATTTTGAACTTAGTTAAAGAGACAAATATTTTTGGCACTATTATTTCTACATTCTATGGCTTGTTTACATAAAGACATAAAATTAAATATAATGCAGTGGAATGGACAGAGCTTAAAACCGAAATTAGACGATGTTAAATGTTTACTGTTGCAAGAAAAGGTACACATAGCATTAATAAGCGAAACATGGCTGGGAGAACAGGTACGTCTTCATCTTAATAATTATAATATTTTTAGGCGCGACAGAGAGGATTCGTATGGTGGGATCGCTATACTAACACATTACTCATTAAGTGTTCAAGAAGTTGGCATTTTGTTAAGTAATTCAGGCATCGAAATAATATGCATTAAAATAAATAATTCAAGTTGTATCAAACACATAATACTTATATATTGTCCTAGTTCGGTTCACACAACCCAAGCTGATTGGGATGCCATATTTTCTAGGTTCCCTAAAAATTGTTTGGTTGCGGGAGACTTTAATGCCCATCATACAAACTGGTCATACAAGACCGACACAAGAGGTAAACAAATATTTGACTCGTCGTTAGAATTTGGTTATCTCTCCTTAAATAGCGGACACTCCACCAGGATTAAGTTAGTAAATGGTGTCTTACAAAGTTCATCTCCTGATATATCATTTGTATCGATTGACATCGCTATTAACTTCGATTGGTGCGTTATGAATGAGAATCTTGGTAGTGACCACATGTTTATCAACATAAAAGTCTAATACAATGAGGAGGTAGTAGTAAATAATAAGCGAAACTACAAATTAGCGGACTGGAAAGGTTACAAGGAATCTTTGCTCAATAGTTTTTCTTTATCTACTAGCGATAACTACGTCCAGGTATTATATGATCATTTCATCCGCCAAATAAATAATGCGGCAAATGCAAATATTCCTTTAATTAAAGTATGTAATTATCCGAATAGTAACTTTAAACTGAAAGGATATTGGAATCCGGGTATTTCCAAATTAGTCAGTGAACGTAGATTAGCCCTAGGGAAGTTTAGGAGAAACCCTACTCCCGCCAATCTCTCATTACTAGAAGAAAAAACACGAAAAGCAAGGCAGGCAATACAAATAGCCAAATCAGCTGATTATCAGAAATTTTGTGATAGTATTGATAATAAAGTGTCAGCGTCTGAAATGTGGCATCGTTTGAGATGGGCGAAGGGCTACAACAGAGCTAGGGCTTATTGTATGTAGGAATTAAAGAAAGAAATGCTATGTGATATTGCACCTGATTACGTTGTTCCACTCAAACCACTCTTTGTATCTGAAAATGTACTGTTAGAATCAAGATATACACTACACGAAATGATTTACTGTTTAAAAAAAAAGATTCCGCCCCAGGAGAAGATAAAATTACCTACTCCATGATTTCACATCTACCTACAGTTGGAAAAATGTTTCTACTCAATATCTATAATAATATAATAAAATCCGGAGTTGTTCCATGGCAATGGAGGGATATTAGGGTTATTGCCATTCCAAAATCAGGAGGGAACAAACCTAGACCAATATCATTGATGTCTTGTACTTGCAAATTTTTTCATACTATGTTAGCGAAAAGGCTGGAATGGTACGTTGAAAAAAAGCAAATTCTATCACCATATGCAACGGGATTTAGGAGGGGGCAGTCTAGTCTTGACTGTATAACGCGTTTGGTGACCCAGATTCAGATAGGTTTTTCACATAATAGTTGCACCCTGGCTTGTTTTTTGGACATTAAAAGTGCATACAATAATATATTAATAGAAAAACTATTGTCAATTCTGGATAATTTTAAGGTCGGTAAAAATATATGCAATTACTTATGGAACTTTTTAAGCGAGCGTCATTTTAAAGTTACTGATGAATCTGCAAAGGGAACTGATATCATCAGATATGCAGGAAAAGGACTAGCCCAAGGTGACCCTATATCTCCATTACTATTTAACATAGCTACTTATAAGTTTTGTCGGGAAATCATTGATGTGTTTACATGCCAATACGCCGATGACGTTGTACTGTATACAACTAATAACAATATTTTAGAGGGTAGAAACAAAATTCAAAATGCGCTAAATATTTTTATTGTTTTACTGGATGAATTAGGTTTAGATTTATCAAACATTAAATCAAAATACTGTAATTTTAGCCGGGGCTTTAGACAACAACAAATTCAGCTTATTGTAAACAATTGTGAACTTGATGCAGTACCTACCTATAAATATCTGGGTGTTTGGCTAGATAAGACTTTGCGTTGGAGTAAACACATTAATGAGACTGTGGAAAAGGTTCAGAAGCTTATGAATGTGCTAAAAATTCTTACCGGTTCTTCATGGGGTGTACATCAGATTCACCTACGTAGGTTATATATAGCGTTAATTAGAAGTAGAATAGACTATGGATGTTTCTTGTATGACAGTAGTGCAGATTCAAATGTGTACAAGTTAATCAAGGTGCAAAATCAGGCTTTAAGAATAGTGGGGGGCTTCATTAGAAGCACCCCGATTCATGTTATGGAGTCTGAGCTCTGTGTTCCTCCACTGCATTTAAGAAGAAGGTGGTTAGCTTACAAGTATGTTTTGAAAGTACGGTCATGGTCAAATAATGTAACAACCAAGTTGTTGTCAGAACTTAGCGCTCTTAGACACACCAGATATTGGTCAAAGAAGAAGATCCCGTTACTTGTTGATGTTTTTGAAGAAGTTAAGAAAGAATATGTGAACTCATCTCCCATCTTGGAAATGTTTACTTTGGATACATGGGTCACTAACATTGATATTCAAAATACAATTGTGATTGATTTAGAGTCAATTAAAAAACCTAAAAATACTTATGAACCTAATTTTATAAAAAGAGAAGTGTTGAGGGAACTAAGAGAAAAATATTATGATTATTATATTATATATACTGATGGGTCTAAGAGTGTTAATGGAAATGGCGCAGCTTACTACGATCCCTCGAGACCGCAAAATGACAGCAATAATTGTTTTAAAATAATGAACTATGTGTCGGTAATGTCTCTGGAACTCTTTGCAATCTCAGAAGCGTTTACTTACATTCAAAAGATCAACAAAAATAAAGTAGTAATCTGTGTAGACAGTAAGAGCGCACTGCAACATATTGCTCGATGCGCCTCTGGGTGCAGAGGTACACCGATAGCATATGGTATTCTGTCTAAGATATATAAGTTAAGGAATAACGGGTTCGATCTGAGGTTGCAATGGGTTCCATCACACATAGGCTTACAGGGTAATGAGGAGGCGGATCGTTTGGCAAAGGTAGGTATAGATGAGGGAAAAGAAATACACATCAAAACCGATTATCTCGAAATATTACCTAAATATAAACACAAGTGCTATGGACTGTGGAAAGAATATTTTGACGAAAGATCGATGTCGAAATTAATTTGGTATAGATCTATAGTATCGGAGCCTCCTCATATACCATGGTTTTGTAACACTAAGTTAAGTAGACAGCTGGTGGTGATCGCTCACAGACTGCGATCTGGACACATGCCGCTCAATAAGTTTAGATTTCTAATTAAACTAATTAATTCACCAAACTGTGAGGAGTGCGCAAAGCCGGAGGATGTCTTTCACTTATTGACGGAATGTGTTGGATTGCAGTCTGAAAGAGAAAAATTGTATAAAGAGTTGGAAGTTAATAGATATGATGTTGGTGCATTCCATCATATATTGTCCACACCTACTTCAGATGCCGCCTATAAAATTTTTAAATTTGTTAAATTAAGATTAAGTTAAGTTTGTTAGGTTAAGGTTTGGTTAAGTTACGATGGGACTGGCATATACATTCGTGTAAAAGTCCCCAAACTAAATAAAGAGAAAAAAAAAAAAAAAAAGTCTATTTCATCATCAATGTCCTGTCCACTAATTATGTGTGTGACTCCACTTACGTAAAGTTTCAATAAATAAGTACGAAATGTAAACACTACTTAGTAACACTTATTTGTTTCATAACAATTTTTTTTATCAAAGCATTATTCTATAAATTGTGTGAATTCTGATTCTTAGCTGAACCTACATACAGTTAATAGGTAGGTATTTCAATTAATAGGTACCTACAAGAACTGAAACTAACATTAAAACAAAGTCGAAAATAATCAATAATTAAGAAAACGGAAACATTTGTACAATGCGCAGGTATTATGTTGTATGAACAAATCAACAAGAATGAAATAATAGAAACTTAATTTTTACAAATGACAAACTTCTTTTCATTATAAGTATTTCCTTTTCTACTCATGAGTTTATTAGAATATAATGTGAATTTTATAATAATTTCTAGATTTTGCTAATATTCTTATTAATAAATTGATAACATTTTAATATGACTGTTGTGCCTGTAAGTGATGTATTTATTTATACAGAACTGGAGACTCGTGATTGCTTATTGTTAGTACAATACTTGTGAATATCGTGGGTATGCCTTACTAAACAAAGAAAGGGGCGCGAGGTGCCCCGTACATGTTTTTATAAATATAGGTAAATGTTTTAAAAAAATAAGTATTCGGTCGTATTTACATTTATTGAAAATTAAATAATAGCATTGCATCCTAAACTCTTCACTCCTTGGAAGCTTAATCCTTCTCCTCTTCAATTGAATAGCAATAGAAACGAACAGTTCTTTATAACACATTTTGACATTTTATTTATTTATGTTTCCCTTTTGGTCTCTTTATATTGTTTCGTGATTCAGCATTAAATTATCTTATTACTGTGTTGATGGTGTATACACGTTTTAATTAGCTTGTGTTACGTCAAAAGACCGTTATTTAAAAGCGAATTTACGTTTTTTTCTTTCTCAAAGCATTTATATCTTGAGATAACTATCATAGATTTTTCACCAAATTCGGTTCAGTGGTTTGGTTTTTAAACCAAAATATTATATGTGAGATCCAAATGAACGTAAAATTGTAGATAAACTTTCATCTCAATCACAGGATAGTGAAAACAAGTTTGCCACTTAAAACTTAAACACTTATTTGTTTAATATTGTTTTTTAACCAAAGTATTATTCTATAAATGGTATAAATTGAGATTCTTAGCTGTACCTACATACAATTAATAGGTAGGTATTTCAATAAATAGGTACAACAACTGAAACTAACGTCAAGCAAATTCCAAAATATTATTATTATAATTTTTTGTATCCCGTTTTTCTGCCAGTTTTATTAATGTATGTGGTGAATAATAAAAAAGAAAAACAAATAAGTATTCGATAGGAATTACTTTTATTCAAAATAAATTAATAACTTAATACATCCTAAACTCTTGACTCCTTGCAATCTTAAGTCTTCTCCTCTTCAATTGAATAACAATAACGAATAGTTCCCTGTGTCACATTTTGACATTTTATTTTTTTACTAGCTTTTGCCCGCGACTTCGTCTGCGTGTAATTCGAATAAAAGCAAGGTCTTTATGTATCAATAACTGGTGCCCGCGACTTCGTGTGCGCAGTATTAGTATTTCGAGTAGCTTATATTAGCGTGAAAAGAACTAACATTATGACATTAAAATTATAACATACATAATTTTTGGGTCGTATTTGAAAAATATAACAGTCTGACAATATTGAGATGTTACATTCGCACTGTAATAACGTAACAATATTGTCAACATAAGAAATACAGTAATTAAGCACTCCAAACCCCTAATCATAGGCCTATAGGTAGCTACTGCAGTATGCTTCTATAAACTATATTTAGCGATTTTTTTCCTTCAGCATAAACATGCAGATTTTTCGCTTTGGAAACACGTGAGCAAGCCACATAGAGCTGACCGTGAGAAAAACATGGCGTGCCCAAATGTATGCCTGCTACCTTTAAGGTTTGACCCTGCGATTTGTTGATCGTCATTGAAAATGCGACTTTCAATGGGAACTGCAGGCGTTTAAAATTGAATGGCAAGTTGTTGGGTATGATTGGGATGCGCGGTATAAGAACATTGTCTCCCTTGGCTTCTCCAGTTAAAATTGTGGCCTTCACAATGTGCCTCCCTAGTTCGTTAACTTGCAACCGAGTGCCGTTGCATAATCTTGGCGCGTCCAGGTTACGCATTAACAAAACAGGTACACCTACCTTTAATTCCAACTTGTGTGATGGCACCCCGGACAACTCTAAAGAGTTTAGGAACTCTACGGGATAACTTGTAGTGTCATCGGATGACATAACTGTGTCGATGGAGTTATACACGAATATTTCGCTAGTTATTTTGTCCAAGATTTTTTTATTTACTTTCGAAACAGTCTCATTTTTTGGAGCCAGTATGGTTCTTTCACACAACCAATTTTCGTTATAAATATATTGTTGCAGATTCGGAAAAACTTGATCAATTAGTTCGTCTTCCGACTCCACAACATGACAAAATTGGTGTGTGAAAAGAACCATACCTTCTGGGTCGGTGTCCAGGCGGCCTTCACCAATTTCTAGGAGTTTTTGAGCATATGCTCCTGACTCGACATCGTGGAATAATTGAACTCGCATGTTAGTGGTAAGATAAAGCTTTTCAACTTTGGTCCACAGATATGATGTTTTTAGACATGCGCTAATTTCGTCTGCTGCAGTGCCTCTCTCGATAACAGGTATAGTCTGTCTAAAATCCCCTGCCAATAAAACTACCACACCACCCATCAACTTTCGATTGCTTTGAATGTCTTGTAGACAGCGATCAAGCGCCTCGATGGCGCGTTTGTGTGACATAGTGCACTCGTCCCACACGATTAGCTTACATTGTTGCAACAGGGCACCGCGGGCACTGCTCTTACTGATGTTGCACATTGGGGTTTCTTCACTTGCCAGATTAAGAGGTAATTTAAAAACCGAGTGTGCCGTCCTTCCACCACTTAGTAATGTTGCAGCGATCCCAGAGGATGCCACAGCTAATGCCACATTACGGTCCTTACGAATTTTCGCTAGAAGCAAATTAAGCAAAAAAGTTTTACCTGTACCGCCCGGAGCATCAAGAAAAAAAAGGCCGCCTTCACCAAGCTCAACTCGTTGTGATATTTTGTCATAAATTTCTTTTTGCTCTGGCAGCAGGCGTGGCTCAGTTTCGCTGACCTGGGCATCTAATAAAGCGGTATTGTAGCTTAGTTCTTTAATCAAATCGGTCGACAGCTCTCCTCGTCGCTGTGGTGTGAGCATACCGAAATCGGACAATTTCTTTCCGGAAATCGTTATTATTTTGTCCTCTATAAGTGTCAGTGCTTCATTCAAACAAATACGACCGAATACTTATTTGTTTTTTTTTTATATTTACCTATATTTACAAAAGTAGCAAAAGAATGTGAATATAAATATGTACGGTTCACCTCGCGCCCGTTTGTTTGTTTAGTAAGGCATACCCACGATATTCACAAGTATTGTACTAACAATAAGCAATCACAAATCTTCAATTATGTATAAGTACATCACTTATGGGCATGCACAGCACACATTAAAATGTTAACAATTTATTTCATTATTTAAATATTAGCAAAATGTAGAATTTATTACATTTTCCTCATTAAATTCTAATGACTTATGAATAAAAGAAAAATACTAGCACACAAAAACGAAATTACTTACAAAAATTTCATTTTTACAAAAGACAAATTACTTTTTATTTTAAGTACTTCCTCTTGTTGAGTACAAAAGGAAATACTTAAAATTTTTTAGTTTTGTTGAGTACAAAAGAGGTACTTAAAATGAAAAGTAATTTGTCTTTTGTAAAAAATATTTTTTTTTGTAATTTCATTTTTGTTCGTGTTGCATTTGTTTATACAAAATATTACCTGCGCATTGTGTGGACGACAGCAGGTCAAACTACCCGAAACTGTCAAATATTGCCAATCAACCTTGAGCCTTAGAGATAAGGTTATAAATTTAATACAGAAATCTGAGCGTTTGTAGTAGCTGGATGTGCTATCGTCTGTACAAATGTTTCTGTTTTCTAAATTATAGATTATTTTAAGATTTGTTTTGACGTTAGTTTCAGTTCTTGTAGGTACCTATTAATTGTATGTAGGTACCTAGGTATGTTTCAGAAATTATTCCAGTTGTAAAATAAGGCTTTGATAAAAAATATAACTCTTAAACAAATTAGTATTTACAGGCAGTGTTTACATTTGGTAGTTATTTATTAAAACATTACCCAAATCTATTCAAGAGACCATGTACTATATTCATACGTGGAGTCACTTACATAATGATTGGACACGAAATTGACGATATTTACAAGTACACGAACAATAAGCAATCACAAGTCTTCAATTATGTATAAGTACATCGTGAGCCAAGTCAAGATACTTGATTTGTTTATCTTTCTCGGCTTTCACGAGGTTCTCATCATGCGGGATGGTTATGTCAACAATCATTGCACGCCGCTCTGATCGATCCACCATGACTATACCAGGCATCACTATATCGGATACAAAAAATATTTATGAAACGATGTGAAAACCTAGCGAAATCTAGAATTCGGAGGTATAATCAACAATAACGTATTGACAATTATCGACTTGACAATCTATCAACTCAGACACACGCGGTAAGTATCAACGACGCCTGGTGTCGAGCAGCGGAACCTCCCAACCACTGATGTTAGAACGAGACAGATAAAGAAGAGTACAGACATATCAACTTTCTGTACGCGTAACCGCGCTATGGTTCAGGACTATTCTGGAAAGCAATTCCAACGAGTGAACAGTCTATAATAGTAACAGTGTAGTGCAGTAATAGTGACAGTGTTTGCCGCCATATTGCAAGTCATAGCTTGCTAGTTCCGTTTTTAAATCCCTTAATATTATATAAAATGGAAGTTTTTTCAGCAGAGCTATCAAACACTGCTAACGGCAAGAAAATGCAGCGGAATTTCGGAGGTAACTTTAAGATTATTAAAAAAAATTGGAATTTATTTTAATTAAATATTAGATGCATATTCACATGTCGTTTTAGATGATACTTGTATAAAACTAAAATCTATATTCTGTTTAATTGCAAAAAAATATTTATGAATGTTTATTCTTTTCCAGGTGTCAAGCATGCGCCGCATTTGACTAATGAAAAGTTAACGCTGACAGATTCAAAGAATTTTGAATTAACAAATAATATGAAGAGACCAAAAGGGAAATATAAAAAAATCAAATGTAAAAATGTGAGACGAGGAATTGTTCGATATTGTTATACAATCGAAGAGGAGAAGGACTGCAAGGACTGAAGAGTTTATAATGTAATTTTATTATTTATGTAATTTTCAATAAATGTAAATACGACCGAATACTTATTTTTTTTTATTTTTGTTGAGTTAGGCATACCTAGAATATTTACAAGTACACGAACAATAAGCAATCACATATCTTCAATTATGTACAAGTACATCACTTATGGGCATGCACAGTACAAATAAAAATGTTAACAATTTATTTCATTATTTAAATATTAGCAAAATGTAGAATTTATTACAAGGTAAAGGTAAGGTTATAAATTTAATACAGAAATCTGACAGATTGTAGTAGCTGGATGTGCTATCGTCAGTACAAATATTTCTGTTTTCCAAATTATAGATTATTTTAAGATTTGTTTTGACGTTAGTTTCAGTTCTTGTAGGTACCTATTAATTGAAATACCTACCTATTCGAGTCACACTTATTATTAGTGGACAGGACATTGATGATGAAATAGTCTTAAAGTTGTAAACTTGTTCAAATAAACCATTAATGAGACGAAAGTTCATCCAGAATTCTATGTTCTCTTAAATCTTACATATAAAACTTTTAAAACCAACCTACTGAACTGATTTTGATGAAAAATCTAAGAGACTAATCTCAAATTATATCCTTTGAAAAAGAAAAAATGCAAATTTGCTTTTAAAAAACGGTGTTCTGACGAAACAAATGTAAAATAAATAGCAATGCCAATGGCATGGGATGGCATATGGCATTCGACGCAATGGCCATAGATAAGAAAACAAAGAAAAAATATTTATGAAACGATGTGAAAACCTAGCGACATATAGAATTCGGAGGTATAATCAACATTAACGGATTGACAGTTATCGACTTGACAATCTATCAACTCAGACAGACGCGGCAAGTATCAGCGACGTCTGGTGTCGAGCAGCGAAACCTCATAACCACTGATGTTAGAACGAGACAGATAAAGAAGAGTACAGACACATCAACTTCCTGTCCGCGTGACCGCGCGATGGTTTGGGACTATTCTGGAAAGCAATTCCAACGAGTGAACACTACATAATAGTAGCAGTGCAGTGCAGTAATAGTGAACGTGTTTGACGCCATATTCCACGTCACAGTTTGCTTGCGTTTTTAAATCCACAAATATTATTTTTAAAATGGAATTTTCTTCAGCAGAGCTAACAAGCACTGCTAACGGAAAGAAAATGCAGCGGAATTTCGGAGGTTAGTTGAAGATTATTTAAAAAAATTGGAGATTATTTTAATTTAATATTAGATGCATATTCACATACCGTTTTAGATGATACTTGTATAATAGTGAAATCTATATTATGTTTAATTGGAAAAAATATTAATGAACTTTATTCTTTTCCAGGTGTCAAGCATGCGCCGTATTCCAAAAATGAAAATTCAACGCTGGCAGATTCAGAGAATTTTGAATCAAAAAATAACATAAAGAGACCAAAAGGAAAACATAAAAAAATCAAATGTCAAAATGTGAGACGAGGAATTATTCGTTATTGCTACACAATCGAAGAGGAGAAGGCTTAAGATTGCAAGGAGTGAAGACTTTAGAATTTAATTTTATAATTTAATTTTCAATAAACGTAAATACGACCGAATACTTATTTGTTTTTTTTTTTATATTTACCTATATTTACAAAAGTAGCAAAAGAATGTGAATATAAATATGTACGGTTCACCTCGCGCCCGTTTGTTTGTTTAGTAAGGCATACCCACGATATTCACAAGTATTGTACTAACAATAAGCAATCACAAATCTTCAATTATGTATAAGTACATCACTTATGGGCATGCACAGCACACATTAAAATGTTAACAATTTATTTCATTATTTAAATATTAGCAAAATGTAGAATTTATTACATTTTCCTCATTAAATTCTAATGACTTATGAATAAAAGAAAAATACTAGCACACAAAAACGAAATTACTTACAAAAATTTCATTTTTACAAAAGACAAATTACTTTTTATTTTAAGTACTTCCTCTTGTTGAGTACAAAAGGAAATACTTAAAATTTTTTAGTTTTGTTGAGTACAAAAGATGTACTTAAAATGAAAAGTAATTTGTCTTTTGTAAAAAATATTTTTTTTTTGTAATTTCATTTTTGTTCGTGTTGCATTTGTTTATACAAAATATTACCTGCGCATTGTGTGGACGACAGCAGGTCAAACTACCCGAAACTGTCAAATATTGCCAATCAACCTTGAGCCTTAGAGATAAGGTTATAAATTTAATACAGAAATCTGACAGATTGTAGTAGCTGGATGTGCTATCGTCTGTACAAATGTTTCTGTTTTCTAAATTATAGATTATTTTAAGATTTGTTTTGACGTTAGTTTCAGTTCTTGTAGGTACCTATTAATTGTATGTAGGTACCTAGGTATGTTTCAGAAATTATTCCAGTTGTAAAATAAGGCTTTGATAAAAAATATAACTATTAAACAAATTAGTATTTACAGGCAGTGTTTACATTTGGTAGTTATTTATTAAAACATTACCCAAATCTATTCAAGAGACATGTACTTTATTCATACGTGGAGTCACTTACATAATGATTGGACACGAAATTGACGATATTTACAAGTACACGAACAATAAGCAATCACAAGTCTTCAATTATGAATAAGTACATCGTGAGCCAAGTCAAGATACTTGATTTGTTTATCTTTCTCGGCTTTCACGAGGTTCTCATCATGCGGGATGGTTATGTCAACAATCATTGCACGCCGCTCTGATCGATCCACCATGACTATACCAGGCATCACTATATCGGATACAAAAAATATTTATGAAACGATGTGAAAACCTAGCGAAATCTAGAATTCGGAGGTATAATCAACAATAACGTATTGACAATTATCGACTTGACAATCTATCAACTCAGACACACGCGGTAAGTATCAACGACGCCTGGTGTCGAGCAGCGGAACCTCCCAACCACTGATGTTAGAACGAGACAGATAAAGAAGAGTACAGACATACCAACTTTCTGTACGCGTAACCGCGCTATGGTTCAGGACTATTCTGGCAAGCAATTCCAACGAGTGAACAGTCTATAATAGTAACAGTGTAGTGCAGTAATAGTGACAGTGTTTGCCGCCATATTGCAAGTCATAGCTTGCTAGTTCCGTTTTTAAATCCCTTAATATTATATAAAATGGAAGTTTTTTCAGCAGAGCTATCAAACACTGCTAACGGCAAGAAAATGCAGCGGAATTTCGGAGGTAACTTTAAGATTATTAAAAAAAATTGGAATTTATTTTAATTAAATATTAGATGCATATTCACATGTCGTTTTAGATGATACTTGTATAAAACTAAAATCTATATTCTGTTTAATTGCAAAAAAATATTTATGAATGTTTATTCTTTTCCAGGTGTCAAGCATGCGCCGCATTTGAACAATGAAAAGTTAACGCTGACAGATTCAAAGAATTTTCAATTAACAAATAATATGAAGAGACCAAAAGGGAAATATAAAAAAATCAAATGTAAAAATGTGAGACGAGGAATTGTTCGATATTGTTATACAATCGAAGAGGAGAAGGACTGCAAGGACTGAAGAGTTTATAATGTAATTTTATTATTTATGTAATTTTCAATAAATGTAAATACGACCGAATACTTATTTTTTTTTATTTTTGTTGAGTTAGGCATACCTAGAATATTTACAAGTACACGAACAATAAGCAATCACATATCTTCAATTATGTATAAGTACATCACTTATGGGCATGCACAGTACAAATAAAAATGTTAACAATTTATTTCATTATTTAAATATTAGCAAAATGTAGAATTTATTATAAGGTAAAGGTAAGGTTATAAATTTAATACAGTAATCTGACAGATTGTAGTAGCTGGATGTGCTATCGTCAGTACAAATATTTCTGTTTTCCAAATTATAGATTATTTTAAGATTTGTTTTGACGTTAGTTTCAGTTCTTGTAGGTACCTATTAATTGAAATACCTACCTATTCGAGTCACACTTATTATTAGTGGACAGGACATTGATGATGAAATAGTCTTAAAGTTGTAAACTTGTTCAAATAAACCATTAATGAGACGAAAGTTCATCCAGAATTCTATGTTCTCTTAAATCTTACATATAAAACTTTTAAAACCAACCTACTGAACTGATTTTGATGAAAAATCTAAGAGACTAATCTCAAATTATATCCTTTGAAAAAGAAAAAATGCAAATTTGCTTTTAAAAAACGGTGTTCTGACGAAACAAATGTAAAATAAATAGCAATGCCAATGGCATGGGATGGCATATGGCATTCGACGCAATGGCCATAGATAAGAAAACAAAGAAAAAATATTTATGAAACGATGTGAAAACCTAGCGACATATAGAATTCGGAGGTATAATCAACATTAACGGATTGACAGTTATCGACTTGACAATCTATCAACTCAGACAGACGCGGCAAGTATCAGCGACGTCTGGTGTCGAGCAGCGAAACCTCATAACCACTGATGTTAGAACGAGACAGATAAAGAAGAGTACAGACACATCAACTTCCTGTCCGCGTAACCGCGCGATGGTTTGGGACTATTCTGGAAAGCAATTCCAACGAGTGAACACTACATAATAGTAGCAGTGCAGTGCGGTAATAGTGAACGTGTTTGACGCCATATTCCACGTCACAGTTTGCTTGCGTTTTTAAATCCACAAATATTATTTTTAAAATGGAATTTTCTTCAGCAGAGCTAACAAGCACTGCTAACGGAAAGAAAATGCAGCGGAATTTCGGAGGTTAGTTGAAGATTATTTAAAAAAATTGGAGATTATTTTAATTTAATATTAGATGCATATTCACATACCGTTTTAGATGATACTTGTATAATAGTGAAATCTATATTATGTTTAATTGGAAAAAATATTAATGAACTTTATTCTTTTCCAGGTGTCAAGCATGCGCCGTATTCCAAAAATGAAAATTCAACGCTGGCAGATTCAGAGAATTTTGAATCAAAAAATAACATAAAGAGACCAAAAGGAAAACATAAAAAAATCAAATGTCAAAATGTGGGACGAGGAATTATTCGTTATTGCTACACAATCGAAGAGGAGAAGGCTTAAGATTGCAAGGAGTGAAGACTTTAGAATTTAATTTTATAATTTAATTTTCAATAAATGTAAATACGACCGAATACTTATTTGTTTTTTTTTTATATTTACCTATATTTACAAAAGTAGCAAAAGAATGTGAATATAAATATGTACGGTTCACCTCGCGCCCGTTTGTTTGTTTAGTAAGGCATACCCACGATATTCACAAGTATTGTACTAACAATAAGCAATCACAAATCTTCAATTATGTATAAGTACATCACTTATGGGCATGCACAGCACACATTAAAATGTTAACAATTTATTTCATTATTTAAATATTAGCAAAATGTAGAATTTATTATAAGGTAAAGGTAAGGTTATAAATTTAATACAGAAATCTGACAGATTGTAATAGCTGGATGTGCTATCGTCAGTACAAATATTTCTGTTTTCCAAATTATAGATTATTTTAAGATTTGTTTTGACGTTAGTTTCAGTTCTTGTAGGTACCTATTAATTGAAATACCTACCTATTCGAGTCACACTTATTATTAGTGGACAGGACATTGATGATGAAATAGTCTTAAAGTTGTAAACTTGTTCAAATAAACCATTAATGAGACGAAAGTTCATCCAGAATTCTATGTTCTCTTAAATCTTACATATAAAACTTTTAAAACCAACCTACTGAACTGATTTTGATGAAAAATCTAAGAGACTAATCTCAAATTATATCCTTTGAAAAAGAAAAAATGCAAATTTGCTTTTAAAAAACGGTGTTCTGACGAAACAAATGTAAAATAAATAGCAATGCCAATGGCATGGGATGGCATATGGCATTCGACGCAATGGCCATAGATAAGAAAACAAAGAAAAAATATTTATGAAACGATGTGAAAACCTAGCGACATATAGAATTCGGAGGTATAATCAACATTAACGGATTGACAGTTATCGACTTGACAATCTATCAACTCAGACAGACGCGGCAAGTATCAGCGACGTCTGGTGTCGAGCAGCGAAACCTCATAACCACTGATGTTAGAACGAGACAGATAAAGAAGAGTACAGACACATCAACTTCCTGTCCGCGTGACCGCGCGATGGTTTGGGACTATTCTGGAAAGCAATTCCAACGAGTGAACACTACATAATAGTAGCAGTGCAGTGCGGTAATAGTGAACGTGTTTGACGCCATATTCCACGTCACAGTTTGCTTGCGTTTTTAAATCCACAAATATTATTTTTAAAATGGAATTTTCTTCAGCAGAGCTAACAAGCACTGCTAACGGAAAGAAAATGCAGCGGAATTTCGGAGGTTAGTTGAAGATTATTTAAAAAAATTGGAGATTATTTTAATTTAATATTAGATGCATATTCACATACCGTTTTAGATGATACTTGTATAATAGTGAAATCTATATTATGTTTAATTGGAAAAAATATTAATGAACTTTATTCTTTTCCAGGTGTCAAGCATGCGCCGTATTCCAAAAATGAAAATTCAACGCTGGCAGATTCAGAGAATTTTGAATCAAAAAATAACATAAAGAGACCAAAAGGAAAACATAAAAAAATCAAATGTCAAAATGTGAGACGAGGAATTATTCGTTATTGCTACACAATCGAAGAGGAGAAGGCTTAAGATTGCAAGGAGTGAAGACTTTAGAATTTAATTTTATAATTTTTATTTTCAATAAATGTAAATACGACCGAA
Source organism: Sesamia inferens (assembly GCA_037179545.1). Lineage (NCBI taxonomy): Eukaryota > Metazoa > Arthropoda > Insecta > Lepidoptera > Noctuidae > Sesamia > Sesamia inferens. Next base: position 31,438,511 of record CM073929.1, read on the forward strand.
TACTTATTTGTTTTTTTTTTATATTTACCTATATTTACAAAAGTAGCAAAAGAATGTGAATATAAATATGTACGGTTCACCTCGCGCCCGTTTGTTTGTTTAGTAAGGCATACCCACGATATTCACAAGTATTGTACTAACAATAAGCAATCACAAATCTTCAATTATGTATAAGTACATCACTTATGGGCATGCACAGCACACATTAAAATGTTAACAATTTATTTCATTATTTAAATATTAGCAAAATGTAGAATTTATTACATTTTCCTCATTAAATTCTAATGACTTATGAATAAAAGAAAAATACTAGCACACAAAAACGAAATTACTTACAAAAATTTCATTTTTACAAAAGACAAATTACTTTTTATTTTAAGTACTTCCTCTTGTTGAGTACAAAAGGAAATACTTAAAATTTTTTAGTTTTGTTGAGTACAAAAGATGTACTTAAAATGAAAAGTAATTTGTCTTTTGTAAAAAATATTTTTTTTTGTAATTTCATTTTTGTTCGTGTTGCATTTGTTTATACAAAATATTACCTGCGCATTGTATGGACGACAGCAGGTCAAACTACCCGAAACTGTCAAATATTGCCAATCAACCTTGAGCCTTAGAGATAAGGTTATAAATTTAATACAGAAATCTGACAGATTGTAGTAGCTGGATGTGCTATCGTCTGTACAAATGTTTCTGTTTTCTAAATTATAGATTATTTTAAGATTTGTTTTGACGTTAGTTTCAGTTCTTGTAGGTACCTATTAATTGTATGTAGGTACCTAGGTATGTTTCAGAAATTATTCCAGTTGTAAAATAAGGCTTTGATAAAAAATATAACTATTAAACAAATTAGTATTTACAGGCAGTGTTTACATTTGGTAGTTATTTATTAAAACATTACCCAAATCTATTCAAGAGACATGTACTTTATTCATACGTGGAGTCACTTACATAATGATTGGACACGAAATTGACGATATTTACAAGTACACGAACAATAAGCAATCACAAGTCTTCAATTATGTATAAGTACATCGTGAGCCAAGTCAAGATACTTGATTTGTTTATCTTTCTCGGCTTTCACGAGGTTCTCATCATGCGGGATGGTTATGTCAACAATCATTGCACGCCGCTCTGATCGATCCACCATGACTATACCAGGCATCACTATATCGGATACAAAAAATATTTATGAAACGATGTGAAAACCTAGCGAAATCTAGAATTCGGAGGTATAATCAACAATAACGTATTGACAATTATCGACTTGACAATCTATCAACTCAGACACACGCGGTAAGTATCAACGACGCCTGGTGCCCGAAATATAAAAAAATCAAATGTAAAAATGTGAGACGAGGAATTGATCGATATTGTTATACAATCGAAGAGGAGAAGGACTGCAAGGACTGAAGAGTTTATAATGTAATTTTATTATTTATGTAATTTTCAATAAATGTAAATACGACCGAATACTTATTTTTTTTTTATTTTTGTTGAGTGAGGCATACCTAGAATATTTACAAGTACACGAACAATAAGCAATCACATATCTTCAATTATGTATAAGTACATCACTTATGGGCATGCACAGCACAAATAAAAATGTTAACAATTTATTTCATTATTTAATTATTAGCAAAATGTAGAATTTATTACAAGGTAAAGATAAGGTTATAAATTGTTCGGAGTAATACAACCGAACAGCTCAGCACTTTAGCTTTCGTGCATTCCTATAAAATTAATACAATTCATTATTAAAGTCAGTGCGTATTCGGCCGTCGATCGCGTAACTCAAACCATACCAAAACCATACAAACCATCTTTTAGATTAAACCAACATAGCTCTGTCGCTTATAACCATTATTTTGTCTAAACCATAAAATCATAACCAAATTAAAATCGTATCATTTAAACTGAACCAATACCAAACCATAACCATCAACTAAACCAAAAACCATCATTCAATCTAGAAAGTTGGTATCACGCAGAAGCCATAACTTTCTACATGGTCCTTCGAGCATAAGGGGCCTCGGTTCGCGAAGTTTAGTAAAGTGAAGTGTTTGTGTACCGGGGCCTTGTAACCAGTGTGTGAAGTGTCTGTAGGGATAGTTAGTAGGCAGGCAAATCACGTTGAAGGAGATTTACCAGTTGTGGAGCGTAAGCAGCACATAAGGTCAGACCAAACCATTTTTTATATCCTTTTTCTTATCAATTTATTCGTTTTTGAGAAAAATGGAGCAGTTAGCAATCAACCAAACTGAAATTTATGACTCTCTAGTCAAACTCTTAACCAATATCAAGAAAGACGGGGCAGACCGCAAAACCATTGATTACTGCAAACGAAGGTTAGAGTTGTTAGAAAATTATTGGAGAGATTACCAGGACAACCATAGGAAATTATGTGAGTTTGCAGAATTTGATCATGTGTATTTTACCAAAAATTGTTTCGACAAAGCGGAGGAAGTATATAGGTCGATCAAACAAGTAATCATCAAAACCATGGACAACCTGTTACCGAAGCAGCAAGGCATCAACCAGCCGCTGGCAGAAGTCAGGACTACCAGTCAACCAGGGGATTCGTCTCATTCTCAGGCATCCCAACATCAGCGCAGTGAGCTACCCGTACCAGAGGATAACAGCAAGTTAGAGGGATTAATTAAAAAGCAAACTATTAACTTTAGAGCGTTTATGAGAACAGTGGCGCTCATAGAAATTGACCAATTGGAGAGCAAGTGGGAGTTCGACGATGCTTTGAAATCTCTTCAAAGTCGGTGGACCATTATCGACAATCTGCACTGGGAGATAGAAAGTGAAAATGGAAGTGAAGATGTTTGGTACCAGAACGAATTTACCAGATACGAGCAAATGTACAACGAGTTGAAGAAAACGATCAGCGCAAAAATGTGGTCCGTATCTCATCGCGACAAATGTACGCCACAAATGGATATCCCGACCTTCCAGGGTAACTACCACCAGTGGACTTCTTTTAAAGATTTATTCACGGAGACGATCCATAAAAACCCATCATTATCAAAAGCACAAAAAATGCAGTTTTTGAAAGGTAAGGTGTCAGGTGAAGCTGAGCGTCTCATACACCATCTTCAGATTAGTTCTGAAAATTATGAAGTATGCTGGGATATACTTAACCATAGATATGGTAACAGCAGACTAATCTTTACATCTCACGTGAACATAATGCTAAACATTCCCAATATGCAACAACCAACCATGAGCATGTTCAAAAAACTGCACGACGTCACTAAAGAATGTCTTCATGCCATACGAAATATGGGAGTGGATATCGCCACCTGGGATCCATTGCTAGTACTTCTTTTGGGTCAGAAACTAGACAGTGAATCGTTCGCTGAATATATCGAGTCAGTGAAGAACCCTAGACAGCTACCAGTCCTGCAAGAATTCCTAGATTTTCTTGAAAATAAGTTTACAGCTCTAGAGGCATCGCGCCGTAAACAAGAATCAAACCATCAAAAGCCCACTATTCAACCACAGAACCATTCCAATTACCAGGCAAACCAAAGGAGGAATTTTAATAATCATAACCAGCAGACTTCAAACAAGTACCAAAACGGAAAATCACTCCACGTGTCGCGTTCAATAACCTGCCTATTGTGCAACCACAACCACGGACTTTGGATATGTCCTCAGTTTTTGCAAATGTCGGATGAGCAAAAATTAAAAACTGTCAACACTCTAAAGTGTTGCGTAAATTGCCTGGTCAACCATTACGACAAATTATGTTTTTCTAACAAAACATGTCGCAAGTGCAACGCCAAGCATAATTCGTTACTGCACGAAGCAATCACAATTAAAAGTAAACCAACCACATCAGCAAAATCAAACCATAAGGCTGTGCACACACCTAGTACATCTTGCGTAACCAATAACAATGAACCAGTACCAACTTCAACCCATGTGTCCTGGGATGAGATCACGGAAACGCTTTTGGCTACGGCTATCGTTAAGGTGGTGGGATCGGATGGTACATATCACACCATGAGAGCCTTGATTGACCAAGGTTCGCAAGTTTCTTTAATAAGCGAGAAAGCGGCGCAAGTATTAAAATTACAAAGACAACGTTGCAAAGGGACTATATTCGGAGTAGGAGAAAAAGAAAACAGTTGCAAGGGAGCCATGAACATCCGATTACAATCTATTTATAGCGACTTCGCCTTAGAAGGAGATGTCCTGATAATGAATAACTTAATCAAACACCTACCAAACAAATCTTTTGTAAAACCATCGTGGCCTCATATCCAAAATATTAATTTAGCAGATCCCGAATTCAATACCAGCCGACCAGTGGACCTACTCCTTGGAGCAGATGTATACTGTAAGATTGCATTAGGTGGCATTTTGAGAGGTGATAGTGAAGATCAACCAATAGCCCAACAAACGCAATTAGGATGGTTGCTTTGTGGGACCATGACACCAAAATACATATGTAACGTCGTTCTTCATAATGTGGATGATTTACGAAGATTTTGGGAAAACGAGGATATCAACCAGAAGATCGAAATGTCCACTGAAGATCACGAATGCCTACAATATTTTCTCTCAACCACGGAGAGGCTTGAAGATGGGAGATACCAAGTGCGCCTACCATTCAGACCAGAAACTAAGGAACAACTAGGTTCCACTAAACCATTAGCCTTAGCACAATTTCGGAATTTAGAAAGGAAATTCGAGAAAAATGCAGATCTTAAAAATCAATATACTAAATTCATAGATGAATATCATACACTGAACCATATGATGCTATCAACCAGGAGCACGATGCCCGAGTGCTATTTACCACACCACTGCGTCACTCGAGCCGAGTCTACCACCACAAAGCTGCGCGTAGTTTTCAACGCATCAGCTAGGTCAACATCAGGTCTAAGCTTAAATGACGTCATGTATCGAGGACCAAATTTACAACAAGATTTGCAGGAATTGATTTTAAAATGGAGGCAATATCAGTTTGTTTACACAGCTGACATTGAAAAAATGTATCGACAGATAATGGTGCACCCTGCAGATCAGCCTTATCAAAAGATACTATGGAGAGGTTCTCCCAACCAACCCATTGATACTTATCAACTTACGACCATTACCTATGGCACAAAGCCGGCACCATTTTTGGCTATGATGTGCTTGAAACAGTTAGCCGCGGATGAAAAACAGAATTTCCCAGACGCAGCAAAAGCATTAGAAGAATGCTTCTACATGGATGACTATTGTGGAGGAGCTCATTCAAAAGACCAGGCAAAACGTTTAAAATCTGACCTCATTAAACTACTCAGCAAAGGCGGGTTCAATTTGCGCACATGGGCTACAAATGAACCACAGCTACTTACGGACTTAGATAAAGATTTGTGCAACCAACAAGTTTATGAGTTTAAACAATCAGATTCAATCAAAACATTGGGGTTGGGGTGGACACCGCAACAGGATAAATTTATCTTTAATCTAAAATTTGAGGCAGCATCAGTAACCAAACCAACCAAGAGATCGCTTCTATCCGACATATCCAGGTTATTTGACCCATTAGGGTGGCTAACCCCGCTAAGCGTAACCATGAAAATGCTTTTTCAAACGGTATGGTTGAGATGAAATCGAGACCAAATGGCTAGAACTAAGAGGCGAGTTAAAGGGCATCAATACTATAGAAATAAAACGTTGGCTCGGTACTACAGGAAACCATAGCTTGCAATTACACGGTTTCTGTGATGCGTCAAATAAGGCGTATGCCGCAGTTATCTATTGCAAGGTACAATCCAACACAGTCTTAGAGCAACATGAAGACCCAACCATGACCATACCTAATATCATCGACCATTTAATAAACAAATATAATTCCTTCGTAAAAATCATATATATTTTTGCATGGATATTAAGATTACCAACAGCAAAAGCGGGCCGTCAACCCTATCTTACGTTACATGAATTACGTCGCGCAAAACTGCTGATCATTAAAAATGTACAACGAACAGAATTCACTACTGAGCTTCGTTGTTTACGGGAACATAAAAGACTGCATTTAAAAAGTAAACTTTTATGTTTACATCCCATCTTAGACCAAGATGGAATGTTGCGTGTAGGTGGTAGGTTAAAGAATGCCCAAATAGACAGCGAGATGAAACATCCTATAATACTACCTCATAACCACCGAATAACCACATTAATAATTAAATATGCTCACGAGTTGACTTATCATGGAGGAGCGCGACTTACTTTTGCAAATATTAGGCAAAATTATTGGATAATCAAAGGATATATGGCTACAAAGAAGTTTATAAGGCAGTGCATTACCTGTAAGAAGCAAGAACCAATCCGACATCATCAGCTTATGGGTGACCTACCAGAATTCAGAGTTAACCCTGAAAGTGCCTTCTACCATTGCGGTGTCGATTACACCGGCTTTGTGGATGTAAAGGCAAACAAGGGAAGAGGCATAAAGACCACGAAGGGTTACATAGCCCTTTTCATATGTATGGTGACGAAAGCTGTGCATTTAGAACTCGTGTCTGATTTAACCACCTCAGCATTCTTAGCCGCAATACACAGGATGGCCGCACGACGCGGAGCTCCACGTCACATATATAGTGATAATGGAACCAATTTTGTTGGAGCAAACAGAAAATTACAAGAAGAGTACCATCACCTTCAGAACGTCTTCAGTGAAAAGTTCTTTGCGGAAATAACAGAATTAAGTATTGAATGGCATTTTAATGCACCTTCTTGGCCTCAGGCGGGAGGACTTTGGGAAAGAGCCGTGCGCAGTCTCAAGCACCACCTCAAACGAGTGATTGGACAACAGAAATTAACGTTCGAAGAATACACCACATTATTATCAAAATTGGAAGCTTGTCTGAATTCACGACCGCTTTGCGCGCTATCGGAACACCCTGAGGATTTAGGATTTCTCACACCAGCTCATTTTATAACAAGACGACCAGGTTTAACCATAATGGAAACGCCAGAAGATGCCAGAACCAGATGGCACTTAGTGCAAAAATTATTCGACGATTTATGGAAGAGATGGAAAACAGAGTACTTGACACAGTTATCAACCAGAAGAAAGTGGATGAGAAACCAGCCGAATATCCGCATAGGTGATTTAGTGACGATACACGATGAGAATCTACCAGCAGGAAAGTGGCCAATGGGTCGAGTAATGGAAGTTCATCCTGGAAAAGATGAACTAGTCAGAGTAGTGACTCTAAAAACCAAAAATGGCTACATAAAGCGTCCTATAGTAAAACTGTCCGTTCTACCTATAGAACAACCAGATAACCTAGGCACGCAAAAGGACCAACCATTAAAACGCTCGGAAACCATACCAGTCAGAAAAGAATCAAACTACCATCAGCAGTTTAGAACCAGAAGCTACCCTAAACTAGCGAACATTGCACTATCATTAATATTATTCTTGAGCATCTTATTACCTACCACGGCTTCATTCAACATTACACAGTTCGACACCAATAAAACTTTATATTTTGACGCAGTAGGAAAGGTGCGATTAATTCGAGATAATTGGAAATTGGTTACCTACTACAACATGGCACCATATTGGCAAGGGGACAAGGCAATTAGCGATTTCACTAATTATCTAGAAGATAGTTGTCAATCAATAGCAGAGACGAGTCATTGTAAGATGATACTCCTACAAATACGTCACGATTACAACGAACTACAGTATTACAACCAGCTGTTGCTTAGCCAGCATTATGGCGCACGCTTGCGAACCCGACGCGGCCTTATCAACGCGGTCGGGTCAATTGCAAACTCACTATTCGGTGTATTGGACGAAAGTTTCGCAGAAAAATATAAGCAAGACATTGAACTTGTACATCGTAACCAACATCACCAAGGTCAACTATTTAAGAACCTGACGTCTATAGTTGAAGCAGAACACAATATCCTACAAAGAACTGAAAATCTGACAGAGAAACAACATAAAATCATAAATAAACATTTGAATGAATTGGACAAAAACAGGAGTAAGCTGCAGCAGGAAATCAATGTGATGTCGACACAACAAGACTTCACATCGATATCAGTAGCCACCATAAACATGATGCAAAACCTTAGAAGAATACAAGATGCGCTAATCGATACCATTTCAGATATATACCACGGCCAAATTAGCTTGCATCTACTGACACCAAACCAGCTCAAAAGAGAGCTACAAACCATATACGGCCAAATACCTCATGATCTGGCCCTACCCATTGAGAACGTTGAAACAGATTTACCACACCTATACAAACTACTCCGAACAAAGGCTCGCGTCACAAAAGAATACATCATTTTTGAAATTACTTTCCCACTAATTGCTAGGGAAAGCTTTCAATTATATAAAATCATACCAGTTCCGCAACAAATCAACGACAGCATGATCAGCATCAAACCAGTATCGGAATACGTCGCCGTAAACCTGAAAAAAGACGCCTACTTTACACCAACCATTCATGAACTAGACACATGTTTGTACCATGGTGAATATTTCATGTGCGAACTTTTTAAACCCATCTTACATTTGGAAAATGACGAAAACTTCTGTGAAACTGACATCATAAACAAGAAATGCAAGACGGCAAGGTCAATGTGTACCAACCGATGGGTAGAATTACACTCAACGTCACAATACATGTATTTCTGTTGTGACACATATTCAATTAAAATCATATGTGACGATCAAATTACGACACATCAGCTGACCCGGGCAGGGGTCATTAGCATGAATCAGAAATGTTTTGTCAAGGGCAAGGATTTTACACTGTACTCGCTGCAACAACAATCTAACCAAATCGAACTTTCACCAGATATAGCAGTGCCAAAGTTAGACCAAATAAACCATATTGTAAGCGTAAAACTACCAAAAGAAGAAGAGATACCAGAAGACACGGGGATAAAAAGTTCTCTGTCGATCCTCAGAGAGCAGATCGAGACCCTAAAATCGACCAAAGCAGAAGTGGACGATATATCAGTTCATGATATTCACCACTATACCATAATCTATGTTCTACTCGGAATCGTCATTTGTGTGGTGATCATCTGGATCTGGAGAAGAACATCGTCATGTCAGCGTTCTGCGCCCAGTCGTGCGGAGCCTCACCACAGACAGGAGTCTGCGGCGTCCACATCTACGTCGACTAACAACAGAGAATACAGTGAAGTGCAATCCCGAAATGTGACCAATGTGACTATTGCTGACCGTCAGCAAAACGAGAGTGACCATATAGAATTGAGTTCGTTTTTAGCCAAACGGTGGCCCAGTGTTTTGCGTAGTAAGAACAGAGCTACGATGCCTGTTGTGCGAAAAGAACGTTCGTCTAAAATAGAAGACTCTTTAGTTTAATGTTTTATGATCTTTAAGGATAATACCATTTTACACATTTTCCTTATTGTTTACCTATTGTATGTTAAACCATGTACTTTTATATTTTTTATAATTATTATGTCTACTCTCTTTACATTTATTTACCACTTATTGTCAAAGGTGATTTGATGGTTAATTTAAGTATATCTTTTCTTTTCATTTTGTGCTCGGGAATATGTTCGGAGTAATACAACCGAACAGCTCAGCACTTTAGCTTTCGTGCATTCCTATAAAATTAATACAATTCATTATTAAAGTCAGTGCGTATTCGGCCGTCGATCGCGTAACTCAAACCATACCAAAACCATACAAACCATCTTTTAGATTAAACCAACATAGCTCTGTCGCTTATAACCATTATTTTGTCTAAACCATAAAATCATAACCAAATTAAAATCGTATCATTTAAACTGAACCAATACCAAACCATAACCATCAACTAAACCAAAAACCATCATTCAATCTAGAAAGTTGGTATCACGCAGAAGCCATAACTTTCTACATAAATTTAATACAGAAATCTGACAGATTGTAGTAGCTGGATGTGCTATCGTCAGTACAAATATTTCTGTTTTCCAAATTATAGATTATTTTAAGATTTGTTTTGACGTTAGTTTCAGTTCTTGTAGGTACCTATTAATTGAAATACCTACCTATTAATTGTATGTAGGTACCTAGATATGTTTCAGCAATAATTCCAGTTATAAAATAAGGTTTTGATAGAAAATATAATTATTAAACAAATTAGTATTTACAGGCAGTGTTTACATTTGGTAGTTATTTATTAAAACATTACCCAAATCTATTCAAGAGACATGTACTATATTCATACGTGGAGTCACTTACATAATGATTGGACACGAAATTGACGATATTTACAAGTACACGAACAATAAGCAATTACAAGTCTTCAATTATGTATAAGTACATCGTGAGCCAAGTCAAGATACTTGATTTGTTTATCTTTCTCGGCTTTCACGAGGTTCTCATCATGCGGGATGGTTATGTCAACAATCATTGCACGCCGCTCTGATCGATCCACCATGACTATACCAGGCATCACTATATCGGATACAAAAAATATTTATGAAACGATGTGAAAACCTAGCGAAATCTAGAATTCGGAGGTATAATCAACAATAACGTATTGACAATTATCGACTTGACAATCTATCAACTCAGACACACGCGGTAAGTATCAACGACGCCTGGTGTCGAGCAGCGGAACCTCCCAACCACTGATGTTAGAACGAGACAGATAAAGAAGAGTACAGACATATCAACTTTCTGTACGCGTAACCGCGCTATGGTTCAGGACTATTCTGGAAAGCAATTCCAACGAGTGAACAGTCTATAATAGTAACAGTGTAGTGCAGTAATAGTGACAGTGTTTGCCGCCATATTGCAAGTCATAGCTTGCTAGTTCCGTTTTTAAATCCCTTAATATTATATAAAATGGAAGTTTTTTCAGCAGAGCTATCAAACACTGCTAACGGCAAGAAAATGCAGCGGAATTTCGGAGGTAACTTTAAGATTATTAAAAAAAAATGGAATTTATTTTAATTAAATATTAGATGCATATTCACATGTCGTTTTAGATGATACTTGTATAAAACTAAAATCTATATTCTGTTTAATTGCAAAAAAATATTTATGAATGTTTATTCTTTTCCAGGTGTCAAGCATGCGCCGCATTTGAACAATGAAAAGTTAACGCTGACAGATTCAAAGAATTTTGAATTAACAAATAATATGAAGAGACCAAAAGGGAAATATAAAAAAATCAAATGTAAAAATGTGAGACGAGGAATTGTTCGATATTGTTATACAATCGAAGAGGAGAAGGACTGCAAGGACTGAAGAGTTTATAATGTAATTTTATTATTTATGTAATTTTCAATAAATGTAAATACGACCGAATACTTATTTTTTTTTATTTTTGTTGAGTTAGGCATACCTAGAATATTTACAAGTACACGAACAATAAGCAATCACATATCTTCAATTATGTATAAGTACATCACTTATGGGCATGCACAGTACAAATAAAAATGTTAACAATTTATTTCATTATTTAAATATTAGCAAAATGTAGAATTTATTATAAGGTAAAGGTAAGGTTATAAATTTAATACAGAAATCTGACAGATTGTAGTAGCTGGATGTGCTATCGTCAGTACAAATATTTCTGTTTTCCAAATTATAGATTATTTTAAGATTTGTTTTGACGTTAGTTTCAGTTCTTGTAGGTACCTATTAATTGAAATACCTACCTATTCGAGTCACACTTATTATTAGTGGACAGGACATTGATGATGAAATAGTCTTAAAGTTGTAAACTTGTTCAAATAAACCATTAATGAGACGAAAGTTCATCCAGAATTCTATGTTCTCTTAAATCTTACATATAAAACTTTTAAAACCAACCTACTGAACTGATTTTGATGAAAAATCTAAGAGACTAATCTCAAATTATATCCTTTGAAAAAGAAAAAATGCAAATTTGCTTTTAAAAAACGGTGTTCTGACGAAACAAATGTAAAATAAATAGCAATGCCAATGGCATGGGATGGCATATGGCATTCGACGCAATGGCCATAGATAAGAAAACAAAGAAAAAATATTTATGAAACGATGTGAAAACCTAGCGACATATAGAATTCGGAGGTATAATCAACATTAACGGATTGACAGTTATCGACTTGACAATCTATCAACTCAGACAGACGCGGCAAGTATCAGCGACGTCTGGTGTCGAGCAGCGAAACCTCATAACCACTGATGTTAGAACGAGACAGATAAAGAAGAGTACAGACACATCAACTTCCTGTCCGCGTAACCGCGCGATGGTTTGGGACTATTCTGGAAAGCAATTCCAACGAGTGAACACTACATAATAGTAGCAGTGCAGTGCAGTAATAGTGAACGTGTTTGACGCCATATTCCACGTCACAGTTTGCTTGCGTTTTTAAATCCACAAATATTATTTTTAAAATGGAATTTTCTTCAGCAGAGCTAACAAGCACTGCTAACGGAAAGAAAATGCAGCGGAATTTCGGAGGTTAGTTGAAGATTATTTAAAAAAATTGGAGATTATTTTAATTTAATATTAGATGCATATTCACATACCGTTTTAGATGATACTTGTATAATAGTGAAATCTATATTATGTTTAATTGGAAAAAATATTAATGAACTTTATTCTTTTCCAGGTGTCAAGCATGCGCCGTATTCCAAAAATGACAATTCAACGCTGGCAGATTCAGAGAATTTTGAATCAAAAAATAACATAAAGAGACCAAAAGGAAAACATAAAAAAATCAAATGTCAAAATGTGAGACGAGGAATTATTCGTTATTGCTACACAATCGAAGAGGAGAAGGCTTAAGATTGCAAGGAGTGAAGACTTTAGAATTTAATTTTATAATTTAATTTTCAATAAATGTAAATACGACCGAATACTTATTTGTTTTTTTTTATATTTACCTATATTTACAAAAGTAGCAAAAGAATGTGAATATAAATATGTACGGTTCACCTCGCGCCCGTTTGTTTGTTTAGTAAGGCATACCCACGATATTCACAAGTATTGTACTAACAATAAGCAATCACAAATCTTCAATTATGTATAAGTACATCACTTATGGGCATGCACAGCACACATTAAAATGTTAACAATTTATTTCATTATTTAAATATTAGCAAAATGTAGAATTTATTACATTTTCCTCATTAAATTCTAATGACTTATGAATAAAAGAAAAATACTAGCACACAAAAACGAAATTACTTACAAAAATTTCATTTTTACAAAAGACAAATTACTTTTTATTTTAAGTACTTCCTCTTGTTGAGTACAAAAGGAAATACTTAAAATTTTTTAGTTTTGTTGAGTATAAAAGATGTACTTAAAATGAAAAGTAATTTGTCTTTTGTAAAAAATATTTTTTTTTTTGTAATTTCATTTTTGTTCGTGTTGCATTTGTTTATACAAAATATTACCTGCGCATTGTGTGGACGACAGCAGGTCAAACTACCCGAAACTGTCAAATATTGCCAATCAACCTTGAGCCTTAGAGATAAGGTTATAAATTTAATACAGAAATCTGACAGATTGTAGTAGCTGGATGTGCTATCGTCTGTACAAATGTTTCTGTTTTCTAAATTATAGATTATTTTAAGATTTGTTTTGACGTTAGTTTCAGTTCTTGTAGGTACCTATTAATTGTATGTAGGTACCTAGGTATGTTTCAGAAATTATTCCAGTTGTAAAATAAGGCTTTGATAAAAAATATAACTATTAAACAAATTAGTATTTACAGGCAGTGTTTACATTTGGTAGTTATTTATTAAAACATTACCCAAATCTATTCAAGAGACATGTACTTTATTCATACGTGGAGTCACTTACATAATGATTGGACACGAAATTGACGATATTTACAAGTACACGAACAATAAGCAATCACAAGTCTTCAATTATGAATAAGTACATCGTGAGCCAAGTCAAGATACTTGATTTGTTTATCTTTCTCGGCTTTCACGAGGTTCTCATCATGCGGGATGGTTATGTCAACAATCATTGCACGCCGCTCTGATCGATCCACCATGACTATACCAGGCATCACTATATCGGATACAAAAAATATTTATGAAACGATGTGAAAACCTAGCGAAATCTAGAATTCGGAGGTATAATCAACAATAACGTATTGACAATTATCGACTTGACAATCTATCAACTCAGACACACGCGGTAAGTATCAACGACGCCTGGTGTCGAGCAGCGGAACCTCCCAACCACTGATGTTAGAACGAGACAGATAAAGAAGAGTACAGACATATCAACTTTCTGTACGCGTAACCGCGCTATGGTTCAGGACTATTCTGGAAAGCAATTCCAACGAGTGAACAGTCTATAATAGTAACAGTGTAGTGCAGTAATAGTGACAGTGTTTGCCGCCATATTGCAAGTCATAGCTTGCTAGTTCCGTTTTTAAATCCCTTAATATTATATAAAATGGAAGTTTTTTCAGCAGAGCTATCAAACACTGCTAACGGCAAGAAAATGCAGCGGAATTTCGGAGGTAACTTTAAGATTATTAAAAAAAATTGGAATTTATTTTAATTAAATATTAGATGCATATTCACATGTCGTTTTAGATGATACTTGTATAAAACTAAAATCTATATTCTGTTTAATTGCAAAAAAATATTTATGAATGTTTATTCTTTTCCAGGTGTCAAGCATGCGCCGCATTTGAACAATGAAAAATTAACGCTGACAGATTCAAAGAATTTTGAATTAACAAATAATATGAAGAGACCAAAAGGGAAATATAAAAAAATCAAATGTAAAAATGTGAGACGAGGAATTGTTCGATATTGTTATACAATCGAAGAGGAGAAGGACTGCAAGGACTGAAGAGTTTATAATGTAATTTTATTATTTATGTAATTTTCAATAAATGTAAATACGACCGAATACTTATTTTTTTTTATTTTTGTTGAGTTAGGCATACCTAGAATATTTACAAGTACACGAACAATAAGCAATCACATATCTTCAATTATGTATAAGTACATCACTATACAAATAAAAATGTTAACAATTTATTTCATTATTTAAATATTAGCAAAATGTAGAATTTATTTTAAGGTAAAGGTAAGGTTATAAATTTAATACAGAAATCTGACAGATTGTAGTAGCTGGATGTGCTATCGTCAGTACAAATATTTCTGTTTTCCAAATTATAGATTATTTTAAGATTTGTTTTGACGTTAGTTTCAGTTCTTGTAGGTACCTATTAATTGAAATACCTACCTATTCGAGTCACACTTATTATTAGTGGACAGGACATTGATGATGAAATAGTCTTAAAGTTGTAAACTTGTTCAAATAAACCATTAATGAGACGAAAGTTCATCCAGAATTCTATGTTCTCTTAAATCTTACATATAAAACTTTTAAAACCAACCTACTGAACTGATTTTGATGAAAAATCTAAGAGACTAATCTCAAATTATATCCTTTGAAAAAGAAAAAATGCAAATTTGCTTTTAAAAAACGGTGTTCTGACGAAACAAATGTAAAATAAATAGCAATGCCAATGGCATGGGATGGCATATGGCATTCGAAGCAATGGCCATAGATAAGAAAACAAAGAAAAAATATTTATGAAACGATGTGAAAACCTAGCGACATATAGAATTCGGAGGTATAATCAACATTAACGGATTGACAGTTATCGACTTGACAATCTATCAACTCAGACAGACGCGGCAAGTATCAGCGACGTCTGGTGTCGAGCAGCGAAACCTCATAACCACTGATGTTAGAACGAGACAGATAAAGAAGAGTACAGACACATCAACTTCCTGTCCGCGTAACCGCGCGATGGTTTGGGACTATTCTGGAAAGCAATTCCAACGAGTGAACACTACATAATAGTAGCAGTGCAGTGCAGTAATAGTGAACGTGTTTGACGCCATATTCCACGTCACAGTTTGCTTGCGTTTTTAAATCCACAAATATTATTTTTAAAATGGAATTTTCTTCAGCAGAGCTAACAAGCACTGCTAACGGAAAGAAAACGCAGCGGAATTTCGGAGGTTAGTTGAAGATTATTTAAAAAAATTGGAGATTATTTTAATTTAATATTAGATGCATATTCACATACCGTTTTAGATGATACTTGTATAATAGTGAAATCTGTATTATGTTTAATTGAAAAAAATATTAATGAACTTTATTCTTTTCCAGGTGTCAAGCATGCGCCGTATTCCAAAAATGAAAATGCAACGCTGGCAGATTCAGAGAATTTTGAATCAAAAAATAACATAAAGAGACCAAAAGGAAAACATAAAAAAATCAAATGTCAAAATGTGAGACGAGGAATTATTCGTTATTGCTACACAATCGAAGAGGAGAAGGCTTAAGATTGCAAGGAGTGAAGACTTTAGAATTTAATTTTATAATTTAATTTTCAATAAATGTAAATACGACCGAATACTTATTTGTTTTTTTTTTATATTTACCTATATTTACAAAAGAATGTGAATATAAATATGTACGGTTCACCTCGCGCCCGTTTGTTTGTTTAGTAAGGCATACCCACGATATTCACAAGTATTGTACTAACAATAAGCAATCACAAATCTTCAATTATGTATAAGTACATCACTTATGGGCATGCACAGCACACATTAAAATGTTAACAATTTATTTCATTATTTAAATATTAGCAAAATGTAGAATTTATTACACTTTCCTCATTAAATTCTAATGACTTATGAATAAAAGAAAAATACTAGCACACAAAAACGAAATTACTTACAAAAATTTCATTTTTACAAAAGACAAATTACTTTTTATTTTAAGTACTTCCTCTTGTTGAGTACAAAAGGAAATACTTAAAATTTTTTAGTTTTGTTGAGTACAAAAGATGTACTTAAAATGAAAAGTAATTTGTCTTTTGTAAAAAATATTTTTTTTTGTAATTTCATTTTTGTTCGTGTTGCATTTGTTTATACAAAATATTACCTGCGCATTGTGTGGACGACAGCAGGTCAAACTACCCGAAACTGTCAAATATTGCCAATCAACCTTGAGCCTTAGAGATAAGGTTATAAATTTAATACAGAAATCTGACAGATTGTAGTAGCTGGATGTGCTATCGTCTGTACAAATGTTTCTGTTTTCTAAATTATAGATTATTTTAAGATTTGTTTTGACGTTAGTTTCAGTTCTTGTAGGTACCTATTAATTGTATGTAGGTACCTAGGTATGTTTCAGAAATTATTCCAGTTGTAAAATAAGGCTTTGATAAAAAATATAACTATTAAACAAATTAGTATTTACAGGCAGTGTTTACATTTGGTAGTTATTTATTAAAACATTACCCAAATCTATTCAAGAGACATGTACTTTATTCATACGTGGAGTCACTTACATAATGATTGGACACGAAATTGACGATATTTACAAGTACACGAACAATAAGCAATCACAAGTCTTCAATTATGAATAAGTACATCGTGAGCCAAGTCAAGATACTTGATTTGTTTATCTTTCTCGGCTTTCACGAGGTTCTCATCATGCGGGATGGTTATGTCAACAATCATTGCACGCCGCTCTGATCGATCCACCATGACTATACCAGGCATCACTATATCGGATACAAAAAATATTTATGAAACGATGTGAAAACCTAGCGAAATCTAGAATTCGGAGGTATAATCAACAATAACGTATTGACAATTATCGACTTGACAATCTATCAACTCAGACACACGCGGTAAGTATCAACGACGCCTGGTGTCGAGCAGCGGAACCTCCCAACCACTGATGTTAGAACGAGACAGATAAAGAAGAGTACAGACATACCAACTTTCTGTACGCGTAACCGCGCTATGGTTCAGGACTATTCTGGAAAGCAATTCCAACGAGTGAACAGTCTATAATAGTAACAGTGTAGTGCAGTAATAGTGACAGTGTTTGCCGCCATATTGCAAGTCATAGCTTGCTAGTTCCGTTTTTAAATCCCTTAATATTATATAAAATGGAAGTTTTTTCAGCAGAGCTATCAAACACTGCTAACGGCAAGAAAATGCAGCGGAATTTCGGAGGTAACTTTAAGATTATTAAAAAAAATTGGAATTTATTTTAATTAAATATTAGATGCATATTCACATGTCGTTTTAGATGATACTTGTATAAAACTAAAATCTATATTCTGTTTAATTGCAAAAAAATATTTATGAATGTTTATTCTTTTCCAGGTGTCAAGCATGCGCCGCATTTGAACAATGAAAAGTTAACGCTGACAGATTCAAAGAATTTTCAATTAACAAATAATATGAAGAGACCAAAAGGGAAATATAAAAAAATCAAATGTAAAAATGTGAGACGAGGAATTGTTCGATATTGTTATACAATCGAAGAGGAGAAGGACTGCAAGGACTGAAGAGTTTATAATGTAATTTTATTATTTATGTAATTTTCAATAAATGTAAATACGACCGAATACTTATTTTTTTTTATTTTTGTTGAGTTAGGCATACCTAGAATATTTACAAGTACACGAACAATAAGCAATCACATATCTTCAATTATGTATAAGTACATCACTTATGGGCATGCACAGTACAAATAAAAATGTTAACAATTTATTTCATTATTTAAATATTAGCAAAATGTAGAATTTATTATAAGGTAAAGGTAAGGTTATAAATTTAATACAGAAATCTGACAGATTGTAGTAGCTGGATGTGCTATCGTCAGTACAAATATTTCTGTTTTCCAAATTATAGATTATTTTAAGATTTGTTTTGACGTTAGTTTCAGTTCTTGTAGGTACCTATTAATTGAAATACCTACCTATTCGAGTCACACTTATTATTAGTGGACAGGACATTGATGATGAAATAGTCTTAAAGTTGTAAACTTGTTCAAATAAACCATTAATGAGACGAAAGTTCATCCAGAATTCTATGTTCTCTTAAATCTTACATATAAAACTTTTAAAACCAACCTACTGAACTGATTTTGATGAAAAATCTAAGAGACTAATCTCAAATTATATCCTTTGAAAAAGAAAAAATGCAAATTTGCTTTTAAAAAACGGTGTTCTGACGAAACAAATGTAAAATAAATAGCAATGCCAATGGCATGGGATGGCATATGGCATTCGACGCAATGGCCATAGATAAGAAAACAAAGAAAAAATATTTATGAAACGATGTGAAAACCTAGCGACATATAGAATTCGGAGGTATAATCAACATTAACGGATTGACAGTTATCGACTTGACAATCTATCAACTCAGACAGACGCGGCAAGTATCAGCGACGTCTGGTGTCGAGCAGCGAAACCTCATAACCACTGATGTTAGAACGAGACAGATAAAGAAGAGTACAGACACATCAACTTCCTGTCCGCGTAACCGCGCGATGGTTTGGGACTATTCTGGAAAGCAATTCCAACGAGTGAACACTACATAATAGTAACAGTGCAGTGCGGTAATAGTGAACGTGTTTGACGCCATATTCCACGTCACAGTTTGCTTGCGTTTTTAAATCCACAAATATTATTTTTAAAATGGAATTTTCTTCAGCTGAGCTAACAAGCACTGCTAACGGAAAGAAAATGCAGCGGAATTTCGGAGGTTAGTTGAAGATTATTTAAAAAAATTGGAGATTATTTTAATTTAATATTAGATGCATATTCACATACCGTTTTAGATGATACTTGTATAATAGTGAAATCTATATTATGTTTAATTGGAAAAAATATTAATGAACTTTATTCTTTTCCAGGTGTCAAGCATGCGCCGTATTCCAAAAATGAAAATTCAACGCTGGCAGATTCAGAGAATTTTGAATCAAAAAATAACATAAAGAGACCAAAAGGAAAACATAAAAAAATCAAATGTCAAAATGTGGGACGAGGAATTATTCGTTATTGCTACACAATCGAAGAGGAGAAGGCTTAAGATTGCAAGGAGTGAAGACTTTAGAATTTAATTTTATAATTTAATTTTCAATAAATGTAAATACGACCGAATACTTATTTGTTTTTTTTTTTATATTTACCTATATTTACAAAAGTAGCAAAAGAATGTGAATATAAATATGTACGGTTCACCTCGCGCCCGTTTGTTTGTTTAGTAAGGCATACCCACGATATTCACAAGTATTGTACTAACAATAAGCAATCACAAATCTTCAATTATGTATAAGTACATCACTTATGGGCATACACAGCACACATTAAAATGTTAACAATTTATTTCATTATTTAAATATTAGCAAAATGTAGAATTTATTATAAGGTAAAGGTAAGGTTATAAATTTAATACAGAAATCTGACAGATTGTAATAACTGGATGTGCTATCGTCAGTACAAATATTTCTGTTTTCCAAATTATAGATTATTTTAAGATTTGTTTTGACGTTAGTTTCAGTTCTTGTAGGTACCTATTAATTGAAATACCTACCTATTCGAGTCACACTTATTATTAGTGGACAGGACATTGATGATGAAATAGTCTTAAAGTTGTAAACTTGTTCAAATAAACCATTAATGAGACGAAAGTTCATCCAGAATTCTATGTTCTCTTAAATCTTACATATAAAACTTTTAAAACCAACCTACTGAACTGATTTTGATGAAAAATCTAAGAGACTAATCTCAAATTATATCCTTTGAAAAAGAAAAAATGCAAATTTGCTTTTAAAAAACGGTGTTCTGACGAAACAAATGTAAAATAAATAGCAATGCCAATGGCATGGGATGGCATATGGCATTCGACGCAATGGCCATAGATAAGAAAACAAAGAAAAAATATTTATGAAACGATGTGAAAACCTAGCGACATATAGAATTCGGAGGTATAATCAACATTAACGGATTGACAGTTATCGACTTGACAATCTATCAACTCAGACAGACGCGGCAAGTATCAGCGACGTCTGGTGTCGAGCAGCGAAACCTCATAACCACTGATGTTAGAACGAGACAGATAAAGAAGAGTACAGACACATCAACTTCCTGTCCGCGTAACCGCGCGATGGTTTGGGACTATTCTGGAAAGCAATTCCAACGAGTGAACAATTCATAATAGTAGCAGTGCAGTGCGGTAATAGTGAACGTGTTTGACGCCATATTCCACGTCACAGTTTGCTTGCGTTTTTAAATCCACAAATATTATTTTTAAAATGGAATTTTCTTCAGCAGAGCTAACAAGCACTGCTAACGGAAAGAAAATGCAGCGGAATTTCGGAGGTTAGTTGAAGATTATTTAAAAAAATTGGAGATTATTTTAATTTAATATTAGATGCATATTCACATACCGTTTTAGATGATACTTGTATAATAGTGAAATCTATATTATGTTTAATTGGAAAAAATATTAATGAACTTTATTCTTTTCCAGGTGTCAAGCATGCGCCGTATTCCAAAAATGAAAATTCAACGCTGGCAGATTCAGAGAATTTTGAATCAAAAAATAACATAAAGAGACCAAAAGGAAAACATAAAAAAATCAAATGTCAAAATGTGGGACGAGGAATTATTCGTTATTGCTACACAATCGAAGAGGAGAAGGCTTAAGATTGCAAGGAGTGAAGACTTTAGAATTTAATTTTATAATTTAATTTTCAATAAATGTAAATACGACCGAATACTTATTTGTTTTTTTTTTATATTTACCTATATTTACAAAAGTAGCAAAAGAATGTGAATATAAATATGTACGGTTCACCTCGCGCCCGTTTGTTTGTTTAGTAAGGCATACCCACGATATTCACAAGTATTGTACTAACAATAAGCAATCACAAATCTTCAATTATGTATAAGTACATCACTTATGGGCATGCACAGCACACATTAAAATGTTAACAATTTATTTCATTATTTAAATATTAGCAAAATGTAGAATTTATTATAAGGTAAAGGTAAGGTTATAAATTTAATACAGAAATCTGACAGATTGTAATAGCTGGATGTGCTATCGTCAGTACAAATATTTCTGTTTTCCAAATTATAGATTATTTTAAGATTTGTTTTGACGTTAGTTTCAGTTCTTGTAGGTACCTATTAATTGAAATACCTACCTATTCGAGTCACACTTATTATTAGTGGACAGGACATTGATGATGAAATAGTCTTAAAGTTGTAAACTTGTTCAAATAAACCATTAATGAGACGAAAGTTCATCCAGAATTCTATGTTCTCTTAAATCTTACATATAAAACTTTTAAAACCAACCTACTGAACTGATTTTGATGAAAAATCTAAGAGACTAATCTCAAATTATATCCTTTGAAAAAGAAAAAATGCAAATTTGCTTTTAAAAAACGGTGTTCTGACGAAACAAATGTAAAATAAATAGCAATGCCAATGGCATGGGATGGCATATGGCATTCGACGCAATGGCCATAGATAAGAAAACAAAGAAAAAATATTTATGAAACGATGTGAAAACCTAGCGACATATAGAATTCGGAGGTATAATCAACATTAACGGATTGACAGTTATCGACTTGACAATCTATCAACTCAGACAGACGCGGCAAGTATCAGCGACGTCTGGTGTCGAGCAGCGAAACCTCATAACCACTGATGTTAGAACGAGACAGATAAAGAAGAGTACAGACACATCAACTTCCTGTCCGCGTGACCGCGCGATGGTTTGGGACTATTCTGGAAAGCAATTCCAACGAGTGAACACTACATAATAGTAGCAGTGCAGTGCAGTAATAGTGAACGTGTTTGACGCCATATTCCACGTCACAGTTTGCTTGCGTTTTTAAATCCACAAATATTATTTTTAAAATGGAATTTTCTTCAGCAGAGCTAACAAGCACTGCTAACGGAAAGAAAATGCAGCGGAATTTCGGAGGTTAGTTGAAGATTATTTAAAAAAATTGGAGATTATTTTAATTTAATATTAGATGCATATTCACATACCGTTTTAGATGATACTTGTATAATAGTGAAATCTATATTATGTTTAATTGGAAAAAATATTAATGAACTTTATTCTTTTCCAGGTGTCAAGCATGCGCCGTATTCCAAAAATGAAAATTCAACGCTGGCAGATTCAGAGAATTTTGAATCAAAAAATAACATAAAGAGACCAAAAGGAAAACATAAAAAAATCAAATGTCAAAATGTGAGACGAGGAATTATTCGTTATTGCTACACAATCGAAGAGGAGAAGGCTTAAGATTGCAAGGAGTGAAGACTTTAGAATTTAATTTTATAATTTTTATTTTCAATAAATGTAAATACGACCGAATACTTTTTTGTTTTTTTTTTATATTTACCTATATTTACAAAAGTAGCAAAAGAATGTGAATATAAATATGTACGGTTCACCTCGCGCCCGTTTGTTTGTTTAGTAAGGCATACCCACGATATTCACAAGTATTGTACTAACAATAAGCAATCACAAATCTTCAATTATGTATAAGTACATCACTTATGGGCATGCACAGCACACATTAAAATGTTAACAATTTATTTCATTATTTAAATATTAGCAAAATGTAGAATTTATTACATTTTCCTCATTAAATTCTAATGACTTATGAATAAAAGAAAAATACTAGCACACAAAAACGAAATTACTTACAAAAATTTCATTTTTACAAAAGACAAATTACTTTTTATTTTAAGTACTTCCTCTTGTTGAGTACAAAAGGAAATACTTAAAATTTTTTAGTTTTGTTGAGTACAAAAGATGTACTTAAAATGAAAAGTAATTTGTCTTTTGTAAAAAATATTTTTTTTTGTAATTTCATTTTTGTTCGTGTTGCATTTGTTTATACAAAATATTACCTGCGCATTGTATGGACGACAGCAGGTCAAACTACCCGAAACTGTCAAATATTGCCAATCAACCTTGAGCCTTAGAGATAAGGTTATAAATTTAATACAGAAATCTGACAGATTGTAGTAGCTGGATGTGCTATCGTCTGTACAAATGTTTCTGTTTTCTAAATTATAGATTATTTTAAGATTTGTTTTGACGTTAGTTTCAGTTCTTGTAGGTACCTATTAATTGTATGTAGGTACCTAGGTATGTTTCAGAAATTATTCCAGTTGTAAAATAAGGCTTTGATAAAAAATATAACTATTAAACAAATTAGTATTTACAGGCAGTGTTTACATTTGGTAGTTATTTATTAAAACATTACCCAAATCTATTCAAGAGACATGTACTTTATTCATACGTGGAGTCACTTACATAATGATTGGACACGAAATTGACGATATTTACAAGTACACGAACAATAAGCAATCACAAGTCTTCAATTATGTATAAGTACATCGTGAGCCAAGTCAAGATACTTGATTTGTTTATCTTTCTCGGCTTTCACGAGGTTCTCATCATGCGGGATGGTTATGTCAACAATCATTGCACGCCGCTCTGATCGATC
The DNA here is from genome assembly GCA_037179545.1 of Sesamia inferens. Taxonomy (NCBI): domain Eukaryota; kingdom Metazoa; phylum Arthropoda; class Insecta; order Lepidoptera; family Noctuidae; genus Sesamia; species Sesamia inferens. The sequence continues at coordinate 31,462,849 of CM073929.1, forward strand.
CACCATGACTATACCAGGCATCACTATATCGGATACAAAAAATATTTATGAAACGATGTGAAAACCTAGCGAAATCTAGAATTCGGAGGTATAATCAACAATAACGTATTGACAATTATCGACTTGACAATCTATCAACTCAGACACACGCGGTAAGTATCAACGACGCCTGGTGTCGAGCAGCGGAACCTCCCAACCACTGATGTTAGAACGAGACAGATAAAGAAGAGTACAGACATATCAACTTTCTGTACGCGTAACCGCGCTATGGTTCAGGACTATTCTGGAAAGCAATTCCAACGAGTGAACAGTCTATAATAGTAACAGTGTAGTGCAGTAATAGTGACAGTGTTTGCCGCCATATTGCAAGTCATAGCTTGCTAGTTCCGTTTTTAAATCCCTTAATATTATATAAAATGGAAGTTTTTTCAGCAGAGCTATCAAACACTGCTAACGGCAAGAAAATGCAGCGGAATTTCGGAGGTAACTTTAAGATTATTAAAAAAAATTGGAATTTATTTTAATTAAATATTAGATGCATATTCACATGTCGTTTTAGATGATACTTGTATAAAACTAAAATCTATATTCTGTTTAATTGCAAAAAAATATTTATGAATGTTTATTCTTTTCCAGGTGTCAAGCATGCGCCGCATTTGAACAATGAAAAGTTAACGCTGACAGATTCAAAGAATTTTCAATTAACAAATAATATGAAGAGACCAAAAGGGAAATATAAAAAAATCAAATGTAAAAATGTGAGACGAGGAATTGTTCGATATTGTTATACAATCGAAGAGGAGAAGGACTGCAAGGACTGAAGAGTTTATAATGTAATTTTATTATTTATGTAATTTTCAATAAATGTAAATACGACCGAATACTTATTTTTTTTTATTTTTGTTGAGTTAGGCATACCTAGAATATTTACAAGTACACGAACAATAAGCAATCATATATCTTCAATTATGTATAAGTACATCACTTATGGGCATGCACAGTACAAATAAAAATGTTAACAATTTATTTCATTATTTAAATATTAGCAAAATGTGGAATTTATTATAAGGTAAAGGTAAGGTTATAAATTTAATACAGAAATCTGACAGATTGTAGTAGCTGGATGTGCTATCGTCAGTACAAATATTTCTGTTTTCCAAATTATAGATTATTTTAAGATTTGTTTTGACGTTAGTTTCAGTTCTTGTAGGTACCTATTAATTGAAATACCTACCTATTAATTGTATGTAGGTACCTAGATATGTTTCAGCAATAATTCCAGTTATAAAATAAGGTTTTGATAAAAAAATATAATTATTAAACAAATTAGTATTTACAGGCAGTGTTTACATTTGGTAGTTATTTATTAAAACATTACCCAAATCTATTCAAGAGACATGTACTATATTCATACGTGGAGTCACTTACATAATGATTGGACACGAAATTGACGATATTTACAAGTACACGAACAATAAGCAATCACAAGTCTTCAATTATGTATAAGTACATCGTGAGCCAAGTCAAGATACTTGATTTGTTTATCTTTCTCGGCTTTCACGAGGTTCTCATCATGCGGGATGGTTATGTCAACAATCATTGCACGCCGCTCTGATCGATCCACCATGACTATACCAGGCATCACTATATCGGATACAAAAAATATTTATGAAACGATGTGAAAACCTAGCGAAATCTAGAATTCGGAGGTATAATCAACAATAACGTATTGACAATTATCGAATTGACAATCTATCAACTCAGACACACGCGGTAAGTATCAACGACGCCTGGTGTCGAGCAGCGGAACCTCCCAACCACTGATGTTAGAACGAGACAGATAAAGAAGAGTACAGACATATCAACTTTCTGTACGCGTAACCGCGCTATGGTTCAGGACTATTCTGGAAAGCAATTCCAACGAGTGAACAGTCTATAATAGTAACAGTGTAGTGCAGTAATAGTGACGGCGACAGGTTAGCTGTCCTCCAGCAGCTAGCCCCCTTCCCCCTGCCCGTTGCCACCCCCCAGCCTGTTCCCGTCCCCGTTGAAACCGAGGTGTCCATGGACACCGAAGTTTTCTCGGCCAAGCGCCCCAACCCCGCCTCCTCGGACTCCGCCGAGGAATCATCTCCGCCCACTCAGGCGTCGGACGACGAGGAACCCGACTTTAAGGTCGTCGCCCTCAAGAGTAGGAGGAAGAAATCCTCCTCCTCCCAAGCCCCTAAGCTGGCAGCCACCGAGTCGGCTAGCGGCCGCCCCAACCCCACACCCATCCCCCCTAAAGGGACTGACGCCCCTCGTGCCGCGTCAGCTAAACCCGCCCCCTCGGCCCCACGAGCGGCCTCTAAAATCCCCCCTCCCCCGCCTGTCTTCATCCAAGACAAGGCGAAGTGGCCCACAGTGTCCGGCTGGTGCACTGAATCTAGGATAGCATTCACTAATGCTAAATCCACGCAGACGGGGATAAAAGTCTCTGTCCCTACAGCCAAAGACTTCCGTGAGCTGACTAAGCTCCTCCGCCTGAGAGGTGTGGCCTTCCACACCTACTCCCTCCCAGAGGACCGCCTCACTCGCGTGGTGATCCGAAGGATCCCCAAGAAGATTCCCACTGAGGAATTAAAAGCAGATCTCCTAGCACAGGAGATCCCTGTAAAGGAAGTCCACCGCATGCATAAAGCACGCGGTAAAGGGTCGGCATACGACATGATCCTAGTGATCTGTCACCCCGTCGAGGGAGCCACCCACCACCCCATATTCCTGATTAAGAGCATCTGCTCTCTATCAGGAATAATCATAGAGAAGCCGCACAAGAGCGGCACCGTTGGCCAATGCCATAGGTGCCAACTGTACGGCCACTCGCAGGCACACTGCCACGCCAAGCCTAGGTGCGTCAAGTGCCTAGGCGACCATGGCACAGCAGAGTGCCCACGGCCCAAGGACCGCGCGCTCTGCACCGAGCCACCAAGCTGCGTCCTATGCGGCACGACCGGCCACACGGCCAACTACCGTGGGTGCCCCAAGGCCCCCAAGTCAACATCGCCTAAACTGGCGAAGCGCGCGAGCGCTCGCCAGCAAAGGGAGGCCCCAGCAGGCCAGACCCAGCCCCCGGTGGCTTTAAGCCCCCAGAGACCTAGTCCCTGGAACGCCTTAAACCACCAGAAGGCCTTCCCGGCCTTAGTGGCGGCCGCCCCCACGACCCCTCAATCCACCCCCGCCTGGAAGGACAAGGATCCTCGCATCCGACCTTCCACGGCCCAAAAGGTGGCAACAACTGCTGCTGCGGCGACAACAACCCCCGCACGCACAACCCCCGCAACAACCACCGGAAGCAACCCCCTTGACGCATTCAACGTCATCTCGGGGATCTTCCTTATTTTCATGTCCCCCCGTGACAGGCAAATGGCAAAAGAGCTCTTGGCTGCCAGATCTGCTGGCAACCTTGAGGCCGTGATAGGCATTTACAATGCCTACCCAGAGATAACCCAGGCCCTGTCCTCCATCGCATCCAATTAATGGATAGCAGGAGCAGCAAACGAACCAAGCCCCGATCCCTGAAACTGGTGCACTTCAATGCCGATGGCATTAGAGATCAGAAATTAGAGATCTCAACATTCCTACGTGAACACCAGATAGACATCTTCCTCGCCCAAGAGACCTTCCTCAAGCCTAGCCACCGCACACCTCTGATCGCGAACTACCGCGTAGTTCGCAACGACAGGTTGCGTTGTCACAAAGGCGGAACCCTTATTTATTTCAAAAGGGCTCTACATTGCATCCCAATGGACCCCCCACCCCTCTCACGACTCGAAGTGTCAATGTGCCGCCTCGGCATGACAGGCCACCAACCTATCACATTATTGTCGGCCTACCTCCCTCCCAGTCCCTCTGCAGAGAATCATCAACTCTTAGCAGACGACATCGCCCTACTTCTGGGGTTGAGCGACTCCGTGATAATAGCGGGCGACCTCAACGCCAAACACACCGCCTGGAATAGCACCAGGACCAACTCCAGAGGCAGACTCTTGTTTGACCTCTCTACCCGAATGAACTTCGACGTCGTGGGACCTATGACCCCCACCCATTTCCCCTACGACCCCGATCACACCCCGGACGTCCTTGACGTGGCGCTCCTAAAGAACGTCAACCTACGGTTAGACTCTATAGAAGCGCTACCAGAGCTATCGTCCGATCATCGACCAGTCGTTATCAGACTGGCTCCCCGCACTGGCCTCTCTGACCCAGGTCAAGAACCCCTTACGAAGGTGGTAACGGACTGGAGGAAAGTAAGCGATCGGCTGAAATCCTCCACATCCCCCCACCTGGACTCCATACCTGCACGCCTGGATTCTATCGCGGACACGACGACCGCGATCGACTTGTTCACGGACCACGTACAGTCAGTCCTGAACGACTGTTCAAGGGAGGTAACAGCGACAGAAGACTGTCGCTGGAAACTTCCCACTGACTTGCGTGAACTTCTGACCGAGAAGAACGCGGCTGTCCGTGCCTACAGCAGCTTCCCCTGCGCGGCCAACAAAGCCCATATGCGCTATTTACAGAGAACTGTAAAAAGACGCATATCGGAGTGGCGTGAAGCCGGCTGGGATAAGATGCTGGACGAGTTAGAGCCCACCCATCTAGCCTTCTGGGAACTTCAGAGGAAGTTAAAATCCAAAGAAGTTGTCACCATGCCTCCTCTGGTTCGCCCCGACAATACCATCGCCTTCGACGACGATGAAAAGGCTGAATGCCTTGCCTCCTGCCTCGAAGCCCAGTGCTCCCCCAGCCTCCTACCAGTAGACCAAGCCCACCTTCTAGAGGTCGACGCTGAAGTTGAACGTAGGACCTCCCTCCCGCCCGTTGACGACCCGGATGATCCCCTGCCTCCCATCACTCCGGATGAAGTGCAGGACATCATCAAAGGCCTTCAACCCAAAAAAGCACCCGGATCAGACGGCATCACCAACAGAGTGGTCCGTCTCTTCCCAGCCCACCTAGTCCTCCTCTTGACCACCATCTTCAATGGTGCAATGGGGAATAACATTTTCCCACAAACGTGGAAAGAAGCCACTGTGATTGGCATTCCCAAGCCCGGCAAGCCCAAAGCTGAACCAACCAGTTATCGTCCCATCAGCTTGCTGAAAGTTCTCGGCAAAATCTATGAGAGGCTTATTTATAAGCGTCTCAGAGCTTACGCCGAGAACAAGGGCCTCGTTCCCAATGAGCAGTTCGGGTTCCGATCCCAACACTCTTGTCCACAACAAATCCTACGCATCACTGAACATATCCACGCAGGGTTCATGCGTGGTATGTACACAGGCGTAGTCTACTTCGATATAGCGAAAGCGTTTGACAAAGTCTGGCACAACGGCTTAATCTATAAGCTGTACAAACTCGGAGTGCCCGACCGTCTCGTTCTCATCTTACGGGACTTCCTGTCAAACCGCACCTTCCGCTACAAAATCGAAGGAGCACACTCCTCCCCCCGCCCCATCCGTGCAGGTGTTCCCCAGGGCTCCGTGCTAGCCACCCTTATTTTCACGCTGTACACAAGCGATATCCCGAAAGGTGGTAGGGCCCAAGTCGCTCTGTTCGCAGACGACACCGCCATCTACTGCTCGGGACTCAGCCCTGACCGAATTCGACACCATCTCCAAACCGCAGTCAACAAACTGGCTGACTGGTTCAAGAAATGGAGGATCGAAGTTAACCCCCAAAAAAGTCAAGCGGTACTCCACACGAAGCCGCGACTAAACGTCCCCACCCCACGACCCATCACCATGTCTGGCGAGCTGATCCCCTGGGGGAAGCAAGCCAAATATCTTGGTGTGATCCTCGACCGCAACCTCAACTTCTCAGAGCACATTAAGGCGGTCCGCTCACGTGCCGCCTACGCTCTGGGACGACTCCACCCCGTCCTCAACCCGCGTAGCAAACTGTCGCTCAAGTGCAAAATGCGCTTGTACACAGCGTGCATACGCCCGATTATGACATACGCTTGTCCTGTCTTCGCACACGCCAAGCCGCGTCATATCCATAGGATGCAAGTAGTCCAAAACCGTTTCTTGCATAAAGCCACAAACGCCCCTTGGTTCGTCCGTAATGAGATCCTCCACCTAGATCTCAAAATCCCCACCATTCAGCAGTTCATGAAACGTCTTTCCAAACGCTTCTTTGACACTGCCTCCAAGCACCGCAATCCCCTGATAGTAGCGGCTGCTAACTACACCCCCTCCACCATCTCCAAGCTTCGCCGCCCAAGGCACGTTCTCACAGACCCTGATGACCACATTACCCTCCTCCAAGAGGCCAATAGGGCCACCAGCACTCTTACAAAGAACAGACCGACCTACCGACCTCGCCGCCGAGGTCCATCGCGACGCGTTCAAAGTAGAAGCCCCCTCCCCCGTCCCTCGTCCGATGAAGGCCAGCCCGCGCCGCAGCTGTGCCTGTAAATAAAAATTCGATCCAGCCATCCCTTGCTGTTCTCTCCAGCGACGCCCTAAGCCGAGGTTCGAACCCCACAGGGGGTGCCCTTAGTGCGTAGTCGCTTAGTTTTTAGTAGCCCTGGCTGGAGGCTTTAAATTCATTTAAGGCATCCACAGGACAGTCCGGTTAAGTAGTCACGACCTCTCAAGGTCAACTACGAGATGCCATATCAAAAAAAAAAAAAAAAAAAAAACAGTAATAGTGACAGTGTTTGCCGCCATATTGCAAGTCATAGCTTGCTAGTTCCGTTTTTAAATCCCTTAATATTATATAAAATGGAAGTTTTTTCAGCAGAGCTATCAAACACTGCTAACGGCAAGAAAATGCAGCGGAATTTCGGAGGTAACTTTAAGATTATTAAAAAAAAATTGGAATTTATTTTAATTAAATATTAGATGCATATTCACATGTCGTTTTAGATGATACTTGTATAAAACTAAAATCTATATTCTGTTTAATTGCAAAAAAATATTTATGAATGTTTATTCTTTTCCAGGTGTCAAGCATGCGCCGCATTTGACTAATGAAAAGTTAACGCTGACAGATTCAAAGAATTTTGAATTAACAAATAATATGAAGAGACCAAAAGGGAAATATAAAAAAATCAAATGTAAAAATGTGAGACGAGGAATTGTTCGATATTGTTATACAATCGAAGAGGAGAAGGACTGCAAGGACTGAAGAGTTTATAATGTAATTTTATTATTTATGTAATTTTCAATAAATGTAAATACGACCGAATACTTTTTTTTTTTTTTGTTGAGTTAGGCATACCTAGAATATTTACAAGTACACGAACAATAAGCAATCACATATCTTCAATTATGTATAAGTACATCACTTATGGGCATGCACAGCACAAATAAAAATGTTAACAATTTATTTCATTATTTAAATATTAGCAAAATGTAGAATTTATTACAAGGTAAAGGTAAGGTTATAAATTTAATACAGAAATCTGACAGATTGTAGTAGCTGGATGTGCTATCGTCAGTACAAATATTTCTGTTTTCCAAATTATAGATTATTTTAAGATTTGTTTTGACGTTAGTTTCAGTTCTTGTAGGTACCTATTAATTGAAATGCCTACCTATTAATTGTATGTAGGTACCTAGATATGTTTTAGCAATAATTCCAGTTATAAAATAAGGTTTTGATAAAAAATATAATTATTAAACAAATTATTATTTACAGGCAGTGTTTACATTTGGTAGTTATTTATTAAAACATTACCCAAATCTATTCAAGAGACATGTACTATATTCATACGTGGAGTCACTTACATAATGATTGGACACGAAATTGACGATATTTACAAGTACACGAACAATAAGCAATCACAAGTCTTCAATTATGTATAAGTACATCGTGAGCCAAGTCAAGATACTTGATTTGTTTATCTTTCTCGGCTTTCACGAGGTTCTCATCATGCGGGATGGTTATGTCAACAAGCACGCCGCTCTGATCGATCCACCATGACTATACCAGGCATCACTATATCGGATACAAAAAATATTTATGAAACGATGTGAAAACCTAGCGAAATCTAGAATTCGGAGGTATAATCAACAATAACGTATTGACAATTATCGAATTGACAATCTATCAACTCAGACACACGCGGTAAGTATCAACGACGCCTGGTGTCGAGCAGCGGAACCTCCCAACCACTGATGTTAGAACGAGACAGATAAAGAAGAGTACAGACATATCAACTTTCTGTACGCGTAACCGCGCTATGGTTCAGGACTATTCTGGAAAGCAATTCCAACGAGTGAACAGTCTATAATAGTAACAGTGTAGTGCAGTAATAGTGACAGTGTTTGCCGCCATATTGCAAGTCATAGCTTGCTAGTTCCGTTTTTAAATCCCTTAATATTATATAAAATGGAAGTTTTTTCAGCAGAGCTATCAAACACTGCTAACGGCAAGAAAATGCAGCGGAATTTCGGAGGTAACTTTAAGATTATTAAAAAAAGTTGGAATTTATTTTAATTAAATATTAGATGCATATTCACATGTCGTTTTAGATGATACTTGTATAAAACTAAAATCTATATTCTGTTTAATTGCAAAAAAATATTTATGAATGTTTATTCTTTTCCAGGTGTCAAGCATGCGCCGCATTTGACTAATGAAAAGTTAACGCTGACAGATTCAAAGAATTTTGAATTAACAAATAATATGAAGAGACCAAAAGGGAAATATAAAAAAATCAAATGTAAAAATGTGAGACGAGGAATTGTTCGATATTGTTATACAATCGAAGAGGAGAAGGACTGCAAGGACTGAAGAGTTTATAATGTAATTTTATTATTTATGTAATTTTCAATAAATGTAAATACGACCGAATACTTTTTTTTTTTTTTTTGTTGAGTTAGGCATACCTAGAATATTTACAAGTACACGAACAATAAGCAATCACATATCTTCAATTATGTATAAGTACATCACTTATGGGCATGCACAGCACAAATAAAAATGTTAACAATTTATTTCATTATTTAAACATTAGCAAAATGTAGAATTTATTACAAGGTAAAGGTAAGGTTATAAATTTAATACAGAAATCTGACAGATTGTAGTAGCTGGATGTGCTATCGTCAGTACAAATATTTCTGTTTTCCAAATTATAGATTATTTTAAGATTTGTTTTGACGTTAGTTTCAGTTCTTGTAGGTACCTATTAATTGAAATACCTACCTATTAATTGTATGTAGGTACCTAGATATGTTTCAGCAATAATTCCAGTTATAAAATAAGGTTTTGATAAAAAATATAATTATTAAACAAATTAGTATTTACAGGCAGTGTTTACATTTGGTAGTTATTTATTAAAACATTACCCAAATCTATTCAAGAGACATGTACTATATTCATACGTGGAGTCACTTACATAATGATTGGACACGAAATTGACGATATTTACAAGTACACGAACAATAAGCAATCACAAGTCTTCAATTATGTATAAGTACATCGTGAGCCAAGTCAAGATACTTGATTTGTTTATCTTTCTCGGCTTTCACGAGGTTCTCATCATGCGGGATGGTTATGTCAACAATCATTGCACGCCGCTCTGATCGATCCACCATGACTATACCAGGCATCACTATATCGGATACAAAAAATATTTATGAAACGATGTGAAAACCTAGCGAAATCTAGAATTCGGAGGTATAATCAACAATAACGTATTGACAATTATCGACTTGACAATCTATCAACTCAGACACACGCGGTAAGTATCAACGACGCCTGGTGTCGAGCAGCGGAACCTCCCAACCACTGATGTTAGAACGAGACAGATAAAGAAGAGTACAGACATATCAACTTTCTGTACGCGTAACCGCGCTATGTTTCAGGACTATTCTGGAAAACAATTCCAACGAGTGAACAGTCTATAATAGTAACAGTGTAGTGCAGTAATAGTGACAGTGTTTGCCGCCATATTGCAAGTCATAGCTTGCTAGTTCCGTTTTTAAATCCCTTAATATTATATAAAATGGAAGTTTTTTCAGCAGAGCTATCAAACACTGCTAACGGCAAGAAAATGCAGCGGAATTTCGGAGGTAATTTTAATATTATTAAAAAAAAATTGGAATTTATTTTAATTAAATATTAGATGCATATTCACATGTCGTTTTAGATGATACTTGTATAAAACTAAAATCTATATTCTGTTTAATTGCAAAAAAATATTTATGAATGTTTATTCTTTTCCAGGTGTCAAGCATGCGCCGCATTTGACTAATGAAAAGTTAACGCTGACAGATTCAAAGAATTTTGAATTAACAAATAATATGAAGAGACCAAAAGGGAAATATAAAAAAATCAAATGTAAAAATGTGAGACGAGGAATTGTTCGATATTGTTATACAATCGAAGAGGAGAAGGACTGCAAGGACTGAAGAGTTTATAATGTAATTTTATTATTTATGTAATTTTCAATAAATGTAAATACGACCGAATACTTTTTTTTTTTTTGTTGAGTTAGGCATACCTAGAATATTTACAAGTACACGAACAATAAGCAATCACATATCTTCAATTATGTATAAGTACATCACTTATGGGCATGCACAGCACAAATAAAAATGTTAACAATTTATTTCATTATTTAAATATTAGCAAAATGTAGAATTTATTACAAGGTAAAGGTAAGGTTATAAATTTAATACAGAAATCTGACAGATTGTAGTAGCTGGATGTGCTATCGTCAGTACAAATATTTCTGTTTTCCAAATTATAGATTATTTTAAGATTTGTTTTGACGTTAGTTTCAGTTCTTGTAGGTACCTATTAATTGAAATGCCTACCTATTAATTGTATGTAGGTACCTAGATATGTTTCAGCAATAATTCCAGTTATAAAATAAGGTTTTGATAAAAAATATAATTATTAAACAAATTATTATTTACAGGCAGTGTTTACATTTGGTAGTTATTTATTAAAACATTACCCAAATCTATTCAAGAGACATGTACTATATTCATACGTGGAGTCACTTACATAATGATTGGACACGAAATTGACGATATTTACAAGTACACGAACAATAAGCAATCACAAGTCTTCAATTATGTATAAGTACATCGTGAGCCAAGTCAAGATACTTGATTTGTTTATCTTTCTCGGCTTTCACGAGGTTCTCATCATGCGGGATGGTTATGTCAACAATCATTGCACGCCGCTCTGATCGATCCACCATGACTATACCAGGCATCACTATATCGGATACAAAAAATATTTATGAAACGATGTGAAAACCTAGCGAAATCTAGAATTCGGAGGTATAATCAACAATAACGTATTGACAATTATCGAATTGACAATCTATCAACTCAGACACACGCGGTAAGTATCAACGACGCCTGGTGTCGAGCAGCGGAACCTCCCAACCACTGATGTTAGAACGAGACAGATAAAGAAGAGTACAGACATATCAACTTTCTGTACGCGTAACCGCGCTATGGTTCAGGACTATTCTGGAAAGCAATTCCAACGAGTGAACAGTCTATAATAGTAACAGTGTAGTGCAGTAATAGTGACGGCGACAGGTTAGCTGTCCTCCAGCAGCTAGCCCCCTTCCCCCTGCCCGTTGCCACCCCCCAGCCTGTTCCCGTCCCCGTTGAAACCGAGGTGTCCATGGACACCGAAGTTTTCTCGGCCAAGCGCCCCAACCCCGCCTCCTCGGACTCCGCCGAGGAATCATCTCCGCCCACTCAGGCGTCGGACGACGAGGAACCCGACTTTAAGGTCGTCGCCCTCAAGAGTAGGAGGAAGAAATCCTCCTCCTCCCAAGCCCCTAAGCTGGCAGCCACCGAGTCGGCTAGCGGCCGCCCCAACCCCACACCCATCCCCCCTAAAGGGACTGACGCCCCTCGTGCCGCGTCAGCTAAACCCGCCCCCTCGGCCCCACGAGCGGCCTCTAAAATCCCCCCTCCCCCGCCTGTCTTCATCCAAGACAAGGCGAAGTGGCCCACAGTGTCCGGCTGGTGCACTGAATCTAGGATAGCATTCACTAATGCTAAATCCACGCAGACGGGGATAAAAGTCTCTGTCCCTACAGCCAAAGACTTCCGTGAGCTGACTAAGCTCCTCCGCCTGAGAGGTGTGGCCTTCCACACCTACTCCCTCCCAGAGGACCGCCTCACTCGCGTGGTGATCCGAAGGATCCCCAAGAAGATTCCCACTGAGGAATTAAAAGCAGATCTCCTAGCACAGGAGATCCCTGTAAAGGAAGTCCACCGCATGCATAAAGCACGCGGTAAAGGGTCGGCATACGACATGATCCTAGTGATCTGTCACCCCGTCGAGGGAGCCACCCACCACCCCATATTCCTGATTAAGAGCATCTGCTCTCTATCAGGAATAATCATAGAGAAGCCGCACAAGAGCGGCACCGTTGGCCAATGCCATAGGTGCCAACTGTACGGCCACTCGCAGGCACACTGCCACGCCAAGCCTAGGTGCGTCAAGTGCCTAGGCGACCATGGCACAGCAGAGTGCCCACGGCCCAAGGACCGCGCGCTCTGCACCGAGCCACCAAGCTGCGTCCTATGCGGCACGACCGGCCACACGGCCAACTACCGTGGGTGCCCCAAGGCCCCCAAGTCAACATCGCCTAAACTGGCGAAGCGCGCGAGCGCTCGCCAGCAAAGGGAGGCCCCAGCAGGCCAGACCCAGCCCCCGGTGGCTTTAAGCCCCCAGAGACCTAGTCCCTGGAACGCCTTAAACCACCAGAAGGCCTTCCCGGCCTTAGTGGCGGCCGCCCCCACGACCCCTCAATCCACCCCCGCCTGGAAGGACAAGGATCCTCGCATCCGACCTTCCACGGCCCAAAAGGTGGCAACAACTGCTGCTGCGGCGACAACAACCCCCGCACGCACAACCCCCGCAACAACCACCGGAAGCAACCCCCTTGACGCATTCAACGTCATCTCGGGGATCTTCCTTATTTTCATGTCCCCCCGTGCCAGGCAAATGGCAAAAGAGCTCTTGGCTGCCAGATCTGCTGGCAACCTTGAGGCCGTGATAGGCATTTACAATGCCTACCCAGAGATAACCCAGGCCCTGTCCTCCATCGCATCCAATTAATGGATAGCAGGAGCAGCAAACGAACCAAGCCCCGATCCCTGAAACTGGTGCACTTCAATGCCGATGGCATTAGAGATCAGAAATTAGAGATCTCAACATTCCTACGTGAACACCAGATAGACATCTTCCTCGCCCAAGAGACCTTCCTCAAGCCTAGCCACCGCACACCTCTGATCGCGAACTACCGCGTAGTTCGCAACGACAGGTTGCGTTGTCACAAAGGCGGAACCCTTATTTATTTCAAAAGGGCTCTACATTGCATCCCAATGGACCCCCCACCCCTCTCACGACTCGAAGTGTCAATGTGCCGCCTCGGCATGACAGGCCACCAACCTATCACATTATTGTCGGCCTACCTCCCTCCCAGTCCCTCTGCAGAGAATCATCAACTCTTAGCAGACGACATCGCCCTACTTCTGGGGTTGAGCGACTCCGTGATAATAGCGGGCGACCTCAACGCCAAACACACCGCCTGGAATAGCACCAGGACCAACTCCAGAGGCAGACTCTTGTTTGACCTCTCTACCCGAATGAACTTCGACGTCGTGGGACCTATGACCCCCACCCATTTCCCCTACGACCCCGATCACACCCCGGACGTCCTTGACGTGGCGCTCCTAAAGAACGTCAACCTACGGTTAGACTCTATAGAAGCGCTACCAGAGCTATCGTCCGATCATCGACCAGTCGTTATCAGACTGGCTCCCCGCACTGGCCTCTCTGACCCAGGTCAAGAACCCCTTACGAAGGTGGTAACGGACTGGAGGAAAGTAAGCGATCGGCTGAAATCCTCCACATCCCCCCACCTGGACTCCATACCTGCACGCCTGGATTCTATCGCGGACACGACGACCGCGATCGACTTGTTCACGGACCACGTACAGTCAGTCCTGAACGACTGTTCAAGGGAGGTAACAGCGACAGAAGACTGTCGCTGGAAACTTCCCACTGACTTGCGTGAACTTCTGACCGAGAAGAACGCGGCTGTCCGTGCCTACAGCAGCTTCCCCTGCGCGGCCAACAAAGCCCATATGCGCTATTTACAGAGAACTGTAAAAAGACGCATATCGGAGTGGCGTGAAGCCGGCTGGGATAAGATGCTGGACGAGTTAGAGCCCACCCATCTAGCCTTCTGGGAACTTCAGAGGAAGTTAAAATCCAAAGAAGTTGTCACCATGCCTCCTCTGGTTCGCCCCGACAATACCATCGCCTTCGACGACGATGAAAAGGCTGAATGCCTTGCCTCCTGCCTCGAAGCCCAGTGCTCCCCCAGCCTCCTACCAGTAGACCAAGCCCACCTTCTAGAGGTCGACGCTGAAGTTGAACGTAGGACCTCCCTCCCGCCCGTTGACGACCCGGATGATCCCCTGCCTCCCATCACTCCGGATGAAGTGCAGGACATCATCAAAGGCCTTCAACCCAAAAAAGCACCCGGATCAGACGGCATCACCAACAGAGTGGTCCGTCTCTTCCCAGCCCACCTAGTCCTCCTCTTGACCACCATCTTCAATGGTGCAATGGGGAATAACATTTTCCCACAAACGTGGAAAGAAGCCACTGTGATTGGCATTCCCAAGCCCGGCAAGCCCAAAGCTGAACCAACCAGTTATCGTCCCATCAGCTTGCTGAAAGTTCTCGGCAAAATCTATGAGAGGCTTATTTATAAGCGTCTCAGAGCTTACGCCGAGAACAAGGGCCTCGTTCCCAATGAGCAGTTCGGGTTCCGATCCCAACACTCTTGTCCACAACAAATCCTACGCATCACTGAACATATCCACGCAGGGTTCATGCGTGGTATGTACACAGGCGTAGTCTACTTCGATATAGCGAAAGCGTTTGACAAAGTCTGGCACAACGGCTTAATCTATAAGCTGTACAAACTCGGAGTGCCCGACCGTCTCGTTCTCATCTTACGGGACTTCCTGTCAAACCGCACCTTCCGCTACAAAATCGAAGGAGCACACTCCTCCCCCCGCCCCATCCGTGCAGGTGTTCCCCAGGGCTCCGTGCTAGCCACCCTTATTTTCACGCTGTACACAAGCGATATCCCGAAAGGTGGTAGGGCCCAAGTCGCTCTGTTCGCAGACGACACCGCCATCTACTGCTCGGGACTCAGCCCTGACCGAATTCGACACCATCTCCAAACCGCAGTCAACAAACTGGCTGACTGGTTCAAGAAATGGAGGATCGAAGTTAACCCCCAAAAAAGTCAAGCGGTACTCCACACGAAGCCGCGACTAAACGTCCCCACCCCACGACCCATCACCATGTCTGGCGAGCTGATCCCCTGGGGGAAGCAAGCCAAATATCTTGGTGTGATCCTCGACCGCAACCTCAACTTCTCAGAGCACATTAAGGCGGTCCGCTCACGTGCCGCCTACGCTCTGGGACGACTCCACCCCGTCCTCAACCCGCGTAGCAAACTGTCGCTCAAGTGCAAAATGCGCTTGTACACAGCGTGCATACGCCCGATTATGACATACGCTTGTCCTGTCTTCGCACACGCCCAGCCGCGTCATATCCATAGGATGCAAGTAGTCCAAAACCGTTTCTTGCATAAAGCCACAAACGCCCCTTGGTTCGTCCGTAATGAGATCCTCCACCTAGATCTCAAAATCCCCACCATTCAGCAGTTCATGAAGCGTCTTTCCAAACGCTTCTTTGACACTGCCTCCAAGCACCGCAATCCCCTGATAGTAGCGGCTGCTAACTACACCCCCTCCACCATCTCCAAGCCTCGCCGCCCAAGGCACGTTCTCACAGACCCTGATGACCACATTACCCTCCTCCAAGAGGCCAATAGGGCCACCAGCACTCTTACAAAGAACAGACCGACCTACCGACCTCGCCGCCGAGGTCCATCGCGACGCGTTCAAAGTAGAAGCCCCCTCCCCCGTCCCTCGTCCGATGAAGGCCAGCCCGCGCCGCAGCTGTGCCTGTAAATAAAAATTCGATCCAGCCATCCCTTGCTGTTCTCTCCAGCGACGCCCTAAGCCGAGGTTCGAACCCCACAGGGGGTGCCCTTAGTGCGTAGTCGCTTAGTTTTTAGTAGCCCTGGCTGGAGGCTTTAAATTCATTTAAGGCATCCACAGGACAGTCCGGTTAAGTAGTCACGACCTCTCAAGGTCAACTACGAGATGCCATATCAAAAAAAAAAAAAAAAAAAAACAGTAATAGTGACAGTGTTTGCCGCCATATTGCAAGTCATAGCTTGCTAGTTCCGTTTTTAAATCCCTTAATATTATATAAAATGGAAGTTTTTTCAGCAGAGCTATCAAACACTGCTAACGGCAAGAAAATGCAGCGGAATTTCGGAGGTAACTTTAAGATTATTAAAAAAAAATTGGAATTTATTTTAATTAAATATTAGATGCATATTCACATGTCGTTTTAGATGATACTTGTATAAAACTAAAATCTTTATTCTGTTTAATTGCAAAAAAATATTTATGAATGTTTATTCTTTTCCAGGTGTCAAGCATGCGCCGCATTTGACTAATGAAAAGTTAACGCTGACAGATTCAAAGAATTTTGAATTAACAAATAATATGAAGAGACCAAAAGGGAAATATAAAAAAATCAAATGTAAAAATGTGAGACGAGGAATTGTTCGATATTGTTATACAATCGAAGAGGAGAAGGACTGCAAGGACTGAAGAGTTTATAATGTAATTTTATTATTTATGTAATTTTCAATAAATGTAAATACGCCCGAATACTTATTTTTTTTTTTTTTGTTGATTTAGGCATACCTAGAATATTTACAAGTACACGAACAATAAGCAATCACATATCTTCAATTATGTATAAGTACATCACTTATGGGCATGCACAGCACAAATAAAAATGTTAACAATTTATTTCATTATTTAAACATTAGCAAAATGTAGAATTTATTACAAGGTAAAGGTAAGGTTATAAATTTAATACAGAAATCTGACAGATTGTAGTAGCTGGATGTGCTATCGTCAGTACAAATATTTCTGTTTTCCAAATTATAGATTATTTTAAGATTTGTTTTGACGTTAGTTTCAGTTCTTGTAGGTACCTATTAATTGAAATACCTACCTATTAATTGTATGTAGGTACCTAGATATGTTTCAGCAATAATTCCAGTTATAAAATAAGGTTTTGATAAAAAATATAATTATTAAACAAATTAGTATTTACAGGCAGTGTTTACATTTGGTAGTTATTTATTAAAACATTACCCAAATCTATTCAAGAGACATGTACTATATTCATACGTGGAGTCACTTACATAATGATTGGACACGAAATTGACGATATTTACAAGTACACGAACAATAAGCAATCACAAGTCTTCAATTATGTATAAGTACATCGTGAGCCAAGTCAAGATACTTGATTTGTTTATCTTTCTCGGCTTTCACGAGGTTCTCATCATGCGGGATGGTTATGTCAACAATCATTGCACGCCGCTCTGATCGATCCACCATGACTATACCAGGCATCACTATATCGGATACAAAAAATATTTATGAAACGATGTGAAAACCTAGCGAAATCTAGAATTCGGAGGTATAATCAACAATAACGTATTGACAATTATCGACTTGACAATCTATCAACTCAGACACACGCGGTAAGTATCAACGACGCCTGGTGTCGAGCAGCGGAACCTCCCAACCACTGATGTTAGAACGAGACAGATAAAGAAGAGTACAGACATATCAACTTTCTGTACGCGTAACCGCGCTATGGTTCAGGACTATTCTGGAAAGCAATTCCAACGAGTGAACAGTCTATAATAGTAACAGTGTAGTGCAGTAATAGTGACAGTGTTTGCCGCCATATTGCAAGTCATAGCTTGCTAGTTCCGTTTTTAAATCCCTTAATATTATATAAAATGGAAGTTTTTTCAGCACAGCTATCAAACACTGCTAACGGCAAGAAAATGCAGCGGAATTTCGGAGGTAATTTTAATATTATTAAAAAAAATTGGAATTTATTTTAATTAAATATTAGATGCATATTCACATGTCGTTTTAGATGATACTTGTATAAAACTAAAATCTATATTCTGTTTAATTGCAAAAAAATATTTATGAATGTTTATTCTTTTCCAGGTGTCAAGCATGCGCCGCATTTGACTAATGAAAAGTTAACGCTGACAGATTCAAAGAATTTTGAATTAACAAATAATATGAAGAGACCAAAAGGGAAATATAAAAAAATCAAATGTAAAAATGTGAGACGAGGAATTGTTCGATATTGTTATACAATCGAAGAGGAGAAGGACTGCAAGGACTGAAGAGTTTATAATGTAATTTTATTATTTATGTAATTTTCAATAAATGTAAATACGACCGAATACTTTTTTTTTTTTTTTGTTGAGTTAGGCATACCTAGAATATTTACAAGTACACGAACAATAAGCAATCACATATCTTCAATTATGTATAAGTACATCACTTATGGGCATGCACAGCACAAATAAAAATGTTAACAATTTATTTCATTATTTAAACATTAGCAAAATGTAGAATTTATTACAAGGTAAAGGTAAGGTTATAAATTTAATACAGAAATCTGACAGATTGTAGTAGCTGGATGTGCTATCGTCAGTACAAATATTTCTGTTTTCCAAATTATAGATTATTTTAAGATTTGTTTTGACGTTAGTTTCAGTTCTTGTAGGTACCTATTAATTGAAATACCTACCTATTAATTGTATGTAGGTACCTAGATATGTTTCAGCAATAATTCCAGTTATAAAATAAGGTTTTGATAAAAAATATAATTATTAAACAAATTAGTATTTACAGGCAGTGTTTACATTTGGTAGTTATTTATTAAAACATTACCCAAATCTATTCAAGAGACATGTACTATATTCATACGTGGAGTCACTTACATAATGATTGGACACGAAATTGACGATATTTACAAGTACACGAACAATAAGCAATCACAAGTCTTCAATTATGTATAAGTACATCGTGAGCCAAGTCAAGATACTTGATTTGTTTATCTTTCTCGGCTTTCACGAGGTTCTCATCATGCGGGATGGTTATGTCAACAATCATTGCACGCCGCTCTGATCGATCCACCATGACTATACCAGGCATCACTATATCGGATACAAAAAATATTTATGAAACGATGTGAAAACCTAGCGAAATCTAGAATTCGGAGGTATAATCAACAATAACGTATTGACAATTATCGACTTGACAATCTATCAACTCAGACACACGCGGTAAGTATCAACGACGCCTGGTGTCGAGCAGCGGAACCTCCCAACCACTGATGTTAGAACGAGACAGATAAAGAAGAGTACAGACATATCAACTTTCTGTACGCGTAACCGCGCTATGTTTCAGGACTATTCTGGAAAACAATTCCAACGAGTGAACAGTCTATAATAGTAACAGTGTAGTGCAGTAATAGTGACAGTGTTTGCCGCCATATTGCAAGTCATAGCTTGCTAGTTCCGTTTTTAAATCCCTTAATATTATATAAAATGGAAGTTTTTTCAGCAGAGCTATCAAACACTGCTAACGGCAAGAAAATGCAGCGGAATTTCGGAGGTAATTTTAATATTATTAAAAAAAAATTGGAATTTATTTTAATTAAATATTAGATGCATATTCACATGTCGTTTTAGATGATACTTGTATAAAACTAAAATCTATATTCTGTTTAATTGCAAAAAAATATTTATGAATGTTTATTCTTTTCCAGGTGTCAAGCATGCGCCGCATTTGACTAATGAAAAGTTAACGCTGACAGATTCAAAGAATTTTGAATTAACAAATAATATGAAGAGACCAAAAGGGAAATATAAAAAAATCAAATGTAAAAATGTGAGACGAGGAATTGTTCGATATTGTTATACAATCGAAGAGGAGAAGGACTGCAAGGACTGAAGAGTTTATAATGTAATTTTATTATTTATGTAATTTTCAATAAATGTAAATACGACCGAATACTTTTTTTTTTTTTTGTTGAGTTAGGCATACCTAGAATATTTACAAGTACACGAACAATAAGCAATCACATATCTTCAATTATGTATAAGTACATCACTTATGGGCATGCACAGCACAAATAAAAATGTTAACAATTTATTTCATTATTTAAATATTAGCAAAATGTAGAATTTATTACAAGGTAAAGGTAAGGTTATAAATTTAATACAGAAATCTGACAGATTGTAGTAGCTGGATGTGCTATCGTCAGTACAAATATTTCTGTTTTCCAAATTATAGATTATTTTAAGATTTGTTTTGACGTTAGTTTCAGTTCTTGTAGGTACCTATTAATTGAAATGCCTACCTATTAATTGTATGTAGGTACCTAGATATGTTTTAGCAATAATTCCAGTTATAAAATAAGGTTTTGATAAAAAATATAATTATTAAACAAATTATTATTTACAGGCAGTGTTTACATTTGGTAGTTATTTATTAAAACATTACCCAAATCTATTCAAGAGACATGTACTATATTCATACGTGGAGTCACTTACATAATGATTGGACACGAAATTGACGATATTTACAAGTACACGAACAATAAGCAATCACAAGTCTTCAATTATGTATAAGTACATCGTGAGCCAAGTCAAGATACTTGATTTGTTTATCTTTCTCGGCTTTCACGAGGTTCTCATCATGCGGGATGGTTATGTCAACAAGCACGCCGCTCTGATCGATCCACCATGACTATACCAGGCATCACTATATCGGATACAAAAAATATTTATGAAACGATGTGAAAACCTAGCGAAATCTAGAATTCGGAGGTATAATCAACAATAACGTATTGACAATTATCGAATTGACAATCTATCAACTCAGACACACGCGGTAAGTATCAACGACGCCTGGTGTCGAGCAGCGGAACCTCCCAACCACTGATGTTAGAACGAGACAGATAAAGAAGAGTACAGACATATCAACTTTCTGTACGCGTAACCGCGCTATGGTTCAGGACTATTCTGGAAAGCAATTCCAACGAGTGAACAGTCTATAATAGTAACAGTGTAGTGCAGTAATAGTGACAGTGTTTGCCGCCATATTGCAAGTCATAGCTTGCTAGTTCCGTTTTTAAATCCCTTAATATTATATAAAATGGAAGTTTTTTCAGCAGAGCTATCAAACACTGCTAACGGCAAGAAAATGCAGCGGAATTTCGGAGGTAACTTTAAGATTATTAAAAAAAGTTGGAATTTATTTTAATTAAATATTAGATGCATATTCACATGTCGTTTTAGATGATACTTGTATAAAACTAAAATCTATATTCTGTTTAATTGCAAAAAAATATTTATGAATGTTTATTCTTTTCCAGGTGTCAAGCATGCGCCGCATTTGACTAATGAAAAGTTAACGCTGACAGATTCAAAGAATTTTGAATTAACAAATAATATGAAGAGACCAAAAGGGAAATATAAAAAAATCAAATGTAAAAATGTGAGACGAGGAATTGTTCGATATTGTTATACAATCGAAGAGGAGAAGGACTGCAAGGACTGAAGAGTTTATAATGTAATTTTATTATTTATGTAATTTTCAATAAATGTAAATACGACCGAATACTTTTTTTTTTTTTTTTGTTGAGTTAGGCATACCTAGAATATTTACAAGTACACGAACAATAAGCAATCACATATCTTCAATTATGTATAAGTACATCACTTATGGGCATGCACAGCACAAATAAAAATGTTAACAATTTATTTCATTATTTAAACATTAGCAAAATGTAGAATTTATTACAAGGTAAAGGTAAGGTTATAAATTTAATACAGAAATCTGACAGATTGTAGTAGCTGGATGTGCTATCGTCAGTACAAATATTTCTGTTTTCCAAATTATAGATTATTTTAAGATTTGTTTTGACGTTAGTTTCAGTTCTTGTAGGTACCTATTAATTGAAATACCTACCTATTAATTGTATGTAGGTACCTAGATATGTTTCAGCAATAATTCCAGTTATAAAATAAGGTTTTGATAAAAAATATAATTATTAAACAAATTAGTATTTACAGGCAGTGTTTACATTTGGTAGTTATTTATTAAAACATTACCCAAATCTATTCAAGAGACATGTACTATATTCATACGTGGAGTCACTTACATAATGATTGGACACGAAATTGACGATATTTACAAGTACACGAACAATAAGCAATCACAAGTCTTCAATTATGTATAAGTACATCGTGAGCCAAGTCAAGATACTTGATTTGTTTATCTTTCTCGGCTTTCACGAGGTTCTCATCATGCGGGATGGTTATGTCAACAATCATTGCACGCCGCTCTGATCGATCCACCATGACTATACCAGGCATCACTATATCGGATACAAAAAATATTTATGAAACGATGTGAAAACCTAGCGAAATCTAGAATTCGGAGGTATAATCAACAATAACGTATTGACAATTATCGACTTGACAATCTATCAACTCAGACACACGCGGTAAGTATCAACGACGCCTGGTGTCGAGCAGCGGAACCTCCCAACCACCGATGTTAGAACGAGACAGATAAAGAAGAGTACAGACATATCAACTTTCTGTACGCGTAACCGCGCTATGTTTCAGGACTATTCTGGAAAACAATTCCAACGAGTGAACAGTCTATAATAGTAACAGTGTAGTGCAGTAATAGTGACAGTGTTTGCCGCCATATTGCAAGTCATAGCTTGCTAGTTCCGTTTTTAAATCCCTTAATATTATATAAAATGGAAGTTTTTTCAGCAGAGCTATCAAACACTGCTAACGGCAAGAAAATGCAGCGGAATTTCGGAGGTAATTTTAATATTATTAAAAAAAAATTGGAATTTATTTTAATTAAATATTAGATGCATATTCACATGTCGTTTTAGATGATACTTGTATAAAACTAAAATCTATATTCTGTTTAATTGCAAAAAAATATTTATGAATGTTTATTCTTTTCCAGGTGTCAAGCATGCGCCGCATTTGACTAATGAAAAGTTAACGCTGACAGATTCAAAGAATTTTGAATTAACAAATAATATGAAGAGACCAAAAGGGAAATATAAAAAAATCAAATGTAAAAATGTGAGACGAGGAATTGTTCGATATTGTTATACAATCGAAGAGGAGAAGGACTGCAAGGACTGAAGAGTTTATAATGTAATTTTATTATTTATGTAATTTTCAATAAATGTAAATACGACCGAATACTTTTTTTTTTTTTTGTTGAGTTAGGCATACCTAGAATATTTACAAGTACACGAACAATAAGCAATCACATATCTTCAATTATGTATAAGTACATCACTTATGGGCATGCACAGCACAAATAAAAATGTTAACAATTTATTTCATTATTTAAATATTAGCAAAATGTAGAATTTATTACAAGGTAAAGGTAAGGTTATAAATTTAATACAGAAATCTGACAGATTGTAGTAGCTGGATGTGCTATCGTCAGTACAAATATTTCTGTTTTCCAAATTATAGATTATTTTAAGATTTGTTTTGACGTTAGTTTCAGTTCTTGTAGGTACCTATTAATTGAAATGCCTACCTATTAATTGTATGTAGGTACCTAGATATGTTTTAGCAATAATTCCAGTTATAAAATAAGGTTTTGATAAAAAATATAATTATTAAACAAATTATTATTTACAGGCAGTGTTTACATTTGGTAGTTATTTATTAAAACATTACCCAAATCTATTCAAGAGACATGTACTATATTCATACGTGGAGTCACTTACATAATGATTGGACACGAAATTGACGATATTTACAAGTACACGAACAATAAGCAATCACAAGTCTTCAATTATGTATAAGTACATCGTGAGCCAAGTCAAGATACTTGATTTGTTTATCTTTCTCGGCTTTCACGAGGTTCTCATCATGCGGGATGGTTATGTCAACAAGCACGCCGCTCTGATCGATCCACCATGACTATACCAGGCATCACTATATCGGATACAAAAAATATTTATGAAACGATGTGAAAACCTAGCGAAATCTAGAATTCGGAGGTATAATCAACAATAACGTATTGACAATTATCGAATTGACAATCTATCAACTCAGACACACGCGGTAAGTATCAACGACGCCTGGTGTCGAGCAGCGGAACCTCCCAACCACTGATGTTAGAACGAGACAGATAAAGAAGAGTACAGACATATCAACTTTCTGTACGCGTAACCGCGCTATGGTTCAGGACTATTCTGGAAAGCAATTCCAACGAGTGAACAGTCTATAATAGTAACAGTGTAGTGCAGTAATAGTGACAGTGTTTGCCGCCATATTGCAAGTCATAGCTTGCTAGTTCCGTTTTTAAATCCCTTAATATTATATAAAATGGAAGTTTTTTCAGCAGAGCTATCAAACACTGCTAACGGCAAGAAAATGCAGCGGAATTTCGGAGGTAATTTTAATATTATTAAAAAAAAATTGGAATTTATTTTAATTAAATATTAGATGCATATTCACATGTCGTTTTAGATGATACTTGTATAAAACTAAAATCTATATTCTGTTTAATTGCAAAAAAATATTTATGAATGTTTATTCTTTTCCAGGTGTCAAGCATGCGCCGCATTTGACTAATGAAAAGTTAACGCTGACAGATTCAAAGAATTTTGAATTAACAAATAATATGAAGAGACCAAAAGGGAAATATAAAAAAATCAAATGTAAAAATGTGAGACGAGGAATTGTTCGATATTGTTATACAATCGAAGAGGAGAAGGACTGCAAGGACTGAAGAGTTTATAATGTAATTTTATTATTTATGTAATTTTCAATAAATGTAAATACGACCGAATACTTTTTTTTTTTTTGTTGAGTTAGGCATACCTAGAATATTTACAAGTACACGAACAATAAGCAATCACATATCTTCAATTATGTATAAGTACATCACTTATGGGCATGCACAGCACAAATAAAAATGTTAACAATTTATTTCATTATTTAAATATTAGCAAAATGTAGAATTTATTACAAGGTAAAGGTAAGTTTATAAATTTAATACAGAAATCTGACAGATTGTAGTAGCTGGATGTGCTATCGTCAGTACAAATATTTCTGTTTTCCAAATTATAGATTATTTTAAGATTTGTTTTGACGTTAGTTTCAGTTCTTGTAGGTACCTATTAATTGAAATGCCTACCTATTAATTGTATGTAGGTACCTAGATATGTTTCAGCAATAATTCCAGTTATAAAATAAGGTTTTGATAAAAAATATAATTATTAAACAAATTATTATTTACAGGCAGTGTTTACATTTGGTAGTTATTTATTAAAACATTACCCAAATCTATTCAAGAGACATGTACTATATTCATACGTGGAGTCACTTACATAATGATTGGACACGAAATTGACGATATTTACAAGTACACGAACAATAAGCAATCACAAGTCTTCAATTATGTATAAGTACATCGTGAGCCAAGTCAAGATACTTGATTTGTTTATCTTTCTCGGCTTTCACGAGGTTCTCATCATGCGGGATGGTTATGTCAACAATCATTGCACGCCGCTCTGATCGATCCACCATGACTATACCAGGCATCACTATATCGGATACAAAAAATATTTATGAAACGATGTGAAAACCTAGCGAAATCTAGAATTCGGAGGTATAATCAACAATAACGTATTGACAATTATCGACTTGACAATCTATCAACTCAGACACACGCGGTAAGTATCAACGACGCCTGGTGTCGAGCAGCGGAACCTCCCAACCACTGATGTTAGAACGAGACAGATAAAGAAGAGTACAGACATATCAACTTTCTGTACGCGTAACCGCGCTATGGTTCAGGACTATTCTGGAAAGCAATTCCAACGAGTGAACAGTCTATAATAGTAACAGTGTAGTGCAGTAATAGTGACAGTGTTTGCCGCCATATTGCAAGTCATAGCTTGCTAGTTCCGTTTTTAAATCCCTTAATATTATATAAAATGGAAGTTTTTTCAGCAGAGCTATCAAACACTGCTAACGGCAAGAAAATGCAGCGGAATTTCGGAGGTAATTTTAATATTATTAAAAAAAAATTGGAATTTATTTTAATTAAATATTAGATGCATATTCACATGTCGTTTTAGATGATACTTGTATAAAACTAAAATCTATATTCTGTTTAATTGCAAAAAAATATTTATGAATGTTTATTCTTTTCCAGGTGTCAAGCATGCGCCGCATTTGACTAATGAAAAGTTAACGCTGACAGATTCAAAGAATTTTGAATTAACAAATAATATGAAGAGACCAAAAGGGAAATATAAAAAAATCAAATGTAAAAATGTGAGACGAGGAATTGTTCGATATTGTTATACAATCGAAGAGGAGAAGGACTGCAAGGACTGAAGAGTTTATAATGTAATTTTATTATTTATGTAATTTTCAATAAATGTAAATACGACCGAATACTTTTTTTTTTTTTGTTGAGTTAGGCATACCTAGAATATTTACAAGTACACGAACAATAAGCAATCACATATCTTCAATTATGTATAAGTACATCACTTATGGGCATGCACAGCACAAATAAAAATGTTAACAATTTATTTCATTATTTAAATATTAGCAAAATGTAGAATTTATTACAAGGTAAAGGTAAGTTTATAAATTTAATACAGAAATCTGACAGATTGTAGTAGCTGGATGTGCTATCGTCAGTACAAATATTTCTGTTTTCCAAATTATAGATTATTTTAAGATTTGTTTTGACGTTAGTTTCAGTTCTTGTAGGTACCTATTAATTGAAATGCCTACCTATTAATTGTATGTAGGTACCTAGATATGTTTCAGCAATAATTCCAGTTATAAAATAAGGTTTTGATAAAAAATATAATTATTAAACAAATTATTATTTACAGGCAGTGTTTACATTTGGTAGTTATTTATTAAAACATTACCCAAATCTATTCAAGAGACATGTACTATATTCATACGTGGAGTCACTTACATAATGATTGGACACGAAATTGACGATATTTACAAGTACACGAACAATAAGCAATCACAAGTCTTCAATTATGTATAAGTACATCGTGAGCCAAGTCAAGATACTTGATTTGTTTATCTTTCTCGGCTTTCACGAGGTTCTCATCATGCGGGATGGTTATGTCAACAATCATTGCACGCCGCTCTGATCGATCCACCATGACTATACCAGGCATCACTATATCGGATACAAAAAATATTTATGAAACGATGTGAAAACCTAGCGAAATCTAGAATTCGGAGGTATAATCAACAATAACGTATTGACAATTATCGACTTGACAATCTATCAACTCAGACACACGCGGTAAGTATCAACGACGCCTGGTGTCGAGCAGCGGAACCTCCCAACCACTGATGTTAGAACGAGACAGATAAAGAAGAGTACAGACATATCAACTTTCTGTACGCGTAACCGCGCTATGGTTCAGGACTATTCTGGAAAGCAATTCCAACGAGTGAACAGTCTATAATAGTAACAGTGTAGTGCAGTAATAGTGACGGCGACAGGTTAGCTGTCCTCCAGCAGCTAGCCCCCTTCCCCCTGCCCGTTGCCACCCCCCAGCCTGTTCCCGTCCCCGTTGAAACCGAGGTGTCCATGGACACCGAAGTTTTCTCGGCCAAGCGCCCCAACCCCGCCTCCTCGGACTCCGCCGAGGAATCATCTCCGCCCACTCAGGCGTCGGACGACGAGGAACCCGACTTTAAGGTCGTCGCCCTCAAGAGTAGGAGGAAGAAATCCTCCTCCTCCCAAGCCCCTAAGCTGGCAGCCACCGAGTCGGCTAGCGGCCGCCCCAACCCCACACCCATCCCCCCTAAAGGGACTGACGCCCCTCGTGCCGCGTCAGCTAAACCCGCCCCCTCGGCCCCACGAGCGGCCTCTAAAATCCCCCCTCCCCCGCCTGTCTTCATCCAAGACAAGGCGAAGTGGCCCACAGTGTCCGGCTGGTGCACTGAATCTAGGATAGCATTCACTAATGCTAAATCCACGCAGACGGGGATAAAAGTCTCTGTCCCTACAGCCAAAGACTTCCGTGAGCTGACTAAGCTCCTCCGCCTGAGAGGTGTGGCCTTCCACACCTACTCCCTCCCAGAGGACCGCCTCACTCGCGTGGTGATCCGAAGGATCCCCAAGAAGATTCCCACTGAGGAATTAAAAGCAGATCTCCTAGCACAGGAGATCCCTGTAAAGGAAGTCCACCGCATGCATAAAGCACGCGGTAAAGGGTCGGCATACGACATGATCCTAGTGATCTGTCACCCCGTCGAGGGAGCCACCCACCACCCCATATTCCTGATTAAGAGCATCTGCTCTCTATCAGGAATAATCATAGAGAAGCCGCACAAGAGCGGCACCGTTGGCCAATGCCATAGGTGCCAACTGTACGGCCACTCGCAGGCACACTGCCACGCCAAGCCTAGGTGCGTCAAGTGCCTAGGCGACCATGGCACAGCAGAGTGCCCACGGCCCAAGGACCGCGCGCTCTGCACCGAGCCACCAAGCTGCGTCCTATGCGGCACGACCGGCCACACGGCCAACTACCGTGGGTGCCCCAAGGCCCCCAAGTCAACATCGCCTAAACTGGCGAAGCGCGCGAGCGCTCGCCAGCAAAGGGAGGCCCCAGCAGGCCAGACCCAGCCCCCGGTGGCTTTAAGCCCCCAGAGACCTAGTCCCTGGAACGCCTTAAACCACCAGAAGGCCTTCCCGGCCTTAGTGGCGGCCGCCCCCACGACCCCTCAATCCACCCCCGCCTGGAAGGACAAGGATCCTCGCATCCGACCTTCCACGGCCCAAAAGGTGGCAACAACTGCTGCTGCGGCGACAACAACCCCCGCACGCACAACCCCCGCAACAACCACCGGAAGCAACCCCCTTGACGCATTCAACGTCATCTCGGGGATCTTCCTTATTTTCATGTCCCCCCGTGACAGGCAAATGGCAAAAGAGCTCTTGGCTGCCAGATCTGCTGGCAACCTTGAGGCCGTGATAGGCATTTACAATGCCTACCCAGAGATAACCCAGGCCCTGTCCTCCATCGCATCCAATTAATGGATAGCAGGAGCAGCAAACGAACCAAGCCCCGATCCCTGAAACTGGTGCACTTCAATGCCGATGGCATTAGAGATCAGAAATTAGAGATCTCAACATTCCTACGTGAACACCAGATAGACATCTTCCTCGCCCAAGAGACCTTCCTCAAGCCTAGCCACCGCACACCTCTGATCGCGAACTACCGCGTAGTTCGCAACGACAGGTTGCGTTGTCACAAAGGCGGAACCCTTATTTATTTCAAAAGGGCTCTACATTGCATCCCAATGGACCCCCCACCCCTCTCACGACTCGAAGTGTCAATGTGCCGCCTCGGCATGACAGGCCACCAACCTATCACATTATTGTCGGCCTACCTCCCTCCCAGTCCCTCTGCAGAGAATCATCAACTCTTAGCAGACGACATCGCCCTACTTCTGGGGTTGAGCGACTCCGTGATAATAGCGGGCGACCTCAACGCCAAACACACCGCCTGGAATAGCACCAGGACCAACTCCAGAGGCAGACTCTTGTTTGACCTCTCTACCCGAATGAACTTCGACGTCGTGGGACCTATGACCCCCACCCATTTCCCCTACGACCCCGATCACACCCCGGACGTCCTTGACGTGGCGCTCCTAAAGAACGTCAACCTACGGTTAGACTCTATAGAAGCGCTACCAGAGCTATCGTCCGATCATCGACCAGTCGTTATCAGACTGGCTCCCCGCACTGGCCTCTCTGACCCAGGTCAAGAACCCCTTACGAAGGTGGTAACGGACTGGAGGAAAGTAAGCGATCGGCTGAAATCCTCCACATCCCCCCACCTGGACTCCATACCTGCACGCCTGGATTCTATCGCGGACACGACGACCGCGATCGACTTGTTCACGGACCACGTACAGTCAGTCCTGAACGACTGTTCAAGGGAGGTAACAGCGACAGAAGACTGTCGCTGGAAACTTCCCACTGACTTGCGTGAACTTCTGACCGAGAAGAACGCGGCTGTCCGTGCCTACAGCAGCTTCCCCTGCGCGGCCAACAAAGCCCATATGCGCTATTTACAGAGAACTGTAAAAAGACGCATATCGGAGTGGCGTGAAGCCGGCTGGGATA
The DNA here is from genome assembly GCA_037179545.1 of Sesamia inferens. NCBI lineage: Eukaryota > Metazoa > Arthropoda > Insecta > Lepidoptera > Noctuidae > Sesamia > Sesamia inferens. Next base: position 31,493,076 of record CM073929.1, read on the forward strand.
AGATGCTGGACGAGTTAGAGCCCACCCATCTAGCCTTCTGGGAACTTCAGAGGAAGTTAAAATCCAAAGAAGTTGTCACCATGCCTCCTCTGGTTCGCCCCGACAATACCATCGCCTTCGACGACGATGAAAAGGCTGAATGCCTTGCCTCCTGCCTCGAAGCCCAGTGCTCCCCCAGCCTCCTACCAGTAGACCAAGCCCACCTTCTAGAGGTCGACGCTGAAGTTGAACGTAGGACCTCCCTCCCGCCCGTTGACGACCCGGATGATCCCCTGCCTCCCATCACTCCGGATGAAGTGCAGGACATCATCAAAGGCCTTCAACCCAAAAAAGCACCCGGATCAGACGGCATCACCAACAGAGTGGTCCGTCTCTTCCCAGCCCACCTAGTCCTCCTCTTGACCACCATCTTCAATGGTGCAATGGGGAATAACATTTTCCCACAAACGTGGAAAGAAGCCACTGTGATTGGCATTCCCAAGCCCGGCAAGCCCAAAGCTGAACCAACCAGTTATCGTCCCATCAGCTTGCTGAAAGTTCTCGGCAAAATCTATGAGAGGCTTATTTATAAGCGTCTCAGAGCTTACGCCGAGAACAAGGGCCTCGTTCCCAATGAGCAGTTCGGGTTCCGATCCCAACACTCTTGTCCACAACAAATCCTACGCATCACTGAACATATCCACGCAGGGTTCATGCGTGGTATGTACACAGGCGTAGTCTACTTCGATATAGCGAAAGCGTTTGACAAAGTCTGGCACAACGGCTTAATCTATAAGCTGTACAAACTCGGAGTGCCCGACCGTCTCGTTCTCATCTTACGGGACTTCCTGTCAAACCGCACCTTCCGCTACAAAATCGAAGGAGCACACTCCTCCCCCCGCCCCATCCGTGCAGGTGTTCCCCAGGGCTCCGTGCTAGCCACCCTTATTTTCACGCTGTACACAAGCGATATCCCGAAAGGTGGTAGGGCCCAAGTCGCTCTGTTCGCAGACGACACCGCCATCTACTGCTCGGGACTCAGCCCTGACCGAATTCGACACCATCTCCAAACCGCAGTCAACAAACTGGCTGACTGGTTCAAGAAATGGAGGATCGAAGTTAACCCCCAAAAAAGTCAAGCGGTACTCCACACGAAGCCGCGACTAAACGTCCCCACCCCACGACCCATCACCATGTCTGGCGAGCTGATCCCCTGGGGGAAGCAAGCCAAATATCTTGGTGTGATCCTCGACCGCAACCTCAACTTCTCAGAGCACATTAAGGCGGTCCGCTCACGTGCCGCCTACGCTCTGGGACGACTCCACCCCGTCCTCAACCCGCGTAGCAAACTGTCGCTCAAGTGCAAAATGCGCTTGTACACAGCGTGCATACGCCCGATTATGACATACGCTTGTCCTGTCTTCGCACACGCCCAGCCGCGTCATATCCATAGGATGCAAGTAGTCCAAAACCGTTTCTTGCATAAAGCCACAAACGCCCCTTGGTTCGTCCGTAATGAGATCCTCCACCTAGATCTCAAAATCCCCACCATTCAGCAGTTCATGAAGCGTCTTTCCAAACGCTTCTTTGACACTGCCTCCAAGCACCGCAATCCCCTGATAGTAGCGGCTGCTAACTACACCCCCTCCACCATCTCCAAGCCTCGCCGCCCAAGGCACGTTCTCACAGACCCTGATGACCACATTACCCTCCTCCAAGAGGCCAATAGGGCCACCAGCACTCTTACAAAGAACAGACCGACCTACCGACCTCGCCGCCGAGGTCCATCGCGACGCGTTCAAAGTAGAAGCCCCCTCCCCCGTCCCTCGTCCGATGAAGGCCAGCCCGCGCCGCAGCTGTGCCTGTAAATAAAAATTCGATCCAGCCATCCCTTGCTGTTCTCTCCAGCGACGCCCTAAGCCGAGGTTCGAACCCCACAGGGGGTGCCCTTAGTGCGTAGTCGCTTAGTTTTTAGTAGCCCTGGCTGGAGGCTTTAAATTCATTTAAGGCATCCACAGGACAGTCCGGTTAAGTAGTCACGACCTCTCAAGGTCAACTACGAGATGCCATATCAAAAAAAAAAAAAAAAAAAAAAACAGTAATAGTGACAGTGTTTGCCGCCATATTGCAAGTCATAGCTTGCTAGTTCCGTTTTTAAATCCCTTAATATTATATAAAATGGAAGTTTTTTCAGCAGAGCTATCAAACACTGCTAACGGCAAGAAAATGCAGCGGAATTTCGGAGGTAACTTTAAGATTATTAAAAAAAAATTGGAATTTATTTTAATTAAATATTAGATGCATATTCACATGTCGTTTTAGATGATACTTGTATAAAACTAAAATCTATATTCTGTTTAATTGCAAAAAAATATTTATGAATGTTTATTCTTTTCCAGGTGTCAAGCATGCGCCGCATTTGACTAATGAAAAGTTAACGCTGACAGATTCAAAGAATTTTGAATTAACAAATAATATGAAGAGACCAAAAGGGAAATATAAAAAAATCAAATGTAAAAATGTGAGACGAGGAATTGTTCGATATTGTTATACAATCGAAGAGGAGAAGGACTGCAAGGACTGAAGAGTTTATAATGTAATTTTATTATTTATGTAATTTTCAATAAATGTAAATACGACCGAATACTTATTTTTTTTTTTTTTGTTGATTTAGGCATACCTAGAATATTTACAAGTACACGAACAATAAGCAATCACATATCTTCAATTATGTATAAGTACATCACTTATGGGCATGCACAGCACAAATAAAAATGTTAACAATTTATTTCATTATTTAAATATTAGCAAAATGTAGAATTTATTACAAGGTAAAGGTAAGGTTATAAATTTAATACAGAAATCTGACAGATTGTAGTAGCTGGATGTGCTATCGTCAGTACAAATATTTCTGTTTTCCAAATTATAGATTATTTTAAGATTTGTTTTGACGTTAGTTTCAGTTCTTGTAGGTACCTATTAATTGAAATGCCTACCTATTAATTGTATGTAGGTACCTAGATATGTTTCAGCAATAATTCCAGTTATAAAATAAGGTTTTGATAAAAAATATAATTATTAAACAAATTATTATTTACAGGCAGTGTTTACATTTGGTAGTTATTTATTAAAACATTACCCAAATCTATTCAAGAGACATGTACTATATTCATACGTGGAGTCACTTACATAATGATTGGACACGAAATTGACGATATTTACAAGTACACGAACAATAAGCAATCACAAGTCTTCAATTATGTATAAGTACATCGTGAGCCAAGTCAAGATAATTGATTTGTTTATCTTTCTCGGCTTTCACGAGGTTCTCATCATGCGGGATGGTTATGTCAACAAGCACGCCGCTCTGATCGATCCACCATGACTATACCAGGCATCACTATATCGGATACAAAAAATATTTATGAAACGATGTGAAAACCTAGCGAAATCTAGAATTCGGAGGTATAATCAACAATAACGTATTGACAATTATCGAATTGACAATCTATCAACTCAGACACACGCGGTAAGTATCAACGACGCCTGGTGTCGAGCAGCGGAACCTCCCAACCACTGATGTTAGAACGAGACAGATAAAGAAGAGTACAGACATATCAACTTTCTGTACGCGTAACCGCGCTATGGTTCAGGACTATTCTGGAAAGCAATTCCAACGAGTGAACAGTCTATAACAGTAACAGTGTAGTGCAGTAATAGTGACAGTGTTTGCCGCCATATTGCAAGTCATAGCTTGCTAGTTCCGTTTTTAAATCCCTTAATATTATATAAAATGGAAGTTTTTTCAGCAGAGCTATCAAACACTGCTAACGGCAAGAAAATGCAGCGGAATTTCGGAGGTAACTTTAAGATTATTAAAAAAAGTTGGAATTTATTTTAATTAAATATTAGATGCATATTCACATGTCGTTTTAGATGATACTTGTATAAAACTAAAATCTATATTCTGTTTAATTGCAAAAAAATATTTATGAATGTTTATTCTTTTCCAGGTGTCAAGCATGCGCCGCATTTGACTAATGAAAAGTTAACGCTGACAGATTCAAAGAATTTTGAATTAACAAATAATATGAAGAGACCAAAAGGGAAATATAAAAAAATCAAATGTAAAAATGTGAGACGAGGAATTGTTCGATATTGTTATACAATCGAAGAGGAGAAGGACTGCAAGGACTGAAGAGTTTATAATGTAATTTTATTATTTATGTAATTTTCAATAAATGTAAATACGACCGAATACTTTTTTTTTTTTTTGTTGAGTTAGGCATACCTAGAATATTTACAAGTACACGAACAATAAGCAATCACATATCTTCAATTATGTATAAGTACATCACTTATGGGCATGCACAGCACAAATAAAAATGTTAACAATTTATTTCATTATTTAAATATTAGCAAAATGTAGAATTTATTACAAGGTAAAGGTAAGGTTATAAATTTAATACAGAAATCTGACAGATTGTAGTAGCTGGATGTGCTATCGTCAGTACAAATATTTCTGTTTTCCAAATTATAGATTATTTTAAGATTTGTTTTGACGTTAGTTTCAGTTCTTGTAGGTACCTATTAATTGAAATGCCTACCTATTAATTGTATGTAGGTACCTAGATATGTTTTAGCAATAATTCCAGTTATAAAATAAGGTTTTGATAAAAAATATAATTATTAAACAAATTATTATTTACAGGCAGTGTTTACATTTGGTAGTTATTTATTAAAACATTACCCAAATCTATTCAAGAGACATGTACTATATTCATACGTGGAGTCACTTACATAATGATTGGACACGAAATTGACGATATTTACAAGTACACGAACAATAAGCAATCACAAGTCTTCAATTATGTATAAGTACATCGTGAGCCAAGTCAAGATACTTGATTTGTTTATCTTTCTCGGCTTTCACGAGGTTCTCATCATGCGGGATGGTTATGTCAACAATCATTGCACGCCGCTCTGATCGATCCACCATGACTATACCAGGCATCACTATATCGGATACAAAAAATATTTATGAAACGATGTGAAAACCTAGCGAAATCTAGAATTCGGAGGTATAATCAACAATAACGTATTGACAATTATCGACTTGACAATCTATCAACTCAGACACACGCGGTAAGTATCAACGACGCCTGGTGTCGAGCAGCGGAACCTCCCAACCACTGATGTTAGAACGAGACAGATAAAGAAGAGTACAGACATATCAACTTTCTGTACGCGTAACCGCGCTATGTTTCAGGACTATTCTGGAAAACAATTCCAACGAGTGAACAGTCTATAATAGTAACAGTGTAGTGCAGTAATAGTGACAGTGTTTGCCGCCATATTGCAAGTCATAGCTTGCTAGTTCCGTTTTTAAATCCCTTAATATTATATAAAATGGAAGTTTTTTCAGCAGAGCTATCAAACACTGCTAACGGCAAGAAAATGCAGCGGAATTTCGGAGGTAATTTTAATATTATTAAAAAAAAATTGGAATTTATTTTAATTAAATATTAGATGCATATTCACATGTCGTTTTAGATGATACTTGTATAAAACTAAAATCTATATTCTGTTTAATTGCAAAAAAATATTTATGAATGTTTATTCTTTTCCAGGTGTCAAGCATGCGCCGCATTTGAACAATGAAAAGTTAACGCTGACAGATTCAAAGAATTTTGAATTAACAAATAATATGAAGAGACCAAAAGGGAAATATAAAAAAATCAAATGTAAAAATGTGAGACGAGGAATTGTTCGATATTGTTATACAATCGAAGAGGAGAAGGACTGCAAGGACTGAAGAGTTTATAATGTAATTTTATTATTTATGTAATTTTCAATAAATGTAAATACGACCGAATACTTATTTTTTTTTATTTTTGTTGAGTTAGGCATACCTAGAATATTTACAAGTACACGAACAATAAGCAATCACATATCTTCAATTATGTATAAATACATCACTTATGGGCATGCACAGCACAAATAAAAATGTTAACAATTTATTTCATTATTTAAATATTAGCAAAATGTAGAATTTATTACAAGGTAAAGGTAAGGTTATAAATTTAATACAGAAATCTGACAGATTGTAGTAGCTGGATGTGCTATCGTCAGTACAAATATTTCTGTTTTCCAAATTATAGATTATTTTAAGATTTGTTTTGACGTTAGTTTCAGTTCTTGTAGGTACCTATTAATTGAAATACCTACCTATTCGAGTCACACTTATTATTAGTGGACAGGACATTGATGATGAAATAGTCTTAAAGTTGTAAACTTGTTCAAATAAACCATTAATGAGACGAAAGTTCATCCAGAATTCTATGTTCTCTTAAATCTTACATATAAAACTTTTAAAACCAACCTACTGAACTGATTTTGATGAAAAATCTAAGAGACTAATCTCAAATTATATCCTTTGAAAAAGAAAAAATGCAAATTTGCTTTTAAAAAACGGTGTTCTGACGAAACAAATGTAAAATAAATAGCAATGCCAATGGCATGGGATGGCATATGGCATTCGACGCAATGGCCATAGATAAGAAAACAAAGAAAAAATATTTATGAAACGATGTGAAAACCTAGCGACATATAGAATTCGGAGGTATAATCAACATTAACGGATTGACAGTTATCGACTTGACAATCTATCAACTCAGACAGACGCGGCAAGTATCAGCGACGTCTGGTGTCGAGCAGCGAAACCTCATAACCACTGATGTTAGAACGAGACAGATAAAGAAGAGTACAGACACATCAACTTCCTGTCCGCGTAACCGCGCGATGGTTTGGGACTATTCTGGAAAGCAATTCCAACGAGTGAACACTACATAATAGTAGCAGTGCAGTGCAGTAATAGTGAACGTGTTTGACGCCATATTCCACGTCACAGTTTGCTTGCGTTTTTAAATCCACAAATATTATTTTTAAAATGGAATTTTCTTCAGCAGAGCTAACAAGCACTGCTAACGGAAAGAAAATGCAGCGGAATTTCGGAGGTTAGTTGAAGATTATTTAAAAAAATTGGAGATTATTTTAATTTAATATTAGATGCATATTCACATACCGTTTTAGATGATACTTGTATAATAGTGAAATCTATATTATGTTTAATTGGAAAAAATATTAATGAACTTTATTCTTTTCCAGGTGTCAAGCATGCGCCGTATTCCAAAAATGAAAATTCAACGCTGGCAGATTCAGAGAATTTTGAATCAAAAAATAACATAAAGAGACCAAAAGGAAAACATAAAAAAATCAAATGTCAAAATGTGAGACGAGGAATTATTCGTTATTGCTACACAATCGAAGAGGAGAAGGCTTAAGATTGCAAGGAGTGAAGACTTTAGAATTTAATTTTATAATTTAATTTTCAATAAATGTAAATACGACCGAATACTTATTTGTTTTTTTTTTTATATTTACCTATATTTACAAAAGTAGCAAAAGAATGTGAATATAAATATGTACGGTTCACCTCGCGCCCGTTTGTTTGTTTAGTAAGGCATACCCACGATATTCACAAGTATTGTACTAACAATAAGCAATCACAAATCTTCAATTATGTATAAGTACATCACTTATGGGCATGCACAGCACACATTAAAATGTTAACAATTTATTTCATTATTTAAATATTAGCAAAATGTAGAATTTATTACATTTTCCTCATTAAATTCTAATGACTTATGAATAAAAGAAAAATACTAGCACACAAAAACGAAATTACTTACAAAAATTTCATTTTTACAAAAGACAAATTACTTTTTATTTTAAGTACTTCCTCTTGTTGAGTACAAAAGGAAATACTTAAAATTTTTTAGTTTTGTTGAGTACAAAAGATGTACTTAAAATGAAAAGTAATTTGTCTTTTGTAAAAAATATTTTTTTTTGTAATTTCATTTTTGTTCGTGTTGCATTTGTTTATACAAAATATTACCTGCGCATTGTGTGGACGACAGCAGGTCAAACTACCCGAAACTGTCAAATATTGCCAATCAACCTTGAGCCTTAGAGATAAGGTTATAAATTTAATACAGAAATCTGAGCGTTTGTAGTAGCTGGATGTGCTATCGTCTGTACAAATGTTTCTGTTTTCTAAATTATAGATTATTTTAAGATTTGTTTTGACGTTAGTTTCAGTTCTTGTAGGTACCTATTAATTGTATGTAGGTACCTAGGTATGTTTCAGAAATTATTCCAGTTGTAAAATAAGGCTTAGATAAAAAATATAACTATTAAACAAATTAGTATTTACAGGCAGTGTTTACATTTGGTAGTTATTTATTAAAACATTACCCAAATCTATTCAAGAGACATGTACTATATTCATACGTGGAGTCACTTACATAATGATTGGACACGAAATTGACGATATTTACAAGTACACGAACAATAAGCAATCACAAGTCTTCAATTATGTATAAGTACATCGTGAGCCAAGTCAAGATACTTGATTTGTTTATCTTTCTCGGCTTTCACGAGGTTCTCATCATGCGGGATGGTTATGTCAACAATCATTGCACGCCGCTCTGATCGATCCACCATGACTATACCAGGCATCACTATATCGGATACAAAAAATATTTATGAAACGATGTGAAAACCTAGCGAAATCTAGAATTCGGAGGTATAATCAACAATAACGTATTGACAATTATCGAATTGACAATCTATCAACTCAGACACACGCGGTAAGTATCAACGACGCCTGGTGTCGAGCAGCGGAACCTCCCAACCACTGATGTTAGAACGAGACAGATAAAGAAGAGTACAGACATATCAACTTTCTGTACGCGTAACCGCGCTATGGTTCAGGACTATTCTGGAAAGCAATTCCAACGAGTGAACAGTCTATAATAGTAACAGTGTAGTGCAGTAATAGTGACAGTGTTTGCCGCCATATTGCAAGTCATAGCTTGCTAGTTCCGTTTTTAAATCCCTTAATATTATATAAAATGGAAGTTTTTTCAGCAGAGCTATCAAACACTGCTAACGGCAAGAAAATGCAGCGGAATTTCGGAGGTAACTTTAATATTATTAAAAAAAAATTGGAATTTATTTTAATTAAATATTAGATGCATATTAACATGTCGTTTTAGATGATACTTGTATAAAACTAAAATCTATATTCTGTTTAATTGCAAAAAAATATTTATGAATGTTTATTCTTTTCCAGGTGTCAAGCATGCGCCGCATTTGACTAATGAAAAGTTAACGCTGACAGATTCAAAGAATTTTGAATTAACAAATAATATGAAGAGACCAAAAGGGAAATATAAAAAAATCAAATGTAAAAATGTGAGACGAGGAATTGTTCGATATTGTTATACAATCGAAGAGGAGAAGGACTGCAAGGACTGAAGAGTTTATAATGTAATTTTATTATTTATGTAATTTTCAATAAATGTAAATACGACCGAATACTTATTTTTTTTTATTTTTGTTGAGTTAGGCATACCTAGAATATTTACAAGTACACGAACAATAAGCAATCACATATCTTCAATTATGTATAAGTACATCACTTATGGGCATGCACAGCACAAATAAAAATGTTAACAATTTATTTCATTATTTAAATATTAGCAAAATGTAGAATTTATTACAAGGTAAAGGTAAGGTTATAAATTTAATACAGAAATCTGACAGATTATAGTAGCTGGATGTGCTATCGTCAGTACAAATATTTCTGTTTTCCAAATTATAGATTATTTTAAGATTTGTTTTGACGTTAGTTTCAGTTCTTGTAGGTACCTATTAATTGAAATACCTACCTATTAATTGTATGTAGGTACCTAGATATGTTTCAGCAATAATTCCAGTTATAAAATAAGGTTTTGATAAAAAATATAATTATTAAACAAATTAGTATTTACAGGCAGTGTTTACATTTGGTAGTTATTTATTAAAACATTACCCAAATCTATTCAAGAGACATGTACTATATTCATACGTGGAGTCACTTACATAATGATTGGACACGAAATTGACGATATTTACAAGTACACGAACAATAAGCAATCACAAGTCTTCAATTATGTATAAGTACATCGTGAGCCAAGTCAAGATACTTAATTTGTTTATCTTTCTCGGCTTTCACGAGGTTCTCATCATGCGGGATGGTTATGTCAACAATCATTGCACGCCGCTCTGATCGATCCACCATGACTATACCAGGCATCACTATATCGGATACAAAAAATATTTATGAAGCGATGTGAAAACCTAGCGAAATCTAGAATTCGGAGGTATAATCAACAATAACGTATTGACAATTATCGACTTGACAATCTATCAACTCAGACACACGCGGTAAGTATTAACGACGCCTGGTGTCGAGCAGCGGAACCTCCCAACCACTGATGTTAGAACGAGACAGATAAAGAAGAGTACAGACATATCAACTTTCTGTACGCGTAACCGCGCTATGGTTCAGGACTATTCTGGAAAGCAATTCCAACGAGTGAACAGTCTATAATAGTAACAGTGTAGTGCAGTAATAGTGACAGTGTTTGCCGCCATATTGCAAGTCATAGCTTGCTAGTTCCGTTTTTAAATCCCTTAATATTATATAAAATGGAAGTTTTTTCAGCAGAGCTATCAAACACTGCTAACGGCAAGAAAATGCAGCGGAATTTCGGAGGTAACTTTAAGATTATTAAAAAAAATTGGAATTTATTTTAATTAAATATTAGATGCATATTCACATGTCGTTTTAGATGATACTTGTATAAAACTAAAATCTATATTCTGTTTAATTGCAAAAAAATATTTATGAATGTTTATTCTTTTCCAGGTGTCAAGCATGCGCCGCATTTGACTAATGAAAAGTTAACGCTGACAGATTCAAAGAATTTTGAATTAACAAATAATATGAAGAGACCAAAAGGGAAATATAAAAAAATCAAATGTAAAAATGTGAGACGAGGAATTGTTCGATATTGTTATACAATCGAAGAGGAGAAGGACTGCAAGGACTGAAGAGTTTATAATGTAATTTTATTATTTATGTAATTTTCAATAAATGTAAATACGACCGAATACTTATTTTTTTTTATTTTTGTTGAGTTAGGCATACCTAGAATATTTACAAGTACACGAACAATAAGCAATCACATACATATCTTCAATTATGTATAAGTACATCACTTATGGGCATGCACAGTACAAATAAAAATGTTAACAATTTATTTCATTATTTAAATATTAGCAAAATGTAGAATTTATTATAAGGTAAAGGTAAGGTTATAAATTTAATACAGTAATCTGACAGATTGTAGTAGCTGGATGTGCTATCGTCAGTACAAATATTTCTGTTTTCCAAATTATAGATTATTTTAAGATTTGTTTTGACGTTAGTTTCAGTTCTTGTAGGTACCTATTAATTGAAATACCTACCTATTCGAGTCACACTTATTATTAGTGGACAGGACATTGATGATGAAATAGTCTTAAAGTTGTAAACTTGTTCAAATAAACCATTAATGAGACGAAAGTTCATCCAGAATTCTATGTTCTCTTAAATCTTACATATAAAACTTTTAAAACCAACCTACTGAACTGATTTTGATGAAAAATCTAAGAGACTAATCTCAAATTATATCCTTTGAAAAAGAAAAAATGCAAATTTGCTTTTAAAAAACGGTGTTCTGACGAAACAAATGTAAAATAAATAGCAATGCCAATGGCATGGGATGGCATATGGCATTCGACGCAATGGCCATAGATAAGAAAACAAAGAAAAAATATTTATGAAACGATGTGAAAACCTAGCGACATATAGAATTCGGAGGTATAATCAACATTAACGGATTGACAGTTATCGACTTGACAATCTATCAACTCAGACAGACGCGGCAAGTATCAGCGACGTCTGGTGTCGAGCAGCGAAACCTCATAACCACTGATGTTAGAACGAGACAGATAAAGAAGAGTACAGACACATCAACTTCCTGTCCGCGTAACCGCGCGATGGTTTGGGACTATTCTGGAAAGCAATTCCAACGAGTGAACACTACATAATAGTAGCAGTGCAGTGCAGTAATAGTGAACGTGTTTGACGCCATATTCCACGTCACAGTTTGCTTGCGTTTTTAAATCCACAAATATTATTTTTAAAATGGAATTTTCTTCAGCAGAGCTAACAAGCACTGCTAACGGAAAGAAAATGCAGCGGAATTTCGGAGGTTAGTTGAAGATTATTTAAAAAAATTGGAGATTATTTTAATTTAATATTAGATGCATATTCACATACCGTTTTAGATGATACTTGTATAATAGTGAAATCTATATTATGTTTAATTGGAAAAAATATTAATGAACTTTATTCTTTTCCAGGTGTCAAGCATGCGCCGTATTCCAAAAATGAAAATTCAACGCTGGCAGATTCAGAGAATTTTGAATCAAAAAATAACATAAAGAGACCAAAAGAAAAATATAAAAAAATCAAATGTCAAAATGTGAGACGAGGAATTATTCGTTATTGCTACACAATCGAAGAGGAGAAGGCTTAAGATTGCAAGGAGTGAAGACTTTAGAATTTAATCTTATAATTTTTATTTTCAATAAATGTAAATACGACCGAATACTTATTTGTTTTTTTTTTATATTTACCTATATTTACAAAAGTAGCAAAAGAATGTGAATATAAATATGTACGGTTCACCTCGCGCCCGTTTGTTTGTTTAGTAAGGCATACCCACGATATTCACAAGTATTGTACTAACAATAAGCAATCACAAATCTTCAATTATGTATAAGTACATCACTTATGGGCATGCACATCACACATTAAAATGTTAACAATTTATTTCATTATTTAAATATTAGCAAAATGTAGAATTTATTACATTTTCCTCATTAAATTCTAATGACTTATGAATAAAAGAAAAATACTAGCACACAAAAACGAAATTACTTACAAAAATTTCATTTTTACAAAAGACAAATTACTTTTTATTTTAAGTACTTCCTCTTGTTGAGTACAAAAGGAAATACTTAAAATTTTTTAGTTTTGTTGAGTACAAAAGATGTACTTAAAATGAAAAGTAATTTGTCTTTTGTAAAAAATATTTTTTTTTGTAATTTCATTTTTGTTCGTGTTGCATTTGTTTATACAAAATATTACCTGCGCATTGTGTGGACGACAGCAGGTCAAACTACCCGAAACTGTCAAATATTGCCAATCAACCTTGAGCCTTAGAGATAAGGTTATAAATTTAATACAGAAATCTGAGCGTTTGTAGTAGCTGGATGTGCTATCGTCTGTACAAATGTTTCTGTTTTCTAAATTATAGATTATTTTAAGATTTGTTTTGACGTTAGTTTCAGTTCTTGTAGGTACCTATTAATTGTATGTAGGTACCTAGGTATGTTTCAGAAATTATTCCAGTTGTAAAATAAGGCTTTGATAAAAAATATAACTATTAAACAAATTACTATTTACAGGCAGTGTTTACATTTGGTAGTTATTTATTAAAACATTACCCAAATCTATTCAAGAGACATGTACTTTATTCATACGTGGAGTCACTTACATAATGATTGGACACGAAATTGACGATATTTACAAGTACACGAACAATAAGCAATCACAAGTCTTCAATTATGTATAAGTACATCGTGAGCCAAGTCAAGATACTTGATTTGTTTATCTTTCTCGGCTTTCACGAGGTTCTCATCATGCGGGATGGTTATGTCAACAATCATTGCACGCCGCTCTGATCGATCCACCATGACTATACCAGGCATCACTATATCGGATACAAAAAATATTTATGAAACGATGTGAAAACCTAGCGAAATCTAGAATTCGGAGGTATAATCAACAATAACGTATTGACAATTATCGACTTGACAATCTATCAACTCAGACACACGCGGTAAGTATCAACGACGCCTGGTGTCGAGCAGCGGAACCTCCCAACCACTGATGTTAGAACGAGACAGATAAAGAAGAGTACAGACATATCAACTTTCTGTACGCGTAACCGCGCTATGGTTCAGGACTATTCTGGAAAGCAATTCCAACGAGTGAACAGTCTATAATAGTAACAGTGTAGTGCAGTAATAGTGACAGTGTTTGCCGCCATATTGCAAGTCATAGCTTGCTAGTTCCGTTTTTAAATCCCTTAATATTATATAAAATGGAAGTTTTTTCAGCAGAGCTATCAAACACTGCTAACGGCAAGAAAATGCAGCGGAATTTCGGAGGTAACTTTAAGATTATTAAAAAAAATTGGAATTTATTTTAATTAAATATTAGATGCATATTCACATGTCGTTTTAGATGATACTTGTATAAAACTAAAATCTATATTCTGTTTAATTGCAAAAAAATATTTATGAATGTTTATTCTTTTCCAGGTGTCAAGCATGCGCCGCATTTGACTAATGAAAAGTTAACGCTGACAGATTCAAAGAATTTTGAATTAACAAATAATATGAAGAGACCAAAAGGGAAATATAAAAAAATCAAATGTAAAAATGTGAGACGAGGAATTGTTCGATATTGTTATACAATCGAAGAGGAGAAGGACTGCAAGGACTGAAGAGTTTATAATGTAATTTTATTATTTATGTAATTTTCAATAAATGTAAATACGACCGAATACTTATTTTTTTTTATTTTTGTTGAGTTAGGCATACCTAGAATATTTACAAGTACACGAACAATAAGCAATCACATACATATCTTCAATTATGTATAAGTACATCACTTATGGGCATGCACAGTACAAATAAAAATGTTAACAATTTATTTCATTATTTAAATATTAGCAAAATGTAGAATTTATTATAAGGTAAAGGTAAGGTTATAAATTTAATACAGTAATCTGACAGATTGTAGTAGCTGGATGTGCTATCGTCAGTACAAATATTTCTGTTTTCCAAATTATAGATTATTTTAAGATTTGTTTTGACGTTAGTTTCAGTTCTTGTAGGTACCTATTAATTGAAATACCTACCTATTCGAGTCACACTTATTATTAGTGGACAGGACATTGATGATGAAATAGTCTTAAAGTTGTAAACTTGTTCAAATAAACCATTAATGAGACGAAAGTTCATCCAGAATTCTATGTTCTCTTAAATCTTACATATAAAACTTTTAAAACCAACCTACTGAACTGATTTTGATGAAAAATCTAAGAGACTAATCTCAAATTATATCCTTTGAAAAAGAAAAAATGCAAATTTGCTTTTAAAAAACGGTGTTCTGACGAAACAAATGTAAAATAAATAGCAATGCCAATGGCATGGGATGGCATATGGCATTCGACGCAATGGCCATAGATAAGAAAACAAAGAAAAAATATTTATGAAACGATGTGAAAACCTAGCGACATATAGAATTCGGAGGTATAATCAACATTAACGGATTGACAGTTATCGACTTGACAATCTATCAACTCAGACAGACGCGGCAAGTATCAGCGACGTCTGGTGTCGAGCAGCGAAACCTCATAACCACTGATGTTAGAACGAGACAGATAAAGAAGAGTACAGACACATCAACTTCCTGTCCGCGTAACCGCGCGATGGTTTGGGACTATTCTGGAAAGCAATTCCAACGAGTGAACACTACATAATAGTAGCAGTGCAGTGCAGTAATAGTGAACGTGTTTGACGCCATATTCCACGTCACAGTTTGCTTGCGTTTTTAAATCCACAAATATTATTTTTAAAATGGAATTTTCTTCAGCAGAGCTAACAAGCACTGCTAACGGAAAGAAAATGCAGCGGAATTTCGGAGGTTAGTTGAAGATTATTTAAAAAAATTGGAGATTATTTTAATTTAATATTAGATGCATATTCACATACCGTTTTAGATGATACTTGTATAATAGTGAAATCTATATTATGTTTAATTGGAAAAAATATTAATGAACTTTATTCTTTTCCAGGTGTCAAGCATGCGCCGTATTCCAAAAATGAAAATTCAACGCTGGCAGATTCAGAGAATTTTGAATCAAAAAATAACATAAAGAGACCAAAAGAAAAATATAAAAAAATCAAATGTCAAAATGTGAGACGAGGAATTATTCGTTATTGCTACACAATCGAAGAGGAGAAGGCTTAAGATTGCAAGGAGTGAAGACTTTAGAATTTAATCTTATAATTTTTATTTTCAATAAATGTAAATACGACCGAATACTTATTTGTTTTTTTTTTATATTTACCTATATTTACAAAAGTAGCAAAAGAATGTGAATATAAATATGTACGGTTCACCTCGCGCCCGTTTGTTTGTTTAGTAAGGCATACCCACGATATTCACAAGTATTGTACTAACAATAAGCAATCACAAATCTTCAATTATGTATAAGTACATCACTTATGGGCATGCACATCACACATTAAAATGTTAACAATTTATTTCATTATTTAAATATTAGCAAAATGTAGAATTTATTACATTTTCCTCATTAAATTCTAATGACTTATGAATAAAAGAAAAATACTAGCACACAAAAACGAAATTACTTACAAAAATTTCATTTTTACAAAAGACAAATTACTTTTTATTTTAAGTACTTCCTCTTGTTGAGTACAAAAGGAAATACTTAAAATTTTTTAGTTTTGTTGAGTACAAAAGATGTACTTAAAATGAAAAGTAATTTGTCTTTTGTAAAAAATATTTTTTTTTGTAATTTCATTTTTGTTCGTGTTGCATTTGTTTATACAAAATATTACCTGCGCATTGTGTGGACGACAGCAGGTCAAACTACCCGAAACTGTCAAATATTGCCAATCAACCTTGAGCCTTAGAGATAAGGTTATAAATTTAATACAGAAATCTGAGCGTTTGTAGTAGCTGGATGTGCTATCGTCTGTACAAATGTTTCTGTTTTCTAAATTATAGATTATTTTAAGATTTGTTTTGACGTTAGTTTCAGTTCTTGTAGGTACCTATTAATTGTATGTAGGTACCTAGGTATGTTTCAGAAATTATTCCAGTTGTAAAATAAGGCTTTGATAAAAAATATAACTATTAAACAAATTACTATTTACAGGCAGTGTTTACATTTGGTAGTTATTTATTAAAACATTACCCAAATCTATTCAAGAGACATGTACTTTATTCATACGTGGAGTCACTTACATAATGATTGGACACGAAATTGACGATATTTACAAGTACACGAACAATAAGCAATCACAAGTCTTCAATTATGTATAAGTACATCGTGAGCCAAGTCAAGATACTTGATTTGTTTATCTTTCTCGGCTTTCACGAGGTTCTCATCATGCGGGATGGTTATGTCAACAATCATTGCACGCCGCTCTGATCGATCCACCATGACTATACCAGGCATCACTATATCGGATACAAAAAATATTTATGAAACGATGTGAAAACCTAGCGAAATCTAGAATTCGGAGGTATAATCAACAATAACGTATTGACAATTATCGACTTGACAATCTATCAACTCAGACACACGCGGTAAGTATCAACGACGCCTGGTGTCGAGCAGCGGAACCTCCCAACCACTGATGTTAGAACGAGACAGATAAAGAAGAGTACAGACATATCAACTTTCTGTACGCGTAACCGCGCTATGGTTCAGGACTATTCTGGAAAGCAATTCCAACGAGTGAACAGTCTATAATAGTAACAGTGTAGTGCAGTAATAGTGACAGTGTTTGCCGCCATATTGCAAGTCATAGCTTGCTAGTTCCGTTTTTAAATCCCTTAATATTATATAAAATGGAAGTTTTTTCAGCAGAGCTATCAAACACTGCTAACGGCAAGAAAATGCAGCGGAATTTCGGAGGTAACTTTAAGATTATTAAAAAAAAATTGGAATTTATTTTAATTAAATATTAGATGCATATTCACATGTCGTTTTAGATGATACTTGTATAAAACTAAAATCTATATTCTGTTTAATTGCAAAAAAATATTTATGAATGTTTATTCTTTTCCAGGTGTCAAGCATGCGCCGCATTTGAACAATGAAAAGTTAACGCTGACAGATTCAAAGAATTTTGAATTAACAAATAATATGAAGAGACCAAAAGGGAAATATAAAAAAATCAAATGTAAAAATGTGAGACGAGGAATTGTTCGATATTGTTATACAATCGAAGAGGAGAAGGACTGCAAGGACTGAAGAGTTTATAATGTAATTTTATTATTTATGTAATTTTCAATAAATGTAAATACGACCGAATACTTATTTTTTTTTATTTTTGTTGAGTTAGGCATACCTAGAATATTTACAAGTACACGAACAATAAGCAATCATATATCTTCAATTATGTATAAGTACAGAAAAAATTTTCGGGTAGACATAGGTGTAACATACATTTTTGTGTGCTCCTGATAAAATAATTTTTAAAATAGTTATTATATTATATTTAATGAATTAAAATAGTTCACTTGATATTAAACCTCCCCATACTCACTATATATTGTAATCAAGACTTCAGCACCTGTACCTGGTTGACTATCACTTCACACACATGGACACTAAATTAGCTGCCAGTTTGGAGGATCTCGAGCAGTTGTTCAGCTCCCGAATGGAAGAATATGAAGCTAAATTGCAGCTGGCCACCACTGCTACCGAGACAGCTTCACCTGACATTGTTTCCATTGCACGTGAGTTCTCCGAGTTTAAGTTGTTCATCTGTCAGGCACTCTCCACATTAAAAACTCAATTCGAGCTGCTGGCTGCCGGGTTTGATAGACATGAGACGGCTATGAGGAGAAAAGTCTTGCTGTTCCATGGTGTTCCAGAGAAGGATAATGAAAAGTTAATTGATATAGTCCACAACATCTTATCCAACCAACTTAATCTACCAGAGGTGTGTAAGGAAAGGAATATTATCCATGTTTGTCATCGACTTGGATTCTCAAAGCAGAAGGCCCGACCCATACTGGTGCGATTTTTCAAAATGGAGCACCGACAACTTGTGTGGGATAGCAAGAAAGCTCTTAAGGGTACCGGGATCACTATCTCAGAGTTCTTGACGCAAGTTCGACATCGTGTGTTTGCAGCTGCTCGTAAGCATTTCGGTATGCCTAATTGCTGGTCCATGGAAGGAAGAATTGTTATTATTTGCCCAGACAAATCCCGTCGGAAAATCGAAACAGCAGGGGAACTTAGGGATCTGACAACCAAGTTCCCGACTTGTTCTGTCAACACCGCGGATTCTGCACATGCTGAAGATTCTGTATCTCCTGGTGCCGCAAACTTGGCTACTCCTGCAAAGAGAACGAGGAAGATGCGCCTGCGCAAGTAGCATATATATTTGTTGATGTTTTATCACTTCATTTTTCTTCCTATTCTATTTGTATTGGTGCATTGCATGAGTTAGTACAATCTTTGACCGGTAGTTAGTTAAATAAGTAATTTATATTTGTGTCACCGCTTATCACTACACTTTTTATTTTTATTATTGCCGGTATGTAAAATATTTATAACTTTTTTCCGGAATAATTATTTTGTCAAGGTGACAGATGTATTATTGTCATATGTCATTGTCATGGTTCTGTCCAACTGTCATTGCGTCCCGTTCCATTTAACGTACAGTTCCATGTTTTTGTTTTTGTTACGTTACTATTCCATTTTTGTTCTACCTTTGTAAAATTCCTGCCAATATACCAGCGAGTGGGGGAGGTTTTTCGCAAAGAAAAATCTTACTTTTATTTTATTTTGTGCTTTTGCTTATATTTTACTAGTAGAGTTATTTTATATATTATTTACTCTTGTTTAGTAATTTAGAATATTTTTATATTTATATTATAGTTTGTTATGCTCGATGATGATATAGCTGTTCTTAATGACAGCTTCTTCTCATGCTCTTCTTCGACTAGCTTTGTTAGTGCGGACAGTGATTCTTCCTTACCACAATGTTTGCATGATAAAATCTCTTCTCTTTTTTCCAATGACCCTAAGAATCTTCACATAGCCCACATTAATGCTCAGAGTATTCCTGGTCACTATACTGAACTTCTGGCATCCTTTAGCAGTGCTAATCTGGACGCACTTTTAATATCGGAATCCTTCCTGAAACCTTCGCTACACTCTACTAATCAATACTCACTGCCCGGCTTTATCTTGATACGCAACGACAGGACCGGCAAAGGTGGAGGAGGTGTTGCTATGTACCTGCGTGCTGATTTACCCTTTAAGGTTGTCAGTTCGTCTCCTTCTAGGTATTCTGAGTCGGCTGAATACTTGTTTGTTGAAGTTATTGTTCATCACACAAAAGTTTTGCTTGCAGTTCTTTATAGTCCCAATCTTCACATTGATTATTTTAACTCGCTCGATTCCATACTCTGCGATCTTTGCCCTTTGTACGAGCACGTAATTTTGATGGGTGATTTTAATACCTGTCTGATCAAAAATGACACTCGCTCACTTAAACTCCTTTCACTCTTATCTTCTTTTAATCTTCAAGTATTGCCTCTTTCTGCAACTCACTATTTCCCTAACTGTACACCCTCGTTTCTAGATCTAATGATCGTATCCAGTCCCAGTAATGTTTCATACCACGGTCAACTTACGGCTACCTTCTCTTATCACGATCTCATTTATCTCTCATATCGTATTCGTGTTCCCAAGCGTAAGGCTCAGTTTCTGTATCTCCGCAACTACAAGGGCATAGATATGGAAGCCTTGCGGCGTGATGCAGACGATCTCGACTGGACCCCTATTGTTGAGTTGGATGACATCGACGATAAGGTGAATTGCTTTAATGCAACGGTTCTCAACTTATATGATCAGCATGCTCCTATCCGACGTGTCAAAGTTAGACATAATCCTGCACCTTGGATAACTCTGCAAATTAAAGAGTTTATGGCTCGCAGGGATAAAGCTAAGAGCAGATATAAGCGCAGACCTTCAGAGCTGAATCTCTCTTATTACAAATCTTTACGTAATCGCTGCAGTCATCTGTGTCAGGATGCTAAGAGACGCTATTTCCACGACCAACTCATTAACCGCAGTTCCTCCGATGTATGGAAATTTCTAAAATCTGTAGGCATAGGCAAGTCCCCTGCCAACCAGTGCAAAGATGTGAACCTCAATGATCTTAACAAACATTTCTCCCACCTTCCCTTTTCTCTTGATCCTTCTGTCAAGGCTGCGACACTAGAGAGTCTTGCTAGTCTGCCATTACCACAATATTCTCTCTTCAAACTTAACGATGTTTCTGAGGATGATGTTAAGAAGTCTATACATGCAATTACTTCTTCGGCAGTCGGTAATGATAAGCTGTGCTCAAGAATGATTACTCCTATCCTTTCTTCATTGCTCCCTGTTCTAACTCACATCTTCAATCATTCATTTTCTTCTTGCTCCTTCCCGTCAGTTTGGAAACAGGCTCACATAATACCTTTACCTAAAACTAACAATCCTACTTTATTAACCCACTTTAGGCCTATTTCTATTCTCCCATTCCTCTCTAAAGTTTTTGAGCACGTAGTTCATAGGCAATTATCATATTTCTTGGCGTCAAACTCGATAATATCTCCATTTCAATCCGGTTTTCGCTCGGGTCACAGTACCGTAACCGCGCTTTTGAAGGTGGCTGACGACATTCGCTGGGCAATGGAGAATAAATTACTGACTGTCCTTGTATTGCTTGACTTTAGCAGCGCCTTTAACTCAGTGGACTTTGACATTTTACTAGGCATTCTCAATTCTATCAATTTCTCTTCTTCCGCTTTAGCCTGGTTCAGCTCGTATCTCCGGGGACGCTCTCAGTGTGTTCGCCTAGAGGAGTCCTTCTCCGATTGGTGTAATCTCACTGAGGGTGTTCCTCAGGGTAGCGTTCTCTCTCCTCTTCTTTTTTCAATTTTCATTAACTCTGTTACTAGAGTAATCTCCTCCAGTTTCCATCTCTACGCAGATGACCTGCAGCTCTATCGACATTCTTCTGCTGACAACACGAGCTCTGCAATTGCCGCAATGAATCATGACCTGGCTAGTGTTAGCGCTTGGGCTAAGTCATTTGGCTTACAAATTAACCCTACTAAATCCCAGGCTATGATCATAGGCAGCAGATTCGTTCGCAATGCAGCCAATATTACATCTCTCCTGCCTTTATATCTTGATGGTGTACGAATTGACTTTACTGAAACTGCCAAAGATCTGGGTGTAGTCATAGACTCCAATCTATCGTGGCGTGCTCAGGTCAGTGAGGTCAGTCGAAAGGTACATTTTTCGCTTCATTCACTGAAATGCCTTCAGGGTCTTCTGCCCTTGAAGACTAAAATTTCTTTAGCACAAACCCTTATTCAGCCGATTATAGATTATGCCGATGCCTGTTACCTGGATGCTACTGAGGAGCTGTTAAACAAGCTTGAGCGCTTGCAAAACCTGTGCATTCGCTTTGTTTTCGGTCTTCGTAAGTATGACCATGTTTCTCACCTTCGCAAGGAACTCAAGTGGCTCCCAATTCGCCTTCGCAGGAATACTAGGATTTTATGTCTCCTTTTCAACATCTTACACAACCCGTCTTATCCTTCCTACCTGCGTGAGCGTTTTTCTTACGCGCGCTCTAGCGACGCACCCTGTAGATCACACCTAAGATCCATCCTTAAATCTCATCCTCATAAAACGATTTACTATTCCTATTCCTTCTCTGTACATGCTGTAAGATTGTGGAACTCACTCCCGCCTAACATTCGTGATTTAAACACTATTTCTAATTTTAAGCGTCGATTAAAAGAGCATTACCTTTCCTCTATATTGTGAGAATTTGTTTATTATTTATACATATTTTTATATTTTAGTATTATGTATTTATTTAAGTAGTATATGTACTTATTTTTGATTTATTGGTTTGGCTTATATATTTATTTTAGGTTTATATGTTTAGGTATATTTAATATTATTACTTTAATAGTTATCATATTTTATTTCCTCCTTGTTCTTACACACTATTGTCTACATTTCTGTTTTACTTCTCCTTTCGCAGGTCTGCTGGAAGAAATTTCTTAAGAAATAAGCAGTACCTTTGTACTCAGATCTTCATTTTGTTGTATCTATATGTATTTTATTGTGTGTACATAAATAATAAAATAAATAAAATAAATAAATAAATACATCACTTATGGGCATGCACAGTACAAATAAAAATGTTAACAATTTATTTCATTATTTAAATATTAGCAAAATGTAGAATTTATTATAAGGTAATGGTAAGGTTATAAATTTAATACAGAAATCTGACAGATTGTAGTAGCTGGATGTGCTATCGTCAGTACAAATATTTCTGTTTTCCAAATTATAGATTATTTTAAGATTTGTTTTGACGTTAGTTTCAGTTCTTGTAGGTACCTATTAATTGAAATACCTACCTATTAATTGTATGTAGGTACCTAGATATGTTTCAGCAATAATTCCAGTTATAAAATAAGGTTTTGATAAAAAATATAATTATTAAACAAATTAGTATTTACAGGCAGTGTTTACATTTGGTAGTTATTTATTAAAACATTACCCAAATCTATTCAAGAGACATGTACTATATTCATACGTGGAGTCACTTACATAATGATTGGACACGAAATTGACGATATTTACAAGTACACGAACAATAAGCAATCACAAGTCTTCAATTATGTATAAGTACATCGTGAGCCAAGTCAAGATACTTGATTTGTTTATCTTTCTCGGCTTTCACGAGGTTCTCATCATGCGGGATGGTTATGTCAAAAATCATTGCACGCCGCTCTGATCGATCCACCATGACTATACCAGGCATCACTATATCGGATACAAAAAATATTTATGAAACGATGTGAAAACCTAGCGAAATCTAGAATTCGGAGGTATAATCAACAATAACGTATTGACAATTATCGAATTGACAATCTATCAACTCAGACACACGCGGTAAGTATCAACGACGCCTGGTGTCGAGCAGCGGAACCTCCCAACCACTGATGTTAGAACGAGACAGATAAAGAAGAGTACAGACATATCAACTTTCTGTACGCGTAACCGCGCTATGGTTCAGGACTATTCTGGAAAGCAATTCCAACGAGTGAACAGTCTATAATAGTAACAGTGTAGTGCAGTAATAGTGACGGCGACAGGTTAGCTGTCCTCCAGCAGCTAGCCCCCTTCCCCCTGCCCGTTGCCACCCCCCAGCCTGTTCCCGTCCCCGTTGAAACCGAGGTGTCCATGGACACCGAAGTTTTCTCGGCCAAGCGCCCCAACCCCGCCTCCTCGGACTCCGCCGAGGAATCATCTCCGCCCACTCAGGCGTCGGACGACGAGGAACCCGACTTTAAGGTCGTCGCCCTCAAGAGTAGGAGGAAGAAATCCTCCTCCTCCCAAGCCCCTAAGCTGGCAGCCACCGAGTCGGCTAGCGGCCGCCCCAACCCCACACCCATCCCCCCTAAAGGGACTGACGCCCCTCGTGCCGCGTCAGCTAAACCCGCCCCCTCGGCCCCACGAGCGGCCTCTAAAATCCCCCCTCCCCCGCCTGTCTTCATCCAAGACAAGGCGAAGTGGCCCACAGTGTCCGGCTGGTGCACTGAATCTAGGATAGCATTCACTAATGCTAAATCCACGCAGACGGGGATAAAAGTCTCTGTCCCTACAGCCAAAGACTTCCGTGAGCTGACTAAGCTCCTCCGCCTGAGAGGTGTGGCCTTCCACACCTACTCCCTCCCAGAGGACCGCCTCACTCGCGTGGTGATCCGAAGGATCCCCAAGAAGATTCCCACTGAGGAATTAAAAGCAGATCTCCTAGCACAGGAGATCCCTGTAAAGGAAGTCCACCGCATGCATAAAGCACGCGGTAAAGGGTCGGCATACGACATGATCCTAGTGATCTGTCACCCCGTCGAGGGAGCCACCCACCACCCCATATTCCTGATTAAGAGCATCTGCTCTCTATCAGGAATAATCATAGAGAAGCCGCACAAGAGCGGCACCGTTGGCCAATGCCATAGGTGCCAACTGTACGGCCACTCGCAGGCACACTGCCACGCCAAGCCTAGGTGCGTCAAGTGCCTAGGCGACCATGGCACAGCAGAGTGCCCACGGCCCAAGGACCGCGCGCTCTGCACCGAGCCACCAAGCTGCGTCCTATGCGGCACGACCGGCCACACGGCCAACTACCGTGGGTGCCCCAAGGCCCCCAAGTCAACATCGCCTAAACTGGCGAAGCGCGCGAGCGCTCGCCAGCAAAGGGAGGCCCCAGCAGGCCAGACCCAGCCCCCGGTGGCTTTAAGCCCCCAGAGACCTAGTCCCTGGAACGCCTTAAACCACCAGAAGGCCTTCCCGGCCTTAGTGGCGGCCGCCCCCACGACCCCTCAATCCACCCCCGCCTGGAAGGACAAGGATCCTCGCATCCGACCTTCCACGGCCCAAAAGGTGGCAACAACTGCTGCTGCGGCGACAACAACCCCCGCACGCACAACCCCCGCAACAACCACCGGAAGCAACCCCCTTGACGCATTCAACGTCATCTCGGGGACCTTCCTTATTTTCATGTCCCCCCGTGCCAGGCAAATGGCAAAAGATCTTGGCTGCCAGATCTGCTGGCAACCTTGAGGCCGTGATAGGCATTTACAATGCCTACCCAGAGATAACCCAGGCCCTGTCCTCCATCGCATCCAATTAATGGATAGCAGGGGCAGCAAACGAACCAAGCCCCGATCCCTGAAACTGGTGCACTTCAATGCCGATGGCATTAGAGATCAGAAATTAGAGATCTCAACATTCCTACGTGAACACCAGATAGACATCTTCCTCGCCCAAGAGACCTTCCTCAAGCCTAGCCACCGCACACCTCTGATCGCGAACTACCGCGTAGTTCGCAACGACAGGTTGCGTTGTCACAAAGGCGGAACCCTTATTTATTTCAAAAGGGCTCTACATTGCATCCCAATGGACCCCCCACCCCTCTCACGACTCGAAGTGTCAATGTGCCGCCTCGGCATGACAGGCCACCAACCTATCACATTAGTGTCGGCCTACCTCCCTCCCAGTCCCTCTGCAGAGAATCATCAACTCTTAGCAGACGACATCGCCCTACTTCTGGGGTTGAGCGACTCCGTGATAATAGCGGGCGACCTCAACGCCAAACACACCGCCTGGAATAGCACCAGGACCAACTCCAGAGGCAGACTCTTGTTTGACCTCTCTACCCGAATGAACTTCGACGTCGTGGGACCTATGACCCCCACCCATTTCCCCTACGACCCCGATCACACCCCGGACGTCCTTGACGTGGCGCTCCTAAAGAACGTCAACCTACGGTTAGACTCTATAGAAGCGCTACCAGAGCTATCGTCCGATCATCGACCAGTCGTTATCAGACTGGCTCCCCGCACTGGCCTCTCTGACCCAGGTCAAGAACCCCTTACGAAGGTGGTAACGGACTGGAGGAAAGTAAGCGATCGGCTGAAATCCTCCACATCCCCCCACCTGGACTCCATACCTGCACGCCTGGACTCTATCGCGGACACGACGACCGCGATCGACTTGTTCACGGACCACGTACAGTCAGTCCTGAACGACTGTTCAAGGGAGGTAACAGCGACAGAAGACTGTCGCTGGAAACTTCCCACTGACTTGCGTGAACTTCTGACCGAGAAGAACGCGGCTGTCCGTGCCTACAGCAGCTTCCCCTGCGCGGCCAACAAAGCCCATATGCGCTATTTACAGAGAACTGTAAAAAGACGCATATCGGAGTGGCGTGAAGCCGGCTGGGATAAGATGCTGGACGAGTTAGAGCCCACCCATCTAGCCTTCTGGGAACTTCAGAGGAAGTTAAAATCCAAAGAAGTTGTCACCATGCCTCCTCTGGTTCGCCCCGACAATACCATCGCCTTCGACGACGATGAAAAGGCTGAATGCCTTGCCTCCTGCCTCGAAGCCCAGTGCTCCCCCAGCCTCCTACCAGTAGACCAAGCCCACCTTCTAGAGGTCGACGCTGAAGTTGAACGTAGGACCTCCCTCCCGCCCGTTGACGACCCGGATGATCCCCTGCCTCCCATCATTCCGGATGAAGTGCAGGACATCATCAAAGGCCTTCAACCCAAAAAAGCACCCGGATCAGACGGCATCACCAACAGAGTGGTCCGTCTCTTCCCAGCCCACCTAGTCCTCCTCTTGACCACCATCTTCAATGGTGCAATGGGGAATAACATTTTCCCACAAACTTGGAAAGAAGCCACTGTGATTGGCATTCCCAAGCCCGGCAAGCCCAAAGCTGAACCAACCAGTTATCGTCCCATCAGCTTGCTGAAAGTTCTCGGCAAAATCTATGAGAGGCTTATTTATAAGCGTCTCAGAGCTTACGCCGAGAACAAGGGCCTCGTTCCCAATGAGCAGTTCGGGTTCCGATCCCAACACTCTTGTCCACAACAAATCCTACGCATCACTGAACATATCCACGCAGGGTTCATGCGTGGTATGTACACAGGCGTAGTCTACTTCGATATAGCGAAAGCGTTTGACAAAGTCTGGCACAACGGCTTAATCTATAAGCTGTACAAACTCGGAGTGCCCGACCGTCTCGTTCTCATCTTACGGGACTTCCTGTCAAACCGCACCTTCCGCTACAAAATCGAAGGAGCACACTCCTCCCCCCGCCCCATCCGTGCAGGTGTTCCCCAGGGCTCCGTGCTAGCCACCCTTATTTTCACGCTGTACACAAGCGATATCCCGAAAGGTGGTAGGGCCCAAGTCGCTCTGTTCGCAGACGACACCGCCATCTACTGCTCGGGACTCAGCCCTGACCGAATTCGACACCATCTCCAAACCGCAGTCAACAAACTGGCTGACTGGTTCAAGAAATGGAGGATCGAAGTTAACCCCCAAAAAAGTCAAGCGGTACTCCACACGAAGCCGCGACTAAACGTCCCCACCCCACGACCCATCACCATGTCTGGCGAGCTGATCCCCTGGGGGAAGCAAGCCAAATATCTTGGTGTGATCCTCGACCGCAACCTCAACTTCTCAGAGCACATTAAGGCGGTCCGCTCACGTGCCGCCTACGCTCTGGGACGACTCCACCCCGTCCTCAACCCGCGTAGCAAACTGTCGCTCAAGTGCAAAATGCGCTTGTACACAGCGTGCATACGCCCGATTATGACATACGCTTGTCCTGTCTTCGCACACGCCAAGCCGCGTCATATCCATAGGATGCAAGTAGTCCAAAACCGTTTCTTGCATAAAGCCACAAACGCCCCTTGGTTCGTCCGTAATGAGATCCTCCACCTAGATCTCAAAATCCCCACCATTCAGCAGTTCATGAAACGTCTTTCCAAACGCTTCTTTGACACTGCCTCCAAGCACCGCAATCCCCTGATAGTAGCGGCTGCTAACTACACCCCCTCCACCATCTCCAAGCTTCGCCGCCCAAGGCACGTTCTCACAGACCCTGATGACCACATTACCCTCCTCCAAGAGGCCAATAGGGCCACCAGCACTCTTACAAAGAACAGACCGACCTACCGACCTCGCCGCCGAGGTCCATCGCGACGCGTTCAAAGTAGAAGCCCCCTCCCCCGTCCCTCGTCCGATGAAGGCCAGCCCGCGCCGCAGCTGAGCCTGTAAATAAAAATTCGATCCAGCCATCCCTTGCTGTTCTCTCCAGCGACGCCCTAAGCCGAGGTTCGAACCCCACAGGGGGTGCCCTTAGTGCGTAGTCGCTTAGTTTTTAGTAGCCCTGGCTGGAGGCTTTAAATTCATTTAAGGCATCCACAGGACAGTCCGGTTAAGTAGTCACGACCTCTCAAGGTCAACTACGAGATGCCATATCAAAAAAAAAAAAAAAAAAAAAACAGTAATAGTGACAGTGTTTGCCGCCATATTGCAAGTCATAGCTTGCTAGTTCCGTTTTTAAATCCCTTAATATTATATAAAATGGAAGTTTTTTCAGCAGAGCTATCAAACACTGCTAACGGCAAGAAAATGCAGCGGAATTTCGGAGGTAACTTTAAGATTATTAAAAAAAAATTGGAATTTATTTTAATTAAATATTAGATGCATATTCACATGTCGTTTTAGATGATACTTGTATAAAACTAAAATCTATATTCTGTTTAATTGCAAAAAAATATTTATGAATGTTTATTCTTTTCCAGGTGTCAAGCATGCGCCGCATTTGACTAATGAAAAGTTAACGCTGACAGATTCAAAGAATTTTGAATTAACAAATAATATGAAGAGACCAAAAGGGAAATATAAAAAAATCAAATGTAAAAATGTGAGACGAGGAATTGTTCGATATTGTTATACAATCGAAGAGGAGAAGGACTGCAAGGACTGAAGAGTTTATAATGTAATTTTATTATTTACGTAATTTTCAGTAAATGTAAATACGACCGAATACTTTTTTTTTTTTTTTTTGTTGAGTTAGGCATACCTAGAATATTTACAAGTACACGAACAATAAGCAATCACATATCTTCAATAATTATGTATAAGTACATCACTTATGGGCATGCACAGTACAAATAAAAATGTTAACAATTTATTTCATTATTTAAATATTAGCAAAATGTAGAATTTATTATAAGGTAAAGGTAAGGTTATAAATTTAATACAGAAATCTGACAGATTGTAGTAGCTGGATGTGCTATCGTCAGTACAAATATTTCTGTTTTCCAAATTACAGATTATTTTAAGATTTGTTTTGACGTTAGTTTCAGTTCTTGTAGGTACCTATTAATTGAAATACCTACCTATTAATTGTATGTAGGTACCTAGATATGTTTCAGCAATAATTCCAGTTATAAAATAAGGTTTTGATAAAAAATATAATTATTAAACAAATTAGTATTTACAGGCAGTGTTTACATTTGGTAGTTATTTATTAAAACATTACCCAAATCTATTCAAGAGACATGTACTATATTCATACGTGGAGTCACTTACATAATGATTGGACACGAAATTGACGATATTTACAAGTACACGAACAATAAGCAATCACAAGTCTTCAATTATGTATAAGTACATCGTGAGCCAAGTCAAGATACTTGATTTGTTTATCTTTCTCGGCTTTCACGAGGTTCTCATCATGCGGGATGGTTATGTCAACAATCATTGCACGCCGCTCTGATCGATCCACCATGACTATACCAGGCATCACTATATCGGATACAAAAAATATTTATGAAACGATGTGAAAACCTAGCGAAATCTAGAATTCGGAGGTATAATCAACAATAACGTATTGACAATTATCGACTTGACAATCTATCAACTCAGACACACGCGGTAAGTATCAACGACGCCTGGTGTCGAGCAGCGGAACCTCCCAACCACTGATGTTAGAACGAGACAGATAAAGAAGAGTACAGACATATCAACTTTCTGTACGCGTAACCGCGTTATGGTTCAGGACTATTCTGGAAAGCAATTCCAACGAGTGAACAGTCTATAATAGTAACAGTGTAGTGCAGTAATAGTGACAGTGTTTGCCGCCATATTGCAAGTCATAGCTTGCTAGTTCCGTTTTTAAATCCCTTAATATTATATAAAATGGAAGTTTTTTCAGCAGAGCTATCAAACACTGCTAACGGCAAGAAAATGCAGCGGAATTTCGGAGGTAACTTTAAGATTATTAAAAAAAATTGGAATTTATTTTAATTAAATATTAGATGCATATTCACATGTCGTTTTAGATGATACTTGTATAAAACTAAAATCTATATTCTGTTTAATTGCAAAAAAATATTTATGAATGTTTATTCTTTTCCAGGTGTCAAGCATGCGCCGCATTTGAACAATGAAAAGTTAACGCTGACAGATTCAAAGAATTTTGAATTAACAAATAATATGAAGAGACCAAAAGGGAAATATAAAAAAATCAAATGTAAAAATGTGAGACGAGGAATTGTTCGATATTGTTATACAATCGAAGAGGAGAAGGACTGCAAGGACTGAAGAGTTTATAATGTAATTTTATTATTTATGTAATTTTCAATAAATGTAAATACGACCGAATACTTATTTTTTTTTTATTTTTGTTGAGTTAGGCATACCTAGAATATTTACAAGTACACGAACAATAAGCAATCACATATCTTCAATTATGTATAAATACATCACTTATGGGCATGCACAGCACAAATAAAAATGTTAACAATTTATTTCATTATTTAAATATTAGCAAAATGTAGAATTTATTACAAGGTAAAGGTAAGGTTATAAATTTAATACAGAAATCTGACAGATTGTAGTAGCTGGATGTGCTATCGTCAGTACAAATATTTCTGTTTTCCAAATTATAGATTATTTTAAGATTTGTTTTGACGTTAGTTTCAGTTCTTGTAGGTACCTATTAATTGAAATACCTACCTATTCGAGTCACACTTATTATTAGTGGACAGGACATTGATGATGAAATAGTCTTAAAGTTGTAAACTTGTTCAAATAAACCATTAATGAGACGAAAGTTCATCCAGAATTCTATGTTCTCTTAAATCTTACATATAAAACTTTTAAAACCAACCTACTGAACTGATTTTGATGAAAAATCTAAGAGACTAATCTCAAATTATATCCTTTGAAAAAGAAAAAATGCAAATTTGCTTTTAAAAAACGGTGTTCTGACGAAACAAATGTAAAATAAATAGCAATGCCAATGGCATGGGATGGCATATGGCATTCGACGCAATGGCCATAGATAAGAAAACAAAGAAAAAATATTTATGAAACGATGTGAAAACCTAGCGACATATAGAATTCGGAGGTATAATCAACATTAACGGATTGACAGTTATCGACTTGACAATCTATCAACTCAGACAGACGCGGCAAGTATCAGCGACGTCTGGTGTCGAGCAGCGAAACCTCATAACCACTGATGTTAGAACGAGACAGATAAAGAAGAGTACAGACACATCAACTTCCTGTCCGCGTAACCGCGCGATGGTTTGGGACTATTCTGGAAAGCAATTCCAACGAGTGAACACTACATAATAGTAGCAGTGCAGTGCAGTAATAGTGAACGTGTTTGACGCCATATTCCACGTCACAGTTTGCTTGCGTTTTTAAATCCACAAATATTATTTTTAAAATGGAATTTTCTTCAGCAGAGCTAACAAGCACTGCTAACGGAAAGAAAATGCAGCGGAATTTCGGAGGTTAGTTGAAGATTATTTAAAAAAATTGGAGATTATTTTAATTTAATATTAGATGCATATTCACATACCGTTTTAG
This sequence comes from Sesamia inferens, assembly GCA_037179545.1. Taxonomy (NCBI): domain Eukaryota; kingdom Metazoa; phylum Arthropoda; class Insecta; order Lepidoptera; family Noctuidae; genus Sesamia; species Sesamia inferens. Next base: position 31,525,229 of record CM073929.1, read on the forward strand.
ATGATACTTGTATAATAGTGAAATCTATATTATGTTTAATTGGAAAAAATATTAATGAACTTTATTCTTTTCCAGGTGTCAAGCATGCGCCGTATTCCAAAAATGAAAATTCAACGCTGGCAGATTCAGAGAATTTTGAATCAAAAAATAACATAAAGAGACCAAAAGGAAAACATAAAAAAATCAAATGTCAAAATGTGAGACGAGGAATTATTCGTTATTGCTACACAATCGAAGAGGAGAAGGCTTAAGATTGCAAGGAGTGAAGACTTTAGAATTTAATTTTATAATTTAATTTTCAATAAATGTAAATACGACCGAATACTTATTTGTTTTTTTTTTATATTTACCTATATTTACAAAAGTAGCAAAAGAATGTGAATATAAATATGTACGGTTCACCTCGCGCCCGTTTGTTTGTTTAGTAAGGCATACCCACGATATTCACAAGTATTGTACTAACAATAAGCAATCACAAATCTTCAATTATGTATAAGTACATCACTTATGGGCATGCACAGCACACATTAAAATGTTAACAATTTATTTCATTATTTAAATATTAGCAAAATGTAGAATTTATTACATTTTCCTCATTAAATTCTAATGACTTATGAATAAAAGAAAAATACTAGCACACAAAAACGAAATTACTTACAAAAATTTCATTTTTACAAAAGACAAATTACTTTTTATTTTAAGTACTTCCTCTTGTTGAGTACAAAAGGAAATACTTAAAATTTTTTAGTTTTGTTGAGTACAAAAGATGTACTTAAAATGAAAAGTAATTTGTCTTTTGTAAAAAATATTTTTTTTTGTAATTTCATTTTTGTTCGTGTTGCATTTGTTTATACAAAATATTACCTGCGCATTGTGTGGACGACAGCAGGTCAAACTACCCGAAACTGTCAAATATTGCCAATCAACCTTGAGCCTTAGAGATAAGGTTATAAATTTAATACAGAAATCTGAGCGTTTGTAGTAGCTGGATGTGCTATCGTCTGTACAAATGTTTCTGTTTTCTAAATTATAGATTATTTTAAGATTTGTTTTGACGTTAGTTTCAGTTCTTGTAGGTACCTATTAATTGTATGTAGGTACCTAGGTATATTTCAGAAATTATTCCAGTTGTAAAATAAGGCTTTGATAAAAAATATAACTATTAAACAAATTAGTATTTACAGGCAGTGTTTACATTTGGTAGTTATTTATTAAAACATTACCCAAATCTATTCAAGAGACATGTACTATATTCATACGTGGAGTCACTTACATAATGATTGGACACGAAATTGACGATATTTACAAGTACACGAACAATAAGCAATCACAAGTCTTCAATTATGTATAAGTACATCGTGAGCCAAGTCAAGATACTTGATTTGTTTATCTTTCTCGGCTTTCACGAGGTTCTCATCATGCGGGATGGTTATGTCAACAATCATTGCACGCCGCTCTGATCGATCCACCATGACTATACCAGGCATCACTATATCGGATACAAAAAATATTTATGAAACGATGTGAAAACCTAGCGAAATCTAGAATTCGGAGGTATAATCAACAATAACGTATTGACAATTATCGACTTGACAATCTATCAACTCAGACACACGCGGTAAGTATCAACGACGCCTGGTGTCGAGCAGCGGAACCTCCCAACCACTGATGTTAGAACGAGACAGATAAAGAAGAGTACAGACATATCAACTTTCTGTACGCGTAACCCCGCTATGGTTCAGGACTATTCTGGAAAGCAATTCCAACGAGTGAACAGTCTATAATAGTAACAGTGTAGTGCAGTAATAGTGACAGTGTTTGCCGCCATATTGCAAGTCATAGCTTGCTAGTTCCGTTTTTAAATCCCTTAATATTATATAAAATGGAAGTTTTTTCAGCAGAGCTATCAAACACTGCTAACGACAAGAAAATGCAGCGGAATTTCGGAGGTAACTTTAAGATTATTAAAAAAAATTGGAATTTATTTTAATTAAATATTAGATGCATATTCACATGTCGTTTTAGATGATACTTGTATAAAACTAAAATCTATATTCTGTTTAATTGCAAAAAAATATTTATGAATGTTTATTCTTTTCCAGGTGTCAAGCATGCGCCGCATTTGAACAATGAAAAGTTAACGCTGACAGATTCAAAGAATTTTGAATTAACAAATAATATGAAGAGACCAAAAGGGAAATATAAAAAAATCAAATGTAAAAATGTGAGACGAGGAATTGTTCGATATTGTTATACAATCGAAGAGGAGAAGGACTGCAAGGACTGAAGAGTTTATAATGTAATTTTATTATTTATGTAATTTCCAATAAATGTAAATACGACCGAATACTTATTTTTTTTTTTTTATTTTTGTTGAGTTAGGCATACCTAGAATATTTACAAGTACACGAACAATAAGCAATCACATATCTTCAATTATGTATAAGTACATCACTTATGGGCATGCACAGTACAAATAAAAATGTTAACAATTTATTTCATTATTTAAATATTAGCAAAATGTAGAATTTATTATAAGGTAAAGGTACGGTTATAAAGGAGAATGTCAACTTACGGCCTACACAACTTTTATTATTAAACTTACGTTTTCACTAAGTTCTTACTCCCAACAATTTAAATATAAACTACAAACTTAAAAAAACATATTTAGTACTTTACGGAATTGTGTCCAATAAAAAATCATTATAATAAGTAATTAATTTAAGTTCTTGAATTCAAGATTTGAATACCAAAAATGTTGCCAATCTTGTTACTGTAATCGATAACTCTAAATAAATAAAATCCTGCTACTGTAATCGATAATTGTATTGTAAAAATATTTTTTTATTGTTTAGATAGTTTTAAATAAAAAATATACTCTTTACTTATATTTACCGCCTCAATATTCTTTTTTCTTATTTATATTTTCTTAATTAATACGTTCGTCGTATTTTACAGTTAATAGTTTCAAAAATCGATTTTCCATCTGTGATCGATAACATCTTGATAAGTTGATATGGCAATGATAATCGTCTTGTAATGGCAACCCTGTTAATTGCATATCTGTCAAAATCTCTTATTGTTTTCTGAGAACTTAGAACGGTGTTTTCTTTTCGTATTCCTCTGCGTTTGCGTAAGTAACAGACTTATTGTGTTGAATCTGATGATGTACGAGCATTATTACGGCAATGGACTTCACTTTTTGAGGTAAAGTACGATTCATATTAATAGAATGTCAACTATTTTAGCCGATCTAAATGTTGAATTGTAACATAACTGTATTTTGTTTGTTTTAGATTCCAAATAACAGTGTAATCCAACAAGCAGCAATGCCAGCAATTCATTGTGTGGTCTCGTTCAGAAAGAGAATACGCTATCAGATGCTTGATATAGCAACAGATCGAATCACTACAGGTAAGGAATATCCTTCAATGATTTTATGTGTTGCTGTGGTTGATGTTTTATTCTGATTACAATAAGATATTTTTGTTTTTGTTACAGCTTAGATCAACAAATAAGATCTGTCACCCATGTTGGCAAAGAAGTTACCGTTCTGTTCAACGGAACTTACACACCCCATATCATCAAGTATTTATCAATCTTCTACAGCCTCTGTTGTATCAATGTCAGCAAACTACACTAGGGCTGTTAATATCTGCAGATGGGTGATTGAAGTTGTGAATGGGATTTTTAAGCAACAGTTTAAAATATTCCGACACGAGTTCAACAACAGAGCTTCATCACATGTCATGATTGACTTTTCTATAGCTGCTGCCCTAATTAATAGATTTCGACCACCGCTCACAGACAGGTTTGATGCTGCCCAGATATTAGAAATCATCCAACAAAAAATGTTCCAAACAAATACTTTAAGTGAGTTTATTATAGAAAATAATTATAATAGAAGAAGGGCACAATTCTCAAATATAAATGTTGATAACAGCAATGTCGCTGAGTTCCCCAGCTAGATTTTCATGATTTGATTTTAATAGCTTGTGGTACCTACCAACTCCGTCAAGCTCGATCTTACTATGGTGAGCATATCCGTTTTAGTGGCCAATATAAGATAGAAGTGTGTAGGGAGGCATCAATCGGTAATCTAAGAGAGCAATTGTCTCTCTCTCAAAGAAGAGCAAAAATTCAAAGTCGCCATATAAGAAGAAAAGAATATTTTGTGTATGTTTTGATTGATAATAATTTAAATGGGAGAAAGGCAATAAGTCAATAATATTGCAATTGTAAGGTAGGCAAACGAACTGTGGGATGCTGTTCCCACATTATGACCATTTTATGGTATTGAGGGTGGGCTCGACACCAAAACAATATTGAACCCCCTGCACAGTTTCTTGATGAATTGTTAATCGAATTTAATAATGAAATTGATGATGATGATAATGAATAATTATGATAAAAAAGAATAAAACTATTCATCAGTTTATTTGTTCTTTAATTTTCTCTGCGTAGAAATGCATAACCTCCAATTTAAAATGTCTGAATAACTTCTTTCTTACAAGTTCAATTTAAAAATGGAAATCACAAACATACTTTTGACATTAAACCACACAAAAAAACGTAAGAATATTCACTGTACACAACAAATTCATATTGCGCCAAAGTTACTATGGAGACTGGGCATTGTCCTTTAATACAGAAATCTGACAGATTGTAGTAGCTGGATGTGCTATCGTCAGTACAAATATTTCTGTTTTCCAAATTATAGATTATTTTAAGATTTGTTTTGACGTTAGTTTCAGTTCTTGTAGGTACCTATTAATTGAAATACCTACCTATTAATTGTATGTAGGTACCTAGATATGTTTCAGCAATAATTCCAGTTATAAAATAAGGTTTTGATAAAAAATATAATTATTAAACAAATTAGTATTTACAGGCAGTGTTTACATTTGGTAGTTATTTATTAAAACATTACCCAAATCTATTCAAGAGACATGTACTATATTCATACGTGGAGTCACTTACATAATGATTGGACACGAAATTGACGATATTTACAAGTACACGAACAATAAGCAATCACAAGTCTTCAATTATGTATAAGTACATCGTGAGCCAAGTCAAGATACTTGATTTGTTTATCTTTCTCGGCTTTCACGAGGTTCTCATCATGCGGGATGGTTATGTCAACAATCATTGCACGCCGCTCTGATCGATCCACCATGACTATACCAGGCATCACTATATCGGATACAAAAAATATTTATGAAACGATGTGAAAACCTAGCGAAATCTAGAATTCAGAGGTATAATCAACAATAACGTATTGACAATTATCGACTTGACAATCTATCAACTCAGACACACGCGGTAAGTATCAACGACGCCTGGTGTCGAGCAGCGGAACCTCCCAACCACTGATGTTAGAACGAGACTGATAAAGAAGAGTACAGACATATCAACTTTCTGTACGCGTAACCGCGCTATGGTTCAGGACTATTCTGGAAAGCAATTCCAACGAGTGAACAGTCTATAATAGTAACAGTGTAGTGCAGTAATAGTGACAGTGTTTGCCGCCATATTGCAAGTCATAGCTTGCTAGTTCCGTTTTTAAATCCCTTAATATTATATAAAATGGAAGTTTTTTCAGCAAAGCTATCAAACACTGCTAACGGCAAGAAAATGCAGCGGAATTTCGGAGGTAACTTTAAGATTATTAAAAAAAATTGGAATTTATTTTAATTAAATATTAGATGCATATTCACATGTCGTTTTAGATGATACTTGTATAAAACTAAAATCTATATTCTGTTTAATTGCAAAAAAATATTTATGAATGTTTATTCTTTTCCAGGTGTCAAGCATGCGCCGCATTTGAACAATGAAAAGTTAACGCTGACAGATTCAAAGAATTTTGAATTAACAAATAATATGAAGAGACCAAAAGGGAAATATAAAAAAATCAAATGTAAAAATGTGAGACGAGGAATTGTTCGATATTGTTATACAATCGAAGAGGAGAAGGACTGCAAGGACTGAAGAGTTTATAATGTAATTTTATTATTTATGTAATTTTCAATAAATGTAAATACGACCGAATACTTATTTTTTTTTTATTTTTGTTGAGTTAGGCATCCCTAGAATATTTACAAGTACACGAACAATAAGCAATCACATATCTTCAATTATGTATAAGTACATCACTTATGGGCATGCACAGTACAAATAAAAATGTTAACAATTTATTTCATTATTTAAATATTAGCAAAATGTGGAATTTATTATAAGGTAAAGGTAAGGTTATAAATTTAATACAGAAATCTGACAGATTGTAGTAGCTGGATGTGCTATCGTCAGTACAAATATTTCTGTTTTCCAAATTATTTTCAGTTCTTGTAGGTACCTATTAATTGAAATACCTACCTATTAATTGTATGTAGGTACCTAGATATGTTTCAGCAATAATTCCAGTTATAAAATAAGGTTTTGATAAAAAATATAATTATTAAACAAATTAGTATTTACAGGCAGTGTTTACATTTGGTAGTTATTTATTAAAACATTACCCAAATCTATTCAAGAGACATGTACTATATTCATACGTGGAGTCACTTACATAATGATTGGACACGAAATTGACGATATTTACAAGTACACGAACAATAAGCAATCACAAGTCTTCAATTATGTATAAGTACATCGTGAGCCAAGTCAAGATACTTGATTTGTTTATCTTTCTCGGCTTTCACGAGGTTCTCATCATGCGGGATGGTTATGTCAACAATCATTGCACGCCGCTCTGATCGATCCACCATGACTATACCAGGCATCACTATATCGGATACAAAAAATATTTATGAAACGATGTGAAAACCTAGCGAAATCTAGAATTCGGAGGTATAATCAACAATAACGTATTGACAATTATCGACTTGACAATCTATCAACTCAGACACACGCGGTAAGTATCAACGACGCCTGTTGTCGAGCAGCGGAACCTCCCAACCACTGATGTTAGAACGAGACTGATAAAGAAGAGTACAGACATATCAACTTTCTGTACGCGTAACCGCGCTATGGTTCAGGACTATTCTGGAAAGCAATTCCAACGAGTGAACAGTCTATAATAGTAACAGTGTAGTGCAGTAATAGTGACAGTGTTTGCCGCCATATTGCAAGTCATAGCTTGCTAGTTCCGTTTTTAAATCCCTTAATATTATATAAAATGGAAGTTTTTTCAGCAGAGCTATCAAACACTGCTAACGGCAAGAAAATGCAGCGGAATTTCGGAGGTAACTTTAAGATTATTAAAAAAAATTGGAATTTATTTTAATTAAATATTAGATGCATATTCACATGTCGTTTTAGATGATACTTGTATAAAACTAAAATCTATATTCTGTTTAATTGCAAAAAAATATTTATGAATGTTTATTCTTTTCCAGGTGTCAAGCATGCGCCGCATTTGAACAATGAAAAGTTAACGCTGACAGATTCAAAGAATTTTGAATTAACAAATAATATGAAGAGACCAAAAGGGAAATATAAAAAAATCAAATGTAAAAATGTGAGACGAGGAATTGTTCGATATTGTTATACAATCGAAGAGGAGAAGGACTGCAAGGACTGAAGAGTTTATAATGTAATTTTATTATTTATGTAATTTTCAATAAATGTAAATACTACCGAATACTTATTTTTTTTTATTTTTGTTGAGTTAGGCATACCTAGAATATTTACAAGTACACGAACAATAAGCAATCACATATCTTCAATTATGTATAAGTACATCACTTATGGGCATGCACAGTACAAATAAAAATGTTAACAATTTATTTCATTATTTAAATATTAGCAAAATGTAGAATTTATTATAAGGTAAAGGTAAGGTTATAAATTTAATACAGAAATCTGACAGATTGTAGTAGCTGGATGTGCTATCGTCAGTACAAATATTTCTGTTTTCCAAATTATAGATTATTTTAAGATTTGTTTTGACGTTAGTTTCAGTTCTTGTAGGTACCTATTAATTGAAATACCTACCTATTAATTGTATGTAGGTACCTAGATATGTTTCAGCAATAATTCCAGTTATAAAATAAGGTTTTGATAAAAAATATAATTATTAAACAAATTAGTATTTACAGGCAGTGTTTACATTTGGTAGTTATTTATTAAAACATTACCCAAATCTATTCAAGAGACATGTACTATATTCATACGTGGAGTCACTTACATAATGATTGGACACGAAATTGACGATATTTACAAGTACACGAACAATAAGCAATCACAAGTCTTCAATTATGTATAAGTACATCGTGAGCCAAGTCAAGATACTTGATTTGTTTATCTTTCTCGGCTTTCACGAGGTTCTCATCATGCGGGATGGTTATGTCAACAATCATTGCACGCCGCTCTGATCGATCCACCATGACTATACCAGGCATCACTATATCGGATACAAAAAATATTTATGAAACGATGTGAAAACCTAGCGAAATCTAGAATTCGGAGGTATAATCAACAATAACGTATTGACAATTATCGACTTGACAATCTATCAACTCAGACACACGCGGTAAGTATCAACGACGCCTGGTGTCGAGCAGCGGAACCTCCCAACCACTGATGTTAGAACGAGACTGATAAAGAAGAGTACAGACATATCAACTTTCTGTACGCGTAACCGCGCTATGGTTCAGGACTATTCTGGAAAGCAATTCCAACGAGTGAACAGTCTATAATAGTAACAGTGTAGTGCAGTAATAGTGACAGTGTTTGCCGCCATATTGCAAGTCATAGCTTGCTAGTTCCGTTTTTAAATCCCTTAATATTATATAAAATGGAAGTTTTTTCAGCAGAGCTATCAAACACTGCTAACGGCAAGAAAATGCAGCGGAATTTCGGAGGTAACTTTAAGATTATTAAAAAAAATTGGAATTTATTTTAATTAAATATTAGATGCATATTCACATGTCGTTTTAGATGATACTTGTATAAAACTAAAATCTATATTCTGTTTAATTGCAAAAAAATATTTATGAATGTTTATTCTTTTCCAGGTGTCAAGCATGCGCCGCATTTGAACAATGAAAAGTTAACGCTGACAGATTCAAAGAATTTTGAATTAACAAATAATATGAAGAGACCAAAAGGGAAATATAAAAAAATCAAATGTAAAAATGTGAGACGAGGAATTGTTCGATATTGTTATACATTCGAAGAGGAGAAGGACTGCAAGGACTGAAGAGTTTATAATGTAATTTTATTATTTATGTAATTTTCAATAAATGTAAATACGACCGAATACTTATTTTTTTTTTATTTTTGTTGAGTTAGGCATACCTAGAATATTTACAAGTACACGAACAATAAGCAATCACATATCTTCAATTATGTATAAGTACATCACTTATGGGCATGCACAGTACAAATAAAAATGTTAACAATTTATTTCATTATTTAAATATTAGCAAAATGTAGAATTTATTATAAGGTAAAGGTAAGGTTATAAATTTAATACAGTAATCTGACAGATTGTAGTAGCTGGATGTGCTATCGTCAGTACAAATATTTCTGTTTTCCAAATTATAGATTATTTTAAGATTTGTTTTGACGTTAGTTTCAGTTCTTGTAGGTACCTATTAATTGAAATACCTACCTATTAATTGTATGTAGGTACCTAGATATGTTTCAGCAATAATTCCAGTTATAAAATAAGGTTTCGATAAAAATATAATTATTAAACAAATTAGTATTTACAGGCAGTGTTTACATTTGGTAGTTATTTATTAAAACATTACCCAAATCTATTCAAGAGACATGTACTATATTCATACGTGGAGTCACTTACATAATGATTGGACACGAAATTGACGATATTTACAAGTACACGAACAATAAGCAATCACAAGTCTTCAATTATGTATAAGTACATCGTGAGCCAAGTCAAGATACTTGATTTGTTTATCTTTCTCGGCTTTCACGAGGTTCTCATCATGCGGGATGGTTATGTCAACAATCATTGCACGCCGCTCTGATCGATCCACCATGACTATACCAGGCATCACTATATCGGATACAAAAAATATTTATGAAACGATGTGAAAACCTAGCGAAATCTAGAATTCGGAGGTATAATCAACAATAACGTATTGACAATTATCGACTTGACAATCTATCAACTCAGACACACGCGGTAAGTATCAACGACGCCTGGTGTCGAGCAGCGGAACCTCCCAACCACTGATGTTAGAACGAGACAGATAAAGAAGAGTACAGACATATCAACTTTCTGTACGCGTAACCGCGCTATGGTTCAGGACTATTCTGGAAAGCAATTCCAACGAGTGAACAGTCTATAATAGTAACAGTGTAGTGCAGTAATAGTGACAGTGTTTGCCGCCATATTGCAAGTCATAGCTTGCTAGTTCCGTTTTTAAATCCCTTAATATTATATAAAATGGAAGTTTTTTCAGCAGAGCTATCAAACACTGCTAACGGCAAGAAAATGCAGCGGAATTTCGGAGGTAACTTTAAGATTATTAAAAAAAATTGGAATTTATTTTAATTAAATATTAGATGCATATTCACATGTCGTTTTAGATGATACTTGTATAAAACTAAAATCTATATTCTGTTTAATTGCAAAAAAATATTTATGAATGTTTATTCTTTTCCAGGTGTCAAGCATGCGCCGCATTTGAACAATGAAAAGTTAACGCTGACAGATTCAAAGAATTTTGAATTAACAAATAATATGAAGAGACCAAAAGGGAAATATAAAAAAATCAAATGTAAAAATGTGAGACGAGGAATTGTTCGATATTGTTATACAATCGAAGAGGAGAAGGACTGCAAGGACTGAAGAGTTTATAATGTAATTTTATTATTTATGTAATTTTCAATAAATGTAAATACGACCGAATACTTATTTTTTTTTTATTTTTGTTGAGTTAGGCATACCTAGAATATTTACAAGTACACGAACAATAAGCAATCACATATCTTCAATTATGTATAAGTACATCACTTATGGGCATGCACAGTACAAATAAAAATGTTAACAATTTATTTCATTATTTAAATATTAGCAAAATGTAGAATTTATTATAAGGTAAAGGTAAGGTTATAAATTTAATACAGAAATCTGACAGATTGTAGTAGCTGGATGTGCTATCGTCAGTACAAATATTTCTGTTTTCCAAATTATAGATTATTTTAAGATTTGTTTTGACGTTAGTTTCAGTTCTTGTAGGTACTTATTAATTGAAATACCTACCTATTAATTGTATGTAGGTACCTAGATATGTTTCAGCAATAATTCCAGTTATAAAATAAGGTTTTGATAAAAAATATAATTATTAAACAAATTAGTATTTACAGGCAGTGTTTACATTTGGTAGTTATTTATTAAAACATTACCCAAATCTATTCAAGAGACATGTACTATATTCATACGTGGAGTCACTTACATAATGATTGGACACGAAATTGACGATATTTACAAGTACACGAACAATAAGCAATCACAAGTCTTCAATTATGTATAAGTACATCGTGAGCCAAGTCAAGATACTTGATTTGTTTATCTTTCTCGGCTTTCACGAGGTTCTCATCATGCGGGATGGTTATGTCAACAATCATTGCACGCCGCTCTGATCGATCCACCATGACTATACCAGGCATCACTATATCGGATACAAAAAATATTTATGAAACGATGTGAAAACCTAGCGAAATCTAGAATTCGGAGGTATAATCAACAATAACGTATTGACAATTATCGACTTGACAATCTATCAACTCAGACACACGCGGTAAGTATCAACGACGCCTGGTGTCGAGCAGCGGAACCTCCCAACCACTGATGTTAGAACGAGACAGATAAAGAAGAGTACAGACATATCAACTTTCTGTACGCGTAACCGCGCTATGGTTCAGGACTATTCTGGAAAGCAATTCCAACGAGTGAACAGTCTATAATAGTAACAGTGTAGTGCAGTAATAGTGACAGTGTTTGCCGCCATATTGCAAGTCATAGCTGTATGATTCTTGCGTTGGTAAATATTAAAGACTTTAGATAATTAGACTGGTTTATTTCACTTGTATAATTATTACCTTATAATCGACATCTTCCAGGTCAGATCCTAAGTTACAATGACAAGACTATAGACTATATTCATAGACACTAATACATAGAGATGGTATTAGTTACTCGACTACAGAGTAGTGATGTATGATACAACATCCCCCCTGTTTAAGTTTAAATTAACCCTTGACAAACAATATTATAGAGACCTGACCCAGTTACAATTTAGACAATGACTTAAGCCTATGGTTAGGTCTTAATCTAGGATACAATGTTCTACTTAATCTATTTCATCAATTAGCCTTCTGGTTGGCTTTACAACTCTTCCAGAACGAGTTACATGTTGACTGACTGAGGATTGAGATGAGAGCTCTTGAGGTCTAGACTCCTGCCTGTTACCTTCCTCTCTCTCCTGCGACGAATTGGATAGCATAGGAGAATATTTGTGTCTTAAATGAACCCTATTCCTCCTATACCTAACTCCATTGACATCCTCAACGACATATGACCTATTATTAGCCAACCTTAGCTTGACAATGGCTTGTTCCCAATTGCTATCAGGCTTTCTTTTAAAGTATACATGATCATTGGGATACAGTAATGACAATGACTTTGTATTTCTATTATAATATTTAGACTTATTTTTATTATTTTGCTTGACACATTCTTCATAATTTTTGAATGTAACCACTTTAGGTTTTAATTTCTTATAAGACATAGGAATGTTATTTCTTAAATTCCTGGACATTAACAATTGAGCTGGAGATGGTAAATTATTCTTAGGTGTGTTTCTATACTGTAATAAAGCTATGTATGGATCAGATGAGTTTCTTTTACATTTTTTTAACATATTTTTGATAATTTTGACTGAACTCTCTGCTTGACCATTTGACTGTGGATGATATGGGCTAGTTACAATGTGTTCTATGTCCCATTCATGCATAAAATTCTTAAATTCTAATGACTGAAAAGGAGGACCACCATCAGACACTAAAGATAAAGGTATTCCATGACGAGCAAAAATGGACTTTAAATGTGTTATTACATTCTTTGCTGTACTGTTTTTATTTAACAAAGCTATTTCTATAAATTTAGAATAATAATCTGTGACAATTAAATAAGTAAGGTTATCAAAATACATTAAATCAACACCTACTTGTTGCCATGGATATTTATTTATTTCAAAATTTTTTAGTGGTTCCTTTGGATTATTAGGTTTAAATTGTGCACATACATAACATTGTTCTACCAAGTTTTTAATATCAGCTGACATGCTTGGCCAGTACAAAGACTCTCTAGCCAGTTTTAAGCATTTATTTATACCTTGGTGACCTTCATGAATTTTACCTAACATTTCCTTATACATTGACTGTGGTACTATTAATTTTGACCCTTTGAACAACAAATCTTTGACTACATGAATTTCAGCTTGTATGTTCCAAAATGGTTTTATTGACAGACTGACATTATTTTTATTTTTTGGCCAACCTTCATAATAATACTTTTTTAACAATTGCAAAGTATCATCTTTCTTAGTGTTCTGTAACAATTTTGTACAGTACTCCTTTGTGACTGCTAGACTTGAATGCATTAAATTGACATGACAAGATATTTCTGACTCATTCTCAGGTATATAATGTTCTTTCAATGCTGCTCTAGACAGAGTGTCAGATATAAACATTTCTTTACCTGGAACATGTATAACTTCCAAATCATATTTTTGTAAAGTTAACATCATGCGTTGCAATCTTGCTGGTACATCATGTAATGGCTTTTTAAAAAGATAGACTAAAGGTTTATGATCAGTATGAACAGTTACTTTATGACCGTACACATACTGGTGAAATTTTTCACAACCAAACTGAATGGCTAACAATTCTTTCTCAATTTGAGCATACCTTGACTGAGTTTGAGTTAATGTTTTTGAACTATAAGCAATAGGTTTATTATTCTGCATAATGACTGCTCCTAATGCTGACTTTGACGAATCGACTGACAAGACTAATGGTACATTGGGATTATAATGAGCGAAAACTGGTGAATTTGTAATTTCATCGATTAAACTCTTAAGACATTGACTATGATTTTCATCCCAAGTCCAGACTGAATCTTTCTTCAAAAGATTTCTTAAAATTTGAGTTTTTTGAGACAAATTGCTAATAAAGGGACCTAAATAATTGATCATACCTAATATTCTTTGCAATTCTTTGACATTTTTTGGTGTGGGCATATTGACAATTGCTTTTACTTTCTCTTCATCAACCCTGGCACCATCTTTACTAAAAACATACCCTAAAAAACAGACTTCTGAAACTAGAAATTTACATTTAGACTTATTGAACTTTAAATTGACTTCACGTGCTCGTTGCATGACTTTATGTACTCTCTCATTATGTACTGACTCGTTTGGTCCATATACCAAAATATCATCGATGAATATTAGAACTCCTTCTAAATCACCGAACAAATTCATCATGACTCTTTGAAAAATTTCAGACGATGCATTAATACCAAAAGGTAACCTTAAATATTTATATCTACCGAAAGGTGTTTGAAATGTACATAAATCAGAACTACATTCATCTAGTCTAAGCATCCAAAATCCTGAAAATGCATCCAAATGAGAAAAACAAACAGCTCCTGCTAGTTGAGATCTGATCTCATCTATTGACTTAAGTGGATAAATTTCCCTTATAATATTCTTATTCAAATTTCCAGGATCTAAACAAATTCGTAACTGACCCGTGCTTTTGACTGTTATGACTATACTGTTCACCCATTCTGTAGGTTTAACAACCTTTTCAATGACCTGCATTTTCTCCATGCGATCCAATTCATCGCGCAGTTTGTTCAGTAAAGCGAAGGGTACTCTTCTCGGAGCATCCACGCATGGCACTGCTTCAGGTTTGAGTTTCAGGCGACAGACTTGAGGTAGACATCCAAGACCCTGAAATACATCATTGTATTGTGTAAGAATTTGTTCACTAAAATTTTGTTGAGACACAGAGAAAACTCTTTGAATTATACCTAATTTTTCACAAGTTGGTAGACCTAAAACATTCGGACAAACTAAATCTGCGACTATAAACACTATATTTACACTAATAGTGCTATTATTTGAAGATAAACTACATTTTACATTGACTTTGCCCATAATAGGTATTGATATACCACCAAACCCACTAACGTTTATTTGACATTTCTCAATTGACATTTGACTTTGACATTTCAAAAATTGAAAAGTTCTCTTTGACATAATATTGATATCAGCTCCCGAGTCAATAATGCAATTAATTTGTGTATGACCAACTAAAATGTTTATGTTCCATGACTGTTTAGAATAGTATTTGTTTTGTTTTGACTCGACTGTATTGACCTGTTTACTATGTGCTGACTTTGCTGTAATAATTCTACAAGTGTTTGTTGTGTGAGATTCCTCAGACTTGTGTCTGTACACATCATTAAGATATGAATCTCGACTAAGACTTTTCGACTTTTTTGCCTTGACTGTGAATCTCTCAGACTGTTTAGTGTTTTCATCATTGAGATACGACATATGACAAGATGAGTCTTCATGAGATCTCTCGGACTTATCAGTCACCAGACTTTTTTCATCACTGAGGCATTTTTTATTAGACCTCTCAGATATGACATTATCACCACTTTCATCACAGAAATATGACACAGGATATTTTTTATGACAAGATGAGTCTTCATGAGATCTCTTAGACTTTGACTGCGACTGGCCTATGTGCGACCTGACCGTTGATTGTAACTTAGGATGTGACTGTGACTGTGTGTATGACAACCTGCTATGTCTGTAATGATTTTGATTGTGATGACTTTGTGACTCTAAATGACAATTATATTGACTAGACTTATGACTATGACTGAAATTATGACAATTTAAAATTCCAACAAAATTATCTTGACTACCAGTTGAACTAAAAGACTCTAAATGACTGACTTTTTTATTATTTGAGTAACAAAATTTTGCAAAATGACCATAAGAGTTACATGACCTGCATTTAGCTCCCTGCGCTGGACATTTGTAGCGGTGGTGTTGTCCACAGCGGCTACACGTCTTCGAGCGCTTCTCAGGACTGGGACTTGACTTTGACCTCCCTGCGCTGGATCCCTGCTGACTGACTGGTGAAGCTCGCCGTCGCTGACGCTCCACTCGACCACGGCTCCTCCGACGCAGATGCATGACTTTTTCAGACTCTTGACTAGTGGACCTCTTGACAATTTGGTCTGCATCCTGCTGTGCGACGATGAGTGTCCTAGCTAGCTCTCGCATCCTCTGATATGTCAGATCAGGTTCCTGCAGCAGTCTCTGACGTACATGTGCTAAGTCCAAACTCAAGTTGGCGATAAAAATATCTCTGATAAGAGATTCTCTGAGCGTTCCAAATTCGCAATCTTGGCTCTTATTTTCGAGATCGGTTAAGAAATCCTCGATGCTTTCCGATTTCTGTTGACGTGTGGTAAAAAACATGTAACGATACATGGTAATATTTTTTCTGGGTTGAAAAAATTCGTCGAATTTGGCTTTGACGTCATGTAATGTGCTTTCTCCAATATTTATGTTGAATGTGTTGAAAATATTTAAGCATTTTTCACCAATGTGATGTAATAAAATGGCGATCTTGCGTTTCTCACCGGACTTGTCTAAACCCGTTGCCAACAAGTATAATTCGAACTGTTGCCACCAGCGCTTCCAGGTTTCGTAATTGTTGTTTGTTGCATCTGACGATATTTTAAGCGCCTTCAAGCCACTGTTCATTGCAGCTTCGGTGTCATGGCCGCCACCGACGCCATCCGACTTTTGCATTTTATGAATTTTCTTTCTTCGTATTGGGTTTTTTCACTCTTCTGACACCATGTATGGTTACACTTCTGACACCATGTATGATTCTTGCGTTGGTAAATATTAAAGACTTTAGAAAATTAGACTGGTTTATTTCACTTGTATAATTATTACCTTATAATCGACATCTTCCAGGTCAGATCCTAAGTTACAATGACAAGACTATAGACTATATTCATAGACACTAATAAAAAAATAACACTATATAAAATGGAAGTTTTTTCAGCAGAGCTATCAAACACTGCTAACGGCAAGAAAATGCAGCGGAATTTCGGAGGTAACTTTAAGATTATTAAAAAAAATTGGAATTTATTTTAATTAAATATTAGATGCATATTCACATGTCGTTTTAGATGATACTTGTATAAAACTAAAATCTATATTCTGTTTAATTGCAAAAAAATATTTATGAATGTTTATTCTTTTCCAGGTGTCAAGCATGCGCCGCATTTGAACAATGAAAAGTTAACGCTGACAGATTCAAAGAATTTTGAATTAACAAATAATATGAAGAGACCAAAAGGGAAATATAAAAAAATCAAATGTAAAAATGTGAGACGAGGAATTGTTCGATATTGTTATACAATCGAAGAGGAGAAGGACTGCAAGGACTGAAGAGTTTATAATGTAATTTTATTATTTATGTAATTTTCAATAAATGTAAATACGACCGAATACTTATTTTTTTTTATTTTTGTTGAGTTAGGCATACCTAGAATATTTACAAGTACACGAACAATAAGCAATCACATATCTTCAATTATGTATAAGTACATCACTTATGGGCATGCACAGTACAAATAAAAATGTTAACAATTTATTTCATTATTTAAATATTAGCAAAATGTAGAATTTATTATAAGGTAAAGGTAAGGTTATAAATTTAATACAGAAATCTGACAGATTGTAGTAGCTGGATGTGCTATCGTCAGTACAAATATTTCTGTTTTCCAAATTATAGATTATTTTAAGATTTGTTTTGACGTTAGTTTCAGTTCTTGTAGGTACCTATTAATTGAAATACCTACCTATTAATTATATGTAGGTACCTAGATATGTTTCAGCAATAATTCCAGTTATAAAATAAGGTTTTGATAAAAAATATAATTATTAAACAAATTAGTATATACAGGCAGTGTTTACATTTGGTAGTTATTTATTAAAACATTACCCAAATCTATTCAAGAGACATGTACTATATTCATACGTGGAGTCACTTACATAATGATTGGACACGAAATTGACGATATTTACAAGTACACGAACAATAAGCAATCACAAGTCTTCAATTATGTATAAGTACATCGTGAGCCAAGTCAAGATACTTGATTTGTTTATCTTTCTCGGCTTTCACGAGGTTCTCATCATGCGGGATGGTTATGTCAACAATCATTGCACGCCGCTCTGATCGATCCACCATGACTATACCAGGCATCACTATATCGGATACAAAAAATATTTATGAAACGATGTGAAAACCTAGCGAAATCTAGAATTCGGAGGTATAATCAACAATAACGTATTGACAATTATCGACTTGACAATCTATCAACTCAGACACACGCGGTAAGTATCAACGACGCCTGGTGTCGAGCAGCGGAACCTCCCAACCACTGATGTTAGAACGAGACAGATAAAGAAGAGTACAGACATATCAACTTTCTGTACGCGTAACCGCGCTATGGTTCAGGACTATTCTGGAAAGCAATTCCAACGAGTGAACAGTCTATAATAGTAACAGTGTAGTGCAGTAATAGTGACAGTGTTTGCCGCCATATTGCAAGTCATAGCTTGCTAGTTCCGTTTTTAAATCCCTTAATATTATATAAAATGGAAGTTTTTTCAGCAGAGCTATCAAACACTGCTAACGGCAAGAAAATGCAGCGGAATTTCGGAGGTAACTTTAAGATTATTAAAAAAAATTGGAATTTATTTTAATTAAATATTAGATGCATATTCACATGTCGTTTTAGATGATACTTGTATAAAACTAAAATCTATATTCTGTTTAATTGCAAAAAAATATTTATGAATGTTTATTCTTTTCCAGGTGTCAAGCATGCGCCGCATTTGAACAATGAAAAGTTAACGCTGACAGATCCAAAGAATTTTGAATTAACAAATAATATGAAGAGACCAAAAGGGAAATATAAAAAAATCAAATGTAAAAATGTGAGACGAGGAATTGTTCGATATTGTTATACAATCGAAGAGGAGAAGGACTGCAAGGACTGAAGAGTTTATAATGTAATTTTATTATTTATGTAATTTTCAATAAATGTAAATACGACCGAATACTTATTTTTTTTTTATTTTTGTTGAGTTAGGCATACCTAGAATATTTACAAGTACACGAACAATAAGCAATCACATATCTTCAATTATGTATAAGTACATCACTTATGGGCATGCACAGTACAAATAAAAATGTTAACAATTTATTTCATTATTTAAATATTAGCAAAATGTAGAATTTATTATAAGGTAAAGGTAAGGTTATAAATTTAATACAGAAATCTGACAGATTGTAGTAGCTGGATGTGCTATCGTCAGTACAAATATTTCTGTTTTCCAAATTATAGATTATTTTAAGATTTGTTTTGACGTTAGTTTCAGTTCTTGTAGGTACCTATTAATTGAAATACCTACCTATTAATTGTATGTAGGTACCTAGATATGTTTCAGCAATAATTCCAGTTATAAAATAAGGTTTTGATAAAAATATAATTATTAAACAAATTAGTATTTACAGGCAGTGTTTACATTTGGTAGTTATTTATTAAAACATTACCCAAATCTATTCAAGAGACATGTACTATATTCATACGTGGAGTCACTTACATAATGATTGGACACGAAATTGACGATATTTACAAGTACACGAACAATAAGCAATCACAAGTCTTCAATTATGTATAAGTACATCGTGAGCCAAGTCAAGATACTTGATTTGTTTATCTTTCTCGGCTTTCACGAGGTTCTCATCATGCGGGATGGTTATGTCAACAATCATTGCACGCCGGTCTGATCGATCCACCATGACTATACCAGGCATCACTATATCGGATACAAAAAATATTTATGAAACGATGTGAAAACCTAGCGAAATCTAGAATTCGGAGGTATAATCAACAATAACGTATTGACAATTATCGACTTGACAATCTATCAACTCAGACACACGCGGTAAGTATCAACGACGCCTGGTGTCGAGCAGCGGAACCTCCCAACCACTGATGTTAGAACGAGACAGATAAAGAAGAGTACAGACATATCAACTTTCTGTACGCGTAACCGCGCTATGGTTCAGGACTATTCTGGAAAGCAATTCCAACGAGTGAACAGTCTATAATAGTAACAGTGTAGTGCAGTAATAGTGACAGTGTTTGCCGCCATATTGCAAGTCATAGCTTGCTAGTTCCGTTTTTAAATCCCTTAATATTATATAAAATGGAACTTTTTTCAGCAGAGCTATCAAACACTGCTAACGGCAAGAAAATGCAGCGGAATTTCGGAGGTAACTTTAAGATTATTAAAAAAAATTGGAATTTATTTTAATTAAATATTAGATGCATATTCACATGTCGTTTTAGATGATACTTGTATAAAACTAAAATCTATATTCTGTTTAATTGCAAAAAAATATTTATGAATGTTTATTCTTTTCCAGGTGTCAAGCATGCGCCGCATTTGAACAATGAAAAGTTAACGCTGACAGATTCAAAGAATTTTGAATTAACAAATAATATGAAGAGACCAAAAGGGAAATATAAAAAAATCAAATGTAAAAATGTGAGACGAGGAATTGTTCGATATTGTTATACAATCGAAGAGGAGAAGGACTGCAAGGACTGAAGAGTTTATAATGTAATTTTATTATTTATGTAATTTTCAATAAATGTAAATACGACCGAATACTTATTTTTTTTTTATTTTTGTTGAGTTAGGCATACCTAGAATATTTACAAGTACACGAACAATAAGCAATCACAAGTCTTCAATTATGTATAAGTACATCGTGAGCCAAGTCAAGATACTTGATTTGTTTATCTTTCTCGGCTTTCACGAGGTTCTCATCATGCGGGATGGTTATGTCAACAATCATTGCACGCCGCTCTGATCGATCCACCATGACTATACCAGGCATCACTATATCGGATACAAAAAATATTTATGAAACGATGTGAAAACCTAGCGAAATCTAGAATTCGGAGGTATAATCAACAATAACGTATTGACTTATCGACTTGACAATCTATCAACTCAGACACACGCGGTAAGTATCAACGACGCCTGGTGTCGAGCAGCGGAACCTCCCAACCACTGATGTTAGAACGAGACAGATAAAGAAGAGTACAGACATATCAACTTTCTGTACGCGTAACCGCGCTATGGTTCAGGACTATTCTGGAAAGCAATTCCAACGAGTGAACAGTCTATAATAGTAACAGTGTAGTGCAGTAATAGTGACAGTGTTTGCCGCCATATTGCAAGTCATAGCTTGCTAGTTCCGTTTTTAAATCCCTTAATATTATATAAAATGGAAGTTTTTTCAGCAGAGCTATCAAACACTGCTAACGGCAAGAAAATGCAGCGGAATTTCGGAGGTAACTTTAAGATTATTAAAAAAAATTGGAATTTATTTTAATTAAATATTAGATGCATGTCGTTTTAGATGATACTTGTATAAAACTAAAATCTATATTCTGTTTAATTGCAAAAAAAAATTTATGAATGTTTATTCTTTTCCAGGTGTCAAGCATGCGCCGCATTTGAACAATGAAAAGTTAACGCTGACAGATTCAAAGAATTTTGAATTAACAAATAATATGAAGAGACCAAAAGGGAAATATAAAAAAATCAAATGTAAAAATGTGAGACGAGGAATTGTTCGATATTGTTATACAATCGAAGAGGAGAAGGACTGCAAGGACTGAAGAGTTTATAATGTAATTTTATTATTTATGTAATTTTCAATAAATGTAAATACGACCGAATACTTATTTTTTTTTTTTTTTTTTATTTTTTTTTTATTTTTGTTGAGTTAGGCATACCTAGAATATTTACAAGTACACGAACAATAAGCAATCACATATCTTCAATTATGTATAAGTACATCACTTATGGGCATGCACAGTACAAATAAAAATGTTAACAATTTATTTCATTATTTAAATATTAGCAAAATGTAGAATTTATTATAAGGTAAAGGTAAGGTTATAAATTTAATACAGAAATCTGACAGATTGTAGTAGCTGGATGTGCTATCGTCAGTACAAATATTTCTGTTTTCCAAATTATAGATTATTTTAAGATTTGTTTTGACGTTAGTTTCAGTTCTTGTAGGTACCTATTAATTGAAATACCTACCTATTAATTGTATGTAGGTACCTAGATATGTTTCAGCAATAATTCCAGTTATAAAATAAGGTTTTGATAAAAAATATAATTATTAAACAAATTAGTATTTACAGGCAGTGTTTACATTTGGTAGTTATTTATTAAAACATTACCCAAATCTATTCAAGAGACATGTACTATATTCATACGTGGAGTCACTTACATAATGATTGGACACGAAATCGACGATATTTACAAGTACACGAACAATAAGCAATCACAAGTCTTCAATTATGTATAAGTACATCGTGAGCCAAGTCAAGATACTTGATTTGTTTATCTTTCTCGGCTTTCACGAGGTTCTCATCATGCGGGATGGTTATGTCAACAATCATTGCACGCCGCTCTGATCGATCCACCATGACTATACCAGGCATCACTATATCGGATACAAAAAATATTTATGAAACGATGTGAAAATCTAGCGAAATCTAGAATTCGGAGGTATAATCAACAATAACGTATTGACAATTATCGACTTGACAATCAATCAACTCAGACACACGCGGTAAGTATCAACGACGCCTGGTGTCGAGCAGCGGAACCTCCCAACCACTGATGTTAGAACGAGACAGATAAAGAAGAGTACAGACATATCAACTTTCTGTACGCGTAACCGCGCTATGGTTCAGGACTATTCTGGAAAGCAATTCCAACGAGTGAACAGTCTATAATAGTAACAGTGTAGTGCAGTAATAGTGACAGTGTTTGCCGCCATATTGCAAGTCATAGCTTGCTAGTTCCGTTTTTAAATCCCTTAATATTATATAAAATGGAAGATTTTTCAGCAGAGCTATCTTCATTCAGCGGATAG
Organism: Sesamia inferens; assembly: GCA_037179545.1. Lineage (NCBI taxonomy): Eukaryota > Metazoa > Arthropoda > Insecta > Lepidoptera > Noctuidae > Sesamia > Sesamia inferens. Next base: position 31,548,362 of record CM073929.1, read on the forward strand.
CCCTCGCCCCGACCACACGTGTCGCCGTAAGTGCTCCCCGCGCCCCGCTCCCCTCGCTGCTCGATCGTCCGAGACGCCGCCCGCACGTCGCCACAGGTGCCCCCTGCGCCCCGCTGCCCCCGTGCTCGCCGGTATTGATGAAATAAACAAGCCGGTCGTACGTAGACAAATTGTTTACCCGACCGCTCGTTTATTAACTATCCTATTCCTTTAACATACGTCCGCGTTTTGTCTAGAGTCTCTAGGCCCCTTCAGGGTTAAATCCACAGTTTCGTGGTCCTCGGCCGATACCTAACGGTGATAACTAAACCGAGTGGGGTGTTGACCCAATACACCCGCCGAACCCCTTCAGGGCTAGGCAGCCAATTGGACGGGTCCCAGACCTCCGGCCTTGGGGGATCTCCTAGTCGGAACTGGTGTACAGTTTTCCCTTCCAGCTACACACCTAGTGTCTTTAGGGTGTGTCTACACCCTTCGCGCTAGACCGGCTAGGGCCCGTTGCACATTGAGACTGGCAACGGAATACAAGCTTAGGGCTCACCCTTAGGTACTCACCTCCCTGTCTATACCCGACAGGGAGGGTACACACCCCCGGGCCAATCCACCCGGGTGGGATAGGTAAATAAAATGACCTCTCCCCACTATGAGGCGCTTCTCGCCATTCTAAAGGAGGTTCTGCTTGAAGAACCTTCGATCCGCGCCAAATATGGCGACAGGGTGGCTGTCCTCCAACAGCTGGCCCCCTCCCCCCAGCCCGATGCCGTCCCCGCCGAGACCGAGGTGTCCATGGACACCGAAGTCTTCTCGGCCAAACGCCCCAACCCCATCTCCTCGGACTCCTCCGAGGAATCAACCCCGCCCACCCAGGCGTCAGACGACGACGACGAACCTGACTTTAAGGTCGTCGCCCTCAAGAGGAGGAGGAAGAAATCCTCCTCCTCCATCCAAGCCCCCAAACTGGTGGCTGCCGAGTCGGCCAGCGGCCGTCCCAGCCCCTCTCCCGCCCTCCCTAAAGGGACTGACGCCCCTCGTGCCGCGTCACCCAAATCCACCCCCTCGGCCCCACGTGCGGCCTCCAAAATCCCCCCTCCCCCGCCTGTCTTCATTCAAGAGAAGGCGAAGTGGCCCGCAGTGTCCGGCTGGTGCACGGAACACAAAATTGCATTCACGAATGCTAAGTCCACTCAGACGGGGATTAAAGTCTCAGTCCCGTCAGCCAGGGACTTCCGCGAGCTAACAAAGCTCCTCCGCCAAAGAGGTGTGGCCTTCCACACCTACTCCCTCCCTGAGGATCGTCTCACACGCGTGGTGATCCGAAGGGTCCCTAAGGAGATCCCCACTGAAGAGATCAAAGCTGATCTCATTGCACAGGGGATCCCAATCAAGGAAGTCCACCGCATGCACAAGGCACGCGGAAAAGGGACACCGTACGACATGATCCTAGTGATCAGTCCCCCCGTCGAGGGAGTCACCCACCACCCTTTATTCCTGCTTAAGAGCATCTGCTCTCTTTCAGGCATAATAATCGAGAAGCCGCACAAAAGCGGCACCATTGGCCAATGCCATAGGTGCCAACTGTACGGCCACTCACAGGCACACTGCCATGCTAAGCCTAGGTGCGTCAAGTGCCTAGGCGACCACGGCACAGCAGAGTGCCCACGGCCCAAAGACCGCGCGCTCTGCACCGAGCCACCAAGTTGTGTCCTATGCGGCACGACCGGCCACACGGCCAACTACCGTGGGTGCCCCAAGGCCCCCAAGTCATCATCCCCTAAACTGGCGAAGCGCGCGAGCGCTCGCCAGCAAAGGGAGGCCCCAGCAGGCCAGACCCAGCCCCCGGTGGCTTTGAGCCCCCAGAGACCTAGTCCCTGGAACGCTCTAAACCACCAGAAGGCCTTCCCGGCCTTAGTGGCGGCCGCCCCCACGACTCCTCAACCCACCCCCACATGGAAGGACAAGGATCCTCGCATCCGACCTTCCACGGCCCAAAAGGTGGCAACAACTGCTGCTGCGGCGACAACAACCCCCGCACGCACAACCCCCGCAACAACCACCGGAAGCAACCCCCTTGACGCATTCAACGTCATCTCGGGGACCTTCCTCATTTTCATGTCCCCCCGTGCCAGGCAAATGGCAAAAGAACTCTTGGCTGCCAGATCTGCTGGCAACCTTGAGGCCGTGATAGGCATTTACAATGCCTACCCTGAAATCACCCAGGCCCTGTCCTCCATCGCATCCAATTAATGGATTGCAGGAGCAGCAAACGAACCAAGCCCCGATCCCTGAAACTGGTGCACTTCAATGCCGATGGCATTAGAGATCAGAAATTAGAGATCTCAACATTCCTTCGTGAGCACCAGATAGATATCTTCCTCGCCCAAGAGACCTTCCTCAAGCCTAGCCACCGCACACCTCTGATCGCGAACTACCGCGTAGTTCGCAACGACAGGTTGCGTTGTCACAAAGGCGGTACCCTTATTTATTTCAAAAGGGCTCTACATTGCATCCCAATGGACCCCCCACCCCTCTCACGACTCGAAGTGTCAATGTGCCGCCTCGGCATGACAGGCCACCAACCTATCACATTAGTGTCGGCCTACCTCCCTCCCAGTTCCTCTGCAGAGAATCACCAACTCTTAGCAGACGACATCGCCCTACTTCTGGGGTTGAGCGACTCCGTGATAATAGCGGGCGACCTCAACGCCAAACACACCGCCTGGAATAGCACCAGGACCAACTCCAGAGGCAGACTCTTGTTTGACCTCTCTACCCGAATGAACTTCGACGTCGTGGGACCTATGACCCCCACCCATTTCCCCTACGACCCCGATCACACCCCGGACGTCCTCGACGTGGCGCTCCTAAAGAACGTCAACCTACGGTTAGACTCTATAGAAGCGCTACCAGAGCTATCGTCCGATCATCGACCAGTCGTTATCAGACTGGCTCCCCGCACTGGCCTCTCTGACCCAGGTCAAGAACCCCTCAAGAAGGTGGTAACGGACTGGAGGAAAGTAAGCGATCGGCTGAAATCCTCCACATCCCCCCACCTGGACTCCATACCTGCACGCCTGGACTCTATCGCGGACACTACAGCCGAGATCGACTCGTTCACGGATCACGTACAGTCAGTCCTGAACGACTGTTCAAGGGAGGTAACAGCGACAGAAGACTGTCGCTGGAAACTTCCCACTGACTTGCGTGAACTCCTGACCGAGAAGAACGCGGCTGTCCGTGCCTACAGCAGCTTCCCCTGCGCGGCCAACAAAGCCCATATGCGCTATTTACAGAGAACTGTAAAAAGACGCATATCGGAGTGGCGTGAAGCCGGCTGGGATAAGATGCTGGACGAGTTAGAGCCCACCCACCTAGCCTTCTGGGAACTTCAGAGGAAGTTAAAATCCAAAGAAGTTGTCACCATGCCTCCTCTGGTTCGCCCCGACAATACCATCGCCTTCGATGACGATGAAAAGGCTGAATGCCTTGCCTCCTGCCTCGAAGCCCAGTGCTCCCCCAGCCTCCTACCAGTAGACCAAGCCCACCTCCTAGAGGTCGACGCTGAAGTTGAACGTAGGACCTCCCTCCCGCCTGTTGACGACCCGGATGATCCCCTGCCTCCCATCACTCCAGATGAAGTGCAGGACATCATCAAAGGCCTTCAACCCAAGAAAGCGCCCGGATCAGACGGCATCACCAACAGAGTGGTCCGTCTCTTCCCAGCCCACCTAGTCCTCCTCTTGACCACCATCTTCAATGGTGCAATGGGGAACAACATTTTCCCACAAACGTGGAAAGAAGCCACAGTGATTGGCATTCCCAAGCCCGGCAAGCCCAAAGCCGAACCAACCAGTTACCGTCCCATCAGCTTGCTGAAAGTTCTCGGCAAAATCTATGAGAGGCTTATTTATAAGCGTCTCAGAGCTTACGCCGAGAACAAGGGCCTCATTCCCAATGAGCAGTTCGGGTTCCGATCCCAACACTCTTGTCCACAACAAGTCCTACGCATCACTGAACATATACACGCAGGGTTCATGCGTGGTATGTACACAGGCGTAGTCTACTTCGATATAGCGAAAGCGTTTGACAAAGTCTGGCACAACGGCTTAATCTATAAGCTGTACAAACTCGGAGTGCCCGACCGTCTCGTTCTCATCTTACGGGACTTCCTGTCAAACCGCACCTTCCGCTACAAAATCGAAGGAGCACACTCCTCCCCCCGCCCCATCCGTGCAGGTGTTCCCCAGGGCTCCGTGCTAGCCCCCCTTATTTTCACGCTGTACACAAGCGATATCCCGAAAGGTGGTAAGGCCCAAGTCGCTCTGTTCGCAGACGACACCGCCATCTACTGCTCGGGACTCAGCCCTGACCGAATTCGACACCATCTCCAAACCGCAGTCAACAAACTGGCTGACTGGTTCAAGAAATGGAGGATCGAAGTTAACCCCCAAAAAAGTCAAGCGGTACTCCACACAAAGCCGCGACTAAACGTCCCCACCCCACGACCCATCACCATGTCTGGCGAGCTGATCCCCTGGGGGAAGCAAGCCAAATATCTCGGTGTGATCCTCGACCGCAACCTCAACTTCTCAGAGCACATTAAGGCGGTCCGCTCACGTGCCGCCTACGCTCTGGGTCGACTCCACCCCGTCCTCAACCCGCGTAGCAAACTGTCGCTCAAGTGCAAAATGCGCTTGTACACAGCGTGCATACGCCCGATTATGACATACGCTTGTCCTGTCTTCGCACACGCCAAGCCGCGCCATATCCATAGGATGCAAGTAGTCCAAAACCGTTTCTTGCGTAAAGCCACAAACGCCCCTTGGTTCGTCCGTAATGAGATCCTCCACCTAGATCTCAAAATCCCCACCATTCAGCAGTTCATGAAGCGTCTTTCCAAACGCTTCTTTGACACTGCCTCCAAGCACCGCAATCCCCTGATAGTAGCGGCTGCTAATTACACCCCCTCCACCATCTCCAAGCTTCGCCGCCCAAGGCATGCTCTCACCGACCCAGATGACCCCATTACCCTCCTCCAAGAGGCCAATAGGGCCACCAGCACACTCACAAAACACAGACCGACCTACCGACCTCGCTGCCGAGGTCCATCGCGACGCGTTCAACGTAGCAGCCCCCTCCCCCGTCCCTCGTCCGATGAAGGCCAGCCCGCGCCGCAGCTGAGCCAGTAAATATAAACTCCCGACTATGACCTCTGAGTTTGTTTCGGCCGTTTCTTCTCAGAGCTAGTACTAGGAAACGCCGTGGTCACCAAACCGAAATAAAAATAAAATAATTCGATCCAGCCGTCCCTTGCTGTTTTCTCCAGCGACACCCTAAGCCGAGGTTCGTACCCCACAGGGGGTGCCCTTAGCGTGTAGTCGCTTAGCTTTTAGTAGCCCTGGCTGGAGGCTTTAAATTCATTTAAGGCATCCACAGGAAAGTCCGGTTAAGTAGTCACGGCCTCTCAAGGTCAACTACGAGATGCCATAACAAAAAAAAAAAAAAAGCAGAGCTATCAAACACTGCTAACGGCAAGAAAATGCAGCGGAATTTCGGAGGTAACTTTAAGATTATTAAAAAAAATTGGAATTTATTTTAATTAAATATTAGATGCATATTCACATGTCGTTTTAGATGATACTTGTATAAAACTAAAATCTATATTCTGTTTAATTGCAAAAAAATATTTATGAATGTTTATTGAACAATGAAAAGTTAACGCTGACAGATTCAAAGAATTTTGAATTAACAAATAATATGAAGAGACCAAAAGGGAAATATAAAAAAATCAAATGTAAAAATGTAAGACGAGGAATTGTTCGATATTGTTATACAATCGAAGAGGAGAAGGACTGCAAGGACTGAAGAGTTTATAATGTAATTTTATTATTTATGTAATTTTCAATAAATGTAAATACGACCGAATACTTATTTTTTTTTTATTTTTGTTGAGTTAGGCATACCTAGAATATTTACAAGTACACGAACAATAAGCAATCACATATCTTCAATTATGTATAAGTACATCACTTATGGGCATGCACAGTACAAATAAAAATGTTAACAATTTATTTCATTATTTAAATATTAGCAAAATGTAGAATTTATTATAAGGTAAAGGTAAGGTTATAAATTTAATACAGAAATCTGACAGATTGTAGTAGCTGGATGTGCTATCGTCAGTACAAATATTTCTGTTTTCCAAATTATAGATTATTTTAAGATTTGTTTTGACGTTAGTTTCAGTTCTTGTAGGTACCTATTAATTGAAATACCTACCTATTAATTGTATGTAGGTACCTAGATATGTTTCAGCAATAATTCCAGTTATAAAATAAGGTTTTGATAAACATATAATTATTAAACAAATTAGTATTTACAGGCAGTGTTTACATTTGGTAGTTATTTATTAAAACATTACCCAAATCTATTCAAGAGACATGTACTATATTCATACGTGGAGTCACTTACATAATGATTGGACACGAAATTGACGATATTTACAAGTACACGAACAATAAGCAATCACAAGTCTTCAATTATGTATAAGTACATCGTGAGCCAAGTCAAGATACTTGATTTGTTTATCTTTCTCGGCTTTCACGAGGTTCTCATCATGCGGGATGGTTATGTCAACAATCATTGCACGCCGCTCTGATCGATCCACCATGACTATACCAGGCATCACTATATCGGATACAAAAAATATTTATGAAACGATGTGAAAACCTAGCGAAATCTAGAATTCGGAGGTATAATCAACAATAACGTATTGACAATTATCGAATTGACAATCTATCAACTCAGACACACGCGGTAAGTATCAACGACGCCTGGTGTCGAGCAGCGGAACCTCCCAACCACTGATGTTAGAACGAGACAGATAAAGAAGAGTACAGACATATCAACTTTCTGTACGCGTAACCGCGCTATGGTTCAGGACTATTCTGGAAAGCAATTCCAACGAGTGAACAGTCTATAATAGTAACAGTGTAGTGCAGTAATAGTGACAGTGTTTGCCGCCATATTGCAAGTCATAGCTTGCTAGTTCCGTTTTTAAATCCCTTAATATTATATAAAATGGAAGTTTTTTCAGCAGAGCTATCAAACACTGCTAACGGCAAGAAAATGCAGCGGAATTTCGGAGGTAACTTTAAGATTATTAAAAAAAATTGGACTTTATTTTAATTAAATATTAGATGCATATTCACATGTCGTTTTAGATGATACTTGTATAAAACTAAAATCTATATTCTGTTTAATTGCAAAAAAATATTTATGAATGTTTATTCTTTTCCAGGTGTCAAGCATGCGCCGCATTTGAACAATGAAAAGTTAACGCTGACAGATTCAAAGAATTTTGAATTAACAAATAATATGAAGAGACCAAAAGGGAAATATAAAAAAATCAAATGTAAAAATGTGAGACGAGGAATTGTTCGATATTGTTATACAATCGAAGAGGAGAAGGACTGCAAGGACTGAAGAGTTTATAATGTAATTTTATTATTTATGTAATTTTCAATAAATGTAAATACGACCGAATACTTATTTTTTTTTTATTTTTGTTGAGTTAGGCATACCTAGAATATTTACAAGTACACGAACAATAAGCAATCACATATCTTCAATTATGTATAAGTACATCACTTATGGGCATGCACAGTACAAATAAAAATGTTAACAATTTATTTCATTATTTAAATATTAGCAAAATGTAGAATTTATTATAAGGTAAAGGTAAGGTTATAAATTTAATACAGAAATCTGACAGATTGTAGTAGCTGGATGTGCTATCGTCAGTACAAATATTTCTGTTTTCCAAATTATAGATTATTTTAAGATTTGTTTTGACGTTAGTTTCAGTTCTTGTAGGTACCTATTAATTGAAATACCTACCTATTAATTGTATGTAGGTACCTAGATATGTTTCAGCAATAATTCCAGTTATAAAATAAGGTTTTGATAAAAAATATAATTATTAAACAAATTAGTATTTACAGGAAGTGTTTACATTTGGTAGTTATTTATTAAAACATTACCCAAATCTATTCAAGAGACATGTACTATATTCATACGTGGAGTCACTTACATAATGATTGGACACGAAATTGACGATATTTACAAGTACACGAACAATAAGCAATCACAAGTCTTCAATTATGTATAAGTACATCGTGAGCCAAGTCAAGATACTTGATTTGTTTATCTTTCTCGGCTTTCACGAGGTTCTCATCATGCGGGATGGTTATGTCAACAATCATTGCACGCCGCTCTGATCGATCCACCATGACTATACCAGGCATCACTATATCGGATACAAAAAATATTTATGAAACGATGTGAAAACCTAGCGAAATCTAGAATTCGGAGGTATAATCAACAATAACGTATTGACAATTATCGACTTGACAATCTATCAACTCAGACACACGCGGTAAGTATCAACGACGCCTGGTGTCGAGCAGCGGAACCTCCCAACCACTGATGTTAGAACGAGACAGATAAAGAAGAGTACAGACATATCAACTTTCTGTACGCGTAACCGCGCTATGGTTCAGGACTATTCTGGAAAGCAATTCCAACGAGTGAACAGTCTATAATAGTAACAGTGTAGTGCAGTAATAGTGACAGTGTTTGCCGCCATATTGCAAGTCATAGCTTGCTAGTTCCGTTTTTAAATCCCTTAATATTATATAAAATGGAAGTTTTTTCAGCAGAGCTATCAAACACTGCTAACGGCAAGAAAATGCAGCGGAATTTCGGAGGTAACTTTAAGATTATTAAAAAAAATTGGAATTTATTTTAATTAAATATTAGATGCATATTCACATGTCGTTTTAGATGATACTTGTATAAAACTAAAATCTATATTCTGTTTAATTGCAAAAAAATATTTATGAATGTTTATTCTTTTCCAGGTGTCAAGCATGCGCCGCATTTGAACAATGAAAAGTTAACGCTGACAGATTCAAAGAATTTTGAATTAACAAATAATATGAATAGACCAAAAGGGAAATATAAAAAAATCAAATGTAAAAATGTGAGACGAGGAATTGTTCGATATTGTTATACAATCGAAGAGGAGAAGGACTGCAAGGACTGAAGAGTTTATAATGTAATTTTATTATTTATGTAATTTTCAATAAATGTAAATACGACCGAATACTTATTTTTTTTTTATTTTTGTTGAGTTAGGCATACCTAGAATATTTACAAGTACACGAACAATAAGCAATCACATATCTTCAATTATGTATAAGTACATCACTTATGGGCATGCACAGTACAAATAAAAATGTTAACAATTTATTTCATTATTTAAATATTAGCAAAATGTAGAATTTATTATAAGGTAAAGGTAAGGTTATAAATTTAATACAGAAATCTGACAGATTGTAGTAGCTGGATGTGCTATCGTCAGTACAAATATTTCTGTTTTCCAAATTATAGATTATTTTAAGATTTGTTTTGACGTTAGTTTCAGTTCTTGTAGGTACCTATTAATTGAAATACCCACCTATTAATTGTATGTAGGTACCTAGATATGTTTCAGCAATAATTCCAGTTATAAAATAAGGTTTTGATAAAAAATATAATTATTAAACAAATTAGTATTTACAGGCAGTGTTTACATTTGGTAGTTATTTATTAAAACATTACCCAAATCTATTCAAGAGACATGTACTATATTCATACGTGGAGTCACTTATATAATGATTGGACACGAAATTGACGATATTTACAAGTACACGAACAATAAGCAATCACAAGTCTTCAATTATGTATAAGTACATCGTGAGCCAAGTCAAGATACTTGATTTGTTTATCTTTCTCGGCTTTCACGAGGTTCTCATCATGCGGGATGGTTATGTCAACAATCATTGCACGCCGCTCTGATCGATCCACCATGACTATACCAGGCATCACTATATCGGATACAAAAAATATTTATGAAACGATGTGAAAACCTAGCGAAATCTAGAATTCGGAGGTATAATCAACAATAACGTATTGACAATTATCGAATTGACAATCTATCAACTCAGACACACGCGGTAAGTATCAACGACGCCTGGTGTCGAGCAGCGGAACCTCCCAACCACTGATGTTAGAACGAGACAGATAAAGAAGAGTACAGACATATCAACTTTCTGTACGCGTAACCGCGCTATGGTTCAGGACTATTCTGGAAAGCAATTCCAACGAGTGAACAGTCTATAATAGTAACAGTGTAGTGCAGTAATAGTGACAGTGTTTGCCGCCATATTGCAAGTCATAGCTTGCTAGTTCCGTTTTTAAATCCCTTAATATTATATAAAATGGAAGTTTTTTCAGCAGAGCTATCAAACACTGCTAACGGCAAGAAAATGCAGCGGAATTTCGGAGGTAACTTTAAGATTATTAAAAAAAATTGGAATTTATTTTAATTAAATATTAGATGCATATTCACATGTCGTTTTAGATGATACTTGTATAAAACTAAAATCTATATTCTGTTTAATTGCAAAAAAATATTTATGAATGTTTATTCTTTTCCAGGTGTCAAGCATGCGCCGCATTTAAACAATGAAAAGTTAACGCTGACAGATTCAAAGAATTTTGAATTAACAAATAATATGAAGAGACCAAAAGGGAAATATAAAAAAATCAAATGTAAAAATGTAAGACGAGGAATTGTTCGATATTGTTATACAATCGAAGAGGAGAAGGACTGCAAGGACTGAAGAGTTTATAATGTAATTTTATTATTTATGTAATTTTCAATAAATGTAAATACGACCGAATACTTATTTTTTTTTATTTTTGTTGAGTTAGGCATACCTAGAATATTTACAAGTACACGAACAATAAGCAATCACATATCTTCAATTATGTATAAGTACATCACTTATGGGCATGCACAGTACAAATAAAAATGTTAACAATTTATTTCATTATTTAAATATTAGCAAAATGTAGAATTTATTATAAGGTAAAGGTAAGGTTATAAATTTAATACAGAAATCTGACAGATTGTAGTAGCTGGATGTGCTATCGTCAGTACAAATATTTCTGTTTTCCAAATTATAGATTATTTTAAGATTTGTTTTGACGTTAGTTTCAGTTCTTGTAGGTACCTATTAATTGAAATACCTACCTATTAATTGTATGTAGGTACCTAGATATGTTTCAGCAATAATTCCAGTTATAAAATAAGGTTTTGATAAACATATAATTATTAAACAAATTAGTATTTACAGGCAGTGTTTACATTTGGTAGTTATTTATTAAAACATTACCCAAATCTATTCAAGAGACATGTACTATATTCATACGTGGAGTCACTTACATAATGATTGGACACGAAATTGACGATATTTACAAGTACACGAACAATAAGCAATCACAAGTCTTCAATTATGTATAAGTACATCGTGAGCCAAGTCAAGATACTTGATTTGTTTATCTTTCTCGGCTTTCACGAGGTTCTCATCATGCGGGATGGTTATGTCAACAATCATTGCACGCCGCTCTGATCGATCCACCATGACTATACCAGGCATCACTATATCGGATACAAAAAATATTTATGAAACGATGTGAAAACCTAGCGAAATCTAGAATTCGGAGGTATAATCAACAATAACGTATTGACAATTATCGAATTGACAATCTATCAACTCAGACACACGCGGTAAGTATCAACGACGCCTGGTGTCGAGCAGCGGAACCTCCCAACCACTGATGTTAGAACGAGACAGATAAAGAAGAGTACAGACATATCAACTTTCTGTACGCGTAACCGCGCTATGGTTCAGGACTATTCTGGAAAGCAATTCCAACGAGTGAACAGTCTATAATAGTAACAGTGTAGTGCAGTAATAGTGACAGTGTTTGCCGCCATATTGCAAGTCATAGCTTGCTAGTTCCGTTTTTAAATCCCTTAATATTATATAAAATGGAAGTTTTTTCAGCAGAGCTATCAAACACTGCTAACGGCAAGAAAATGCAGCGGAATTTCGGAGGTAACTTTAAGATTATTAAAAAAAATTGGAATTTATTTTAATTAAATATTAGATGCATATTCACATGTCGTTTTAGATGATACTTGTATAAAACTAAAATCTATATTCTGTTTAATTGCAAAAAAATATTTATGAATGTTTATTCTTTTCCAGGTGTCAAGCATGCGCCGCATTTGAACAATGAAAAGTTAACGCTGACAGATTCAAAGAATTTTGAATTAACAAATAATATGAAGAGACCAAAAGGGAAATATAAAAAAATCAAATGTAAAAATGTGAGACGAGGAATTGTTCGATATTGTTATACAATCGAAGAGGAGAAGGACTGCAAGGACTGAAGAGTTTATAATGTAATTTTATTATTTATGTAATTTTCAATAAATGTAAATACGACCGAATACTTATTTTTTTTTTATTTTTGTTGAGTTAGGCATACCTAGAATATTTACAAGTACACGAACAATAAGCAATCACATATCTTCAATTATGTATAAGTACATCACTTATGGGCATGCACAGTACAAATAAAAATGTTAACAATTTATTTCATTATTTAAATATTAGCAAAATGTAGAATTTATTATAAGGTAAAGGTAAGGTTATAAATTTAATACAGAAATCTGACAGATTGTAGTAGCTGGATGTGCTATCGTCAGTACAAATATTTCTGTTTTCCAAATTATAGATTATTTTAAGATTTGTTTTGACGTTAGTTTCAGTTCTTGTAGGTACCTATTAATTGAAATACCCACCTATTAATTGTATGTAGGTACCTAGATATGTTTCAGCAATAATTCCAGTTATAAAATAAGGTTTTGATAAAAAATATAATTATTAAACAAATTAGTATTTACAGGCAGTGTTTACATTTGGTAGTTATTTATTAAAACATTACCCAAATCTATTCAAGAGACATGTACTATATTCATACGTGGAGTCACTTATATAATGATTGGACACGAAATTGACGATATTTACAAGTACACGAACAATAAGCAATCACAAGTCTTCAATTATGTATAAGTACATCGTGAGCCAAGTCAAGATACTTGATTTGTTTATCTTTCTCGGCTTTCACGAGGTTCTCATCATGCGGGATGGTTATGTCAACAATCATTGCACGCCGCTCTGATCGATCCACCATGACTATACCAGGCATCACTATATCGGATACAAAAAATATTTATGAAACGATGTGAAAACCTAGCGAAATCTAGAATTCGGAGGTATAATCAACAATAACGTATTGACAATTATCGAATTGACAATCTATCAACTCAGACACACGCGGTAAGTATCAACGACGCCTGGTGTCGAGCAGCGGAACCTCCCAACCACTGATGTTAGAACGAGACAGATAAAGAAGAGTACAGACATATCAACTTTCTGTACGCGTAACCGCGCTATGGTTCAGGACTATTCTGGAAAGCAATTCCAACGAGTGAACAGTCTATAATAGTAACAGTGTAGTGCAGTAATAGTGACAGTGTTTGCCGCCATATTGCAAGTCATAGCTTGCTAGTTCCGTTTTTAAATCCCTTAATATTATATAAAATGGAAGTTTTTTCAGCAGAGCTATCAAACACTGCTAACGGCAAGAAAATGCAGCGGAATTTCGGAGGTAACTTTAAGATTATTAAAAAAAATTGGAATTTATTTTAATTAAATATTAGATGCATATTCACATGTCGTTTTAGATGATACTTGTATAAAACTAAAATCTATATTCTGTTTAATTGCAAAAAAATATTTATGAATGTTTATTCTTTTCCAGGTGTCAAGCATGCGCCGCATTTAAACAATGAAAAGTTAACGCTGACAGATTCAAAGAATTTTGAATTAACAAATAATATGAAGAGACCAAAAGGGAAATATAAAAAAATCAAATGTAAAAATGTAAGACGAGGAATTGTTCGATATTGTTATACAATCGAAGAGGAGAAGGACTGCAAGGACTGAAGAGTTTATAATGTAATTTTATTATTTATGTAATTTTCAATAAATGTAAATACGACCGAATACTTATTTTTTTTTTATTTTTGTTGAGTTAGGCATACCTAGAATATTTACAAGTACACGAACAATAAGCAATCACATATCTTCAATTATGTATAAGTACATCACTTATGGGCATGCACAGTACAAATAAAAATGTTAACAATTTATTTCATTATTTAAATATTAGCAAAATGTAGAATTTATTATAAGGTAAAGGTAAGGTTATAAATTTAATACAGAAATCTGACAGATTGTAGTAGCTGGATGTGCTATCGTCAGTACAAATATTTCTGTTTTCCAAATTATAGATTATTTTAAGATTTGTTTTGACGTTAGTTTCAGTTCTTGTAGGTACCTATTAATTGAAATACCTACCTATTAATTGTATGTAGGTACCTAGATATGTTTCAGCAATAATTCCAGTTATAAAATAAGGTTTTGATAAACATATAATTATTAAACAAATTAGTATTTACAGGCAGTGTTTACATTTGGTAGTTATTTATTAAAACATTACCCAAATCTATTCAAGAGACATGTACTATATTCATACGTGGAGTCACTTACATAATGATTGGACACGAAATTGACGATATTTACAAGTACACGAACAATAAGCAATCACAAGTCTTCAATTATGTATAAGTACATCGTGAGCCAAGTCAAGATACTTGATTTGTTTATCTTTCTCGGCTTTCACGAGGTTCTCATCATGCGGGATGGTTATGTCAACAATCATTGCACGCCGCTCTGATCGATCCACCATGACTATACCAGGCATCACTATATCGGATACAAAAAATATTTATGAAACGATGTGAAAACCTAGCGAAATCTAGAATTCGGAGGTATAATCAACAATAACGTATTGACAATTATCGAATTGACAATCTATCAACTCAGACACACGCGGTAAGTATCAACGACGCCTGGTGTCGAGCAGCGGAACCTCCCAACCACTGATGTTAGAACGAGACAGATAAAGAAGAGTACAGACATATCAACTTTCTGTACGCGTAACCGCGCTATGGTTCAGGACTATTCTGGAAAGCAATTCCAACGAGTGAACAGTCTATAATAGTAACAGTGTAGTGCAGTAATAGTGACAGTGTTTGCCGCCATATTGCAAGTCATAGCTTGCTAGTTCCGTTTTTAAATCCCTTAATATTATATAAAATGGAAGTTTTTTCAGCAGAGCTATCAAACACTGCTAACGGCAAGAAAATGCAGCGGAATTTCGGAGGTAACTTTAAGATTATTAAAAAAAATTGGAATTTATTTTAATTAAATATTAGATGCATATTCACATGTCGTTTTAGATGATACTTGTATAAAACTAAAATCTATATTCTGTTTAATTGCAAAAAAATATTTATGAATGTTTATTCTTTTCCAGGTGTCAAGCATGCGCCGCATTTGAACAATGAAAAGTTAACGCTGACAGATTCAAAGAATTTTGAATTAACAAATAATATGAAGAGACCAAAAGGGAAATATAAAAAAATCAAATGTAAAAATGTGAGACGAGGAATTGTTCGATATTGTTATACAATCGAAGAGGAGAAGGACTGCAAGGACTGAAGAGTTTATAATGTAATTTTATTATTTATGTAATTTTCAATAAATGTAAATACGACCGAATACTTATTTTTTTTTTATTTTTGTTGAGTTAGGCATACCTAGAATATTTACAAGTACACGAACAATAAGCAATCACATATCTTCAATTATGTATAAGTACATCACTTATGGGCATGCACAGTACAAATAAAAATGTTAACAATTTATTTCATTATTTAAATATTAGCAAAATGTAGAATTTATTATAAGGTAAAGGTAAGGTTATAAATTTAATACAGAAATCTGACAGATTGTAGTAGCTGGATGTGCTATCGTCAGTACAAATATTTCTGTTTTCCAAATTATAGATTATTTTAAGATTTGTTTTGACGTTAGTTTCAGTTCTTGTAGGTACCTATTAATTGAAATACCTACCTATTAATTGTATGTAGGTACCTAGATATGTTTCAGCAATAATTCCAGTTATAAAATAAGGTTTTGATAAAAAATATAATTATTAAACAAATTAGTATTTACAGGCAGTGTTTACATTTGGTAGTTATTTATTAAAACATTACCCAAATCTATTCAAGAGACATGTACTATATTCATACGTGGAGTCACTTACATAATGATTGGACACGAAATTGACGATATTTACAAGTACACGAACAATAAGCAATCACAAGTCTTCAATTATGTATAAGTACATCGTGAGCCAAGTCAAGATACTTGATTTGTTTATCTTTCTCGGCTTTCACGAGGTTCTCATCATGCGGGATGGTTATGTCAACAATCATTGCACGCCGCTCTGATCGATCCACCATGACTATACCAGGCATCACTATATCGGATACAAAAAATATTTATGAAACGATGTGAAAACCTAGCGAAATCTAGAATTCGGAGGTATAATCAACAATAACGTATTGACAATTATCGACTTGACAATCTATCAACTCAGACACACGCGGTAAGTATCAACGACGCCTGGTGTCGAGCAGCGGAACCTCCCAACCACTGATGTTAGAACGAGACAGATAAAGAAGAGTACAGACATATCAACTTTCTGTACGCGTAACCGCGCTATGGTTCAGGACTATTCTGGAAAGCAATTCCAACGAGTGAACAGTCTATAATAGTAACAGTGTAGTGCAGTAATAGTGACAGTGTTTGCCGCCATATTGCAAGTCATAGCTTGCTAGTTCCGTTTTTAAATCCCTTAATATTATATAAAATGGAAGTTTTTTCAGCAGAGCTATCAAACACTGCTAACGGCAAGAAAATGCAGCGGAATTTCGGAGGTAACTTTAAGATTATTAAAAAAAATTGGAATTTATTTTAATTAAATATTAGATGCATATTCACATGTCGTTTTAGATGATACTTGTATAAAACTAAAATCTATATTCTGTTTAATTGCAAAAAAATATTTATGAATGTTTATTCTTTTCCAGGTGTCAAGCATGCGCCGCATTTGAACAATGAAAAGTTAACGCTGACAGATTCAAAGAATTTTGAATTAACAAATAATATGAAGAGACCAAAAGGGAAATATAAAAAAATCAAATGTAAAAATGTAAGACGAGGAATTGTTCGATATTGTTATACAATCGAAGAGGAGAAGGACTGCAAGGACTGAAGAGTTTATAATGTAATTTTATTATTTATGTAATTTTCAATAAATGTAAATACGACCGAATACTTATTTTTTTTTTATTTTTGTTGAGTTAGGCATACCTAGAATATTTACAAGTACACGAACAATAAGCAATCACATATCTTCAATTATGTATAAGTACATCACTTATGGGCATGCACAGTACAAATAAAAATGTTAACAATTTATTTCATTATTTAAATATTAGCAAAATGTAGAATTTATTATAAGGTAAAGGTAAGGTTATAAATTTAATACAGAAATCTGACAGATTGTAGTAGCTGGATGTGCTATCGTCAGTACAAATATTTCTGTTTTCCAAATTATAGATTATTTTAAGATTTGTTTTGACGTTAGTTTCAGTTCTTGTAGGTACCTATTAATTGAAATACCTACCTATTAATTGTATGTAGGTACCTAGATATGTTTCAGCAATAATTCCAGTTATAAAATAAGGTTTTGATAAACATATAATTATTAAACAAATTAGTATTTACAGGCAGTGTTTACATTTGGTAGTTATTTATTAAAACATTACCCAAATCTATTCAAGAGACATGTACTATATTCATACGTGGAGTCACTTACATAATGATTGGACACGAAATTGACGATATTTACAAGTACACGAACAATAAGCAATCACAAGTCTTCAATTATGTATAAGTACATCGTGAGCCAAGTCAAGATACTTGATTTGTTTATCTTTCTCGGCTTTCACGAGGTTCTCATCATGCGGGATGGTTATGTCAACAATCATTGCACGCCGCTCTGATCGATCCACCATGACTATACCAGGCATCACTATATCGGATACAAAAAATATTTATGAAACGATGTGAAAACCTAGCGAAATCTAGAATTCGGAGGTATAATCAACAATAACGTATTGACAATTATCGAATTGACAATCTATCAACTCAGACACACGCGGTAAGTATCAACGACGCCTGGTGTCGAGCAGCGGAACCTCCCAACCACTGATGTTAGAACGAGACAGATAAAGAAGAGTACAGACATATCAACTTTCTGTACGCGTAACCGCGCTATGGTTCAGGACTATTCTGGAAAGCAATTCCAACGAGTGAACAGTCTATAATAGTAACAGTGTAGTGCAGTAATAGTGACAGTGTTTGCCGCCATATTGCAAGTCATAGCTTGCTAGTTCCGTTTTTAAATCCCTTAATATTATATAAAATGGAAGTTTTTTCAGCAGAGCTATCAAACACTGCTAACGGCAAGAAAATGCAGCGGAATTTCGGAGGTAACTTTAAGATTATTAAAAAAAATTGGAATTTATTTTAATTAAATATTAGATGCATATTCACATGTCGTTTTAGATGATACTTGTATAAAACTAAAATCTATATTCTGTTTAATTGCAAAAAAATATTTATGAATGTTTATTCTTTTCCAGGTGTCAAGCATGCGCCGCATTTGAACAATGAAAAGTTAACGCTGACAGATTCAAAGAATTTTGAATTAACAAATAATATGAAGAGACCAAAAGGGAAATATAAAAAAATCAAATGTAAAAATGTGAGACGAGGAATTGTTCGATATTGTTATACAATCGAAGAGGAGAAGGACTGCAAGGACTGAAGAGTTTATAATGTAATTTTATTATTTATGTAATTTTCAATAAATGTAAATACGACCGAATACTTATTTTTTTTTTATTTTTGTTGAGTTAGGCATACCTAGAATATTTACAAGTACACGAACAATAAGCAATCACATATCTTCAATTATGTATAAGTACATCACTTATGGGCATGCACAGTACAAATAAAAATGTTAACAATTTATTTCATTATTTAAATATTAGCAAAATGTAGAATTTATTATAAGGTAAAGGTAAGGTTATAAATTTAATACAGAAATCTGACAGATTGTAGTAGCTGGATGTGCTATCGTCAGTACAAATATTTCTGTTTTCCAAATTATAGATTATTTTAAGATTTGTTTTGACGTTAGTTTCAGTTCTTGTAGGTACCTATTAATTGAAATACCTACCTATTAATTGTATGTAGGTACCTAGATATGTTTCAGCAATAATTCCAGTTATAAAATAAGGTTTTGATAAAAAATATAATTATTAAACAAATTAGTATTTACAGGCAGTGTTTACATTTGGTAGTTATTTATTAAAACATTACCCAAATCTATTCAAGAGACATGTACTATATTCATACGTGGAGTCACTTACATAATGATTGGACACGAAATTGACGATATTTACAAGTACACGAACAATAAGCAATCACAAGTCTTCAATTATGTATAAGTACATCGTGAGCCAAGTCAAGATACTTGATTTGTTTATCTTTCTCGGCTTTCACGAGGTTCTCATCATGCGGGATGGTTATGTCAACAATCATTGCACGCCGCTCTGATCGATCCACCATGACTATACCAGGCATCACTATATCGGATACAAAAAATATTTATGAAACGATGTGAAAACCTAGCGAAATCTAGAATTCGGAGGTATAATCAACAATAACGTATTGACAATTATCGACTTGACAATCTATCAACTCAGACACACGCGGTAAGTATCAACGACGCCTGGTGTCGAGCAGCGGAACCTCCCAACCACTGATGTTAGAACGAGACAGATAAAGAAGAGTACAGACATATCAACTTTCTGTACGCGTAACCGCGCTATGGTTCAGGACTATTCTGGAAAGCAATTCCAACGAGTGAACAGTCTATAATAGTAACAGTGTAGTGCAGTAATAGTGACAGTGTTTGCCGCCATATTGCAAGTCATAGCTTGCTAGTTCCGTTTTTAAATCCCTTAATATTATATAAAATGGAAGTTTTTTCAGCAGAGCTATCAAACACTGCTAACGGCAAGAAAATGCAGCGGAATTTCGGAGGTAACTTTAAGATTATTAAAAAAAATTGGAATTTATTTTAATTAAATATTAGATGCATATTCACATGTCGTTTTAGATGATACTTGTATAAAACTAAAATCTATATTCTGTTTAATTGCAAAAAAATATTTATGAATGTTTATTCTTTTCCAGGTGTCAAGCATGCGCCGCATTTGAACAATGAAAAGTTAACGCTGACAGATTCAAAGAATTTTGAATTAACAAATAATATGAAGAGACCAAAAGGGAAATATAAAAAAATCAAATGTAAAAATGTAAGACGAGGAATTGTTCGATATTGTTATACAATCGAAGAGGAGAAGGACTGCAAGGACTGAAGAGTTTATAATGTAATTTTATTATTTATGTAATTTTCAATAAATGTAAATACGACCGAATACTTATTTTTTTTTTATTTTTGTTGAGTTAGGCATACCTAGAATATTTACAAGTACACGAACAATAAGCAATCACATATCTTCAATTATGTATAAGTACATCACTTATGGGCATGCACAGTACAAATAAAAATGTTAACAATTTATTTCATTATTTAAATATTAGCAAAATGTAGAATTTATTATAAGGTAAAGGTAAGGTTATAAATTTAATACAGAAATCTGACAGATTGTAGTAGCTGGATGTGCTATCGTCAGTACAAATATTTCTGTTTTCCAAATTATAGATTATTTTAAGAATTGTTTTGACGTTAGTTTCAGTTCTTGTAGGTACCTATTAATTGAAATACCTACCTATTAATTGTATGTAGGTACCTAGATATGTTTCAGCAATAATTCCAGTTATAAAATAAGGTTTTGATAAAAAATATAATTATTAAACAAATTAGTATTTACAGGCAGTGTTTACATTTGGTAGTTATTTATTAAAACATTACCCAAATCTATTCAAGAGACATGTACTATATTCATACGTGGAGTCACTTATATAATGATTGGACACGAAATTGACGATATTTACAAGTACACGAACAATAAGCAATCACAAGTCTTCAATTATGTATAAGTACATCGTGAGCCAAGTCAAGATACTTGATTTGTTTATCTTTCTCGGCTTTCACGAGGTTCTCATCATGCGGGATGGTTATGTCAACAATCATTGCACGCCGCTCTGATCGATCCACCATGACTATACCAGGCATCACTATATCGGATACAAAAAATATTTATGAAACGATGTGAAAACCTAGCGAAATCTAGAATTCGGAGGTATAATCAACAATAACGTATTGACAATATTATCGACTTGACAATCTATCAACTCAGACACACGCGGTAAGTATCAACGACGCCTGGTGTCGAGCAGCGGAACCTCCCAACCACTGATGTTAGAACGAGACAGATAAAGAAGAGTACAGACATATCAACTTTCTGTACGCGTAACCGCGCTATGGTTCAGGACTATTCTGGAAAGCAATTCCAACGAGTGAACAGTCTATAATAGTAACAGTGTAGTGCAGTAATAGTGACAGTGTTTGCCGCCATATTGCAAGTCATAGCTTGCTAGTTCCGTTTTTAAATCCCTTAATATTATATAAAATGGAAGTTTTTTCAGCAGAGCTATCAAACACTGCTAACGGCAAGAAAATGCAGCGGAATTTCGGAGGTAACTTTAAGATTATTAAAAAAAATTGGAATTTATTTTAATTAAATATTAGATGCATATTCACATGTCGTTTTAGATGATACTTGTATAAAACTAAAATCTATATTCTGTTTAATTGCAAAAAAATATTTATGAATGTTTATTCTTTTCCAGTTGTCAAGCATGCGCCGCATTTGAACAATGAAAAGTTAACGCTGACAGATTCAAAGAATTTTGAATTAACAAATAATATGAAGAGACCAAAAGGGAAATATAAAAAACTCAAATGTAAAAATGTGAGACGAGGAATTGTTCGATATTGTTATACAATCGAAGAGGAGAAGGACTGCAAGGACTGAAGAGTTTATAATGTAATTTTATTATTTATGTAATTTTCAATAAATGTAAATACGACCGAATACTTATTTTTTTTTTTATTTTTGTTGAGTTAGGCATACCTAGAATATTTACAAGTACACGAACAATAAGCAATCACATATCTTCAATTATGTATAAGTACATCACTTATGGGCATGCACAGTACAAATAAAAATGTTAACAATTTATTTCATTATTTAAATATTAGCAAAATGTAGAATTTATTATAAGGTAAAGGTAAGGTTATAAATTTAATACAGAAATCTGATAGATTGTAGTAGCTGGATGTGCTATCGTCAGTACAAATATTTCTGTTTTCCAAATTATAGATTATTTTAAGATTTGTTTTGACGTTAGTTTCAGTTCTTGTAGGTACCTATTAATTGAAATACCTACCTATTAACCCATTGCGTGTCCTATGTTCCGACGGTGGAAAATAAGAGATTTGCGCCCGACGTGTCTTATGTTCCTACGTCGGCACATAAGCGACATGGCTGACTTCACATCGTTCAAACCTATTCCTACTGTGATTGGTTCACATAAAAATACTTCTATAGACAAGTGTGACACTTCAGCCAACATAATAACTAAAATTTTTATTACTTTTCAAGCGACAACATTTAAAAATTTAATTTTTTCTCGTTCTCGGAACAAATCGTCCGCCATTTTCTAAACCCGGTGTCGTGTGTGGTCTTGTAGTGCTTTTAAAAAATGAATTTTAGAAGGAAACGGTAAGTGATTATATTAAAATTATATATCAGATTACTGGAAATATTGTGTAGATTGTGATTCAAATATTGGTTTTAGTAATTTTATTGTTTATTTTGGTGAAAAAAGTGTGAAAAGTTTATGAGGCGCCATTTGTCGTTATTGATACCCGATGTTTTCTATGATAATAGATGTTTATTTTACGAAGTATTCTACGAAATTTATATAAGTAGGTAGGAATTTTATCTAGGAAACCATTTGAGCAATGTAAATTCTCGTAATTCTAGTTCATTACACGTAAATTGAAGAATTTTGTTCAAAGTCAACAAATGCTCTGTCTCTTTCTAGCGCAAACTCACACACATGTAGCGTAAAAAGTACAGTCGCGAACTTTTCTCAATGTCCAGTTACATTATTTTTGGTAGTAAAAACTATTTTATCACTTAGACCATATTTATTGAAAGTATTTGATTTCTCATGATATATATTATAGAAGATTTTAAATTTAGTAATACTTTATAGATTTAGATAAATAGTAGTACACTGTTACTTATTGAAATTAATATTTGTTATTATAGTCTAATTTATTTTATTGATACTTAGAATGATGGCATCACGCTCAAGATCGAGATCTCGGTCCGTCACTCCAGGGCCGAGATCCTCTGATCTTGAGCGCCACAGCCGGCGTCAGCTGCTGATGACGATGGCAGCGGACAAGACCAGCGAGCCGACGGTGGAGCCCGAACCGCGCTTGTGGTTTCCCCCTCCACCCCATTGTGTCACTCCGTGAGTATTTTATATAATGGTCGTAACACGATCCTATGTATTCTACTTATAGTATCTACAAATATACTATATAATAATCTTATTCATTTATCTTTTAGAAAACCACTGATGACGGGGCTAAAAGTCAATATGACCCCGGGGGGTACAATCAAAGTATCCGACATTGTCCATCTCCATCAAAAGAAAAACGGAGCTAGAGGAGTCAGTACAGTAAGTGTTGCTATGACACCTCCGTAGTCAGACTCTTTTATTAGACATGGTTAAGCTCACAATGTTTTTTTTTTTTTGCAGTATTGGACACTTGGAACGGGGGGCCGCGTGCGATTTAGACTGGGAGGATGGAGATGCGGTGATAAAGGAACACTACGAGCATGTGAAGCAATGGATCAGTGAGTTGCCACCGCCAGAACCTTCCTCGGGATACTCCCGTATCTGTAGGACGCCAGTTTCAGATGTGTGCTCTGGTAGTGCTGGTGCTGTTATTGTACAGGCTGCTGAAGCTAATCCTTCAGAGCCTGGGCCTAGCGGTAGCCACGGGATACTAGTGCCGGCATCTGAAACAAAAGATGTTGTCCCGTCCGTGTCGGGTTGTACGGCAACATCTATACGGCGGGTTACATATACGGGGAACGATGGTAGCGATTTGGATTCAGATTTTGACGATGAGTTTAATCTGGATGAAATCGCTGCTACCGGTGGTATGTCGAGGACTATTCCGGATGACGAGGAATTGGATGAGCCTACAAATCATATCGTAAATTCGATTGAGAGTGCAATGGACGACGCCATCGATCAAATGGTTGGCACCTCTATTGATTTTGAGTGGCGAGAGGACTTCGATAGTTTCCGGGGTGTAGCCGAAGTATTTTCGGGTCCTACCGTCGGGCCTATTGAAGACTACGATACGCCTTATGATGCCTTTACTGCTATTTGGGGTAAGGACATCGTAGGGCATATAGTCGCCGAAACCAATAGATATGCCAAACAGGTGATCGATGCACAAACGGCAGCAGGTACATTGAAAACGTCATCTCGTCTTCATAAGTGGACTGACACTAATGAAGATGAGATGTACGTTTTTTTTTCAATATTCATGTTTATGGGCTTGGACCCACGCACGTCCCAACATGAGTATTGGAAGTCTACTGGCTATCTCGAGATGCCCAAATTCCGAAAATTGATTCGATTTAACCGCTTCATATTGCTGAACAAATTTATTCATTTTGTGAACAATTCTGCAGGGAGCCAGGATTTGTCTCAAACTGAAGGAAATTTGCTTCCATCAAAGTTGCGGAAACTTGCACCAATTATTCGGCATTTAAATAACAAGTTTTCTAGCTTGTACAATTTGTATCCCGATATAGCCATAGACGAATCATTGACACTATTTAAGGGTCGCTTGTCTTGGATACAAGCGATCCGCTCGAAGTCTGCCCGCTTCGGCATGAAATCTTTCGAGCTTTGCGAGTCGAGGACGGGCTACCTGTATAAATTTGAAATTTATACAGGTAAAGACGACAGTCAAAGTCATACTTCTGCTCCCAGTGTAGCTTTGGCTGGAAAGAGCGCTAGTGTCGTGATTGACCTACTGAAAGGCCTAGAGAATCGGGGTCACTGCGTAACGATGGACAATTTTTATAATTCTCCAGCGTTAGCGCGGTACCTAAAATTTCTAGGCTTTGATTGCTTGGGAACGTTGCGTCCAAATCGCAAGCATGTACCAATTGAGGTCAAAAACGTTCCAAGGAATGTGGCCAGGGGTAGCATCATAGCGCGCCACTGCGGTGACGTTTCGTGCATTGCATGGAAAGACACCAAAGTGGTGACTATGATCTCCACTTACCACACTCCAGAAACCTATGTAGGTCGGAAGGCTGGTAGGCCTCTTGTCAAACCTGTTGTCGTTCGTGACTACAACAACACAATGGGAGGGGTTGATCTTAAAACTTTCAATGTATTTAGTTGAAAGAAAAAGGTGCGTCAAGTGGTATATGAAAATGTTTAAGCGGTTGTTGAATGCAAGTGTTTTGAACGCTTACATTATTTTGTCTGCTTCTTTGAAACGTCGAAATATGCCTCCCATGACGCATCGTCAGTTCCGAGAACAGTTGGCCAATTCTCTTGTGGAGAATCATTTCCAATTTCCACAAGAAAATTTGCCATCGTCCGAGGAATTAACGAGGCTTAGGCGAGATTTAATTCACGTTCCAAAGAATCAGCCCAGAAACAACCGCAAACGGTGTATTATTTGCTACCGGAAAGGTACAAGCAAACTGGTGACTACATATTGCGTGACCTGTGATGAGTATATCTGCTTCGAAAGTTGTTGGTTAGATTGGCACTCTCTCCAAAAACTTCCAGGGGCAGATAAACATCGTCGAAACAGGCCACGCCGTAAGTAGTATGCCATTTTGCATACGCCTTAAATATTTTCATGTGCCTCCGGACGCATCTTCCTACCCGTGTTGTTGTATCATTCACCCTGAACCGAATTTATGTTATGATCCGACAGGTTCAGCCAAAACTTCGTGCAACTCAACAATCCAATGTCTTACAGATCGTATTGTTCCTTTTTCGTTGCATCAATGTCCATTCCCACACCTCCAATCAATCACTGGTATCGTCGGCACCGCTTGACATGGGCTGAGCTTCGCTACGCCTGGAAGATTCTCCTGTAGCGGCACTACAACTACAGTCATCTACCAAACTGAGGAAGAACTAAAATCACAATACAACATTCCGACAAGAACTGTCAGGCAATAGCCCACCGGACACAACACCCGTCCTGTCGGAGGATCCTCCTTTTTCCTTGAACGTCAGCGCAACCTTCGTTCCTGCGAGATTTGAAGACTTCTTCACTCATACGCATTCCTTGGCGACCCTGCAAGGAACATCACAGCCTTCGAGCAGCGTGAAGTCATCAGCATCTTCAGCCTCACCTCTTCCTCAAGCTTTCCAGTAGCGAGTCATACAGCCAGCCGGCCAGCTTCACATGGACATACCTACCTACCACCAGCATGTATAACCTTGTGTCCGTTTGACTCTACAGCTATCTACTCCTTTTTTTTTAAAATAGGCAGCTAAATTCAGTAATCTTAATTGTTTATTGTTTGTAATGTTGATTGTTAAAAGTTCCTTTTATTAGCCTTTTCAAAGTTACATGATGCCCACTTTTAAACAAAAAAGACAAAAAATATGTATTTACATCTTTATCTCGTCTGTTTTCAATCCTAATTTATATCAATAAAAGTGTTTGTAAAAAACCTACTTATAGATTATGGATTTGTATCAATAGCTTGATAATTTAAAAATGTGTTCTTGCCCGTTCTTCTCCATAGGTACCTGCTCTTTGGAATGGACGACTAGCTTCACCTTACTGACTGACCGACCTTCTGACAATTCAAAAGTGCCTGTAACTGATTTATTTGAAATAAATGCTTTGATTTTGATTTTTTTTGATTTTATAGAATAAATATATTTATTTTTGTAAATAAATTTATTTTTTTAAAGTTAAGTGTTTTTATTCCCAAAATCTTTCTTGAACAGACACATAATTACAGTTGTTTTCACAAACAACAATATCACTAGTATAAATTACATTCAATACATTCAACAAGCTTTTTCATTAAAAATAATTAAACACGACATACCCGTCAAAATAACAAGCCAGTTTTACCTGAGTAAAACTCACCCTGAGGTGATTACTCACAGTGATTCCCAATACAAAGATATACTGTCTATATGAAAATAACGTACTTACATGAATGCTAACATATATAGTTAGGAGTGAGCTGTTATCGTATCTGGGTAATTTAGAAGAGTTAGTAATACCTACTTCTTTTTGAACAAGCTGTATTATTTATTTATTTATACATGTTGCTAATATGATCGTCGCAAAAAATTACACTTGAATTGGCAGTCACGCTGACTGATACACATAACTATCCTTCTTCCAAGCTATATCACTTGAAATGACGTAAAAAATGCTAGGATATCCAAATGGAGCAAATTACCCATATACTTACACGGATGCTTGTAAAACACAAGCGGCCGCCAGCGACTTCGTTCGCGTTGAGTTAGTTATGCTCTGCTCCTATTGGTCGCAGCGTGATGTTATATAGCCTAAATCCTTTCTGGATTAATGGTCTGTCCAACGCAAAAAGAATTTTTCAAATCGGACCAGTAGTTCCTGAGACTATGCGTGTTCAAACAAAGAAACTCTTCAGCTTTATACAGCCTGGAAGGGTAAAAATCATTGACACTAAAACCATAGTTAGTTTGTTTAGGTATAAAAATGTTTATCTGTTTTTTTAAATAAATAAACGTTTTTTCTTTCAAATATTTTAAAAAGTTTCTGTTCGAGACCGGCCGTAAACTCATAGATACAATGCGCCCGAGGTACGTATCAGTGTAAAGGGCACTGACCTCTTGCACTGGCCGTCCGTTCAACCTACCTACGTAAGTTTGACTAACTAAATTCCAATAAAAACACAATACACATAACCTGTAATGTAACTTTCCCTTCAAACTCTTCCTGGCTTAGGTATTTAAAAGTTAATCACATTTTTATCAACAGTTTCATTAAAAATTATTTGTTAAATTTACATCTATTGAATAATGTAGGACACACTTACATTAACCTCAAAAGACGATGAAAAACGATGTTGGTAACTGTTTTGCCGTATTCGATGTTCGTGCCGTATGTGATAGGTTACTGTTAGAGTTACAATAATCAAATTTAACGCCCTGTAATATTTCATACTCAGCATAATAAAAAATCACAGATACATAGGTACGCGTAATGGTTTGGAGATGACTATTTGTATATTTTGCATTTCTTTGTTTGATTTGAGTTTGAACCCAAAACTTACAACAATAAATATTGACTTGTATTTTATACCAAAAATATTCCATTATCCCGAAACTAGCAAAAAGTGTAAGTATTGATCTGTCCTTTATAAAAAAAAAACCGATTGAACTCCGTGTAATAAACATTAAATAGGTACAGTACTGTTGTCGATTGTACTTCACTTCGCCCACTAGCGCCCTCTTGCGCCGAAACTCAGTAACCAGTAGTTTGCCAGCCGTCGGGAATAAGAAAATGTCCGTCGATTTTTGTTTCGTAAACAAATGATTATTATAAAGTGATTAGCCAGTGTTGTACAAAACAAATGCATGTAATCGTCGCGTAATGTATTAGTGTTATCACTTATGTAGTGAGATTGTGGTTTTTGTGAATAATTGTGAAGTTTTGTGACAAATATATTATGGATGACCCATGAAAAAACTTATAATAAGGTAATCATTTTATATTTTCATCATGAAAAAGTAATATAGGATTTACAATTATATTTCATTATCATGACCCATATTCTCAGCTTTCTTATGGTGTATAATTTATTACGTATAAATAAGGAAAATACGAGTATTTTCGTGTTTTCTAACCTAAGTCGTAATGAAAAAAACGTTCCATTAATTTCTCGAACACTACGGGATATCGAGAGCGCGAAAGGCCGAGCACGTAAAAGGTTAAAATGAAAAGTAATTTGTCTTTTGTAAAAAATATTTTTTTTTGTAATTTCATTTTTGTTCGTGTTGCATTTGTTTATACAAAATATTACCTGCGCATTGTGTGGACGACAGCAGGTCAAACTACCCGAAACTGTCAAATATTGCCAATCAACCTTGAGCCTTAGAGATAAGGTTATAAATTTAATACAGAAATCTGAGCGTTTGTAGTAGCTGGATGTGCTATCGTCAGTACAAATGTTTCTGTTTTCTAAATTATAGATTATTTTAAGATTTGTTTTGACGTTAGTTTCAGTTCTTGTAGGTACCTATTAATTGTATGTAGGTACCTAGGTATGTTTCAGAAATTATTCCAGTTGTAAAATAAGGCTTTGATAAAAAATATAACTATTAAACAAATTAGTATTTACAGGCAGTGTTTACATTTGGTAGTTATTTATTAAAACATTACCCAAATCTATTCAAGAGACATGTACTTTATTCATACGTGGAGTCACTTACATAATGATTGGACACGAAATTGACGATATTTACAAGTACACGAACAATAAGCAATCACAAGTCTTCAATTATGTATAAGTACATCGTGAGCCAAGTCAAGATACTTGATTTGTTTATCTTTCTCGGCTTTCACGAGGTTCTCATCATGCGGGATGGTTATGTCAACAATCATTGCACGCCGCTCTGATCGATCCACCATGACTATACCAGGCATCACTATATCGGATACAAAAAATATTTATGAAACGATGTGAAAACCTAGCGAAATCTAGAATTCGGAGGTATAATCAACAATAACGTATTGACAATTATCGACTTGACAATCTATCAACTCAGACACACGCGGTAAGTATCAACGACGCCTGGTGTCGAGCAGCGGAACCTCCCAACCACTGATGTTAGAACGAGACAGATAAAGAAGAGTACAGACATATCAACTTTCTGTACGCGTAACCGCGCTATGGTTCAGGACTATTCTGGAAAGCAATTCCAACGAGTGAACAGTCTATAATAGTAACAGTGTAGTGCAGTAATAGTGACAGTGTTTGCCGCCATATTGCAAGTCATAGCTTGCTAGTTCCGTTTTTAAATCCCTTAATATTATATAAAATGGAAGTTTTTTCAGCAGAGCTATCAAACACTGCTAACGGCAAGAAAATGCAGCGGAATTTCGGAGGTAATTTTAAGATTATTAAAAAAAATTGGAATTTATTTTAATTAAATATTAGATGCATATTCACATGTCGTTTTAGATGATACTTGTATAAAACTAAAATCTATATTCTGTTTAATTGCAAAAAATATTTATGAATGTTTATTCTTTTCCAGGTGTCAAGCATGCGCCGCATTTGAACAATGAAAAGTTAACGCTGACAGATTCAAAGAATTTTGAATTAACAAATAATATGAAGAGACCAAAAGGGAAATATAAAAAAATCAAATGTAAAAATGTGAGACGAGGAATTGTTCGATATTGTTATACAATCGAAGAGGAGAAGGACTGCAAGGACTGAAGAGTTTATAATGTAATTTTATTATTTATGTAATTTTCAATAAATGTAAATACGACCGAATACTTATTTTTTTTTTATTTTTGTTGAGTTAGGCATACCTAGAATATTTACAAGTACACGAACAATAAGCAATCACATATCTTCAATTATGTATAAGTACATCACTTATGGGCATGCACAGTACAAATAAAAATGTTAACAATTTATTTCATTATTTAAATATTAGCAAAATGTAGAATTTATTATAAGGTAAAGGTAAGGTTATAAATTTAATACAGAAATCTGACAGATTGTAGTAGCTGGATGTGCTATCGTCAGTACAAATATTTCTGTTTTCCAAATTATAGATTATTTTAAGATTTGTTTTGACGTTAGTTTCAGTTCTTGTAGGTACCTATTAATTGAAATACCTACCTATTCGAGTCACACTTATTATTAGTGGACAGGACATTGATGATGAAATAGTCTTAAAGTTGTAAACTTGTTCAAATAAACCATTAATGAGACGAAAGTTCATCCAGAATTCTATGTTCTCTTAAATCTTACATATAAAACTTTTAAAACCAACCTACTGAACTGATTTTGATGAAAAATCTAAGAGACTAATCTCAAATTATATCCTTTGAAAAAGAAAAAATGCAAATTTGCTTTTAAAAAACGGTGTTCTGACGAAACAAATGTAAAATAAATAGCAATGCCAATGGCATGGGATGGCATATGGCATTCGACGCAATGGCCATAGATAAGAAAACAAAGAAAAAATATTTATGAAACGATGTGAAAACCTAGCGACATATAGAATTCGGAGGTATAATCAACATTAACGGATTGACAGTTATCGACTTGACAATCTATCAACTCAGACAGACGCGGCAAGTATCAGCGACGTCTGGTGTCGAGCAGCGAAACCTCATAACCACTGATGTTAGAACGAGACAGATAAAGAAGAGTACAGACACATCAACTTCCTGTCCGCGTAACCGCGCGATGGTTTGGGACTATTTTGGAAAGCAATTCCAACGAGTGAACACTACATAATAGTAGCAGTGCAGTGCAGTAATAGTGAACGTGTTTGACGCCATATTCCACGTCACAGTTTGCTTGCGTTTTTAAATCCACAAATATTATTTTTAAAATGGAATTTTCTTCAGCAGAGCTAACAAGCACTGCTAACGGAAAGAAAATGCAGCGGAATTTCGGAGGTTAGTTGAAGATTATTTAAAAAAATTGGAGATTATTTTAATTTAATATTAGATGCATATTCACATACCGTTTTAGATGATACTTGTATAATAGTGAAATCTATATTATGTTTAATTGGAAAAAATATTAATGAACTTTATTCTTTTCCAGGTGTCAAGCATGCGCCGTATTCCAAAAATGAAAATTCAACGCTGGCAGATTCAGAGAATTTTGAATCAAAAAATAACATAAAGAGACCAAAAGGAAAACATAAAAATATCAAATGTCAAAATGTGGGACGAGGAATTATTCGTTATTGCTACACAATCGAAGAGGAGAAGGCTTAAGATTGCAAGGAGTGAAAACTTTAGAATTTAATTTTATAATTTAATTTTCAATAAATGTAAATACGACCGAATACTTATTTGTTTTTTTTTTTATATTTACCTATATTTACAAAAGTAGCAAAAGAATGTGAATATAAATATGTACGGTTCACCTCGCGCCCGTTTGTTTGTTTAGTAAGGCATACCCACGATATTCACAAGTATTGTACTAACAATAAGCAATCACAAATCTTCAATTATGTATAAGTACATCACTTATGGGCATGCACAGCACACATTAAAATGTTAACAATTTATTTCATTATTTAAATATTAGCAAAATGTAGAATTTATTACATTTTCCTCATTAAATTCTAATGACTTATGAATAAAAGAAAAATACTAGCACACAAAAACGAAATTACTTACAAAAATTTCATTTTTACAAAAGACAAATTACTTTTTATTTTAAGTACTTTCTCTTGTTGAGTACAAAAGGAAATACTTAAAAAAATTTAGTTTTGTTGAGTACAAAAGATGTACTTAAAATGAAAAGTAATTTGTCTTTTGTAAAAAATATTTTTTTTTGTAATTTCATTTTTGTTCGTGTTGCATTTGTTTATACAAAATATTACCTGCGCATTGTGTGGACGACAGCAGGTCAAACTACCCGAAACTGTCAAATATTGCCAATCAACCTTGAGCCTTAGAGATAAGGTTATAAATTTAATACAGAAATCTGACAGATTGTAGTAGCTGGATGTGCTATCGTCTGTACAAATGTTTCTGTTTTCTAAATTATAGATTATTTTAAGATTTGTTTTGACGTTAGTTTCAGTTCTTGTAGGTACCTATTAATTGTATGTAGGTACCTAGGTATGTTTCAGAAATTATTCCAGTTGTAAAATAAGGCTTTGATAAAAAATATAACTATTAAACAAATTAGTATTTACAGGCAGTGTTTACATTTGGTAGTTATTTATTAAAACATTACCCAAATCTATTCAAGAGACATGTACTTTATTCATACGTGGAGTCACTTACATAATGATTGGACACGAAATTGACGATATTTACAAGTACACGAACAATAAGCAATCACAAGTCTTCAATTATGTATAAGTACATCGTGAGCCAAGTCAAGATACTTGATTTGTTTATCTTTCTCGGCTTTCACGAGGTTCTCATCATGCGGGATGGTTATGTCAACAATCATTGCACGCCGCTCTGATCGATCCACCATGACTATACCAGGCATCACTATATCGGATACAAAAAATATTTATGAAACGATGTGAAAACCTAGCGAAATCTAGAATTCGGAGGTATAATCAACAATAACGTATTGACAATTATCGACTTGACAATCTATCAACTCAGACACACGCGGTAAGTATCAACGACGCCTGGTGTCGAGCAGCGGAACCTCCCAACCACTGATGTTAGAACGAGACAGATAAAGAAGAGTACAGACATATCAACTTTCTGTACGCGTAACCGCGCTATGGTTCAGGACTATTCTGGAAAGCAATTCCAACGAGTGAACAGTCTATAATAGTAACAGTGTAGTGCAGTAATAGTGACAGTGTTTGCCGCCATATTGCAAGTCATAGCTTGCTAGTTCCGTTTTTAAATCCCTTAATATTATATAAAATGGAAGTTTTTTCAGCAGAGCTATCAAACACTGCTAACGGCAAGAAAATGCAGCGGAATTTCGGAGGTAACTTTAAGATTATTAAAAAAAATTGGAATTTATTTTAATTAAATATTAGATGCATATTCACATGTCGTTTTAGATGATACTTGTATAAAACTAAAATCTATATTCTGTTTAATTGCAAAAAAATATTTATGAATGTTTATTCTTTTCCAGGTGTCAAGCATGCGCCGCATTTGAACAATGAAAAGTTAACGCTGACAGATTCAAAGAATTTTGAATTAACAAATAATATGAAGAGACCAAAAGGGAAATATAAAAAAATCAAATGTAAAAATGTGAGACGAGGAATTGTTCGATATTGTTATACAATCGAAGAGGAGAAGGACTGCAAGGACTGAAGAGTTTATAATGTAATTTTATTATTTATGTAATTTTCAATAAATGTAAATACGACCGAATACTTATTTTTTTTTATTTTTGTTGAGTTAGGCATACCTAGAATATTTACAAGTACACGAACAATAAGCAATCACATATCTTCAATTATGTATAAGTACATCACTTATGGGCATGCACAGTACAAATAAAAATGTTAACAATTTATTTCATTATTTAAATATTAGCAAAATGTAGAATTTATTATAAGGTAAAGGTAAGGTTATAAATTTAATACAGAAATCTGACAGATTGTAGTAGCTGGATGTGCTATCGTCAGTACAAATATTTCTGTTTTCCAAATTATAGATTATTTTAAGATTTGTTTTGACGTTAGTTTCAGTTCTTGTAGGTACCTATTAATTGAAATACCTACCTATTCGAGTCACACTTATTATTAGTGGACAGGACATTGATGATGAAATAGTCTTAAAGTTGTAAACTTGTTCAAATAAACCATTAATGAGACGAAAGTTCATCCAGAATTCTATGTTCTCTTAAATCTTACATATAAAACTTTTAAAACCAACCTACTGAACTGATTTTGATGAAAAATCTAAGAGACTAATCTCAAATTATATCCTTTGAAAAAGAAAAAATGCAAATTTGCTTTTAAAAAACGGTGTTCTGACGAAACAAATGTAAAATAAATAGCAATGCCAATGGCATGGGATGGCATATGGCATTCGACGCAATGGCCATAGATAAGAAAACAAAGAAAAAATATTTATGAAACGATGTGAAAACCTAGCGACATATAGAATTCGGAGGTATAATCAACATTAACGGATTGACAGTTATCGACTTGACAATCTATCAACTCAGACAGACGCGGCAAGTATCAGCGACGTCTGGTGTCGAGCAGCGAAACCTCATAACCACTGATGTTAGAACGAGACAGATAAAGAAGAGTACAGACACATCAACTTCCTGTCCGCGTAACCGCGCGATGGTTTGGGACTATTTTGGAAAGCAATTCCAACGAGTGAACACTACATAATAGTAGCAGTGCAGTGCAGTAATAGTGAACGTGTTTGACGCCATATTCCACGTCACAGTTTGCTTGCGTTTTTAAATCCACAAATATTATTTTTAAAATGGAATTTTCTTCAGCAGAGCTAACAAGCACTGCTAACGGAAAGAAAATGCAGCGGAATTTCGGAGGTTAGTTGAAGATTATTTAAAAAAATTGGAGATTATTATAATTTTTATATTAGATGCATATTCACATACCGTTTTAGATGATACTTGTATAATAGTGAAATCTATATTATGTTTAATTGGAAAAAATATTAATGAACTTTATTCTTTTCCAGGTGTCAAGCATGCGCCGTATTCCAAAAATGAAAATTCAACGCTGGCAGATTCAGAGAATTTTGAATCAAAAAATAACATAAAGAGACCAAAAGGAAAACATAAAAAAATCAAATGTCAAAATGTGGGACGAGGAATTATTCGTTATTGCTACACAATCGAAGAGGAGAAGGCTTAAGATTGCAAGGAGTGAAGACTTTAGAATTTAATTTTATAATTTAATTTTCAATAAATGTAAATACGACCGAATACTTATTTGTTTTTTTTTTTTATATTTACCTATATTTACAAAAGTAGCAAAAGAATGTGAATATAAATATGTACGGTTCACCTCGCGCCCGTTTGTTTGTTTAGTAAGGCATACCCACGATATTCACAAGTATTGTACTAACAATAAGCAATCACAAATCTTCAATTATGTATAAGTACATCACTTATGGGCATGCACAGCACACATTAAAATGTTAACAATTTATTTCATTATTTAAATATTAGCAAAATGTAGAATTTATTACATTTTCCTCATTAAATTCTAATGACTTATGAATAAAAGAAAAATACTAGCACACAAAAACGAAATTACTTACAAAAATTTCATTTTTACAAAAGACAAATTACTTTTTATTTTAAGTACTTTCTCTTGTTGAGTACAAAAGGAAATACTTAAAAAAATTTAGTTTTGTTGAGTACAAAAGATGTACTTAAAATGAAAAGTAATTTGTCTTTTGTAAAAAATATTTTTTTTTGTAATTTCATTTTTGTTCGTGTTGCATTTGTTTATACAAAATATTACCTGCGCATTGTGTGGACGACAGCAGGTCAAACTACCCGAAACTGTCAAATATTGCCAATCAACCTTGAGCCTTAGAGATAAGGTTATAAATTTAATACAGAAATCTGACAGATTGTAGTAGCTGGATGTGCTATCGTCTGTACAAATGTTTCTGTTTTCTAAATTATAGATTATTTTAAGATTTGTTTTGACGTTAGTTTCAGTTCTTGTAGGTACCTATTAATTGTATGTAGGTACCTAGGTATGTTTCAGAAATTATTCCAGTTGTAAAATAAGGCTTTGATAAAAAATATAACTATTAAACAAATTAGTATTTACAGGCAGTGTTTACATTTGGTAGTTATTTATTAAAACATTACCCAAATCTATTCAAGAGACATGTACTTTATTCATACGTGGAGTCACTTACATAATGATTGGACACGAAATTGACGATATTTACAAGTACACGAACAATAAGCAATCACAAGTCTTCAATTATGTATAAGTACATCGTGAGCCAAGTCAAGATACTTGATTTGTTTATCTTTCTCGGCTTTCACGAGGTTCTCATCATGCGGGATGGTTATGTCAACAATCATTGCACGCCGCTCTGATCGATCCACCATGACTATACCAGGCATCACTATATCGGATACAAAAAATATTTATGAAACGATGTGAAAACCTAGCGAAATCTAGAATTCGGAGGTATAATCAACAATAACGTATTGACAATTATCGACTTGACAATCTATCAACTCAGACACACGCGGTAAGTATCAACGACGCCTGGTGTCGAGCAGCGGAACCTCCCAACCACTGATGTTAGAACGAGACAGATAAAGAAGAGTACAGACATATCAACTTTCTGTACGCGTAACCGCGCTATGGTTCAGGACTATTCTGGAAAGCAATTCCAACGAGTGAACAGTCTATAATAGTAACAGTGTAGTGCAGTAATAGTGACAGTGTTTGCCGCCATATTGCAAGTCATAGCTTGCTAGTTCCGTTTTTAAATCCCTTAATATTATATAAAATGGAAGTTTTTTCAGCAGAGCTATCAAACACTGCTAACGGCAAGAAAATGCAGCGGAATTTCGGAGGTAACTTTAAGATTATTAAAAAAAATTGGAATTTATTTTAATTAAATATTAGATGCATATTCACATGTCGTTTTAGATGATACTTGTATAAAACTAAAATCTATATTCTGTTTAATTGCAAAAAAATATTTATGAATGTTTATTCTTTTCCAGGTGTCAAGCATGCGCCGCATTTGAACAATGAAAAGTTAACGCTGACAGATTCAAAGAATTTTGAATTAACAAATAATATGAAGAGACCAAAAGGGAAATATAAAAAAATCAAATGTAAAAATGTGAGACGAGGAATTGTTCGATATTGTTATACAATCGAAGAGGAGAAGGACTGCAAGGACTGAAGAGTTTATAATGTAATTTTATTATTTATGTAATTTTCAATAAATGTAAATACGACCGAATACTTATTTTTTTTTATTTTTGTTGAGTTAGGCATACCTAGAATATTTACAAGTACACGAACAATAAGCAATCACATATCTTCAATTATGTATAAGTACATCACTTATGGGCATGCACAGTACAAATAAAAATGTTAACAATTTATTTCATTATTTAAATATTAGCAAAATGTAGAATTTATTATAAGGTAAAGGTAAGGTTATAAATTTAATACAGAAATCTGACAGATTGTAGTAGCTGGATGTGCTATCGTCAGTACAAATATTTCTGTTTTCCAAATTATAGATTATTTTAAGATTTGTTTTGACGTTAGTTTCAGTTCTTGTAGGTACCTATTAATTGAAATACCTACCTATTCGAGTCACACTTATTATTAGTGGACAGGACATTGATGATGAAATAGTCTTAAAGTTGTAAACTTGTTCAAATAAACCATTAATGAGACGAAAGTTCATCCAGAATTCTATGTTCTCTTAAATCTTACATATAAAACTTTTAAAACCAACCTACTGAACTGATTTTGATGAAAAATCTAAGAGACTAATCTCAAATTATATCCTTTGAAAAAGAAAAAATGCAAATTTGCTTTTAAAAAACGGTGTTCTGACGAAACAAATGTAAAATAAATAGCAATGCCAATGGCATGGGATGGCATATGGCATTCGACGCAATGGCCATAGATAAGAAAACAAAGAAAAAATATTTATGAAACGATGTGAAAACCTAGCGACATATAGAATTCGGAGGTATAATCAACATTAACGGATTGACAGTTATCGACTTGACAATCTATCAACTCAGACAGACGCGGCAAGTATCAGCGACGTCTGGTGTCGAGCAGCGAAACCTCATAACCACTGTTGTTAGAACGAGACAGATAAAGAAGAGTACAGACACATCAACTTCCTGTCCGCGTAACCGCGCGATGGTTTGGGACTATTTTGGAAAGCAATTCCAACGAGTGAACACTACATAATAGTAGCAGTGCAGTGCAGTAATAGTGAACGTGTTTGACGCCATATTCCACGTCACAGTTTGCTTGCGTTTTTAAATCCACAAATATTATTTTTAAAATGGAATTTTCTTCAGCAGAGCTAACAAGCACTGCTAACGGAAAGAAAATGCAGCGGAATTTCGGAGGTTAGTTGAAGATTATTTAAAAAAATTGGAGATTATTATAATTTTTATATTAGATGCATATTCACATACCGTTTTAGATGATACTTGTATAATAGTGAAATCTATATTATGTTTAATTGGAAAAAATATTAATGAACTTTATTCTTTTCCAGGTGTCAAGCATGCGCCGTATTCCAAAAATGAAAATTCAACGCTGGCAGATTCAGAGAATTTTGAATCAAAAAATAACATAAAGAGACCAAAAGGAAAACATAAAAAAATCAAATGTCAAAATGTGGGACGAGGAATTATTCGTTATTGCTACACAATCGAAGAGGAGAAGGCTTAAGATTGCAAGGAGTGAAGACTTTAGAATTTAATTTTATAATTTAATTTTCAATAAATGTAAATACGACCGAATACTTATTTGTTTTTTTTTTTTTTATATTTACCTATATTTACAAAAGTAGCAAAAGAATGTGAATATAAATATGTACGGTTCACCTCGCGCCCGTTTGTTTGTTTAGTAAGGCATACCCACGATATTCACAAGTATTGTACTAACAATAAGCAATCACAAATCTTCAATTATGTATAAGTACATCACTTATGGGCATGCACAGCACACATTAAAATGTTAACAATTTATTTCATTATTTAAATATTAGCAAAATGTAGAATTTATTACATTTTCCTCATTAAATTCTAATGACTTATGAATAAAAGAAAAATACTAGCACACAAAAACGAAATTACTTACAAAAATTTCATTTTTACAAAAGACAAATTACTTTTTATTTTAAGTACTTCCTCTTGTTGAGTACAAAAGGAAATACTTAAAAAATTTTAGTTTTGTTGAGTACAAAAGATGTACTTAAAATGAAAAGTAATTTGTCTTTTGTAAAAAATATTTTTTTTTGTAATTTCATTTTTGTTCGTGTTGCATTTGTTTATACAAAATATTACCTGCGCATTGTGTGGACGACAGCAGGTCAAACTACCCGAAACTGTCAAATATTGCCAATCAACCTTGAGCCTTAGAGATAAGGTTATAAATTTAATACAGAAATCTGACAGATTGTAGTAGCTGGATGTGCTATCGTCTGTACAAATGTTTCTGTTTTCTAAATTATAGATTATTTTAAGATTTGTTTTGACGTTAGTTTCAGTTCTTGTAGGTACCTATTAATTGTATGTAGGTACCTAGGTATGTTTCAGAAATTATTCCAGTTGTAAAATAAGGCTTTGATAAAAAATATAACTATTAAACAAATTAGTATTTACAGGCAGTGTTTACATTTGGTAGTTATTTATTAAAACATTACCCAAATCTATTCAAGAGACATGTACTTTATTCATACGTGGAGTCACTTACATAATGATTGGACACGAAATTGACGATATTTACAAGTACACGAACAATAAGCAATCACAAGTCTTCAATTATGTATAAGTACATCGTGAGCCAAGTCAAGATACTTGATTTGTTTATCTTTCTCGGCTTTCACGAGGTTCTCATCATGCGGGATGGTTATGTCAACAATCATTGCACGCCGCTCTGATCGATCCACCATGACTATACCAGGCATCACTATATCGGATACAAAAAATATTTATGAAACGATGTGAAAACCTAGCGAAATCTAGAATTCGGAGGTATAATCAACAATAACGTATTGACAATTATCGACTTGACAATCTATCAACTCAGACACACGCGGTAAGTATCAACGACGCCTGGTGTCGAGCAGCGGAACCTCCCAACCACTGATGTTAGAACGAGACAGATAAAGAAGAGTACAGACATATCAACTTTCTGTACGCGTAACCGCGCTATGGTTCAGGACTATTCTGGCAAGCAATTCCAACGAGTGAACAGTCTATAATAGTAACAGTGTAGTGCAGTAATAGTGACAGTGTTTGCCGCCATATTGCAAGTCATAGCTTGCTAGTTCCGTTTTTAAATCCCTTAATATTATATAAAATGGAAGTTTTTTCAGCAGAGCTATCAAACACTGCTAACGGCAAGAAAATGCAGCGGAATTTCGGAGGTAACTTTAAGATTATTAAAAAAAAATTGGAATTTATTTTAATTAAATATTAGATGCATATTCACATGTCGTTTTAGATGATACTTGTATAAAACTAAAATCTATATTCTGTTTAATTGCAAAAAAATATTTATGAATGTTTATTCTTTTCCAGGTGTCAAGCATGCGCCGCATTTGAACAATGAAAAGTTAACGCTGACAGATTCAAAGAATTTTGAATTAACAAATAATATGAAGAGACCAAAAGGGAAATATAAAAAAATCAAATGTAAAAATGTGAGACTAGGAATTGTTCGATATTGTTATACAATCGAAGAGGAGAAGGACTGCAAGGACTGAAGAGTTTATAATGTAATTTTATTATTTATGTAATTTTCAATAAATGTAAATACGACCGAATACTTATTTTTTTTTATTTTTGTTGAGTTAGGCATACCTAGAATATTTACAAGTACACGAACAATAAGCAATCACATATCTTCAATTATGTATAAGTACATCACTTATGGGCATGCACAGTACAAATAAAAATGTTAACAATTTATTTCATTATTTAAATATTAGCAAAATGTAGAATTTATTATAAGGTAAAGGTAAGGTTATAAATTTAATACAGAAATCTGATAGATTGTAGTAGCTGGATGTGCTATCGTCAGTACAAATATTTCTGTTTTCCAAATTATAGATTATTTTAAGATTTGTTTTGACGTTAGTTTCAGTTCTTGTAGGTACCTATTAATTGAAATACCTACCTATTAATTGTATGTAGGTACCTAGATATGTTTCAGCAATAATTCCAGTTATAAAATAAGGTTTTGATAAAAAATATAATTATTAAACAAATTAGTATTTACAGGCAGTGTTTACATTTGGTAGTTATTTATTAAAACATTACCCAAATCTATTCAAGAGACATGTACTATATTAATACGTGGAGTCACTTATATAATGATTGGACACGAAATTGACGATATTTACAAGTACACGAACAATAAGCAATCACAAGTCTTCAATTATGTATAAGTACATCGTGAGCCAAGTCAAGATACTTGATTTGTTTATCTTTCTCGGCTTTCACGAGGTTCTCATCATGCGGGATGGTTATG
Source organism: Sesamia inferens (assembly GCA_037179545.1). Taxonomy (NCBI): domain Eukaryota; kingdom Metazoa; phylum Arthropoda; class Insecta; order Lepidoptera; family Noctuidae; genus Sesamia; species Sesamia inferens. The sequence goes on from CM073929.1 coordinate 31,590,457, forward strand.
TCAACAATCATTGCACGCCGCTCTGATCGATCCACCATGACTATACCAGGCATCACTATATCGGATACAAAAAATATTTAAGAAACGATGTGAAAACCTAGCGAAATCTAGAATTCGGAGGTATAATCAACAATAACGTATTGACAATTATCGACTTGACAATCTATCAACTCAGACACACGCGGTAAGTATCAACGACGCCTGGTGTCGAGCAGCGGAACCTCCCAACCACTGATGTTAGAACGAGACAGATAAAGAAGAGTACAGACATATCAACTTTCTGTACGCGTAACCGCGCTATGGTTCAGGACTATTCTGGAAAGCAATTCCAACGAGTGAACAGTCTATAATAGTAACAGTGTAGTGCAGTAATAGTGACAGTGTTTGCCGCCATATTGCAAGTCATAGCTTGCTAGTTCCGTTTTTAAATCCCTTAATATTATATAAAATGGAAGTTTTTTCAGCAGAGCTATCAAACACTGCTAACGGCAAGAAAATGCAGCGGAATTTCGGAGGTAACTTTAAGATTATTAAAAAAAATTGGAATTTATTTTAATTAAATATTAGATGCATATTCACATGTCGTTTTAGATGATACTTGTATAAAACTAAAATCTATATTCTGTTTAATTGCAAAAAAATATTTATGAATGTTTATTCTTTTCCAGGTGTCAAGCATGCGCCGCATTTGACTAATGAAAAGTTAACGCTAACAGATTCAAAGAATTTTGAATTAACAAATAATATGAAGAGACCAAAAGGGAAATATAAAAAAATCAAATGTAAAAATGTGAGACGAGGAATTGTTCGATATTGTTATACAATCGAAGAGGAGAAGGACTGCAAGGACTGAAGAGTTTATAATGTAATTTTATTATTTATGTAATTTTCAATAAATGTAAATACGACCGAATACTTTTTTTTTTTTTTTTTGTTGAGTTAGGCATACCTAGAATATTTACAAGTACACGAACAATAAGCAATCACATATCTTCAATTATGTATAAGTACATCACTTATGGGCATGCACAGCACAAATAAAAATGTTAACAATTTATTTCATTATTTAAATATTAGCAAAATGTAGAATTTATTACAAGGTAAAGGTAAGGTTATAAATTTAATACAGAAATCTGACAGATTGTAGTAGCTGGATGTGCTATCGTCAGTACAAATATTTCTGTTTTCCAAATTATAGATTATTTTAAGATTTGTTTTGACGTTAGTTTCAGTTCTTGTAGGTACCTATTAATTGAAATACCTACCTATTAATTGTATGTAGGTACCTAGATATGTTTCAGCAATAATTCCAGTTATAAAATAAGGTTTTGATAAAAATATAATTATTAAACAAATTAGTATTTACAGGCAGTGTTTACATTTGGTAGTTATTTATTAAAACATTACCCAAATCTATTCAAGAGACATGTACTATATTCATACGTGGAGTCACTTACATAATGATTGGACACGAAATTGACGATATTTACAAGTACACGAACAATAAGCAATCACAAGTCTTCAATTATGTATAAGTACATCGTGAGCCAAGTCAAGATACTTGATTTGTTTATCTTTCTCGGCTTTCACGAGGTTCTCATCATGCGGGATGGTTATGTCAACAATCATTGCACGCCGCTCTGATCGATCCACCATGACTATACCAGGCATCACTATATCGGATACAAAAAATATTTATGAAACGATGTGAAAACCTAGCGAAATCTAGAATTCGGAGGTATAATCAACAATAACGTATTGACAATTATCGACTTGACAATCTATCAACTCAGACACACGCGGTAAGTATCAACGACGCCTGGTGTCGAGCAGCGGAACCTCCCAACCACTGATGTTAGAACGAGACAGATAAAGAAGAGTACAGACATATCAACTTTCTGTACGCGTAACCGCGCTATGGTTCAGGACTATTCTGGAAAGCAATTCCAACGAGTGAACAGTCTATAATAGTAACAGTGTAGTGCAGTAATAGTGACAGTGTTTGCCGCCATATTGCAAGTCATAGCTTGCTAGTTCCGTTTTTAAATCCCTTAATATTATATAAAATGGAAGTTTTTTCAGCAGAGCTATCAAACACTGCTAACGGCAAGAAAATGCAGGGAATTTCGGAGGTAACTTTAAGATTATTAAAAAAAATTGGAATTTATTTTAATTAAATATTAGATGCATATTCACATGTCGTTTTAGATGATACTTGTATAAAACTAAAATCTATATTCTGTTTAATTGCAAAAAAATATTTATGAATGTTTATTCTTTTCCAGTTGTCAAGCATGCGCCGCATTTGAACAATGAAAAGTTAACGCTGACAGATTCAAAGAATTTTGAATTAACAAATAATATGAAGAGACCAAAAGGGAAATATAAAAAACTCAAATGTAAAAATGTGAGACGAGGAATTGTTCGATATTGTTATACAATCGAAGAGGAGAAGGACTGCAAGGACTGAAGAGTTTATAATGTAATTTTATTATTTATGTAATTTTCAATAAATGTAAATACGACCGAATACTTATTTTTTTTTTTATTTTTGTTGAGTTAGGCATACCTAGAATATTTACAAGTACACGAACAATAAGCAATCACATATCTTCAATTATGTATAAGTACATCACTTATGGGCATGCACAGTACAAATAAAAATGTTAACAATTTATTTCATTATTTAAATATTAGCAAAATGTAGAATTTATTATAAGGTAAAGGTAAGGTTATAAATTTAATACAGAAATCTGATAGATTGTAGTAGCTGGATGTGCTATCGTCAGTACAAATATTTCTGTTTTCCAAATTATAGATTATTTTAAGATTTGTTTTGACGTTAGTTTCAGTTCTTGTAGGTACCTATTAATTGAAATACCTACCTATTAATTGTATGTAGGTACCTAGATATGTTTCAGCAATAATTCCAGTTATAAAATAAGGTTTTGATAAAAAATATAATTATTAAACAAATTAGTATTTACAGGCAGTGTTTACATTTGGTAGTTATTTATTAAAACATTACCCAAATCTATTCAAGAGACATGTACTATATTAATACGTGGAGTCACTTATATAATGATTGGACACGAAATTGACGATATTTACAAGTACACGAACAATAAGCAATCACAAGTCTTCAATTATGTATAAGTACATCGTGAGCCAAGTCAAGATACTTGATTTGTTTATCTTTCTCGGCTTTCACGAGGTTCTCATCATGCGGGATGGTTATGTCAACAATCATTGCACGCCGCTCTGATCGATCCACCATGACTATACCAGGCATCACTATATCGGATACAAAAAATATTTATGAAACGATGTGAAAACCTAGCGAAATCTAGAATTCGGAGGTATAATCAACAATAACGTATTGACAATTATCGACTTGACAATCTATCAACTCAGACACACGCGGTAAGTATCAACGACGCCTGGTGTCGAGCAGCGGAACCTCCCAACCACTGATGTTAGAACGAGACAGATAAAGAAGAGTACAGACATATCAACTTTCTGTACGCGTAACCGCGCTATGGTTCAGGACTATTCTGGAAAGCAATTCCAACGAGTGAACAGTCTATAATAGTAACAGTGTAGTGCAGTAATAGTGACAGTGTTTGCCGCCATATTGCAAGTCATAGCTTGCTAGTTCCGTTTTTAAATCCCTTAATATTATATAAAATGGAAGTTTTTTCAGCAGAGCTATCAAACACTGCTAACGGCAAGAAAATGCAGCGGAATTTCGGAGTTAACTTTAAGATTATTAAAAAAAATTGGAATTTATTTTAATTAAATATTAGATGCATATTCACATGTCGTTTTAGATGATACTTGCATAAAACTAAAATCTATATTCTGTTTAATTGCAAAAAAATATTTATGAATGTTTATTCTTTTCCAGGTGTCAAGCATGCGCCGCATTTGACTAATGAAAAGTTAACGCTAACAGATTCAAAGAATTTTGAATTAACAAATAATATGAAGAGACCAAAAGGGAAATATAAAAAAATCAAATGTAAAAATGTGAGACGAGGAATTGTTCGATATTGTTATACAATCGAAGAGGAGAAGGACTGCAAGGACTGAAGAGTTTATAATGTAATTTTATTATTTATGTAATTTTCAATAAATGTAAATACGACCGAATACTTTTTTTTTTTTTTTTTGTTGAGTTAGGCATACCTAGAATATTTACAAGTACACGAACAATAAGCAATCACATATCTTCAATTATGTATAAGTACATCACTTATGGGCATGCACAGCACAATTAAAAATGTTAACAATTTATTTCATTATTTAAATATTAGCAAAATGTAGAATTTATTACAAGGTAAAGGTAAGGTTATAAATTTAATACAGAAATCTGACAGATTGTAGTAGCTGGATGTGCTATCGTCAGTACAAATATTTCTGTTTTCCAAATTATAGATTATTTTAAGATTTGTTTTGACGTTAGTTTCAGTTCTTGTAGGTACCTATTAATTGAAATACCTACCTATTAATTGTATGTAGGTACCTAGATATGTTTCAGCAATAATTCCAGTTATAAAATAAGGTTTTGATAAAAAATATAATTATTAAACAAATTAGTATTTACAGGCAGTGTTTACATTTGGTAGTTATTTATTAAAACATTACCCAAATCTATTCAAGAGACATGTACTATATTCATACGTGGAGTCACTTACATAATGATTGGACACGAAATTGACGATATTTACAAGTACACGAACAATAAGCAATCACAAGTCTTCAATTATGTATAAGTACATCGTGAGCCAAGTCAAGATACTTGATTTGTTTATCTTTCTCGGCTTTCACGAGGTTCTCATCATGCGGGATGGTTATGTCAACAATCATTGCACGCCGCTCTGATCGATCCACCATGACTATACCAGGCATCACTATATCGGATACAAAAAATATTTATGAAACGATGTGAAAACCTAGCGAAATCTAGAATTCGGAGGTATAATCAACAATAACGTATTGACAATTATCGAATTGACAATCTATCAACTCAGACACACGCGGTAAGTATCAACGACGCCTGGTGTCGAGCAGCGGAACCTCCCAACCACTGATGTTAGAACGAGACAGATAAAGAAGAGTACAGACATATCAACTTTCTGTACGCGTAACCGCGCTATGGTTCAGGACTATTCTGGAAAGCAATTCCAACGAGTGAACAGTCTATAATAGTAACAGTGTAGTGCAGTAATAGTGACAGTGTTTGCCGCCATATTGCAAGTCATAGCTTGCTAGTTCCGTTTTTAAATCCCTTAATATTATATAAAATGGAAGTTTTTTCAGCAGAGCTATCAAACACTGCTAACGGCAAGAAAATGCAGCGGAATTTCGGAGGTAACTTTAAGATTATTAAAAAAAATTGGAATTTATTTTAATTAAATATTAGATGCATATTCACATGTCGTTTTAGATGATACTTGTATAAAACTAAAATCTATATTCTGTTTAATTGCAAAAAAATATTTATGAATGTTTATTCTTTTCCAGGTGTCAAGCATGCGCCGCATTTGAACAATGAAAAGTTAACGCTGACAGATTCAAAGAATTTTGAATTAACAAATAATATGAAGAGACCAAAAGGGAAATATAAAAAAATCAAATGTAAAAATGTGAGACGAGGAATTGTTCGATATTGTTATACAATCGAAGAGGAGAAGGACTGCAAGGACTGAAGAGTTTATAATGTAATTTTATTATTTATGTAATTTTCAATAAATGTAAATACGACCGAATACTTATTTTTTTTTTATTTTTGTTGAGTTAGGCATACCTAGAATATTTACAAGTACACGAACAATAAGCAATCACATATCTTCAATTATGTATAAGTACATCACTTATGGGCATGCACAGTACAAATAAAAATGTTAACAATTTATTTCATTATTTAAATATTAGCAAAATGTAGAATTTATTATAAGGTAAAGGTAAGGTTATAAATTTAATACAGAAATCTGACAGATTGTAGTAGCTGGATGTGCTATCGTCAGTACAAATATTTCTGTTTTCCAAATTATAGATTATTTTAAGATTTGTTTTGACGTTAGTTTCAGTTCTTGTAGGTACCTATTAATTGAAATACCTACCTATTAATTGTATGTAGGTACCTAGATATGTTTCAGCAATAATTCCAGTTATAAAATAAGGTTTTGATAAAAAATATAATTATTAAACAAATTAGTATTTACAGGCAGTGTTTACATTTGGTAGTTATTTATTAAAACATTACCCAAATCTATTCAAGAGACATGTACTATATTCATACGTGGAGTCACTTACATAATGATTGGACACGAAATTGACGATATTTACAAGTACACGAACAATAAGCAATCACAAGTCTTCAATTATGTATAAGTACATCGTGAGCCAAGTCAAGATACTTGATTTGTTTATCTTTCTCGGCTTTCACGAGGTTCTCATCATGCGGGATGGTTATGTCAACAATCATTGCACGCCGCTCTGATCGATCCACCATGACTATACCAGGCATCACTATATCGGATACAAAAAATATTTATGAAACGATGTGAAAACCTAGCGAAATCTAGAATTCGGAGGTATAATCAACAATAACGTATTGACAATTATCGACTTGACAATCTATCAACTCAGACACACGCGGTAAGTATCAACGACGCCTGGTGTCGAGCAGCGGAACCTCCCAACCACTGATGTTAGAACGAGACAGATAAAGAAGAGTACAGACATATCAACTTTCTGTACGCGTAACCGCGCTATGGTTCAGGACTATTCTGGAAAGCAATTCCAACGAGTGAACAGTCTATAATAGTAACAGTGTAGTGCAGTAATAGTGACAGTGTTTGCCGCCATATTGCAAGTTATAGCTTGCTAGTTCCGTTTTTAAATCCCTTAATATTATATAAAATGGAAGTTTTTTCAGCAGAGCTATCAAACACTGCTAACGGCAAGAAAATGCAGCGTAATTTCGGAGGTAACTTTAAGATTATTAAAAAAAATTGGAATTTATTTTAATTAAATATTAGATGCATATTCACATGTCGTTTTAGATGATACTTGTATAAAACTAAAATCTATATTCTGTTTAATTGCAAAAAAATATTTATGAATGTTTATTCTTTTCCAGGTGTCAAGCATGCGCCGCATTTGAACAATGAAAAGTTAACGCTGACAGATTCAAAGAATTTTGAATTAACAAATAATATGAAGAGACCAAAAGGGAAATATAAAAAAATCAAATGTAAAAATGTGATACGAGGAATTGTTCGATATTGTTATACAAAAGAAGAGGAGAAGGACTGCAAGGACTGAAGAGTTTATAATGTAATTTTATTATTTATGTAATTTTCAATAAATGTAAATACGACCGAATACTTTTTTTTTTTTTTTGTTGAGTTAGGCATACCTAGAATATTTACAAGTACACGAACAATAAGCAATCACATATCTTCAATTATGTATAAGTACATCACTTATGGGCATGCACAGCACAAATAAAAATGTTAACAATTTATTTCATTATTTAAATATTAGCAAAATGTAGAATTTATTACAAGGTAAAGGTAAGGTTATAAATTTAATACAGAAATCTGACAGATTGTAGTAGCTGGATGTGCTATCGTCAGTACAAATATTTCTGTTTTCCAAATTATAGATTATTTTAAGATTTGTTTTGACGTTAGTTTCAGTTCTTGTAGGTACCTATTAATTGAAATACCTACCTATTAAATGTATGTAGGTACCTAGATATGTTTCAGCAATAATTCCAGTTATAAAATAAGGTTTTGATAAAAAATATAATTATTAAACAAATTAGTATTTACAGGCAGTGTTTACATTTGGTAGTTATTTATTAAAACATTACCCAAATCTATTCAAGAGACATGTACTATATTCATACGTGGAGACACTTACATAATGATTGGACACGAAATTGACGATATTTACAAGTACACGAACAATAAGCAATCACAAGTCTTCAATTATGTATAAGTACATCGTGAGCCAAGTCAAGATACTTGATTTGTTTATCTTTCTCGGCTTTCACGAGGTTCTCATCATGCGGGATGGTTATGTCAACAATCATTGCACGCCACTCTGATCGATCCACCATGACTATACCAGGCATCACTATATCGGATACAAAAAATATTTATGAAACGATGTGAAAACCTAGCGAAATCTAGAATTCGGAGGTATAATCAACAATAACGTATTGACAATTATCGACTTGACAATCTATCAACTCAGACACACGCGGTAAGTATCAACGACGCCTGGTGTCGAGCAGCGGAACCTCCCAACCACTGATGTTAGAACGAGACAGATAAAGAAGAGTACAGACATATCAACTTTCTGTACGCGTAACCGCGCTATGGTTCAGGACTATTCTGGAAAGCAATTCCAACGAGTGAACAGTCTATAATAGTAACAGTGTAGTGCAGTAATAGTGACAGTGTTTGCCGCCATATTGCAAGTCATAGCTTGCTAGTTCCGTTTTTAAATCCCTTAATATTATATAAAATGGAAGTTTTTTCAGCAGAGCTATCAAACACTGCTAACGGCAAGAAAATGCAGCGGAATTTCGGAGGTAACTTTAAGATTATTAAAAAAAATTGGAATTTATTTTAATTAAATATTAGATGCATATTCACATGTCGTTTTAGATGATACTTGTATAAAACTAAAATCTATATTCTGTTTAATTGCAAAAAAATATTTATGAATGTTTATTCTTTTCCAGGTGTCAAGCATGCGCCGCATTTGAACAATGAAAAGTTAACGCTGACAGATTCAAAGAATTTTGAATTAACAAATAATATGAAGAGACCAAAAGGGAAATATAAAAAAATCAAATGTAAAAATGTGATACGAGGAATTGTTCGATATTGTTATACAAAAGAAGAGGAGAAGGACTGCAAGGACTGAAGAGTTTATAATGTAATTTTATTATTTATGTAATTTTCAATAAATGTAAATACGACCGAATACTTTTTTTTTTTTTTTGTTGAGTTAGGCATACCTAGAATATTTACAAGTACACGAACAATAAGCAATCACATATCTTCAATTATGTATAAGTACATCACTTATGGGCATGCACAGCACAAATAAAAATGTTAACAATTTATTTCATTATTTAAATATTAGCAAAATGTAGAATTTATTACAAGGTAAAGGTAAGGTTATAAATTTAATACAGAAATCTGACAGATTGTAGTAGCTGGATGTGCTATCGTCAGTACAAATATTTCTGTTTTCCAAATTATAGATTATTTTAAGATTTGTTTTGACGTTAGTTTCAGTTCTTGTAGGTACCTATTAATTGAAATACCTACCTATTAATTGTATGTAGGTACCTAGATATGTTTCAGCAATAATTCCAGTTATAAAATAAGGTTTTGATAAAAAATATAATTATTAAACAAATTAGTATTTACAGGCAGTGTTTACATTTGGTAGTTATTTATTAAAACATTACCCAAATCTATTCAAGAGACATGTACTATATTCATACGTGGAGTCACTTACATAATGATTGGACACGAAATTGACGATATTTACAAGTACACGAACAATAAGCAATCACAAGTCTTCAATTATGTATAAGTACATCGTGAGCCAAGTCAAGATACTTGATTTGTTTATCTTTCTCGGCTTTCACGAGGTTCTCATCATGCGGGATGGTTATGTCAACAATCATTGCACGCCGCTCTGATCGATCCACCATGACTATACCAGGCATCACTATATCGGATACAAAAAATATTTATGAAACGATGTGAAAACCTAGCGAAATCTAGAATTCGGAGGTATAATCAACAATAACGTATTGACAATTATCGAATTGACAATCTATCAACTCAGACACACGCGGTAAGTATCAACGACGCCTGGTGTCGAGCAGCGGAACCTCCCAACCACTGATGTTAGAACGAGACAGATAAAGAAGAGTACAGACATATCAACTTTCTGTACGCGTAACCGCGCTATGGTTCAGGACTATTCTGGAAAGCAATTCCAACGAGTGAACAGTCTATAATAGTAACAGTGTAGTGCAGTAATAGTGACAGTGTTTGCCGCCATATTGCAAGTCATAGCTTGCTAGTTCCGTTTTTAAATCCCTTAATATTATATAAAATGGAAGTTTTTTCAGCAGAGCTATCAAACACTGCTAACGGCAAGAAAATGCAGCGGAATTTCGGAGGTAACTTTAAGATTATTAAAAAAAATTGGAATTTATTTTAATTAAATATTAGATGCATATTCACATGTCGTTTTAGATGATACTTGTATAAAACTAAAATCTATATTCTGTTTAATTGCAAAAAAATATTTATGAATGTTTATTCTTTTCCAGGTGTCAAGCATGCGCCGCATTTGAACAATGAAAAGTTAACGCTGACAGATTCAAAGAATTTTGAATTAACAAATAATATGAAGAGACCAAAAGGGAAATATAAAAAAATCAAATGTAAAAATGTGAGACGAGGAATTGTTCGATATTGTTATACAATCGAAGAGGAGAAGGACTGCAAGGACTGAAGAGTTTATAATGTAATTTTATTATTTATGTAATTTTCAATAAATGTAAATACGACCGAATACTTATTTTTTTTTTATTTTTGTTGAGTTAGGCATACCTAGAATATTTACAAGTACACGAACAATAAGCAATCACATATCTTCAATTATGTATAAGTACATCACTTATGGGCATGCACAGTACAAATAAAAATGTTAACAATTTATTTCATTATTTAAATATTAGCAAAATGTAGAATTTATTATAAGGTAAAGGTAAGGTTATAAATTTAATACAGAAATCTGACAGATTGTAGTAGCTGGATGTGCTATCGTCAGTACAAATATTTCTGTTTTCCAAATTATAGATTATTTTAAGATTTGTTTTGACGTTAGTTTCAGTTCTTGTAGGTACCTATTAATTGAAATACCTACCTATTAATTGTATGTAGGTACCTAGATATGTTTCAGCAATAATTCCAGTTATAAAATAAGGTTTTGATAAAAAATATAATTATTAAACAAATTAGTATTTACAGGCAGTGTTTACATTTGGTAGTTATTTATTAAAACATTACCCAAATCTATTCAAGAGACATGTACTATATTCATACGTGGAGTCACTTACATAATGATTGGACACGAAATTGACGATATTTACAAGTACACGAACAATAAGCAATCACAAGTCTTCAATTATGTATAAGTACATCGTGAGCCAAGTCAAGATACTTGATTTGTTTATCTTTCTCGGCTTTCACGAGGTTCTCATCATGCGGGATGGTTATGTCAACAATCATTGCACGCCGCTCTGATCGATCCACCATGACTATACCAGGCATCACTATATCGGATACAAAAAATATTTATGAAACGATGTGAAAACCTAGCGAAATCTAGAATTCGGAGGTATAATCAACAATAACGTATTGACAATTATCGACTTGACAATCTATCAACTCAGACACACGCGGTAAGTATCAACGACGCCTGGTGTCGAGCAGCGGAACCTCCCAACCACTGATGTTAGAACGAGACAGATAAAGAAGAGTACAGACATATCAACTTTCTGTACGCGTAACCGCGCTATGGTTCAGGACTATTCTGGAAAGCAATTCCAACGAGTGAACAGTCTATAATAGTAACAGTGTAGTGCAGTAATAGTGACAGTGTTTGCCGCCATATTGCAAGTCATAGCTTGCTAGTTCCGTTTTTAAATCCCTTAATATTATATAAAATGGAAGTTTTTTCAGCAGAGCTATCAAACACTGCTAACGGCAAGAAAATGCAGCGTAATTTCGGAGGTAACTTTAAGATTATTAAAAAAAATTGGAATTTATTTTAATTAAATATTAGATGCATATTCACATGTCGTTTTAGATGATACTTGTATAAAACTAAAATCTATATTCTGTTTAATTGCAAAAAAATATTTATGAATGTTTATTCTTTTCCAGGTGTCAAGCATGCGCCGCATTTGAACAATGAAAAGTTAACGCTGACAGATTCAAAGAATTTTGAATTAACAAATAATATGAAGAGACCAAAAGGGAAATATAAAAAAATCAAATGTAAAAATGTGATACGAGGAATTGTTCGATATTGTTATACAAAAGAAGAGGAGAAGGACTGCAAGGACTGAAGAGTTTATAATGTAATTTTATTATTTATGTAATTTTCAATAAATGTAAATACGACCGAATACTTTTTTTTTTTTTTTGTTGAGTTAGGCATACCTAGAATATTTACAAGTACACGAACAATAAGCAATCACATATCTTCAATTATGTATAAGTACATCACTTATGGGCATGCACAGCACAAATAAAAATGTTAACAATTTATTTCATTATTTAAATATTAGCAAAATGTAGAATTTATTACAAGGTAAAGGTAAGGTTATAAATTTAATACAGAAATCTGACAGATTGTAGTAGCTGGATGTGCTATCGTCAGTACAAATATTTCTGTTTTCCAAATTATAGATTATTTTAAGATTTGTTTTGACGTTAGTTTCAGTTCTTGTAGGTACCTATTAATTGAAATACCTACCTATTAATTGTATGTAGGTACCTAGATATGTTTCAGCAATAATTCCAGTTATAAAATAAGGTTTTGATAAAAAATATAATTATTAAACAAATTAGTATTTACAGGCAGTGTTTACATTTGGTAGTTATTTATTAAAACATTACCCAAATCTATTCAAGAGACATGTACTATATTCATACGTGGAGTCACTTACATAATGATTGGACACGAAATTGACGATATTTACAAGTACACGAACAATAAGCAATCACAAGTCTTCAATTATGTATAAGTACATCGTGAGCCAAGTCAAGATACTTGATTTGTTTATCTTTCTCGGCTTTCACGAGGTTCTCATCATGCGGGATGGTTATGTCAACAATCATTGCACGCCGCTCTGATCGATCCACCATGACTATACCAGGCATCACTATATCGGATACAAAAAATATTTATGAAACGATGTGAAAACCTAGCGAAATCTAGAATTCGGAGGTATAATCAACAATAACGTATTGACAATTATTGAATTGACAATCTATCAACTCAGACACACGCGGTAAGTATCAACGACGCCTGGTGTCGAGCAGCGGAACCTCCCAACCACTGATGTTAGAACGAGACAGATAAAGAAGAGTACAGACATATCAACTTTCTGTACGCGTAACCGCGCTATGGTTCAGGACTATTCTGGAAAGCAATTCCAACGAGTGAACAGTCTATAATAGTAACAGTGTAGTGCAGTAATAGTGACAGTGTTTGCCGCCATATTGCAAGTCATAGCTTGCTAGTTCCGTTTTTAAATCCCTTAATATTATATAAAATGGAAGTTTTTTCAGCAGAGCTATCAAACACTGCTAACGGCAAGAAAATGCAGCGGAATTTCGGAGGTAACTTTAAGATTATTAAAAAAAATTGGAATTTATTTTAATTAAATATTAGATGCATATTCACATGTCGTTTTAGATGATACTTGTATAAAACTAAAATCTATATTCTGTTTAATTGCAAAAAAATATTTATGAATGTTTATTCTTTTCCAGGTGTCAAGCATGCGCCGCATTTGAACAATGAAAAGTTAACGCTGACAGATTCAAAGAATTTTGAATTAACAAATAATATGAAGAGACCAAAAGGGAAATATAAAAAAATCAAATGTAAAAATGTGATACGAGGAATTGTTCGATATTGTTATACAAAAGAAGAGGAGAAGGACTGCAAGGACTGAAGAGTTTATAATGTAATTTTATTATTTATGTAATTTTCAATAAATGTAAATACGACCGAATACTTTTTTTTTTTTTTTGTTGAGTTAGGCATACCTAGAATATTTACAAGTACACGAACAATAAGCAATCACATATCTTCAATTATGTATAAGTACATCACTTATGGGCATGCACAGCACAAATAAAAATGTTAACAATTTATTTCATTATTTAAATATTAGCAAAATGTAGAATTTATTACAAGGTAAAGGTAAGGTTATAAATTTAATACAGAAATCTGACAGATTGTAGTAGCTGGATGTGCTATCGTCAGTACAAATATTTCTGTTTTCCAAATTATAGATTATTTTAAGATTTGTTTTGACGTTAGTTTCAGTTCTTGTAGGTACCTATTAATTGAAATACCTACCTATTAACTGTATGTAGGTACCTAGATATGTTTCAGCAATAATTCCAGTTATAAAATAAGGTTTTGATAAAAAATATAATTATTAAACAAATTAGTATTTACAGGCAGTGTTTACATTTGGTAGTTATTTATTAAAACATTACCCAAATCTATTCAAGAGGCATGTACTATATTCATACGTGGAGTCACTTACATAATGATTGGACACGAAATTGACGATATTTACAAGTACACGAACAATAAGCAATCACAAGTCTTCAATTATGTATAAGTACATCGTGAGCCAAGTCAAGATACTTGATTTGTTTATCTTTCTCGGCTTTCACGAGGTTCTCATCATGCGGGATGGTTATGTCAACAATCATTGCACGCCGCTCTGATCGATCCACCATGACTATACCAGGCATCACTATATCGGATACAAAAAATATTTATGAAACGATGTGAAAACCTAGCGAAATCTAGAATTCGGAGGTATAATCAACAATAACGTATTGACAATTATCGACTTGACAATCTATCAACTCAGACACACGCGGTAAGTATCAACGACGCCTGGTGTCGAGCAGCGGAACCTCCCAACCACTGATGTTAGAACGAGACAGATAAAGAAGAGTACAGACATATCAACTTTCTGTACGCGTAACCGCGCTATGGTTCAGGACTATTCTGGAAAGCAATTCCAACGAGTGAACAGTCTATAATAGTAACAGTATAGTGCAGTAATAGTGACAGTGTTTGCCGCCATATTGCAAGTCATAGCTTGCTAGTTCCGTTTTTAAATCCCTTAATATTATATAAAATGGAAGTTTTTTCAGCAGAGCTATCAAACACTGCTAACGGCAAGAAAATGCAGCGGAATTTCGGAGGTAACTTTAAGATTATTAAAAAAAATTGGAATTTATTTTAATTAAATATTAGATGCATATTCACATGTCGTTTTAGATGATACTTGTATAAAACTAAAATCTATATTCTGTTTAATTGCAAAAAAATATTTATGAATGTTTATTCTTTTCCAGGTGTCAAGCATGCGCCGCATTTGAACAATGAAAAGTTAACGCTGACATATTCAAAGAATTTTGAATTAACAAATAATATGAAGAGACCAAAAGGGAAATATAAAAAAATCAAATGTAAAAATGTGAGACGAGGAATTGTTCGATATTGTTATACAATCGAAGAGGAGAAGGACTGCAAGGACTGAAGAGTTTATAATGTAATTTTATTATTTATGTAATTTTCAATAAATGTAAATACAACCGAATACTTTTTTTTTTATTTTTGTTGAGTTAGGCATACCTAGAATATTTACAAGTACACGAACAATAAGCAATCATATATCTTCAATTATGTATAAGTACATCACTTATGGGCATGCACAGTACAAATAAAAATGTTAACAATTTATTTCATTATTTAAATATTAGCAAAATGTAGAATTAATTTATTATAAGGTAAAGGTAGGGTTATAAATTTAATACAGAAATCTGACAGATTGTAGTAGCTGGATGTGCTATCGTCTGTACAAATATTTCTGTTTTCCAAATTATAGATTATTTTAAGATTTGTTTTGACGTTAGTTTCAGTTCTTGTAGGTACCTATTAATTGAAATACCTACCTATTAATTGTATGTAGGTACCTAGATATGTTTCAGCAATAATTCCAGTTATAAAATAAGGTTTTGATAAAAAATATAATTATTAAACAAATTAGTATTTACAGGCAGTGTTTACATTTGGTAGTTATTTATTAAAACATTACCCAAATCTATTCAAGAGGCATGTACTATATTCATACGTGGAGTCACTTACATAATGATTGGACACGAAATTGACGATATTTACAAGTACACGAACAATAAGCAATCACAAGTCTTCAATTATGTATAAGTACATCGTGAGCCAAGTCAAGATACTTGATTTGTTTATCTTTCTCGGCTTTCACGAGGTTCTCATCATGCGGGATGGTTATGTCAACAATCATTGCACGCCGCTCTGATCGATCCACCATGACTATACCAGGCATCACTATATCGGATACAAAAAATATTTATGAAACGATGTGAAAACCTAGCGAAATCTAGAATTCGGAGGTATAATCAACAATAACGTATTGATAATTATATCGACTTGACAATCTATCAACTCAGACACACGCGGTAAGTATCAACGACGCCTGGTGTCGAGCAGCGGAACCTCCCCACCACTGATGTTAGAACGAGACAGATAAAGAAGAGTACAGACATATCAACTTTCTGTACGCGTAACCGCGCTATGGTTCAGGACTATTCTGGAAAGCAATTCCAACGAGTGAACAGTCTATAATAGTAACAGTGTAGTGCAGTAATAGTGACAGTGTTTGCCGCCATATTGCAAGTCATAGCTTGCTAGTTCCGTTTTTAAATCCCTTAATATTATATAAAATGGAAGTTTTTTCAGCAGAGCTATCAAACACTGCTAACGGCAAGAAAATGCAGCGGAATTTCGGAGGTAACTTTAAGATTATTAAAAAAGTACACGAACAATAAGCAATCATATATCTTCAATTATGTATAAGTACATCACTTATGGGCATGCACAGTACAAATAAAAATGTTAACAATTTATTTCATTATTTAAATATTAGCAAAATGTAGAATTTATTATAAGGTAAAGGTAAGGTTATAAATTTAATACAGAAATCTGACAGATTGTAGTAGCTGGATGTGCTATCGTCAGTACAAATATTTCTGTTTTCCAAATTATAGATTATTTTAAGATTTGTTTTGACGTTAGTTTCAGTTCTTGTAGGTACCTATTAATTGAAATACCTACCTATTAATTGTATGTAGGTACCTAGATATGTTTCAGCAATAATTCCAGTTATAAAATAAGGTTTTGATAAAAAATATAATTATTAAACAAATTAGTATTTACAGGCAGTGTTTACATTTGGTAGTTATTTATTAAAACATTACCCAAATCTATTCAAGAGGCATGTACTATATTCATACGTGGAGTCACTTACATAATGATTGGACACGAAATTGACGATATTTACAAGTACACGAACAATAAGCAATCACAAGTCTTCAATTATGTATAAGTACATCGTGAGCCAAGTCAAGATACTTGATTTGTTTATCTTTCTCGGCTTTCACGAGGTTCTCATCATGCGGGATGGTTATGTCAACAATCATTGCACGCCACTCTGATCGATCCACCATGACTATACCAGGCATCACTATATCGGATACAAAAAATATTTATGAAACGATGTGAAAACCTAGCGAAATCTAGAATTCGGAGGTATAATCAACAATAACGTATTGACAATTATCGACTTGACAATCTATCAACTCAGACACACGCGGTAAGTATCAACGACGCCTGGTGTCGAGCAGCGGAACCTCCCAACCACTGATGTTAGAACGAGACAGATAAAGAAGAGTACAGACATATCAACTTTCTGTACGCGTAACCGCGCTATGGTTCAGGACTATTCTGGAAAGCAATTCCAACGAGTGAACAGTCTATAATAGTAACAGTGTAGTGCAGTAATAGTGACAGTGTTTGCCGCCATATTGCAAGTCATAGCTTGCTAGTTCCGTTTTTAAATCCCTTAATATTATATAAAATGGAAGTTTTTTCAGCAGAGCTATCAAACACTGCTAACGGCAAGAAAATGCAGCGGAATTTCGGAGGTAACTTTAAGATTATTAAAAAAAATTGGAATTTATTTTAATTAAATATTAGATGCATATTCACATGTCGTTTTAGATGATACTTGTATAAAACTAAAATCTATATTCTGTTTAATTGCAAAAAAATATTTATGAATGTTTATTCTTTTCCAGGTGTCAAGCATGCGCCGCATTTGAACAATGAAAAGTTAACGCTGACATATTCAAAGAATTTTGAATTAACAAATAATATGAAGAGACCAAAAGGGAAATATAAAAAAATCAAATGTAAAAATGTGAGACGAGGAATTGTTCGATATTGTTATACAATCGAAGAGGAGAAGGACTGCAAGGACTGAAGAGTTTATAATGTAATTTTATTATTTATGTAATTTTCAATAAATGTAAATACGACCGAATACTTTTTTTTTTATTTTTGTTGAGTTAGGCATACCTAGAATATTTACAAGTACACGAACAATAAGCAATCATATATCTTCAATTATGTATAAGTACATCACTTATGGGCATGCACAGTACAAATAAAAATGTTAACAATTTATTTCATTATTTAAATATTAGCAAAATGTAGAATTAATTTATTATAAGGTAAAGGTAAGGTTATAAATTTAATACAGAAATCTGACAGATTGTAGTAGCTGGATGTGCTATCGTCAGTACAAATATTTCTGTTTTCCAAATTATAGATTATTTTAAGATTTGTTTTGACGTTAGTTTCAGTTCTTGTAGGTACCTATTAATTGAAATACCTACCTATTAACTGTATGTAGGTACCTAGATATGTTTCAGCAATAATTCCAGTTATAAAATAAGGTTTTGATAAAAAATATAATTATTAAACAAATTAGTATTTACAGGCAGTGTTTACATTTGGTAGTTATTTATTAAAACATTACCCAAATCTATTCAAGAGGCATGTACTATATTCATACGTGGAGTCACTTACATAATGATTGGACACGAAATTGACGATATTTACAAGTACACGAACAATAAGCAATCACAAGTCTTCAATTATGTATAAGTACATCGTGAGCCAAGTCAAGATACTTGATTTGTTTATCTTTCTCGGCTTTCACGAGGTTCTCATCATGCGGGATGGTTATGTCAACAATCATTGCACGCCGCTCTGATCGA
This sequence comes from Sesamia inferens, assembly GCA_037179545.1. Classification (NCBI taxonomy): domain Eukaryota; kingdom Metazoa; phylum Arthropoda; class Insecta; order Lepidoptera; family Noctuidae; genus Sesamia; species Sesamia inferens. The sequence goes on from CM073929.1 coordinate 31,609,494, forward strand.
TCCACCATGACTATACCAGGCATCACTATATCGGATACAAAAAATATTTATGAAACGATGTGAAAACCTAGCGAAATCTAGAATTCGGAGGTATAATCAACAATAACGTATTGACAATTATATCGACTTGACAATCTATCAACTCAGACACACGCGGTAAGTATCAACGACGCCTGGTGTCGAGCAGCGGAACCTCCCAACCACTGATGTTAGAACGAGACAGATAAAGAAGAGTACAGACATATCAACTTTCTGTACGCGTAACCGCGCTATGGTTCAGGACTATTCTGGAAAGCAATTCCAACGAGTGAACAGTCTATAATAGTAACAGTGTAGTGCAGTAATAGTGACAGTGTTTGCCGCCATATTGCAAGTCATAGCTTGCTAGTTCCGTTTTTAAATCCCTTAATATTATATAAAATGGAAGTTTTTTCAGCAGAGCTATCAAACACTGCTAACGGCAAGAAAATGCAGCGGAATTTCGGAGGTAACTTTAAGATTATTAAAAAAGTACACGAACAATAAGCAATCATATATCTTCAATTATGTATAAGTACATCACTTATGGGCATGCACAGTACAAATAAAAATGTTAACAATTTATTTCATTATTTAAATATTAGCAAAATGTAGAATTTATTACAAGGTAAAGGTAAGGTTATAAATTTAATACAGAAATCTGACAGATTGTAGTAGCTGGATGTGCTATCGTCAGTACAAATATTTCTGTTTTCCAAATTATAGATTATTTTAAGATTTGTTTTGACGTTAGTTTCAGTTCTTGTAGGTACCTATTAATTGAAATACCTACCTATTCGAGTCACACTTATTATTAGTGGACAGGACATTGATGATGAAATAGTCTTAAAGTTGTAAACTTGTTCAAATAAACCATTAATGAGACGAAAGTTCATCCAGAATTCTATGTTCTCTTAAATCTTACATATAAAACTTTTAAAACCAACCTACTGAACTGATTTTGATGAAAAATCTAAGAGACTAATCTCAAATTATATCCTTTGAAAAAGAAAAAATGCAAATTTGCTTTTAAAAAACGGTGTTCTGACGAAACAAATGTAAAATAAATAGCAATGCCAATGGCATGGGATGGCATATGGCATTCGACGCAATGGCCATAGATAAGAAAACAAAGAAAAAATATTTATGAAACGATGTGAAAACCTAGCGACATATAGAATTCGGAGGTATAATCAACATTAACGGATTGACAGTTATCGACTTGACAATCTATCAACTCAGACAGACGCGGCAAGTATCAGCGACGTCTGGTGTCGAGCAGCGAAACCTCATAACCACTGATGTTAGAACGAGACAGATAAAGAAGAGTACAGACACATCAACTTCCTGTCCGCGTAACCGCGCGATGGTTTGGGACTATTTTGGAAAGCAATTCCAACGAGTGAACACTACATAATAGTAGCAGTGCAGTGCAGTAATAGTGAACGTGTTTGACGCCATATTCCACGTCACAGTTTGCTTGCGTTTTTAAATCCACAAATATTATTTTTAAAATGGAATTTTCTTCAGCAGAGCTAACAAGCACTGCTAACGGAAAGAAAATGCAGCGGAATTTCGGAGGTTAGTTGAAGATTATTTAAAAAAATTGGAGATTATTATAATTTTTATATTAGATGCATATTCACATACCGTTTTAGATGATACTTGTATAATAGTGAAATCTATATTATGTTTAATTGGAAAAAATATTAATGAACTTTATTCTTTTCCAGGTGTCAAGCATGCGCCGTATTCCAAAAATGAAAATTCAACGCTGGCAGATTCAGAGAATTTTGAATCAAAAAATAACATAAAGAGACCAAAAGGAAAACATAAAAAAATCAAATGTCAAAATGTGGGACGAGGAATTATTCGTTATTGCTACACAATCGAAGAGGAGAAGGCTTAAGATTGCAAGGAGTGAAGACTTTAGAATTTAATTTTATAATTTAATTTTCAATAAATGTAAATACGACCGAATACTTATTTGTTTTTTTTTTTTATATTTACCTATATTTACAAAAGTAGCAAAAGAATGTGAATATAAATATGTACGGTTCACCTCGCGCCCGTTTGTTTGTTTAGTAAGGCATACCCACGATATTCACAAGTATTGTACTAACAATAAGCAATCACAAATCTTCAATTATGTATAAGTACATCACTTATGGGCATGCACAGCACACATTAAAATGTTAACAATTTATTTCATTATTTAAATATTAGCAAAATGTAGAATTTATTACATTTTCCTCATTAAATTCTAATGACTTATGAATAAAAGAAAAATACTAGCACACAAAAACGAAATTACTTACAAAAATTTCATTTTTACAAAAGACAAATTACTTTTTATTTTAAGTACTTCCTCTTGTTGAGTACAAAAGAAAATACTTAAAAAATTTTAGTTTTGTTGAGTACAAAAGATGTACTTAAAATGAAAAGTAATTTGTCTTTTGTAAAAAATATTTTTTTTTGTAATTTCATTTTTGTTCGTGTTGCATTTGTTTATACAAAATATTACCTGCGCATTGTGTGGACGACAGCAGGTCAAACTACCCGAAACTGTCAAATATTGCCAATCAACCTTGAGCCTTAGAGATAAGGTTATAAATTTAATACAGAAATCTGACAGATTGTAGTAGCTAGATGTGCTATCGTCTGTACAAATGTTTCTGTTTTCTAAATTATAGATTATTTTAAGATTTGTTTTGACGTTAGTTTCAGTTCTTGTAGGTACCTATTAATTGTATGTAGGTACCTAGGTATGTTTCAGAAATTATTCCAGTTGTAAAATAAGGCTTTGATAAAAAATATAACTATTAAACAAATTAGTATTTACAGGCAGTGTTTACATTTGGTAGTTATTTATTAAAACATTACCCAAATCTATTCAAGAGACATGTACTTTATTCATACGTGGAGTCACTTACATAATGATTGGACACGAAATTGACGATATTTACAAGTACACGAACAATAAGCAATCACAAGTCTTCAATTATGTATAAGTACATCGTGAGCCAAGTCAAGATACTTGATTTGTTTATCTTTCTCGGCTTTCACGAGGTTCTCATCATGCGGGATGGTTATGTCAACAATCATTGCACGCCGCTCTGATCGATCCACCATGACTATACCAGGCATCACTATATCGGATACAAAAAATATTTATGAAACGATGTGAAAACCTAGCGAAATCTAGAATTCGGAGGTATAATCAACAATAACGTATTGACAATTATCGACTTGACAATCTATCAACTCAGACACACGCGGTAAGTATCAACGACGCCTGGTGTCGAGCAGCGGAACCTCCCAACCACTGATGTTAGAACGAGACAGATAAAGAAGAGTACAGACATATCAACTTTCTGTACGCGTAACCGCGCTATGGTTCAGGACTATTCTGGAAAGCAATTCCAACGAGTGAACAGTCTATAATAGTAACAGTGTAGTGCAGTAATAGTGACAGTGTTTGCCGCCATATTGCAAGTCATAGCTTGCTAGTTCCGTTTTTAAATCCCTTAATATTATATAAAATGGAAGTTTTTTCAGCAGAGCTATCAAACACTGCTAACGGCAAGAAAATGCAGCGGAATTTCGGAGGTAACTTTAAGATTATTAAAAAAAATTGGAATTTATTTTAATTAAATATTAGATGCATATTCACATGTCGTTTTAGATGATACTTGTATAAAACTAAAATCTATATTCTGTTTAATTGCAAAAAAATATTTATGAATGTTTATTCTTTTCCAGGTGTCAAGCATGCGCCGCATTTGAACAATGAAAAGTTAACGCTGACAGATTCAAAGAATTTTGAATTAACAAATAATATGAAGAGACCAAAAGGGAAATATAAAAAAATCAAATGTAAAAATGTGAGACGAGGAATTGTTCGATATTGTTATACAATCGAAGAGGAGAAGGACTGCAAGGACTGAAGAGTTTATAATGTAATTTTATTATTTATGTAATTTTCAATAAATGTAAATACGACCGAATACTTATTTTTTTTTATTTTTGTTGAGTTAGGCATACCTAGAATATTTACAAGTACACGAACAATAAGCAATCACATATCTTCAATTATGTATAAGTACATCACTTATGGGCATGCACAGTACAAATAAAAATGTTAACAATTTATTTCATTATTTAAATATTAGCAAAATGTAGAATTTATTATAAGGTAAAGGTAAGGTTATAAATTTAATACAGAAATCTGACAGATTGTAGTAGCTGGATGTGCTATCGTCAGTACAAATATTTCTGTTTTCCAAATTATAGATTATTTTAAGATTTGTTTTGACGTTAGTTTCAGTTCTTGTAGGTACCTATTAATTGAAATACCTACCTATTCGAGTCACACTTATTATTAGTGGACAGGACATTGATGATGAAATAGTCTTAAAGTTGTAAACTTGTTCAAATAAACCATTAATGAGACGAAAGTTCATCCAGAATTCTATGTTCTCTTAAATCTTACATATAAAACTTTTAAAACCAACCTACTGAACTGATTTTGATGAAAAATCTAAGAGACTAATCTCAAATTATATCCTTTGAAAAAGAAAAAATGCAAATTTGCTTTTAAAAAACGGTGTTCTGACGAAACAAATGTAAAATAAATAGCAATGCCAATGGCATGGGATGGCATATGGCATTCGACGCAATGGCCATAGATAAGAAAACAAAGAAAAAATATTTATGAAACGATGTGAAAACCTAGCGACATATAGAATTCGGAGGTATAATCAACATTAACGGATTGACAGTTATCGACTTGACAATCTATCAACTCAGACAGACGCGGCAAGTATCAGCGACGTCTGGTGTCGAGCAGCGAAACCTCATAACCACTGATGTTAGAACGAGACAGATAAAGAAGAGTACAGACACATCAACTTCCTGTCCGCGTAACCGCGCGATGGTTTGGGACTATTTTGGAAAGCAATTCCAACGAGTGAACACTACATAATAGTAGCAGTGCAGTGCAGTAATAGTGAACGTGTTTGACGCCATATTCCACGTCACAGTTTGCTTGCGTTTTTAAATCCACAAATATTATTTTTAAAATGGAATTTTCTTCAGCAGAGCTAACAAGCACTGCTAACGGAAAGAAAATGCAGCGGAATTTCGGAGGTTAGTTGAAGATTATTTAAAAAAATTGGAGATTATTATAATTTTTATATTAGATGCATATTCACATACCGTTTTAGATGATACTTGTATAATAGTGAAATCTATATTATGTTTAATTGGAAAAAATATTAATGAACTTTATTCTTTTCCAGGTGTCAAGCATGCGCCGTATTCCAAAAATGAAAATTCAACGCTGGCAGATTCAGAGAATTTTGAATCAAAAAATAACATAAAGAGACCAAAAGGAAAACATAAAAAAATCAAATGTCAAAATGTGGGACGAGGAATTATTCGTTATTGCTACACAATCGAAGAGGAGAAGGCTTAAGATTGCAAGGAGTGAAGACTTTAGAATTTAATTTTATAATTTAATTTTCAATAAATGTAAATACGACCGAATACTTATTTGTTTTTTTTTTTTTATATTTACCTATATTTACAAAAGTAGCAAAAGAATGTGAATATAAATATGTACGGTTCACCTCGCGCCCGTTTGTTTGTTTAGTAAGGCATACCCACGATATTCACAAGTATTGTACTAACAATAAGCAATCACAAATCTTCAATTATGTATAAGTACATCACTTATGGGCATGCACAGCACACATTAAAATGTTAACAATTTATTTCATTATTTAAATATTAGCAAAATGTAGAATTTATTACATTTTCCTCATTAAATTCTAATGACTTATGAATAAAAGAAAAATACTAGCACACAAAAACGAAATTACTTACAAAAATTTCATTTTTACAAAAGACAAATTACTTTTTATTTTAAGTACTTCCTCTTGTTGAGTACAAAAGGAAATACTTAAAAAATTTTAGTTTTGTTGAGTACAAAAGATGTACTTAAAATGAAAAGTAATTTGTCTTTTGTAAAAAATATTTTTTTTTGTAATTTCATTTTTGTTCGTGTTGCATTTGTTTATACAAAATATTACCTGCGCATTGTGTGGACGACAGCAGGTCAAACTACCCGAAACTGTCAAATATTGCCAATCAACCTTGAGCCTTAGAGATAAGGTTATAAATTTAATACAGAAATCTGACAGATTGTAGTAGCTGGATGTGCTATCGTCTGTACAAATGTTTCTGTTTTCTAAATTATAGATTATTTTAAGATTTGTTTTGACGTTAGTTTCAGTTCTTGTAGGTACCTATTAATTGTATGTAGGTACCTAGGTATGTTTCAGAAATTATTCCAGTTGTAAAATAAGGCTTTGATAAAAAATATAACTATTAAACAAATTAGTATTTACAGGCAGTGTTTACATTTGGTAGTTATTTATTAAAACATTACCCAAATCTATTCAAGAGACATGTACTTTATTCATACGTGGAGTCACTTACATAATGATTGGACACGAAATTGACGATATTTACAAGTACACGAACAATAAGCAATCACAAGTCTTCAATTATGTATAAGTACATCGTGAGCCAAGTCAAGATACTTGATTTGTTTATCTTTCTCGGCTTTCACGAGGTTCTCATCATGCGGGATGGTTATGTCAACAATCATTGCACGCCGCTCTGATCGATCCACCATGACTATACCAGGCATCACTATATCGGATACAAAAAATATTTATGAAACGATGTGAAAACCTAGCGAAATCTAGAATTCGGAGGTATAATCAACAATAACGTATTGACAATTATCGACTTGACAATCTATCAACTCAGACACACGCGGTAAGTATCAACGACGCCTGGTGTCGAGCAGCGGAACCTCCCAACCACTGATGTTAGAACGAGACAGATAAAGAAGAGTACAGACATATCAACTTTCTGTACGCGTAACCGCGCTATGGTTCAGGACTATTCTGGCAAGCAATTCCAACGAGTGAACAGTCTATAATAGTAACAGTGTAGTGCAGTAATAGTGACAGTGTTTGCCGCCATATTGCAAGTCATAGCTTGCTAGTTCCGTTTTTAAATCCCTTAATATTATATAAAATGGAAGTTTTTTCAGCAGAGCTATCAAACACTGCTAACGGCAAGAAAATGCAGCGGAATTTCGGAGGTAACTTTAAGATTATTAAAAAAAAATTGGAATTTATTTTAATTAAATATTAGATGCATATTCACATGTCGTTTTAGATGATACTTGTATAAAACTAAAATCTATATTCTGTTTAATTGCAAAAAAATATTTATGAATGTTTATTCTTTTCCAGGTGTCAAGCATGCGCCGCATTTGAACAATGAAAAGTTAACGCTGACAGATTCAAAGAATTTTGAATTAACAAATAATATGAAGAGACCAAAAGGGAAATATAAAAAAATCAAATGTAAAAATGTGAGACTAGGAATTGTTCGATATTGTTATACAATCGAAGAGGAGAAGGACTGCAAGGACTGAAGAGTTTATAATGTAATTTTATTATTTATGTAATTTTCAATAAATGTAAATACGACCGAATACTTATTTTTTTTTATTTTTGTTGAGTTAGGCATACCTAGAATATTTACAAGTACACGAACAATAAGCAATCACATATCTTCAATTATGTATAAGTACATCACTTATGGGCATGCACAGTACAAATAAAAATGTTAACAATTTATTTCATTATTTAAATATTAGCAAAATGTAGAATTTATTATAAGGTAAAGGTAAGGTTATAAATTTAATACAGAAATCTGATAGATTGTAGTAGCTGGATGTGCTATCGTCAGTACAAATATTTCTGTTTTCCAAATTATAGATTATTTTAAGATTTGTTTTGACGTTAGTTTCAGTTCTTGTAGGTACCTATTAATTGAAATACCTACCTATTCGAGTCACACTTATTATTAGTGGACAGGACATTGATGATGAAATAGTCTTAAAGTTGTAAACTTGTTCAAATAAACCATTAATGAGACGAAAGTTCATCCATAATTCTATGTTCTCTTAAATCTTACATATAAAACTTTTAAAACCAACCTACTGAACTGATTTTGATGAAAAATCTAAGAGACTAATCTCAAATTATATCCTTTGAAAAAGAAAAAATGCAAATTTGCTTTTAAAAAACGGTGTTCTGACGAAACAAATGTAAAATAAATAGCAATGCCAATGGCATGGGATGGCATATGGCATTCGACGCAATGGCCATAGATAAGAAAACAAAGAAAAAATGTTTATGAAACGATGTGAAAACCTAGCGACATATAGATTTCGGAGGTATAATCAACATTAACGGATTGACAGTTATCGACTTGACAATCTATCAACTCAGACAGACGCGGCAAGTATCAGCGACGTCTGGTGTCGAGCAGCGAAACCTCATAACCACTGATGTTAGAACGAGACAGATAAAGAAGAGTACAGACACATCAACTTCCTGTCCGCGTAACCGCGCGATGGTTTGGGACTATTCTGGAAAGCAATTCCAACGAGTGAACACTACATAATAGTAGCAGTGCAGTGCAGTAATAGTGAACGTGTTTGACGCCATATTCCACGTCACAGTTTGCTTGCGTTTTTAAATCCACAAATATTATTTTTAAAATGGAATTTTCTTCAGCAGAGCTAACAAGCACTGCTAACGGAAAGAAAATGCAGCGGAATTTCGGAGGTTAGTTGAAGATTATTTAAAAAAATTGGAGATTATTTTAATTTAATATTAGATGCATATTCACATACCGTTTTAGATGATACTTGTATAATAGTGAAATCTATATTATGTTTAATTGGAAAAAATATTAATGAACTTTATTCTTTTCCAGGTGTCAAGCATGCGCCGTATTCCAAAAATGAAAATTCAACGCTGGCAGATTCAGAGAATTTTGAATCAAAAAATAACATAAAGAGACCAAAAGGAAAACATAAAAAAATCAAATGTCAAAATGTGAGACGAGGAATTATTCGTTATTGCTACACAATCGAAGAGGAGAAGGCTTAAGATTGCAAGGAGTGAAGACTTTAGAATTTAATTTTATAATTTAATTTTCAATAAATGTAAATACGACCGAATACTTATTTGTTTTTTTTTTATATTTACCTATATTTACAAAAGTAGCAAAAGAATGTGAATATAAATATGTACGGTTCACCTCGCGCCCGTTTGTTTGTTTAGTAAGGCATACCCACGATATTCACAAGTATTGTACTAACAATAAGCAATCACAAATCTTCAATTATGTATAAGTACATCACTTATGGGCATGCACAGCACACATTAAAATGTTAACAATTTATTTCATTATTTAAATATTAGCAAAATGTAGAATTTATTACATTTTCCTCATTAAATTCTAATGACTTATGAATAAAAGAAAAATACTAGCACACAAAAACGAAATTACTTACAAAAATTTCATTTTTACAAAAGACAAATTACTTTTTATTTTAAGTACTTCCTCTTGTTGAGTACAAAAGGAAATACTTAAAATTTTTTAGTTTTGTTGAGTACAAAAGATGTACTTAAAATGAAAAGTAATTTGTCTTTTGTAAAAAATATTTTTTTTTGTAATTTCATTTTTGTTCGTGTTGCATTTGTTTATACAAAATATTACCTGCGCATTGTGTGGACGACAGCAGGTCAAACTACCCGAAACTGTCAAATATTGCCAATCAACCTTGAGCCTTAGAGATAAGGTTATAAATTTAATACAGAAATCTGAGCGTTTGTAGTAGCTGGATGTGCTATCGTCTGTACAAATGTTTCTGTTTTCTAAATTATAGATTATTTTAAGATTTGTTTTGACGTTAGTTTCAGTTCTTGTAGGTACCTATTAATTGTATGTAGGTACCTAGGTATGTTTCAGAAATTATTCCAGTTGTAAAATAAGGCTTTGATAAAAAATATAACTATTAAACAAATTAGTATTTACAGGCAGTGTTTACATTTGGTAGTTATTTATTAAAACATTACCCAAATCTATTCAAGAGACATGTACTTTATTCATACGTGGAGTCACTTACATAATGATTGGACACGAAATTGACGATATTTACAAGTACACGAACAATAAGCAATCACAAGTCTTCAATTATGTATAAGTACATCGTGAGCCAAGTCAAGATACTTGATTTGTTTATCTTTCTCGGCTTTCACGAGGTTCTCATCATGCGGGATGGTTATGTCAACAATCATTGCACGCCGCTCTGATCGATCCACCATGACTATACCAGGCATCACTATATCGGATACAAAAAATATTTATGAAACGATGTGAAAACCTAGCGAAATCTAGAATTCGGAGGTATAATCAACAATAACGTATTGACAATTATCGACTTGACAATCTATCAACTCAGACACACGCGGTAAGTATCAACGACGCCTGGTGTCGAGCAGCGGAACCTCCCAACCACTGATGTTAGAACGAGACAGATAAAGAAGAGTACAGACATATCAACTTTCTGTACGCGTAACCGCGCTATGGTTCAGGACTATTCTGGAAAGCAATTCCAACGAGTGAACAGTCTATAATAGTAACAGTGTAGTGCAGTAATAGTGACAGTGTTTGCCGCCATATTGCAAGTCATAGCTTGCTAGTTCCGTTTTTAAATCCCTTAATATTGATGTGAAACATCTATAGGCGCACGTGAGACCGATTTCTGGCGTGGCGACGCGTCGCCACGCGCAATCGTCTGTGCGTTTCTCTCTCACTCGATCCGGCGTTAAGCCATCTCTTTCGCTCCACTGAGCTCGGAATCGACTGTGCGTTTCTCTCTCACTCGATCCGGCGTTAAGCCATCTCTTTCGCTCCACTGAGCTCGGATACCTATAGTGTATACTCTGTTTATTACAGTACTCATAACCTGTGTTTTTCTGGTAAATAAATCATTTTTCTGTTCTGATAATAAAATGTCTGACCGTGATAATTTAGAGAGTTATCAAGTCATCAGTAAGTTAATTTTATTTTTATAATTAAAGTATGCATTTATCTGTGCATTTAGCACGCGTATATTTGGTGTGTATTGAGCGCCAGTAAATGTAAAATCTACTCTCTAGGTAGATTAAAATTCACATAAATTTCATTGCATATCATGTTTTTAAATTAATTATTAATTTTAATTTCATTCTTATTGAAATTAATGCATTAAAACAATTGCTTAGAGAATAAATTTATTAAGACTGACAGAACTTTATTTTAAAATCAGCTGATGGCGTGCAGCGCACGAATATTTTTCTTATTTGTTATTAATTTAAACTTTAAAAAATTAATTAATTTTTCTAATCATAATGGAGTTTATAGTGAAACATTCATTATTTATATTTATAATTTACGATCTTTAGTAGTATATTGAAATAACTAGCTAAGATTCTTGAGTTCACTAATATATTGAAGCCATTTAAAATTTTTTTCTGCATATTTATTTTTCTAATCATAATGGAGTTTATAGTGAAACATTCATTATTTATATTTATAATTTACGATCTTTAGTAGTATATTGAAATAACTAGCTAAGATTCTTGAGTTCACTAATATATTGAAGCCATTTCATCAACGCCATTAATTACGTTTCTTCAAGAAGAATTTCAATTGGAAATTAATAACAATCCAAGAGAACCTACCACCAGATACGGAACAACAATAGATGCTGTATTTATTAGATATCTTAATAATGTTATGTCCAATACTTTCGTATCGTACTTCAGTTACCATCGACCAATTGTCACAGTAATACCGTTCTCAGAGGCAACATCGAATGTAACTATTACCGAAGTCACTGATTAAACTAATTGAGTAGTTTCGATTTAAAATAAATATGTAAATTTTTGTATTTAATGAAAATGAATGTTTATTTAATAAAAAATCATAGTTATCTAGAAAAAAAATCGTTATATTTTTTTTTATTTTATTTTATTGACATTTTTAGTTCCTACCACAATCTGTTCTTTTCTGCATACTACTTTTACGAAATAACGTCGATGTTTCACATCTACCAGGCGTCCCGTGACGGCTCCATTTTTTTTTATATAAAATGGAAGTTTTTTCAGCAGAGCTATCAAACACTGCTAACGGCAAGAAAATGCAGCGGAATTTCGGAGGTAACTTTAAGATTATTAAAAAAAATTGGAATTTATTTTAATTAAATATTAGATGCATATTCACATGTCGTTTTAGATGATACTTGTATAAAACTAAAATCTATATTCTGTTTAATTGAAAAAAAATATTTATGAATGTTTATTCTTTTCCAGGTGTCAAGCATGCGCCGCATTTGACTAATGAAAACTTAACGCTGACAGATTCAAAGAATTTTGAATTAACAAATAATATGAAGAGACCAAAAGGGAAATATAAAAAAATCAAATGTAAAAATGTGAGACGAGAAATTGTTCGATATTGTTATACAATCGAAGAGGAGAAGGACTGCAAGGACTGAAGAGTTTATAATGTAATTTTATTATTTATGTAATTTTCAATAAATGTAAATACGACCGAATACTTTTTTTTTTTTTTGTTGAGTTAGGCATACCTAGAATATTTACAAGTACACGAACAATAAGCAATCACATATCTTCAATTATGTATAAGTACATCACTTATGGGCATGCACAGCACAAATAAAAATGTTAACAATTTATTTCATTATTTAAATATTAGCAAAATGTAGAATTTATTACAAGGTAAAGGTAAGGTTATAAATTTAATACAGAAATCTGACAGATTGTAGTAGCTGGATGTGCTATCGTCAGTACAAATATTTCTGTTTTCCAAATTATAGATTATTTTAAGGTTTGTTTTGACGTTAGTTTCAGTTCTTGTAGGTACCTATTAATTGAAATACCTACCTATTAATTGTATGTAGGTACCTAGATATGTTTCAGCAATAATTCCAGTTATAAAATAAGGTTTTGATAAAAAATATAATTATTAAACAAATTAGTATTTACAGGCAGTGTTTACATTTGGTAGTTATTTATTAAAACATTACCCAAATCTATTCAAGAGACATGTACTATATTCATACGTGGAGTCACTTACATAATGATTGGACACGAAATTGACGATATTTACAAGTACACGAACAATAAGCAATCACAAGTCTTCAATTATGTATAAGTACATCACGATGTAAATCAAGTATCTTGACTTGGCTCACGAGCCAAGTCAAGATACTTGATTTGTTTATCTTTCTCGGCTTTCACGAGGTTCTCATCATGCGGGATGGTTATGTCAACAATCATTGCACGCCGCTCTGATCGATCCACCATGACTATACCAGGCATCACTATATCGGATACAAAAAATATTTATGAAACGATGTGAAAACCTAGCGAAATCTAGAATTCGGAGGTATAATCAACAATAACGTATTGACAATTATCGACTTGACAATCTATCAACTCAGACACACGCGGTAAGTATCAACGACGCCTGGTGTCGAGCAGCGGAACCTCCCAACCACTGATGTTAGAACGAGACAGATAAAGAAGAGTACAGACATATCAACTTTCTGTACGCGTAACCGCGCTATGGTTCAGGACTATTCTGGAAAGCAATTCCAACGAGTGAACAGTCTATAATAGTAACAGTGTAGTGCAGTAATAGTGACAGTGTTTGCCGCCATATTGCAAGTCATAGCTTGCTAGTTCCGTTTTTAAATCCCTTAATATTATATAAAATGGAAGTTTTTTCAGCAGAGCTATCAAACACTGCTAACGGCAAGAAAATGCAGCGGAATTTCGGAGGTAACTTTAAGATTATTAAAAAAAATTGGAATTTATTTTAATTAAATATTAGATGCATATTCACATGTCGTTTTAGATGATACTTGTATAAAACTAAAATCTATATTCTGTTTAATTGCAAAAAAATATTTATGAATGTTTATTCTTTTCCAGGTGTCAAGCATGCGCCGCATTTGACTAATGAAAACTTAACGCTGACAGATTCAAAGAATTTTGAATTAACAAATAATATGAAGAGACCAAAAGGGAAATATAAAAAAATCAAATGTAAAAATGTGAGACGAGAAATTGTTCGATATTGTTATACAATCGAAGAGGAGAAGGACTGCAAGGACTGAAGAGTTTATAATGTAATTTTATTATTTATGTAATTTTCAATAAATGTAAATACGACCGAATACTTTTTTTTTTTGTTGAGTTAGGCATACCTAGAATATTTACAAGTACACGAACAATAAGCAATCACATATCTTCAATTATGTATAAGTACATCACTTATGGGCATGCACAGCACAAATAAAAATGTTAACAATTTATTTAATTATTTAAATATTAGCAAAATGTAGAATTTATTACAAGGTAAAGGTAAGGTTATAAATTTAATACAGAAATCTGACAGATTGTAGTAGCTGGATGTGCTATCGTCAGTACAAATATTTCTGTTTTCCAAATTATAGATTATTTTAAGATTTGTTTTGACGTTAGTTTCAGTTCTTGTAGGTACCTATTAATTGAAATACCTACCTATTAATTGTATGTAGGTACCTAGATATGTTTCAGCAATAATTCCAGTTATAAAATAAGCTTTTGATAAAAAATATAATTATTAAACAAATTAGTATTTACAGGCAGTGTTTACATTTGGTAGTTATTTATTAAAACATTACCCAAATCTATTCAAGAGACATGTACTATATTCATACGTGGAGTCACTTACATAATGATTGGACACGAAATTGACGATATTTACAAGTACACGAACAATAAGCAATCACAAGTCTTCAATTATGTATAAGTACATCGTGAGCCAAGTCAAGATACTTGATTTGTTTATCTTTCTCGGCTTTCACGAGGTTCTCATCATGCGGGATGGTTATGTCAACAATCATTGCACGCCGCTCTGATCGATCCACCATGACTATACCAGGCATCACTATATCGGATACAAAAAATATTTATGAAACGATGTGAAAACCTAGCGAAATCTAGAATTCGGAGGTATAATCAACAATAACGTATTGACAATTATCGAATTGACAATCTATCAACTCAGACACACGCGGTAAGTATCAACGACGCCTGGTGTCGAGCAGCGGAACCTCCCAACCACTGATGTTAGAACGAGACAGATAAAGAAGAGTACAGACATATCAACTTTCTGTACGCGTAACCGCGCTATGGTTCAGGACTATTCTGGAAAGCAATTCCAACGAGTGAACAGTCTATAATAGTAACAGTGTAGTGCAGTAATAGTGACAGTGTTTGCCGCCATATTGCAAGTCATAGCTTGCTAGTTCCGTTTTTAAATCCCTTAATATTATATAAAATGGAAGTTTTTTCAGCAGAGCTATCAAACACTGCTAACGGCAAGAAAATGCAGCGGAATTTCGGAGGTAACTTTAAGATTATTAAAAAAAATTGGAATTTATTTTAATTAAATATTAGATGCATTTTCACATGTCGTTTTAGATGATACTTGTATAAAACTAAAATCTATATTCTGTTTAATTGCAAAAAAATATTTATGAATGTTTATTCTTTTCCAGGTGTCAAGCATGCGCCGCATTTGAACAATGAAAAGTTAACGCTGACAGATTCAAAGAATTTTGAATTAACAAATAATATGAAGAAACCAAAAGGGAAATATAAAAAAATCAAATGTAAAAATGTGAGAAGAGGAATTGTTCGATATTGTTATACAATCGAAGAGGAGAAGGACTGCAAGGACTGAAGAGTTTATAATGGAATTTTATTATTTATGTAATTTTCAATAAATGTAAATACGACCGAATACTTTTTTTTTTTTTTTTTTTTTGTTGAGTTAGGCATACCTAGAATATTTACAAGTACACGAACAATAAGCGATCACATATCTTCAATTATGTATAAGTACATCACTTATGGGCATGCACAGCACAAATAAAAATGTTAACAATTTATTTCATTATTTAAATATTAGCAAAATGTAGAATTTATTACAAGGTAAAGGTAAGGTTATAAATTTAATACAGAAATCTGACAGATTGTAGTAGCTGGATGTGCTATCGTCAGTACAAATATTTCTGTTTTCCAAATTATAGATTATTTTAAGATTTGTTTTGACGTTAGTTTCAGTTCTTGTAGGTACCTATTAATTGAAATACCTACCTATTAATTGTATGTAGGTACCTAGATATGTTTCAGCAATAATTCCAGTTATAAAATAAGGTTTTGATAAAAAATATAATTATTAAACAAATTAGTATTTACAGGCAGTGTTTACATTTGGTAGTTATTTATTAAAACATTACCCAAGTCTATTCAAGAGACATGTACTATATTCATACGTGGAGTCACTTACATAATGATTGGACACGAAATTGACGATATTTACAAGTACACGAACAATAAGCAATCACAAGTCTTCAATTATGTATAAGTACATC
Source organism: Sesamia inferens (assembly GCA_037179545.1). Lineage (NCBI taxonomy): Eukaryota > Metazoa > Arthropoda > Insecta > Lepidoptera > Noctuidae > Sesamia > Sesamia inferens. The sequence continues at coordinate 31,625,947 of CM073929.1, forward strand.
GTGAGCCAAGTCAAGATACTTGATTTGTTTATCTTTCTCGGCTTTCACGAGGTTCTCATCATGCGGGATGGTTATGTCAACAATCATTGCACGCCGCTCTGATCGATCCACCATGACTATACCAGGCATCACTATATCGGATACAAAAAATATTTATGAAACGATGTGAAAACCTAGCGAAATCTAGAATTCGGAGGTATAATCAACAATAACGTATTGACAATTATCGACTTGACAATCTATCAACTTAGACACACGCGGTAAGTATCAACGACGCCTGGTGTCGAGCAGCGGAACCTCCCAACCACTGATGTTAGAACGAGACAGATAAAGAAGAGTACAGACATATCAACTTTCTGTACGCGTAACCGCGCTATGGTTCAGGACTATTCTGGAAAGCAATTCCAACGAGTGAACAGTCTATAATAGTAACAGTGTAGTGCAGTAATAGTGACAGTGTTTGCCGCCATATTGCAAGTCATAGCTTGCTAGTTCCGTTTTTAAATCCCTTAATATTATATAAAATGGAAGTTTTTTCAGCAGAGCTATCAAACACTGCTAACGGCAAGAAAATGCAGCGGAATTTCGGAGGTAACTTTAAGATTATTAAAAAAAATTGGAATTTATTTTAATTAAATATTAGATGCATATTCACATGTCGTTTTAGATGATACTTGTATAAAACTAAAATCTATATTCTGTTTAATTGCAAAAAAATATTTATGAATGTTTATTCTTTTCCAGGTGTCAAGCATGCGCCGCATTTGACTAATGAAAAGTTAACGCTGACAGATTCAAAGAATTTTGAATTAACAAAAATAATATGAAGAGACCAAAAGGGAAATATAAAAAAATCAAATGTAAAAATGTGAGACGAGGAATTGTTCGATATTGTTATACAATCGAAGAGGAGAAGGACTGCAAGGACTGAAGAGTTTATAATGTAATTTTATTATTTATGTAATTTTCAATAAATGTAAATACGACCGAATACTTATTTTTTTTTATTTTTGTTGAGTTAGGCATACCTAGAATATTTACAAGTACACGAACAATAAGCAATCACATATCTTCAATTATGTACAAGTACATCACTTATGGGCATGCACAGTACAAATAAAAATGTTAACAATTTATTTCATTATTTAAATATTAGCAAAATGTAGAATTTATTATAAGGTAAAGGTAAGGTTATAAATTTAATACAGAAATCTGACAGATTGTAGTAGCTGGATGTGCTATCGTCAGTACAAATATTTCTGTTTTCCAAATTATAGATTATTTTAAGATTTGTTTTGACGTTAGTTTCAGTTCTTGTAGGTACCTATTAATTGAAATACCTACCTATTCGAGTCACACTTATTATTAGTGGACAGGACATTGATGATGAAATAGTCTTAAAGTTGTAAACTTGTTCAAATAAACCATTAATGAGACGAAAGTTCATCCAGAATTCTATGTTCTCTTAAATCTTACACATAAAACTTTTAAAACCAACCTACTGAACTGATTTTGATGAAAAATCTAAGAGACTAATCTCAAATTATATCCTTTGAAAAAGAAAAAAATGCAAATTTGCTTTTAAAAAACGGTGTTCTGACGAAACAAATGTAAAATAAATAGCAATGCCAATGGCATGGGATGGCATATGGCATTCGACGCAATGGCCATAGATAAGAAAACAAAGAAAAAATATTTATGAAACGATGTGAAAACCTAGCGACATATAGAATTCGGAGGTATAATCAACATTAACGGATTGACAGTTATCGACTTGACAATCTATCAACTCAGACAGACGCGGCAAGTATCAGCGACGTCTGGTGTCGAGCAGCGAAACCTCATAACCACTGATGTTAGAACGAGACAGATAAAGAAGAGTACAGACACATCAACTTCCTGTCCGCGTAACCGCGCGATGGTTTGGGACTATTCTGGAAAGCAATTCCAACGAGTGAACACTACATAATAGTAGCAGTGCAGTGCAGTAATAGTGAACGTGTTTGACGCCATATTCCACGTCACAGTTTGCTTGCGTTTTTAAATCCACAAATATTATTTTTAAAATGGAATTTTCTTCAGCAGAGCTAACAAGCACTGCTAACGGAAAGAAAATGCAGCGGAATTTCGGAGGTTAGTTGAAGATTATTTAAAAAAATTGGAGATTATTTTAATTTAATATTAGATGCATATTCACATACCGTTTTAGATGATACTTGTATAATAGTGAAATCTGTATTATGTTTAATTGGAAAAAATATTAATGAACTTTATTCTTTTCCAGGTGTCAAGCATGCGCCGTATTCCAAAAATGAAAATTCAACGCTTGCAGATTCAGAGAATTTTGAATCAAAAAATAACATAAAGAGACCAAAAGGAAAACATAAAAAAATCAAATGTCAAAATGTGAGACGAGGAATTATTCGTTATTGCTACACAATCGAAGAGGAGAAGGCTTAAGATTGCAAGGAGTGAAGACTTTAGAATTTAATTTTATAATTTAATTTTCAATAAATGTAAATACGACCGAATACTTATTTGTTTTTTTTTATATTTACCTATATTTACCAAAGTAGCAAAAGAATGTGAATATAAATATGTACGGTTCACCTCGCGCCCGTTTGTTTGTTTAGTAAGGCATACCCACGATATTCACAAGTATTGTACTAACAATAAGCAATCACAAATCTTCAATTATGTATAAGTACATCACTTATGGGCATGCACAGCACACATTAAAATGTTAACAATTTATTTCATTACTTAAATACTAGCAAAATGTAGAATTTATTACATTTTCCTCATTAAATTCTAATGACTTATGAATAAAAGAAAAATACTAGCACACAAAAACGAAATTACTTACAAAAATTTCATTTTTACAAAAGACAAATTACTTTTTATTTTAAGTACTTCCTCTTGTTGAGTACAAAAGGAAATACTTAAAATTTTTTAGTTTTGTTGAGTACAAAAGATGTACTTAAAATGAAAAGTAATTTGTCTTTTGTAAAAAATATTTTTTTTTGTAATTTCATTTTTGTTCGTGTTGCATTTGTTTATACAAAATATTACCTGCGCATTGTGTGGACGACAGCAGGTCAAACTACCCGAAACTGTCAAATATTGCCAATCAACCTTGAGCCTTAGAGATAAGGTTATAAATTTAATACAGAAATCTGACAGATTGTAGTAGCTGGATGTGCTATCGTCTGTACAAATGTTTCTGTTTTCTAAATTATAGATTATTTTAAGATTTGTTTTGACGTTAGTTTCAGTTCTTGTAGGTACCTATTAATTGTATGTAGGTACCTAGGTATGTTTCAGAAATTATTCCAGTTGTAAAATAAGGCTTTGATAAAAAATATAACTATTAAACAAATTAGTATTTACAGGCAGTGTTTACATTTGGTAGTTATTTATTAAAACATTACCCAAATCTATTCAAGAGACATGTACTTTATTCATACGTGGAGTCACTTACATAATGATTGGACACGAAATTGACGATATTTACAAGTACACGAACAATAAGCAATCACAAGTCTTCAATTATGTATAAGTACATCGTGAGCCAAGTCAAGATACTTGATTTGTTTATCTTTCTCGGCTTTCACGAGGTTCTCAACATGCGGGATGGTTATGTCAACAATCATTGCACGCCGCTCTGATCGATCCACCATGACTATACCAGGCATCACTATATCGGATACAAAAAATATTTATGAAACGATGTGAAAACCTAGCGAAATCTAGAATTCGGAGGTATAATCAACAATAACGTATTGACAATTATCGACTTGACAATCTATCAACTCAGACACACGCGGTAAGTATCAACGACGCCTGGTGTCGAGCAGCGGAACCTCCCAACCACTGATGTTAGAACGAGACAGATAAAGAAGAGTACAGACATATCAACTTTCTGTACGCGTAACCGCGCTATGGTTCAGGACTATTCTGGAAAGCAATTCCAACGAGTGAACAGTCTATAATAGTAACAGTGTAGTGCAGTAATAGTGACAGTGTTTGCCGCCATATTGCAAGTCATAGCTTGCTAGTTCCGTTTTTAAATCCCTTAATATTATATAAAATGGAAGTTTTTTCAGCAGAGCTATCAAACACTGCTAACGGCAAGAAAATGCAGCGGAATTTCGGAGGTAACTTTAAGATTATTAAAAAAAATTGGAATTTATTTTAATTAAATATTAGATGCATATTCACATGTCGTTTTAGATGATACTTGTATAAAACTAAAATCTATATTCTGTTTAATTGCAAAAAAATATTTATGAATGTTTATTCTTTTCCAGGTGTCAAGCATGCGCCGCATTTGAACAATGAAAAGTTAACGCTGACAGATTCAAAGAATTTTGAATTAACAAATAATATGAAGAGACCAAAAGGGAAATATAAAAAAATCAAATGTAAAAATGTGAGACGAGGAATTGTTCGATATTGTTATACAATCGAAGAGGAGAAGGACTGCAAGGACTGAAGAGTTTATAATGTAATTTTATTATTTATGTAATTTTCAATAAATGTAAATACGACCGAATACTTATTTTTTTTTTATTTTTGTTGAGTTAGGCATACCTAGAATATTTACAAGTACACGAACAATAAGCAATCACATATCTTCAATTATGTATAAGTACATCACTTATGGGCATGCACAGTACAAATAAAAATGTTAACAATTTATTTCATTATTTAAATATTAGCAAAATGTAGAATTTATTACAAGGTAAAGGTAAGGTTATAAATTTAATACAGAAATCTGACAGATTGTAGTAGCTGGATGTGCTATCGTCAGTACAAATATTTCTGTTTTCCAAATTATAGATTATTTTAAGATTTGTTTTGACGTTAGTTTCAGTTCTTGTAGGTACCTATTAATTGAAATACCTACCTATTCGAGTCACACTTATTATTAGTGGACAGGACATTGATGATGAAATAGTCTTAAAGTTGTAAACTTGTTCAAATAAACCATTAATGAGACGAAAGTTCATCCAGAATTCTATGTTCTCTTAAATCTTACATATAAAACTTTTAAAACCAACCTACTGAACTGATTTTGATGAAAAATCTAAGAGACTAATCTCAAATTATATCCTTTGAAAAAGAAAAAATGCAAATTTGCTTTTAAAAAACGGTGTTCTGACGAAACAAATGTAAAATAAATAGCAATGCCAATGGCATGGGATGGCATATGGCATTCGACGCAATGGCCATAGATAAGAAAACAAAGAAAAAATATTTATGAAACGATGTTAAAACCTAGCGACATATAGAATTCGGAGGTATAATCAACATTAACGGATTGACAGTTATCGACTTGACAATCTATCAACTCAGACAGACGCGGCAAGTATCAGCGACGTCTGGTGTCGAGCAGCGAAACCTCATAACCACTGATGTTAGAACGAGACAGATAAAGAAGAGTACAGACACATCAACTTTCTGTCCGCGTAACCGCGCGATGGTTTGGGACTATTCTGGAAAGCAATTCCAACGAGTGAACACTACATAATAGTAGCAGTGCAGTGCAGTAATAGTGAACGTGTTTGACGCCATATTCCACGTCACAGTTTGCTTGCGTTTTTAAATCCACAAATATTATTTTTAAAATGGAATTTTCTTCAGCAGAGCTAACAAGCACTGCTAACGGAAAGAAAATGCAGCGGAATTTCGGAGGTTAGTTGAAGATTATTTAAAAAAATTGGAGATTATTTTAATTTAATATTAGATGCATATTCACATACCGTTTTAGATGATACTTGTATAATAGTGAAATCTATATTATGTTTAATTGGAAAAAATATTAATGAACTTTATTCTTTTCCAGGTGTCAAGCATGCGCCGTATTCCAAAAATGAAAATTCAACGCTGGCAGATTCAGAGAATTTTGAATCAAAAAATAACATAAAGAGACCAAAAGGAAAACATAAAAAAATCAAATGTCAAAATGTGAGACGAGGAATTATTCGTTATTGCTACACAATCGAAGAGGAGAAGGCTTAAGATTGCAAGGAGTGAAGACTTTAGAATTTAATTTTATAATTTAATTTTCAATAAATGTAAATACGACCGAATACTTATTTGTTTTTTTTTTTATATTTACCTATATTTACAAAAGTAGCAAAAGAATGTGAATATAAATATGTACGGTTCACCTCGCGCCCGTTTGTTTGTTTAGTAAGGCATACCCACGATATTCACAAGTATTGTACTAACAATAAGCAATCACAAATCTTCAATTATGTATAAGTACATCACTTATGGGCATGCACAGCACACATTAAAATGTTAACAATTTATTTCATTATTTAAATATTAGCAAAATGTAGAATTTATTACATTTTCCTCATTAAATTCTAATGACTTATGAATAAAAGAAAAATACTAGCACACAAAAACGAAATTACTTACAAAAATTTCATTTTTACAAAAGACAAATTACTTTTTATTTTAAGTACTTCCTCTTGTTGAGTACAAAAGGAAATACTTAAAATTTTTTAGTTTTGTTGAGTACAAAAGATGTACTTAAAATGAAAAGTAATTTGTCTTTTGTAAAAAATATTTTTTTTTGTAATTTCATTTTTGTTCGTGTTGCATTTGTTTATACAAAATATTACCTGCGCATTGTGTGGACGACAGCAGGTCAAACTACCCGAAACTGTCAAATATTGCCAATCAACCTTGAGCCTTAGAGATAAGGTTATAAATTTAATACAGAAATCTGACAGATTGTAGTAGCTGGATGTGCTATCGTCTGTACAAATGTTTCTGTTTTCTAAATTATAGATTATTTTAAGATTTGTTTTGACGTTAGTTTCAGTTCTTGTAGGTACCTATTAATTGTATGTAGGTACCTAGGTATGTTTCAGAAATTATTCCAGTTGTAAAATAAGGCTTTGATAAAAAATATAACTATTAAACAAATTAGTATTTACAGGCAGTGTTTACATTTGGTAGTTATTTATTAAAACATTACCCAAATCTATTCAAGAGACATGTACTTTATTCATACGTGGAGTCACTTACATAATGATTGGACACGAAATTGACGATATTTACAAGTACACGAACAATAAGCAATCACAAGTCTTCAATTATGTATAAGTACATCGTGAGCCAAGTCAAGATACTTGATTTGTTTATCTTTCTCGGCTTTCACGAGGTTCTCATCATGCGGGATGGTTATGTCAACAATCATTGCACGCCGCTCTGATCGATCCACCATGACTATACCAGGCATCACTATATCGGATACAAAAAATATTTATGAAACGATGTGAAAACCTAGCGAAATCTAGAATTCGGAGGTATAATCAACAATATCTTATTGACAATTATCGACTTGACAATCTATCAACTCAGACACACGCGGTAAGTATCAACGACGCCTGGTGTCGAGCAGCGGAACCTCCCAACCACTGATGTTAGAACGAGACAGATAAAGAAGAGTACAGACATATCAACTTTCTGTACGCGTAACCGCGCTATGGTTCAGGACTATTCTGGAAAGCAATTCCAACGAGTGAACAGTCTATAATAGTAACAGTGTAGTGCAGTAATAGTGACAGTGTTTGCCGCCATATTGCAAGTCATAGCTTGCTAGTTCCGTTTTTAAATCCCTTAATATTATATAAAATGGAAGTTTTTTCAGCAGAGCTATCAAACACTGCTAACGGCAAGAAAATGCAGCGGAATTTCGGAGGTAACTTTAAGATTATTAAAAAAAATTGGAATTTATTTTAATTAAATATTAGATGCATATTCACATGTCGTTTTAGATGATACTTGTATAAAACTAAAATCTATATTCTGTTTAATTGCAAAAAAATATTTATGAATGTTTATTCTTTTCCAGGTGTCAAGCATGCGCCGCATTTGAACAATGAAAAGTTAACGCTGACAGATTCAAAGAATTTTGAATTAACAAATAATATGAAGAGACCAAAAGGGAAATATAAAAAAATCAGATGTAAAAATGTGAGACGAGGAATTGTTCGATATTGTTATACAATCGAAGAGGAGAAGGACTGCAAGGACTGAAGAGTTTATAATGTAATTTTATTATTTATGTAATTTTCAATAAATGTAAATACGACCGAATACTTATTTTTTTTTTATTTTTGTTGAGTTAGGCATACCTAGAATATTTACAAGTACACGAACAATAAGCAATCACATATCTTCAATTATGTATAAGTACATCACTTATGGGCATGCACAGTACAAATAAAAATGTTAACAATTTATTTCATTATTTAAATATTAGCAAAATGTAGAATTTATTATAAGGTAAAGGTAAGGTTATAAATTTAATACAGAAATCTGACAGATTGTAGTAGCTGGATGTGCTATCGTCAGTACAAATATTTCTGTTTTCCAAATTATAGATTATTTTAAGATTTGTTTTGACGTTAGTTTCAGTTCTTGTAGGTACCTATTAATTGAAATACCTACCTATTCGAGTCACACTTATTATTAGTGGACAGGACATTGATGATGAAATAGTCTTAAAGTTGTAAACTTGTTCAAATAAACCATTAATGAGACGAAAGTTCATCCAGAATTCTATGTTCTCTTAAATCTTACATATAAAACTTTTAAAACCAACCTACTGAACTGATTTTGACGAAAAATCTAAGAGACTAATCTCAAATTATATCCTTTGAAAAAGAAAAAATGCAAATTTGCTTTTAAAAAACGGTGTTCTGACGAAACAAATGTAAAATAAATAGCAATGCCAATGGCATGGGATGGCATATGGCATTCGACGCAATGGCCATAGATAAGAAAACAAAGAAAAAATATTTATGAAACGATGTTAAAACCTAGCGACATATAGAATTCGGAGGTATAATCAACATTAACGGATTGACAGTTATCGACTTGACAATCTACCAACTCAGACAGACGCGGCAAGTATCAGCGACGTCTGGTGTCGAGCAGCGAAACCTCATAACCACTGATGTTAGAACGAGACAGATAAAGAAGAGTACAGACACATCAACTTTCTGTCCGCGTAACCGCGCGATGGTTTGGGACTATTCTGGAAAGCAATTCCAACGAGTGAACACTACATAATAGTAGCAGTGCAGTGCAGTAATAGTGAACGTGTTTGACGCCATATTCCACGTCACAGTTTGCTTGCGTTTTTAAATCCACAAATATTATTTTTAAAATGGAATTTTCTTCAGCAGAGCTAACAAGCACTGCTAACGGAAAGAAAATGCAGCGGAATTTCGGAGGTTAATTGAAGATTATTTAAAAAAATTGGAGATTATTTTAATTTAATATTAGATGCATATTCACATACCGTTTTAGATGATACTTGTATAATAGTGAAATCTATATTATGTTTAATTGGAAAAAATATTAATGAACTTTATTCTTTTCCAGGTGTCAAGCATGCGCCGTATTCCAAAAATGAAAATTCAACGCTGGCAGATTCAGAGAATTTTGAATCAAAAAATAACATAAAGAGACCAAAAGGAAAACATAAAAAAATCAAATGTCAAAATGTGAGACGAGGAATTATTCGTTATTGCTACACAATCGAAGAGGAGAAGGCTTAAGATTGCAAGGAGTGAAGACTTTAGAATTTAATTTTATAATTTAATTTTCAATAAATGTAAATACGACCGAATACTTATTTGTTTTTTTTTTTATATTTACCTATATTTACAAAAGTATAAAAGAATGTGAATATAAATATGTACGGTTCACCTCGCGCCCGTTTGTTTGTTTAGTAAGGCATACCCACGATATTCACAAGTATTGTACTAACAATAAGCAATCGCAAATCTTCAATTATGTATAAGTACATCACTTATGGGCATGCACAGCACACATTAAAATGTTAACAATTTATTTCATTATTTAAATATTAGCAAAATGTAGAATTTATTACATTTTCCTCATTAAATTCTAATGACTTATGAATAAAAGAAAAATACTAGCACACAAAAACGAAATTACTTACAAAAATTTCATTTTTACAAAAGACAAATTACTTTTTATTTTAAGTACTTCCTCTTGTTGAGTACAAAAGGAAATACTTAAAATTTTTTAGTTTTGTTGAGTACAAAAGATGTACTTAAAATGAAAAGTAATTTGTCTTTTGTAAAAAATATTTTTTTTTGTAATTTCATTTTTGTTCGTGTTGCATTTGTTTATACAAAATATTACCTGCGCATTGTGTGGACGACAGCAGGTCAAACTACCCGAAACTGTCAAATATTGCCAATCAACCTTGAGCCTTAGAGATAAGGTTATAAATTTAATACAGAAATCTGACAGATTGTAGTAGCTGGATGTGCTATCGTCTGTACAAATGTTTCTGTTTTCTAAATTATAGATTATTTTAAGATTTGTTTTGACGTTAGTTTCAGTTCTTGTAGGTACCTATTAATTGTATGTAGGTACCTAGGTATGTTTCAGAAATTATTCCAGTTGTAAAATAAGGCTTTGATAAAAAATATAACTATTAAACAAATTAGTATTTACAGGCAGTGTTTACATTTGGTAGTTATTTATTAAAACATTACCCAAATCTATTCAAGAGACATGTACTTTATTCATACGTGGAGTCACTTACATAATGATTGGACACGAAATTGACGATATTTACAAGTACACGAACAATAAGCAATCACAAGTCTTCAATTATGTATAAGTACATCGTGAGCCAAGTCAAGATACTTGATTTGTTTATCTTTCTCGGCTTTCACGAGGTTCTCATCATGCGGGATGGTTATGTCAACAATCATTGCACGCCGCTCTGATCGATCCACCATGACTATACCAGGCATCACTATATCGGATACAAAAAATATTTATGAAACGATGTGAAAACCTAGCGAAATCTAGAATTCGGAGGTATAATCAACAATAACGTATTGACAATTATCGACTTGACAATCTATCAACTCAGACACACGCGGTAAGTATCAACGACGCCTGGTGTCGAGCAGCGGAACCTCCCAACCACTGATGTTAGAACGAGACAGATAAAGAAGAGTACAGACATATCAACTTTCTGTACGCGTAACCGCGCTATGGTTCAGGACTATTCTGGAAAGCAATTCCAACGAGTGAACAGTCTATAATAGTAACAGTGTAGTGCAGTAATAGTGACAGTGTTTGCCGCCATATTGCAAGTCATAGCTTGCTAGTTCCGTTTTTAAATCCCTTAATATTATATAAAATGGAAGTTTTTTCAGCAGAGCTATCAAACACTGCTAACGGCAAGAAAATGCAGCGGAATTTCGGAGGTAACTTTAAGATTATTAAAAAAAATTGGAATTTATTTTAATTAAATATTAGATGCATATTCACATGTCGTTTTAGATGATACTTGTATAAAACTAAAATCTATATTCTGTTTAATTGCAAAAAATATTTATGAATGTTTATTCTTTTCCAGGTGTCAAGCATGCGCCGCATTTGAACAATGAAAAGTTAACGCTGACAGATTCAAAGAATTTTGAATTAACAAATAATATGAAGAGACCAAAAGGGAAATATAAAAAAATCAAATGTAAAAATGTGAGACGAGGAATTGTTCGATATTGTTATACAATCGAAGAGGAGAAGGACTGCAAGGACTGAAGAGTTTATAATGTAATTTTATTATTTATGTAATTTTCAATAAATGTAAATACGACCGAATACTTATTTTTTTTTATTTTTGTTGAGTTAGGCATACCTAGAATATTTACAAGTACACGAACAATAAGCAATCACATACATATCTTCAATTATGTATAAGTACATCACTTATGGGCATGCACAGTATAAATAAAAATGTTAACAATTTATTTCATTATTTAAATATTAGCAAAATGTAGAATTTATTATAAGGTAAAGGTAAGGTTATAAATTTAATACAGAAATCTGACAGATTGTAGTAGCTGGATGTGCTATCGTCAGTACAAATATTTCTGTTTTCCAAATTATAGATTATTTTAAGATTTGTTTTGACGTTAGTTTCAGTTCTTGTAGGTACCTATTAATTGAAATACCTACCTATTCGAGTCACACTTATTATTAGTGGACAGGACATTGATGATGAAATAGTCTTAAAGTTGTAAACTTGTTCAAATAAACCATTAATGAGACGAAAGTTCATCCAGAATTCTATGTTCTCTTAAATCTTACATATAAAACTTTTAAAACCAACCTACTGAACTGATTTTGATGAAAAATCTAAGAGACTAATCTCAAATTATATCCTTTGAAAAAGAAAAAATGCAAATTTGCTTTTAAAAAACGGTGTTCTGACGAAACAAATGTAAAATAAATAGCAATGCCAATGGCATGGGATGGCATATGGCATTCGACGCAATGGCCATAGATAAGAAAACAAAGAAAAAATATTTATGAAACGATGTGAAAACCTAGCGACATATAGAATTCGGAGGTATAATCAACATTAACGGATTGACAGTTATCGACTTGACAGTCTATCAACTCAGACAGACGCGGCAAGTATCAGCGACGTCTGGTGTCGAGCAGCGAAACCTCATAACCACTGATGTTAGAACGAGACAGATAAAGAAGAGTACAGACACATCAACTTCCTGTCCGCGTAACCGCGCGATGGTTTGGGACTATTCTGGAAAGCAATTCCAACGAGTGAACACTACATAATAGTAGCAGTGCAGTGCAGTAATAGTGAACGTGTTTGACGCCATATTCCACGTCACAGTTTGCTTGCGTTTTTAAATCCACAAATATTATTTTTAAAATGGAATTTTCTTCAGCAGAGCTAACAAGCACTGCTAACGGAAAGAAAATGCAGCGGAATTTCGGAGGTTAGTTGAAGATTATTTAAAAAAATTGGAGATTATTTTAATTTAATATTAGATGCATATTCACATACCGTTTTAGATGATACTTGTATAATAGTGAAATCTATATTATGTTTAATTGGAAAAAATATTAATGAACTTTATTCTTTTCCAGGTGTCAAGCATGCGCCGTATTCCAAAAATGAAAATTCAACGCTGGCAGATTCAGAGAATTTTGAATCAAAAAATAACATAAAGAGACCAAAAGGAAAACATAAAAAAATCAAATGTCAAAATGTGAGACGAGGAATTATTCGTTATTGCTACACAATCGAAGAGGAGAAGGCTTAAGATTGCAAGGAGTGAAGACTTTAGAATTTAATTTTATAATTTAATTTTCAATAAACGTAAATACGACCGAATACTTATTTGTTTTTTTTTTTTATATTTACCTATATTTACAAAAGTAGCAAAAGAATGTGAATATAAATATGTACGGTTCACCTCGCGCCCGTTTGTTTGTTTAGTAAGGCATACCCACGATATTCACAAGTATTGTACTAACAATAAGCAATCACAAATCTTCAATTATGTATAAGTACATCACTTATGGGCATGCACAGCACACATTAAAATGTTAACAATTTATTTCATTATTTAAATATTAGCAAAATGTAGAATTTATTACATTTTCCTCATTAAATTCTAATGACTTATGAATAAAAGAAAAATACTAGCACACAAAAACGAAATTACTTACAAAAATTTCATTTTTACAAAAGACAAATTACTTTTTATTTTAAGTACTTCCTCTTGTTGAGTACAAAAGGAAATACTTAAAATTTTTTAGTTTTGTTGAGTACAAAAGATGTACTTAACCCATTGCGTGTCCTATGTTCCGACGGTGGAAAATAAGAGATTTGCGCCCGACGTGTCTTATGTTCCTACGTCGGCACATAAGCGACATGGCTGACTTCACATCGTTCAAACCTATTCCTACTGTGATTGGTTCACATAAAAATACTTCTATAGACAAGTGTGACACTTCAGCCAACATAATAACTAAAATTTTTATTACTTTTCAAGCGACAACATTTAAAAATTTAATTTTTTCTCGTTCTCGGAACAAATCGTCCGCCATTTTCTAAACCCGGTGTCGTGTGTGGTCTTGTAGTGCTTTTAAAAAATGAATTTTAGAAGGAAACGGTAAGTGATTATATTAAAATTATATATCAGATTACTGGAAATATTGTGTAGATTGTGATTCAAATATTGGTTTTAGTAATTTTATTGTTTATTTTGGTGAAAAAAGTGTGAAAAGTTTATGAGGCGCCATTTGTCGTTATTGATACCCGATGTTTTCTATGATAATAGATGTTTATTTTACGAAGTATTCTACGAAATTTATATAAGTAGGTAGGAATTTTATCTAGGAAACCATTTGAGCAATGTAAATTCTCGTAATTCTAGTTCATTACACGTAAATTGAAGAATTTTGTTCAAAGTCAACAAATGCTCTGTCTCTTTCTAGCGCAAACTCACACACATGTAGCGTAAAAAGTACAGTCGCGAACTTTTCTCAATGTCCAGTTACATTATTTTTGGTAGTAAAAACTATTTTATCACTTAGACCATATTTATTGAAAGTATTTGATTTCTCATGATATATATTATAGAAGATTTTAAATTTAGTAATACTTTATAGATTTAGATAAATAGTAGTACACTGTTACTTATTGAAATTAATATTTGTTATTATAGTCTAATTTATTTTATTGATACTTAGAATGATGGCATCACGCTCAAGATCGAGATCTCGGTCCGTCACTCCAGGGCCGAGATCCTCTGATCTTGAGCGCCACAGCCGGCGTCAGCTGCTGATGACGATGGCAGCGGACAAGACCAGCGAGCCGACGGTGGAGCCCGAACCGCGCTTGTGGTTTCCCCCTCCACCCCATTGTGTCACTCCGTGAGTATTTTATATAATGGTCGTAACACGATCCTATGTATTCTACTTATAGTATCTACAAATATACTATATAATAATCTTATTCATTTATCTTTTAGAAAACCACTGATGACGGGGCTAAAAGTCAATATGACCCCGGGGGGTACAATCAAAGTATCCGACATTGTCCATCTCCATCAAAAGAAAAACGGAGCTAGAGGAGTCAGTACAGTAAGTGTTGCTATGACACCTCCGTAGTCAGACTCTTTTATTAGACATGGTTAAGCTCACAATGTTTTTTTTTTTTTGCAGTATTGGACACTTGGAACGGGGGGCCGCGTGCGATTTAGACTGGGAGGATGGAGATGCGGTGATAAAGGAACACTACGAGCATGTGAAGCAATGGATCAGTGAGTTGCCACCGCCAGAACCTTCCTCGGGATACTCCCGTATCTGTAGGACGCCAGTTTCAGATGTGTGCTCTGGTAGTGCTGGTGCTGTTATTGTACAGGCTGCTGAAGCTAATCCTTCAGAGCCTGGGCCTAGCGGTAGCCACGGGATACTAGTGCCGGCATCTGAAACAAAAGATGTTGTCCCGTCCGTGTCGGGTTGTACGGCAACATCTATACGGCGGGTTACATATACGGGGAACGATGGTAGCGATTTGGATTCAGATTTTGACGATGAGTTTAATCTGGATGAAATCGCTGCTACCGGTGGTATGTCGAGGACTATTCCGGATGACGAGGAATTGGATGAGCCTACAAATCATATCGTAAATTCGATTGAGAGTGCAATGGACGACGCCATCGATCAAATGGTTGGCACCTCTATTGATTTTGAGTGGCGAGAGGACTTCGATAGTTTCCGGGGTGTAGCCGAAGTATTTTCGGGTCCTACCGTCGGGCCTATTGAAGACTACGATACGCCTTATGATGCCTTTACTGCTATTTGGGGTAAGGACATCGTAGGGCATATAGTCGCCGAAACCAATAGATATGCCAAACAGGTGATCGATGCACAAACGGCAGCAGGTACATTGAAAACGTCATCTCGTCTTCATAAGTGGACTGACACTAATGAAGATGAGATGTACGTTTTTTTTTCAATATTCATGTTTATGGGCTTGGACCCACGCACGTCCCAACATGAGTATTGGAAGTCTACTGGCTATCTCGAGATGCCCAAATTCCGAAAATTGATTCGATTTAACCGCTTCATATTGCTGAACAAATTTATTCATTTTGTGAACAATTCTGCAGGGAGCCAGGATTTGTCTCAAACTGAAGGAAATTTGCTTCCATCAAAGTTGCGGAAACTTGCACCAATTATTCGGCATTTAAATAACAAGTTTTCTAGCTTGTACAATTTGTATCCCGATATAGCCATAGACGAATCATTGACACTATTTAAGGGTCGCTTGTCTTGGATACAAGCGATCCGCTCGAAGTCTGCCCGCTTCGGCATGAAATCTTTCGAGCTTTGCGAGTCGAGGACGGGCTACCTGTATAAATTTGAAATTTATACAGGTAAAGACGACAGTCAAAGTCATACTTCTGCTCCCAGTGTAGCTTTGGCTGGAAAGAGCGCTAGTGTCGTGATTGACCTACTGAAAGGCCTAGAGAATCGGGGTCACTGCGTAACGATGGACAATTTTTATAATTCTCCAGCGTTAGCGCGGTACCTAAAATTTCTAGGCTTTGATTGCTTGGGAACGTTGCGTCCAAATCGCAAGCATGTACCAATTGAGGTCAAAAACGTTCCAAGGAATGTGGCCAGGGGTAGCATCATAGCGCGCCACTGCGGTGACGTTTCGTGCATTGCATGGAAAGACACCAAAGTGGTGACTATGATCTCCACTTACCACACTCCAGAAACCTATGTAGGTCGGAAGGCTGGTAGGCCTCTTGTCAAACCTGTTGTCGTTCGTGACTACAACAACACAATGGGAGGGGTTGATCTTAAAACTTTCAATGTATTTAGTTGAAAGAAAAAGGTGCGTCAAGTGGTATATGAAAATGTTTAAGCGGTTGTTGAATGCAAGTGTTTTGAACGCTTACATTATTTTGTCTGCTTCTTTGAAACGTCGAAATATGCCTCCCATGACGCATCGTCAGTTCCGAGAACAGTTGGCCAATTCTCTTGTGGAGAATCATTTCCAATTTCCACAAGAAAATTTGCCATCGTCCGAGGAATTAACGAGGCTTAGGCGAGATTTAATTCACGTTCCAAAGAATCAGCCCAGAAACAACCGCAAACGGTGTATTATTTGCTACCGGAAAGGTACAAGCAAACTGGTGACTACATATTGCGTGACCTGTGATGAGTATATCTGCTTCGAAAGTTGTTGGTTAGATTGGCACTCTCTCCAAAAACTTCCAGGGGCAGATAAACATCGTCGAAACAGGCCACGCCGTAAGTAGTATGCCATTTTGCATACGCCTTAAATATTTTCATGTGCCTCCGGACGCATCTTCCTACCCGTGTTGTTGTATCATTCACCCTGAACCGAATTTATGTTATGATCCGACAGGTTCAGCCAAAACTTCGTGCAACTCAACAATCCAATGTCTTACAGATCGTATTGTTCCTTTTTCGTTGCATCAATGTCCATTCCCACACCTCCAATCAATCACTGGTATCGTCGGCACCGCTTGACATGGGCTGAGCTTCGCTACGCCTGGAAGATTCTCCTGTAGCGGCACTACAACTACAGTCATCTACCAAACTGAGGAAGAACTAAAATCACAATACAACATTCCGACAAGAACTGTCAGGCAATAGCCCACCGGACACAACACCCGTCCTGTCGGAGGATCCTCCTTTTTCCTTGAACGTCAGCGCAACCTTCGTTCCTGCGAGATTTGAAGACTTCTTCACTCATACGCATTCCTTGGCGACCCTGCAAGGAACATCACAGCCTTCGAGCAGCGTGAAGTCATCAGCATCTTCAGCCTCACCTCTTCCTCAAGCTTTCCAGTAGCGAGTCATACAGCCAGCCGGCCAGCTTCACATGGACATACCTACCTACCACCAGCATGTATAACCTTGTGTCCGTTTGACTCTACAGCTATCTACTCCTTTTTTTTTAAAATAGGCAGCTAAATTCAGTAATCTTAATTGTTTATTGTTTGTAATGTTGATTGTTAAAAGTTCCTTTTATTAGCCTTTTCAAAGTTACATGATGCCCACTTTTAAACAAAAAAGACAAAAAATATGTATTTACATCTTTATCTCGTCTGTTTTCAATCCTAATTTATATCAATAAAAGTGTTTGTAAAAAACCTACTTATAGATTATGGATTTGTATCAATAGCTTGATAATTTAAAAATGTGTTCTTGCCCGTTCTTCTCCATAGGTACCTGCTCTTTGGAATGGACGACTAGCTTCACCTTACTGACTGACCGACCTTCTGACAATTCAAAAGTGCCTGTAACTGATTTATTTGAAATAAATGCTTTGATTTTGATTTTTTTTGATTTTATAGAATAAATATATTTATTTTTGTAAATAAATTTATTTTTTTAAAGTTAAGTGTTTTTATTCCCAAAATCTTTCTTGAACAGACACATAATTACAGTTGTTTTCACAAACAACAATATCACTAGTATAAATTACATTCAATACATTCAACAAGCTTTTTCATTAAAAATAATTAAACACGACATACCCGTCAAAATAACAAGCCAGTTTTACCTGAGTAAAACTCACCCTGAGGTGATTACTCACAGTGATTCCCAATACAAAGATATACTGTCTATATGAAAATAACGTACTTACATGAATGCTAACATATATAGTTAGGAGTGAGCTGTTATCGTATCTGGGTAATTTAGAAGAGTTAGTAATACCTACTTCTTTTTGAACAAGCTGTATTATTTATTTATTTATACATGTTGCTAATATGATCGTCGCAAAAAATTACACTTGAATTGGCAGTCACGCTGACTGATACACATAACTATCCTTCTTCCAAGCTATATCACTTGAAATGACGTAAAAAATGCTAGGATATCCAAATGGAGCAAATTACCCATATACTTACACGGATGCTTGTAAAACACAAGCGGCCGCCAGCGACTTCGTTCGCGTTGAGTTAGTTATGCTCTGCTCCTATTGGTCGCAGCGTGATGTTATATAGCCTAAATCCTTTCTGGATTAATGGTCTGTCCAACGCAAAAAGAATTTTTCAAATCGGACCAGTAGTTCCTGAGACTATGCGTGTTCAAACAAAGAAACTCTTCAGCTTTATACAGCCTGGAAGGGTAAAAATCATTGACACTAAAACCATAGTTAGTTTGTTTAGGTATAAAAATGTTTATCTGTTTTTTTAAATAAATAAACGTTTTTTCTTTCAAATATTTTAAAAAGTTTCTGTTCGAGACCGGCCGTAAACTCATAGATACAATGCGCCCGAGGTACGTATCAGTGTAAAGGGCACTGACCTCTTGCACTGGCCGTCCGTTCAACCTACCTACGTAAGTTTGACTAACTAAATTCCAATAAAAACACAATACACATAACCTGTAATGTAACTTTCCCTTCAAACTCTTCCTGGCTTAGGTATTTAAAAGTTAATCACATTTTTATCAACAGTTTCATTAAAAATTATTTGTTAAATTTACATCTATTGAATAATGTAGGACACACTTACATTAACCTCAAAAGACGATGAAAAACGATGTTGGTAACTGTTTTGCCGTATTCGATGTTCGTGCCGTATGTGATAGGTTACTGTTAGAGTTACAATAATCAAATTTAACGCCCTGTAATATTTCATACTCAGCATAATAAAAAATCACAGATACATAGGTACGCGTAATGGTTTGGAGATGACTATTTGTATATTTTGCATTTCTTTGTTTGATTTGAGTTTGAACCCAAAACTTACAACAATAAATATTGACTTGTATTTTATACCAAAAATATTCCATTATCCCGAAACTAGCAAAAAGTGTAAGTATTGATCTGTCCTTTATAAAAAAAAAACCGATTGAACTCCGTGTAATAAACATTAAATAGGTACAGTACTGTTGTCGATTGTACTTCACTTCGCCCACTAGCGCCCTCTTGCGCCGAAACTCAGTAACCAGTAGTTTGCCAGCCGTCGGGAATAAGAAAATGTCCGTCGATTTTTGTTTCGTAAACAAATGATTATTATAAAGTGATTAGCCAGTGTTGTACAAAACAAATGCATGTAATCGTCGCGTAATGTATTAGTGTTATCACTTATGTAGTGAGATTGTGGTTTTTGTGAATAATTGTGAAGTTTTGTGACAAATATATTAT
Source organism: Sesamia inferens (assembly GCA_037179545.1). Classification (NCBI taxonomy): domain Eukaryota; kingdom Metazoa; phylum Arthropoda; class Insecta; order Lepidoptera; family Noctuidae; genus Sesamia; species Sesamia inferens. The sequence goes on from CM073929.1 coordinate 31,645,991, forward strand.
GGATGACCCATGAAAAAACTTATAATAAGGTAATCATTTTATATTTTCATCATGAAAAAGTAATATAGGATTTACAATTATATTTCATTATCATGACCCATATTCTCAGCTTTCTTATGGTGTATAATTTATTACGTATAAATAAGGAAAATACGAGTATTTTCGTGTTTTCTAACCTAAGTCGTAATGAAAAAAACGTTCCATTAATTTCTCGAACACTACGGGATATCGAGAGCGCGAAAGGCCGAGCACGTAAAAGGTTAAAATGAAAAGTAATTTGTCTTTTGTAAAAAATATTTTTTTTTGTAATTTCATTTTTGTTCGTGTTGCATTTGTTTATACAAAATATTACCTGCGCATTGTGTGGACGACAGCAGGTCAAACTACCCGAAACTGTCAAATATTGCCAATCAACCTTGAGCCTTAGAGATAAGGTTATAAATTTAATACAGAAATCTGAGCGTTTGTAGTAGCTGGATGTGCTATCGTCAGTACAAATGTTTCTGTTTTCTAAATTATAGATTATTTTAAGATTTGTTTTGACGTTAGTTTCAGTTCTTGTAGGTACCTATTAATTGTATGTAGGTACCTAGGTATGTTTCAGAAATTATTCCAGTTGTAAAATAAGGCTTTGATAAAAAATATAACTATTAAACAAATTAGTATTTACAGGCAGTGTTTACATTTGGTAGTTATTTATTAAAACATTACCCAAATCTATTCAAGAGACATGTACTTTATTCATACGTGGAGTCACTTACATAATGATTGGACACGAAATTGACGATATTTACAAGTACACGAACAATAAGCAATCACAAGTCTTCAATTATGTATAAGTACATCGTGAGCCAAGTCAAGATACTTGATTTGTTTATCTTTCTCGGCTTTCACGAGGTTCTCATCATGCGGGATGGTTATGTCAACAATCATTGCACGCCGCTCTGATCGATCCACCATGACTATACCAGGCATCACTATATCGGATACAAAAAATATTTATGAAACGATGTGAAAACCTAGCGAAATCTAGAATTCGGAGGTATAATCAACAATAACGTATTGACAATTATCGACTTGACAATCTATCAACTCAGACACACGCGGTAAGTATCAACGACGCCTGGTGTCGAGCAGCGGAACCTCCCAACCACTGATGTTAGAACGAGACAGATAAAGAAGAGTACAGACATATCAACTTTCTGTACGCGTAACCGCGCTATGGTTCAGGACTATTCTGGAAAGCAATTCCAACGAGTGAACAGTCTATAATAGTAACAGTGTAGTGCAGTAATAGTGACAGTGTTTGCCGCCATATTGCAAGTCATAGCTTGCTAGTTCCGTTTTTAAATCCCTTAATATTATATAAAATGGAAGTTTTTTCAGCAGAGCTATCAAACACTGCTAACGGCAAGAAAATGCAGCGGAATTTCGGAGGTAATTTTAAGATTATTAAAAAAAATTGGAATTTATTTTAATTAAATATTAGATGCATATTCACATGTCGTTTTAGATGATACTTGTATAAAACTAAAATCTATATTCTGTTTAATTGCAAAAAATATTTATGAATGTTTATTCTTTTCCAGGTGTCAAGCATGCGCCGCATTTGAACAATGAAAAGTTAACGCTGACAGATTCAAAGAATTTTGAATTAACAAATAATATGAAGAGACCAAAAGGGAAATATAAAAAAATCAAATGTAAAAATGTGAGACGAGGAATTGTTCGATATTGTTATACAATCGAAGAGGAGAAGGACTGCAAGGACTGAAGAGTTTATAATGTAATTTTATTATTTATGTAATTTTCAATAAATGTAAATACGACCGAATACTTATTTTTTTTTTATTTTTGTTGAGTTAGGCATACCTAGAATATTTACAAGTACACGAACAATAAGCAATCACATATCTTCAATTATGTATAAGTACATCACTTATGGGCATGCACAGTACAAATAAAAATGTTAACAATTTATTTCATTATTTAAATATTAGCAAAATGTAGAATTTATTATAAGGTAAAGGTAAGGTTATAAATTTAATACAGAAATCTGACAGATTGTAGTAGCTGGATGTGCTATCGTCAGTACAAATATTTCTGTTTTCCAAATTATAGATTATTTTAAGATTTGTTTTGACGTTAGTTTCAGTTCTTGTAGGTACCTATTAATTGAAATACCTACCTATTCGAGTCACACTTATTATTAGTGGACAGGACATTGATGATGAAATAGTCTTAAAGTTGTAAACTTGTTCAAATAAACCATTAATGAGACGAAAGTTCATCCAGAATTCTATGTTCTCTTAAATCTTACATATAAAACTTTTAAAACCAACCTACTGAACTGATTTTGATGAAAAATCTAAGAGACTAATCTCAAATTATATCCTTTGAAAAAGAAAAAATGCAAATTTGCTTTTAAAAAACGGTGTTCTGACGAAACAAATGTAAAATAAATAGCAATGCCAATGGCATGGGATGGCATATGGCATTCGACGCAATGGCCATAGATAAGAAAACAAAGAAAAAATATTTATGAAACGATGTGAAAACCTAGCGACATATAGAATTCGGAGGTATAATCAACATTAACGGATTGACAGTTATCGACTTGACAATCTATCAACTCAGACAGACGCGGCAAGTATCAGCGACGTCTGGTGTCGAGCAGCGAAACCTCATAACCACTGATGTTAGAACGAGACAGATAAAGAAGAGTACAGACACATCAACTTCCTGTCCGCGTAACCGCGCGATGGTTTGGGACTATTTTGGAAAGCAATTCCAACGAGTGAACACTACATAATAGTAGCAGTGCAGTGCAGTAATAGTGAACGTGTTTGACGCCATATTCCACGTCACAGTTTGCTTGCGTTTTTAAATCCACAAATATTATTTTTAAAATGGAATTTTCTTCAGCAGAGCTAACAAGCACTGCTAACGGAAAGAAAATGCAGCGGAATTTCGGAGGTTAGTTGAAGATTATTTAAAAAAATTGGAGATTATTTTAATTTAATATTAGATGCATATTCACATACCGTTTTAGATGATACTTGTATAATAGTGAAATCTATATTATGTTTAATTGGAAAAAATATTAATGAACTTTATTCTTTTCCAGGTGTCAAGCATGCGCCGTATTCCAAAAATGAAAATTCAACGCTGGCAGATTCAGAGAATTTTGAATCAAAAAATAACATAAAGAGACCAAAAGGAAAACATAAAAATATCAAATGTCAAAATGTGGGACGAGGAATTATTCGTTATTGCTACACAATCGAAGAGGAGAAGGCTTAAGATTGCAAGGAGTGAAAACTTTAGAATTTAATTTTATAATTTAATTTTCAATAAATGTAAATACGACCGAATACTTATTTGTTTTTTTTTTTATATTTACCTATATTTACAAAAGTAGCAAAAGAATGTGAATATAAATATGTACGGTTCACCTCGCGCCCGTTTGTTTGTTTAGTAAGGCATACCCACGATATTCACAAGTATTGTACTAACAATAAGCAATCACAAATCTTCAATTATGTATAAGTACATCACTTATGGGCATGCACAGCACACATTAAAATGTTAACAATTTATTTCATTATTTAAATATTAGCAAAATGTAGAATTTATTACATTTTCCTCATTAAATTCTAATGACTTATGAATAAAAGAAAAATACTAGCACACAAAAACGAAATTACTTACAAAAATTTCATTTTTACAAAAGACAAATTACTTTTTATTTTAAGTACTTTCTCTTGTTGAGTACAAAAGGAAATACTTAAAAAAATTTAGTTTTGTTGAGTACAAAAGATGTACTTAAAATGAAAAGTAATTTGTCTTTTGTAAAAAATATTTTTTTTTGTAATTTCATTTTTGTTCGTGTTGCATTTGTTTATACAAAATATTACCTGCGCATTGTGTGGACGACAGCAGGTCAAACTACCCGAAACTGTCAAATATTGCCAATCAACCTTGAGCCTTAGAGATAAGGTTATAAATTTAATACAGAAATCTGACAGATTGTAGTAGCTGGATGTGCTATCGTCTGTACAAATGTTTCTGTTTTCTAAATTATAGATTATTTTAAGATTTGTTTTGACGTTAGTTTCAGTTCTTGTAGGTACCTATTAATTGTATGTAGGTACCTAGGTATGTTTCAGAAATTATTCCAGTTGTAAAATAAGGCTTTGATAAAAAATATAACTATTAAACAAATTAGTATTTACAGGCAGTGTTTACATTTGGTAGTTATTTATTAAAACATTACCCAAATCTATTCAAGAGACATGTACTTTATTCATACGTGGAGTCACTTACATAATGATTGGACACGAAATTGACGATATTTACAAGTACACGAACAATAAGCAATCACAAGTCTTCAATTATGTATAAGTACATCGTGAGCCAAGTCAAGATACTTGATTTGTTTATCTTTCTCGGCTTTCACGAGGTTCTCATCATGCGGGATGGTTATGTCAACAATCATTGCACGCCGCTCTGATCGATCCACCATGACTATACCAGGCATCACTATATCGGATACAAAAAATATTTATGAAACGATGTGAAAACCTAGCGAAATCTAGAATTCGGAGGTATAATCAACAATAACGTATTGACAATTATCGACTTGACAATCTATCAACTCAGACACACGCGGTAAGTATCAACGACGCCTGGTGTCGAGCAGCGGAACCTCCCAACCACTGATGTTAGAACGAGACAGATAAAGAAGAGTACAGACATATCAACTTTCTGTACGCGTAACCGCGCTATGGTTCAGGACTATTCTGGAAAGCAATTCCAACGAGTGAACAGTCTATAATAGTAACAGTGTAGTGCAGTAATAGTGACAGTGTTTGCCGCCATATTGCAAGTCATAGCTTGCTAGTTCCGTTTTTAAATCCCTTAATATTATATAAAATGGAAGTTTTTTCAGCAGAGCTATCAAACACTGCTAACGGCAAGAAAATGCAGCGGAATTTCGGAGGTAACTTTAAGATTATTAAAAAAAATTGGAATTTATTTTAATTAAATATTAGATGCATATTCACATGTCGTTTTAGATGATACTTGTATAAAACTAAAATCTATATTCTGTTTAATTGCAAAAAAATATTTATGAATGTTTATTCTTTTCCAGGTGTCAAGCATGCGCCGCATTTGAACAATGAAAAGTTAACGCTGACAGATTCAAAGAATTTTGAATTAACAAATAATATGAAGAGACCAAAAGGGAAATATAAAAAAATCAAATGTAAAAATGTGAGACGAGGAATTGTTCGATATTGTTATACAATCGAAGAGGAGAAGGACTGCAAGGACTGAAGAGTTTATAATGTAATTTTATTATTTATGTAATTTTCAATAAATGTAAATACGACCGAATACTTATTTTTTTTTATTTTTGTTGAGTTAGGCATACCTAGAATATTTACAAGTACACGAACAATAAGCAATCACATATCTTCAATTATGTATAAGTACATCACTTATGGGCATGCACAGTACAAATAAAAATGTTAACAATTTATTTCATTATTTAAATATTAGCAAAATGTAGAATTTATTATAAGGTAAAGGTAAGGTTATAAATTTAATACAGAAATCTGACAGATTGTAGTAGCTGGATGTGCTATCGTCAGTACAAATATTTCTGTTTTCCAAATTATAGATTATTTTAAGATTTGTTTTGACGTTAGTTTCAGTTCTTGTAGGTACCTATTAATTGAAATACCTACCTATTCGAGTCACACTTATTATTAGTGGACAGGACATTGATGATGAAATAGTCTTAAAGTTGTAAACTTGTTCAAATAAACCATTAATGAGACGAAAGTTCATCCAGAATTCTATGTTCTCTTAAATCTTACATATAAAACTTTTAAAACCAACCTACTGAACTGATTTTGATGAAAAATCTAAGAGACTAATCTCAAATTATATCCTTTGAAAAAGAAAAAATGCAAATTTGCTTTTAAAAAACGGTGTTCTGACGAAACAAATGTAAAATAAATAGCAATGCCAATGGCATGGGATGGCATATGGCATTCGACGCAATGGCCATAGATAAGAAAACAAAGAAAAAATATTTATGAAACGATGTGAAAACCTAGCGACATATAGAATTCGGAGGTATAATCAACATTAACGGATTGACAGTTATCGACTTGACAATCTATCAACTCAGACAGACGCGGCAAGTATCAGCGACGTCTGGTGTCGAGCAGCGAAACCTCATAACCACTGATGTTAGAACGAGACAGATAAAGAAGAGTACAGACACATCAACTTCCTGTCCGCGTAACCGCGCGATGGTTTGGGACTATTTTGGAAAGCAATTCCAACGAGTGAACACTACATAATAGTAGCAGTGCAGTGCAGTAATAGTGAACGTGTTTGACGCCATATTCCACGTCACAGTTTGCTTGCGTTTTTAAATCCACAAATATTATTTTTAAAATGGAATTTTCTTCAGCAGAGCTAACAAGCACTGCTAACGGAAAGAAAATGCAGCGGAATTTCGGAGGTTAGTTGAAGATTATTTAAAAAAATTGGAGATTATTATAATTTTTATATTAGATGCATATTCACATACCGTTTTAGATGATACTTGTATAATAGTGAAATCTATATTATGTTTAATTGGAAAAAATATTAATGAACTTTATTCTTTTCCAGGTGTCAAGCATGCGCCGTATTCCAAAAATGAAAATTCAACGCTGGCAGATTCAGAGAATTTTGAATCAAAAAATAACATAAAGAGACCAAAAGGAAAACATAAAAAAATCAAATGTCAAAATGTGGGACGAGGAATTATTCGTTATTGCTACACAATCGAAGAGGAGAAGGCTTAAGATTGCAAGGAGTGAAGACTTTAGAATTTAATTTTATAATTTAATTTTCAATAAATGTAAATACGACCGAATACTTATTTGTTTTTTTTTTTTATATTTACCTATATTTACAAAAGTAGCAAAAGAATGTGAATATAAATATGTACGGTTCACCTCGCGCCCGTTTGTTTGTTTAGTAAGGCATACCCACGATATTCACAAGTATTGTACTAACAATAAGCAATCACAAATCTTCAATTATGTATAAGTACATCACTTATGGGCATGCACAGCACACATTAAAATGTTAACAATTTATTTCATTATTTAAATATTAGCAAAATGTAGAATTTATTACATTTTCCTCATTAAATTCTAATGACTTATGAATAAAAGAAAAATACTAGCACACAAAAACGAAATTACTTACAAAAATTTCATTTTTACAAAAGACAAATTACTTTTTATTTTAAGTACTTTCTCTTGTTGAGTACAAAAGGAAATACTTAAAAAAATTTAGTTTTGTTGAGTACAAAAGATGTACTTAAAATGAAAAGTAATTTGTCTTTTGTAAAAAATATTTTTTTTTGTAATTTCATTTTTGTTCGTGTTGCATTTGTTTATACAAAATATTACCTGCGCATTGTGTGGACGACAGCAGGTCAAACTACCCGAAACTGTCAAATATTGCCAATCAACCTTGAGCCTTAGAGATAAGGTTATAAATTTAATACAGAAATCTGACAGATTGTAGTAGCTGGATGTGCTATCGTCTGTACAAATGTTTCTGTTTTCTAAATTATAGATTATTTTAAGATTTGTTTTGACGTTAGTTTCAGTTCTTGTAGGTACCTATTAATTGTATGTAGGTACCTAGGTATGTTTCAGAAATTATTCCAGTTGTAAAATAAGGCTTTGATAAAAAATATAACTATTAAACAAATTAGTATTTACAGGCAGTGTTTACATTTGGTAGTTATTTATTAAAACATTACCCAAATCTATTCAAGAGACATGTACTTTATTCATACGTGGAGTCACTTACATAATGATTGGACACGAAATTGACGATATTTACAAGTACACGAACAATAAGCAATCACAAGTCTTCAATTATGTATAAGTACATCGTGAGCCAAGTCAAGATACTTGATTTGTTTATCTTTCTCGGCTTTCACGAGGTTCTCATCATGCGGGATGGTTATGTCAACAATCATTGCACGCCGCTCTGATCGATCCACCATGACTATACCAGGCATCACTATATCGGATACAAAAAATATTTATGAAACGATGTGAAAACCTAGCGAAATCTAGAATTCGGAGGTATAATCAACAATAACGTATTGACAATTATCGACTTGACAATCTATCAACTCAGACACACGCGGTAAGTATCAACGACGCCTGGTGTCGAGCAGCGGAACCTCCCAACCACTGATGTTAGAACGAGACAGATAAAGAAGAGTACAGACATATCAACTTTCTGTACGCGTAACCGCGCTATGGTTCAGGACTATTCTGGAAAGCAATTCCAACGAGTGAACAGTCTATAATAGTAACAGTGTAGTGCAGTAATAGTGACAGTGTTTGCCGCCATATTGCAAGTCATAGCTTGCTAGTTCCGTTTTTAAATCCCTTAATATTATATAAAATGGAAGTTTTTTCAGCAGAGCTATCAAACACTGCTAACGGCAAGAAAATGCAGCGGAATTTCGGAGGTAACTTTAAGATTATTAAAAAAAATTGGAATTTATTTTAATTAAATATTAGATGCATATTCACATGTCGTTTTAGATGATACTTGTATAAAACTAAAATCTATATTCTGTTTAATTGCAAAAAAATATTTATGAATGTTTATTCTTTTCCAGGTGTCAAGCATGCGCCGCATTTGAACAATGAAAAGTTAACGCTGACAGATTCAAAGAATTTTGAATTAACAAATAATATGAAGAGACCAAAAGGGAAATATAAAAAAATCAAATGTAAAAATGTGAGACGAGGAATTGTTCGATATTGTTATACAATCGAAGAGGAGAAGGACTGCAAGGACTGAAGAGTTTATAATGTAATTTTATTATTTATGTAATTTTCAATAAATGTAAATACGACCGAATACTTATTTTTTTTTATTTTTGTTGAGTTAGGCATACCTAGAATATTTACAAGTACACGAACAATAAGCAATCACATATCTTCAATTATGTATAAGTACATCACTTATGGGCATGCACAGTACAAATAAAAATGTTAACAATTTATTTCATTATTTAAATATTAGCAAAATGTAGAATTTATTATAAGGTAAAGGTAAGGTTATAAATTTAATACAGAAATCTGACAGATTGTAGTAGCTGGATGTGCTATCGTCAGTACAAATATTTCTGTTTTCCAAATTATAGATTATTTTAAGATTTGTTTTGACGTTAGTTTCAGTTCTTGTAGGTACCTATTAATTGAAATACCTACCTATTCGAGTCACACTTATTATTAGTGGACAGGACATTGATGATGAAATAGTCTTAAAGTTGTAAACTTGTTCAAATAAACCATTAATGAGACGAAAGTTCATCCAGAATTCTATGTTCTCTTAAATCTTACATATAAAACTTTTAAAACCAACCTACTGAACTGATTTTGATGAAAAATCTAAGAGACTAATCTCAAATTATATCCTTTGAAAAAGAAAAAATGCAAATTTGCTTTTAAAAAACGGTGTTCTGACGAAACAAATGTAAAATAAATAGCAATGCCAATGGCATGGGATGGCATATGGCATTCGACGCAATGGCCATAGATAAGAAAACAAAGAAAAAATATTTATGAAACGATGTGAAAACCTAGCGACATATAGAATTCGGAGGTATAATCAACATTAACGGATTGACAGTTATCGACTTGACAATCTATCAACTCAGACAGACGCGGCAAGTATCAGCGACGTCTGGTGTCGAGCAGCGAAACCTCATAACCACTGTTGTTAGAACGAGACAGATAAAGAAGAGTACAGACACATCAACTTCCTGTCCGCGTAACCGCGCGATGGTTTGGGACTATTTTGGAAAGCAATTCCAACGAGTGAACACTACATAATAGTAGCAGTGCAGTGCAGTAATAGTGAACGTGTTTGACGCCATATTCCACGTCACAGTTTGCTTGCGTTTTTAAATCCACAAATATTATTTTTAAAATGGAATTTTCTTCAGCAGAGCTAACAAGCACTGCTAACGGAAAGAAAATGCAGCGGAATTTCGGAGGTTAGTTGAAGATTATTTAAAAAAATTGGAGATTATTATAATTTTTATATTAGATGCATATTCACATACCGTTTTAGATGATACTTGTATAATAGTGAAATCTATATTATGTTTAATTGGAAAAAATATTAATGAACTTTATTCTTTTCCAGGTGTCAAGCATGCGCCGTATTCCAAAAATGAAAATTCAACGCTGGCAGATTCAGAGAATTTTGAATCAAAAAATAACATAAAGAGACCAAAAGGAAAACATAAAAAAATCAAATGTCAAAATGTGGGACGAGGAATTATTCGTTATTGCTACACAATCGAAGAGGAGAAGGCTTAAGATTGCAAGGAGTGAAGACTTTAGAATTTAATTTTATAATTTAATTTTCAATAAATGTAAATACGACCGAATACTTATTTGTTTTTTTTTTTTTTATATTTACCTATATTTACAAAAGTAGCAAAAGAATGTGAATATAAATATGTACGGTTCACCTCGCGCCCGTTTGTTTGTTTAGTAAGGCATACCCACGATATTCACAAGTATTGTACTAACAATAAGCAATCACAAATCTTCAATTATGTATAAGTACATCACTTATGGGCATGCACAGCACACATTAAAATGTTAACAATTTATTTCATTATTTAAATATTAGCAAAATGTAGAATTTATTACATTTTCCTCATTAAATTCTAATGACTTATGAATAAAAGAAAAATACTAGCACACAAAAACGAAATTACTTACAAAAATTTCATTTTTACAAAAGACAAATTACTTTTTATTTTAAGTACTTCCTCTTGTTGAGTACAAAAGGAAATACTTAAAAAATTTTAGTTTTGTTGAGTACAAAAGATGTACTTAAAATGAAAAGTAATTTGTCTTTTGTAAAAAATATTTTTTTTTGTAATTTCATTTTTGTTCGTGTTGCATTTGTTTATACAAAATATTACCTGCGCATTGTGTGGACGACAGCAGGTCAAACTACCCGAAACTGTCAAATATTGCCAATCAACCTTGAGCCTTAGAGATAAGGTTATAAATTTAATACAGAAATCTGACAGATTGTAGTAGCTGGATGTGCTATCGTCTGTACAAATGTTTCTGTTTTCTAAATTATAGATTATTTTAAGATTTGTTTTGACGTTAGTTTCAGTTCTTGTAGGTACCTATTAATTGTATGTAGGTACCTAGGTATGTTTCAGAAATTATTCCAGTTGTAAAATAAGGCTTTGATAAAAAATATAACTATTAAACAAATTAGTATTTACAGGCAGTGTTTACATTTGGTAGTTATTTATTAAAACATTACCCAAATCTATTCAAGAGACATGTACTTTATTCATACGTGGAGTCACTTACATAATGATTGGACACGAAATTGACGATATTTACAAGTACACGAACAATAAGCAATCACAAGTCTTCAATTATGTATAAGTACATCGTGAGCCAAGTCAAGATACTTGATTTGTTTATCTTTCTCGGCTTTCACGAGGTTCTCATCATGCGGGATGGTTATGTCAACAATCATTGCACGCCGCTCTGATCGATCCACCATGACTATACCAGGCATCACTATATCGGATACAAAAAATATTTATGAAACGATGTGAAAACCTAGCGAAATCTAGAATTCGGAGGTATAATCAACAATAACGTATTGACAATTATCGACTTGACAATCTATCAACTCAGACACACGCGGTAAGTATCAACGACGCCTGGTGTCGAGCAGCGGAACCTCCCAACCACTGATGTTAGAACGAGACAGATAAAGAAGAGTACAGACATATCAACTTTCTGTACGCGTAACCGCGCTATGGTTCAGGACTATTCTGGCAAGCAATTCCAACGAGTGAACAGTCTATAATAGTAACAGTGTAGTGCAGTAATAGTGACAGTGTTTGCCGCCATATTGCAAGTCATAGCTTGCTAGTTCCGTTTTTAAATCCCTTAATATTATATAAAATGGAAGTTTTTTCAGCAGAGCTATCAAACACTGCTAACGGCAAGAAAATGCAGCGGAATTTCGGAGGTAACTTTAAGATTATTAAAAAAAAATTGGAATTTATTTTAATTAAATATTAGATGCATATTCACATGTCGTTTTAGATGATACTTGTATAAAACTAAAATCTATATTCTGTTTAATTGCAAAAAAATATTTATGAATGTTTATTCTTTTCCAGGTGTCAAGCATGCGCCGCATTTGAACAATGAAAAGTTAACGCTGACAGATTCAAAGAATTTTGAATTAACAAATAATATGAAGAGACCAAAAGGGAAATATAAAAAAATCAAATGTAAAAATGTGAGACTAGGAATTGTTCGATATTGTTATACAATCGAAGAGGAGAAGGACTGCAAGGACTGAAGAGTTTATAATGTAATTTTATTATTTATGTAATTTTCAATAAATGTAAATACGACCGAATACTTATTTTTTTTTATTTTTGTTGAGTTAGGCATACCTAGAATATTTACAAGTACACGAACAATAAGCAATCACATATCTTCAATTATGTATAAGTACATCACTTATGGGCATGCACAGTACAAATAAAAATGTTAACAATTTATTTCATTATTTAAATATTAGCAAAATGTAGAATTTATTATAAGGTAAAGGTAAGGTTATAAATTTAATACAGAAATCTGATAGATTGTAGTAGCTGGATGTGCTATCGTCAGTACAAATATTTCTGTTTTCCAAATTATAGATTATTTTAAGATTTGTTTTGACGTTAGTTTCAGTTCTTGTAGGTACCTATTAATTGAAATACCTACCTATTCGAGTCACACTTATTATTAGTGGACAGGACATTGATGATGAAATAGTCTTAAAGTTGTAAACTTGTTCAAATAAACCATTAATGAGACGAAAGTTCATCCATAATTCTATGTTCTCTTAAATCTTACATATAAAACTTTTAAAACCAACCTACTGAACTGATTTTGATGAAAAATCTAAGAGACTAATCTCAAATTATATCCTTTGAAAAAGAAAAAATGCAAATTTGCTTTTAAAAAACGGTGTTCTGACGAAACAAATGTAAAATAAATAGCAATGCCAATGGCATGGGATGGCATATGGCATTCGACGCAATGGCCATAGATAAGAAAACAAAGAAAAAATGTTTATGAAACGATGTGAAAACCTAGCGACATATAGATTTCGGAGGTATAATCAACATTAACGGATTGACAGTTATCGACTTGACAATCTATCAACTCAGACAGACGCGGCAAGTATCAGCGACGTCTGGTGTCGAGCAGCGAAACCTCATAACCACTGATGTTAGAACGAGACAGATAAAGAAGAGTACAGACACATCAACTTCCTGTCCGCGTAACCGCGCGATGGTTTGGGACTATTCTGGAAAGCAATTCCAACGAGTGAACACTACATAATAGTAGCAGTGCAGTGCAGTAATAGTGAACGTGTTTGACGCCATATTCCACGTCACAGTTTGCTTGCGTTTTTAAATCCACAAATATTATTTTTAAAATGGAATTTTCTTCAGCAGAGCTAACAAGCACTGCTAACGGAAAGAAAATGCAGCGGAATTTCGGAGGTTAGTTGAAGATTATTTAAAAAAATTGGAGATTATTTTAATTTAATATTAGATGCATATTCACATACCGTTTTAGATGATACTTGTATAATAGTGAAATCTATATTATGTTTAATTGGAAAAAATATTAATGAACTTTATTCTTTTCCAGGTGTCAAGCATGCGCCGTATTCCAAAAATGAAAATTCAACGCTGGCAGATTCAGAGAATTTTGAATCAAAAAATAACATAAAGAGACCAAAAGGAAAACATAAAAAAATCAAATGTCAAAATGTGAGACGAGGAATTATTCGTTATTGCTACACAATCGAAGAGGAGAAGGCTTAAGATTGCAAGGAGTGAAGACTTTAGAATTTAATTTTATAATTTAATTTTCAATAAATGTAAATACGACCGAATACTTATTTGTTTTTTTTTTATATTTACCTATATTTACAAAAGTAGCAAAAGAATGTGAATATAAATATGTACGGTTCACCTCGCGCCCGTTTGTTTGTTTAGTAAGGCATACCCACGATATTCACAAGTATTGTACTAACAATAAGCAATCACAAATCTTCAATTATGTATAAGTACATCACTTATGGGCATGCACAGCACACATTAAAATGTTAACAATTTATTTCATTATTTAAATATTAGCAAAATGTAGAATTTATTACATTTTCCTCATTAAATTCTAATGACTTATGAATAAAAGAAAAATACTAGCACACAAAAACGAAATTACTTACAAAAATTTCATTTTTACAAAAGACAAATTACTTTTTATTTTAAGTACTTCCTCTTGTTGAGTACAAAAGGAAATACTTAAATTTTTTTAGTTTTGTTGAGTACAAAAGATGTACTTAAAATGAAAAGTAATTTGTCTTTTGTAAAAAATATTTTTTTTTTGTAATTTCATTTTTGTTCGTGTTGCATTTGTTTATACAAAATATTACCTGCGCATTGTGTGGACGACAGCAGGTCAAACTACCCGAAACTGTCAAATATTGCCAATCAACCTTGAGCCTTAGAGATAAGGTTATAAATTTAATACAGAAATCTGAGCGTTTGTAGTAGCTGGATGTGCTATCGTCTGTACAAATGTTTCTGTTTTCTAAATTATAGATTATTTTAAGATTTGTTTTGACGTTAGTTTCAGTTCTTGTAGGTACCTATTAATTGTATGTAGGTACCTAGGTATGTTTCAGAAATTATTCCAGTTGTAAAATAAGGCTTTGATAAAAAATATAACTATTAAACAAATTAGTATTTACAGGCAGTGTTTACATTTGGTAGTTATTTATTAAAACATTACCCAAATCTATTCAAGAGACATGTACTTTATTCATACGTGGAGTCACTTACATAATGATTGGACACGAAATTGACGATATTTACAAGTACACGAACAATAAGCAATCACAAGTCTTCAATTATGTATAAGTACATCGTGAGCCAAGTCAAGATACTTGATTTGTTTATCTTTCTCGGCTTTCACGAGGTTCTCATCATGCGGGATGGTTATGTCAACAATCATTGCACGCCGCTCTGATCGATCCACCATGACTATACCAGGCATCACTATATCGGATACAAAAAATATTTATGAAACGATGTGAAAACCTAGCGAAATCTAGAATTCGGAGGTATAATCAACAATAACGTATTGACAATTATCGACTTGACAATCTATCAACTCAGACACACGCGGTAAGTATCAACGACGCCTGGTGTCGAGCAGCGGAACCTCCCAACCACTGATGTTAGAACGAGACAGATAAAGAAGAGTACAGACATATCAACTTTCTGTACGCGTAACCGCGCTATGGTTCAGGACTATTCTGGAAAGCAATTCCAACGAGTGAACAGTCTATAATAGTAACAGTGTAGTGCAGTAATAGTGACAGTGTTTGCCGCCATATTGCAAGTCATAGCTTGCTAGTTCCGTTTTTAAATCCCTTAATATTATATAAAATGGAAGTTTTTTCAGCAGAGCTATCAAACACTGCTAACGGCAAGAAAATGCAGCGGAATTTCGGAGGTAACTTTAATATTATTAAAAAAAAATTGGAATTTATTTTAATTAAATATTAGATGCATATTAACATGTCGTTTTAGATGATACTTGTATAAAACTAAAATCTATATTCTGTTTAATTGCAAAAAAATATTTATGAATGTTTATTCTTTTCCAGGTGTCAAGCATGCGCCGCATTTGACTAATGAAAAGTTAACGCTGACAGATTCAAAGAATTTTGAATTAACAAATAATATGAAGAGACCAAAAGGGAAATATAAAAAAATCAAATGTAAAAATGTGAGACGAGGAATTGTTCGATATTGTTATACAATCGAAGAGGAGAAGGACTGCAAGGACTGAAGAGTTTATAATGTAATTTTATTATTTATGTAATTTTCAATAAATGTAAATACGACCGAATACTTATTTTTTTTTATTTTTGTTGAGTTAGGCATACCTAGAATATTTACAAGTACACGAACAATAAGCAATCACATTTATCTTCAATTATGTATAAGTACATCACTTATGGGCATGCACAGCACAAATAAAAATGTTAACAATTTATTTCATTATTTAAATATTAGCAAAATGTAGAATTTATTACAAGGTAAAGGTAAGGTTATAAATTTAATACAGAAATCTGACAGATTATAGTAGCTGGATGTGCTATCGTCAGTACAAATATTTCTGTTTTCCAAATTATAGATTATTTTAAGATTTGTTTTGACGTTAGTTTCAGTTCTTGTAGGTACCTATTAATTGAAATACCTACCTATTAATTGTATATAGGTACCTAGATATGTTTCAGCAATAATTCCAGTTATAAAATAAGGTTTTGATAAAAAATATAATTATTAAACCAATTAGTATTTACAGGCAGTGTTTACATTTGGTAGTTATTTATTAAAACATTACCCAAATCTATTCAAGAGACATGTACTATATTCATACGTGGAGTCACTTACATAATGATTGGACACGAAATTGACGATATTTACAAGTACACGAACAATAAGCAATCACAAGTCTTCAATTATGTATAAGTACATCGTGAGCCAAGTCAAGATACTTAATTTGTTTATCTTTCTCGGCTTTCACGAGGTTCTCATCATGCGGGATGGTTATGTCAACAATCATTGCACGCCGCTCTGATCGATCCACCATGACTATACCAGGCATCACTATATCGGATACAAAAAATATTTATGAAGCGATGTGAAAACCTAGCGAAATCTAGAATTCGGAGGTATAATCAACAATAACGTATTGACAATTATCGACTTGACAATCTATCAACTCAGACACACGCGGTAAGTATTAACGACGCCTGGTGTCGAGCAGCGGAACCTCCCAACCACTGATGTTAGAACGAGACAGATAAAGAAGAGTACAGACATATCAACTTTCTGTACGCGTAACCGCGCTATGGTTCAGGACTGTTCTGGAAAGCAATTCCAACGAGTGAACAGTCTATAATAGTAACAGTGTAGTGCAGTAATAGTGACAGTGTTTGCCGCCATATTGCAAGTCATAGCTTGCTAGTTCCGTTTTTAAATCCCTTAATATTATATAAAATGGAAGTTTTTTCAGCAGAGCTATCAAACACTGCTAACGGCAAGAAAATGCAGCGGAATTTCGGAGGTAACTTTAAGATTATTAAAAAAAATTGGAATTTATTTTAATTAAATATTAGATGCATATTCACATGTCGTTTTAGATGATACTTGTATAAAACTAAAATCTATATTCTGTTTAATTGCAAAAAAATATTTATGAATGTTTATTCTTTTCCAGGTGTCAAGCATGCGCCGCATTTGAACAATGAAAAGTTAACGCTGACAGATTCAAAGAATTTTGAATTAACAAATAATATGAAGAGACCAAAAGGGAAATATAAAAAAATCAAATGTAAAAATGTGAGACGAGGAATTGTTCGATATTGTTATACAATCGAAGAGGAGAAGGACTGCAAGGACTGAAGAGTTTATAATGTAATTTTATTATTTATGTAATTTTCAATAAATGTAAATACGACCGAATACTTATTTTTTTTATTTTTGTTGAGTTAGGCATACCTAGAATATTTACAAGTACACGAACAATAAGCAATCACATATCTTCAATTATGTATAAGTACATCACTTATGGGCATGCACAGTACAAATAAAAATGATAACAATTTATTTCATTATTTAAATATTAGCAAAATGTAGAATTTATTATAAGGTAAAGGTAAGGTTATAAATTTAATACAGAAATCTGACAGATTGTAGTAGCTGGATGTGCTATCGTCAGTACAAATATTTCTGTTTTCCAAATTATAGATTATTTTAAGATTTGTTTTGACGTTAGTTTCAGTTCTTGTAGGTACCTATTAATTGAAATACCTACCTATTCGAGTCACACTTATTATTAGTGGACAGGACATTGATGATGAAATAGTCTTAAAGTTGTAAACTTGTTCAAATAAACCATTAATGAGACGAAAGTTCATCCAGAATTCTATGTTCTCTTAAATCTTACATATAAAACTTTTAAAACCAACCTACTGAACTGATTTCGATGAAAAATCTAACAGACTAATCTCAAATTATATCCTTTGAAAAAGAAAAAACGCAAATTTGCTTTTAAAAAACGGTGTTCTGACGAAACAAATGTAAAATAAATAGCAATGCCAATGGCATGGGATGGCATATGGCATTCGACGCAATGGCCATAGATAAGAAAACAAAGAAAAAATATTTATGAAACGATGTGAAAACCTAGCGACATATAGAATTCGGAGGTATAATCAACATTAACGGATTGACAGTTATCGACTTGACAATCTATCAACTCAGACAGACGCGGCAAGTATCAGCGACGTCTGGTGTCGAGCAGCGAAACCTCATAACCACTGATGTTAGAACGAGACAGATAAAGAAGAGTACAGACACATCAACTTCCTGTCCGCGTAACCGCGCGATGGTTTGGGACTATTCTGGAAAGCAATTCCAACGAGTGAACACTACATAATAGTAGCAGTGCAGTGCAGTAATAGTGAACGTGTTTGACGCCATATTCCACGTCACAGTTTGCTTGCTTTTTTAAATCCACAAATATTATTTTTAAAATGGAATTTTCTTCAGCAGAGCTAACAAGCACTGCTAACGGAAAGAAAATGCAGCGGAATTTCGGAGGTTAGTTGAAGATTATTTAAAAAAATTGGAGATTATTTTAATTTAATATTAGATGCATATTCACATACCGTTTTAGATGATACTTGTATAATAGTGAAATCTATATTATGTTTAATTGGAAAAAATATTAATGAACTTTATTCTTTTCCAGGTGTCAAGCATGCGCCGTATTCCAAAAATGAAAATTCAACGCTGGCAGATTCAGAGAATTTTGAATCAAAAAATAACATAAAGAGACCAAAAGGAAAACATAAAAAAATCAAATGTCAAAATGTGAGACGAGGAATTATTCGTTATTGCTACACAATCGAAGAGGAGAAGGCTTAAGATTGCAAGGAGTGAAGACTTTAGAATTTAATTTTATAATTTAATTTTCAATAAATGTAAATACGACCGAATACTTATTTGTTTTTTTTTTTATATTTACCTATATTTACAAAAGTAGCAAAAGAATGTGAATATAAATATGTACGGTTCACCTCGCGCCCGTTTGTTTGTTTAGTAAGGCATACCCACGATATTCACAAGTATTGTACTAACAATAAGCAATCACAAATCTTCAATTATGTATAAGTACATCACTTATGGGCATGCACAGCACACATTAAAATGTTAACAATTTATTTCATTATTTAAATATTAGCAAAATGTAGAATTTATTACATTTTCCTCATTAAATTCTAATGACTTATGAATAAAAGAAAAATACTAGCACACAAAAACGAAATTACTTACAAAAATTTCATTTTTACAAAAGACAAATTACTTTTTATTTTAAGTACTTCCTCTTGTTGAGTACAAAAGGAAATACTTAAAATTTTTTAGTTTTGTTGAGTACAAAAGATGTACTTAAAATGAAAAGTAATTTGTCTTTTGTAAAAAATATTTTTTTTTGTAATTTCATTTTTGTTCGTGTTGCATTTGTTTATACAAAATATTACCTGCGCATTGTGTGGACGACAGCAGGTCAAACTACCCGAAACTGTCAAATATTGCCAATCAACCTTGAGCCTTAGAGATAAGGTTATAAATTTAATACAGAAATCTGACAGATTGTAGTAGCTGGATGTGCTATCGTCTGTACAAATGTTTCTGTTTTCTAAATTATAGACTATTTTAAGATTTGTTTTGACGTTAGTTTCAGTTCTTGTAGGTACCTATTAATTGTATGTAGGTACCTAGGTATGTTTCAGAAATTATTCCAGTTGTAAAATAAGGCTTTGATAAAAAATATAACTATTAAACAAATTAGTATTTACAGGCAGTGTTTACATTTGGTAGTTATTTATTAAAACATTACCCAAATCTATTCAAGAGACATGTACTTTATTCATACGTGGAGTCACTTACATAATGATTGGACACGAAATTGACGATATTTACAAGTACACGAACAATAAGCAATCACAAGTCTTCAATTATGTATAAGTACATCGTGAGCCAAGTCAAGATACTTGATTTGTTTATCTTTCTCGGCTTTCACGAGGTTCTCATCATGCGGGATGGTTATGTCAACAATCATTGCACGCCGCTCTGATCGATCCACCATGACTATACCAGGCATCACTATATCGGATACAAAAAATATTTATGAAACGATGTGAAAACCTAGCGAAATCTAGAATTCGGAGGTATAATCAACAATAACGTATTGACAATTATCGAATTGACAATCTATCAACTCAGACACACGCGGTAAGTATCAACGACGCCTGGTGTCGAGCAGCGGAACCTCCCAACTACTGATGTTAGAACGAGACAGATAAAGAAGAGTACAGACATATCAACTTTCTGTACGCGTAACCGCGCTATGGTTCAGGACTATTCTGGAAAGCAATTCCAACGAGTGAACAGTCTATAATAGTAACAGTGTAGTGCAGTAATAGTGACAGTGTTTGCCGCCATATTGCAAGTCATAGCTTGCTAGTTCCGTTTTTAAATCCCTTAATATTATATAAAATGGAAGTTTTTTCAGCAGAGCTATCAAACACTGCTAACGGCAAGAAAATGCAGCGGAATTTCGGAGGTAACTTTAAGATTATTAAAAAAAAAATGGAATTTATTTTAATTAAATATTAGATGCATATTCACATGTCGTTTTAGATGATACTTGTATAAAACTAAAATCTATATTCTGTTTAATTGCAAAAAAATATTTATGAATGTTTATTCTTTTCCAGGTGTCAAGCATGCGCCGCATTTGACTAATGAAAAGTTAACGCTGACAGATTCAAAGAATTTTGAATTAACAAATAATATGAAGAGACCAAAAGGGAAATATAAAAAAATCAAATGTAAAAATGTGAGACGAGGAATTGTTCGATATTGTTATACAATCGAAGAGGAGAAGGACTGCAAGGACTGAAGAGTTTATAATGTAATTTTATCATTTATGTAATTTTCAATAAATGTAAATACGACCGAATACTTATTTTTTTTTATTTTTGTTGAGTTAGGCATACCTAGAATATTTACAAGTACACGAACAATAAGCAATCACATATCTTCAATTATGTATAAGTACATCACTTATGGGCATGCACAGTACAAATAAAAATGTTAACAATTTATTTCATTATTTAAATATTAGCAAAATGTAGAATTTATTATAAGGTAAAGGTAAGGTTATAAATTTAATACAGAAATCTGACAGATTGTAGTAGCTGGATGTGCTATCGTCAGTACAAATATTTCTGTTTTCCAAATTATAGATTATTTTAAGATTTGTTTTGACGTTAGTTTCAGTTCTTGTAGGTACCTATTAATTGAAATACCTACCTATTCGAGTCACACTTATTATTAGTGGACAGGACATTGATGATGAAATAGTCTTAAAGTTGTAAACTTGTTCAAATAAACCATTAATGAGACGAAAGTTCATCCAGAATTCTATGTTCTCTTAAATCTTACATATAAAACTTTTAAAACCAACCTACTGAACTGATTTTGATGAAAAATCTAAGAGACTAATCTCAAATTATATCCTTTGAAAAAGAAAAAATGCAAATTTGCTTTTAAAAAACGGTGTTCTGACGAAACAAATGTAAAATAAATAGCAATGCCAATGGCATGGGATGGCATATGGCATTCGACGCAATGGCCATAGATAAGAAAACAAAGAAAAAATATTTATGAAACGATGTGAAAACCTAGCGACATATAGAATTCGGAGGTATAATCAACATTAACGGATTGACAGTTATCGACTTGACAATCTATCAACTCAGACAGACGCGGCAAGTATCAGCGACGTCTGGTGTCGAGCAGCGAAACCTCATAACCACTGATGTTAGAACGAGACAGATAAAGAAGAGTACAGACACATCAACTTCCTGTCCGCGTAACCGCGCGATGGTTTGGGACTATTCTGGAAAGCAATTCCAACGAGTGAACACTACATAATAGTAGCAGTGCAGTGCAGTAATAGTGAACGTGTTTGACGCCATATTCCACGTCACAGTTTGCTTGCTTTTTTAAATCCACAAATATTATTTTTAAAATGGAATTTTCTTCAGCAGAGCTAACAAGCACTGCTAACGGAAAGAAAATGCAGCGGAATTTCGGAGGTTAGTTGAAGATTATTTAAAAATATTGGAGATTATTTTAATTTAATATTAGATGCATATTCACATACCGTTTTAGATGATACTTGTATAATAGTGAAATCTATATTATGTTTAATTGGAAAAAATATTAATGAACTTTATTCTTTTCCAGGTGTCAAGCATGCGCCGTATTCCAAAAATGAAAATTCAACGCTGGCACATTCAGAGAATTTTGAATCAAAAAATAACATAAAGAGACCAAAAGGAAAACATAAAAAAATCAAATGTCAAAATGTGAGACGAGGAATTATTCGTTATTGCTACACAATCGAAGAGGAGAAGGCTTAAGATTGCAAGGAGTGAAGACTTTAGAATTTAATTTTATAATTTTTATTTTCAATAAATGTAAATACGACCGAATACTTATTTGTTTTTTTTTTATATTTACCTATATTTACAAAAGTAGCAAAAGAATGTGAATATAAATATGTACGGTTCACCTCGCGCCCGTTTGTTTGTTTAGTAAGGCATACCCACGATATTCACAAGTATTGTACTAACAATAAGCAATCACAAATCTTCAATTATGTATAAGTACATCACTTATGGGCATGCACAGCACACATTAAAATGTTAACAATTTATTTCATTATTTAAATATTAGCAAAATGTAGAATTTATTACATTTTCCTCATTAAATTCTAATGACTTATGAATAAAAGAAAAATACTAGCACACAAAAACGAAATTACTTACAAAAATTTCATTTTTACAAAAGACAAATTACTTTTTATTTTAAGTACTTCCTCTTGTTGAGTACAAAAGGAAATACTTAAAATTTTTTAGTTTTGTTGAGTACAAAAGATGTACTTAAAATGAAAAGTAATTTGTCTTTTGTAAAAAATATTTTTTTTTGTAATTTCATTTTTGTTCGTGTTGCATTTGTTTATACAAAATATTACCTGCGCATTGTGTGGACGACAGCAGGTCAAACTACCCGAAACTGTCAAATATTGCCAATCAACCTTGAGCCTTAGAGATAAGGTTATAAATTTAATACAGAAATCTGAGCGTTTGTAGTAGCTGGATGTGCTATCGTCTGTACAAATGTTTCTGTTTTCTAAATTATAGATTATTTTAAGATTTGTTTTGACGTTAGTTTCAGTTCTTGTAGGTACCTATTAATTGTATGTAGGTACCTAGGTATGTTTCAGAAATTATTCCAGTTGTAAAATAAGGCTTTGATAAAAAATATAACTATTAAACAAATTAGTATTTACAGGCAGTGTTTACATTTGGTAGTTATTTATTAAAACATTACCCAAATCTATTCAAGAGACATGTACTTTATTCATACGTGGAGTCACTTACATAATGATTGGACACGAAATTGACGATATTTACAAGTACACGAACAATAAGCATTCACAAGTCTTCAATTATGTATAAGTACATCGTGAGCCAAGTCAAGATACTTGATTTGTTTATCTTTCTCGGCTTTCACGAGGTTCTCATCATGCGAGATGGTTATGTCAACAATCATTGCACGCCGCTCTGATCGATCCACCATGACTATACCAGGCATCACTATATCGGATACAAAAAATATTTATGAAACGATGTGAAAACCTAGCGAAATCTAGAATTCGGAGGTATAATCAACAATAACGTATTGACAATTATCGACTTGACAATCTATCAACTCAGACACACGCGGTAAGTATCAACGACGCCTGGTGTCGAGCAGCGGAACCTCCCAACCACTGATGTTAGAACGAGACAGATAAAGAAGAGTACAGACATATCAACTTTCTGTACGCGTAACCGCGCTATGGTTCAGGACTATTCTGGAAAGCAATTCCAACGAGTGAACAGTCTATAATAGTAACAGTGTAGTGCAGTAATAGTGACAGTGTTTGCCGCCATATTGCAAGTCATAGCTTGCTAGTTCCGTTTTTAAATCCCTTAATATTATATAAAATGGAAGTTTTTTCAGCAGAGCTATCAAACACTGCTAACGGCAAGAAAATGCAGCGGAATTTCGGAGGTAACTTTAAGATTATTAAAAAAAATTGGAATTTATTTTAATTAAATATTAGATGCATATTCACATGTCGTTTTAGATGATACTTGTATAAAACTAAAATCTATATTCTGTTTAATTGCAAAAAAATATTTATGAATGTTTATTCTTTTCCAGGTGTCAAGCATGCGCCGCATTTGAACAATGAAAAGTTAACGCTGACAGATTCAAAGAATTTTGAATTAACAAATAATATGAAGAGACCAAAAGGGAAATATAAAAAAATCAAATGTAAAAATGTGAGACGAGGAATTGTTCGATATTGTTATACAATCGAAGAGGAGAAGGACTGCAAGGACTGAAGAGTTTATAATGTAATTTTATTATTTATGTAATTTTCAATAAATGTAAATACGACCGAATACTTATTTTTTTTTATTTTTGTTGAGTTAGGCATACCTAGAATATTTACAAGTACACGAACAATAAGCAATCACATATCTTCAATTATGTACAAGTACATCACTTATGGGCATGCACAGTACAAATAAAAATGTTAACAATTTATTTCATTATTTAAATATTAGCAAAATGTAGAATTTATTATAAGGTAAAGGTAAGGTTATAAATTTAATACAGAAATCTGACAGATTGTAGTAGCTGGATGTGCTATCGTCAGTACAAATATTTCTGTTTTCCAAATTATAGATTATTTTAAGATTTGTTTTGACGTTAGTTTCAGTTCTTGTAGGTACCTATTAATTGAAATACCTACCTATTAATTGTATGTAGGTACCTAGATATGTTTCAGCAATAATTCCAGTTATAAAATAAGGTTTTGATAAAAAATATAATTATTAAACAAATTAGTATTTACAGGCAGTGTTTACATTTGGTAGTTATTTATTAAAACATTACCCAAATCTATTCAAGAGACATGTACTATATTCATACGTGGAGTCACTTACATAATGATTGGACACGAAATTGACGATATTTACAAGTACACGAACAATAAGCAATCACAAGTCTTCAATTATGTATAAGTACATCGTGAGCCAAGTCAAGATACTTGATTTGTTTATCTTTCTCGGCTTTCACGAGGTTCTCATCATGCGGGATGGTTATGTCAACAATCATTGCACGCCGCTCTGATCGATCCACCATGACTATACCAGGCATCACTATATCGGATACAAAAAATATTTATGAAACGATGTGAAAACCTAGCGAAATCTAGAATTCGGAGGTATAATCAACAATAACGTATTGACAATTATCGAATTGACAATCTATCAACTCAGACACACGCGGTAAGTATCAACGACGCCTGGTGTCGAGCAGCGGAACCTCCCAACCACTGATGTTAGAACGAGACAGATAAAGAAGAGTACAGACATATCAACTTTCTGTACGCGTAACCGCGCTATGGTTCAGGACTATTCTGGAAAGCAATTCCAACGAGTGAACAGTCTATAATAGTAACAGTGTAGTGCAGTAATAGTGACGGCGACAGGTTAGCTGTCCTCCAGCAGCTAGCCCCCTTCCCCCTGCCCGTTGCCACCCCCCAGCCTGTTCCCGTCCCCGTTGAAACCGAGGTGTCCATGGACACCGAAGTTTTCTCGGCCAAGCGCCCCAACCCCGCCTCCTCGGACTCCGCCGAGGAATCATCTCCGCCCACTCAGGCGTCGGACGACGAGGAACCCGACTTTAAGGTCGTCGCCCTCAAGAGTAGGAGGAAGAAATCCTCCTCCTCCCAAGCCCCTAAGCTGGCAGCCACCGAGTCGGCTAGCGGCCGCCCCAACCCCACACCCATCCCCCCTAAAGGGACTGACGCCCCTCGTGCCGCGTCAGCTAAACCCGCCCCCTCGGCCCCACGAGCGGCCTCTAAAATCCCCCCTCCCCCGCCTGTCTTCATCCAAGACAAGGCGAAGTGGCCCACAGTGTCCGGCTGGTGCACTGAATCTAGGATAGCATTCACTAATGCTAAATCCACGCAGACGGGGATAAAAGTCTCTGTCCCTACAGCCAAAGACTTCCGTGAGCTGACTAAGCTCCTCCGCCTGAGAGGTGTGGCCTTCCACACCTACTCCCTCCCAGAGGACCGCCTCACTCGCGTGGTGATCCGAAGGATCCCCAAGAAGATTCCCACTGAGGAATTAAAAGCAGATCTCCTAGCACAGGAGATCCCTGTAAAGGAAGTCCACCGCATGCATAAAGCACGCGGTAAAGGGTCGGCATACGACATGATCCTAGTGATCTGTCACCCCGTCGAGGGAGCCACCCACCACCCCATATTCCTGATTAAGAGCATCTGCTCTCTATCAGGAATAATCATAGAGAAGCCGCACAAGAGCGGCACCGTTGGCCAATGCCATAGGTGCCAACTGTACGGCCACTCGCAGGCACACTGCCACGCCAAGCCTAGGTGCGTCAAGTGCCTAGGCGACCATGGCACAGCAGAGTGCCCACGGCCCAAGGACCGCGCGCTCTGCACCGAGCCACCAAGCTGCGTCCTATGCGGCACGACCGGCCACACGGCCAACTACCGTGGGTGCCCCAAGGCCCCCAAGTCAACATCGCCTAAACTGGCGAAGCGCGCGAGCGCTCGCCAGCAAAGGGAGGCCCCAGCAGGCCAGACCCAGCCCCCGGTGGCTTTAAGCCCCCAGAGACCTAGTCCCTGGAACGCCTTAAACCACCAGAAGGCCTTCCCGGCCTTAGTGGCGGCCGCCCCCACGACCCCTCAATCCACCCCCGCCTGGAAGGACAAGGATCCTCGCATCCGACCTTCCACGGCCCAAAAGGTGGCAACAACTGCTGCTGCGGCGACAACAACCCCCGCACGCACAACCCCCGCAACAACCACCGGAAGCAACCCCCTTGACGCATTCAACGTCATCTCGGGGACCTTCCTTATTTTCATGTCCCCCCGTGCCAGGCAAATGGCAAAAGAGCTCTTGGCTGCCAGATCTGCTGGCAACCTTGAGGCCGTGATAGGCATTTACAATGCCTACCCAGAGATAACCCAGGCCCTGTCCTCCATCGCATCCAATTAATGGATAGCAGGAGCAGCAAACGAACCAAGCCCCGATCCCTGAAACTGGTGCACTTCAATGCCGATGGCATTAGAGATCAGAAATTAGAGATCTCAACATTCCTACGTGAACACCAGATAGACATCTTCCTCGCCCAAGAGACCTTCCTCAAGCCTAGCCACCGCACACCTCTGATCGCGAACTACCGCGTAGTTCGCAACGACAGGTTGCGTTGTCACAAAGGCGGAACCCTTATTTATTTCAAAAGGGCTCTACATTGCATCCCAATGGACCCCCCACCCCTCTCACGACTCGAAGTGTCAATGTGCCGCCTCGGCATGACAGGCCACCAACCTATCACATTAGTGTCGGCCTACCTCCCTCCCAGTCCCTCTGCAGAGAATCATCAACTCTTAGCAGACGACATCGCCCTACTTCTGGGGTTGAGCGACTCCGTGATAATAGCGGGCGACCTCAACGCCAAACACACCGCCTGGAATAGCACCAGGACCAACTCCAGAGGCAGACTCTTGTTTGACCTCTCTACCCGAATGAACTTCGACGTCGTGGGACCTATGACCCCCACCCATTTCCCCTACGACCCCGATCACACCCCGGACGTCCTTGACGTGGCGCTCCTAAAGAACGTCAACCTACGGTTAGACTCTATAGAAGCGCTACCAGAGCTATCGTCCGATCATCGACCAGTCGTTATCAGACTGGCTCCCCGCACTGGCCTCTCTGACCCAGGTCAAGAACCCCTTACGAAGGTGGTAACGGACTGGAGGAAAGTAAGCGATCGGCTGAAATCCTCCACATCCCCCCACCTGGACTCCATACCTGCACGCCTGGATTCTATCGCGGACACGACGACCGCGATCGACTTGTTCACGGACCACGTACAGTCAGTCCTGAACGACTGTTCAAGGGAGGTAACAGCGACAGAAGACTGTCGCTGGAAACTTCCCACTGACTTGCGTGAACTTCTGACCGAGAAGAACGCGGCTGTCCGTGCCTACAGCAGCTTCCCCTGCGCGGCCAACAAAGCCCATATGCGCTATTTACAGAGAACTGTAAAAAGACGCATATCGGAGTGGCGTGAAGCCGGCTGGGATAAGATGCTGGACGAGTTAGAGCCCACCCATCTAGCCTTCTGGGAACTTCAGAGGAAGTTAAAATCCAAAGAAGTTGTCACCATGCCTCCTCTGGTTCGCCCCGACAATACCATCGCCTTCGACGACGATGAAAAGGCTGAATGCCTTGCCTCCTGCCTCGAAGCCCAGTGCTCCCCCAGCCTCCTACCAGTAGACCAAGCCCACCTTCTAGAGGTCGACGCTGAAGTTGAACGTAGGACCTCCCTCCCGCCCGTTGACGACCCGGATGATCCCCTGCCTCCCATCACTCCGGATGAAGTGCAGGACATCATCAAAGGCCTTCAACCCAAAAAAGCACCCGGATCAGACGGCATCACCAACAGAGTGGTCCGTCTCTTCCCAGCCCACCTAGTCCTCCTCTTGACCACCATCTTCAATGGTGCAATGGGGAATAACATTTTCCCACAAACGTGGAAAGAAGCCACTGTGATTGGCATTCCCAAGCCCGGCAAGCCCAAAGCTGAACCAACCAGTTATCGTCCCATCAGCTTGCTGAAAGTTCTCGGCAAAATCTATGAGAGGCTTATTTATAAGCGTCTCAGAGCTTACGCCGAGAACAAGGGCCTCGTTCCCAATGAGCAGTTCGGGTTCCGATCCCAACACTCTTGTCCACAACAAATCCTACGCATCACTGAACATATCCACGCAGGGTTCATGCGTGGTATGTACACAGGCGTAGTCTACTTCGATATAGCGAAAGCGTTTGACAAAGTCTGGCACAACGGCTTAATCTATAAGCTGTACAAACTCGGAGTGCCCGACCGTCTCGTTCTCATCTTACGGGACTTCCTGTCAAACCGCACCTTCCGCTACAAAATCGAAGGAGCACACTCCTCCCCCCGCCCCATCCGTGCAGGTGTTCCCCAGGGCTCCGTGCTAGCCACCCTTATTTTCACGCTGTACACAAGCGATATCCCGAAAGGTGGTAGGGCCCAAGTCGCTCTGTTCGCAGACGACACCGCCATCTACTGCTCGGGACTCAGCCCTGACCGAATTCGACACCATCTCCAAACCGCAGTCAACAAACTGGCTGACTGGTTCAAGAAATGGAGGATCGAAGTTAACCCCCAAAAAAGTCAAGCGGTACTCCACACGAAGCCGCGACTAAACGTCCCCACCCCACGACCCATCACCATGTCTGGCGAGCTGATCCCCTGGGGGAAGCAAGCCAAATATCTTGGTGTGATCCTCGACCGCAACCTCAACTTCTCAGAGCACATTAAGGCGGTCCGCTCACGTGCCGCCTACGCTCTGGGACGACTCCACCCCGTCCTCAACCCGCGTAGCAAACTGTCGCTCAAGTGCAAAATGCGCTTGTACACAGCGTGCATACGCCCGATTATGACATACGCTTGTCCTGTCTTCGCACACGCCAAGCCGCGTCATATCCATAGGATGCAAGTAGTCCAAAACCGTTTCTTGCATAAAGCCACAAACGCCCCTTGGTTCGTCCGTAATGAGATCCTCCACCTAGATCTCAAAATCCCCACCATTCAGCAGTTCATGAAGCGTCTTTCCAAACGCTTCTTTGACACTGCCTCCAAGCACCGCAATCCCCTGATAGTAGCGGCTGCTAACTACACCCCCTCCACCATCTCCAAGCTTCGCCGCCCAAGGCACGTTCTCACAGACCCTGATGACCACATTACCCTCCTCCAAGAGGCCAATAGGGCCACCAGCACTCTTACAAAGAACAGACCGACCTACCGACCTCGCCGCCGAGGTCCATCGCGACGCGTTCAAAGTAGAAGCCCCCTCCCCCGTCCCTCGTCCGATGAAGGCCAGCCCGCGCCGCAGCTGAGCCTGTAAATAAAAATTCGATCCAGCCATCCCTTGCTGTTCTCTCCAGCGACGCCCTAAGCCGAGGTTCGAACCCCACAGGGGGTGCCCTTAGTGCGTAGTCGCTTAGTTTTTAGTAGCCCTGGCTGGAGGCTTTAAATTCATTTAAGGCATCCACAGGACAGTCCGGTTAAGTAGTCACGACCTCTCAAGGTCAACTACGAAATGCCATATCAAAAAAAAAAAAAAAAAAACAGTAATAGTGACAGTGTTTGCCGCCATATTGCAAGTCATAGCTTGCTAGTTCCGTTTTTAAATCCCTTAATATTATATAAAATGGAAGTTTTTTCAGCAGAGCTATCAAACACTGCTAACGGCAAGAAAATGCAGCGGAATTTCGGAGGTAACTTTAAGATTATTAAAAAAAAAATGGAATTTATTTTAATTAAATATTAGATGCATATTCACATGTCGTTTTAGATGATACTTGTATAAAACTAAAATCTATATTCTGTTTAATTGCAAAAAAATATTTATGAATGTTTATTCTTTTCCAGGTGTCAAGCATGCGCCGCATTTGACTAATGAAAAGTTAACGCTGACAGATTCAAAGAATTTTGAATTAACAAATAATATGAAGAGACCAAAAGGGAAATATAAAAAAATCAAATGTAAAAATGTGAGACGAGGAATTGTTCGATATTGTTATACAATCGAAGAGGAGAAGGACTGCAAGGACTGAAGAGTTTATAATGTAATTTTATTATTTATGTAATTTTCAATAAATGTAAATACGACCGAATACTTTTTTTTTTTTTTTTTGTTGAGTTAGGCATACCTAGAATATTTACAAGTACACGAACAATAAGCAATAGAGAGTAGCCAGCCTTTCGGTGTTCTATAGGATACATTCTGGGGAGTGTGCGAGGGAATTGCACGATTTAATTCCCCCATCTCCGTTCCACCATCGGACGACCCGTCGTACGGCGAGTTTCCACCCTTATGTTGTTAACACCTCAACGATCCGGACGAAGCGTTTCGCCTCGTCCTTTATACCGCGTACATCGAGGGACTGGAACAATCTGCCGGCGGCGGTGTTTCCGTCGGACTACAATTTGAGTGTCTTCAAGGCTAGAGTGAATAGGCTCTTAATAAACTAGTGCGCTTTACCATCAACGATTGCGTCACTGCTTACCATCAGGCGGGATTGCGGTCAAGCGCTGGTTTATATTTTAATAAAAAAAAAAAAAAAAAAAAAAAAAAAATTATGTATAAGTACATCACTTATGGGCATGCACAGTACAAATAAAAATGTTAACAATTTATTTCATTATTTAAATATTAGCAAAATGTAGAATTTATTATAAGGTAAAGGTAAGGTTATAAATTTAATACAGAAATCTGACAGATTGTAGTAGCTGGATGTGCTATCGTCAGTACAAATATTTCTGTTTTCCAAATTATAGATTATTTTAAGATTTGTTTTGACGTTAGTTTCAGTTCTTGTAGGTACCTATTAATTGAAATACCTACCTATTAATTGTATGTAGGTACCTAGATATGTTTCAGCAATAATTCCAGTTATAAAATAAGGTTTTGATAAAAAATATAATTATTAAACAAATTAGTATTTACAGGCAGTGTTTACATTTGGTAGTTATTTATTAAAACATTACCCAAATCTATTCAAGAGACATGTACTATATTCATACGTGGAGTCACTTACATAATGATTGGACACGAAATTGACGATATTTACAAGTACACGAACAATAAGCAATCACAAGTCTTCAATTATGTATAAGTACATCGTGAGCCAAGTCAAGATACTTGATTTGTTTATCTTTCTCGGCTTTCACGAGGTTCTCATCATGCGGGATGGTTATGTCAACAATCATTGCACGCCGCTCTGATCGATCCACCATGACTATACCAGGCATCACTATATCGGATACAAAAAATATTTATGAAGCGATGTGAAAACCTAGCGAAATCTAGAATTCGGAGGTATAATCAACAATAACGTATTGACAATTATCGACTTGACAATCTATCAACTCAGACACACGCGGTAAGTATCAACGACGCCTGGTGTCGAGCAGCGGAACCTCCCAACCACTGATGTTAGAACGAGACAGATAAAGAAGAGTACAGACATATCAACTTTCTGTACGCGTAACCGCGCTATGGTTCAGGACTATTCTGGAAAGCAATTCCAACGAGTGAACAGTCTATAATAGTAACAGTGTAGTGCAGTAATAGTGACAGTGTTTGCCGCCATATTGCAAGTCATAGCTTGCTAGTTCCGTTTTTAAATCCCTTAATATTATATAAAATGGAAGTTTTTTCAGCAAAGCTATCAAACACTGCTAACGGCAAGAAAATGCAGCGGAATTTCGGAGGTAACTTTAAGATTATTAAAAAAAGTTGGAATTTATTTTAATTAAATATTAGATGCATATTCACATGTCGTTTTAGATGATACTTGTATAAAACTAAAATCTATATTCTGTTTAATTGCAAAAAAATATTTATGAATGTTTATTCTTTTCCAGGTGTCAAGCATGCGCCGCATTTGAACAATGAAAAGTTAACGCTGACAGATTCAAAGAATTTTGAATTAACAAATAATATGAAGAGACCAAAAGGGAAATATAAAAAAATCAAATGTAAAAATGTGAGACGAGGAATTGTTCGATATTGTTATACAATCGAAGAGGAGAAGGACTGCAAGGACTGAAGAGTTTATAATGTAATTTTATTATTTATGTAATTTTCAATAAATGTAAATACGACCGAATACTTATTTTTTTTTATTTTTGTTGAGTTAGGCATACCTAGAATATTTACAAGTACACGAACAATAAGCAATCACATATCTTCAATTATGTATAAGTACATCACTTATGGGCATGCACAGTACAAATAAAAATGTTAACAATTTATTTCATTATTTAAATATTAGCAAAATGTAGAATTTATTATAAGGTAAAGGTAAGGTTATAAATTTAATACAGAAATCTGACAGATTGTAGTAGCTGGATGTGCTATCGTCAGTACAAATATTTCTGTTTTCCAAATTATAGATTATTTTAAGATTTGTTTTGACGTTAGTTTCAGTTCTTGTAGGTACCTATTAATTGAAATACCTACCTATTCGAGTCACACTTATTATTAGTGGACAGGACATTGATGATGAAATAGTCTTAAAGTTGTAAACTTGTTCAAATAAACCATTAATGAGACGAAAGTTCATCCAGAATTCTATGTTCTCTTAAATCTTACATATAAAACTTTTAAAACCAACCTACTGAACTGATTTTGATGAAAAATCTAAGAGACTAATCTCAAATTATATCCTTTGAAAAAGAAAAAATGCAAATTCGCTTTTAAAAAACGGTGTTCTGACGAAACAAATGTAAAATAAATAGCAATGCCAATGGCATGGGATGGCATATGGCATTCGACGCAATGGCCATAGATAAGAAAACAAAGAAAAAATATTTATGAAACGATGTGAAAACCTAGCGACATATAGAATTCGGAGGTATAATCAACATTAACGGATTGACAGTTATCGACTTGACAATCTATCAACTCAGACAGACGCGGCAAGTATCAGCGACGTCTGGTGTCGAGCAGCGAAACCTCATAACCACTGATGTTAGAACGAGACAGATAAAGAAGAGTACAGACACATCAACTTCCTGTCCGCGTAACCGCGCGATGGTTTGGGACTATTCTGGAAAGCAATTCCAACGAGTGAACACTACATAATAGTAGCAGTGCAGTGCAGTAATAGTGAACGTGTTTGACGCCATATTCCACGTCACAGTTTGCTTGCGTTTTTAAATCCACAAATATTATTTTTAAAATGGAATTTTCTTCAGCAGAGCTAACAAGCACTGCTAACGGAAAGAAAATGCAGCGGAATTTCGGAGGTTAGTTGAAGATTATTTAAAAAAATTGGAGATTATTTTAATTTAATATTAGATGCATATTCACATACCGTTTTAGATGATACTTGTATAATAGTGAAATCTATATTATGTTTAATTGGAAAAAATATTAATGAACTTTATTCTTTTCCAGGTGTCAAGCATGCGCCGTATTCCAAAAATGAAAATTCAACGCTGGCAGATTCAGAGAATTTTGAATCAAAAAATAACATAAAGAGACCAAAAGGAAAACATAAAAAAATCAAATGTCAAAATGTGAGACGAGGAATTATTCGTTATTGCTACACAATCGAAGAGGAGAAGGCTTAAGATTGCAAGGAGTGAAGACTTTAGAATTTAATTTTATAATTTAATTTTCAATAAATGTAAATACGACCGAATACTTATTTGTTTTTTTTTTATATTTACCTATATTTACAAAAGTAGCAAAAGAATGTGAATATAAATATGTACGGTTCACCTCGCGCCCGTTTGTTTGTTTAGTAAGGCATACCCACGATATTCACAAGTATTGTACTAACAATAAGCAATCACAAATCTTCAATTATGTATAAGTACATCACTTATGGGCATGCACAGCACACATTAAAATGTTAACAATTTATTTCATTATTTAAATATTAGCAAAATGTAGAATTTATTACATTTTCCTCATTAAATTCTAATGACTTATGAATAAAAGAAAAATACTAGCACACAAAAACGAAATTACTTACAAAAATTTCATTTTTACAAAAGACAAATTACTTTTTATTTTAAGTACTTCCTCTTGTTGAGTACAAAAGGAAATACTTAAAATTTTTTAGTTTTGTTGAGTACAAAAGATGTACTTAAAATGAAAAGTAATTTGTCTTTTGTAAAAAATATTTTTTTTTGTAATTTCATTTTTGTTCGTGTTGCATTTGTTTATACAAAATATTACCTGCGCATTGTGTGGACGACAGCAGGTCAAACTACCCGAAACTGTCAAATATTGCCAATCAACCTTGAGCCTTAGAGATAAGGTTATAAATTTAATAAAGATATCTGAGCGTTTGTAGTAGCTGGATGTGCTATCGTCTGTACAAATGTTTCTGTTTTCTAAATTATAGATTATTTTAAGATTTGTTTTGACGTTAGTTTCAGTTCTTGTAGGTACCTATTAATTGTATGTAGGTACCTAGGTATATTTCAGAAATTATTCCAGTTGTAAAATAAGGCTTTGATAAAAAATATAACTATTAAACAAATTAGTATTTACAGGCAGTGTTTACATTTGGTAGTTATTTATTAAAACATTACCCAAATCTATTCAAGAGACATGTACTATATTCATACGTGGAGTCACTTACATAATGATTGGACACGAAATTGACGATATTTACAAGTACACGAACAATAAGCAATCACAAGTCTTCAATTATGTATAAGTACATCGTGAGCCAAGTCAAGATACTTGATTTGTTTATCTTTCTCGGCTTTCACGAGGTTCTCATCATGCGGGATGGTTATGTCAACAATCATTGCACGCCGCTCTGATCGATCCACCATGACTATACCAGGCATCACTATATCGGATACAAAAAATATTTATGAAACGATGTGAAAACCTAGCGAAATCTAGAATTCGGAGGTATAATCAACAATAACGTATTGACAATTATCGACTTGACAATCTATCAACTCAGACACACGCGGTAAGTATCAACGACGCCTGGTGTCGAGCAGCGGAACCTCCCAACCACTGATGTTAGAACGAGACAGATAAAGAAGAGTACAGACATATCAACTTTCTGTACGCGTAACCGCGCTATGGTTCAGGACTATTCTGGAAAGCAATTCCAACGAGTGAACAGTCTATAATAGTAACAGTGTAGTGCAGTAATAGTGACAGTGTTTGCCGCCATATTGCAAGTCATAGCTTGCTAGTTCCGTTTTTAAATCCCTTAATATTATATAAAATGGAAGTTTTTTCAGCAGAGCTATCAAACACTGCTAACGGCAAGAAAATGCAGCGGAATTTCGGAGGTAACTTTAAGATTATTAAAAAAAAAATGGAATTTATTTTAATTAAATATTAGATGCATATTCACATGTCGTTTTAGATGATACTTGTATAAAACTAAAATCTATATTCTGTTTAATTGCAAAAAAATATTTATGAATGTTTATTCTTTTCCAGGTGTCAAGCATGCGCCGCATTTGACTAATGAAAAGTTAACGCTGACAGATTCAAAGAATTTTGAATTAACAAATAATATGAAGAGACCAAAAGGGAAATATAAAAAAATCAAATGTAAAAATGTGAGACGAGGAATTGTTCGATATTGTTATACAATCGAAGAGGAGAAGGACTGCAAGGACTGAAGAGTTTATAATGTAATTTTATCATTTATGTAATTTTCAATAAATGTAAATACGACCGAATACTTATTTTTTTTTATTTTTGTTGAGTTAGGCATACCTAGAATATTTACAAGTACACGAACAATAAGCAATCACATATCTTCAATTATGTATAAGTACATCACTTATGGGCATGCACAGTACAAATAAAAATGTTAACAATTTATTTCATTATTTAAATATTAGCAAAATGTAGAATTTATTATAAGGTAAAGGTAAGGTTATAAATTTAATACAGAAATCTGACAGATTGTAGTAGCTGGATGTGCTATCGTCAGTACAAATATTTCTGTTTTCCAAATTATAGATTATTTTAAGATTTGTTTTGACGTTAGTTTCAGTTCTTGTAGGTACCTATTAATTGAAATACCTACCTATTCGAGTCACACTTATTATTAGTGGACAGGACATTGATGATGAAATAGTCTTAAAGTTGTAAACTTGTTCAAATAAACCATTAATGAGACGAAAGTTCATCCAGAATTCTATGTTCTCTTAAATCTTACATATAAAACTTTTAAAACCAACCTACTGAACTGATTTTGATGAAAAATCTAAGAGACTAATCTCAAATTATATCCTTTGAAAAAGAAAAAATGCAAATTTGCTTTTAAAAAACGGTGTTCTGACGAAACAAATGTAAAATAAATAGCAATGCCAATGGCATGGGATGGCATATGGCATTCGACGCAATGGCCATAGATAAGAAAACAAAGAAAAAATATTTATGAAACGATGTGAAAACCTAGCGACATATAGAATTCGGAGGTATAATCAACATTAACGGATTGACAGTTATCGACTTGACAATCTATCAACTCAGACAGACGCGGCAAGTATCAGCGACGTCTGGTGTCGAGCAGCGAAACCTCATAACCACTGATGTTAGAACGAGACAGATAAAGAAGAGTACAGACACATCAACTTCCTGTCCGCGTAACCGCGCGATGGTTTGGGACTATTCTGGAAAGCAATTCCAACGAGTGAACACTACATAATAGTAGCAGTGCAGTGCAGTAATAGTGAACGTGTTTGACGCCATATTCCACGTCACAGTTTGCTTGCTTTTTTAAATCCACAAATATTATTTTTAAAATGGAATTTTCTTCAGCAGAGCTAACAAGCACTGCTAACGGAAAGAAAATGCAGCGGAATTTCGGAGGTTAGTTGAAGATTATTTAAAAATATTGGAGATTATTTTAATTTAATATTAGATGCATATTCACATACCGTTTTAGATGATACTTGTATAATAGTGAAATCTATATTATGTTTAATTGGAAAAAATATTAATGAACTTTATTCTTTTCCAGGTGTCAAGCAT
The DNA here is from genome assembly GCA_037179545.1 of Sesamia inferens. NCBI lineage: Eukaryota > Metazoa > Arthropoda > Insecta > Lepidoptera > Noctuidae > Sesamia > Sesamia inferens. The sequence continues at coordinate 31,684,060 of CM073929.1, forward strand.
GCGCCGTATTCCAAAAATGAAAATTCAACGCTGGCACATTCAGAGAATTTTGAATCAAAAAATAACATAAAGAGACCAAAAGGAAAACATAAAAAAATCAAATGTCAAAATGTGAGACGAGGAATTATTCGTTATTGCTACACAATCGAAGAGGAGAAGGCTTAAGATTGCAAGGAGTGAAGACTTTAGAATTTAATTTTATAATTTTTATTTTCAATAAATGTAAATACGACCGAATACTTATTTGTTTTTTTTTTATATTTACCTATATTTACAAAAGTAGCAAAAGAATGTGAATATAAATATGTACGGTTCACCTCGCGCCCGTTTGTTTGTTTAGTAAGGCATACCCACGATATTCACAAGTATTGTACTAACAATAAGCAATCACAAATCTTCAATTATGTATAAGTACATCACTTATGGGCATGCACAGCACACATTAAAATGTTAACAATTTATTTCATTATTTAAATATTAGCAAAATGTAGAATTTATTACATTTTCCTCATTAAATTCTAATGACTTATGAATAAAAGAAAAATACTAGCACACAAAAACGAAATTACTTACAAAAATTTCATTTTTACAAAAGACAAATTACTTTTTATTTTAAGTACTTCCTCTTGTTGAGTACAAAAGGAAATACTTAAATTTTTTTAGTTTTGTTGAGTACAAAAGATGTACTTAAAATGAAAAGTAATTTGTCTTTTGTAAAAAATATTTTTTTTTGTAATTTCATTTTTGTTCGTGTTGCATTTGTTTATACAAAATATTACCTGCGCATTGTGTGGACGACAGCAGGTCAAACTACCCGAAACTGTCAAATATTGCCAATCAACCTTGAGCCTTAGAGATAAGGTTATAAATTTAATAAAGATATCTGAGCGTTTGTAGTAGCTGGATGTGCTATCGTCTGTACAAATGTTTCTGTTTTCTAAATTATAGATTATTTTAAGATTTGTTTTGACGTTAGTTTCAGTTCTTGTAGGTACCTATTAATTGTATGTAGGTACCTAGGTATATTTCAGAAATTATTCCAGTTGTAAAATAAGGCTTTGATAAAAAATATAACTATTAAACAAATTAGTATTTACAGGCAGTGTTTACATTTGGTAGTTATTTATTAAAACATTACCCAAATCTATTCAAGAGACATGTACTATATTCATACGTGGAGTCACTTACATAATGATTGGACACGAAATTGACGATATTTACAAGTACACGAACAATAAGCAATCACAAGTCTTCAATTATGTATAAGTACATCGTGAGCCAAGTCAAGATACTTGATTTGTTTATCTTTCTCGGCTTTCACGAGGTTCTCATCATGCGGGATGGTTATGTCAACAATCATTGCACGCCGCTCTGATCGATCCACCATGACTATACCAGGCATCACTATATCGGATACAAAAAATATTTATGAAACGATGTGAAAACCTAGCGAAATCTAGAATTCGGAGGTATAATCAACAATAACGTATTGACAATTATCGACTTGACAATCTATCAACTCAGACACACGCGGTAAGTATCAACGACGCCTGGTGTCGAGCAGCGGAACCTCCCAACCACTGATGTTAGAACGAGACAGATAAAGAAGAGTACAGACATATCAACTTTCTGTACGCGTAACCGCGCTATGGTTCAGGACTATTCTGGAAAGCAATTCCAACGAGTGAACAGTCTATAATAGTAACAGTGTAGTGCAGTAATAGTGACAGTGTTTGCCGCCATATTGCAAGTCATAGCTTGCTAGTTCCGTTTTTAAATCCCTTAATATTATATAAAATGGAAGTTTTTTCAGCAGAGCTATCAAACACTGCTAACGGCAAGAAAATGCAGCGGAATTTCGGAGGTAACTTTAAGATTATTAAAAAAAATTGGAATTTATTTTAATTAAATATTAGATGCATATTCACATGTCGTTTTAGATGATACTTGTATAAAACTAAAATCTATATTCTGTTTAATTGCAAAAAAATATTTATGAATGTTTATTCTTTTCCAGGTGTCAAGCATGCGCCGCATTTGAACAATGAAAAGTTAACGCTGACAGATTCAAAGAATTTTGAATTAACAAATAATATGAAGAGACCAAAAGGGAAATATAAAAAAATCAAATGTAAAAATGTGAGACGAGGAATTGTTCGATATTGTTATACAATCGAAGAGGAGAAGGACTGCAAGGACTGAAGAGTTTATAATGTAATTTTATTATTTATGTAATTTCCAATAAATGTAAATACGACCGAATACTTATTTTTTTTTTTATTTTTGTTGAGTTAGGCATACCTAGAATATTTACAAGTACACGAACAATAAGCAATCACATATCTTCAATTATGTATAAGTACATCACTTATGGGCATGCACAGTACAAATAAAAATGTTAACAATTTATTTCATTATTTAAATATTAGCAAAATGTAGAATTTATTATAAGGTAAAGGTACGGTTATAAAGGAGAATGTCAACTTACGGCCTACACAACTTTTATTATTAAACTTACGTTTTCACTAAGTTCTTACTCCCAACAATTTAAATATAAACTACAAACTTAAAAAAACATATTTAGTACTTTGCGGAATTGTGTCCAATAAAAAATCATTATAATAAGTAATTAATTTAAGTTCTTGAATTCAAGATTTGAATACCAAAAATGTTGCCAATCTTGTTACTGTAATCGATAACTCTAAATAAATAAAATCCTGCTACTGTAATCGATAATTGTATTGTAAAAATATTTTTTTATTGTTTAGATAGTTTTAAATAAAAAATATACTCTTTACTTATATTTACCGCCTCAATATTCTTTTTTCTTATTTATATTTTCTTAATTAATACGTTCGTCGTATTTTACAGTTAATAGTTTCAAAAATCGATTTTCCATCTGTGATCGATAACATCTTGATAAGTTGATATGTCAATGATAATCGTCTTGTAATGGTAACCCTGTTAATTGCATATCTGTCAAAATCTCTTATTGTTTTCTGAGAACTTAGAACGGTGTTTTCTTTTCGTATTCCTCTGCGTTTGCGTAAGTAACAGACTTATTGTGTTGAATCTGATGATGTACGAGCATTATTACGGCAATGGACTTCACTTTTTGAGGTAAAGTACGATTCATATTAATAGAATGTCAACTATTTTAGCCGATCTAAATGTTGAATTGTAACATAACTGTATTTTGTTTGTTTTAGATTCCAAATAACAGTGTAATCCAACAAGCAGCAATGCCAGCAATTCATTGTGTGGTCTCGTTCAGAAAGAGAATACGCTATCAGATGCTTGATATAGCAACAGATCGAATCACTACAGGTAAGGAATATCCTTCAATGATTTTATGTGTTGCTGTGGTTGATGTTTTATTCTGATTACAATAAGATATTTTTGTTTTTGTTACAGCTTAGATCAACAAATAAGATCTGTCACCCATGTTGGCAAAGAAGTTACCGTTCTGTTCAACGGAACTTACACACCCCATATCATCAAGTATTTATCAATCTTCTACAGCCTCTGTTGTATCAATGTCAGCAAACTACACTAGGGCTGTTAATATCTGCAGATGGGTGATTGAAGTTGTGAATGGGATTTTTAAGCAACAGTTTAAAATATTCCGACACGAGTTCAACAACAGAGCTTCATCACATGTCATGATTGACTTTTCTATAGCTGCTGCCCTAATTAATAGATTTCGACCACCGCTCACAGACAGGTTTGATGCTGCCCAGATATTAGAAATCATCCAACAAAAAATGTTCCAAACAAATACTTTAAGTGAGTTTATTATACAAAATAATTATAATAGAAGAAGGGCACAATTCTCAAATATAAATGTTGATAACAGCAATGTCGCTGAGTTCCCCAGCTAGATTTTCATGATTTGATTTTAATAGCTTGTGGTACCTACCAACTCCGTCAAGCTCGATCTTACTATGGTGAGCATATCCGTTTTAGTGGCCAATATAAGATAGAAGTGTGTAGGGAGGCATCAATCGGTAATCTAAGAGAGCAATTGTCTCTCTCTCAAAGAAGAGCAAAAATTCAAAGTCGCCATATAAGAAGAAAAGAATATTTTGTGTATGTTTTGATTGATAATAATTTAAATGGGAGAAAGGCAATAAGTCAATAATATTGCAATTGTAAGGTAGGCAAACGAACTGTGGGATGCTGTTCCCACATTATGACCATTTTATGGTATTGAGGGTGGGCTCGACACCAAAACAATATTGAACCCCCTGCACAGTTTCTTGATGAATTGTTAATCGAATTTAATAATGAAATTGATGATGATGATAATGAATAATTATGATAAAAAAGAATAAAACTATTCATCAGTTTATTTGTTCTTTAATTTTCTCTGCGTAGAAATGCATAACCTCCAATTTAAAATGTCTGAATAACTTCTTTCTTACAAGTTCAATTTAAAAATGGAAATCACAAACATACTTTTGACATTAAACCACACAAAAAAACGTAAGAATATTCACTGTACACAACAAATTCATATTGAGCCAAAGTTACTATGGAGACTGGGCATTGTCCTTTAATACAGAAATCTGACAGATTGTAGTAGCTGGATGTGCTATCGTCAGTACAAATATTTCTGTTTTCCAAATTATAGATTATTTTAAGATTTGTTTTGACGTTAGTTTCAGTTCTTGTAGGTACCTGTTAATTGAAATACCTACCTATTAATTGTATGTAGGTACCTAGATATGTTTCAGCAATAATTCCAGTTATAAAATAAGGTTTTGATAAAAAATATAATTATTAAACAAATTAGTATTTACAGGCAGTGTTTACATTTGGTAGTTATTTATTAAAACATTACCCAAATCTATTCAAGAGACATGTACTATATTCATACGTGGAGTCACTTACATAATGATTGGACACGAAATTGACGATATTTACAAGTACACGAACAATAAGCAATCACAAGTCTTCAATTATGTATAAGTACATCGTGAGCCAAGTCAAGATACTTGATTTGTTTATCTTTCTCGGCTTTCACGAGGTTCTCATCATGCGGGATGGTTATGTCAACAATCATTGCACGCCGCTCTGATCGATCCACCATGACTATACCAGGCATCACTATATCGGATACAAAAAATATTTATGAAACGATGTGAAAACCTAGCGAAATCTAGAATTCAGAGGTATAATCAACAATAACGTATTGACAATTATCGACTTGACAATCTATCAACTCAGACACACGCGGTAAGTATCAACGACGCCTGGTGTCGAGCAGCGGAACCTCCCAACCACTGATGTTAGAACGAGACTGATAAAGAAGAGTACAGACATATCAACTTTCTGTACGCGTAACCGCGCTATGGTTCAGGACTATTCTGGAAAGCAATTCCAACGAGTGAACAGTCTATAATAGTAACAGTGTAGTGCAGTAATAGTGACAGTGTTTGCCGCCATATTGCAAGTCATAGCTTGCTAGTTCCGTTTTTAAATCCCTTAATATTATATAAAATGGAAGTTTTTTCAGCAAAGCTATCAAACACTGCTAACGGCAAGAAAATGCAGCGGAATTTCGGAGGTAACTTTAAGATTATTAAAAAAAATTGGAATTTATTTTAATTAAATATTAGATGCATATTCACATGTCGTTTTAGATGATACTTGTATAAAACTAAAATCTATATTCTGTTTAATTGCAAAAAAATATTTATGAATGTTTATTCTTTTCCAGGTGTCAAGCATGCGCCGCATTTGAACAATGAAAAGTTAACGCTGACAGATTCAAAGAATTTTGAATTAACAAATAATATGAAGAGACCAAAAGGGAAATATAAAAAAATCAAATGTAAAAATGTGAGACGAGGAATTGTTCGATATTGTTATACAATCGAAGAGGAGAAGGACTGCAAGGACTGAAGAGTTTATAATGTAATTTTATTATTTATGTAATTTTCAATAAATGTAAATACGACCGAATACTTATTTTTTTTTTATTTTTGTTGAGTTAGGCATACCTAGAATATTTACAAGTACACGAACAATAAGCAATCACATATCTTCAATTATGTATAAGTACATCACTTATGGGCATGCACAGTACAAATAAAAATGTTAACAATTTATTTCATTATTTAAATATTAGCAAAATGTGGAATTTATTATAAGGTAAAGGTAAGGTTATAAATTTAATACAGAAATCTGACAGATTGTAGTAGCTGGATGTGCTATCGTCAGTACAAATATTTCTGTTTTCCAAATTATTTTCAGTTCTTGTAGGTACCTATTAATTGAAATACCTACCTATTAATTGTATGTAGGTACCTAGATATGTTTCAGCAATAATTCCAGTTATAAAATAAGGTTTTGATAAAAAATATAATTATTAAACAAATTAGTATTTACAGGCAGTGTTTACATTTGGTAGTTATTTATTAAAACATTACCCAAATCTATTCAAGAGACATGTACTATATTCATACGTGGAGTCACTTACATAATGATTGGACACGAAATTGACGATATTTACAAGTACACGAACAATAAGCAATCACAAGTCTTCAATTATGTATAAGTACATCTTGAGCCAAGTCAAGATACTTGATTTGTTTATCTTTCTCGGCTTTCACGAGGTTCTCATCATGCGGGATGGTTATGTCAACAATCATTGCACGCCGCTCTGATCGATCCACCATGACTATACCAGGCATCACTATATCGGATACAAAAAATATTTATGAAACGATGTGAAAACCTAGCGAAATCTAGAATTCGGAGGTATAATCAACAATAACGTATTGACAATTATCGACTTGACAATCTATCAACTCAGACACACGCGGTAAGTATCAACGACGCCTGGTGTCGAGCAGCGGAACCTCCCAACCACTGATGTTAGAACGAGACTGATAAAGAAGAGTACAGACATATCAACTTTCTGTACGCGTAACCGCGCTATGGTTCAGGACTATTCTGGAAAGCAATTCCAACGAGTGAACAGTCTATAATAGTAACAGTGTAGTGCAGTAATAGTGACAGTGTTTGCCGCCATATTGCAAGTCATAGCTTGCTAGTTCCGTTTTTAAATCCCTTAATATTATATAAAATGGAAGTTTTTTCAGCAGAGCTATCAAACACTGCTAACGGCAAGAAAATGCAGCGGAATTTCGGAGGTAACTTTAAGATTATTAAAAAAAATTGGAATTTATTTTAATTAAATATTAGATGCATATTCACATGTCGTTTTAGATGATACTTGTATAAAACTAAAATCTATATTCTGTTTAATTGCAAAAAAATATTTATGAATGTTTATTCTTTTCCAGGTGTCAAGCATGCGCCGCATTTGAACAATGAAAAGTTAACGCTGACAGATTCAAAGAATTTTGAATTAACAAATAATATGAAGAGACCAAAAGGGAAATATAAAAAAATCAAATGTAAAAATGTGAGACGAGGAATTGTTCGATATTGTTATACAATCGAAGAGGAGAAGGACTGCAAGGACTGAAGAGTTTATAATGTAATTTTATTATTTATGTAATTTTCAATAAATGTAAATACGACCGAATACTTATTTTTTTTTTATTTTTGTTGAGTTAGGCATACCTAGAATATTTACAAGTACACGAACAATAAGCAATCACATATCTTCAATTATGTATAAGTACATCACTTATGGGCATGCACAGTACAAATAAAAATGTTAACAATTTATTTCATTATTTAAATATTAGCAAAATGTAGAATTTATTATAAGGTAAAGGTAAGGTTATAAATTTAATACAGAAATCTGACAGATTGTAGTAGCTGGATGTGCTATCGTCAGTACAAATATTTCTGTTTTCCAAATTATAGATTATTTTAAGATTTGTTTTGACGTTAGTTTCAGTTCTTGTAGGTACCTATTAATTGAAATACCTACCTATTAATTGTATGTAGGTACCTAGATATGTTTCAGCAATAATTCCAGTTATAAAATAAGGTTTTGATAAAAATATAATTATTAAACAAATTAGTATTTACAGGCAGTGTTTACATTTGGTAGTTATTTATTAAAACATTACCCAAATCTATTCAAGAGACATGTACTATATTCATACGTGGAGTCACTTACATAATGATTGGACACGAAATTGACGATATTTACAAGTACACGAACAATAAGCAATCACAAGTCTTCAATTATGTATAAGTACATCGTGAGCCAAGTCAAGATACTTGATTTGTTTATCTTTCTCGGCTTTCACGAGGTTCTCATCATGCGGGATGGTTATGTCAACAATCATTGCACGCCGCTCTGATCGATCCACCATGACTATACCAGGCATCACTATATCGGATACAAAAAATATTTATGAAACGATGTGAAAACCTAGCGAAATCTAGAATTCGGAGGTATAATCAACAATAACGTATTGACAATTATCGACTTGACAATCTATCAACTCAGACACACGCGGTAAGTATCAACGACGCCTGGTGTCGAGCAGCGGAACCTCCCAACCACTGATGTTAGAACGAGACAGATAAAGAAGAGTACAGACATATCAACTTTCTGTACGCGTAACCGCGTTATGGTTCAGGACTATTCTGGAAAGCAATTCCAACGAGTGAACAGTCTATAATAGTAACAGTGTAGTGCAGTAATAGTGACAGTGTTTGCCGCCATATTGCAAGTCATAGCTTGCTAGTTCCGTTTTTAAATCCCTTAATATTATATAAAATGGAAGTTTTTTCAGCAGAGCTATCAAACACTGCTAACGGCAAGAAAATGCAGCGGAATTTCGGAGGTAACTTTAAGATTATTAAAAAAAATTGGAATTTATTTTAATTAAATATTAGATGCATATTCACATGTCGTTTTAGATGATACTTGTATAAAACTAAAATCTATATTCTGTTTAATTGCAAAAAAATATTTATGAATGTTTATTCTTTTCCAGGTGTCAAGCATGCGCCGCATTTGAACAATGAAAAGTTAACGCTGACAGATTCAAAGAATTTTGAATTAACAAATAATATGAAGAGACCAAAAGGGAAATGTAAAAAAATCAAATGTAAAAATGTGAGACGAGGAATTGTTCGATATTGTTATACAATCGAAGAGGAGAAGGACTGCAAGGACTGAAGAGTTTATAATGTAATTTTATTATTTATGTAATTTTCAATAAATGTAAATACGACCGAATACTTATTTTTTTTTTATTTTTGTTGAGTTAGGCATACCTAGAATATTTACAAGTACACGAACAATAAGCAATCACATATCTTCAATTATGTATAAGTACATCACTTATGGGCATGCACAGTACAAATAAAAATGTTAACAATTTATTTCATTATTTAAATATTAGCAAAATGTAGAATTTATTATAAGGTAAAGGTAAGGTTATAAATTTAATACAGAAATCTGACAGATTGTAGTAGCTGGATGTGCTATCGTCAGTACAAATATTTCTGTTTTCCAAATTATAGATTATTTTAAGATTTGTTTTGACGTTAGTTTCAGTTCTTGTAGGTACCTATTAATTGAAATACCTACCTATTCGAGTCACACTTATTATTAGTGGACAGGACATTGATGATGAAATAGTCTTAAAGTTGTAAACTTGTTCAAATAAACCATTAATGAGACGAAAGTTCATCCAGAATTCTATGTTCTCTTAAATCTTACATATAAAACTTTTAAAACCAACCTACTGAACTGATTTTGATGAAAAATCTAAGAGACTAATCTCAAATTATATCCTTTGAAAAAGAAAAAATGCAAATTTGCTTTTAAAAAACGGTGTTCTGACGAAACAAATGTAAAATAAATAGCAATGCCAATGGCATGGGATGGCATATGGCATTCGACGCAATGGCCATAGATAAGAAAACAAAGAAAAAATATTTATGAAACGATGTGAAAACCTAGCGACATATAGAATTCGGAGGTATAATCAACATTAACGGATTGACAGTTATCGACTTGACAATCTATCAACTCAGACAGACGCGGCAAGTATCAGCGACGTCTGGTGTCGAGCAGCGAAACCTCATAACCACTGTTGTTAGAACGAGACAGATAAAGAAGAGTACAGACACATCAACTTCCTGTCCGCGTAACCGCGCGATGGTTTGGGACTATTCTGGAAAGCAATTCCAACGAGTGAACAGTCTATAATAGTAACAGTGTAGTGCAGTAATAGTGACAGTGTTTGCCGCCATATTGCAAGTCATAGCTTGCTAGTTCCGTTTTTAAATCCCTTAATATTATATAAAATGGAAGTTTTTTCAGCAAAGCTATCAAACACTGCTAACGGCAAGAAAATGCAGCGGAATTTCGGAGGTAACTTTAAGATTATTAAAAAAAATTGGAATTTATTTTAATTAAATATTAGATGCATATTCACATGTCGTTTTAGATGATACTTGTATAAAACTAAAATCTATATTCTGTTTAATTGCAAAAAAATATTTATGAATGTTTATTCTTTTCCAGGTGTCAAGCATGCGCCGCATTTGAACAATGAAAAGTTAACGCTGACAGATTCAAAGAATTTTGAATTAACAAATAATATGAAGAGACCAAAAGGGAAATATAAAAAAATCAAATGTAAAAATGTGAGACGAGGAATTGTTCGATATTGTTATACAATCGAAGAGGAGAAGGACTGCAAGGACTGAAGAGTTTATAATGTAATTTTATTATTTATGTAATTTTCAATAAATGTAAATACGACCGAATACTTATTTTTTTTTTATTTTTGTTGAGTTAGGCATACCTAGAATATTTACAAGTACACGAACAATAAGCAATCACATATCTTCAATTATGTATAAGTACATCACTTATGGGCATGCACAGTACAAATAAAAATGTTAACAATTTATTTCATTATTTAAATATTAGCAAAATGTGGAATTTATTATAAGGTAAAGGTAAGGTTATAAATTTAATACAGAAATCTGACAGATTGTAGTAGCTGGATGTGCTATCGTCAGTACAAATATTTCTGTTTTCCAAATTATAGATTATTTTAAGATTTGTTTTGACGTTAGTTTCAGTTCTTGTAGGTACCTATTAATTGAAATACCTACCTATTAATTGTATGTAGGTACCTAGATATGTTTCAGCAATAATTCCAGTTATAAAATAAGGTTTTGATAAAAATATAATTATTAAACAAATTAGTATTTACAGGCAGTGTTTACATTTGGTAGTTATTTATTAAAACATTACCCAAATCTATTCAAGAGACATGTACTATATTCATACGTGGAGTCACTTACATAATGATTGGACACGAAATTGACGATATTTACAAGTACACGAACAATAAGCAATCACAAGTCTTCAATTATGTATAAGTACATCGTGAGCCAAGTCAAGATACTTGATTTGTTTATCTTTCTCGGCTTTCACGAGGTTCTCATCATGCGGGATGGTTATGTCAACAATCATTGCACGCCGCTCTGATCGATCCACCATGACTATACCAGGCATCACTATATCGGATACAAAAAATATTTATGAAACGATGTGAAAACCTAGCGAAATCTAGAATTCGGAGGTATAATCAACAATAACGTATTGACAATTATCGACTTGACAATCTATCAACTCAGACACACGCGGTAAGTATCAACGACGCCTGGTGTCGAGCAGCGGAACCTCCCAACCACTGATGTTAGAACGAGACAGATAAAGAAGAGTACAGACATATCAACTTTCTGTACGCGTAACCGCGTTATGGTTCAGGACTATTCTGGAAAGCAATTCCAACGAGTGAACAGTCTATAATAGTAACAGTGTAGTGCAGTAATAGTGACAGTGTTTGCCGCCATATTGCAAGTCATAGCTTGCTAGTTCCGTTTTTAAATCCCTTAATATTATATAAAATGGAAGTTTTTTCAGCAGAGCTATCAAACACTGCTAACGGCAAGAAAATGCAGCGGAATTTCGGAGGTAACTTTAAGATTATTAAAAAAAATTGGAATTTATTTTAATTAAATATTAGATGCATATTCACATGTCGTTTTAGATGATACTTGTATAAAACTAAAATCTATATTCTGTTTAATTGCAAAAAAATATTTATGAATGTTTATTCTTTTCCAGGTGTCAAGCATGCGCCGCATTTGAACAATGAAAAGTTAACGCTGACAGATTCAAAGAATTTTGAATTAACAAATAATATGAAGAGACCAAAAGGGAAATATAAAAAAATCAAATGTAAAAATGTGAGACGAGGAATTGTTCGATATTGTTATACAATCGAAGAGGAGAAGGACTGCAAGGACTGAAGAGTTTATAATGTAATTTTATTATTTATGTAATTTTCAATAAATGTAAATACGACCGAATACTTATTTTTTTTTTATTTTTGTTGAGTTAGGCATACCTAGAATATTTACAAGTACACGAACAATAAGCAATCACATATCTTCAATTATGTATAAGTACATCACTTATGGGCATGCACAGTACAAATAAAAATGTTAACAATTTATTTCATTATTTAAATATTAGCAAAATGTAGAATTTATTATAAGGTAAAGGTAAGGTTATAAATTTAATACAGAAATCTGACAGATTGTAGTAGCTGGATGTGCTATCGTCAGTACAAATATTTCTGTTTTCCAAATTATAGATTATTTTAAGATTTGTTTTGACGTTAGTTTCAGTTCTTGTAGGTACCTATTAATTGAAATACCTACCTATTAATTGTATGTAGGTACCTAGATATGTTTCAGCAATAATTCCAGTTATAAAATAAGGTTTTGATAAAAATATAATTATTAAACAAATTAGTATTTACAGGCAGTGTTTACATTTGGTAGTTATTTATTAAAACATTACCCAAATCTATTCAAGAGACATGTACTATATTCATACGTGGAGTCACTTACATAATGATTGGACACGAAATTGACGATATTTACAAGTACACGAACAATAAGCAATCACAAGTCTTCAATTATGTATAAGTACATCGTGAGCCAAGTCAAGATACTTGATTTGTTTATCTTTCTCGGCTTTCACGAGGTTCTCATCATGCGGGATGGTTATGTCAACAATCATTGCACGCCGCTCTGATCGATCCACCATGACTATACCAGGCATCACTATATCGGATACAAAAAATATTTATGAAACGATGTGAAAACCTAGCGAAATCTAGAATTCGGAGGTATAATCAACAATAACGTATTGACAATTATCGACTTGACAATCTATCAACTCAGACACACGCGGTAAGTATCAACGACGCCTGGTGTCGAGCAGCGGAACCTCCCAACCACTGATGTTAGAACGAGACAGATAAAGAAGAGTACAGACATATCAACTTTCTGTACGCGTAACCGCGTTATGGTTCAGGACTATTCTGGAAAGCAATTCCAACGAGTGAACAGTCTATAATAGTAACAGTGTAGTGCAGTAATAGTGACAGTGTTTGCCGCCATATTGCAAGTCATAGCTTGCTAGTTCCGTTTTTAAATCCCTTAATATTATATAAAATGGAAGTTTTTTCAGCAGAGCTATCAAACACTGCTAACGGCAAGAAAATGCAGCGGAATTTCGGAGGTAACTTTAAGATTATTAAAAAAAATTGGAATTTATTTTAATTAAATATTAGATGCATATTCACATGTCGTTTTAGATGATACTTGTATAAAACTAAAATCTATATTCTGTTTAATTGCAAAAAAATATTTATGAATGTTTATTCTTTTCCAGGTGTCAAGCATGCGCCGCATTTGAACAATGAAAAGTTAACGCTGACAGATTCAAAGAATTTTGAATTAACAAATAATATGAAGAGACCAAAAGGGAAATATAAAAAAATCAAATGTAAAAATGTGAGACGAGGAATTGTTCGATATTGTTATACAATCGAAGAGGAGAAGGACTGCAAGGACTGAAGAGTTTATAATGTAATTTTATTATTTATGTAATTTTCTATAAATGTAAATACGACCGAATACTTATTTTTTTTTTATTTTTGTTGAGTTAGGCATACCTAGAATATTTACAAGTACACGAACAATAAGCAATCACATATCTTCAATTATGTATAAGTACATCACTTATGGGCATGCACAGTACAAATAAAAATGTTAACAATTTATTTCATTATTTAAATATTAGCAAAATGTAGAATTTATTATAAGGTAAAGGTAAGGTTATAAATTTAATACAGAAATCTGACAGATTGTAGTAGCTGGATGTGCTATCGTCAGTACAAATATTTCTGTTTTCCAAATTATAGATTATTTTAAGATTTGTTTTGACGTTAGTTTCAGTTCTTGTAGGTACCTATTAATTGAAATACCTACCTATTCGAGTCACACTTATTATTAGTGGACAGGACATTGATGATGAAATAGTCTTAAAGTTGTAAACTTGTTCAAATAAACCATTAATGAGACGAAAGTTCATCCAGAATTCTATGTTCTCTTAAATCTTACATATAAAACTTTTAAAACCAACCTACTGAACTGATTTTGATGAAAAATCTAAGAGACTAATCTCAAATTATATCCTTTGAAAAAGAAAAAATGCAAATTTGCTTTTAAAAAACGGTGTTCTGACGAAACAAATGTAAAATAAATAGCAATGCCAATGGCATGGGATGGCATATGGCATTCGACGCAATGGCCATAGATAAGAAAACAAAGAAAAAATATTTATGAAACGATGTGAAAACCTAGCGACATATAGAATTCGGAGGTATAATCAACATTAACGGATTGACAGTTATCGACTTGACAATCTATCAACTCAGACAGACGCGGCAAGTATCAGCGACGTCTGGTGTCGAGCAGCGAAACCTCATAACCACTGTTGTTAGAACGAGACAGATAAAGAAGAGTACAGACACATCAACTTCCTGTCCGCGTAACCGCGCGATGGTTTGGGACTATTCTGGAAAGCAATTCCAACGAGTGAACACTACATAATAGTAGCAGTGCAGTGCAGTAATAGTGAACGTGTTTGACGCCATATTCCACGTCACAGTTTGCTTGCGTTTTTAAATCCACAAATATTATTTTTAAAATGGAATTTTCTTCAGCAGAGCTAACAAGCACTGCTAACGGAAAGAAAATGCAGCGGAATTTCGGAGGTTAGTTGAAGATTATTTAAAAAAATTGGAGATTATTTTAATTTAATATTAGATGCATATTCACATACCGTTTTAGATGATACTTGTATAATAGTGAAATCTATATTATGTTTAATTGGAAAAAATATTAATGAACTTTATTCTTTTCCAGGTGTCAAGCATGCGCCGTATTCCAAAAATGAAAATTCAACGCTGGCAGATTCAGAGAATTTTGAATCAAAAAATAACATAAAGAGACCAAAAGGAAAACATAAAAAAATCAAATGTCAAAATGTGAGACGAGGAATTATTCGTTATTGCTACACAATCGAAGAGGAGAAGGCTTAAGATTGCAAGGAGTGAAGACTTTAGAATTTAATTTTATAATTTAATTTTCAATAAATGTAAATACGACCGAATACTTATTTGTTTTTTTTTTATATTTACCTATATTTACAAAAGTAGCAAAAGAATGTGAATATAAATATGTACGGTTCACCTCGCGCCCGTTTGTTTGTTTAGTAAGGCATACCCACGATATTCACAAGTATTGTACTAACAATAAGCAATCACAAATCTTCAATTATGTATAAGTACATCACTTATGGGCATGCACAGCACACATTAAAATGTTAACAATTTATTTCATTATTTAAATATTAGCAAAATGTAGAATTTATTACATTTTCCTCATTAAATTCTAATGACTTATGAATAAAAGAAAAATACTAGCACACAAAAACGAAATTACTTACAAAAATTTCATTTTTACAAAAGACAAATTACTTTTTATTTTAAGTACTTCCTCTTGTTGAGTACAAAAGGAAATACTTAAAATTTTTTAGTTTTGTTGAGTACAAAAGATGTACTTAAAATGAAAAGTAATTTGTCTTTTGTAAAAAATATTTTTTTTTGTAATTTCATTTTTGTTCGTGTTGCATTTGTTTATACAAAATATTACCTGCGCATTGTGTGGACGACAGCAGGTCAAACTACCCGAAACTGTCAAATATTGCCAATCAACCTTGAGCCTTAGAGATAAGGTTATAAATTTAATACAGATATCTGAGCGTTTGTAGTAGCTGGATGTGCTATCGTCTGTACAAATGTTTCTGTTTTCTAAATTATAGATTATTTTAAGATTTGTTTTGACGTTAGTTTCAGTTCTTGTAGGTACCTATTAATTGTATGTAGGTACCTAGGTATATTTCAGAAATTATTCCAGTTATAAAATAAGGCTTTGATAAAAAATATTACTATTAAACAAATTAGTATTTACAGGCAGTGTTTACATTTGGTAGTTATTTATTAAAACATTACCCAAATCTATTCAAGAGACATGTACTATATTCATACGTGGAGTCACTTACATAATGATTGGACACGAAATTGACGATATTTACAAGTACACGAACAATAAGCAATCACAAGTCTTCAATTATGTATAAGTACATCGTGAGCCAAGTCAAGATACTTGATTTGTTTATCTTTCTCGGCTTTCACGAGGTTCTCATCATGCGGGATGGTTATGTCAACAATCATTGCACGCCGCTCTGATCGATCCACCATGACTATACCAGGCATCACTATATCGGATACAAAAAATATTTATGAAACGATGTGAAAACCTAGCGAAATCTAGAATTCGGAGGTATAATCAACAATAACGTATTGACAATTATCGACTTGACAATCTATCAACTCAGACACACGCGGTAAGTATCAACGACGCCTGGTGTCGAGCAGCGGAACCTCCCAACCACTGATGTTAGAACGAGACAGATAAAGAAGAGTACAGACATATCAACTTTCTGTACGCGTAACCGCGCTATGGTTCAGGACTATTCTGGAAAGCAATTCCAACGAGTGAACAGTCTATAATAGTAACAGTGTAGTGCAGTAATAGTGACAGTGTTTGCCGCCATATTGCAAGTCATAGCTTGCTAGTTCCGTTTTTAAATCCCTTAATATTATATAAAATGGAAGTTTTTTCAGCAGAGCTATCAAACACTGCTAACGGCAAGAAAATGCAGTGGAATTTCGGAGGTAACTTTAAGATTATTAAAAAAAATTGGAATTTATTTTAATTAAATATTAGATGCATATTCACATGTCGTTTTAGATGATACTTGTATAAAACTAAAATCTATATTCTGTTTAATTGCAAAAAAATATTTATGAATGTTTATTCTTTTCCAGGTGTCAAGCATGCGCCGCATTTGAACAATGAAAAGTTAACGCTGACAGATTCAAAGAATTTTGAATTAACAAATAATATGAAGAGACCAAAAGGGAAATATAAAAAAATCAAATGTAAAAATGTGAGACGAGGAATTGTTCGATATTGTTATACAATCGAAGAGGAGAAGGACTGCAAGGACTGAAGAGTTTATAATGTAATTTTATTATTTATGTAATTTCCAATAAATGTAAATACGACCGAATACTTATTTTTTTTTTTATTTTTGTTGAGTTAGGCATACCTAGAATATTTACAAGTACACGAACAATAAGCAATCACATATCTTCAATTATGTATAAGTACATCACTTATGGGCATGCACAGTACAAATAAAAATGTTAACAATTTATTTCATTATTTAAATATTAGCAAAATGTAGAATTTATTATAAGGTAAAGGTACGGTTATAAAGGAGAATGTCAACTTACGGCCTACACAACTTTTATTATTAAACTTACGTTTTCACTAAGTTCTTACTCCCAACAATTTAAATATAAACTACAAACTTAAAAAAACATATTTAGTACTTTGCGGAATTGTGTCCAATAAAAAATCATTATAATAAGTAATTAATTTAAGTTCTTGAATTCAAGATTTGAATACCAAAAATGTTGCCAATCTTGTTACTGTAATCGATAACTCTAAATAAATAAAATCCTGCTACTGTAATCGATAATTGTATTGTAAAAATATTTTTTTATTGTTTAGATAGTTTTAAATAAAAAATATACTCTTTACTTATATTTACCGCCTCAATATTCTTTTTTCTTATTTATATTTTCTTAATTAATACGTTCGTCGTATTTTACAGTTAATAGTTTCAAAAATCGATTTTCCATCTGTGATCGATAACATCTTGATAAGTTGATATGGCAATGATAATCGTCTTGTAATGGCAACCCTGTTAATTGCATATCTGTCAAAATCTCTTATTGTTTTCTGAGAACTTAGAACGGTGTTTTCTTTTCGTATTCCTCTGCGTTTGCGTAAGTAACAGACTTATTGTGTTGAATCTGATGATGTACGAGCATTATTACGGCAATGGACTTCACTTTTTGAGGTAAAGTACGATTCATATTAATAGAATGTCAACTATTTTAGCCGATCTAAATGTTGAATTGTAACATAACTGTATTTTGTTTGTTTTAGATTCCAAATAACAGTGTAATCCAACAAGCAGCAATGCCAGCAATTCATTGTGTGGTCTCGTTCAGAAAGAGAATACGCTATCAGATGCTTGATATAGCAACAGATCGAATCACTACAGGTAAGGAATATCCTTCAATGATTTTATGTGTTGCTGTGGTTGATGTTTTATTCTGATTACAATAAGATATTTTTGTTTTTGTTACAGCTTAGATCAACAAATAAGATCTGTCACCCATGTTGGCAAAGAAGTTACCGTTCTGTTCAACGGAACTTACACACCCCATATCATCAAGTATTTATCAATCTTCTACAGCCTCTGTTGTATCAATGTCAGCAAACTACACTAGGGCTGTTAATATCTGCAGATGGGTGATTGAAGTTGTGAATGGGATTTTTAAGCAACAGTTTAAAATATTCCGACACGAGTTCAACAACAGAGCTTCATCACATGTCATGATTGACTTTTCTATAGCTGCTGCCCTAATTAATAGATTTCGACCACCGCTCACAGACAGGTTTGATGCTGCCCAGATATTAGAAATCATCCAACAAAAAATGTTCCAAACAAATACTTTAAGTGAGTTTATTATAGAAAATAATTATAATAGAAGAAGGGCACAATTCTCAAATATAAATGTTGATAACAGCAATGTCGCTGAGTTCCCCAGCTAGATTTTCATGATTTGATTTTAATAGCTTGTGGTACCTACCAACTCCGTCAAGCTCGATCTTACTATGGTGAGCATATCCGTTTTAGTGGCCAATATAAGATAGAAGTGTGTAGGGAGGCATCAATCGGTAATCTAAGAGAGCAATTGTCTCTCTCTCAAAGAAGAGCAAAAATTCAAAGTCGCCATATAAGAAGAAAAGAATATTTTGTGTATGTTTTGATTGATAATAATTTAAATGGGAGAAAGGCAATAAGTCAATAATATTGCAATTGTAAGGTAGGCAAACGAACTGTGGGATGCTGTTCCCACATTATGACCATTTTATGGTATTGAGGGTGGGCTCGACACCAAAACAATATTGAACCCCCTGCACAGTTTCTTGATGAATTGTTAATCGAATTTAATAATGAAATTGATGATGATGATAATGAATAATTATGATAAAAAAGAATAAAACTATTCATCAGTTTATTTGTTCTTTAATTTTCTCTGCGTAGAAATGCATAACCTCCAATTTAAAATGTCTGAATAACTTCTTTCTTACAAGTTCAATTTAAAAATGGAAATCACAAACATACTTTTGACATTAAACCACACAAAAAAACGTAAGAATATTCACTGTACACAACAAATTCATATTGCGCCAAAGTTACTATGGAGACTGGGCATTGTCCTTTAATACAGAAATCTGACAGATTGTAGTAGCTGGATGTGCTATCGTCAGTACAAATATTTCTGTTTTCCAAATTATAGATTATTTTAAGATTTGTTTTGACGTTAGTTTCAGTTCTTGTAGGTACCTATTAATTGAAATACCTACCTATTAATTGTATGTAGGTACCTAGATATGTTTCAGCAATAATTCCAGTTATAAAATAAGGTTTTGATAAAAAATATAATTATTAAACAAATTAGTATTTACAGGCAGTGTTTACATTTGGTAGTTATTTATTAAAACATTACCCAAATCTATTCAAGAGACATGTACTATATTCATACGTGGAGTCACTTACATAATGATTGGACACGAAATTGACGATATTTACAAGTACACGAACAATAAGCAATCACAAGTCTTCAATTATGTATAAGTACATCGTGAGCCAAGTCAAGATACTTGATTTGTTTATCTTTCTCGGCTTTCACGAGGTTCTCATCATGCGGGATGGTTATGTCAACAATCATTGCACGCCGCTCTGATCGATCCACCATGACTATACCAGGCATCACTATATCGGATACAAAAAATATTTATGAAACGATGTGAAAACCTAGCGAAATCTAGAATTCAGAGGTATAATCAACAATAACGTATTGACAATTATCGACTTGACAATCTATCAACTCAGACACACGCGGTAAGTATCAACGACGCCTGGTGTCGAGCAGCGGAACCTCCCAACCACTGATGTTAGAACGAGACTGATAAAGAAGAGTACAGACATATCAACTTTCTGTACGCGTAACCGCGCTATGGTTCAGGACTATTCTGGAAAGCAATTCCAACGAGTGAACAGTCTATAATAGTAACAGTGTAGTGCAGTAATAGTGACAGTGTTTGCCGCCATATTGCAAGTCATAGCTTGCTAGTTCCGTTTTTAAATCCCTTAATATTATATAAAATGGAAGTTTTTTCAGCAAAGCTATCAAACACTGCTAACGGCAAGAAAATGCAGCGGAATTTCGGAGGTAACTTTAAGATTATTAAAAAAAATTGGAATTTATTTTAATTAAATATTAGATGCATATTCACATGTCGTTTTAGATGATACTTGTATAAAACTAAAATCTATATTCTGTTTAATTGCAAAAAAATATTTATGAATGTTTATTCTTTTCCAGGTGTCAAGCATGCGCCGCATTTGAACAATGAAAAGTTAACGCTGACAGATTCAAAGAATTTTGAATTAACAAATAATATGAAGAGACCAAAAGGGAAATATAAAAAAATCAAATGTAAAAATGTGAGACGAGGAATTGTTCGATATTGTTATACAATCGAAGAGGAGAAGGACTGCAAGGACTGAAGAGTTTATAATGTAATTTTATTATTTATGTAATTTTCAATAAATGTAAATACGACCGAATACTTATTTTTTTTTTATTTTTGTTGAGTTAGGCATCCCTAGAATATTTACAAGTACACGAACAATAAGCAATCACATATCTTCAATTATGTATAAGTACATCACTTATGGGCATGCACAGTACAAATAAAAATGTTAACAATTTATTTCATTATTTAAATATTAGCAAAATGTGGAATTTATTATAAGGTAAAGGTAAGGTTATAAATTTAATACAGAAATCTGACAGATTGTAGTAGCTGGATGTGCTATCGTCAGTACAAATATTTCTGTTTTCCAAATTATTTTCAGTTCTTGTAGGTACCTATTAATTGAAATACCTACCTATTAATTGTATGTAGGTACCTAGATATGTTTCAGCAATAATTCCAGTTATAAAATAAGGTTTTGATAAAAAATATAATTATTAAACAAATTAGTATTTACAGGCAGTGTTTACATTTGGTAGTTATTTATTAAAACATTACCCAAATCTATTCAAGAGACATGTACTATATTCATACGTGGAGTCACTTACATAATGATTGGACACGAAATTGACGATATTTACAAGTACACGAACAATAAGCAATCACAAGTCTTCAATTATGTATAAGTACATCGTGAGCCAAGTCAAGATACTTGATTTGTTTATCTTTCTCGGCTTTCACGAGGTTCTCATCATGCGGGATGGTTATGTCAACAATCATTGCACGCCGCTCTGATCGATCCACCATGACTATACCAGGCATCACTATATCGGATACAAAAAATATTTATGAAACGATGTGAAAACCTAGCGAAATCTAGAATTCGGAGGTATAATCAACAATAACGTATTGACAATTATCGACTTGACAATCTATCAACTCAGACACACGCGGTAAGTATCAACGACGCCTGTTGTCGAGCAGCGGAACCTCCCAACCACTGATGTTAGAACGAGACTGATAAAGAAGAGTACAGACATATCAACTTTCTGTACGCGTAACCGCGCTATGGTTCAGGACTATTCTGGAAAGCAATTCCAACGAGTGAACAGTCTATAATAGTAACAGTGTAGTGCAGTAATAGTGACAGTGTTTGCCGCCATATTGCAAGTCATAGCTTGCTAGTTCCGTTTTTAAATCCCTTAATATTATATAAAATGGAAGTTTTTTCAGCAGAGCTATCAAACACTGCTAACGGCAAGAAAATGCAGCGGAATTTCGGAGGTAACTTTAAGATTATTAAAAAAAATTGGAATTTATTTTAATTAAATATTAGATGCATATTCACATGTCGTTTTAGATGATACTTGTATAAAACTAAAATCTATATTCTGTTTAATTGCAAAAAAATATTTATGAATGTTTATTCTTTTCCAGGTGTCAAGCATGCGCCGCATTTGAACAATGAAAAGTTAACGCTGACAGATTCAAAGAATTTTGAATTAACAAATAATATGAAGAGACCAAAAGGGAAATATAAAAAAATCAAATGTAAAAATGTGAGACGAGGAATTGTTCGATATTGTTATACAATCGAAGAGGAGAAGGACTGCAAGGACTGAAGAGTTTATAATGTAATTTTATTATTTATGTAATTTTCAATAAATGTAAATACGACCGAATACTTATTTTTTTTTATTTTTGTTGAGTTAGGCATACCTAGAATATTTACAAGTACACGAACAATAAGCAATCACATATCTTCAATTATGTATAAGTACATCACTTATGGGCATGCACAGTACAAATAAAAATGTTAACAATTTATTTCATTATTTAAATATTAGCAAAATGTAGAATTTATTATAAGGTAAAGGTAAGGTTATAAATTTAATACAGAAATCTGACAGATTGTAGTAGCTGGATGTGCTATCGTCAGTACAAATATTTCTGTTTTCCAAATTATAGATTATTTTAAGATTTGTTTTGACGTTAGTTTCAGTTCTTGTAGGTACCTATTAATTGAAATACCTACCTATTAATTGTATGTAGGTACCTAGATATGTTTCAGCAATAATTCCAGTTATAAAATAAGGTTTTGATAAAAAATATAATTATTAAACAAATTAGTATTTACAGGCAGTGTTTACATTTGGTAGTTATTTATTAAAACATTACCCAAATCTATTCAAGAGACATGTACTATATTCATACGTGGAGTCACTTACATAATGATTGGACACGAAATTGACGATATTTACAAGTACACGAACAATAAGCAATCACAAGTCTTCAATTATGTATAAGTACATCGTGAGCCAAGTCAAGATACTTGATTTGTTTATCTTTCTCGGCTTTCACGAGGTTCTCATCATGCGGGATGGTTATGTCAACAATCATTGCACGCCGCTCTGATCGATCCACCATGACTATACCAGGCATCACTATATCGGATACAAAAAATATTTATGAAACGATGTGAAAACCTAGCGAAATCTAGAATTCGGAGGTATAATCAACAATAACGTATTGACAATTATCGACTTGACAATCTATCAACTCAGACACACGCGGTAAGTATCAACGACGCCTGGTGTCGAGCAGCGGAACCTCCCAACCACTGATGTTAGAACGAGACTGATAAAGAAGAGTACAGACATATCAACTTTCTGTACGCGTAACCGCGCTATGGTTCAGGACTATTCTGGAAAGCAATTCCAACGAGTGAACAGTCTATAATAGTAACAGTGTAGTGCAGTAATAGTGACAGTGTTTGCCGCCATATTGCAAGTCATAGCTTGCTAGTTCCGTTTTTAAATCCCTTAATATTATATAAAATGGAAGTTTTTTCAGCAGAGCTATCAAACACTGCTAACGGCAAGAAAATGCAGCGGAATTTCGGAGGTAACTTTAAGATTATTAAAAAAAATTGGAATTTATTTTAATTAAATATTAGATGCATATTCACATGTCGTTTTAGATGATACTTGTATAAAACTAAAATCTATATTCTGTTTAATTGCAAAAAAATATTTATGAATGTTTATTCTTTTCCAGGTGTCAAGCATGCGCCGCATTTGAACAATGAAAAGTTAACGCTGACAGATTCAAAGAATTTTGAATTAACAAATAATATGAAGAGACCAAAAGGGAAATATAAAAAAATCAAATGTAAAAATGTGAGACGAGGAATTGTTCGATATTGTTATACATTCGAAGAGGAGAAGGACTGCAAGGACTGAAGAGTTTATAATGTAATTTTATTATTTATGTAATTTTCAATAAATGTAAATACGACCGAATACTTATTTTTTTTTTATTTTTGTTGAGTTAGGCATACCTAGAATATTTACAAGTACACGAACAATAAGCAATCACATATCTTCAATTATGTATAAGTACATCACTTATGGGCATGCACAGTACAAATAAAAATGTTAACAATTTATTTCATTATTTAAATATTAGCAAAATGTAGAATTTATTATAAGGTAAAGGTAAGGTTATAAATTTAATACAGTAATCTGACAGATTGTAGTAGCTGGATGTGCTATCGTCAGTACAAATATTTCTGTTTTCCAAATTATAGATTATTTTAAGATTTGTTTTGACGTTAGTTTCAGTTCTTGTAGGTACCTATTAATTGAAATACCTACCTATTAATTGTATGTAGGTACCTAGATATGTTTCAGCAATAATTCCAGTTATAAAATAAGGTTTCGATAAAAATATAATTATTAAACAAATTAGTATTTACAGGCAGTGTTTACATTTGGTAGTTATTTATTAAAACATTACCCAAATCTATTCAAGAGACATGTACTATATTCATACGTGGAGTCACTTACATAATGATTGGACACGAAATTGACGATATTTACAAGTACACGAACAATAAGCAATCACAAGTCTTCAATTATGTATAAGTACATCGTGAGCCAAGTCAAGATACTTGATTTGTTTATCTTTCTCGGCTTTCACGAGGTTCTCATCATGCGGGATGGTTATGTCAACAATCATTGCACGCCGCTCTGATCGATCCACCATGACTATACCAGGCATCACTATATCGGATACAAAAAATATTTATGAAACGATGTGAAAACCTAGCGAAATCTAGAATTCGGAGGTATAATCAACAATAACGTATTGACAATTATCGACTTGACAATCTATCAACTCAGACACACGCGGTAAGTATCAACGACGCCTGGTGTCGAGCAGCGGAACCTCCCAACCACTGATGTTAGAACGAGACAGATAAAGAAGAGTACAGACATATCAACTTTCTGTACGCGTAACCGCGCTATGGTTCAGGACTATTCTGGAAAGCAATTCCAACGAGTGAACAGTCTATAATAGTAACAGTGTAGTGCAGTAATAGTGACAGTGTTTGCCGCCATATTGCAAGTCATAGCTTGCTAGTTCCGTTTTTAAATCCCTTAATATTATATAAAATGGAAGTTTTTTCAGCAGAGCTATCAAACACTGCTAACGGCAAGAAAATGCAGCGGAATTTCGGAGGTAACTTTAAGATTATTAAAAAAAATTGGAATTTATTTTAATTAAATATTAGATGCATATTCACATGTCGTTTTAGATGATACTTGTATAAAACTAAAATCTATATTCTGTTTAATTGCAAAAAAATATTTATGAATGTTTATTCTTTTCCAGGTGTCAAGCATGCGCCGCATTTGAACAATGAAAAGTTAACGCTGACAGATTCAAAGAATTTTGAATTAACAAATAATATGAAGAGACCAAAAGGGAAATATAAAAAAATCAAATGTAAAAATGTGAGACGAGGAATTGTTCGATATTGTTATACAATCGAAGAGGAGAAGGACTGCAAGGACTGAAGAGTTTATAATGTAATTTTATTATTTATGTAATTTTCAATAAATGTAAATACGACCGAATACTTATTTTTTTTTTATTTTTGTTGAGTTAGGCATACCTAGAATATTTACAAGTACACGAACAATAAGCAATCACATATCTTCAATTATGTATAAGTACATCACTTATGGGCATGCACAGTACAAATAAAAATGTTAACAATTTATTTCATTATTTAAATATTAGCAAAATGTAGAATTTATTATAAGGTAAAGGTAAGGTTATAAATTTAATACAGAAATCTGACAGATTGTAGTAGCTGGATGTGCTATCGTCAGTACAAATATTTCTGTTTTCCAAATTATAGATTATTTTAAGATTTGTTTTGACGTTAGTTTCAGTTCTTGTAGGTACCTATTAATTGAAATACCTACCTATTAATTGTATGTAGGTACCTAGATATGTTTCAGCAATAATTCCAGTTATAAAATAAGGTTTTGATAAAAATATAATTATTAAACAAATTAGTATTTACAGGCAGTGTTTACATTTGGTAGTTATTTATTAAAACATTACCCAAATCTATTCAAGAGACATGTACTATATTCATACGTGGAGTCACTTACATAATGATTGGACACGAAATTGACGATATTTACAAGTACACGAACAATAAGCAATCACAAGTCTTCAATTATGTATAAGTACATCGTGAGCCAAGTCAAGATACTTGATTTGTTTATCTTTCTCGGCTTTCACGAGGTTCTCATCATGCGGGATGGTTATGTCAACAATCATTGCACGCCGCTCTGATCGATCCACCATGACTATACCAGGCATCACTATATCGGATACAAAAAATATTTATGAAACGATGTGAAAACCTAGCGAAATCTAGAATTCGGAGGTATAATCAACAATAACGTATTGACAATTATCGACTTGACAATCTATCAACTCAGACACACGCGGTAAGTATCAACGACGCCTGGTGTCGAGCAGCGGAACCTCCCAACCACTGATGTTAGAACGAGACAGATAAAGAAGAGTACAGACATATCAACTTTCTGTACGCGTAACCGCGCTATGGTTCAGGACTATTCTGGAAAGCAATTCCAACGAGTGAACAGTCTATAATAGTAACAGTGTAGTGCAGTAATAGTGACAGTGTTTGCCGCCATATTGCAAGTCATAGCTTGCTAGTTCCGTTTTTAAATCCCTTAATATTATATAAAATGGAAGTTTTTTCAGCAGAGCTATCAAACACTGCTAACGGCAAGAAAATGCAGTGGAATTTCGGAGGTAACTTTAAGATTATTAAAAAAAATTGGAATTTATTTTAATTAAATATTAGATGCATATTCACATGTCGTTTTAGATGATACTTGTATAAAACTAAAATCTATATTCTGTTTAATTGCAAAAAAATATTTATGAATGTTTATTCTTTTCCAGGTGTCAAGCATGCGCCGCATTTGAACAATGAAAAGTTAACGCTGACAGATTCAAAGAATTTTGAATTAACAAATAATATGAAGAGACCAAAAGGGAAATATAAAAAAATCAAATGTAAAAATGTGAGACGAGGAATTGTTCGATATTGTTATACAATCGAAGAGGAGAAGGACTGCAAGGACTGAAGAGTTTATAATGTAATTTTATTATTTATGTAATTTCCAATAAATGTAAATACGACCGAATACTTATTTTTTTTTTTATTTTTGTTGAGTTAGGCATACCTAGAATATTTACAAGTACACGAACAATAAGCAATCACATATCTTCAATTATGTATAAGTACATCATTTATGGGCATGCACAGTACAAATAAAAATGTTAACAATTTATTTCATTATTTAAATATTAGCAAAATGTAGAATTTATTATAAGGTAAAGGTACGGTTATAAAGGAGAATGTCAACTTACGGCCTACACAACTTTTATTATTAAACTTACGTTTTCACTAAGTTCTTACTCCCAACAATTTAAATATAAACTACAAACTTAAAAAAACATATTTAGTACTTTGCGGAATTGTGTCCAATAAAAAATCATTATAATAAGTAATTAATTTAAGTTCTTGAATTCAAGATTTGAATACCAAAAATGTTGCCAATCTTGTTACTGTAATCGATAACTCTAAATAAATAAAATCCTGCTACTGTAATCGATAATTGTATTGTAAAAATATTTTTTTATTGTTTAGATAGTTTTAAATAAAAAATATACTCTTTACTTATATTTACCGCCTCAATATTCTTTTTTCTTATTTATATTTTCTTAATTAATACGTTCGTCGTATTTTACAGTTAATAGTTTCAAAAATCGATTTTCCATCTGTGATCGATAACATCTTGATAAGTTGATATGGCAATGATAATCGTCTTGTAATGGCAACCCTGTTAATTGCATATCTGTCAAAATCTCTTATTGTTTTCTGAGAACTTAGAACGGTGTTTTCTTTTCGTATTCCTCTGCGTTTGCGTAAGTAACAGACTTATTGTGTTGAATCTGATGATGTACGAGCATTATTACGGCAATGGACTTCACTTTTTGAGGTAAAGTACGATTCATATTAATAGAATGTCAACTATTTTAGCCGATCTAAATGTTGAATTGTAACATAACTGTATTTTGTTTGTTTTAGATTCCAAATAACAGTGTAATCCAACAAGCAGCAATGCCAGCAATTCATTGTGTGGTCTCGTTCAGAAAGAGAATACGCTATCAGATGCTTGATATAGCAACAGATCGAATCACTACAGGTAAGGAATATCCTTCAATGATTTTATGTGTTGCTGTGGTTGATGTTTTATTCTGATTACAATAAGATATTTTTGTTTTTGTTACAGCTTAGATCAACAAATAAGATCTGTCACCCATGTTGGCAAAGAAGTTACCGTTCTGTTCAACGGAACTTACACACCCCATATCATCAAGTATTTATCAATCTTCTACAGCCTCTGTTGTATCAATGTCAGCAAACTACACTAGGGCTGTTAATATCTGCAGATGGGTGATTGAAGTTGTGAATGGGATTTTTAAGCAACAGTTTAAAATATTCCGACACGAGTTCAACAACAGAGCTTCATCACATGTCATGATTGACTTTTCTATAGCTGCTGCCCTAATTAATAGATTTCGACCACCGCTCACAGACAGGTTTGATGCTGCCCAGATATTAGAAATCATCCAACAAAAAATGTTCCAAACAAATACTTTAAGTGAGTTTATTATAGAAAATAATTATAATAGAAGAAGGGCACAATTCTCAAATATAAATGTTGATAACAGCAATGTCGCTGAGTTCCCCAGCTAGATTTTCATGATTTGATTTTAATAGCTTGTGGTACCTACCAACTCCGTCAAGCTCGATCTTACTATGGTGAGCATATCCGTTTTAGTGGCCAATATAAGATAGAAGTGTGTAGGGAGGCATCAATCGGTAATCTAAGAGAGCAATTGTCTCTCTCTCAAAGAAGAGCAAAAATTCAAAGTCGCCATATAAGAAGAAAAGAATATTTTGTGTATGTTTTGATTGATAATAATTTAAATGGGAGAAAGGCAATAAGTCAATAATATTGCAATTGTAAGGTAGGCAAACGAACTGTGGGATGCTGTTCCCACATTATGACCATTTTATGGTATTGAGGGTGGGCTCGACACCAAAACAATATTGAACCCCCTGCACAGTTTCTTGATGAATTGTTAATCGAATTTAATAATGAAATTGATGATGATGATAATGAATAATTATGATAAAAAAGAATAAAACTATTCATCAGTTTATTTGTTCTTTAATTTTCTCTGCGTAGAAATGCATAACCTCCAATTTAAAATGTCTGAATAACTTCTTTCTTACAAGTTCAATTTAAAAATGGAAATCACAAACATACTTTTGACATTAAACCACACAAAAAAACGTAAGAATATTCACTGTACACAACAAATTCATATTGCGCCAAAGTTACTATGGAGACTGGGCATTGTCCTTTAATACAGAAATCTGACAGATTGTAGTAGCTGGATGTGCTATCGTCAGTACAAATATTTCTGTTTTCCAAATTATAGATTATTTTAAGATTTGTTTTGACGTTAGTTTCAGTTCTTGTAGGTACCTATTAATTGAAATACCTACCTATTAATTGTATGTAGGTACCTAGATATGTTTCAGCAATAATTCCAGTTATAAAATAAGGTTTTGATAAAAAATATAATTATTAAACAAATTAGTATTTACAGGCAGTGTTTACATTTGGTAGTTATTTATTAAAACATTACCCAAATCTATTCAAGAGACATGTACTATATTCATACGTGGAGTCACTTACATAATGATTGGACACGAAATTGACGATATTTACAAGTACACGAACAATAAGCAATCACAAGTCTTCAATTATGTATAAGTACATCGTGAGCCAAGTCAAGATACTTGATTTGTTTATCTTTCTCGGCTTTCACGAGGTTCTCATCATGCGGGATGGTTATGTCAACAATCATTGCACGCCGCTCTGATCGATCCACCATGACTATACCAGGCATCACTATATCGGATACAAAAAATATTTATGAAACGATGTGAAAACCTAGCGAAATCTAGAATTCAGAGGTATAATCAACAATAACGTATTGACAATTATCGACTTGACAATCTATCAACTCAGACACACGCGGTAAGTATCAACGACGCCTGGTGTCGAGCAGCGGAACCTCCCAACCACTGATGTTAGAACGAGACTGATAAAGAAGAGTACAGACATATCAACTTTCTGTACGCGTAACCGCGCTATGGTTCAGGACTATTCTGGAAAGCAATTCCAACGAGTGAACAGTCTATAATAGTAACAGTGTAGTGCAGTAATAGTGACAGTGTTTGCCGCCATATTGCAAGTCATAGCTTGCTAGTTCCGTTTTTAAATCCCTTAATATTATATAAAATGGAAGTTTTTTCAGCAAAGCTATCAAACACTGCTAACGGCAAGAAAATGCAGCGGAATTTCGGAGGTAACTTTAAGATTATTAAAAAAAATTGGAATTTATTTTAATTAAATATTAGATGCATATTCACATGTCGTTTTAGATGATACTTGTATAAAACTAAAATCTATATTCTGTTTAATTGCAAAAAAATATTTATGAATGTTTATTCTTTTCCAGGTGTCAAGCATGCGCCGCATTTGAACAATGAAAAGTTAACGCTGACAGATTCAAAGAATTTTGAATTAACAAATAATATGAAGAGACCAAAAGGGAAATATAAAAAAATCAAATGTAAAAATGTGAGACGAGGAATTGTTCGATATTGTTATACAATCGAAGAGGAGAAGGACTGCAAGGACTGAAGAGTTTATAATGTAATTTTATTATTTATGTAATTTTCAATAAATGTAAATACGACCGAATACTTATTTTTTTTTTATTTTTGTTGAGTTAGGCATCCCTAGAATATTTACAAGTACACGAACAATAAGCAATCACATATCTTCAATTATGTATAAGTACATCACTTATGGGCATGCACAGTACAAATAAAAATGTTAACAATTTATTTCATTATTTAAATATTAGCAAAATGTGGAATTTATTATAAGGTAAAGGTAAGGTTATAAATTTAATACAGAAATCTGACAGATTGTAGTAGCTGGATGTGCTATCGTCAGTACAAATATTTCTGTTTTCCAAATTATTTTCAGTTCTTGTAGGTACCTATTAATTGAAATACCTACCTATTAATTGTATGTAGGTACCTAGATATGTTTCAGCAATAATTCCAGTTATAAAATAAGGTTTTGATAAAAAATATAATTATTAAACAAATTAGTATTTACAGGCAGTGTTTACATTTGGTAGTTATTTATTAAAACATTACCCAAATCTATTCAAGAGACATGTACTATATTCATACGTGGAGTCACTTACATAATGATTGGACACGAAATTGACGATATTTACAAGTACACGAACAATAAGCAATCACAAGTCTTCAATTATGTATAAGTACATCGTGAGCCAAGTCAAGATACTTGATTTGTTTATCTTTCTCGGCTTTCACGAGGTTCTCATCATGCGGGATGGTTATGTCAACAATCATTGCACGCCGCTCTGATCGATCCACCATGACTATACCAGGCATCACTATATCGGATACAAAAAATATTTATGAAACGATGTGAAAACCTAGCGAAATCTAGAATTCGGAGGTATAATCAACAATAACGTATTGACAATTATCGACTTGACAATCTATCAACTCAGACACACGCGGTAAGTATCAACGACGCCTGTTGTCGAGCAGCGGAACCTCCCAACCACTGATGTTAGAACGAGACTGATAAAGAAGAGTACAGACATATCAACTTTCTGTACGCGTAACCGCGCTATGGTTCAGGACTATTCTGGAAAGCAATTCCAACGAGTGAACAGTCTATAATAGTAACAGTGTAGTGCAGTAATAGTGACAGTGTTTGCCGCCATATTGCAAGTCATAGCTTGCTAGTTCCGTTTTTAAATCCCTTAATATTATATAAAATGGAAGTTTTTTCAGCAGAGCTATCAAACACTGCTAACGGCAAGAAAATGCAGCGGAATTTCGGAGGTAACTTTAAGATTATTAAAAAAAATTGGAATTTATTTTAATTAAATATTAGATGCATATTCACATGTCGTTTTAGATGATACTTGTATAAAACTAAAATCTATATTCTGTTTAATTGCAAAAAAATATTTATGAATGTTTATTCTTTTCCAGGTGTCAAGCATGCGCCGCATTTGAACAATGAAAAGTTAACGCTGACAGATTCAAAGAATTTTGAATTAACAAATAATATGAAGAGACCAAAAGGGAAATATAAAAAAATCAAATGTAAAAATGTGAGACGAGGAATTGTTCGATATTGTTATACAATCGAAGAGGAGAAGGACTGCAAGGACTGAAGAGTTTATAATGTAATTTTATTATTTATGTAATTTTCAATAAATGTAAATACGACCGAATACTTATTTTTTTTTATTTTTGTTGAGTTAGGCATACCTAGAATATTTACAAGTACACGAACAATAAGCAATCACATATCTTCAATTATGTATAAGTACATCACTTATGGGCATGCACAGTACAAATAAAAATGTTAACAATTTATTTCATTATTTAAATATTAGCAAAATGTAGAATTTATTATAAGGTAAAGGTAAGGTTATAAATTTAATACAGAAATCTGACAGATTGTAGTAGCTGGATGTGCTATCGTCAGTACAAATATTTCTGTTTTCCAAATTATAGATTATTTTAAGATTTGTTTTGACGTTAGTTTCAGTTCTTGTAGGTACCTATTAATTGAAATACCTACCTATTAATTGTATGTAGGTACCTAGATATGTTTCAGCAATAATTCCAGTTATAAAATAAGGTTTTGATAAAAAATATAATTATTAAACAAATTAGTATTTACAGGCAGTGTTTACATTTGGTAGTTATTTATTAAAACATTACCCAAATCTATTCAAGAGACATGTACTATATTCATACGTGGAGTCACTTACATAATGATTGGACACGAAATTGACGATATTTACAAGTACACGAACAATAAGCAATCACAAGTCTTCAATTATGTATAAGTACATCGTGAGCCAAGTCAAGATACTTGATTTGTTTATCTTTCTCGGCTTTCACGAGGTTCTCATCATGCGGGATGGTTATGTCAACAATCATTGCACGCCGCTCTGATCGATCCACCATGACTATACCAGGCATCACTATATCGGATACAAAAAATATTTATGAAACGATGTGAAAACCTAGCGAAATCTAGAATTCGGAGGTATAATCAACAATAACGTATTGACAATTATCGACTTGACAATCTATCAACTCAGACACACGCGGTAAGTATCAACGACGCCTGGTGTCGAGCAGCGGAACCTCCCAACCACTGATGTTAGAACGAGACTGATAAAGAAGAGTACAGACATATCAACTTTCTGTACGCGTAACCGCGCTATGGTTCAGGACTATTCTGGAAAGCAATTCCAACGAGTGAACAGTCTATAATAGTAACAGTGTAGTGCAGTAATAGTGACAGTGTTTGCCGCCATATTGCAAGTCATAGCTTGCTAGTTCCGTTTTTAAATCCCTTAATATTATATAAAATGGAAGTTTTTTCAGCAGAGCTATCAAACACTGCTAACGGCAAGAAAATGCAGCGGAATTTCGGAGGTAACTTTAAGATTATTAAAAAAAATTGGAATTTATTTTAATTAAATATTAGATGCATATTCACATGTCGTTTTAGATGATACTTGTATAAAACTAAAATCTATATTCTGTTTAATTGCAAAAAAATATTTATGAATGTTTATTCTTTTCCAGGTGTCAAGCATGCGCCGCATTTGAACAATGAAAAGTTAACGCTGACAGATTCAAAGAATTTTGAATTAACAAATAATATGAAGAGACCAAAAGGGAAATATAAAAAAATCAAATGTAAAAATGTGAGACGAGGAATTGTTCGATATTGTTATACATTCGAAGAGGAGAAGGACTGCAAGGACTGAAGAGTTTATAATGTAATTTTATTATTTATGTAATTTTCAATAAATGTAAATACGACCGAATACTTATTTTTTTTTTATTTTTGTTGAGTTAGGCATACCTAGAATATTTACAAGTACACGAACAATAAGCAATCACATATCTTCAATTATGTATAAGTACATCACTTATGGGCATGCACAGTACAAATAAAAATGTTAACAATTTATTTCATTATTTAAATATTAGCAAAATGTAGAATTTATTATAAGGTAAAGGTAAGGTTATAAATTTAATACAGTAATCTGACAGATTGTAGTAGCTGGATGTGCTATCGTCAGTACAAATATTTCTGTTTTCCAAATTATAGATTATTTTAAGATTTGTTTTGACGTTAGTTTCAGTTCTTGTAGGTACCTATTAATTGAAATACCTACCTATTAATTGTATGTAGGTACCTAGATATGTTTCAGCAATAATTCCAGTTATAAAATAAGGTTTCGATAAAAATATAATTATTAAACAAATTAGTATTTACAGGCAGTGTTTACATTTGGTAGTTATTTATTAAAACATTACCCAAATCTATTCAAGAGACATGTACTATATTCATACGTGGAGTCACTTACATAATGATTGGACACGAAATTGACGATATTTACAAGTACACGAACAATAAGCAATCACAAGTCTTCAATTATGTATAAGTACATCGTGAGCCAAGTCAAGATACTTGATTTGTTTATCTTTCTCGGCTTTCACGAGGTTCTCATCATGCGGGATGGTTATGTCAACAATCATTGCACGCCGCTCTGATCGATCCACCATGACTATACCAGGCATCACTATATCGGATACAAAAAATATTTATGAAACGATGTGAAAACCTAGCGAAATCTAGAATTCGGAGGTATAATCAACAATAACGTATTGACAATTATCGACTTGACAATCTATCAACTCAGACACACGCGGTAAGTATCAACGACGCCTGGTGTCGAGCAGCGGAACCTCCCAACCACTGATGTTAGAACGAGACAGATAAAGAAGAGTACAGACATATCAACTTTCTGTACGCGTAACCGCGCTATGGTTCAGGACTATTCTGGAAAGCAATTCCAACGAGTGAACAGTCTATAATAGTAACAGTGTAGTGCAGTAATAGTGACAGTGTTTGCCGCCATATTGCAAGTCATAGCTTGCTAGTTCCGTTTTTAAATCCCTTAATATTATATAAAATGGAAGTTTTTTCAGCAGAGCTATCAAACACTGCTAACGGCAAGAAAATGCAGCGGAATTTCGGAGGTAACTTTAAGATTATTAAAAAAAATTGGAATTTATTTTAATTAAATATTAGATGCATATTCACATGTCGTTTTAGATGATACTTGTATAAAACTAAAATCTATATTCTGTTTAATTGCAAAAAAATATTTATGAATGTTTATTCTTTTCCAGGTGTCAAGCATGCGCCGCATTTGAACAATGAAAAGTTAACGCTGACAGATTCAAAGAATTTTGAATTAACAAATAATATGAAGAGACCAAAAGGGAAATATAAAAAAATCAAATGTAAAAATGTGAGACGAGGAATTGTTCGATATTGTTATACAATCGAAGAGGAGAAGGACTGCAAGGACTGAAGAGTTTATAATGTAATTTTATTATTTATGTAATTTTCAATAAATGTAAATACGACCGAATACTTATTTTTTTTTTATTTTTGTTGAGTTAGGCATACCTAGAATATTTACAAGTACACGAACAATAAGCAATCACATATCTTCAATTATGTATAAGTACATCACTTATGGGCATGCACAGTACAAATAAAAATGTTAACAATTTATTTCATTATTTAAATATTAGCAAAATGTAGAATTTATTATAAGGTAAAGGTAAGGTTATAAATTTAATACAGAAATCTGACAGATTGTAGTAGCTGGATGTGCTATCGTCAGTACAAATATTTCTGTTTTCCAAATTATAGATTATTTTAAGATTTGTTTTGACGTTAGTTTCAGTTCTTGTAGGTACTTATTAATTGAAATACCTACCTATTAATTGTATGTAGGTACCTAGATATGTTTCAGCAATAATTCCAGTTATAAAATAAGGTTTTGATAAAAAATATAATTATTAAACAAATTAGTATTTACAGGCAGTGTTTACATTTGGTAGTTATTTATTAAAACATTACCCAAATCTATTCAAGAGACATGTACTATATTCATACGTGGAGTCACTTACATAATGATTGGACACGAAATTGACGATATTTACAAGTACACGAACAATAAGCAATCACAAGTCTTCAATTATGTATAAGTACATCGTGAGCCAAGTCAAGATACTTGATTTGTTTATCTTTCTCGGCTTTCACGAGGTTCTCATCATGCGGGATGGTTATGTCAACAATCATTGCACGCCGCTCTGATCGATCCACCATGACTATACCAGGCATCACTATATCGGATACAAAAAATATTTATGAAACGATGTGAAAACCTAGCGAAATCTAGAATTCGGAGGTATAATCAACAATAACGTATTGACAATTATCGACTTGACAATCTATCAACTCAGACACACGCGGTAAGTATCAACGACGCCTGGTGTCGAGCAGCGGAACCTCCCAACCACTGATGTTAGAACGAGACAGATAAAGAAGAGTACAGACATATCAACTTTCTGTACGCGTAACCGCGCTATGGTTCAGGACTATTCTGGAAAGCAATTCCAACGAGTGAACAGTCTATAATAGTAACAGTGTAGTGCAGTAATAGTGACAGTGTTTGCCGCCATATTGCAAGTCATAGCTTGCTAGTTCCGTTTTTAAATCCCTTAATATTATATAAAATGGAAGTTTTTTCAGCAGAGCTATCAAACACTGCTAACGGCAAGAAAATGCAGCGGAATTTCGGAGGTAACTTTAAGATTATTAAAAAAAATTGGAATTTATTTTAATTAAATATTAGATGCATATTCACATGTCGTTTTAGATGATACTTGTATAAAACTAAAATCTATATTCTGTTTAATTGCAAAAAAATATTTATGAATGTTTATTCTTTTCCAGGTGTCAAGCATGCGCCGCATTTGAACAATGAAAAGTTAACGCTGACAGATTCAAAGAATTTTGAATTAACAAATAATATGAAGAGACCAAAAGGGAAATATAAAAAAATCAAATGTAAAAATGTGAGACGAGGAATTGTTCGATATTGTTATACAATCGAAGAGGAGAAGGACTGCAAGGACTGAAGAGTTTATAATGTAATTTTATTATTTATGTAATTTTCAATAAATGTAAATACGACCGAATACTTATTTTTTTTTATTTTTGTTGAGTTAGGCATACCTAGAATATTTACAAGTACACGAACAATAAGCAATCACATATCTTCAATTATGTATAAGTACATCACTTATGGGCATGCACAGTACAAATAAAAATGTTAACAATTTATTTCATTATTTAAATATTAGCAAAATGTAGAATTTATTATAAGGTAAAGGTAAGGTTATAAATTTAATACAGAAATCTGACAGATTGTAGTAGCTGG
This sequence comes from Sesamia inferens, assembly GCA_037179545.1. Lineage (NCBI taxonomy): Eukaryota > Metazoa > Arthropoda > Insecta > Lepidoptera > Noctuidae > Sesamia > Sesamia inferens. The sequence continues at coordinate 31,722,139 of CM073929.1, forward strand.
ATGTGCTATCGTCAGTACAAATATTTCTGTTTTCCAAATTATAGATTATTTTAAGATTTGTTTTGACGTTAGTTTCAGTTCTTGTAGGTACCTATTAATTGAAATACCTACCTATTAATTGTATGTAGGTACCTAGATATGTTTCAGCAATAATTCCAGTTATAAAATAAGGTTTTGATAAAAATATAATTATTAAACAAATTAGTATTTACAGGCAGTGTTTACATTTGGTAGTTATTTATTAAAACATTACCCAAATCTATTCAAGAGACATGTACTATATTCATACGTGGAGTCACTTACATAATGATTGGACACGAAATTGACGATATTTACAAGTACACGAACAATAAGCAATCACAAGTCTTCAATTATGTATAAGTACATCGTGAGCCAAGTCAAGATACTTGATTTGTTTATCTTTCTCGGCTTTCACGAGGTTCTCATCATGCGGGATGGTTATGTCAACAATCATTGCACGCCGCTCTGATCGATCCACCATGACTATACCAGGCATCACTATATCGGATACAAAAAATATTTATGAAACGATGTGAAAACCTAGCGAAATCTAGAATTCGGAGGTATAATCAACAATAACGTATTGACAATTATCGACTTGACAATCTATCAACTCAGACACACGCGGTAAGTATCAACGACGCCTGGTGTCGAGCAGCGGAACCTCCCAACCACTGATGTTAGAACGAGACAGATAAAGAAGAGTACAGACATATCAACTTTCTGTACGCGTAACCGCGCTATGGTTCAGGACTATTCTGGAAAGCAATTCCAACGAGTGAACAGTCTATAATAGTAACAGTGTAGTGCAGTAATAGTGACAGTGTTTGCCGCCATATTGCAAGTCATAGCTTGCTAGTTCCGTTTTTAAATCCCTTAATATTATATAAAATGGAAGTTTTTTCAGCAGAGCTATCAAACACTGCTAACGGCAAGAAAATGCAGCGGAATTTCGGAGGTAACTTTAAGATTATTAAAAAAATTGGAATTTATTTTAATTAAATATTAGATGCATATTCACATGTCGTTTTAGATGATACTTGTATAAAACTAAAATCTATATTCTGTTTAATTGCAAAAAAATATTTATGAATGTTTATTCTTTTCCAGGTGTCAAGCATGCGCCGCATTTGAACAATGAAAAGTTAACGCTGACAGATTCAAAGAATTTTGAATTAACAAATAATATGAAGAGACCAAAAGGGAAATATAAAAAAATCAAATGTAAAAATGTGAGACGAGGAATTGTTCGATATTGTTATACAATCGAAGAGGAGAAGGACTGCAAGGACTGAAGAGTTTATAATGTAATTTTATTATTTATGTAATTTTCAATAAATGTAAATACGACCGAATACTTATTTTTTTTTTATTTTTGTTGAGTTAGGCATACCTAGAATATTTACAAGTACACGAACAATAAGCAATCACATATCTTCAATTATGTATAAGTACATCACTTATGGGCATGCACAGTACAAATAAAAATGTTAACAATTTATTTCATTATTTAAATATTAGCAAAATGTAGAATTTATTATAAGGTAAAGGTAAGGTTATAAATTTAATACAGAAATCTGACAGATTGTAGTAGCTGGATGTGCTATCGTCAGTACAAATATTTCTGTTTTCCAAATTATAGATTATTTTAAGATTTGTTTTGACGTTAGTTTCAGTTCTTGTAGGTACCTATTAATTGAAATACCTACCTATTAATTGTATGTAGGTACCTAGATATGTTTCAGCAATAATTCCAGTTATAAAATAAGGTTTTGATAAAAATATAATTATTAAACAAATTAGTATTTACAGGCAGTGTTTACATTTGGTAGTTATTTATTAAAACATTACCCAAATCTATTCAAGAGACATGTACTATATTCATACGTGGAGTCACTTACATAATGATTGGACACGAAATTGACGATATTTACAAGTACACGAACAATAAGCAATCACAAGTCTTCAATTATGTATAAGTACATCGTGAGCCAAGTCAAGATACTTGATTTGTTTATCTTTCTCGGCTTTCACGAGGTTCTCATCATGCGGGATGGTTATGTCAACAATCATTGCACGCCGCTCTGATCGATCCACCATGACTATACCAGGCATCACTATATCGGATACAAAAAATATTTATGAAACGATGTGAAAACCTAGCGAAATCTAGAATTCGGAGGTATAATCAACAATAACGTATTGACAATTATCGACTTGACAATCTATCAACTCAGACACACGCGGTAAGTATCAACGACGCCTGGTGTCGAGCAGCGGAACCTCCCAACCACTGATGTTAGAACGAGACAGATAAAGAAGAGTACAGACATATCAACTTTCTGTACGCGTAACCGCGCTATGGTTCAGGACTATTCTGGAAAGCAATTCCAACGAGTGAACAGTCTATAATAGTAACAGTGTAGTGCAGTAATAGTGACAGTGTTTGCCGCCATATTGCAAGTCATAGCTTGCTAGTTCCGTTTTTAAATCCCTTAATATTATATAAAATGGAAGTTTTTTCAGCAGAGCTATCAAACACTGCTAACGGCAAGAAAATGCAGCGGAATTTCGGAGGTAACTTTAAGATTATTAAAAAAAATTGGAATTTATTTTAATTAAATATTAGATGCATATTCACATGTCGTTTTAGATGATACTTGTATAAAACTAAAATCTATATTCTGTTTAATTGCAAAAAAATATTTATGAATGTTTATTCTTTTCCAGGTGTCAAGCATGCGCCGCATTTGAACAATGAAAAGTTAACGCTGACAGATTCAAAGAATTTTGAATTAACAAATAATATGAAGAGACCAAAAGGGAAATATAAAAAAATCAAATGTAAAAATGTGAGACGAGGAATTGTTCGATATTGTTATACAATCGAAGAGGAGAAGGACTGCAAGGACTGAAGAGTTTATAATGTAATTTTATTATTTATGTAATTTTCAATAAATGTAAATACGACCGAATACTTATTTTTTTTTTATTTTTGTTGAGTTAGGCATACCTAGAATATTTACAAGTACACGAGCAATAAGCAATCACATATCTTCAATTATGTATAAGTACATCACTTATGGGCATGCACAGTACAAATAAAAATGTTAACAATTTATTTCATTATTTAAATATTAGCAAAATGTAGAATTTATTATAAGGTAAAGGTAAGGTTATAAATTTAATACAGAAATCTGACAGATTGTAGTAGCTGGATGTGCTATCGTCAGTACAAATATTTCTGTTTTCCAAATTATAGATTATTTTAAGATTTGTTTTGACGTTAGTTTCAGTTCTTGTAGGTACCTATTAATTGAAATACCTACCTATTAATTGTATGTAGGTACCTAGATATGTTTCAGCAATAATTCCAGTTATAAAATAAGGTTTTGATAAAAATATAATTATTAAACAAATTAGTATTTACAGGCAGTGTTTACATTTGGTAGTTATTTATTAAAACATTACCCAAATCTATTCAAGAGACATGTACTATATTCATACGTGGAGTCACTTACATAATGATTGGACACGAAATTGACGATATTTACAAGTACACGAACAATAAGCAATCACAAGTCTTCAATTATGTATAAGTACATCGTGAGCCAAGTCAAGATACTTGATTTGTTTATCTTTCTCGGCTTTCACGAGGTTCTCATCATGCGGGATGGTTATGTCAACAATCATTGCACGCCGCTCTGATCGATCCACCATGACTATACCAGGCATCACTATATCGGATACAAAAAATATTTATGAAACGATGTGAAAACCTAGCGAAATCTAGAATTCGGAGGTATAATCAACAATAACGTATTGACAATTATCGACTTGACAATCTATCAACTCAGACACACGCGGTAAGTATCAACGACGCCTGGTGTCGAGCAGCGGAACCTCCCAACCACTGATGTTAGAACGAGACAGATAAAGAAGAGTACAGACATATCAACTTTCTGTACGCGTAACCGCGCTATGGTTCAGGACTATTCTGGAAAGCAATTCCAACGAGTGAACAGTCTATAATAGTAACAGTGTAGTGCAGTAATAGTGACAGTGTTTGCCGCCATATTGCAAGTCATAGCTTGCTAGTTCCGTTTTTAAATCCCTTAATATTATATAAAATGGAAGTTTTTTCAGCAGAGCTATCAAACACTGCTAACGGCAAGAAAATGCAGCGGAATTTCGGAGGTAACTTTAAGATTATTAAAAAAAATTGGAATTTATTTTAATTAAATATTAGATGCATATTCACATGTCGTTTTAGATGATACTTGTATAAAACTAAAATCTATATTCTGTTTAATTGCAAAAAAATATTTATGAATGTTTATTCTATTCCAGGTGTCAAGCATGCGCCGCATTTGAACAATGAAAAGTTAACGCTGACAGATTCAAAGAATTTTGAATTAACAAATAATATGAAGAGACCAAAAGGGAAATATAAAAAAATCAAATGTAAAAATGTGAGACGAGGAATTGTTCGATATTGTTATACAATCGAAGAGGAGAAGGACTGCAAGGACTGAAGAGTTTATAATGTAATTTTATTATTTATGTAATTTTCAATAAATGTAAATACGACCGAATACTTATTTTTTTTTTATTTTTGTTGAGTTAGGCATACCTAGAATATTTACAAGTACACGAACAATAAGCAATCACATATCTTCAATTATGTATAAGTACATCACTTATGGGCATGCACAGTACAAATAAAAATGTTAACAATTTATTTCATTATTTAAATATTAGCAAAATGTAGAATTTATTATAAGGTAAAGGTAAGGTTATAAATTTAATACAGAAATCTGACAGATTGTAGTAGCTGGATGTGCTATCGTCTGTACAAATGTTTCTGTTTTCTAAATTATAGATTATTTTAAGATTTGTTTTGACGTTAGTTTCAGTTCTTGTAGGTACCTATTAATTGTATGTACGTACCTAGGTATGTTTCAGAAATTATTCCAGTTGTAAAATAAGGCTTTGATAAAAAATATAACTATTAAACAAATTAGTATTTACAGGCAGTGTTTACATTTGGTAGTTATTTATTAAAACATTACCCAAATCTATTCAAGAGACATGTACTTTATTCATACGTGGAGTCACTTACATAATGATTGGACACGAAATTGACGATATTTACAAGTACACGAACAATAAGCAATCACAAGTCTTCAATTATGTATAAGTACATCGTGAGCCAAGTCAAGATACTTGATTTGTTTATCTTTCTCGGCTTTCACGAGGTTCTCATCATGCGGGATGGTTATGTCAACAATCATTGCACGCCGCTCTGATCGATCCACCATGACTATACCAGGCATCACTATATCGGATACAAAAAATATTTATGAAACGATGTGAAAACCTAGCGAAATCTAGAATTCGGAGGTATAATCAACAATAACGTATTGACAATTATCGACTTGACAATCTATCAACTCAGACACACGCGGTAAGTATCAACGACGCCTGGTGTCGAGCAGCGGAACCTCCCAACCACTGATGTTAGAACGAGACAGATAAAGAAGAGTACAGACATATCAACTTTCTGTACGCGTAACCGCGCTATGGTTCAGGACTATTCTGGAAAGCAATTCCAACGAGTGAACAGTCTATAATAGTAACAGTGTAGTGCAGTAATAGTGACAGTGTTTGCCGCCATATTGCAAGTCATAGCTTGCTAGTTCCGTTTTTAAATCCCTTAATATTATATAAAATGGAAGTTTTTTCAGCAGAGCTATCAAACACTGCTAACGGCAAGAAAATGCAGCGGAATTTCGGAGGTAACTTTAAGATTATTAAAAAAAATTGGAATTTATTTTAATTAAATATTAGATGCATATTCACATGTCGTTTTAGATGATACTTGTATAAAACTAAAATCTATATTCTGTTTAATTGCAAAAAAATATTTATGAATGTTTATTCTTTTCCAGGTGTCAAGCATGCGCCGCATTTGAACAATGAAAAGTTAACGCTGACAGATTCAAAGAATTTTGAATTAACAAATAATATGAAGAGACCAAAAGGGAAATATAAAAAAATCAAATGTAAAAATGTGAGACGAGGAATTGTTCGATATTGTTATACAATCGAAGAGGAGAAGGACTGCAAGGACTGAAGAGTTTATAATGTAATTTTATTATTTATGTAATTTTCAATAAATGTAAATACGACCGAATACTTATTTTTTTTTTATTTTTGTTGAGTTAGGCATACCTAGAATATTTACAAGTACACGAACAATAAGCAATCACATATCTTCAATTATGTATAAGTACATCACTTATGGGCATGCACAGTACAAATAAAAATGTTAACAATTTATTTCATTATTTAAATATTAGCAAAATGTAGAATTTATTATAAGGTAAAGGTAAGGTTATAAATTTAATACAGAAATCTGACAGATTGTAGTAGCTGGATGTGCTATCGTCAGTACAAATATTTCTGTTTTCCAAATTATAGATTATTTTAAGATTTGTTTTGACGTTAGTTTCAGTTCTTGTAGGTACCTATTAATTGAAATACCTACCTATTAATTGTATGTAGGTACCTAGATATGTTTCAGCAATAATTCCAGTTATAAAATAAGGTTTTGATAAAAAATATAATTATTAAACAAATTAGTATTTACAGGCAGTGTTTACATTTGGTAGTTATTTATTAAAACATTACCCAAATCTATTCAAGAGACATGTACTATATTCATACGTGGAGTCACTTACATAACGATTGGACACGAAATTGACGATATTTACAAGTACACGAACAATAAGCAATCACAAGTCTTCAATTATGTATAAGTACATCGTGAGCCAAGTCAAGATACTTGATTTGTTTATCTTTCTCGGCTTTCACGAGGTTCTCATCATGCGGGATGGTTATGTCAACAATCATTGCACGCCGCTCTGATCGATCCACCATGACTATACCAGGCATCACTATATCGGATACAAAAAATATTTATGAAACGATGTGAAAACCTAGTGAAATCTAGAATTCGGAGGTATAATCAACAATAACGTATTGACAATTATCGACTTGACAATCTATCAACTCAGACACACGCGGTAAGTATCAACGACGCCTGGTGTCGAGCAGCGGAACCTCCCAACCACTGATGTTAGAACGAGACAGATAAAGAAGAGTACAGACATATCAACTTTCTGTACGCGTAACCGCGCTATGGTTCAGGACTATTCTGGAAAGCAATTCCAACGAGTGAACAGTCTATAATAATAACAGTGTAGTGCAGTAATAGTGACAGTGTTTGCCGCCATATTGCAAGTCATAGCTTGCTAGTTCCGTTTTTAAATCCCTTAATATTATATAAAATGGAAGTTTTTTCAGCAGAGCTATCAAACACTGCTAACGGCAAGAAAATGCAGCGGAATTTCGGAGGTAACTTTAAGATTATTAAAAAAAATTGGAATTTATTTTAATTAAATATTAGATGCATATTCACATGTCGTTTTAGATGATACTTGTATAAAACTAAAATCTATACTCTGTTTAATTGCAAAAAAATATTTATGAATGTTTATTCTTTTCCAGGTGTCAAGCATGCGCCGCATTTGAACAATGAAAAGTTAACGCTGACAGATTCAAAGAATTTTGAATTAACAAATAATATGAAGAGACCAAAAGGGAAATATAAAAAAATCAAATGTAAAAATGTGAGACGAGGAATTGTTCGATATTGTTATACAATCGAAGAGGAGAAGGACTGCAAGGACTGAAGAGTTTATAATGTAATTTTATTATTTATGTAATTTTCAATAAATGTAAATACGACCGAATACTTATTTTTTTTTTATTTTTGTTGAGTTAGGCATACCTAGAATATTTACAAGTACACGAACAATAAGCAATCACATATCTTCAATTATGTATAAGTACATCACTTATGGGCATGCACAGTACAAATAAAAATGTTAACAATTTATTTCATTATTTAAATATTAGCAAAATGTAGAATTTATTATAAGGTAAAGGTAAGGTTATAAATTTAATACAGAAATCTGACAGATTGTAGTAGCTGGATGTGCTATCGTCAGTACAAATATTTCTGTTTTCTAAATTATAGATAATTTTAAGATTTGTTTTGACGTTAGTTTCAGTTCTTGTAGGTACCTGTTAATTGAAATACCTACCTATTAATTGTATGTAGGTACCTAGATATGTTTCAGCAATAATTCCAGTTATAAAATAAGGTTTTGATAAAAAATATAATTATTAAACAAATTAGTATTTACAGGCAGTGTTTACATTTGGTAGTTATTTATTAAAACATTACCCAAATCTATTCAAGAGACATGTACTATATTCATACGTGGAGTCACTTACATAATGATTGGACACGAAATTGACGATATTTACAAGTACACGAACAATAAGCAATCACAAGTCTTCAATTATGTATAAGTACATCGTGAGCCAAGTCAAGATACTTGATTTGTTTATCTTTCTCGGCTTTCACGAGGTTCTCATCATGCGGGATGGTTATGTCAACAATCATTGCACGCCGATCTGATCGATCCACCATGACTATACCAGGCATCACTATATCGGATACAAAAAATATTTATGAAACGATGTGAAAACCTAGCGAAATCTAGAATTCGGAGGTATAATCAACAATAACGTATTGACAATTATCGAATTGACAATCTATCAACTCAGACACACGCGGTAAGTATCAACGACGCCTGGTGTCGAGCAGCGGAACCTCCCAACCACTGATGTTAGAACGAGACAGATAAAGAAGAGTACAGACATATCAACTTTCTGTACGCGTAACCGCGCTATGGTTCAGGACTATTCTGGAAAGCAATTCCAACGAGTGAACAGTCTATAATAGTAACAGTGTAGTGCAGTAATAGTGACAGTGTTTGCCGCCATATTGCAAGTCATAGCTTGCTAGTTCCGTTTTTAAATCCCTTAATATTATATAAAATGGAAGTTTTTTCAGCAGAGCTATCAAACACTGCTAACGGCAAGAAAATGCAGCGGAATTTCGGAGGTAACTTTAAGATTATTAAAAAAAATTGGAATTTATTTTAATTAAATATTAGATGCATATTCACATGTCGTTTTAGATGATACTTGTATAAAACTAAAATCTATATTCTGTTTAATTGCAAAAAAATATTTATGAATGTTTATTCTTTTCCAGGTGTCAAGCATGCGCCGCATTTGAACAATGAAAAGTTAACGCTGACAGATTCAAAGAATTTTGAATTAACAAATAATATGAAGAGACCAAAAGGGAAATATAAAAAAATCAAATGTAAAAATGTGAGACGAGGAATTGTTCGATATTGTTATACAATCGAAGAGGAGAAGGACTGCAAGGACTGAAGAGTTTATAATGTAATTTTATTATTTATGTAATTTTCAATAAATGTAAATACGACCGAATACTTATTTTTTTTTTATTTTTGTTGAGTTAGGCATACCTAGAATATTTACAAGTACACGAACAATAAGCAATCACATATCTTCAATTATGTATAAGTACATCACTTATGGGCATGCACAGTACAAATAAAAATGTTAACAATTTATTTCATTATTTAAATATTAGCAAAATGTAGAATTTATTATAAGGTAAAGGTAAGGTTATAAATTTAATACAGAAATCTGACAGATTGTAGTAGCTGGATGTGCTATCGTCGGTACAAATATTTCTGTTTTCCAAATTATAGATTATTTTAAGATTTGTTTTGACGTTAGTTTCAGTTCTTGTAGGTACCGATTAATTGAAATACCTACCTATTAATTGTATGTAGGTACCTAGATATGTTTCAGCAATAATTCCAGTTATAAAATAAGGTTTTGATAAAAAATATAATTATTAAACAAATTAGTATTTACAGGCAGTGTTTACATTTGGTAGTTATTTATTAAAACATTACCCAAATCTATTCAAGAGGCATGTACTATATTCATACGTGGAGTCACTTACATAATGATTGGACACGAAATTGACGATATTTACAAGTACACGAACAATAAGCAATCACAAGTCTTCAATTATGTATAAGTACATCGTGAGCCAAGTCAAGATACTTGATTTGTTTATCTTTCTCGGCTTTCACGAGGTTCTCCTCATGCGGGATGGTTATGTCAACAATCATTGCACGCCGCTCTGATCGATCCACCATGACTATACCAGGCATCACTATATCGGATACAAAAAATATTTATGAAACGATGTGAAAACCTAGCGAAATCTAGAATTCGGAGGTATAATCAACAATAACGTATTGACAATTATCGACTTGACAATCTATCAACTCAGACACACGCGGTAAGTATCAACGACGCCTGGTGTCGAGCAGCGGAACCTCCCAACCACTGATGTTAGAACGAGACAGATAAAGAAGAGTACAGACATATCAACTTTCTGTACGCGTAACCGCGCTATGGTTCAGGACTATTCTGGAAAGCAATTCCAACGAGTGAACAGTCTATAATAGTAACAGTGTAGTGCAGTAATAGTGACAGTGTTTGCCGCCATATTGCAAGTCATAGCTTGCTAGTTCCGTTTTTAAATCCCTTAATATTATATAAAATGGAAGTTTTTTCAGCAGAGCTATCAAACACTGCTAACGGCAAGAAAATGCAGCGGAATTTCGGAGGTAACTTTAAGATTATTAAAAAAAATTGGAATTTATTTTAATTAAATATTAGATGCATATTCACATGTCGTTTTAGATGATACTTGTATAAAACTAAAATCTATATTCTGCTTAATTGCAAAAAAATATTTATGAATGTTTATTCTTTTCCAGGTGTCAAGCATGCGCCGCATTTGACTAATGAAAAGTTAACGCTGACAGATTCAAAGAATTTTGAATTAACAAATAATATGAAGAGACCAAAAGGGAAATATAAAAAAATCAAATGTAAAAATGTGAGACGAGGAATTGTTCGATATTGTTATACAATCGAAGAGGAGAAGGACTGCAAGGACTGAAGAGTTTATAATGTAATTTTATTATTTATGTAATTTTCAATAAATGTAAATACGACCGAATACTTATTTTTTTTTATTTTTGTTGAGTTAGGCATACCTAGAATATTTACAAGTACACGAACAATAAGCAATCACATATCTTCAATTATGTATAAGTACATCACTTATGGGCATGCACAGTACAAATAAAAATGTTAACAATTTATTTCATTATTTAAATATTAGCAAAATGTAGAATTTATTATAAGGTAAAGGTAAGGTTATAAATTTAATACAGAAATCTGACAGATTGTAGTAGCTGGATGTGCTATCGTCAGTACAAATATTTCTGTTTTCCAAATTATAGATTATTTTAAGATTTGTTTTGACGTTAGTTTCAGTTCTTGTAGGTACCTATTAATTGAAATACCTACCTATTAATTGTATGTAGGTACCTAGATATGTTTCAGCAATAATTCCAGTTATAAAATAAGGTTTTGATAAAAAATATAATTATTAAACAAATTAGTATTTACAGGCAGTGTTTACATTTGGTAGTTATTTATTAAAACATTACCCAAATCTATTCAAGAGGCATGTACTATATTCATACGTGGAGTCACTTACATAATGATTGGACACGAAATTGACGATATTTACAAGTACACGAACAATAAGCAATCACAAGTCTTCAATTATGTATAAGTACATCGTGAGCCAAGTCAAGATACTTGATTTGTTTATCTTTCTCGGCTTTCACGAGGTTCTCATCATGCGGGATGGTTATGTCAACAATCATTGCACGCCGCTCTGATCGATCCACCATGACTATACCAGGCATCACTATATCGGATACAAAAAATATTTATGAAACGATGTGAAAACCTAGCGAAATCTAGAATTCGGAGGTATAATCAACAATAACGTATTGACAATTATCGACTTGACAATCTATCAACTCAGACACACGCGGTAAGTATCAACGACGCCTGGTGTCGAGCAGCGGAACCTCCCAACCACTGATGTTAGAACGAGACAGATAAAGAAGAGTACAGACATATCAACTTTCTGTACGCGTAACCGCGCTATGGTTCAGGACTATTCTGGAAAGCAATTCCAACGAGTGAACAGTCTATAATAGTAACAGTGTAGTGCAGTAATAGTGACAGTGTTTGCCGCCATATTGCAAGTCATAGCTTGCTAGTTCCGTTTTTAAATCCCTTAATATTATATAAAATGGAAGTTTTTTCAGCAGAGCTATCAAACACTGCTAACGGCAAGAAAATGCAGCGGAATTTCGGAGGTAACTTTAAGATTATTAAAAAAAATTGGAATTTATTTTAATTAAATATTAGATGCATATTCACATGTCGTTTTAGATGATACTTGTATAAAACTAAAATCTATATTCTGCTTAATTGCAAAAAAATATTTATGAATGTTTATTCTTTTCCAGGTGTCAAGCATGCGCCGCATTTGACTAATGAAAAGTTAACGCTGACAGATTCAAAGAATTTTGAATTAACAAATAATATGAAGAGACCAAAAGGGAAATATAAAAAAATCAAATGTAAAAATGTGAGACGAGGAATTGTTCGATATTGTTATACAATCGAAGAGGAGAAGGACTGCAAGGACTGAAGAGTTTATAATGTAATTTTATTATTTATGTAATTTTCAATAAATGTAAATACGACCGAATACTTATTTTTTTTATTTTTGTTGAGTTAGGCATACCTAGAATATTTACAAGTACACGAACAATAAGCAATCACATATCTTCAATTATGTATAAGTACATCACTTATGGGCATGCACAGTACAAATAAAAATGTTAACAATTTATTTCATTATTTAAATATTAGCAAAATGTAGAATTTATTATAAGGTAAAGGTAAGGTTATAAATTTAATACAGAAATCTGACAGATTGTAGTAGCTGGATGTGCTATCGTCAGTACAAATATTTCTGTTTTCCAAATTATAGATTATTTTAAGATTTGTTTTGACGTTAGTTTCAGTTCTTGTAGGTACCTATTAATTGAAATACCTACCTATTAATTGTATGTAGGTACCTAGATATGTTTCAGCAATAATTCCAGTTATAAAATAAGGTTTTGATAAAAAATATAATTATTAAACAAATTAGTATTTACAGGCAGTGTTTACATTTGGTAGTTATTTATTAAAACATTACCCAAATCTATTCAAGAGGCATGTACTATATTCATACGTGGAGTCACTTACATAATGATTGGACACGAAATTGACGATATTTACAAGTACACGAACAATAAGCAATCACAAGTCTTCAATTATGTATAAGTACATCGTGAGCCAAGTCAAGATACTTGATTTGTTTATCTTTCTCGGCTTTCACGAGGTTCTCCTCATGCGGGATGGTTATGTCAACAATCATTGCACGCCGCTCTGATCGATCCACCATGACTATACCAGGCATCACTATATCGGATACAAAAAATATTTATGAAACGATGTGAAAACCTAGCGAAATCTAGAATTCGGAGGTATAATCAACAATAACGTATTGACAATTATCGACTTGACAATCTATCAACTCAGACACACGCGGTAAGTATCAACGACGCCTGGTGTCGAGCAGCGGAACCTCCCAACCACTGATGTTAGAACGAGACAGATAAAGAAGAGTACAGACATATCAACTTTCTGTACGCGTAACCGCGCTATGGTTCAGGACTATTCTGGAAAGCAATTCCAACGAGTGAACAGTCTATAATAGTAACAGTGTAGTGCAGTAATAGTGACAGTGTTTGCCGCCATATTGCAAGTCATAGCTTGCTAGTTCCGTTTTTAAATCCCTTAATATTATATAAAATGGAAGTTTTTTCAGCAGAGCTATCAAACACTGCTAACGGCAAGAAAATGCAGCGGAATTTCGGAGGTAACTTTAAGATTATTAAAAAAAATTGGAATTTATTTTAATTAAATATTAGATGCATATTCACATGTCGTTTTAGATGATACTTGTATAAAACTAAAATCTATATTCTGTTTAATTGCAAAAAAATATTTATGAATGTTTATTCTTTTCCAGGTGTCAAGCATGCGCCGCATTTGAACAATGAAAAGTTAACGCTGACAGATTCAAAGAATTTTGAATTAACAAATAATATGAAGAGACCAAAAGGGAAATATAAAAAAATCAAATGTAAAAATGTGAGACGAGGAATTGTTCGATATTGTTATACAATCGAAGAGGAGAAGGACTGCAAGGACTGAAGAGTTTATAATGTAATTTTATTATTTATGTAATTTTCAATAAATGTAAATACGACCGAATACTTATTTTTTTTTAATTTTTGTTGAGTTAGGCATACCTAGAATATTTACAAGTACACGAACAATAAGCAATCACATATCTTCAATTATGTATAAGTACATCACTTATGGGCATGCACAGTACAAATAAAAATGTTAACAATTTATTTCATTATTTAAATATTAGCAAAATGTAGAATTTATTATAAGGTAAAGGTAAGGTTATAAATTTAATACAGAAATCTGACAGATTGTAGTAGCTGGATGTGCTATCGTCAGTACAAATATTTCTGTTTTCCAAATTATAGATTATTTTAAGATTTGTTTTGACGTTAGTTTCAGTTCTTGTAGGTACCTATTAATTGAAATACCTACCTATTAATTGTATGTAGGTACCTAGATATGTTTCAGCAATAATTCCAGTTATAAAATAAGGTTTTGATAAAAAATATAATTATTAAACAAATTAGTATTTACAGGCAGTGTTTACATTTGGTAGTTATTTATTAAAACATTACCCAAATCTATTCAAGAGACATGTACTATATTCATACGTGGAGTCACTTACATAATGATTGGACACGAAATTGACGATATTTACAAGTACACGAACAATAAGCAATCACAAGTCTTCAATTATGTATAAGTACATCGTGAGCCAAGTCAAGATACTTGATTTGTTTATCTTTCTCGGCTTTCACGAGGTTCTCATCATGCGGGATGGTTATGTCAACAATCATTGCACGCCGCTCTGATCGATCCACCATGACTATACCAGGCATCACTATATCGGATACAAAAAATATTTATGAAACGATGTGAAAACCTAGCGAAATCTAGAATTCGGAGGTATAATCAACAATAACGTATTGACAATTATCGACTTGACAATCTATCAACTCAGACACACGCGGTAAGTATCAACGACGCCTGGTGTCGAGCAGCGGAACCTCCCAACCACTGATGTTAGAACGAGACAGATAAAGAAGAGTACAGACATATCAACTTTCTGTACGCGTAACCGCGCTATGGTTCAGGACTATTCTGGAAAGCAATTCCAACGAGTGAACAGTCTATAATAGTAACAGTGTAGTGCAGTAATAGTGACAGTGTTTGCCGCCATATTGCAAGTCATAGCTTGCTAGTTCCGTTTTTAAATCCCTTAATATTATATAAAATGGAAGTTTTTTCAGCAGAGCTATCAAACACTGCTAACGGCAAGAAAATGCAGCGGAATTTCGGAGGTAACTTTAAGATTATTAAAAAAAATTGGAATTTATTTTAATTAAATATTAGATGCATATTCACATGTCGTTTTAGATGATACTTGTATAAAACTAAAATCTATATTCTGTTTAATTGCAAAAAAATATTTATGAATGTTTATTCTTTTCCAGGTGTCAAGCATGCGCCGCATTTGAACAATGAAAAGTTAACGCTGACAGATTCAAAGAATTTTGAATTAACAAATAATATGAAGAGACCAAAAGGGAAATATAAAAAAATCAAATGTAAAAATGTGAGACGAGGAATTGTTCGATATTGTTATACAATCGAAGAGGAGAAGGACTGCAAGGACTGAAGAGTTTATAATGTAATTTTATTATTTATGTAATTTTCAATAAATGTAAATACGACCGAATACTTATTTTTTTTTTATTTTTGTTGAGTTAGGCATACCTAGAATATTTACAAGTACACGAGCAATAAGCAATCACATATCTTCAATTATGTATAAGTACATCACTTATGGGCATGCACAGTACAAATAAAAATGTTAACAATTTATTTCATTATTTAAATATTAGCAAAATGTAGAATTTATTATAAGGTAAAGGTAAGGTTATAAATTTAATACAGAAATCTGACAGATTGTAGTAGCTGGATGTGCTATCGTCAGTACAAATATTTCTGTTTTCCAAATTATAGATTATTTTAAGATTTGTTTTGACGTTAGTTTCAGTTCTTGTAGGTACCTATTAATTGAAATACCTACCTATTAATTGTATGTAGGTACCTAGATATGTTTCAGCAATAATTCCAGTTATAAAATAAGGTTTTGATAAAAATATAATTATTAAACAAATTAGTATTTACAGGCAGTGTTTACATTTGGTAGTTATTTATTAAAACATTACCCAAATCTATTCAAGAGACATGTACTATATTCATACGTGGAGTCACTTACATAATGATTGGACACGAAATTGACGATATTTACAAGTACACGAACAATAAGCAATCACAAGTCTTCAATTATGTATAAGTACATCGTGAGCCAAGTCAAGATACTTGATTTGTTTATCTTTCTCGGCTTTCACGAGGTTCTCATCATGCGGGATGGTTATGTCAACAATCATTGCACGCCGCTCTGATCGATCCACCATGACTATACCAGGCATCACTATATCGGATACAAAAAATATTTATGAAACGATGTGAAAACCTAGCGAAATCTAGAATTCGGAGGTATAATCAACAATAACGTATTGACAATTATCGACTTGACAATCTATCAACTCAGACACACGCGGTAAGTATCAACGACGCCTGGTGTCGAGCAGCGGAACCTCCCAACCACTGATGTTAGAACGAGACAGATAAAGAAGAGTACAGACATATCAACTTTCTGTACGCGTAACCGCGCTATGGTTCAGGACTATTCTGGAAAGCAATTCCAACGAGTGAACAGTCTATAATAGTAACAGTGTAGTGCAGTAATAGTGACAGTGTTTGCCGCCATATTGCAAGTCATAGCTTGCTAGTTCCGTTTTTAAATCCCTTAATATTATATAAAATGGAAGTTTTTTCAGCAGAGCTATCAAACACTGCTAACGGCAAGAAAATGCAGCGGAATTTCGGAGGTAACTTTAAGATTATTAAAAAAAATTGGAATTTATTTTAATTAAATATTAGATGCATATTCACATGTCGTTTTAGATGATACTTGTATAAAACTAAAATCTATATTCTGTTTAATTGCAAAAAAATATTTATGAATGTTTATTCTATTCCAGGTGTCAAGCATGCGCCGCATTTGAACAATGAAAAGTTAACGCTGACAGATTCAAAGAATTTTGAATTAACAAATAATATGAAGAGACCAAAAGGGAAATATAAAAAAATCAAATGTAAAAATGTGAGACGAGGAATTGTTCGATATTGTTATACAATCGAAGAGGAGAAGGACTGCAAGGACTGAAGAGTTTATAATGTAATTTTATTATTTATGTAATTTTCAATAAATGTAAATACGACCGAATACTTATTTTTTTTTTATTTTTGTTGAGTTAGGCATACCTAGAATATTTACAAGTACACGAACAATAAGCAATCACATATCTTCAATTATGTATAAGTACATCACTTATGGGCATGCACAGTACAAATAAAAATGTTAACAATTTATTTCATTATTTAAATATTAGCAAAATGTAGAATTTATTATAAGGTAAAGGTAAGGTTATAAATTTAATACAGAAATCTGACAGATTGTAGTAGCTGGATGTGCTATCGTCTGTACAAATGTTTCTGTTTTCTAAATTATAGATTATTTTAAGATTTGTTTTGACGTTAGTTTCAGTTCTTGTAGGTACCTATTAATTGTATGTACGTACCTAGGTATGTTTCAGAAATTATTCCAGTTGTAAAATAAGGCTTTGATAAAAAATATAACTATTAAACAAATTAGTATTTACAGGCAGTGTTTACATTTGGTAGTTATTTATTAAAACATTACCCAAATCTATTCAAGAGACATGTACTTTATTCATACGTGGAGTCACTTACATAATGATTGGACACGAAATTGACGATATTTACAAGTACACGAACAATAAGCAATCACAAGTCTTCAATTATGTATAAGTACATCGTGAGCCAAGTCAAGATACTTGATTTGTTTATCTTTCTCGGCTTTCACGAGGTTCTCATCATGCGGGATGGTTATGTCAACAATCATTGCACGCCGCTCTGATCGATCCACCATGACTATACCAGGCATCACTATATCGGATACAAAAAATATTTATGAAACGATGTGAAAACCTAGCGAAATCTAGAATTCGGAGGTATAATCAACAATAACGTATTGACAATTATCGACTTGACAATCTATCAACTCAGACACACGCGGTAAGTATCAACGACGCCTGGTGTCGAGCAGCGGAACCTCCCAACCACTGATGTTAGAACGAGACAGATAAAGAAGAGTACAGACATATCAACTTTCTGTACGCGTAACCGCGCTATGGTTCAGGACTATTCTGGAAAGCAATTCCAACGAGTGAACAGTCTATAATAGTAACAGTGTAGTGCAGTAATAGTGACAGTGTTTGCCGCCATATTGCAAGTCATAGCTTGCTAGTTCCGTTTTTAAATCCCTTAATATTATATAAAATGGAAGTTTTTTCAGCAGAGCTATCAAACACTGCTAACGGCAAGAAAATGCAGCGGAATTTCGGAGGTAACTTTAAGATTATTAAAAAAAATTGGAATTTATTTTAATTAAATATTAGATGCATATTCACATGTCGTTTTAGATGATACTTGTATAAAACTAAAATCTATATTCTGTTTAATTGCAAAAAAATATTTATGAATGTTTATTCTTTTCCAGGTGTCAAGCATGCGCCGCATTTGAACAATGAAAAGTTAACGCTGACAGATTCAAAGAATTTTGAATTAACAAATAATATGAAGAGACCAAAAGGGAAATATAAAAAAATCAAATGTAAAAATGTGAGACGAGGAATTGTTCGATATTGTTATACAATCGAAGAGGAGAAGGACTGCAAGGACTGAAGAGTTTATAATGTAATTTTATTATTTATGTAATTTTCAATAAATGTAAATACGACCGAATACTTATTTTTTTTTTATTTTTGTTGAGTTAGGCATACCTAGAATATTTACAAGTACACGAACAATAAGCAATCACATATCTTCAATTATGTATAAGTACATCACTTATGGGCATGCACAGTACAAATAAAAATGTTAACAATTTATTTCATTATTTAAATATTAGCAAAATGTAGAATTTATTATAAGGTAAAGGTAAGGTTATAAATTTAATACAGAAATCTGACAGATTGTAGTAGCTGGATGTGCTATCGTCAGTACAAATATTTCTGTTTTCCAAATTATAGATTATTTTAAGATTTGTTTTGACGTTAGTTTCAGTTCTTGTAGGTACCTATTAATTGAAATACCTACCTATTAATTGTATGTAGGTACCTAGATATGTTTCAGCAATAATTCCAGTTATAAAATAAGGTTTTGATAAAAAATATAATTATTAAACAAATTAGTATTTACAGGCAGTGTTTACATTTGGTAGTTATTTATTAAAACATTACCCAAATCTATTCAAGAGACATGTACTATATTCATACGTGGAGTCACTTACATAACGATTGGACACGAAATTGACGATATTTACAAGTACACGAACAATAAGCAATCACAAGTCTTCAATTATGTATAAGTACATCGTGAGCCAAGTCAAGATACTTGATTTGTTTATCTTTCTCGGCTTTCACGAGGTTCTCATCATGCGGGATGGTTATGTCAACAATCATTGCACGCCGCTCTGATCGATCCACCATGACTATACCAGGCATCACTATATCGGATACAAAAAATATTTATGAAACGATGTGAAAACCTAGTGAAATCTAGAATTCGGAGGTATAATCAACAATAACGTATTGACAATTATCGACTTGACAATCTATCAACTCAGACACACGCGGTAAGTATCAACGACGCCTGGTGTCGAGCAGCGGAACCTCCCAACCACTGATGTTAGAACGAGACAGATAAAGAAGAGTACAGACATATCAACTTTCTGTACGCGTAACCGCGCTATGGTTCAGGACTATTCTGGAAAGCAATTCCAACGAGTGAACAGTCTATAATAATAACAGTGTAGTGCAGTAATAGTGACAGTGTTTGCCGCCATATTGCAAGTCATAGCTTGCTAGTTCCGTTTTTAAATCCCTTAATATTATATAAAATGGAAGTTTTTTCAGCAGAGCTATCAAACACTGCTAACGGCAAGAAAATGCAGCGGAATTTCGGAGGTAACTTTAAGATTATTAAAAAAAATTGGAATTTATTTTAATTAAATATTAGATGCATATTCACATGTCGTTTTAGATGATACTTGTATAAAACTAAAATCTATACTCTGTTTAATTGCAAAAAAATATTTATGAATGTTTATTCTTTTCCAGGTGTCAAGCATGCGCCGCATTTGAACAATGAAAAGTTAACGCTGACAGATTCAAAGAATTTTGAATTAACAAATAATATGAAGAGACCAAAAGGGAAATATAAAAAAATCAAATGTAAAAATGTGAGACGAGGAATTGTTCGATATTGTTATACAATCGAAGAGGAGAAGGACTGCAAGGACTGAAGAGTTTATAATGTAATTTTATTATTTATGTAATTTTCAATAAATGTAAATACGACCGAATACTTATTTTTTTTTTATTTTTGTTGAGTTAGGCATACCTAGAATATTTACAAGTACACGAACAATAAGCAATCACATATCTTCAATTATGTATAAGTACATCACTTATGGGCATGCACAGTACAAATAAAAATGTTAACAATTTATTTCATTATTTAAATATTAGCAAAATGTAGAATTTATTATAAGGTAAAGGTAAGGTTATAAATTTAATACAGAAATCTGACAGATTGTAGTAGCTGGATGTGCTATCGTCAGTACAAATATTTCTGTTTTCTAAATTATAGATTATTTTAAGATTTGTTTTGACGTTAGTTTCAGTTCTTGTAGGTACCTGTTAATTGAAATACCTACCTATTAATTGTATGTAGGTACCTAGATATGTTTCAGCAATAATTCCAGTTATAAAATAAGGTTTTGATAAAAAATATAATTATTAAACAAATTAGTATTTACAGGCAGTGTTTACATTTGGTAGTTATTTATTAAAACATTACCCAAATCTATTCAAGAGACATGTACTATATTCATACGTGGAGTCACTTACATAATGATTGGACACGAAATTGACGATATTTACAAGTACACGAACAATAAGCAATCACAAGTCTTCAATTATGTATAAGTACATCGTGAGCCAAGTCAAGATACTTGATTTGTTTATCTTTCTCGGCTTTCACGAGGTTCTCATCATGCGGGATGGTTATGTCAACAATCATTGCACGCCGATCTGATCGATCCACCATGACTATACCAGGCATCACTATATCGGATACAAAAAATATTTATGAAACGATGTGAAAACCTAGCGAAATCTAGAATTCGGAGGTATAATCAACAATAACGTATTGACAATTATCGAATTGACAATCTATCAACTCAGACACACGCGGTAAGTATCAACGACGCCTGGTGTCGAGCAGCGGAACCTCCCAACCACTGATGTTAGAACGAGACAGATAAAGAAGAGTACAGACATATCAACTTTCTGTACGCGTAACCGCGCTATGGTTCAGGACTATTCTGGAAAGCAATTCCAACGAGTGAACAGTCTATAATAGTAACAGTGTAGTGCAGTAATAGTGACAGTGTTTGCCGCCATATTGCAAGTCATAGCTTGCTAGTTCCGTTTTTAAATCCCTTAATATTATATAAAATGGAAGTTTTTTCAGCAGAGCTATCAAACACTGCTAACGGCAAGAAAATGCAGCGGAATTTCGGAGGTAACTTTAAGATTATTAAAAAAAATTGGAATTTATTTTAATTAAATATTAGATGCATATTCACATGTCGTTTTAGATGATACTTGTATAAAACTAAAATCTATATTCTGTTTAATTGCAAAAAAATATTTATGAATGTTTATTCTTTTCCAGGTGTCAAGCATGCGCCGCATTTGAACAATGAAAAGTTAACGCTGACAGATTCAAAGAATTTTGAATTAACAAATAATATGAAGAGACCAAAAGGGAAATATAAAAAAATCAAATGTAAAAATGTGAGACGAGGAATTGTTCGATATTGTTATACAATCGAAGAGGAGAAGGACTGCAAGGACTGAAGAGTTTATAATGTAATTTTATTATTTATGTAATTTTCAATAAATGTAAATACGACCGAATACTTATTTTTTTTTTATTTTTGTTGAGTTAGGCATACCTAGAATATTTACAAGTACACGAACAATAAGCAATCACATATCTTCAATTATGTATAAGTACATCACTTATGGGCATGCACAGTACAAATAAAAATGTTAACAATTTATTTCATTATTTAAATATTAGCAAAATGTAGAATTTATTATAAGGTAAAGGTAAGGTTATAAATTTAATACAGAAATCTGACAGATTGTAGTAGCTGGATGTGCTATCGTCGGTACAAATATTTCTGTTTTCCAAATTATAGATTATTTTAAGATTTGTTTTGACGTTAGTTTCAGTTCTTGTAGGTACCGATTAATTGAAATACCTACCTATTAATTGTATGTAGGTACCTAGATATGTT
The DNA here is from genome assembly GCA_037179545.1 of Sesamia inferens. Classification (NCBI taxonomy): domain Eukaryota; kingdom Metazoa; phylum Arthropoda; class Insecta; order Lepidoptera; family Noctuidae; genus Sesamia; species Sesamia inferens. The sequence goes on from CM073929.1 coordinate 31,744,928, forward strand.
TCAGCAATAATTCCAGTTATAAAATAAGGTTTTGATAAAAAATATAATTATTAAACAAATTAGTATTTACAGGCAGTGTTTACATTTGGTAGTTATTTATTAAAACATTACCCAAATCTATTCAAGAGGCATGTACTATATTCATACGTGGAGTCACTTACATAATGATTGGACACGAAATTGACGATATTTACAAGTACACGAACAATAAGCAATCACAAGTCTTCAATTATGTATAAGTACATCGTGAGCCAAGTCAAGATACTTGATTTGTTTATCTTTCTCGGCTTTCACGAGGTTCTCCTCATGCGGGATGGTTATGTCAACAATCATTGCACGCCGCTCTGATCGATCCACCATGACTATACCAGGCATCACTATATCGGATACAAAAAATATTTATGAAACGATGTGAAAACCTAGCGAAATCTAGAATTCGGAGGTATAATCAACAATAACGTATTGACAATTATCGACTTGACAATCTATCAACTCAGACACACGCGGTAAGTATCAACGACGCCTGGTGTCGAGCAGCGGAACCTCCCAACCACTGATGTTAGAACGAGACAGATAAAGAAGAGTACAGACATATCAACTTTCTGTACGCGTAACCGCGCTATGGTTCAGGACTATTCTGGAAAGCAATTCCAACGAGTGAACAGTCTATAATAGTAACAGTGTAGTGCAGTAATAGTGACAGTGTTTGCCGCCATATTGCAAGTCATAGCTTGCTAGTTCCGTTTTTAAATCCCTTAATATTATATAAAATGGAAGTTTTTTCAGCAGAGCTATCAAACACTGCTAACGGCAAGAAAATGCAGCGGAATTTCGGAGGTAACTTTAAGATTATTAAAAAAAATTGGAATTTATTTTAATTAAATATTAGATGCATATTCACATGTCGTTTTAGATGATACTTGTATAAAACTAAAATCTATATTCTGCTTAATTGCAAAAAAATATTTATGAATGTTTATTCTTTTCCAGGTGTCAAGCATGCGCCGCATTTGACTAATGAAAAGTTAACGCTGACAGATTCAAAGAATTTTGAATTAACAAATAATATGAAGAGACCAAAAGGGAAATATAAAAAAATCAAATGTAAAAATGTGAGACGAGGAATTGTTCGATATTGTTATACAATCGAAGAGGAGAAGGACTGCAAGGACTGAAGAGTTTATAATGTAATTTTATTATTTATGTAATTTTCAATAAATGTAAATACGACCGAATACTTATTTTTTTTTATTTTTGTTGAGTTAGGCATACCTAGAATATTTACAAGTACACGAACAATAAGCAATCACATATCTTCAATTATGTATAAGTACATCACTTATGGGCATGCACAGTACAAATAAAAATGTTAACAATTTATTTCATTATTTAAATATTAGCAAAATGTAGAATTTATTATAAGGTAAAGGTAAGGTTATAAATTTAATACAGAAATCTGACAGATTGTAGTAGCTGGATGTGCTATCGTCAGTACAAATATTTCTGTTTTCCAAATTATAGATTATTTTAAGATTTGTTTTGACGTTAGTTTCAGTTCTTGTAGGTACCTATTAATTGAAATACCTACCTATTAATTGTATGTAGGTACCTAGATATGTTTCAGCAATAATTCCAGTTATAAAATAAGGTTTTGATAAAAAATATAATTATTAAACAAATTAGTATTTACAGGCAGTGTTTACATTTGGTAGTTATTTATTAAAACATTACCCAAATCTATTCAAGAGGCATGTACTATATTCATACGTGGAGTCACTTACATAATGATTGGACACGAAATTGACGATATTTACAAGTACACGAACAATAAGCAATCACAAGTCTTCAATTATGTATAAGTACATCGTGAGCCAAGTCAAGATACTTGATTTGTTTATCTTTCTCGGCTTTCACGAGGTTCTCCTCATGCGGGATGGTTATGTCAACAATCATTGCACGCCGCTCTGATCGATCCACCATGACTATACCAGGCATCACTATATCGGATACAAAAAATATTTATGAAACGATGTGAAAACCTAGCGAAATCTAGAATTCGGAGGTATAATCAACAATAACGTATTGACAATTATCGACTTGACAATCTATCAACTCAGACACACGCGGTAAGTATCAACGACGCCTGGTGTCGAGCAGCGGAACCTCCCAACCACTGATGTTAGAACGAGACAGATAAAGAAGAGTACAGACATATCAACTTTCTGTACGCGTAACCGCGCTATGGTTCAGGACTATTCTGGAAAGCAATTCCAACGAGTGAACAGTCTATAATAGTAACAGTGTAGTGCAGTAATAGTGACAGTGTTTGCCGCCATATTGCAAGTCATAGCTTGCTAGTTCCGTTTTTAAATCCCTTAATATTATATAAAATGGAAGTTTTTTCAGCAGAGCTATCAAACACTGCTAACGGCAAGAAAATGCAGCGGAATTTCGGAGGTAACTTTAAGATTATTAAAAAAAATTGGAATTTATTTTAATTAAATATTAGATGCATATTCACATGTCGTTTTAGATGATACTTGTATAAAACTAAAATCTATATTCTGCTTAATTGCAAAAAAATATTTATGAATGTTTATTCTTTTCCAGGTGTCAAGCATGCGCCGCATTTGACTAATGAAAAGTTAACGCTGACAGATTCAAAGAATTTTGAATTAACAAATAATATGAAGAGACCAAAAGGGAAATATAAAAAAATCAAATGTAAAAATGTGAGACGAGGAATTGTTCGATATTGTTATACAATCGAAGAGGAGAAGGACTGCAAGGACTGAAGAGTTTATAATGTAATTTTATTATTTATGTAATTTTCAATAAATGTAAATACGACCGAATACTTATTTTTTTTTATTTTTGTTGAGTTAGGCATACCTAGAATATTTACAAGTACACGAACAATAAGCAATCACATATCTTCAATTATGTATAAGTACATCACTTATGGGCATGCACAGTACAAATAAAAATGTTAACAATTTATTTCATTATTTAAATATTAGCAAAATGTAGAATTTATTATAAGGTAAAGGTAAGGTTATAAATTTAATACAGAAATCTGACAGATTGTAGTAGCTGGATGTGCTATCGTCAGTACAAATATTTCTGTTTTCCAAATTATAGATTATTTTAAGATTTGTTTTGACGTTAGTTTCAGTTCTTGTAGGTACCTATTAATTGAAATACCTACCTATTAATTGTATGTAGGTACCTAGATATGTTTCAGCAATAATTCCAGTTATAAAATAAGGTTTTGATAAAAAATATAATTATTAAACAAATTAGTATTTACAGGCAGTGTTTACATTTGGTAGTTATTTATTAAAACATTACCCAAATCTATTCAAGAGGCATGTACTATATTCATACGTGGAGTCACTTACATAATGATTGGACACGAAATTGACGATATTTACAAGTAGACGAACAATAAGCAATCACAAGTCTTCAATTATGTATAAGTACATCGTGAGCCAAGTCAAGATACTTGATTTGTTTATCTTTCTCGGCTTTCACGAGGTTCTCATCATGCGGGATGGTTATGTCAACAATCATTGCACGCCGCTCTGATCGATCCACCATGACTATACCAGGCATCACTATATCGGATACAAAAAATATTTATGAAACGATGTGAAAACCTAGCGAAATCTAGAATTCGGAGGTATAATCAACAATAACGTATTGACAATTATCGACTTGACAATCTATCAACTCAGACACACGCGGTAAGTATCAACGACGCCTGGTGTCGAGCAGCGGAACCTCCCAACCACTGATGTTAGAACGAGACAGATAAAGAAGAGTACAGACATATCAACTTTCTGTACGCGTAACCGCGCTATGGTTCAGGACTATTCTGGAAAGCAATTCCAACGAGTGAACAGTCTATAATAGTAACAGTGTAGTGCAGTAATAGTGACAGTGTTTGCCGCCATATTGCAAGTCATAGCTTGCTAGTTCCGTTTTTAAATCCCTTAATATTATATAAAATGGAAGTTTTTTCAGCAGAGCTATCAAACACTGCTAACGGCAAGAAAATGCAGCGGAATTTCGGAGGTAACTTTAAGATTATTAAAAAAAATTGGAATTTATTTTAATTAAATATTAGATGCATATTCACATGTCGTTTTAGATGATACTTGTATAAAACTAAAATCTATACTCTGTTTAATTGCAAAAAAATATTTATGAATGTTTATTCTTTTCCAGGTGTCAAGCATGCGCCGCATTTGAACAATGAAAAGTTAACGCTGACAGATTCAAAGAATTTTGAATTAACAAATAATATGAAGAGACCAAAAGGGAAATATAAAAAAATCAAATGTAAAAATGTGAGACGAGGAATTGTTCGATATTGTTATACAATCGAAGAGGAGAAGGACTGCAAGGACTGAAGAGTTTATAATGTAATTTTATTATTTATGTAATTTTCAATAAATGTAAATACGACCGAATACTTATTTTTTTTTATTTTTGTTGAGTTAGGCATACCTAGAATATTTACAAGTACACGAACAATAAGCAATCACATATCTTCAATTATGTATAAGTACATCACTTATGGGCATGCACAGTACAAATAAAAATGTTAACAATTTATTTCATTATTTAAATATTAGCAAAATGTAGAATGTATTATAAGGTAAAGGTAAGGTTATAAATTTAATACAGAAATCTGACAGATTGTAGTAGCTGGATGTGCTATCGTCAGTACAAATATTTCTGTTTTCTAAATTATAGATTATTTTAAGATTTGTTTTGACGTTAGTTTCAGTTCTTGTAGGTACCTGTTAATTGAAATACCTACCTATTAATTGTATGTAGGTACCTAGATATGTTTCAGCAATAATTCCAGTTATAAAATAAGGTTTTGATAAAAAATATAATTATTAAACAAATTAGTATTTACAGGCAGTGTTTACATTTGGTAGTTATTTATTAAAACATTACCCAAATCTATTCAAGAGACATGTACTATATTCATACGTGGAGTCACTTACATAATGATTGGACACGAAATTGACGATATTTACAAGTACACGAACAATAAGCAATCACAAGTCTTCAATTATGTATAAGTACATCGTGAGCCAAGTCAAGATACTTGATTTGTTTATCTTTCTCGGCTTTCACGAGGTTCTCATCATGCGGGATGGTTATGTCAACAATCATTGCACGCCGATCTGATCGATCCACCATGACTATACCAGGCATCACTATATCGGATACAAAAAATATTTATGAAACGATGTGAAAACCTAGCGAAATCTAGAATTCGGAGGTATAATCAACAATAACGTATTGACAATTATCGAATTGACAATCTATCAACTCAGACACACGCGGTAAGTATCAACGACGCCTGGTGTCGAGCAGCGGAACCTCCCAACCACTGATGTTAGAACGAGACAGATAAAGAAGAGTACAGACATATCAACTTTCTGTACGCGTAACCGCGCTATGGTTCAGGACTATTCTGGAAAGCAATTCCAACGAGTGAACAGTCTATAATAGTAACAGTGTAGTGCAGTAATAGTGACAGTGTTTGCCGCCATATTGCAAGTCATAGCTTGCTAGTTCCGTTTTTAAATCCCTTAATATTATATAAAATGGAAGTTTTTTCAGCAGAGCTATCAAACACTGCTAACGGCAAGAAAATGCAGCGGAATTTCGGAGGTAACTTTAAGATTATTAAAAAAAATTGGAATTTATTTTAATTAAATATTAGATGCATATTCACATGTCGTTTTAGATGATACTTGTATAAAACTAATCTATACTCTGTTTAATTGCAAAAAAATATTTATGAATGTTTATTCTTTTCCAGGTGTCAAGCATGCGCCGCATTTGAACAATGAAAAGTTAACGCTGACAGATTCAAAGAATTTTGAATTAACAAATAATATGAAGAGACCAAAAGGGAAATATAAAAAAATCAAATGTAAAAATGTGAGACGAGGAATTGTTCGATATTGTTATACAATCGAAGAGGAGAAGGACTGCAAGGACTGAAGAGTTTATAATGTAATTTTATTATTTATGTAATTTTCAATAAATGTAAATACGACCGAATACTTATTTTTTTTTATTTTTGTTGAGTTAGGCATACCTAGAATATTTACAAGTACACGAACAATAAGCAATCACATATCTTCAATTATGTATAAGTACATCACTTATGGGCATGCACAGTACAAATAAAAATGTTAACAATTTATTTCATTATTTAAATATTAGCAAAATGTAGAATTTATTATAAGGTAAAGGTAAGGTTATAAATTTAATACAGAAATCTGACAGATTGTAGTAGCTGGATGTGCTATCGTCAGTACAAATATTTCTGTTTTCTAAATTATAGATTATTTTAAGATTTGTTTTGACGTTAGTTTCAGTTCTTGTAGGTACCTGTTAATTGAAATACCTACCTATTAATTGTATGTAGGTACCTAGATATGTTTCAGCAATAATTCCAGTTATAAAATAAGGTTTTGATAAAAAATATAATTATTAAACAAATTAGTATTTACAGGCAGTGTTTACATTTGGTAGTTATTTATTAAAACATTACCCAAATCTATTCAAGAGACATGTACTATATTCATACGTGGAGTCACTTACATAATGATTGGACACGAAATTGACGATATTTACAAGTACACGAACAATAAGCAATCACAAGTCTTCAATTATGTATAAGTACATCGTGAGCCAAGTCAAGATACTTGATTTGTTTATCTTTCTCGGCTTTCACGAGGTTCTCATCATGCGGGATGGTTATGTCAACAATCATTGCACGCCGATCTGATCGATCCACCATGACTATACCAGGCATCACTATATCGGATACAAAAAATATTTATGAAACGATGTGAAAACCTAGCGAAATCTAGAATTCGGAGGTATAATCAACAATAACGTATTGACAATTATCGACTTGACAATCTATCAACTCAGACACACGCGGTAAGTATCAACGACGCCTGGTGTCGAGCAGCGGAACCTCCCAACCACTGATGTTAGAACGAGACAGATAAAGAAGAGTACAGACATATCAACTTTCTGTACGCGTAACCGCGCTATGGTTCAGGACTATTCTGGAAAGCAATTCCAACGAGTGAACAGTCTATAATAGTAACAGTGTAGTGCAGTAATAGTGACAGTGTTTGCCGCCATATTGCAAGTCATAGCTTGCTAGTTCCGTTTTTAAATCCCTTAATATTATATAAAATGGAAGTTTTTTCAGCAGAGCTATCAAACACTGCTAACGGCAAGAAAATGCAGCGGAATTTCGGAGGTAACTTTAAGATTATTAAAAAAAATTGGAATTTATTTTAATTAAATATTAGATGCATATTCACATGTCGTTTTAGATGATACTTGTATAAAACTAAAATCTATACTCTGTTTAATTGCAAAAAAATATTTATGAATGTTTATTCTTTTCCAGGTGTCAAGCATGCGCCGCATTTGAACAATGAAAAGTTAACGCTGACAGATTCAAAGAATTTTGAATTAACAAATAATATGAAGAGACCAAAAGGGAAATATAAAAAAATCAAATGTAAAAATGTGAGACGAGGAATTGTTCGATATTGTTATACAATCGAAGAGGAGAAGGACTGCAAGGACTGAAGAGTTTATAATGTAATTTTATTATTTATGTAATTTTCAATAAATGTAAATACGACCGAATACTTATTTTTTTTATTTTTGTTGAGTTAGGCATACCTAGAATATTTACAAGTACACGAACAATAAGCAATCACATATCTTCAATTATGTATAAGTACATCACTTATGGGCATGCACAGTACAAATAAAAATGTTAACAATTTATTTCATTATTTAAATATTAGCAAAATGTAGAATGTATTATAAGGTAAAGGTAAGGTTATAAATTTAATACAGAAATCTGACAGATTGTAGTAGCTGGATGTGCTATCGTCAGTACAAATATTTCTGTTTTCTAAATTATAGATTATTTTAAGATTTGTTTTGACGTTAGTTTCAGTTCTTGTAGGTACCTATTAATTGAAATACCTACCTATTAATTGTATGTAGGTACCTAGATATGTTTCAGCAATAATTCCAGTTATAAAATAAGGTTTTGATAAAAAATATAATTATTAAACAAATTAGTAGTTACAGGCAGTGTTTACATTTGGTAGTTATTTATTAAAACATTACCCAAATCTATTCAAGAGGCATGTACTATATTCATACGTGGAGTCACTTACATAATGATTGGACACGAAATTGACGATATTTACAAGTACACGAACAATAAGCAATCACAAGTCTTCAATTATGTATAAGTACATCGTGAGCCAAGTCAAGATACTTGATTTGTTTATCTTTCTCGGCTTTCACGAGGTTCTCATCATGCGGGATGGTTATGTCAACAATCATTGCACGCCGATCTGATCGATCCACCATGACTATACCAGGCATCACTATATCGGATACAAAAAATATTTATGAAACGATGTGAAAACCTAGCGAAATCTAGAATTCGGAGGTATAATCAACAATAACGTATTGACAATTATCGAATTGACAATCTATCAACTCAGACACACGCGGTAAGTATCAACGACGCCTGGTGTCGAGCAGCGGAACCTCCCAACCACTGATGTTAGAACGAGACAGATAAAGAAGAGTACAGACATATCAACTTTCTGTACGCGTAACCGCGCTATGGTTCAGGACTATTCTGGAAAGCAATTCCAACGAGTGAACAGTCTATAATAGTAACAGTGTAGTGCAGTAATAGTGACAGTGTTTGCCGCCATATTGCAAGTCATAGCTTGCTAGTTCCGTTTTTAAATCCCTTAATATTATATAAAATGGAAGTTTTTTCAGCAGAGCTATCAAACACTGCTAACGGCAAGAAAATGCAGCGGAATTTCGGAGGTAACTTTAAGATTATTAAAAAAAATTGGAATTTATTTTAATTAAATATTAGATGCATATTCACATGTCGTTTTAGATGATACTTGTATAAAATTAAAATCTATACTCTGTTTAATTGCAAAAAAATATTTATGAATGTTTATTCTTTTCCAGGTGTCAAGCATGCGCCGCATTTGAACAATGAAAAGTTAACGCTGACAGATTCAAAGAATTTTGAATTAACAAATAATATGAAGAGACCAAAAGGGAAATATAAAAAAATCAAATGTAAAAATGTGAGACGAGGAATTGTTCGATATTGTTATACAATCGAAGAGGAGAAGGACTGCAAGGACTGAAGAGTTTATAATGTAATTTTATTATTTATGTAATTTTCAATAAATGTAAATACGACCGAATACTTATTTTTTTTTATTTTTGTTGAGTTAGGCATACCTAGAATATTTACAAGTACACGAACAATAAGCAATCACATATCTTCAATTATGTATAAGTACATCACTTATGGGCATGCACAGTACAAATAAAAATGTTAACAATTTATTTCATTATTTAAATATTAGCAAAATGTAGAATTTATTATAAGGTAAAGGTAAGGTTATAAATTTAATACAGAAATCTGACAGATTGTAGTAGCTGGATGTGCTATCGTCAGTACAAATATTTCTGTTTTCTAAATTATAGATTATTTTAAGATTTGTTTTGACGTTAGTTTCAGTTCTTGTAGGTACCTGTTAATTGAAATACCTACCTATTAATTGTATGTAGGTACCTAGATATGTTTCAGCAATAATTCCAGTTATAAAATAAGGTTTTGATAAAAAATATAATTATTAAACAAATTAGTATTTACAGGCAGTGTTTACATTTGGTAGTTATTTATTAAAACATTACCCAAATCTATTCAAGAGACATGTACTATATTCATACGTGGAGTCACTTACATAATGATTGGACACGAAATTGACGATATTTACAAGTACACGAACAATAAGCAATCACAAGTCTTCAATTATGTATAAGTACATCGTGAGCCAAGTCAAGATACTTGATTTGTTTATCTTTCTCGGCTTTCACGAGGTTCTCATCATGCGGGATGGTTATGTCAACAATCATTGCACGCCGATCTGATCGATCCACCATGACTATACCAGGCATCACTATATCGGATACAAAAAATATTTATGAAACGATGTGAAAACCTAGCGAAATCTAGAATTCGGAGGTATAATCAACAATAACGTATTGACAATTATCGAATTGACAATCTATCAACTCAGACACACGCGGTAAGTATCAACGACGCCTGGTGTCGAGCAGCGGAACCTCCCAACCACTGATGTTAGAACGAGACAGATAAAGAAGAGTACAGACATATCAACTTTCTGTACGCGTAACCGCGCTATGGTTCAGGACTATTCTGGAAAGCAATTCCAACGAGTGAACAGTCTATAATAGTAACAGTGTAGTGCAGTAATAGTGACAGTGTTTGCCGCCATATTGCAAGTCATAGCTTGCTAGTTCCGTTTTTAAATCCCTTAATATTATATAAAATGGAAGTTTTTTCAGCAGAGCTATCAAACACTGCTAACGGCAAGAAAATGCAGCGGAATTTCGGAGGTAACTTTAAGATTATTAAAAAAAATTGGAATTTATTTTAATTAAATATTAGATGCATATTCACATGTCGTTTTAGATGATACTTGTATAAAACTAAAATCTATATTCTGCTTAATTGCAAAAAAATATTTATGAATGTTTATTCTTTTCCAGGTGTCAAGCATGCGCCGCATTTGACTAATGAAAAGTTAACGCTGACAGATTCAAAGAATTTTGAATTAACAAATAATATGAAGAGACCAAAAGGGAAATATAAAAAAATCAAATGTAAAAATGTGAGACGAGGAATTGTTCGATATTGTTATACAATCGAAGAGGAGAAGGACTGCAAGGACTGAAGAGTTTATAATGTAATTTTATTATTTATGTAATTTTCAATAAATGTAAATACGACCGAATACTTATTTTTTTTTATTTTTGTTGAGTTAGGCATACCTAGAATATTTACAAGTACACGAACAATAAGCAATCACATATCTTCAATTATGTATAAGTACATCACTTATGGGCATGCACAGTACAAATAAAAATGTTAACAATTTATTTCATTATTTAAATATTAGCAAAATGTAGAATTTATTATAAGGTAAAGGTAAGGTTATAAATTTAATACAGAAATCTGACAGATTGTAGTAGCTGGATGTGCTATCGTCAGTACAAATATTTCTGTTTTCCAAATTATAGATTATTTTAAGATTTGTTTTGACGTTAGTTTCAGTTCTTGTAGGTACCTATTAATTGAAATACCTACCTATTAATTGTATGTAGGTACCTAGATATGTTTCAGCAATAATTCCAGTTATAAAATAAGGTTTTGATAAAAAATATAATTATTAAACAAATTAGTATTTACAGGCAGTGTTTACATTTGGTAGTTATTTATTAAAACATTACCCAAATCTATTCAAGAGGCATGTACTATATTCATACGTGGAGTCACTTACATAATGATTGGACACGAAATTGACGATATTTACAAGTACACGAACAATAAGCAATCACAAGTCTTCAATTATGTATAAGTACATCGTGAGCCAAGTCAAGATACTTGATTTGTTTATCTTTCTCGGCTTTCACGAGGTTCTCCTCATGCGGGATGGTTATGTCAACAATCATTGCACGCCGCTCTGATCGATCCACCATGACTATACCAGGCATCACTCATCATCATCATCATCATTTCAGCCGAAAGACGTCCACTGCTGGACATAGGCCTCCCCCAAGGTTCTCCACGACGACCGGTCCTGCGCCTCCCGCATCCAGCGGTTTCCCGCGACCTTCACCAGGTCGTCGGTCCACCTTGTCGGGGGCCTACCCACGCTACGTCTTCCGGTGCGTGGTCGCCACTCGAGAACCCGTCGGCCCCATCGGGCATCGGTCCTACGGGCAATGTGTCCAGCCCATTGCCACTTCAGTGTTGCAATTCTTCGGGCTATGTCGGTTACTCTCGTTCTTCTGCGGATCTCCTCATTCCTGATTCGATCGCGCAGTGAAACCCCAAGCATAGCCCTCTCCATTGCCCTTTGAGCGACTTTGAGCCTTCTTATAAGGCCCATTGTTAGCGACCACGTCTCAATTCCATAAGTCATCACTGGCAACACACACTGGTCGAAGACTTTTGTCTTGAGACACTGCGGTATTTCGGACGAGAAGATTCTACGTAGCTTCCCGAAAGCAGCCCAGCCGAGTTGGATTCGACGATTGACCTCTTTCTCGAAGTTGGACCTTCCTAACTGGATAGTTTGTCCCAGGTACACGTAGCTGTCAACAACTTCGAGAACAGAGTCTCCAATCTTTATAGGAGTCGGTACAACATGGGCATTAGACATGACTTTCGTCTTGCCCATGTTCATTTTAAGACCGACTCGCTTGGAGGCCCTACTGAGGTCTTCGAGCATTGTACTCAGGTCCTCCACGGTCTCAGCCATGACTACGATATCATCAGCAAACCGAAGGTGTGTCATGTACTCGCCATTGATGTTGATGCCCAGTCCTTTCCAGTCCAGAACCTTGAAGACATCCTCCAATGCAGCGGTGAACAGTTTCGGAGAGATAACATCTCCCTGTCTGACACCACGCTGCAGAGGTATTGGTTCCGAGGTCTGGTCCTGTATTCGGACTGACATGGTGGCGTTTTCGTACAAACCCTTCAGCGCTTCAATATATCGATAGTCTACTTGGCACCGCTGGAGAGACTGCAGTACAGCCCAGGTCTCGATCGAATCAAAGGCTTTTTCGTAGTCCACAAACGCCAAGCAAAGGGGTAGGTTATACTCCTCGGCCTTCTGTATAACCTGCCGCAGCGTGTGTATGTGGTCTACTATGTAGGCATCACTATATCGGATACAAAAAATATTTATGAAACGATGTGAAAACCTAGCGAAATCTAGAATTCGGAGGTATAATCAACAATAACGTATTGACAATTATCGACTTGACAATCTATCAACTCAGACACACGCGGTAAGTATCAACGACGCCTGGTGTCGAGCAGCGGAACCTCCCAACCACTGATGTTAGAACGAGACAGATAAAGAAGAGTACAGACATATCAACTTTCTGTACGCGTAACCGCGCTATGGTTCAGGACTATTCTGGAAAGCAATTCCAACGAGTGAACAGTCTATAATAGTAACAGTGTAGTGCAGTAATAGTGACAGTGTTTGCCGCCATATTGCAAGTCATAGCTTGCTAGTTCCGTTTTTAAATCCCTTAATATTATATAAAATGGAAGTTTTTTCAGCAGAGCTATCAAACACTGCTAACGGCAAGAAAATGCAGCGGAATTTCGGAGGTAACTTTAAGATTATTAAAAAAAATTGGAATTTATTTTAATTAAATATTAGATGCATATTCACATGTCGTTTTAGATGATACTTGTATAAAACTAAAATCTATATTCTGCTTAATTGCAAAAAAATATTTATGAATGTTTATTCTTTTCCAGGTGTCAAGCATGCGCCGCATTTGACTAATGAAAAGTTAACGCTGACAGATTCAAAGAATTTTGAATTAACAAATAATATGAAGAGACCAAAAGGGAAATATAAAAAAATCAAATGTAAAAATGTGAGACGAGGAATTGTTCGATATTGTTATACAATCGAAGAGGAGAAGGACTGCAAGGACTGAAGAGTTTATAATGTAATTTTATTATTTATGTAATTTTCAATAAATGTAAATACGACCGAATACTTATTTTTTTTATTTTTGTTGAGTTAGGCATACCTAGAATATTTACAAGTACACGAACAATAAGCAATCACATATCTTCAATTATGTATAAGTACATCACTTATGGGCATGCACAGTACAAATAAAAATGTTAACAATTTATTTCATTATTTAAATATTAGCAAAATGTAGAATTTATTATAAGGTAAAGGTAAGGTTATAAATTTAATACAGAAATCTGACAGATTGTAGTAGCTGGATGTGCTATCGTCAGTACAAATATTTCTGTTTTCCAAATTATAGATTATTTTAAGATTTGTTTTGACGTTAGTTTCAGTTCTTGTAGGTACCTATTAATTGAAATACCTACCTATTAATTGTATGTAGGTACCTAGATATGTTTCAGCAATAATTCCAGTTATAAAATAAGGTTTTGATAAAAAATATAATTATTAAACAAATTAGTATTTACAGGCAGTGTTTACATTTGGTAGTTATTTATTAAAACATTACCCAAATCTATTCAAGAGGCATGTACTATATTCATACGTGGAGTCACTTACATAATGATTGGACACGAAATTGACGATATTTACAAGTACACGAACAATAAGCAATCACAAGTCTTCAATTATGTATAAGTACATCGTGAGCCAAGTCAAGATACTTGATTTGTTTATCTTTCTCGGCTTTCACGAGGTTCTCCTCATGCGGGATGGTTATGTCAACAATCATTGCACGCCGCTCTGATCGATCCACCATGACTATACCAGGCATCACTATATCGGATACAAAAAATATTTATGAAACGATGTGAAAACCTAGCGAAATCTAGAATTCGGAGGTATAATCAACAATAACGTATTGACAATTATCGACTTGACAATCTATCAACTCAGACACACGCGGTAAGTATCAACGACGCCTGGTGTCGAGCAGCGGAACCTCCCAACCACTGATGTTAGAACGAGACAGATAAAGAAGAGTACAGACATATCAACTTTCTGTACGCGTAACCGCGCTATGGTTCAGGACTATTCTGGAAAGCAATTCCAACGAGTGAACAGTCTATAATAGTAACAGTGTAGTGCAGTAATAGTGACAGTGTTTGCCGCCATATTGCAAGTCATAGCTTGCTAGTTCCGTTTTTAAATCCCTTAATATTATATAAAATGGAAGTTTTTTCAGCAGAGCTATCAAACACTGCTAACGGCAAGAAAATGCAGCGGAATTTCGGAGGTAACTTTAAGATTATTAAAAAAAATTGGAATTTATTTTAATTAAATATTAGATGCATATTCACATGTCGTTTTAGATGATACTTGTATAAAACTAAAATCTATATTCTGTTTAATTGCAAAAAAATATTTATGAATGTTTATTCTTTTCCAGGTGTCAAGCATGCGCCGCATTTGACTAATGAAAAGTTAACGCTGACAGATTCAAAGAATTTTGAATTAACAAATAATATGAAGAGACCAAAAGGGAAATATAAAAAAATCAAATGTAAAAATGTGAGACGAGGAATTGTTCGATATTGTTATACAATCGAAGAGGAGAAGGACTGCAAGGACTGAAGAGTTTATAATGTAATTTTATTATTTACGTAATTTTCAGTAAATGTAAATACGACCGAATACTTTTTTTTTTTTTTTTTTTTTTTGTTGAGTTAGGCATACCTAGAATATTTACAAGTACACGAACAATAAGCAATCACATATCTTCAATTATGTATAAGTACATCACTTATGGGCATGCACAGCACATATAAAAATGTTAACAATTTATTTCATTATTTAAATATTAGCAAAATGTAGAATTTATTACAAGGTAAAGGTAAGGTTATAAATTTAATACAGAAATCTGACAGATTGTAGTAGCTGGATGTGCTATCGTCAGTACAAATATTTCTGTTTTCCAAATTATAGATTATTTTAAGATTTGTTTTGACGTTAGTTTCAGTTCTTGTAGGTACCTATTAATTGAAATACCTACCTATTAATTGTATGTAGGTACCTAGATATGTTTCAGCAATAATTCCAGTTATAAAATAAGGTTTTGATAATAAATATAATTATTAAACAAATTAGTATTTACAGGCAGTGTTTACATTTGGTAGTTATTTATTAAAACATTACCCAAATCTATTCAAGAGACATGTACTATATTCATACGTGGAGTCACTTACATAATGATTGGACACGAAATTGACGATATTTACAAGTACACGAACAATAAGCAATCACAAGTCTTCAATTATGTATAAGTACATCGTGAGCCAAGTCAAGATACTTGATTTGTTTATCTTTCTCGGCTTTCACGAGGTTCTCATCATGCGGGATGGTTATGTCAACAATCATTGCACGCCGCTCTGATCGATCCACCATGACTATACCAGGCATCACTATATCGGATACAAAAAATATTTATGAAACGATGTGAAAACCTAGCGAAATCTAGAATTCGGAGGTATAATCAACAATAACGTATTGACAATTATCGACTTGACAATCTATCAACTCAGACACACGCGGTAAGTATCAACGACGCCTGGTGTCGAGCAGCGGAACCTCCCAACCACTGATGTTAGAACGAGACAGATAAAGAAGAGTACAGACATATCAACTTTCTGTACGCGTAACCGCGCTATGGTTCAGGACTATTCTGGAAAGCAATTCCAACGAGTGAACAGTCTATAATAGTAACAGTGTAGTGCAGTAATAGTGACAGTGTTTGCCGCCATATTGCAAGTCATAGCTTGCTAGTTCCGTTTTTAAATCCCTTAATATTATATAAAATGGAAGTTTTTTCAGCAGAGCTATCAAACACTGCTAACGGCAAGAAAATGCAGCGGAATTTCGGAGGTAACTTTAAGATTATTAAAAAAAATTGGAATTTATTTTAATTAAATATTAGATGCATATTCACATGTCGTTTTAGATGATACTTGTATAAAACTAAAATCTATACTCTGTTTAATTGCAAAAAAATATTTATGAATGTTTATTCTTTTCCAGGTGTCAAGCATGCGCCGCATTTGAACAATGAAAAGTTAACGCTGACAGATTCAAAGAATTTTGAATTAACAAATAATATGAAGAGACCAAAAGGGAAATATAAAAAAATCAAATGTAAAAATGTGAGACGAGGAATTGTTCGATATTGTTATACAATCGAAGAGGAGAAGGACTGCAAGGACTGAAGAGTTTATAATGTAATTTTATTATTTATGTAATTTTCAATAAATGTAAATACGACCGAATACTTATTTTTTTTTATTTTTGTTGAGTTAGGCATACCTAGAATATTTACAAGTACACGAACAATAAGCAATCACATATCTTCAATTATGTATAAGTACATCACTTATGGGCATGCACAGTACAAATAAAAATGTTAACAATTTATTTCATTATTTAAATATTAGCAAAATGTAGAATTTATTATAAGGTAAAGGTAAGGTTATAAATTTAATACAGAAATCTGACAGATTGTAGTAGCTGGATGTGCTATCGTCAGTACAAATATTTCTGTTTTCTAAATTATAGATTATTTTAAGATTTTTTTTGACGTTAGTTACAGTTCTTGTAGGTACCTATTAATTGAAATACCTACCTATTAATTGTATGTAGGTACCTAGATATGTTTCAGCAATAATTCCAGTTATAAAATAAGGTTTTGATAAAAAATATAATTATTAAACAAATTAGTATTTACAGGCAGTGTTTACATTTGGTAGTTATTTATTAAAACATTACCCAAATCTATTCAAGAGACATGTACTATATTCATACGTGGAGTCACTTACATAATGATTGGACACGAAATTGACGATATTTACAAGTACACGAACAATAAGCAATCACAAGTCTTCAATTATGTATAAGTACATCGTGAGCCAAGTCAAGATACTTGATTTGTTTATCTTTCTCGGCTTTCACGAGGTTCTCATCATGCGGGATGGTTATGTCAACAATCATTGCACGCCGATCTGATCGATCCACCATGACTATACCAGGCATCACTATATCGGATACAAAAAATATTTATGAAACGATGTGAAAACCTAGCGAAATCTAGAATTCGGAGGTATAATCAACAATAACGTATTGACAATTATCGAATTGACAATCTATCAACTCAGACACACGCGGTAAGTATCAACGACGCCTGGTGTCGAGCAGCGGAACCTCCCAACCACTGATGTTAGAACGAGACAGATAAAGAAGAGTACAGACATATCAACTTTCTGTACGCGTAACCGCGCTATGGTTCAGGACTATTCTGGAAAGCAATTCCAACGAGTGAACAGTCTATAATAGTAACAGTGTAGTGCAGTAATAGTGACAGTGTTTGCCGCCATATTGCAAGTCATAGCTTGCTAGTTCCGTTTTTAAATCCCTTAATATTATATAAAATGGAAGTTTTTTCAGCAGAGCTATCAAACACTGCTAACGGCAAGAAAATGCAGCGGAATGTCGGAGGTAACTTTAAGATTATTAAAAAAAAAATTGGAATTTATTTTAATTAAATATTAGATGCATATTCACATGTCGTTTTAGATGATACTTGTATAAAACTAAAATCTATATTCTGTTTAATTGCAAAAAAATATTTATGAATGTTTATTCTTTTCCAGGTGTCAAGCATGCGCCGCATTTGACTAATGAAAAGTTAACGCTGACAGATTCAAAGAATTTTGAATTAACAAATAGTATGAAGAGACCAAAAGGGAAATATAAAAAAATCAAATGTAAAAATGTGAGACGAGGAATTGTTCGATATTGTTATACAATCGAAGAGGAGAAGGACTGCAAGGACTGAAGAGTTTATAATGTAATTTTATTATTTATGTAATTTTCAATAAATGTAAATACGACCGAATACTTATTTTTTTTTTATTTTTGTTGAGTTAGGCATACCTAGAATATTTACAAGTACACGAAGAATAAGCAATCACATATCTTCAATTATGTATAAGTACATCACTTATGGGCATGCACAGTACAAATAAAAATGTTAACAATTTATTTCATTATTTAAATATTAGCAAAATGTAGAATTTATTATAAGGTAAAGGTAAGGTTATAAATTTAATACAGAAATCTGACAGATTGTAGTAGCTGGATGTGCTATCGTCGGTACAAATATTTCTGTTTTCCAAATTATAGATTATTTTAAGATTTGTTTTGACGTTAGTTTCAGTTCTTGTAGGTACCTATTAATTGAAATACCTACCTATTAATTGTATGTAGGTACCTAGATATGTTTCAGCAATAATTCCAGTTATAAAATAAGGTTTTGATAAAAAATATAATTATTAAACAAATTAGTATTTACAGGCAGTGTTTACATTTGGTAGTTATTTATTAAAACATTACCCAAATCTATTCAAGAGACATGTACTATATTCATACGTGGAGTCACTTACATAATGATTGGACACGAAATTGACGATATTTACAAGTACACGAACAATAAGCAATCACAAGTCTTCAATTATGTATAAGTACATCGTGAGCCAAGTCAAGATACTTGATTTGTTTATCTTTCTCGGCTTTCACGAGGTTCTCATCATGCGGGATGGTTATGTCAACAATCATTGCACGCCGCTCTGATCGATCCACCATGACTATACCAGGCATCACTATATCGGATACAAAAAATATTTATGAAGCGATGTGAAAACCTAGCGAAATCTAGAATTCGGAGGTATAATCAACAATAACGTATTGACAATTATCGACTTGACAATCTATCAACTCAGACACACGCGGTAAGTTATAAGTATCAACGACGCCTGGTGTCGAGCAGCGGAACCTCCCAACCACTGATGTTAGAACGAGACAGATAAAGAAGAGTACAGACATATCAACTTTCTGTACGCGTAACCGCGCTATGGTTCAGGACTATTCTGAAAAGCAATTCCAACGAGTGAACAGTCTATAATAGTAACAGTGTAGTGCAGTAATAGTGACAGTGTTTGCCGCCATATTGCAAGTCATAGCTTGCTAGTTCCGTTTTTAAATCCCTTAATATTATATAAAATGGAAGTTTTTTCAGCAGAGCTATCAAACACTGCTAACGGCAAGAAAATGCAGCGGAATTTCGGAGGTAACTTTAAGATTATTAAAAAAAATTGGAATTTATTTTAATTAAATATTAGATGCATATTCACATGTCGTTTTAGATGATACTTGTATAAAACTAAAATCTATATTCTGCTTAATTGCAAAAAAATATTTATGAATGTTTATTCTTTTCCAGGTGTCAAGCATGCGCCGCATTTGACTAATGAAAAGTTAACGCTGACAGATTCAAAGAATTTTGAATTAACAAATAATATGAAGAGACCAAAAGGGAAATATAAAAAAATCAAATGTAAAAATGTGAGACGAGGAATTGTTCGATATTGTTATACAATCGAAGAGGAGAAGGACTGCAAGGACTGAAGAGTTTATAATGTAATTTTATTATTTATGTAATTTTCAATAAATGTAAATACGACCGAATACTTATTTTTTTTTATTTTTGTTGAGTTAGGCATACCTAGAATATTTACAAGTACACGAACAATAAGCAATCACATATCTTCAATTATGTATAAGTACATCACTTATGGGCATGCACAGTACAAATAAAAATGTTAACAATTTATTTCATAATTTAAATATTAGCAAAATGTAGAATTTATTATAAGGTAAAGGTAAGGTTATAAATTTAATACAGAAATCTGACAGATTGTAGTAGCTGGATGTGCTATCGTCAGTACAAATATTTCTGTTTTCCAAATTATAGATTATTTTAAGATTTGTTTTGACGTTAGTTTCAGTTCTTGTAGGTACCTATTAATTGAAATACCTACCTATTAATTGTATGTAGGTACCTAGATATGTTTCAGCAATAATTCCAGTTATAAAATAAGGTTTTGATAAAAAATATAATTATTAAACAAATTAGTATTTACAGGCAGTGTTTACATTTGGTAGTTATTTATTAAAACATTACCCAAATCTATTCAAGAGGCATGTACTATATTCATACGTGGAGTCACTTACATAATGATTGGACACGAAATTGACGATATTTACAAGTACACGAACAATAAGCAATCACAAGTCTTCAATTATGTATAAGTACATCGTGAGCCAAGTCAAGATACTTGATTTGTTTATCTTTCTCGGCTTTCACGAGGTTCTCCTCATGCGGGATGGTTATGTCAACAATCATTGCACGCCGCTCTGATCGATCCACCATGACTATACCAGGCATCACTATATCGGATACAAAAAATATTTATGAAACGATGTGAAAACCTAGCGAAATCTAGAATTCGGAGGTATAATCAACAATAACGTATTGACAATTATCGACTTGACAATCTATCAACTCAGACACACGCGGTAAGTATCAACGACGCCTGGTGTCGAGCAGCGGAACCTCCCAACCACTGATGTTAGAACGAGACAGATAAAGAAGAGTACAGACATATCAACTTTCTGTACGCGTAACCGCGCTATGGTTCAGGACTATTCTGGAAAGCAATTCCAACGAGTGAACAGTCTATAATAGTAACAGTGTAGTGCAGTAATAGTGACAGTGTTTGCCGCCATATTGCAAGTCATAGCTTGCTAGTTCCGTTTTTAAATCCCTTAATATTATATAAAATGGAAGTTTTTTCAGCAGAGCTATCAAACACTGCTAACGGCAAGAAAATGCAGCGGAATTTCGGAGGTAACTTTAAGATTATTAAAAAAAAATTGGAATTTATTTTAATTAAATATTAGATGCATATTCACATGTCGTTTTAGATGATACTTGTATAAAACTAAAATCTATATTCTGTTTAATTGCAAAAAAATATTTATGAATGTTTATTCTTTTCCAGGTGTCAAGCATGCGCCGCATTTGACTAATGAAAAGTTAACGCTGACAGATTCAAAGAATTTTGAATTAACAAATAATATGAAGAGACCAAAAGGGAAATATAAAAAAATCAAATGTAAAAATGTGAGACGAGGAATTGTTCGATATTGTTATACAATCGAAGAGGAGAAGGACTGCAAGGACTGAAGAGTTTATAATGTAATTTTATTATTTACGTAATTTTCAGTAAATGTAAATACGACCGAATGCTTTTTTTTTTTTTTTTTTTGTTGAGTTAGGCATACCTAGAATATTTACAAGTACACGAACAATAAGCAATCACATATCTTCAATTATGTATAAGTACATCACTTATGGGCATGCACAGCACAAATAAAAATGTTAACAATTTATTTCATTATTTAAATATTAGCAAAATGTAGAATTTATTACAAGGTAAAGGTAAGGTTATAAATTTAATACAGAAATCTGACAGATTGTAGTAGCTGGATGTGCTATCGTCAGTACAAATATTTCTGTTTTCCAAATTATAGATTATTTTAAGATTTGTTTTGACGTTAGTTTCAGTTCTTGTAGGTACCTATTAATTGAAATACCTACCTATTAATTGTATGTAGGTACCTAGATATGTTTCAGCAATAATTCCAGTTATAAAATAAGGTTTTGATAAAAAATATAATTATTAAACAAATTAGTAGTTACAGGCAGTGTTTACATTTGGTAGTTATTTATTAAAACATTACCCAAATCTATTCAAGAGGCATGTACTATATTCATACGTGGAGTCACTTACATAATGATTGGACACGAAATTGACGATATTTACAAGTACACGAACAATAAGCAATCACAAGTCTTCAATTATGTATAAGTACATCGTGAGCCAAGTCAAGATACTTGATTTGTTTATCTTTCTCGGCTTTCACGAGGTTCTCCTCATGCGGGATGGTTATGTCAACAATCATTGCACGCCGCTCTGATCGATCCACCATGACTATACCAGGCATCACTATATCGGATACAAAAAATATTTATGAAACGATGTGAAAACCTAGCGAAATCTAGAATTCGGAGGTATAATCAACAATAACGTATTGACAATTATCGACTTGACAATCTATCAACTCAGACACACGCGGTAAGTATCAACGACGCCTGGTGTCGAGCAGCGGAACCTCCCAACCACTGATGTTAGAACGAGACAGATAAAGAAGAGTACAGACATATCAACTTTCTGTACGCGTAACCGCGCTATGGTTCAGGACTATTCTGGAAAGCAATTCCAACGAGTGAACAGTCTATAATAGTAACAATGTAGTGCAGTAATAGTGACAGTGTTTGCCGCCATATTGCAAGTCATAGCTTGCTAGTTCCGTTTTTAAATCCCTTAATATTATATAAAATGGAAGTTTTTTCAGCAGAGCTATCAAACACTGCTAACGGCAAGAAAATGCAGCGGAATTTCGGAGGTAACTTTAAGATTATTAAAAAAAAATTGGAATTTATTTTAATTAAATATTAGATGCATATTCACATGTCGTTTTAGATGATACTTGTATAAAACTAAAATCTATATTCTGTTTAATTGCAAAAAAATATTTATGAATGTTTATTCTTTTCCAGGTGTCAAGCATGCGCCGCATTTGACTAATGAAAAGTTAACGCTGACAGATTCAAAGAATTTTGAATTAACAAATAATATGAAGAGACCAAAAGGGAAATATAAAAAAATCAAATGTAAAAATGTGAGACGAGGAATTGTTCGATATTGTTATACAATCGAAGAGGAGAAGGACTGCAAGGACTGAAGAGTTTATAATGTAATTTTATTATTTACGTAATTTTCAGTAAATGTAAATACGACCGAATACTTTTTTTTTTTTTTTTTTGTTGAGTTAGGCATACCTAGAATATTTACAAGTACACGAACAATAAGCAATCACATATCTTCAATTATGTATAAGTACATCACTTATGGGCATGCACAGCACAAATAAAAATGTTAACAATTTATTTCATTATTTAAATATTAGCAAAATGTAGAATTTATTATAAGGTAAAGGTAAGGTTATAAATTTAATACAGAAATCTGACAGATTGTAGTAGCTGGATGTGCTATCGTCAGTACAAATATTTCTGTTTTCCAAATTATAGATTATTTTAAGATTTGTTTTGACGTTAGTTTCAGTTCTTGTAGGTACCTATTAATTGAAATACCTACCTATTAATTGTATGTAGGTACCTAGATATGTTTCAGCAATAATTCCAGTTATAAAATAAGGTTTTGATAAAAAATATAATTATTAAACAAATTAGTAGTTACAGGCAGTGTTTACATTTGGTAGTTATTTATTAAAACATTACCCAAATCTATTCAAGAGACATGTACTATATTCATACGTGGAGTCACTTACATAATGATTGGACACGAAATTGACGATATTTACAAGTACACGAACAATAAGCAATCACAAGTCTTCAATTATGTATAAGTACATCGTGAGCCAAGTCAAGATACTTGATTTGTTTATCTTTCTCGGCTTTCACGAGGTTCTCATCATGCGGGATGGTTATGTCAACAATCATTGCACGCCGCTCTGATCGATCCACCATGACTATACCAGGCATCACTATATCGGATACAAAAAATATTTATGAAACGATGTGAAAACCTAGCGAAATCTAGAATTCGGAGGTATAATCAACAATAACGTATTGACAATTATCGACTTGACAATCTATCAACTCAGACACACGCGGTAAGTTATAAGTATCAACGACGCCTGGTGTCGAGCAGCGGAACCTCCCAACCACTGATGTTAGAACGAGACAGATAAAGAAGAGTACAGACATATCAACTTTCTGTACGCGTAACCGCGCTATGGTTCAGGACTATTCTGGAAAGCAATTCCAACGAGTGAACAGTCTATAATAGTAACAGTGTAGTGCAGTAATAGTGACAGTGTTTGCCGCCATATTGCAAGTCATAGCTTGCTAGTTCCGTTTTTAAATCCCTTAATATTATATAAAATGGAAGTTTTTTCAGCAGAGCTATCAAACACTGCTAACGGCAAGAAAATGCAGCGGAATTTCGGAGGTAACTTTAAGATTATTAAAAAAAATTGGAATTTATTTTAATTAAATATTAGATGCATATTCACATGTCGTTTTAGATGATACTTGTATAAAACTAAAATCTATATTCTGCTTAATTGCAAAAAAATATTTATGAATGTTTATTCTTTTCCAGGTGTCAAGCATGCGCCGCATTTGACTAATGAAAAGTTAACGCTGACAGATTCAAAGAATTTTGAATTAACAAATAATATGAAGAGACCAAAAGGGAAATATAAAAAAATCAAATGTAAAAATGTGAGACGAGGAATTGTTCGATATTGTTATACAATCGAAGAGGAGAAGGACTGCAAGGACTGAAGAGTTTATAATGTAATTTTATTATTTATGTAATTTTCAATAAATGTAAATACGACCGAATACTTATTTTTTTTTATTTTTGTTGAGTTAGGCATACCTAGAATATTTACAAGTACACGAACAATAAGCAATCACATATCTTCAATTATGTATAAGTACATCACTTATGGGCATGCACAGTACAAATAAAAATGTTAACAATTTATTTCATTATTTAAATATTAGCAAAATGTAGAATTTATTATAAGGTAAAGGTAAGGTTATAAATTTAATACAGAAATCTGACAGATTGTAGTAGCTGGATGTGCTATCGTCAGTACAAATATTTCTGTTTTCCAAATTATAGATTATTTTAAGATTTGTTTTGACGTTAGTTTCAGTTCTTGTAGGTACCTATTAATTGAAATACCTACCTATTAATTGTATGTAGGTACCTAGATATGTTTCAGCAATAATTCCAGTTATAAAATAAGGTTTTGATAAAAAATATAATTATTAAACAAATTAGTATTTACAGGCAGTGTTTACATTTGGTAGTTATTTATTAAAACATTACCCAAATCTATTCAAGAGGCATGTACTATATTCATACGTGGAGTCACTTACATAATGATTGGACACGAAATTGACGATATTTACAAGTACACGAACAATAAGCAATCACAAGTCTTCAATTATGTATAAGTACATCGTGAGCCAAGTCAAGATACTTGATTTGTTTATCTTTCTCGGCTTTCACGAGGTTCTCCTCATGCGGGATGGTTATGTCAACAATCATTGCACGCCGCTCTGATCGATCCACCATGACTATACCAGGCATCACTATATCGGATACAAAAAATATTTATGAAACGATGTGAAAACCTAGCGAAATCTAGAATTCGGAGGTATAATCAACAATAACGTATTGACAATTATCGACTTGACAATCTATCAACTCAGACACACGCGGTAAGTATCAACGACGCCTGGTGTCGAGCAGCGGAACCTCCCAACCACTGATGTTAGAACGAGACAGATAAAGAAGAGTACAGACATATCAACTTTCTGTACGCGTAACCGCGCTATGGTTCAGGACTATTCTGGAAAGCAATTCCAACGAGTGAACAGTCTATAATAGTAACAGTGTAGTGCAGTAATAGTGACAGTGTTTGCCGCCATATTGCAAGTCATAGCTTGCTAGTTCCGTTTTTAAATCTGTACGAGCCAATAATGCTCGTACAGCAAAATGCTATTATATAATGAACTTGTACACAATGTAATTCAGTCGTAAATATACCTCCGTCACGCGGTCAGGTGTAAATAAAACAAGTGCGGCTCAAAACAGGTGGTTTTAGTGTTACTCATTAAATACCTACAACAACTCTGGGGTATCGTCAACGGCGAAATAACCCCAACAAAATCCCTTAATATTATATAAAATGGAAGTTTTTTCAGCAGAGCTATCAAACACTGCTAACGGCAAGAAAATGCAGCGGAATTTCGGAGGTAACTTTAAGATTATTAAAAAAAAATTGGAATTTATTTTAATTAAATATTAGATGCATATTCACATGTCGTTTTAGATGATACTTGTATAAAACTAAAATCTATATTCTGTTTAATTGCAAAAAAAATTTATGAATGTTTATTCTTTTCCAGGTGTCAAGCATGCGCCGCATTTGACTAATGAAAAGTTAACGCTGACAGATTCAAAGAATTTTGAATTAACAAATAATATGAAGAGACCAAAAGGGAAATATAAAAAAATCAAATGTAAAAATGTGAGACGAGGAATTGTTCGATATTGTTATACAATCGAAGAGGAGAAGGACTGCAAGGACTGAAGAGTTTATAATGTAATTTTATTATTTACGTAATTTTCAGTAAATGTAAATACGACCGAATACTTTTTTTTTTTTTTTTTTTGTTGAGTTAGGCATACCTAGAATATTTACAAGTACACGAACAATAAGCAATCACATATCTTCAATTATGTATAAGTACATCACTTATGGGCATGCACAGCACAAATAAAAATGTTAACAATTTATTTCATTATTTAAATATTAGCAAAATGTAGAATTTATTACAAGGTAAAGGTAAGGTTATAAATTTAATACAGAAATCTGACAGATTGTAGTAGCTGGATGTGCTATCGTCAGTACAAATATTTCTGTTTTCCAAATTATAGATTATTTTAAGATTTGTTTTGACGTTAGTTTCAGTTCTTGTAGGTACCTATTAATTGAAATACCTACCTATTAATTGTATGTAGGTACCTAGATATGTTTCAGCAATAATTCCAGTTATAAAATAAGGTTTTGATAAAAAATATAATTATTAAACAAATTAGTAGTTACAGGCAGTGTTTACATTTGGTAGTTATTTATTAAAACATTACCCAAATCTATTCAAGAGGCATGTACTATATTCATACGTGGAGTCACTTACATAATGATTGGACACGAAATTGACGATATTTACAAGTACACGAACAATAAGCAATCACAAGTCTTCAATTATGTATAAGTACATCGTGAGCCAAGTCAAGATACTTGATTTGTTTATCTTTCTCGGCTTTCACGAGGTTCTCCTCATGCGTATGGTTATGTCAACAATCATTGCACGCCGCTCTGATCGATCCACCATGACTATACCAGGCATCACTATATCGGATACAAAAAATATTTATGAAACGATGTGAAAACCTAGCGAAATCTAGAATTCGGAGGTATAATCAACAATAACGTATTGACAATTATCGACTTGACAATCTATCAACTCAGACACACGCGGTAAGTATCAACGACGCCTGGTGTCGAGCAGCGGAACCTCCCAACCACTGATGTTAGAACGAGACAGATAAAGAAGAGTACAGACATATCAACTTTCTGTACGCGTAACCGCGCTATGGTTCAGGACTATTCTGGAAAGCAATTCCAACGAGTGAACAGTCTATAATAGTAACAGTGTAGTGCAGTAATAGTGACAGTGTTTGCCGCCATATTGCAAGTCATAGCTTGCTAGTTCCGTTTTTAAATCCCTTAATATTATATAAAATGGAAGTTTTTTCAGCAGAGCTATCAAACACTGCTAACGGCAAGAAAATGCAGCGGAATTTCGGAGGTAACTTTAAGATTATTAAAAAAAAATTGGAATTTATTTTAATTAAATATTAGATGCATATTCACATGTCGTTTTAGATGATACTTGTATAAAACTAAAATCTATATTCTGTTTAATTGCAAAAAAATATTTATGAATGTTTATTCTTTTCCAGGTGTCAAGCATGCGCCGCATTTGACTAATGAAAAGTTAACGCTGACAGATTCAAAGAATTTTGAATTAACAAATAATATGAAGAGACCAAAAGGGAAATATAAAAAAATCAAATGTAAAAATGTGAGACGAGGAATTGTTCGATATTGTTATACAATCGAAGAGGAGAAGGACTGCAAGGACTGAAGAGTTTATAATGTAATTTTATTATTTACGTAATTTTCAGTAAATGTAAATACGACCGAATACTTTTTTTTTTTTTTTTTTGTTGAGTTAGGCATACCTAGAATATTTACAAGTACACGAACAATAAGCAATCACATATCTTCAATTATGTATAAGTACATCACTTATGGGCATGCACAGCACAAATAAAAATGTTAACAATTTATTTCATTATTTAAATATTAGCAAAATGTAGAATTTATTACAAGGTAAAGGTAAGGTTATAAATTTAATACAGAAATCTGACAGATTGTAGTAGCTGGATGTGCTATCGTCAGTACAAATATTTCTGTTTTCCAAATTATAGATTATTTTAAGATTTGTTTTGACGTTAGTTTCAGTTCTTGTAGGTACCTGTTAATTGAAATACCTACCTATTAATTGTATGTAGGTACCTAGATATGTTTCAGCAATAATTCCAGTTATAAAATAAGGTTTTGATAAAAAATATAATTATTAAACAAATTAGTATTTACAGGCAGTGTTTACATTTGGTAGTTATTTATTAAAACATTACCCAAATCTATTCAAGAGACATGTACTATATTCATACGTGGAGTCACTTACATAATGATTGGACACGAAATTGACGATATTTACAAGTACACGAACAATAAGCAATCACAAGTCTTCAATTATGTATAAGTACATCGTGAGCCAAGTCAAGATACTTGATTTGTTTATCTTTCTCGGCTTTCACGAGGTTCTCATCATGCGGGATGGTTATGTCAACAATCATTGCACGCCGATCTGATCGATCCACCATGACTATACCAGGCATCACTATATCGGATACAAAAAATATTTATGAAACGATGTGAAAACCTAGCGAAATCTAGAATTCGGAGGTATAATCAACAATAACGTATTGACAATTATCGACTTGACAATCTATCAACTCAGACACACGCGGTAAGTATCAACGACGCCTGGTGTCGAGCAGCGGAACCTCCCAACCACTGATGTTAGAACGAGACAGATAAAGAAGAGTACAGACATATCAACTTTCTGTACGCGTAACCGCGCTATGGTTCAGGACTATTCTGGAAAGCAATTCCAACGAGTGAACAGTCTATAATAGTAACAGTGTAGTGCAGTAATAGTGACAGTGTTTGCCGCCATATTGCAAGTCATAGCTTGCTAGTTCCGTTTTTAAATCCCTTAATATTATATAAAATGGAAGTTTTTTCAGCAGAGCTATCAAACACTGCTAACGGCAAGAAAATGCAGCGGAATTTCGGAGGTAACTTTAAGATTATTAAAAAAAATTGGAATTTATTTTAATTAAATATTAGATGCATATTCACATGTCGTTTTAGATGATACTTGTATAAAACTAAAATCTATACTCTGTTTAATTGCAAAAAAATATTTATGAATGTTTATTCTTTTCCAGGTGTCAAGCATGCGCCGCATTTGAACAATGAAAAGTTAACGCTGACAGATTCAAAGAATTTTGAATTAACAAATAATATGAAGAGACCAAAAGGGAAATATAAAAAAATCAAATGTAAAAATGTGAGACGAGGAATTGTTCGATATTGTTATACAATCGAAGAGGAGAAGGACTGCAAGGACTGAAGAGTTTATAATGTAATTTTATTATTTATGTAATTTTCAATAAATGTAAATACGACCGAATACTTATTTTTTTTATTTTTGTTGAGTTAGGCATACCTAGAATATTTACAAGTACACGAACAATAAGCAATCACATATCTTCAATTATGTATAAGTACATCACTTATGGGCATGCACAGTACAAATAAAAATGTTAACAATTTATTTCATTATTTAAATATTAGCAAAATGTAGAATGTATTATAAGGTAAAGGTAAGGTTATAAATTTAATACAGAAATCTGACAGATTGTAGTAGCTGGATGTGCTATCGTCAGTACAAATATTTCTGTTTTCTAAATTATAGATTATTTTAAGATTTGTTTTGACGTTAGTTTCAGTTCTTGTAGGTACCTGTTAATTGAAATACCTACCTATTAATTGTATGTAGGTACCTAGATATGTTTCAGCAATAATTCCAGTTATAAAATAAGGTTTTGATAAAAAATATAATTATTAAACAAATTAGTATTTACAGGCAGTGTTTACATTTGGTAGTTATTTATTAAAACATTACCCAAATCTATTCAAGAGACATGTACTATATTCATACGTGGAGTCACTTACATAATGATTGGACACGAAATTGACGATATTTACAAGTACACGAACAATAAGCAATCACAAGTCTTCAATTATGTATAAGTACATCGTGAGCCAAGTCAAGATACTTGATTTGTTTATCTTTCTCGGCTTTCACGAGGTTCTCATCATGCGGGATGGTTATGTCAACAATCATTGCACGCCGATCTGATCGATCCACCATGACTATACCAGGCATCACTATATCGGATACAAAAAATATTTATGAAACGATGTGAAAACCTAGCGAAATCTAGAATTCGGAGGTATAATCAACAATAACGTATTGACAATTATCGAATTGACAATCTATCAACTCAGACACACGCGGTAAGTATCAACGACGCCTGGTGTCGAGCAGCGGAACCTCCCAACCACTGATGTTAGAACGAGACAGATAAAGAAGAGTACAGACATATCAACTTTCTGTACGCGTAACCGCGCTATGGTTCAGGACTATTCTGGAAAGCAATTCCAACGAGTGAACAGTCTATAATAGTAACAGTGTAGTGCAGTAATAGTGACAGTGTTTGCCGCCATATTGCAAGTCATAGCTTGCTAGTTCCGTTTTTAAATCCCTTAATATTATATAAAATGGAAGTTTTTTCAGCAGAGCTATCAAACACTGCTAACGGCAAGAAAATGCAGCGGAATTTCGGAGGTAACTTTAAGATTATTAAAAAAAATTGGAATTTATTTTAATTAAATATTAGATGCATATTCACATGTCGTTTTAGATGATACTTGTATAAAACTAAAATCTATATTCTGCTTAATTGCAAAAAAATATTTATGAATGTTTATTCTTTTCCAGGTGTCAAGCATGCGCCGCATTTGACTAATGAAAAGTTAACGCTGACAGATTCAAAGAATTTTGAATTAACAAATAATATGAAGAGACCAAAAGGGAAATATAAAAAAATCAAATGTAAAAATGTGAGACGAGGAATTGTTCGATATTGTTATACAATCGAAGAGGAGAAGGACTGCAAGGACTGAAGAGTTTATAATGTAATTTTATTATTTATGTAATTTTCAATAAATGTAAATACGACCGAATACTTATTTTTTTTTATTTTTGTTGAGTTAGGCATACCTAGAATATTTACAAGTACACGAACAATAAGCAATCACATATCTTCAATTATGTATAAGTACATCACTTATGGGCATGCACAGTACAAATAAAAATGTTAACAATTTATTTCATTATTTAAATATTAGCAAAATGTAGAATTTATTATAAGGTAAAGGTAAGGTTATAAATTTAATACAGAAATCTGACAGATTGTAGTAGCTGGATGTGCTATCGTCAGTACAAATATTTCTGTTTTCCAAATTATAGATTATTTTAAGATTTGTTTTGACGTTAGTTTCAGTTCTTGTAGGTACCTATTAATTGAAATACCTACCTATTAATTGTATGTAGGTACCTAGATATGTTTCAGCAATAATTCCAGTTATAAAATAAGGTTTTGATAAAAAATATAATTATTAAACAAATTAGTATTTACAGGCAGTGTTTACATTTGGTAGTTATTTATTAAAACATTACCCAAATCTATTCAAGAGGCATGTACTATATTCATACGTGGAGTCACTTACATAATGATTGGACACGAAATTGACGATATTTACAAGTACACGAACAATAAGCAATCACAAGTCTTCAATTATGTATAAGTACATCGTGAGCCAAGTCAAGATACTTGATTTGTTTATCTTTCTCGGCTTTCACGAGGTTCTCCTCATGCGGGATGGTTATGTCAACAATCATTGCACGCCGCTCTGATCGATCCACCATGACTATACCAGGCATCACTATATCGGATACAAAAAATATTTATGAAACGATGTGAAAACCTAGCGAAATCTAGAATTCGGAGGTATAATCAACAATAACGTATTGACAATTATCGACTTGACAATCTATCAACTCAGACACACGCGGTAAGTATCAACGACGCCTGGTGTCGAGCAGCGGAACCTCCCAACCACTGATGTTAGAACGAGACAGATAAAGAAGAGTACAGACATATCAACTTTCTGTACGCGTAACCGCGCTATGGTTCAGGACTATTCTGGAAAGCAATTCCAACGAGTGAACAGTCTATAATAGTAACAGTGTAGTGCAGTAATAGTGACAGTGTTTGCCGCCATATTGCAAGTCATAGCTTGCTAGTTCCGTTTTTAAATCCCTTAATATTATATAAAATGGAAGTTTTTTCAGCAGAGCTATCAAACACTGCTAACGGCAAGAAAATGCAGCGGAATTTCGGAGGTAACTTTAAGATTATTAAAAAAAATTGGAATTTATTTTAATTAAATATTAGATGCATATTCACATGTCGTTTTAGATGATACTTGTATAAAACTAAAATCTATATTCTGCTTAATTGCAAAAAAATATTTATGAATGTTTATTCTTTTCCAGGTGTCAAGCATGCGCCGCATTTGACTAATGAAAAGTTAACGCTGACAGATTCAAAGAATTTTGAATTAACAAATAATATGAAGAGACCAAAAGGGAAATATAAAAAAATCAAATGTAAAAATGTGAGACGAGGAATTGTTCGATATTGTTATACAATCGAAGAGGAGAAGGACTGCAAGGACTGAAGAGTTTATAATGTAATTTTATTATTTATGTAATTTTCAATAAATGTAAATACGACCGAATACTTATTTTTTTTATTTTTGTTGAGTTAGGCATACCTAGAATATTTACAAGTACACGAACAATAAGCAATCACATATCTTCAATTATGTATAAGTACATCACTTATGGGCATGCACAGTACAAATAAAAATGTTAACAATTTATTTCATTATTTAAATATTAGCAAAATGTAGAATTTATTATAAGGTAAAGGTAAGGTTATAAATTTAATACAGAAATCTGACAGATTGTAGTAGCTGGATGTGCTATCGTCAGTACAAATATTTCTGTTTTCCAAATTATAGATTATTTTAAGATTTGTTTTGACGTTAGTTTCAGTTCTTGTAGGTACCTATTAATTGAAATACCTACCTATTAATTGTATGTAGGTACCTAGATATGTTTCAGCAATAATTCCAGTTATAAAATAAGGTTTTGATAAAAAATATAATTATTAAACAAATTAGTATTTACAGGCAGTGTTTACATTTGGTAGTTATTTATTAAAACATTACCCAAATCTATTCAAGAGGCATGTACTATATTCATACGTGGAGTCACTTACATAATGATTGGACACGAAATTGACGATATTTACAAGTACACGAACAATAAGCAATCACAAGTCTTCAATTATGTATAAGTACATCGTGAGCCAAGTCAAGATACTTGATTTGTTTATCTTTCTCGGCTTTCACGAGGTTCTCCTCATGCGGGATGGTTATGTCAACAATCATTGCACGCCGCTCTGATCGATCCACCATGACTATACCAGGCATCACTATATCGGATACAAAAAATATTTATGAAACGATGTGAAAACCTAGCGAAATCTAGAATTCGGAGGTATAATCAACAATAACGTATTGACAATTATCGACTTGACAATCTATCAACTCAGACACACGCGGTAAGTATCAACGACGCCTGGTGTCGAGCAGCGGAACCTCCCAACCACTGATGTTAGAACGAGACAGATAAAGAAGAGTACAGACATATCAACTTTCTGTACGCGTAACCGCGCTATGGTTCAGGACTATTCTGGAAAGCAATTCCAACGAGTGAACAGTCTATAATAGTAACAGTGTAGTGCAGTAATAGTGACAGTGTTTGCCGCCATATTGCAAGTCATAGCTTGCTAGTTCCGTTTTTAAATCCCTTAATATTATATAAAATGGAAGTTTTTTCAGCAGAGCTATCAAACACTGCTAACGGCAAGAAAATGCAGCGGAATTTCGGAGGTAACTTTAAGATTATTAAAAAAAATTGGAATTTATTTTAATTAAATATTAGATGCATATTCACATGTCGTTTTAGATGATACTTGTATAAAACTAAAATCTATATTCTGTTTAATTGCAAAAAAATATTTATGAATGTTTATTCTTTTCCAGGTGTCAAGCATGCGCCGCATTTGACTAATGAAAAGTTAACGCTGACAGATTCAAAGAATTTTGAATTAACAAATAATATGAAGAGACCAAAAGGGAAATATAAAAAAATCAAATGTAAAAATGTGAGACGAGGAATTGTTCGATATTGTTATACAATCGAAGAGGAGAAGGACTGCAAGGACTGAAGAGTTTATAATGTAATTTTATTATTTACGTAATTTTCAGTAAATGTAAATACGACCGAATACTTTTTTTTTTTTTTTTTTTTTTGTTGAGTTAGGCATACCTAGAATATTTACAAGTACACGAACAATAAGCAATCACATATCTTCAATTATGTATAAGTACATCACTTATGGGCATGCACAGCACATATAAAAATGTTAACAATTTATTTCATTATTTAAATATTAGCAAAATGTAGAATTTATTACAAGGTAAAGGTAAGGTTATAAATTTAATACAGAAATCTGACAGATTGTAGTAGCTGGATGTGCTATCGTCAGTACAAATATTTCTGTTTTCCAAATTATAGATTATTTTAAGATTTGTTTTGACGTTAGTTTCAGTTCTTGTAGGTACCTATTAATTGAAATACCTACCTATTAATTGTATGTAGGTACCTAGATATGTTTCAGCAATAATTCCAGTTATAAAATAAGGTTTTGATAATAAATATAATTATTAAACAAATTAGTATTTACAGGCAGTGTTTACATTTGGTAGTTATTTATTAAAACATTACCCAAATCTATTCAAGAGACATGTACTATATTCATACGTGGAGTCACTTACATAATGATTGGACACGAAATTGACGATATTTACAAGTACACGAACAATAAGCAATCACAAGTCTTCAATTATGTATAAGTACATCGTGAGCCAAGTCAAGATACTTGATTTGTTTATCTTTCTCGGCTTTCACGAGGTTCTCATCATGCGGGATGGTTATGTCAACAATCATTGCACGCCGCTCTGATCGATCCACCATGACTATACCAGGCATCACTATATCGGATACAAAAAATATTTATGAAACGATGTGAAAACCTAGCGAAATCTAGAATTCGGAGGTATAATCAACAATAACGTATTGACAATTATCGACTTGACAATCTATCAACTCAGACACACGCGGTAAGTATCAACGACGCCTGGTGTCGAGCAGCGGAACCTCCCAACCACTGATGTTAGAACGAGACAGATAAAGAAGAGTACAGACATATCAACTTTCTGTACGCGTAACCGCGCTATGGTTCAGGACTATTCTGGAAAGCAATTCCAACGAGTGAACAGTCTATAATAGTAACAGTGTAGTGCAGTAATAGTGACAGTGTTTGCCGCCATATTGCAAGTCATAGCTTGCTAGTTCCGTTTTTAAATCCCTTAATATTATATAAAATGGAAGTTTTTTCAGCAGAGCTATCAAACACTGCTAACGGCAAGAAAATGCAGCGGAATTTCGGAGGTAACTTTAAGATTATTAAAAAAAATTGGAATTTATTTTAATTAAATATTAGATGCATATTCACATGTCGTTTTAGATGATACTTGTATAAAACTAAAATCTATACTCTGTTTAATTGCAAAAAAATATTTATGAATGTTTATTCTTTTCCAGGTGTCAAGCATGCGCCGCATTTGAACAATGAAAAGTTAACGCTGACAGATTCAAAGAATTTTGAATTAACAAATAATATGAAGAGACCAAAAGGGAAATATAAAAAAATCAAATGTAAAAATGTGAGACGAGGAATTGTTCGATATTGTTATACAATCGAAGAGGAGAAGGACTGCAAGGACTGAAGAGTTTATAATGTAATTTTATTATTTATGTAATTTTCAATAAATGTAAATACGACCGAATACTTATTTTTTTTTATTTTTGTTGAGTTAGGCATACCTAGAATATTTACAAGTACACGAACAATAAGCAATCACATATCTTCAATTATGTATAAGTACATCACTTATGGGCATGCACAGTACAAATAAAAATGTTAACAATTTATTTCATTATTTAAATATTAGCAAAATGTAGAATTTATTATAAGGTAAAGGTAAGGTTATAAATTTAATACAGAAATCTGACAGATTGTAGTAGCTGGATGTGCTATCGTCAGTACAAATATTTCTGTTTTCTAAATTATAGATTATTTTAAGATTTTTTTTGACGTTAGTTACAGTTCTTGTAGGTACCTATTAATTGAAATACCTACCTATTAATTGTATGTAGGTACCTAGATATGTTTCAGCAATAATTCCAGTTATAAAATAAGGTTTTGATAAAAAATATAATTATTAAACAAATTAGTATTTACAGGCAGTGTTTACATTTGGTAGTTATTTATTAAAACATTACCCAAATCTATTCAAGAGACATGTACTATATTCATACGTGGAGTCACTTACATAATGATTGGACACGAAATTGACGATATTTACAAGTACACGAACAATAAGCAATCACAAGTCTTCAATTATGTATAAGTACATCGTGAGCCAAGTCAAGATACTTGATTTGTTTATCTTTCTCGGCTTTCACGAGGTTCTCATCATGCGGGATGGTTATGTCAACAATCATTGCACGCCGATCTGATCGATCCACCATGACTATACCAGGCATCACTATATCGGATACAAAAAATATTTATGAAACGATGTGAAAACCTAGCGAAATCTAGAATTCGGAGGTATAATCAACAATAACGTATTGACAATTATCGAATTGACAATCTATCAACTCAGACACACGCGGTAAGTATCAACGACGCCTGGTGTCGAGCAGCGGAACCTCCCAACCACTGATGTTAAACCAGACAGATAAAGAAGAGTACAGACATATCAACTTTCTGTACGCGTAACCGCGCTATGGTTCAGGACTATTCTGGAAAGCAATTCCAACGAGTGAACAGTCTATAATAGTAACAGTGTAGTGCAGTAATAGTGACAGTGTTTGCCGCCATATTGCAAGTCATAGCTTGCTAGTTCCGTTTTTAAATCCCTTAATATTATATAAAATGGAAGTTTTTTCAGCAGAGCTATCAAACACTGCTAACGGCAAGAAAATGCAGCGGAATGTCGGAGGTAACTTTAAGATTATTAAAAAAAAAATTGGAATTTATTTTAATTAAATATTAGATGCATATTCACATGTCGTTTTAGATGATACTTGTATAAAACTAAAATCTATATTCTGTTTAATTGCAAAAAAATATTTATGAATGTTTATTCTTTTCCAGGTGTCAAGCATGCGCCGCATTTGACTAATGAAAAGTTAACGCTGACAGATTCAAAGAATTTTGAATTAACAAATAGTATGAAGAGACCAAAAGGGAAATATAAAAAAATCAAATGTAAAAATGTGAGACGAGGAATTGTTCGATATTGTTATACAATCGAAGAGGAGAAGGACTGCAAGGACTGAAGAGTTTATAATGTAATTTTATTATTTATGTAATTTTCAATAAATGTAAATACGACCGAATACTTATTTTTTTTTTATTTTTGTTGAGTTAGGCATACCTAGAATATTTACAAGTACACGAAGAATAAGCAATCACATATCTTCAATTATGTATAAGTACATCACTTATGGGCATGCACAGTACAAATAAAAATGTTAACAATTTATTTCATTATTTAAATATTAGCAAAATGTAGAATTTATTATAAGGTAAAGGTAAGGTTATAAATTTAATACAGAAATCTGACAGATTGTAGTAGCTGGATGTGCTATCGTCGGTACAAATATTTCTGTTTTCCAAATTATAGATTATTTTAAGATTTGTTTTGACGTTAGTTTCAGTTCTTGTAGGTACCTATTAA
Organism: Sesamia inferens; assembly: GCA_037179545.1. Classification (NCBI taxonomy): domain Eukaryota; kingdom Metazoa; phylum Arthropoda; class Insecta; order Lepidoptera; family Noctuidae; genus Sesamia; species Sesamia inferens. Next base: position 31,783,549 of record CM073929.1, read on the forward strand.
TTGAAATACCTACCTATTAATTGTATGTAGGTACCTAGATATGTTTCAGCAATAATTCCAGTTATAAAATAAGGTTTTGATAAAAAATATAATTATTAAACAAATTAGTATTTACAGGCAGTGTTTACATTTGGTAGTTATTTATTAAAACATTACCCAAATCTATTCAAGAGACATGTACTATATTCATACGTGGAGTCACTTACATAATGATTGGACACGAAATTGACGATATTTACAAGTACACGAACAATAAGCAATCACAAGTCTTCAATTATGTATAAGTACATCGTGAGCCAAGTCAAGATACTTGATTTGTTTATCTTTCTCGGCTTTCACGAGGTTCTCATCATGCGGGATGGTTATGTCAACAATCATTGCACGCCGCTCTGATCGATCCACCATGACTATACCAGGCATCACTATATCGGATACAAAAAATATTTATGAAGCGATGTGAAAACCTAGCGAAATCTAGAATTCGGAGGTATAATCAACAATAACGTATTGACAATTATCGACTTGACAATCTATCAACTCAGACACACGCGGTAAGTTATAAGTATCAACGACGCCTGGTGTCGAGCAGCGGAACCTCCCAACCACTGATGTTAGAACGAGACAGATAAAGAAGAGTACAGACATATCAACTTTCTGTACGCGTAACCGCGCTATGGTTCAGGACTATTCTGAAAAGCAATTCCAACGAGTGAACAGTCTATAATAGTAACAGTGTAGTGCAGTAATAGTGACAGTGTTTGCCGCCATATTGCAAGTCATAGCTTGCTAGTTCCGTTTTTAAATCCCTTAATATTATATAAAATGGAAGTTTTTTCAGCAGAGCTATCAAACACTGCTAACGGCAAGAAAATGCAGCGGAATTTCGGAGGTAACTTTAAGATTATTAAAAAAAATTGGAATTTATTTTAATTAAATATTAGATGCATATTCACATGTCGTTTTAGATGATACTTGTATAAAACTAAAATCTATATTCTGCTTAATTGCAAAAAAATATTTATGAATGTTTATTCTTTTCCAGGTGTCAAGCATGCGCCGCATTTGACTAATGAAAAGTTAACGCTGACAGATTCAAAGAATTTTGAATTAACAAATAATATGAAGAGACCAAAAGGGAAATATAAAAAAATCAAATGTAAAAATGTGAGACGAGGAATTGTTCGATATTGTTATACAATCGAAGAGGAGAAGGACTGCAAGGACTGAAGAGTTTATAATGTAATTTTATTATTTATGTAATTTTCAATAAATGTAAATACGACCGAATACTTATTTTTTTTTATTTTTGTTGAGTTAGGCATACCTAGAATATTTACAAGTACACGAACAATAAGCAATCACATATCTTCAATTATGTATAAGTACATCACTTATGGGCATGCACAGTACAAATAAAAATGTTAACAATTTATTTCATAATTTAAATATTAGCAAAATGTAGAATTTATTATAAGGTAAAGGTAAGGTTATAAATTTAATACAGAAATCTGACAGATTGTAGTAGCTGGATGTGCTATCGTCAGTACAAATATTTCTGTTTTCCAAATTATAGATTATTTTAAGATTTGTTTTGACGTTAGTTTCAGTTCTTGTAGGTACCTATTAATTGAAATACCTACCTATTAATTGTATGTAGGTACCTAGATATGTTTCAGCAATAATTCCAGTTATAAAATAAGGTTTTGATAAAAAATATAATTATTAAACAAATTAGTATTTACAGGCAGTGTTTACATTTGGTAGTTATTTATTAAAACATTACCCAAATCTATTCAAGAGGCATGTACTATATTCATACGTGGAGTCACTTACATAATGATTGGACACGAAATTGACGATATTTACAAGTACACGAACAATAAGCAATCACAAGTCTTCAATTATGTATAAGTACATCGTGAGCCAAGTCAAGATACTTGATTTGTTTATCTTTCTCGGCTTTCACGAGGTTCTCCTCATGCGGGATGGTTATGTCAACAATCATTGCACGCCGCTCTGATCGATCCACCATGACTATACCAGGCATCACTATATCGGATACAAAAAATATTTATGAAACGATGTGAAAACCTAGCGAAATCTAGAATTCGGAGGTATAATCAACAATAACGTATTGACAATTATCGACTTGACAATCTATCAACTCAGACACACGCGGTAAGTATCAACGACGCCTGGTGTCGAGCAGCGGAACCTCCCAACCACTGATGTTAGAACGAGACAGATAAAGAAGAGTACAGACATATCAACTTTCTGTACGCGTAACCGCGCTATGGTTCAGGACTATTCTGGAAAGCAATTCCAACGAGTGAACAGTCTATAATAGTAACAGTGTAGTGCAGTAATAGTGACAGTGTTTGCCGCCATATTGCAAGTCATAGCTTGCTAGTTCCGTTTTTAAATCCCTTAATATTATATAAAATGGAAGTTTTTTCAGCAGAGCTATCAAACACTGCTAACGGCAAGAAAATGCAGCGGAATTTCGGAGGTAACTTTAAGATTATTAAAAAAAAATTGGAATTTATTTTAATTAAATATTAGATGCATATTCACATGTCGTTTTAGATGATACTTGTATAAAACTAAAATCTATATTCTGTTTAATTGCAAAAAAATATTTATGAATGTTTATTCTTTTCCAGGTGTCAAGCATGCGCCGCATTTGACTAATGAAAAGTTAACGCTGACAGATTCAAAGAATTTTGAATTAACAAATAATATGAAGAGACCAAAAGGGAAATATAAAAAAATCAAATGTAAAAATGTGAGACGAGGAATTGTTCGATATTGTTATACAATCGAAGAGGAGAAGGACTGCAAGGACTGAAGAGTTTATAATGTAATTTTATTATTTACGTAATTTTCAGTAAATGTAAATACGACCGAATGCTTTTTTTTTTTTTTTTTTGTTGAGTTAGGCATACCTAGAATATTTACAAGTACACGAACAATAAGCAATCACATATCTTCAATTATGTATAAGTACATCACTTATGGGCATGCACAGCACAAATAAAAATGTTAACAATTTATTTCATTATTTAAATATTAGCAAAATGTAGAATTTATTACAAGGTAAAGGTAAGGTTATAAATTTAATACAGAAATCTGACAGATTGTAGTAGCTGGATGTGCTATCGTCAGTACAAATATTTCTGTTTTCCAAATTATAGATTATTTTAAGATTTGTTTTGACGTTAGTTTCAGTTCTTGTAGGTACCTATTAATTGAAATACCTACCTATTAATTGTATGTAGGTACCTAGATATGTTTCAGCAATAATTCCAGTTATAAAATAAGGTTTTGATAAAAAATATAATTATTAAACAAATTAGTAGTTACAGGCAGTGTTTACATTTGGTAGTTATTTATTAAAACATTACCCAAATCTATTCAAGAGGCATGTACTATATTCATACGTGGAGTCACTTACATAATGATTGGACACGAAATTGACGATATTTACAAGTACACGAACAATAAGCAATCACAAGTCTTCAATTATGTATAAGTACATCGTGAGCCAAGTCAAGATACTTGATTTGTTTATCTTTCTCGGCTTTCACGAGGTTCTCCTCATGCGGGATGGTTATGTCAACAATCATTGCACGCCGCTCTGATCGATCCACCATGACTATACCAGGCATCACTATATCGGATACAAAAAATATTTATGAAACGATGTGAAAACCTAGCGAAATCTAGAATTCGGAGGTATAATCAACAATAACGTATTGACAATTATCGACTTGACAATCTATCAACTCAGACACACGCGGTAAGTATCAACGACGCCTGGTGTCGAGCAGCGGAACCTCCCAACCACTGATGTTAGAACGAGACAGATAAAGAAGAGTACAGACATATCAACTTTCTGTACGCGTAACCGCGCTATGGTTCAGGACTATTCTGGAAAGCAATTCCAACGAGTGAACAGTCTATAATAGTAACAATGTAGTGCAGTAATAGTGACAGTGTTTGCCGCCATATTGCAAGTCATAGCTTGCTAGTTCCGTTTTTAAATCCCTTAATATTATATAAAATGGAAGTTTTTTCAGCAGAGCTATCAAACACTGCTAACGGCAAGAAAATGCAGCGGAATTTCGGAGGTAACTTTAAGATTATTAAAAAAAAATTGGAATTTATTTTAATTAAATATTAGATGCATATTCACATGTCGTTTTAGATGATACTTGTATAAAACTAAAATCTATATTCTGTTTAATTGCAAAAAAATATTTATGAATGTTTATTCTTTTCCAGGTGTCAAGCATGCGCCGCATTTGACTAATGAAAAGTTAACGCTGACAGATTCAAAGAATTTTGAATTAACAAATAATATGAAGAGACCAAAAGGGAAATATAAAAAAATCAAATGTAAAAATGTGAGACGAGGAATTGTTCGATATTGTTATACAATCGAAGAGGAGAAGGACTGCAAGGACTGAAGAGTTTATAATGTAATTTTATTATTTACGTAATTTTCAGTAAATGTAAATACGACCGAATACTTTTTTTTTTTTTTTTTTTGTTGAGTTAGGCATACCTAGAATATTTACAAGTACACGAACAATAAGCAATCACATATCTTCAATTATGTATAAGTACATCACTTATGGGCATGCACAGCACAAATAAAAATGTTAACAATTTATTTCATTATTTAAATATTAGCAAAATGTAGAATTTATTACAAGGTAAAGGTAAGGTTATAAATTTAATACAGAAATCTGACAGATTGTAGTAGCTGGATGTGCTATCGTCAGTACAAATATTTCTGTTTTCCAAATTATAGATTATTTTAAGATTTGTTTTGACGTTAGTTTCAGTTCTTGTAGGTACCTATTAATTGAAATACCTACCTATTAATTGTATGTAGGTACCTAGATATGTTTCAGCAATAATTCCAGTTATAAAATAAGGTTTTGATAAAAAATATAATTATTAAACAAATTAGTAGTTACAGGCAGTGTTTACATTTGGTAGTTATTTATTAAAACATTACCCAAATCTATTCAAGAGACATGTACTATATTCATACGTGGAGTCACTTACATAATGATTGGACACGAAATTGACGATATTTACAAGTACACGAACAATAAGCAATCACAAGTCTTCAATTATGTATAAGTACATCGTGAGCCAAGTCAAGATACTTGATTTGTTTATCTTTCTCGGCTTTCACGAGGTTCTCATCATGCGGGATGGTTATGTCAACAATCATTGCACGCCGCTCTGATCGATCCACCATGACTATACCAGGCATCACTATATCGGATACAAAAAATATTTATGAAACGATGTGAAAACCTAGCGAAATCTAGAATTCGGAGGTATAATCAACAATAACGTATTGACAATTATCGACTTGACAATCTATCAACTCAGACACACGCGGTAAGTTATAAGTATCAACGACGCCTGGTGTCGAGCAGCGGAACCTCCCAACCACTGATGTTAGAACGAGACAGATAAAGAAGAGTACAGACATATCAACTTTCTGTACGCGTAACCGCGCTATGGTTCAGGACTATTCTGGAAAGCAATTCCAACGAGTGAACAGTCTATAATAGTAACAGTGTAGTGCAGTAATAGTGACAGTGTTTGCCGCCATATTGCAAGTCATAGCTTGCTAGTTCCGTTTTTAAATCCCTTAATATTATATAAAATGGAAGTTTTTTCAGCAGAGCTATCAAACACTGCTAACGGCAAGAAAATGCAGCGGAATTTCGGAGGTAACTTTAAGATTATTAAAAAAAATTGGAATTTATTTTAATTAAATATTAGATGCATATTCACATGTCGTTTTAGATGATACTTGTATAAAACTAAAATCTATATTCTGCTTAATTGCAAAAAAATATTTATGAATGTTTATTCTTTTCCAGGTGTCAAGCATGCGCCGCATTTGACTAATGAAAAGTTAACGCTGACAGATTCAAAGAATTTTGAATTAACAAATAATATGAAGAGACCAAAAGGGAAATATAAAAAAATCAAATGTAAAAATGTGAGACGAGGAATTGTTCGATATTGTTATACAATCGAAGAGGAGAAGGACTGCAAGGACTGAAGAGTTTATAATGTAATTTTATTATTTATGTAATTTTCAATAAATGTAAATACGACCGAATACTTATTTTTTTTTTATTTTTGTTGAGTTAGGCATACCTAGAATATTTACAAGTACACGAACAATAAGCAATCACATATCTTCAATTATGTATAAGTACATCACTTATGGGCATGCACAGTACAAATAAAAATGTTAACAATTTATTTCATTATTTAAATATTAGCAAAATGTAGAATTTATTATAAGGTAAAGGTAAGGTTATAAATTTAATACAGAAATCTGACAGATTGTAGTAGCTGGATGTGCTATCGTCAGTACAAATATTTCTGTTTTCCAAATTATAGATTATTTTAAGATTTGTTTTGACGTTAGTTTCAGTTCTTGTAGGTACCTATTAATTGAAATACCTACCTATTAATTGTATGTAGGTACCTAGATATGTTTCAGCAATAATTCCAGTTATAAAATAAGGTTTTGATAAAAAATATAATTATTAAACAAATTAGTATTTACAGGCAGTGTTTACATTTGGTAGTTATTTATTAAAACATTACCCAAATCTATTCAAGAGGCATGTACTATATTCATACGTGGAGTCACTTACATAATGATTGGACACGAAATTGACGATATTTACAAGTACACGAACAATAAGCAATCACAAGTCTTCAATTATGTATAAGTACATCGTGAGCCAAGTCAAGATACTTGATTTGTTTATCTTTCTCGGCTTTCACGAGGTTCTCCTCATGCGGGATGGTTATGTCAACAATCATTGCACGCCGCTCTGATCGATCCACCATGACTATACCAGGCATCACTATATCGGATACAAAAAATATTTATGAAACGATGTGAAAACCTAGCGAAATCTAGAATTCGGAGGTATAATCAACAATAACGTATTGACAATTATCGACTTGACAATCTATCAACTCAGACACACGCGGTAAGTATCAACGACGCCTGGTGTCGAGCAGCGGAACCTCCCAACCACTGATGTTAGAACGAGACAGATAAAGAAGAGTACAGACATATCAACTTTCTGTACGCGTAACCGCGCTATGGTTCAGGACTATTCTGGAAAGCAATTCCAACGAGTGAACAGTCTATAATAGTAACAGTGTAGTGCAGTAATAGTGACAGTGTTTGCCGCCATATTGCAAGTCATAGCTTGCTAGTTCCGTTTTTAAATCCCTTAATATTATATAAAATGGAAGTTTTTTCAGCAGAGCTATCAAACACTGCTAACGGCAAGAAAATGCAGCGGAATTTCGGAGGTAACTTTAAGATTATTAAAAAAAAATTGGAATTTATTTTAATTAAATATTAGATGCATATTCACATGTCGTTTTAGATGATACTTGTATAAAACTAAAATCTATATTCTGTTTAATTGCAAAAAAATATTTATGAATGTTTATTCTTTTCCAGGTGTCAAGCATGCGCCGCATTTGACTAATGAAAAGTTAACGCTGACAGATTCAAAGAATTTTGAATTAACAAATAATATGAAGAGACCAAAAGGGAAATATAAAAAAATCAAATGTAAAAATGTGAGACGAGGAATTGTTCGATATTGTTATACAATCGAAGAGGAGAAGGACTGCAAGGACTGAAGAGTTTATAATGTAATTTTATTATTTACGTAATTTTCAGTAAATGTAAATACGACCGAATACTTTTTTTTTTTTTTTTTTTGTTGAGTTAGGCATACCTAGAATATTTACAAGTACACGAACAATAAGCAATCACATATCTTCAATTATGTATAAGTACATCACTCATGGGCATGCACAGCACAAATAAAAATGTTAACAATTTATTTCATTATTTAAATATTAGCAAAATGTAGAATTTATTACAAGGTAAAGGTAAGGTTATAAATTTAATACAGAAATCTGACAGATTGTAGTAGCTGGATGTGCTATCGTCAGTACAAATATTTCTGTTTTCCAAATTATAGATTATTTTAAGATTTGTTTTGACGTTAGTTTCAGTTCTTGTAGGTACCTATTAATTGAAATACCTACCTATTAATTGTATGTAGGTACCTAGATATGTTTCAGCAATAATTCCAGTTATAAAATAAGGTTTTGATAAAAAATATAATTATTAAACAAATTAGTAGTTACAGGCAGTGTTTACATTTGGTAGTTATTTATTAAAACATTACCCAAATCTATTCAAGAGGCATGTACTATATTCATACGTGGAGTCACTTACATAATGATTGGACACGAAATTGACGATATTTACAAGTACACGAACAATAAGCAATCACAAGTCTTCAATTATGTATAAGTACATCGTGAGCCAAGTCAAGATACTTGATTTGTTTATCTTTCTCGGCTTTCACGAGGTTCTCCTCATGCGGGATGGTTATGTCAACAATCATTGCACGCCGCTCTGATCGATCCACCATGACTATACCAGGCATCACTATATCGGATACAAAAAATATTTATGAAACGATGTGAAAACCTAGCGAAATCTAGAATTCGGAGGTATAATCAACAATAACGTATTGACAATTATCGACTTGACAATCTATCAACTCAGACACACGCGGTAAGTATCAACGACGCCTGGTGTCGAGCAGCGGAACCTCCCAACCACTGATGTTAGAACGAGACAGATAAAGAAGAGTACAGACATATCAACTTTCTGTACGCGTAACCGCGCTATGGTTCAGGACTATTCTGGAAAGCAATTCCAACGAGTGAACAGTCTATAATAGTAACAGTGTAGTGCAGTAATAGTGACAGTGTTTGCCGCCATATTGCAAGTCATAGCTTGCTAGTTCCGTTTTTAAATCCCTTAATATTATATAAAATGGAAGTTTTTTCAGCAGAGCTATCAAACACTGCTAACGGCAAGAAAATGCAGCGGAATTTCGGAGGTAACTTTAAGATTATTAAAAAAAAATTGGAATTTATTTTAATTAAATATTAGATGCATATTCACATGTCGTTTTAGATGATACTTGTATAAAACTAAAATCTATATTCTGTTTAATTGCAAAAAAATATTTATGAATGTTTATTCTTTTCCAGGTGTCAAGCATGCGCCGCATTTGACTAATGAAAAGTTAACGCTGACAGATTCAAAGAATTTTGAATTAACAAATAATATGAAGAGACCAAAAGGGAAATATAAAAAAATCAAATGTAAAAATGTGAGACGAGGAATTGTTCGATATTGTTATACAATCGAAGAGGAGAAGGACTGCAAGGACTGAAGAGTTTATAATGTAATTTTATTATTTACGTAATTTTCAGTAAATGTAAATACGACCGAATACTTTTTTTTTTTTTTTTTTTGTTGAGTTAGGCATACCTAGAATATTTACAAGTACACGAACAATAAGCAATCACATATCTTCAATTATGTATAAGTACATCACTTATGGGCATGCACAGCACAAATAAAAATGTTAACAATTTATTTCATTATTTAAATATTAGCAAAATGTAGAATTTATTACAAGGTAAAGGTAAGGTTATAAATTTAATACAGAAATCTGACAGATTGTAGTAGCTGGATGTGCTATCGTCAGTACAAATATTTCTGTTTTCCAAATTATAGATTATTTTAAGATTTGTTTTGACGTTAGTTTCAGTTCTTGTAGGTACCTATTAATTGAAATACCTACCTATTAATTGTATGTAGGTACCTAGATATGTTTCAGCAATAATTCCAGTTATAAAATAAGGTTTTGATAAAAAATATAATTATTAAACAAATTAGTAGTTACAGGCAGTGTTTACATTTGGTAGTTATTTATTAAAACATTACCCAAATCTATTCAAGAGGCATGTACTATATTCATACGTGGAGTCACTTACATAATGATTGGACACGAAATTGACGATATTTACAAGTACACGAACAATAAGCAATCACAAGTCTTCAATTATGTATAAGTACATCGTGAGCCAAGTCAAGATACTTGATTTGTTTATCTTTCTCGGCTTTCACGAGGTTCTCCTCATGCGTATGGTTATGTCAACAATCATTGCACGCCGCTCTGATCGATCCACCATGACTATACCAGGCATCACTATATCGGATACAAAAAATATTTATGAAACGATGTGAAAACCTAGCGAAATCTAGAATTCGGAGGTATAATCAACAATAACGTATTGACAATTATCGACTTGACAATCTATCAACTCAGACACACGCGGTAAGTATCAACGACGCCTGGTGTCGAGCAGCGGAACCTCCCAACCACTGATGTTAGAACGAGACAGATAAAGAAGAGTACAGACATATCAACTTTCTGTACGCGTAACCGCGCTATGGTTCAGGACTATTCTGGAAAGCAATTCCAACGAGTGAACAGTCTATAATAGTAACAGTGTAGTGCAGTAATAGTGACAGTGTTTGCCGCCATATTGCAAGTCATAGCTTGCTAGTTCCGTTTTTAAATCCCTTAATATTATATAAAATGGAAGTTTTTTCAGCAGAGCTATCAAACACTGCTAACGGCAAGAAAATGCAGCGGAATTTCGGAGGTAACTTTAAGATTATTAAAAAAAAATTGGAATTTATTTTAATTAAATATTAGATGCATATTCACATGTCGTTTTAGATGATACTTGTATAAAACTAAAATCTATATTCTGTTTAATTGCAAAAAAATATTTATGAATGTTTATTCTTTTCCAGGTGTCAAGCATGCGCCGCATTTGACTAATGAAAAGTTAACGCTGACAGATTCAAAGAATTTTGAATTAACAAATAATATGAAGAGACCAAAAGGGAAATATAAAAAAATCAAATGTAAAAATGTGAGACGAGGAATTGTTCGATATTGTTATACAATCGAAGAGGAGAAGGACTGCAAGGACTGAAGAGTTTATAATGTAATTTTATTATTTACGTAATTTTCAGTAAATGTAAATACGACCGAATACTTTTTTTTTTTTTTTTTTTTGTTGAGTTAGGCATACCTAGAATATTTACAAGTACACGAACAATAAGCAATCACATATCTTCAATTATGTATAAGTACATCACTTATGGGCATGCACAGCACAAATAAAAATGTTAACAATTTATTTCATTATTTAAATATTAGCAAAATGTAGAATTTATTACAAGGTAAAGGTAAGGTTATAAATTTAATACAGAAATCTGACAGATTGTAGTAGCTGGATGTGCTATCGTCAGTACAAATATTTCTGTTTTCCAAATTATAGATTATTTTAAGATTTGTTTTGACGTTAGTTTCAGTTCTTGTAGGTACCTATTAATTGAAATACCTACCTATTAATTGTATGTAGGTACCTAGATATGTTTCAGCAATAATTCCAGTTATAAAATAAGGTTTTGATAAAAAATATAATTATTAATCAAATTAGTATTTACAGGCAGTGTTTACATTTGGTAGTTATTTATTAAAACATTACCCAAATCTATTCAAGAGGCATGTACTATATTCATACGTGGAGTCACTTACATAATGATTGGACACGAAATTGACGATATTTACAAGTACACGAACAATAAGCAATCACAAGTCTTCAATTATGTATAAGTACATCGTGAGCCAAGTCAAGATACTTGATTTGTTTATCTTTCTCGGCTTTCACGAGGTTCTCATCATGCGGGATGGTTATGTCAACAATCATTGCACGCCGCTCTGATCGATCCACCATGACTATACCAGGCATCACTATATCGGATACAAAAAATATTTATGAAACGATGTGAAAACCTAGCGAAATCTAGAATTCGGAGGTATAATCAACAATAACGTATTGACAATTATCGACTTGACAATCTATCAACTCAGACACACGCGGTAAGTATCAACGACGCCTGGTGTCGAGCAGCGGAACCTCCCAACCACTGATGTTAGAACGAGACAGATAAAGAAGAGTACAGACATATCAACTTTCTGTACGCGTAACCGCGCTATGGTTCAGGACTATTCTGGAAAGCAATTCCAACGAGTGAACAGTCTATAATAGTAACAGTGTAATGCAGTAATAGTGACAGTGTTTGCCGCCATATTGCAAGTCATAGCTTGCTAGTTCCGTTTTTAAATCCCTTAATATTATATAAAATGGAAGTTTTTTCAGCAGAGCTATCAAACACTGCTAACGGCAAGAAAATGCAGCGGAATTTCGGAGGTAACTTTAAGATTATTAAAAAAAATTGGAATTTATTTTAATTAAATATTAGATGCATATTCACATGTCGTTTTAGATGATACTTGTATAAAACTAAAATCTATATTCTGTTTAATTGCAAAAAAATATTTATGAATGTTTATTCTTTTCCAGGTGTCAAGCATGCGCCGCATTTGAACAATGAAAAGTTAACGCTGACATATTCAAAGAATTTTGAATTAACAAATAATATGAAGAGACTAAAAGGGAAATATAAAAAAATCAAATGTAAAAATGTGAGACGAGGAATTGTTCGATATTGTTATACAATCGAAGAGGAGAAGGACTGCAAGGACTGAAGAGTTTATAATGTAATTTTATTATTTATGTAATTTTCAATAAATGTAAATACGACCGAATACTTTTTTTTTTTTTTTTGTTGAGTTAGGCATACCTAGAATATTTACAAGTACACGAACAATAAGCAATCACATATCTTCAATTATGTATAAGTACATCACTTATGGGCATGCACAGCACAAATAAAAATGTTAACAATTTATTTCATTATTTAAATATTAGCAAAATGTAGAATTTATTACAAGGTAAAGGTAAGGTTATAAATTTAATACAGAAATCTGACAGATTGTAGTAGCTGGATGTGCTATCGTCAGTACAAATATTTCTGTTTTCCAAATTATAGATTATTTTAAGATTTGTTTTGACGTTAGTTTCAGTTCTTGTAGGTACCTATTAATTGAAATACCTACCTATTAATTGTATGTAGGTACCTAGATATGTTTCAGCAATAATTCCAGTTATAAAATAAGGTTTTGATAAAAAATATAATTATTAATCAAATTAGTATTTACAGGCAGTGTTTACATTTGGTAGTTATTTATTAAAACATTACCCAAATCTATTCAAGAGGCATGTACTATATTCATACGTGGAGTCACTTACATAATGATTGGACACGAAATTGACGATATTTACAAGTACACGAACAATAAGCAATCACAAGTCTTCAATTATGTATAAGTACATCGTGAGCCAAGTCAAGATACTTGATTTGTTTATCTTTCTCGGCTTTCACGAGGTTCTCATCATGCGGGATGGTTATGTCAACAATCATTGCACGCCGCTCTGATCGATCCACCATGACTATACCAGGCATCACTATATCGGATACAAAAAATATTTATGAAACGATGTGAAAACCTAGCGAAATCTAGAATTCGGAGGTATAATCAACAATAACGTATTGACAATTATCGACTTGACAATCTATCAACTCAGACACACGCGGTAAGTATCAACGACGCCTGGTGTCGAGCAGCGGAACCTCCCAACCACTGATGTTAGAACGAGACAGATAAAGAAGAGTACAGACATATCAACTTTCTGTACGCGTAACCGCGCTATGGTTCAGGACTATTCTGGAAAGCAATTCCAACGAGTGAACAGTCTATAATAGTAACAGTGTAATGCAGTAATAGTGACAGTGTTTGCCGCCATATTGCAAGTCATAGCTTGCTAGTTCCGTTTTTAAATCCCTTAATATTATATAAAATGGAAGTTTTTTCAGCAGAGCTATCAAACACTGCTAACGGCAAGAAAATGCAGCGGAATTTCGGAGGTAACTTTAAGATTATTAAAAAAAATTGGAATTTATTTTAATTAAATATTAGATGCATATTCACATGTCGTTTTAGATGATACTTGTATAAAACTAAAATCTATATTCTGTTTAATTGCAAAAAAATATTTATGAATGTTTATTCTTTTCCAGGTGTCAAGCATGCGCCGCATTTGAACAATGAAAAGTTAACGCTGACATATTCAAAGAATTTTGAATTAACAAATAATATGAAGAGACTAAAAGGGAAATATAAAAAAATCAAATGTAAAAATGTGAGACGAGGAATTGTTCGATATTGTTATACAATCGAAGAGGAGAAGGACTGCAAGGACTGAAGAGTTTATAATGTAATTTTATTATTTATGTAATTTTCAATAAATGTAAATACGACCGAATACTTTTTTTTTTTTTTTTGTTGAGTTAGGCATACCTAGAATATTTACAAGTACACGAACAATAAGCAATCACATATCTTCAATTATGTATAAGTACATCACTTATGGGCATGCACAGCACAAATAAAAATGTTAACAATTTATTTCATTATTTAAATATTAGCAAAATGTAGAATTTATTACAAGGTAAAGGTAAGGTTATAAATTTAATACAGAAATCTGACAGATTGTAGTAGCTGGATGTGCTATCGTCAGTACAAATATTTCTGTTTTCCAAATTATAGATTATTTTAAGATTTGTTTTGACGTTAGTTTCAGTTCTTGTAGGTACCTATTAATTGAAATACCTACCTATTAATTGTATGTAGGTACCTAGATATGTTTCAGCAATAATTCCAGTTATAAAATAAGGTTTTGATAAAAAATATAATTATTAATCAAATTAGTATTTACAGGCAGTGTTTACATTTGGTAGTTATTTATTAAAACATTACCCAAATCTATTCAAGAGGCATGTACTATATTCATACGTGGAGTCACTTACATAATGATTGGACACGAAATTGACGATATTTACAAGTACACGAACAATAAGCAATCACAAGTCTTCAATTATGTATAAGTACATCGTGAGCCAAGTCAAGATACTTGATTTGTTTATCTTTCTCGGCTTTCACGAGGTTCTCATCATGCGGGATGGTTATGTCAACAATCATTGCACGCCGCTCTGATCGATCCACCATGACTATACCAGGCATCACTATATCGGATACAAAAAATATTTATGAAACGATGTGAAAACCTAGCGAAATCTAGAATTCGGAGGTATAATCAACAATAACGTATTGACAATTATCGACTTGACAATCTATCAACTCAGACACACGCGGTAAGTATCAACGACGCCTGGTGTCGAGCAGCGGAACCTCCCAACCACTGATGTTAGAACGAGACAGATAAAGAAGAGTACAGACATATCAACTTTCTGTACGCGTAACCGCGCTATGGTTCAGGACTATTCTGGAAAGCAATTCCAACGAGTGAACAGTCTATAATAGTAACAGTGTAATGCAGTAATAGTGACAGTGTTTGCCGCCATATTGCAAGTCATAGCTTGCTAGTTCCGTTTTTAAATCCCTTAATATTATATAAAATGGAAGTTTTTTCAGCAGAGCTATCAAACACTGCTAACGGCAAGAAAATGCAGCGGAATTTCGGAGGTAACTTTAAGATTATTAAAAAAAATTGGAATTTATTTTAATTAAATATTAGATGCATATTCACATGTCGTTTTAGATGATACTTGTATAAAACTAAAATCTATATTCTGTTTAATTGCAAAAAAATATTTATGAATGTTTATTCTTTTCCAGGTGTCAAGCATGCGCCGCATTTGAACAATGAAAAGTTAACGCTGACATATTCAAAGAATTTTGAATTAACAAATAATATGAAGAGACTAAAAGGGAAATATAAAAAAATCAAATGTAAAAATGTGAGACGAGGAATTGTTCGATATTGTTATACAATCGAAGAGGAGAAGGACTGCAAGGACTGAAGAGTTTATAATGTAATTTTATTATTTATGTAATTTTCAATAAATGTAAATACGACCGAATACTTTTTTTTTTTTTTTTGTTGAGTTAGGCATACCTAGAATATTTACAAGTACACGAACAATAAGCAATCATATATCTTCAATTATGTATAAGTACATCACTTATGGGCATGCACAGTACAAATAAAAATGTTAACAATTTATTTCATTATTTAAATATTAGCAAAATGTAGAATTAATTTATTATAAGGTAAAGGTAAGGTTATAAATTTAATACAGAAATCTGACAGATTGTAGTAGCTGGATGTGCTATCGTCAGTACAAATATTTCTGTTTTCCAAATTATAGATTATTTTAAGATTTGTTTTGACGTTAGTTTCAGTTCTTGTAGGTACCTATTAATTGAAATACCTACCTATTAACTGTATGTAGGTACCTAGATATGTTTCAGCAATAATTCCAGTTATAAAATAAGGTTTTGATAAAAAATATAATTATTAAACAAATTAGTATTTACAGGCAGTGTTTACATTTGGTAGTTATTTATTAAAACATTACCCAAATCTATTCAAGAGGCATGTACTATATTCATACGTGGAGTCACTTACATAATGACTGGACACGAAATTGACGATATTTACAAGTACACGAACAATAAGCAATCACAAGTCTTCAATTATGTATAAGTACATCGTGAGCCAAGTCAAGATACTTGATTTGTTTATCTTTCTCGGCTTTCACGAGGTTCTCATCATGCGGGATGGTTATGTCAACAATCATTGCACGCCGCTCTGATCGATCCACCATGACTATACCAGGCATCACTATATCGGATACAAAAAATATTTATGAAACGATGTGAAAACCTAGCGAAATCTAGAATTCGGAGGTATAATCAACAATAACGTATTGACAATTATCGACTTGACAATCTATCAACTCAGACACACGCGGTAAGTATCAACGACGCCTGGTGTCGAGCAGCGGAACCTCCCAACCACTGATGTTAGAAAGAGACAGATAAAGAAGAGTACAGACATATCAACTTTCTGTACGCGTAACCGCTCTATGGTTCAGGATCAGGACTATTCTGGAAAGCAATTCCAACGAGTGAACAGTCTATAATAGTAACAGTGTAGTGCAGTAATAGTGACAGTGTTTGCCGCCATATTGCAAGTCATAGCTTGCTAGTTCCGTTTTTAAATCCCTTAATATTATATAAAATGGAAGTTTTTTCAGCAGAGCTATCAAACACTGCTAACGGCAAGAAAATGCAGCGGAATTTCGGAGGTAACTTTAAGATTATTAAAAAAAATTGGAATTTATTTTAATTAAATATTAGATGCATATTCACATGTCGTTTTAGATGATACTTGTATAAAACTAAAATCTATATTCTGTTTAATTGCAAAAAAATATTTATGAATGTTTATTCTTTTCCAGGTGTCAAGCATGCGCCGCATTTGAACAATGAAAAGTTAACGCTGACATATTCAAAGAATTTTGAATTAACAAATAATATGAAGAGACTAAAAGGGAAATATAAAAAAATCAAATGTAAAAATGTGAGACGAGGAATTGTTCGATATTGTTATACAATCGAAGAGGAGAAGGACTGCAAGGACTGAAGAGTTTATAATGTAATTTTATTATTTATGTAATTTTCAATAAATGTAAATACGACCGAATACTTTTTTTTTTTTTTTTGTTGAGTTAGGCATACCTAGAATATTTACAAGTACACGAACAATAAGCAATCATATATCTTCAATTATGTATAAGTACATCACTTATGGGCATGCACAGTACAAATAAAAATGTTAACAATTTATTTCATTATTTAAATATTAGCAAAATGTAGAATTAATTTATTATAAGGTAAAGGTAAGGTTATAAATTTAATACAGAAATCTGACAGATTGTAGTAGCTGGATGTGCTATCGTCAGTACAAATATTTCTGTTTTCCAAATTATAGATTATTTTAAGATTTGTTTTGACGTTAGTTTCAGTTCTTGTAGGTACCTATTAATTGAAATACCTACCTATTAACTGTATGTAGGTACCTAGATATGTTTCAGCAATAATTCCAGTTATAAAATAAGGTTTTGATAAAAAATATAATTATTAAACAAATTAGTATTTACAGGCAGTGTTTACATTTGGTAGTTATTTATTAAAACATTACCCAAATCTATTCAAGAGGCATGTACTATATTCATACGTGGAGTCACTTACATAATGACTGGACACGAAATTGACGATATTTACAAGTACACGAACAATAAGCAATCACAAGTCTTCAATTATGTATAAGTACATCGTGAGCCAAGTCAAGATACTTGATTTGTTTATCTTTCTCGGCTTTCACGAGGTTCTCATCATGCGGGATGGTTATGTCAACAATCATTGCACGCCGCTCTGATCGATCCACCATGACTATACCAGGCATCACTATATCGGATACAAAAAATATTTATGAAACGATGTGAAAACCTAGCGAAATCTAGAATTCGGAGGTATAATCAACAATAACGTATTGACAATTATCGACTTGACAATCTATCAACTCAGACACACGCGGTAAGTATCAACGACGCCTGGTGTCGAGCAGCGGAACCTCCCAACCACTGATGTTAGAAAGAGACAGATAAAGAAGAGTACAGACATATCAACTTTCTGTACGCGTAACCGCTCTATGGTTCAGGATCAGGACTATTCTGGAAAGCAATTCCAACGAGTGAACAGTCTATAATAGTAACAGTGTAGTGCAGTAATAGTGACAGTGTTTGCCGCCATATTGCAAGTCATAGCTTGCTAGTTCCGTTTTTAAATCCCTTAATATTATATAAAATGGAAGTTTTTTCAGCAGAGCTATCAAACACTGCTAACGGCAAGAAAATGCAGCGGAATTTCGGAGGTAACTTTAAGATTATTAAAAAAAATTGGAATTTATTTTAATTAAATATTAGATGCATATTCACATGTCGTTTTAGATGATACTTGTATAAAACTAAAATCTATATTCTGTTTAATTGCAAAAAAATATTTATGAATGTTTATTCTTTTCCAGGTGTCAAGCATGCGCCGCATTTGAACAATGAAAAGTTAACGCTGACATATTCAAAGAATTTTGAATTAACAAATAATATGAAGAGACCAAAAGGGAAATATAAAAAAATCAAATGTAAAAATGTGAGACGAGGAATTGTTCGATATTGTTATACAATCGAAGAGGAGAAGGACTGCAAGGACTGAAGAGTTTATAATGTAATTTTATTATTTATGTAATTTTCAATAAATGTAAATACGACCGAATACTTATTTTTTTTATTTTTGTTGAGTTAGGCATACCTAGAATATTTACAAGTACACGAACAATAAGCAATCATATATCTTCAATTATGTATAAGTACATCACTTATGGGCATGCACAGTACAAATAAAAATGTTAACAATTTATTTCATTATTTAAATATTAGCAAAATGTAGAATTTATTATAAGGTAAGGGTAAGGTTATAAATTTAATACAGAAATCTGACAGATTGTAGTAGCTGGATGTGCTATCGTCAGTACAAATATTTCTGTTTTCCAAATTATAGATTATTTTAAGATTTGTTTTGACGTTAGTTTCAGTTCTTGTAGGTACCTATTAATTGAAATACCTACCTATTAATTGTATGTAGGTACCTAGATATGTTTCAGCAATAATTCCAGTTATAAAATAAGGTTTTGATAAAAAATATAATTATTAAACAAATTAGTATTTACAGGCAGTGTTTACATTTGGTAGTTATTTATTAAAACATTACCCAAATCTATTCAAGAGGCATGTACTATATTCATACGTGGAGTCACTTACATAATGATTGGACACGAAATTGACGATATTTACAAGTACACGAACAATAAGCAATCACAAGTCTTCAATCCCAACTAATATTATAAATGCGAAAGTGTGTTTGTTTGTTTGTTTGTTTGTTACCTCTTCACGCTTAAACTACTGCACCGATCATCACGAAAATTTGCATACACATAGTCTAGGGTACGGGGAAGGATATAGGATACATTTTATCCCGGAAGAAAGTAGCTACTGTTCCCGTGGGATCGAAATTAACGCGGACGGAGCAACGACGGGCTGAGCCACGGGCAAGAAATAACAATATAATTATTTAATAATATTTAATATTTGCATACACATAGTCTGCGGAACGAGAAAGGACATAGGACACCTTTTATCTGTTCCCGTGGGATCTAAATTAACACGGGCGGGCTACTAACAGTGTAATTATTTATATGTTTGTTACCTCTTTAACTTAGTCTGTGGTACGGAGAAGGATATAGGATACATTTTATCCCGGAAGAAAGTATCTACTGTTCCCGCGGGATCCTCTTTAACTGTTACCTCTTTAACTGTTTTCTTCACGCTTTATCTACTCAATAAATCTTTTTTTCACATGTGTTTGAAATTTTGCAGGCGTAAAGTTAGAAGTCCGGATTAAATAATAGGGTACTTTTTATCCCGAAAAAATTGATTTTCCCGAGAGAAATCTAAAACGCGCGATATAACCGAAGTTAACGCGGGCGAAGCCGCGGGCGGAAAGCTAGTTATGTATAAGTACATCGTGAGCCAAGTCAAGATACTTGATTTGTTTATCTTTCTCGGCTTTCACGAGGTTCTCATCATGCGGGATGGTTATGTCAACAATCATTGCACGCCGCTCTGATCGATCCACCATGACTGTACCAGGCATCACTATATCGGATACAAAAAATATTTATGAAACGATGTGAAAACCTAGCGAAATCTAGAATTCGGAGGTATAATCAACAATAACGTATTGACAATTATATCGACTTGACAATCTATCAACTCAGACACACGCGGTAAGTATCAACGACGCCTGGTGTCGAGCAGCGGAACCTCCCAACCACTGATGTTAGAACGAGACAGATAAAGAAGAGTACAGACATATCAACTTTCTGTACGCGTAACCGCGCTATGGTTCAGGACTATTCTGGAAAGCAATTCCAACGAGTGAACAGTCTATAATAGTAACAGTGTAGTGCAGTAATAGTGACAGTGTTTGCCGCCATATTGCAAGTCATAGCTTGCTAGTTCCGTTTTTAAATCCCTTAATATTATATAAAATGGAAGTTTTTTCAGCAGAGCTATCAAACACTGCTAACGGCAAGAAAATGCAGCGGAATTTCGGAGGTAACTTTAAGATTATTAAAAAAAATTGGAATTTATTTTAATTAAATATTAGATGCATATTCACATGTCGTTTTAGATGATACTTGTATAAAACTAAAATCTATATTCTGTTTAATTGCAAAAAAATATTTATGAATGTTTATTCTTTTCCAGGTGTCAAGCATGCGCCGCATTTGACTAATGAAAAGTTAACGCTAACAGATTCAAAGAATTTTGAATTAACAAATAATATGAAGAGACCAAAAGGGAAATATAAAAAAATCAAATGTAAAAATGTGAGACGAGGAATTGTTCGATATTGTTATACAATCGAAGAGGAGAAGGACTGCAAGGACTGAAGAGTTTATAATGTAATTTTATTATTTATGTAATTTTCAATAAATGTAAATACGACCGAATACTTTTTTTTTTTTTTTTGTTGAGTTAGGCATACCTAGAATATTTACAAGTACACGAACAATAAGCAATCACATATCTTCAATTATGTATAAGTACATCACTTATGGGCATGCACAGCACAAATAAAAATGTTAACAATTTATTTAATTATTTAAATATTAGCAAAATGTAGAATTTATTACAAGGTAAAGGTAAGGTTATAAAGGAGACGGGCGAAAGTTCATAGAAAGTTGGGCCTGAATGTACAGCAACGATTATTGCATTAAATCATTTCAATATTATTACTATTTAAAAAATAAAATTTTATTTATAATGGCAGTACGGGAGAAAAAAGAAATAGGGTATTATTAGCTTGCACAAAACTAACCTCATTTGCTTTTTTATAAGTTTTCTTAGAAGCTGTCAGCGCTCATATGGCATATTTAAGTAATTATTCAGACTTTTTTGTAGACTAGATTTTATCAGAATGTATTTTTACTACATTAACACATCGTGAGTGTGGATTCTAAAGGGCCGGCGGCGCGTAACTGCATATTAAATGTTACAAAGAAGGAGGTTAAAAAAGAATTAGGAAAACCATTTACAATCTAATTAAAGAAAAGAGTAAACGGAAATAAAAATCGCATTTCTCTTATATTGATTTATTAATCGTATTAATATACAATTAATGCTGGAAAAGGAGGCGAAGCTCGTGAGGGAGCGGGTCTCTCAGCGTCCTCACACCTCTAGCCGAAGCAGAAAACGCCCTCGACAATATCGAACTCCCGGCCACCATAGGCGTGGGTATGCGGGGTGAACAAAAAAAAAGAATCAAAATAAAAAATCAATTATTCAAAATAGGCTGAGAATCAGCACTTTTTGAACATCGTTATTACATAAGACAGTCCCCCAAAACGCCCACCCATCAACACTTACTAGTGCTTTCGCTGGGAAGAAGTGGTGGAACAAACTCTCCAGCGGCACAGCTGTCTGTTCATTTTAAAAAAACAAGACTTTATACAATACTATGTAGGTACAGTAATGAAGACCAGAAAACACAACAACAATGAACTTATTTATCATATGCCAGCTAGCCACACCAAAATACCAGCAAAGCAAAAACAAAAAATAACATATCATTAAAATGGAAATGTAAATACATAAGTAAAAACTTATTACCCAAATAAAAGCCCCAGGTATAAAGGGTGTGACAGCTCACATATTTATGCATTATGAAAAAGAAAATTATATGAACTCGTATGTCAGTAAGCTAATTCTGGAGAAAGATGTCATTTACAGAATAATATGCCTTTAAACAAAGCTTGGATTTGATTTGCGCTTTAAATGCATTGTAAGGCAAGTCTACCAAAGCAGAGGGTATTTTATACAAACATAACAACCAACATCCAAAAAAAAAAGTACTACAAAGTGAAATATAAACGAATTTTGAAAGTCGGTGGCAAAAAGGAATGCATATGTTCACGATCATGATGTCTTTGGTTTTTATATATTCGTTTGTTAGCTACATCGATATTAGACTGTGAAGTTGATTCATCATGTTCACTTGATACATCTACTGATGCTGAATATCCAGATGGTCCAGTCATTAAATGATGAGCATTTCTATCGGCTCTCACCCAGCAACGATGACATATGAGAGCTCGAGCTCTTGAAATCTGGAAAAAAATATATCATGAGTCTTTTTAAAAAAAAAAGTAATACATACATGACTATAGGAACAGCCCTGAATAACACAAATCTCTTCTAATCTACACCTTCGTGAAATAAAGGCTGCAATATAATTATTTGTGTTTTATTACACTAACTTACACTACACACTAACTTTTGGTCTAACTATATGACAGTAACCTTTGTTCCTTTTCCATATATTTTTTTCTCATGCATGTGACACTATTACAAAAAATGATTCTCCAAAGCTGACTGCTATTTCAGTGATTAGTGCGAAAAAATAAATAAATATAGTAGTATACATAGAATAATTATCCTTTTTTTTGTGTAATGGGAAATCATCAAATGACTTCTCCCGCTCCGGGCGGAGTGGAAGGCCGTGTCAGACTTTCAGCCCACCCGTGTTTCTTCACTTGCCTGTGCGATAGCCAGGGTCATGGTTTCTTTTTTAACCAACCCGCAACCCTGACCCAAGATTAATTACCCTGTGGTAGTATAAAATACAAAACAAGTAAGTAAACCTAAGAAAAGCTTACGGTCTGAGACAATATCCATTCAGAAATGACTACTTCTGAAGAATCTGAAGTCTTCCTTCACGTTCGGTGTCAGTGTGCAATAAATGAGATCTTATCCGCTACACTAAACATCCACATTTGACACACACTTGGCGATGTCCAGTCATTAGAGATTAAAGTTGCTCATCTGTGCCGAAGCTATTCACAACTAAATCTCTGCATCCTTGGCAAATGTGATGAGATCTATTGACCTACAACAATATTAGTTTGTTATTTACAGTTTCCATAAATAATAATTACATTGACATCTTTCAGAATTGCATCTATGTAGATTCCTACTGACATCATGGCAATACTAGAATTATAGTAAACTAATGCTTTAAAAAAATATGGTTATTTAATGTTACTATTGTTTCATTACATTGCTGAATTGTTAAAGTAAGTTTATAAAAAGAACTATCTTCCGTAATTAATAATCAAATTGTAAATCTTACTTGGAATTCAAATAAATCAAAGGCATTAGAGTGATTCAGGTATATTATTATTGAAACTTATTTCAATAATATACCAATATATAGGTATCTTTGCTGGAAGGTACTTAAAAATATCACAACAAGAAGTTTTAATGAAATAAACTATGTACTCACCTGAGGTTTAACCCATATCTCTAACTGACTGTGCTCTATAACTGAAAGAATGCTTTCCTCTTCTATTTGTCGTAACCCAACAGGAGGATCCTGCGATATGCCGCAGTTGATACATTGAAAATAAGTATAAAAGCACACGAATTTACGAAAATAAAACCATAAATACAATAACGAGTATGTTTCGTTTGACGTTGATGTTACATTGACAGAAGTTTTACTTCGTTGCCTGTATAATAAAAAGTATAATTGATCGACTATCAAATCGATCCGTTGATCAATTTGTTTTAAGATGTTTTTTTTAATAAGTAAATAATACATAATATAATTAAGACCTTATATTAAAAGATTTTCTAAACCGAATCTGTAGAAATATACTGATTCATCTTTAATTTTATTTTTATCTTTGTAATAATTTGATTTATCGATTATAACTTATTAACGATTCGCATTTCATCTGGTACCATTGTTGAAAAGTGAAAGTAAAGAAAGTCAGTATTATTTCATTAAATATTATCTTTTTTATTACGCGGAAAATAGAATTGGTAATAAATGATTGAAAACAAAAAAATAAATGAAAATTATTGACATATAATTCATTTGTGTACAGTTCAGGCCCAATTTCGCCCGTCTCCTTTAATACAGAAATCTGACAGATTGTAGTAGCTGGATGTGCTATCGTCAGTACAAATATTTCTGTTTTCCAAATTATAGATTATTTTAAGATTTGTTTTGACGTTAGTTTCAGTTCTTGTAGGTACCTATTAATTGAAATACCTACCTATTAATTGTATGTAGGTACCTAGATATGTTTCAGCAATAATTCCAGTTATAAAATAAGGTTTTGATAAAAAATATAATTATTAAACAAATTAGTATTTACAGGCAGTGTTTACATTTGGTAGTTATTTATTAAAACATTACCCAAACCTATTCAAGAGACATGTACTATATTCATACGTGGAGTCACTTACATAATGATTGGACACGAAATTGATGATATTTACAAGTACACGAACAATAAGCAATCACAAGTCTTCAATTATGTATAAGTACATCGTGAGCCAAGTCAAGATACTTGATTTGTTTATCTTTCTCGGCTTTCACGAGGTTCTCATCATGCGGGATGGTTATGTCAACAATCATTGCACGCCGCTCTGATCGATCCACCATGACTATACCAGGCATCACTATATCGGATACAAAAAATATTTATGAAACGATGTGAAAACCTAGCGAAATCTAGAATTCGGAGGTATAATCAACAATAACGTATTGACAATTATCGACTTGACAATCTATCAACTCAGACACACGCGGTAAGTATCAACGACGCCTGGTGTCGAGCAGCGGAACCTCCCAACCACTGATGTTAGAAAGAGACAGATAAAGAAGAGTACAGACATATCAACTTTCTGTACGCGTAACCGCGCTATGGTTCAGGATCAGGACTATTCTGGAAAGCAATTCCAACGAGTGAACAGTCTATAATAGTAACAGTGTAGTGCAGTAATAGTGACAGTGTTTGCCGCCATATTGCAAGTCATAGCTTGCTAGTTCCGTTTTTAAATCCCTTAATATTATATAAAATGGAAGTTTTTTCAGCAGAGCTATCAAACACTGCTAACGGCAAGAAAATGCAGCGGAATTTCGGAGGTAACTTTAAGATTATTAAAAAAAATTGGAATTTATTTTAATTAAATATTAGATGCATATTCACATGTCGTTTTAGATGATACTTGTATAAAACTAAAATCTATATTCTGTTTAATTGCAAAAAAATATTTATGAATGTTTATTCTTTTCCAGGTGTCAAGCATGCGCCGCATTTGACTAATGAAAAGTTAACGCTGACAGATTCAAAAAATTTTGAATTAACAAATAATATGAAGAGACCAAAAGGGAAATATAAAAAAATCAAATGTAAAAATGTGAGACGAGGAATTGTTCGATATTGTTATACAATCGAAGAGGAGAAGGACTGCAAGGACTGAAGAGTTTATAATGTAATTTTATTATTTATGTAATTTTCAATAAATGTAAATACGACCGAATACTTTTTTTTTTTTTTTGTTGAGTTAGGCATACCTAGAATATTTACAAGTACACGAACAATAAGCAATCACATATCTTCAATTATGTATAAGTACATCACTTATGGGCATGCACAGCACAAATAAAAATGTTAACAATTTATTTAATTATTTAAATATTAGCAAAATGTAGAATTTATTACAAGGTAAAGGTAAGGTTATAAATTTAATACAGAAATCTGACAGATTGTAGTAGCTGGATGTGCTATCGTCAGTACAAATATTTCTGTTTTCCAAATTATAGATTATTATAAGATTTGTTTTGACGTTAGTTTCAGTTCTTGTAGGTACCTATTAATTGAAATACCTACCTATTAATTGTATGTAGGTACCTAGATATGTTTCAGCAATAATTTCAGTTATAAAATAAGCTTTTGATAAAAAATATAATTATTAAACAAATTAGTATTTACAGGCAGTGTTTACATTTGGTAGTTATTTATTAAAACATTACCCAAATCTATTCAAGAGACATGTACTATATTCATACGTGGAGTCACTTACATAATGATTGGACACGAAATTGACGATATTTACAAGTACACGAACAATAAGCAATCACAAGTTTTCAATTATGTATAAGTACATCGTGAGCCAAGTCAAGATACTTGATTTGTTTATCTTTCTCGGCTTTCACGAGGTTCTCATCATGCGGGATGGTTATGTCAACAATCATTGCACGCCGCTCTGATCGATCCACCATGACTATACCAGGCATCACTATATCGGATACAAAAAATATTTATGAAACGATGTAAAAACCTAGCGAAATCTAGAATTCGGAGGTATAATCAACAATAACGTATTGACAATTATCGACTTGACAATCTATCAACTCAGACACACGCGGTAAGTATCAACGACGCCTGGTGTCGAGCAGCGGAACCTCCCAACCACTGATGTTAGAACGAGACAGATAAAGAAGAGTATAGACATATCAACTTTCTGTACGCGTAACCGCGCTATGGTTCAGGACTATTCTGGAAAGCAATTCCAACGAGTGAACAGTCTATAATAGTAACAGTGTAGTGCAGTAATAGTGACAGTGTTTGCCGCCATATTGCAAGTCATAGCTTGCTAGTTCCGTTTTTAAATCCCTTAATATTATATAAAATGGAAGTTTTTTCAGCAGAGCTATCAAACACTGCTAACGGCAAGAAAATGCAGCGGAATTTCGGAGGTAACTTTAAGATTATTAAAAAAAATTGGAATTTATTTTAATTAAATATTAGATGCATATTCACATGTCGTTTTAGATGATACTTGTATAAAACTAAAATCTATATTCTGTTTAATTGCAAAAAAATATTTATGAATGTTTATTCTTTTCCAGGTGTCAAGCATGCGCCGCATTTGACTAATGAAAAGTTAACGCTGACAGATTCAAAGAATTTTGAATTAACAAATAATATGAAGAGACCAAAAGGGAAATATAAAAAAATCAAATGTAAAAATGTGAGACGAGGAATTGTTCGATATTGTTATACAATCGAAGAGGAGAAGGACTGCAAGGACTGAAGAGTTTATAATGTAATTTTGTTATTTATGTAATTTTCAATAAATGTAAATACGACCGAATACTTTTTTTTTTTTTTTTTGTTGAGTTAGGCATACCTAGAATATTTACAAGTACACGAACAATAAGCAATCGCATATCTTCAATTATGTATAAGTACATCACTTATGGGCATGCACAGCACAAATAAAAATGTTAACAATTTATTTAATTATTTAAATATTAGCAAAATGTAGAATTTATTACAAGGTAAAGGTAAGGTTATAAATTTAATACAGAAATCTGACAGATTGTAGTAGCTGGATGTGCTATCGTCAGTACAAATATTTCTGTTTTCCAAATTATAGATTATTATAAGATTTGTTTTGACGTTAGTTTCAGTTCTTGTAGGTACCTATTAATTGAAATACCTACCTATTAATTGTATGTAGGTACCTAGATATGTTTCAGCAATAATTTCAGTTATAAAATAAGCTTTTGATAAAAAATATAATTATTAAACAAATTAGTATTTACAGGCAGTGTTTACATTTGGTAGTTATTTATTAAAACATTACCCAAATCTATTCAAGAGACATGTACTATATTCATACGTGGAGTCACTTACATAATGATTGGACACGAAATTGACGATATTTACAAGTACACGAACAATAAGCAATCACAAGTTTTCAATTATGTATAAGTACATCGTGAGCCAAGTCAAGATACTTGATTTGTTTATCTTTCTCGGCTTTCACGAGGTTCTCATCATGCGGGATGGTTATGTCAACAATCATTGCACGCCGCTCTGATCGATCCACCATGACTATACCAGGCATCACTATATCGGATACAAAAAATATTTATGAAACGATGTGAAAACCTAGCGAAATCTAGAATTCGGAGGTATAATCAACAATAACGTATTGACAATTATCGACTTGACAATCTATCAACTCAGACACACGCGGTAAGTATCAACGACGCCTGGTGTCGAGCAGCGGAACCTCCCAACCACTGATGTTAGAACGAGACAGATAAAGAAGAGTATAGACATATCAACTTTCTGTACGCGTAACCGCGCTATGGTTCAGGACTATTCTGGAAAGCAATTCCAACGAGTGAACAGTCTATAATAGTAACAGTGTAGTGCAGTAATAGTGACAGTGTTTGCCGCCATATTGCAAGTCATAGCTTGCTAGTTCCGTTTTTAAATCCCTTAATATTATATAAAATGGAAGTTTTTTCAGCAGAGCTATCAAACACTGCTAACGGCAAGAAAATGCAGCGGAATTTCGGAGGTAACTTTAAGATTATTAAAAAAAATTGGAATTTATTTTAATTAAATATTAGATGCATATTCACATGTCGTTTTAGATGATACTTGTATAAAACTAAAATCTATATTCTGTTTAATTGCAAAAAAATATTTATGAATGTTTATTCTTTTCCAGGTGTCAAGCATGCGCCGCATTTGACTAATGAAAAGTTAACGCTGACAGATTCAAAGAATTTTGAATTAACAAATAATATGAAGAGACCAAAAGGGAAATATAAAAAAATCAAATGTAAAAATGTGAGACGAGGAATTGTTCGATATTGTTATACAATCGAAGAGGAGAAGGACTGCAAGGACTGAAGAGTTTATAATGTAATTTTGTTATTTATGTAATTTTCAATAAATGTAAATACGACCGAATACTTTTTTTTTTTTTTTGTTGAGTTAGGCATACCTAGAATATTTACAAGTACACGAACAATAAGCAATCGCATATCTTCAATTATGTATAAGTACATCACTTATGGGCATGCACAGCACAAATAAAAATGTTAACAATTTATTTAATTATTTAAATATTAGCAAAATGTAGAATTTATTACAAGGTAAAGGTAAGGTTATAAATTTAATACAGAAATCTGACAGATTGTAGTAGCTGGATGTGCTATCGTCAGTACAAATATTTCTGTTTTCCAAATTATAGATTATTATAAGATTTGTTTTGACGTTAGTTTCAGTTCTTGTAGGTACCTATTAATTGAAATACCTACCTATTAATTGTATGTAGGTACCTAGATATGTTTCAGCAATAATTTCAGTTATAAAATAAGCTTTTGATAAAAAATATAATTATTAAACAAATTAGTATTTACAGGCAGTGTTTACATTTGGTAGTTATTTATTAAAACATTACCCAAATCTATTCAAGAGACATGTACTATATTCATACGTGGAGTCACTTACATAATGATTGGACACGAAATTGACGATATTTACAAGTACACGAACAATAAGCAATCACAAGTTTTCAATTATGTATAAGTACATCGTGAGCCAAGTCAAGATACTTGATTTGTTTATCTTTCTCGGCTTTCACGAGGTTCTCATCATGCGGGATGGTTATGTCAACAATCATTGCACGCCGCTCTGATCGATCCACCATGACTATACCAGGCATCACTATATCGGATACAAAAAATATTTATGAAACGATGTGAAAACCTAGCGAAATCTAGAATTCGGAGGTATAATCAACAATAACGTATTGACAATTATCGACTTGACAATCTATCAACTCAGACACACGCGGTAAGTATCAACGACGCCTGGTGTCGAGCAGCGGAACCTCCCAACCACTGATGTTAGAACGAGACAGATAAAGAAGAGTATAGACATATCAACTTTCTGTACGCGTAACCGCGCTATGGTTCAGGACTATTCTGGAAAGCAATTCCAACGAGTGAACAGTCTATAATAGTAACAGTGTAGTGCAGTAATAGTGACAGTGTTTGCCGCCATATTGCAAGTCATAGCTTGCTAGTTCCGTTTTTAAATCCCTTAATATTATATAAAATGGAAGTTTTTTCAGCAGAGCTATCAAACACTGCTAACGGCAAGAAAATGCAGCGGAATTTCGGAGGTAACTTTAAGATTATTAAAAAAAATTGGAATTTATTTTAATTAAATATTAGATGCATATTCACATGTCGTTTTAGATGATACTTGTATGAAACTAAAATCTATATTCTGTTTAATTGCAAAAAAATATTTATGAATGTTTATTCTTTTCCAGGTGTCAAGCATGCGCCGCATTTGACTAATGAAAAGTTAACGCTGACAGATTCAAAGAATTTTGAATTAACAAATAATATGAAGAGACCAAAAGGGAAATATAAAAAAATCAAATGTAAAAATGTGAGACGAGGAATTGTTCGATATTGTTATACAATCGAAGAGGAGAAGGACTGCAAGGACTGAAGAGTTTATAATGTAATTTTATTATTTATGTAATTTTCAATAAATGTAAATACGACCGAATACTTTTTTTTTTTTTTTGTTGAGTTAGGCATACCTAGAATATTTACAAGTACACGAACAATAAGCAATCACATATCTTCAATTATGTATAAGTACATCACTTATGGGCATGCACAGCACAAATAAAAATGTTAACAATTTATTTCATTATTTAAATATTAGCAAAATGTAGAATTTATTACAAGGTAAAGGTAAGGTTATAAATTTAATACAGAAATCTGACAGATTGTAGTAGCTGGATGTGCTATCGTCAGTACAAATATTTCTGTTTTCCAAATTATAGATTATTTTAAGATTTGTTTTGACGTTAGTTTCAGTTCTTGTAGGTACCTATTAATTGAAATACCTACCTATTAATTGTATGTAGGTACCTAGATATGTTTCAGCAATAATTCCAGTTATAAAATAAGGTTTTGATAAAAAATATAATTATTAAACAAATTAGTATTTACAGGCAGTGTTTACATTTGGTAGTTATTTATTAAAACATTACCCAAATCTATTCAAGAGACATGTACTATATTCATACGTGGAGTCACTTACATAATGATTGGACACGAAATTGACGATATTTACAAGTACACGAACAATAAGCAATCACAAGTCTTCAATTATGTATAAGTACATCGTGAGCCAAGTCAAGATACTTGATTTGTTTATCTTTCTCGGCTTTCACGAGGTTCTCATCATGCGAGATGGTTATGTCAACAATCATTGCACGCCGCTCTGATCGATCCACCATGACTATACCAGGCATCACTATATCGGATACAAAAAATATTTATGAAACGATGTGAAAACCTAGCGAAATCTAGAATTCGGAGGTATAATCAACAATAACGTATTGACAATTATCGACTTGACAATCTATCAACTCAGACACACGCGGTAAGTATCAACGACGCCTGGTGTCGAGCAGCGGAACCTCCCAACCACTGATGTTAGAACGAGACAGATAAAGAAGAGTACAGACATATCAACTTTCTGTACGCGTAACCGCGCTATGGTTCAGGACTATTCTGGAAAGCAATTCCAACGAGTGAACAGTCTATAATAGTAACAGTGTAGTGCAGTAATAGTGACAGTGTTTGCCGCCATATTGCAAGTCATAGCTTGCTAGTTCCGTTTTTAAATCCCTTAATATTATATAAAATGGAAGTTTTTTCAGCAGAGCTATCAAACACTGCTAACGGCAAGAAAATGCAGCGGAATTTCGGAGGTAACTTTAAGATTATTAAAAAAAAATTGGAATTTATTTTAATTAAATATTAGATGCATATTCACATGTCGTTTTAGATGATACTTGTATAAAACTAAAATCTATATTCTGTTTAATTGCAAAAAAATATTTATGAATGTTTATTCTTTTCCAGGTGTCAAGCATGCGCCGCATTTGACTAATGAAAACTTAACGCTGACAGATTCAAAGAATTTTGAATTAACAAATAATATGAAGAGACCAAAAGGGAAATATAAAAAAATCAAATGTAAAAATGTGAGACGAGGAATTGTTCGATATTGTTATACAATCGAAGAGGAGAAGGACTGCAAGGACTGAAGAGTTTATAATGTAATTTTATTATTTATGTAATTTTCAATAAATGTAAATACGACCGAATACTTTTTTTTTTTTTTGTTGAGTTAGGCATACCTAGAATATTTACAAGTACACGAACAATAAGCAATCACATATCTTCAATTATGTATAAGTACATCACTTATGGGCATGCACAGCACAAATAAAAATGTTAACAATTTATTTCATTATTTAAATATTAGCAAAATGTAGAATTTATTACAAGGTAAAGGTAAGGTTATAAATTTAATACAGAAATCTGACAGATTGTAGTAGCTGGATGTGCTATCGTCAGTACAAATATTTCTGTTTTCCAAATTATAGATTATTTTAAGATTTGTTTTGACGTTAGTTTCAGTTCTTGTAGGTACCTATTAATTGAAATACCTACCTATTAATTGTATGTAGGTACCTAGATATGTTTCAGCAATAATTCCAGTTATAAAATAAGGTTTTGATAAAAAATATAATTATTAAACAAATTAGTATTTACAGGCAGTGTTTACATTTGGTAGTTATTTATTAAAACATTACCCAAATCTATTCAAGAGACATGTACTATATTCATACGTGGAGTCACTTACATAATGATTGGACACGAAATTGACGATATTTACAAGTACACGAACAATAAGCAATCACAAGTCTTCAATTATGTATAAGTACATCGTGAGCCAAGTCAAGATACTTGATTTGTTTATCTTTCTCGGCTTTCACGAGGTTCTCATCATGCGAGATGGTTATGTCAACAATCATTGCACGCCGCTCTGATCGATCCACCATGACTATACCAGGCATCACTATATCGGATACAAAAAATATTTATGAAACGATGTGAAAACCTAGCGAAATCTAGAATTCGGAGGTATAATCAACAATAACGTATTGACAATTATCGACTTGACAATCTATCAACTCAGACACACGCGGTAAGTATCAACGACGCCTGGTGTCGAGCAGCGGAACCTCCCAACCACTGATGTTAGAACGAGACAGATAAAGAAGAGTACAGACATATCAACTTTCTGTACGCGTAACCGCGCTATGGTTCAGGACTATTCTGGAAAGCAATTCCAACGA
Source organism: Sesamia inferens (assembly GCA_037179545.1). Taxonomy (NCBI): domain Eukaryota; kingdom Metazoa; phylum Arthropoda; class Insecta; order Lepidoptera; family Noctuidae; genus Sesamia; species Sesamia inferens. The sequence goes on from CM073929.1 coordinate 31,817,375, forward strand.
GTGAACAGTCTATAATAGTAACAGTGTAGTGCAGTAATAGTGACAGTGTTTGCCGCCATATTGCAAGTCATAGCTTGCTAGTTCCGTTTTTAAATCCCTTAATATTATATAAAATGGAAGTTTTTTCAGCAGAGCTATCAAACACTGCTAACGGCAAGAAAATGCAGCGGAATTTCGGAGGTAACTTTAAGATTATTAAAAAAAAATTGGAATTTATTTTAATTAAATATTAGATGCATATTCACATGTCGTTTTAGATGATACTTGTATAAAACTAAAATCTATATTCTGTTTAATTGCAAAAAAATATTTATGAATGTTTATTCTTTTCCAGGTGTCAAGCATGCGCCGCATTTGACTAATGAAAACTTAACGCTGACAGATTCAAAGAATTTTGAATTAACAAATAATATGAAGAGACCAAAAGGGAAATATAAAAAAATCAAATGTAAAAATGTGAGACGAGAAATTGTTCGATATTGTTATACAATCGAAGAGGAGAAGGACTGCAAGGACTGAAGAGTTTATAATGTAATTTTATTATTTATGTAATTTTCAATAAATGTAAATACGACCGAATACTTTTTTTTTTTTTTGTTGAGTTAGGCATACCTAGAATATTTACAAGTACACGAACAATAAGCAATCACATATCTTCAATTATGTATAAGTACATCACTTATGGGCATGCACAGCACAAATAAAAATGTTAACAATTTATTTCATTATTTAAATATTAGCAAAATGTAGAATTTATTACAAGGTAAAGGTAAGGTTATAAATTTAATACAGAAATCTGACAGATTGTAGTAGCTGGATGTGCTATCGTCAGTACAAATATTTCTGTTTTCCAAATTATAGATTATTTTAAGATTTGTTTTGACGTTAGTTTCAGTTCTTGTAGGTACCTATTAATTGAAATACCTACATATTAATTGTATGTAGGTACCTAGATATGTTTCAGCAATAATTCCAGTTATAAAATAAGGTTTTGATAAAAAATATAATTATTAAACAAATTAGTATTTACAGGCAGTGTTTACATTTGGTAGTTATTTATTAAAACATTACCCAAATCTATTCAAGAGACATGTACTATATTCATACGTGGAGTCACTTACATAATGATTGGACACGAAATTGACGATATTTACAAGTACACGAACAATAAGCAATCACAAGTCTTCAATTATGTATAAGTACATCGTGAGCCAAGTCAAGATACTTGATTTGTTTATCTTTCTCGGCTTTCACGAGGTTCTCATCATGCGAGATGGTTATGTCAACAATCATTGCACGCCGCTCTGATCGATCCACCATGACTATACCAGGCATCACTATATCGGATACAAAAAATATTTATGAAACGATGTGAAAACCTAGCGAAATCTAGAATTCGGAGGTATAATCAACAATAACGTATTGACAATTATCGACTTGACAATCTATCAACTCAGACACATGCGGTAAGTATCAACGACGCCTGGTGTCGAGCAGCGGAACCTCCCAACCACTGATGTTAGAACGAGACAGATAAAGAAGAGTACAGACATATCAACTTTCTGTACGCGTAACCGCGCTATGGTTCAGGACTATTCTGGAAAGCAATTCCAACGAGTGAACAGTCTATAATAGTAACAGTGTAGTGCAGTAATAGTGACAGTGTTTGCCGCCATATTGCAAGTCATAGCTTGCTAGTTCCGTTTTTAAATCCCTTAATATTATATAAAATGGAAGTTTTTTCAGCAGAGCTATCAAACACTGCTAACGGCAAGAAAATGCAGCGGAATTTCGGAGGTAACTTTAAGATTATTAAAAAAAATTGGAATTTATTTTAATTAAATATTAGATGCATATTCACATGTCGTTTTAGATGATACTTGTATAAAACTAAAATCTATATTCTGTTTAATTGCAAAAAAATATTTATGAATGTTTATTCTTTTCCAGGTGTCAAGCATGCGCCGCATTTGACTAATGAAAACTTAACGCTGACAGATTCAAAGAATTTTGAATTAACAAATAATATGAAGAGACCAAAAGGGAAATATAAAAAAATTAAATGTAAAAATGTGAGACGAGAAATTGTTCGATATTGTTATACAATCGAAGAGGAGAAGGACTGCAAGGACTGAAGAGTTTATAATGTAATTTTATTATTTATGTAATTTTCAATAAATGTAAATACGACCGAATACTTTTTTTTTTTTTTGTTGAGTTAGGCATACCTAGAATATTTACAAGTACACGAACAATAAGCAATCACATATCTTCAATTATGTATAAGTACATCACTTATGGGCATGCACAGCACAAATAAAAATGTTAACAATTTATTTCATTATTTAAATATTAGCAAAATGTAGAATTTATTACAAGGTAAAGATAAGGTTATAAATTTAATACAGAAATCTGACAGATTGTAGTAGCTGGATGTGCTATCGTCAGTACAAATATTTCTGTTTTCCAAATTATAGATTATTTTAAGATTTGTTTTGACGTTAGTTTCAGTTCTTGTAGGTACCTATTAATTGAAATACCTACCTATTAATTGTATGTAGGTACCTAGATATGTTTCAGCAATAATTCCAGTTATAAAATAAGCTTTTGATAAAAAATATAATTATTAAACAAATTAGTATTTACAGGCAGTGTTTACATTTGGTAGTTATTTATTAAAACATTACCCAAATCTATTCAAGAGACATGTACTATATTCATACGTGGAGTCACTTACATAATGATTGGACACGAAATTGACGATATTTACAAGTACACGAACAATAAGCAATCACAAGTCTTCAATTATGTATAAGTACATCGTGAGCCAAGTCAAGATACTTGATTTGTTTATCTTTCTCGGCTTTCACGAGGTTCTCATCATGCGGGATGGTTATGTTAATAATCATTGCACGCCGCTCTGATCGATCCACCATGACTATACCAGGCATCACTATATCGGATACAAAAAATATTTATGAAACGATGTGAAAACCTAGCGAAATCTAGAATTCGGAGGTATAATCAACAATAACGTATTGACAATTATCGACTTGACAATCTATCAACTCAGACACACGCGGTAAGTATCAACGAGGCCTGGTGTCGAGCAGCAGAACCTCCCAACCACTGATGTTAGAACGAGACAGATAAAGAAGAGTACAGACATATCAACTTTCTGTACGCGTAACCGCGCTATGGTTCAGGACTATTCTGGAATAGGGATGTTCCGATACCATTAAAGTATCGATACCTACTCATTTCGATAGTACTCAAATTTTTTTTCGATACTACTCAAATAAATACTCCTAAAGTATCGATACTTACTCATATCGATCCTTTTAGCACTTTATTATTTTTTATTCATTTTGAGGAAACTAACAATGAACTTTGAAGAGCAATAATTAAAACGAAATTGAAGAGGAAAAAAATAAAACTTTTATTATAAATGTTTGCGTCACTTTAAGCACGTACTTTAAACAATAAAGTTTTTAATATCAAGAATGCCCAAAAACAGTAACTGTTCGAGATATTTTGGAGACAAGCTGTTCCTTGTAAAAAGGCACTCGCTGGGAACTGATGTTGCAACAACAATTAAATATTGCTAAGCATACTTGTACAGACAAGGAAATACTAACTTCATGTCATCCCATTCTGCAAATGGGTTGGTTTTAAGAGAAACTACTGGATTTTTCACATATCAGCTAGAGATTATCTTTCTGTCTGATGCGTTCGGTTTCTTTTAAGTGGTGAGGCTGATTCGATTTGATACCAAGTACTTTTGTTTCGATACCCAGTAAGTATCACAAGATTGATTCGATGCTATAAATACTTGGTATCGAATCAAAAGTATCGAGTACCTACTCGTATTTACTAGTATCGGAATATCCCTATTCTGGAAAGCAATTCCAACGAGTGAACAGTCTATAATAGTAACAGTGTAGTGCAGTAATAGTGACAGTGTTTGCCGCCATATTGCAAGTCATAGCTTGCTAGTTCCGTTTTTAAATCCCTTAATATTATATAAAATGGAAGTTTTTTCAGCAGAGCTATCAAACACTGCTAACGGCAAGAAAATGCAGCGGAATTTCGGAGGTAACTTTAAGATTATTAAAAAAAATTGGAATTTATTTTAATTAAATATTAGATGCATATTCACATGTCGTTTTAGATGATACTTGTATAAAACTAAAATCTATATTCTGTTTAATTGCAAAAAAATATTTATGAATGTTTATTCTTTTCCAGGTGTCAAGCATGCGCCGCATTTGACTAATGAAAACTTAACGCTGACAGATTCAAAGAATTTTGAATTAACAAATAATATGAAGAGACCAAAAGGGAAATATAAAAAAATTAAATGTAAAAATGTGAGACGAGAAATTGTTCGATATTGTTATACAATCGAAGAGGAGAAGGACTGCAAGGACTGAAGAGTTTATAATGTAATTTTATTATTTATGTAATTTTCAATAAATGTAAATACGACCGAATACTTTTTTTTTTTTTTGTTGAGTTAGGCATACCTAGAATATTTACAAGTACACGAACAATAAGCAGTCACATATCTTCAATTCTGTATAAGTACATCACTTATGGGCATGCACAGCACAAATAAAAATGTTAACAATTTATTTCATTATTTAAATATTAGCAAAATGTAGAATTTATTACAAGGTAAAGATAAGGTTATAAATTTAATACAGAAATCTGACAGATTGTAGTAGCTGGATGTGCTATCGTCAGTACAAATATTTCTGTTTTCCAAATTATAGATTATTTTAAGATTTGTTTTGACGTTAGTTTCAGTTCTTGTAGGTACCTATTAATTGAAATACCTACCTATTAATTGTATGTAGGTACCTAGATATGTTTCAGCAATAATTCCAGTTATAAAATAAGGTTTTGATAAAAAATATAATTATTAAACAAATTAGTATTTACAGGCAGTGTTTACATTTGGTAGTTATTTATTAAAACATTACCCAAATCTATTCAAGAGACATGTACTTTATTCATACGTGGAGTCACTTACATAATGATTGGACACGAAATTGACGATATTTACAAGTACACGAACAATAAGCAATCACAAGTCTTCAATTATGTATAAGTACATCGTGAGCCAAGTCAAGATACTTGATTTGTTTATCTTCCTCGGCTTTCACGAGGTTCTCATCATGCGGGATGGTTATGTCAACAATCATTGCACGCCGCTCTGATCGATCCACCATGACTATACCAGGCATCACTATATCGGATACAAAAAATATTTATGAAACGATGTGAAAACCTTATCAACAATAACGTATTGACAATTATCGACTTGACAATCTATCAACTCAGACACACGCGGTAAGTATCAACGACGCCTGGTGTCGAGCAGCGGAACCTCCTACCCACTGATGTTAGAACGAGACAGATAAGAAGAGTACAGACATATCAACTTTCTGTACGCGTAACCGCGCTATGGTTCAGGACTATTCTGGAAAGCAATTCCAACGAGTGAACAGTCTATAATAGTAACAGTGTAGTGCAGTAATAGTGACAGTGTTTGCCGCCATATTGCAAGCCATAGCTTGCTAGTTCCGTTTTTAAATCCCTTAATATTATATAAAATGGAAGTTTTTTCAGCAGAGCTATCAAACACTGCTAACGGCAAGAAAATGCAGCGGAATTTCGGAGGTAACTTTAAGATTATTAAAAAAAAATGGAATTTATTTTAATTAAATATTAGATGCATTTTCACATGTCGTTTTAGACGATACTTGTATAAAACTAAAATCTATATTCTGTTTAATTGCAAAAAAATATTTATGAATGTTTATTCTTTTCCAGGTGTCAAGCATGCGCCGCATTTGAACAATGAAAAGTTAACGCTGACAGATTCAAAGAATTTTGAATTAACAAATAATATGAAGTAACCAAAAGGGAAATATAAAAAAATCAAATGTAAAAATGTGAGACGAGGAATTGTTCGATATTGTTATACAATCGAAGAGGAGAAGGACTGCAAGGACTGAAGAGTTTATAATGTAATTTTATTATTTATGTAATTTTCAATAAATGTAAATACGACCGAATACTTATTTTTTTTTATTTTTGTTGAGTTAGGCATACCTAGAATATTTACAAGTACACGAACAATAAGCAATCACATATCTTCAATTATGTATAAGTACATCACTTATGGGCATGCACAGTACAAATAAAAATGTTAACAATTTATTTCATTATTTAAATATTAGCAAAATGTAGAATTTATTATAAGGTAAAGGTAAGGTTATAAATTTAATACAGAAATCTGACAGATTGTAGTAGCTGGATGTGCTATCGTCAGTACAAATATTTCTGTTTTCCAAATTATAGATTATTTTAAGATTTGTTTTGACGTTAGTTTCAGTTCTTGTAGGTACCTATTAATTGAAATACCTACCTATTAATTGTATGTAGGTACCTAGATATGTTTCAGCAATAATTCCAGTTATAAAATAAGGTTTTGATAAAAAATATAATTATTAAACAAATTAGTATTTACAGGCAGTGTTTACATTTGGTAGTTATTTATTAAAACATTACCCAAATCTATTCAAGAGACATGTACTATATTCATACGTGGAGTCACTTACATAATGATTGGACACGAAATTGACGATATTTACAAGTACACGAACAATAAGCAATCACAAGTCTTCAATTATGTATAAGTACATCGTGAGCCAAGTCAAGATACTTGATTTGTTTATCTTTCTCGGCTTTCACGAGGTTCTCATCATGCGGGATGGTTATGTCAACAATCATTGCACGCCGCTCTGATCGATCCACCATGACTATACCAGGCATCACTATATCGGATACAAAAAATATTTATGAAACGATGTGAAAACCTAGCGAAATCTAGAATTCGGAGGTATAATCAACAATAACGTATTGACAATTATCGACTTGACAATCTATCAACTCAGACACACGCGGTAAGTATCAACGACGCCTGGTGTCGAGCAGCGGAACCTCCCAACCACTGATGTTAGAACGAGACAGATAAAGAAGAGTACAGACATATCAACTTTCTGTACGCGTAACCGCGCTATGGTTCAGGACTATTCTGGAAAGCAATTCCAACGAGTGAACAGTCTATAATAGTAACAGTGTAGTGCAGTAATAGTGACAGTGTTTGCCGCCATATTGCAAGTCATAGCTTGCTAGTTCCGTTTTTAAATCCCTTAATATTATATAAATTGGAAGTTTTTTCAGCAGAGCTATCAAACACTGCTAACGGCAAGAAAATGCAGCGGAATTTCGGAGGTAACTTTAAGATTATTAAAAAAAATTGGAATTTATTTTAATTAAATATTAGATGCATATTCACATGTCGTTTTAGATGATACTTGTATAAAACTAAAATCTATATTCTGTTTAATTGCAAAAAAATATTTATGAATGTTTATTCTTTTCCAGGTGTCAAGCATGCGCCGCATTTGACTAATGAAAAGTTAACGCTGACAGATTCAAAGAATTATGAATTAACAAATAATATGAAGAGACCAAAAGGGAAATATAAAAAAATCAAATGTAAAAATGTGAGACGAGGAAATGTTCGATATTGTTATACAATCGAAGAGGAGAAGGACTGCAAGGACTGAAGAGTTTATAATGTAATTTTATTATTTATGTAATTTTCAATAAATGTAAATACGACCGAATACTTTTTTTTTTTTTTTTTGTTGAGTTAGGCATACCTAGAATATTTACAAGTACACGAACAATAAGCAATCAGATATCTTCAATTATGTATAAGTACATCACTTATGGGCATGCACAGCACAAATAAAAATGTTAACAATTTATTTCATTATTTAAATATTAGCAAAATGTAGAATTTATTACAAGGTAAAGGTAAGGTTATAAATTTAATACAGAAATCTGACAGATTGTAGTAGCTGGATGTGCTATCGTCAGTACAAATATTCCTGTTTTCCAAATTATAGATTATTTTAAGATTTGTTTTGACGTTAGTTTCAGTTCTTGTAGGTACCTATTAATTGAAATACCTACCTATTAATTGTATGTAGGTACCTAGATATGTTTCAGCAATAATTCCAGTTATAAAATAAGGTTTTGATAAAAAATATAATTATTAAACAAATTAGTATTTACAGGCAGTGTTTACATTTGGTAGTTATTTATTAAAACATTACCCAAATCTATTCAAGAGACATGTACTATATTCATACGTGGAGTCACTTACATAATGATTGGACACGAAATTGACGATATTTACAAGTACACGAACAATAAGCAATCACAAGTCTTCAATTATGTATAAGTACATCGTGAGCCAAGTCAAGATACTTGATTTGTTTATCTTTCTCGGCTTTCACGAGGTTCTCATCATGCGGGATGGTTATGTCAACAATCATTGCACGCCGCTCTGATCGATCCACCATGACTATACCAGGCATCACTATATCGGATACAAAAAATATTTATGAAACGATGTGAAAACCTTATCAACAATAACGTATTGACAATTATCGACTTGACAATCTATCAACTCAGACACACGCGGTAAGTATCAACGAGGCCTGGTGTCGAGCAGCGGAACCTCCCAACCACTGATGTTAGAACGAGACAGATAAAGAAGAGTACAGACATGTCAACTTTCTGTACGCGTAACCGCGCTATGGTTCAGGACTATTCTGGAAAGCAATTCCAACGAGTGAACAGTCTATAATAGTAACAGTGTAGTGCAGTAATAGTGACAGTGTTTGCCGCCATATTGCAAGTCATAGCTTGCTAGTTCCGTTTTTAAATCCCTTAATATTATATAAAATGGAAGTTTTTTCAGCAGAGCTATCAAACACTGCTAACGGCAAGAAAATGCAGCGGAATTTCGGAGGTAACTTTAAGATTATTAAAAAAAATTGGAATTTATTTTAATTAAATATTAGATGCATATTCACATGTCGTTTTAGATGATACTTGTATAAAACTAAAATCTATATTCTGTTTAATTGCAAAAAAATATTTATGAATGTTTATTCTTTTCCAGGTGTCAAGCATGCGCCGCATTTGACTAATGAAAAGTTAACGCTGACAGATTCAATGAATTTTGAATTAACAAATAATATGAAGAGACCACAAGGGAAATATAAAAAAATCAAATGTAAAAATGTGAGACGAGGAATTGTTCGATATTGTTATACAATCGAAGAGGAGAAGGACTGCAAGGACTGAAGAGTTTATAATGTAATTTTATTATTTATGTAATTTTCAATAAATGTAAATACGACCGAATACTTTTTTTTTTTTTTTTTGTTGAGTTAGGCATACCTAGAATATTTACAAGTACACGAACAATAAGCAATCACATATCTTCAATTATGTATAAGTACATCACTTATGGGCATGCACAGCACAAATAAAAATGTTAACAATTTATTTCATTATTTAAATATTAGCAAAATGTAGAATTTATTACAAGGTAAAGGTAAGGTTATAAATTTAATACAGAAATCTGACAGATTGTAGTAGCTGGATGTGCTATCGTCAGTACAAATATTTCTGTTTTCCAAATTATAGATTATTTTAAGATTTGTTTTGACGTTAGTTTCAGTTCTTGTAGGTACCTATTAATTGAAATACCTACCTATTAATTGTATGTAGGTACCTAGATATGTTTCAGCAATAATTCCAGTTATAAAATAAGGTTTTGATAAAAAATATAATTATTAAACAAATTAGTATTTACAGGCAGTGTTTACATTTGGTAGTTATTTATTAAAACACTACCCAAATCTATTCAAGAGACATGTACTATATTCATACGTGGAGTCACTTACATAATGATTGGACACGAAATTGACGATATTTACAAGTACACGAACAATAAGCAATCACAAGTCTTCAATTATGTATAAGTACATCGTGAGCCAAGTCAAGATACTTGATTTGTTTATCTTTCTCGGCTTTCACGAGGTTCTCATCATGCGGGATGGTTATGTCAACAATCATTGCACGCCGCTCTGATCGATCCACCATGACTATACCAGGCATCACTATATCGGATACAAAAAATATTTATGAAACGATGTGAAAACCTAGCGAAATCTAGAATTCGGAGGTATAATCAACAATAACGTATTGACAATTATCGACTTGACAATCTATCAACTCAGACACACGCGGTAAGTATCAACGACGCCTGGTGTCGAGCAGCGGAACCTCCCAACCACTGATGTTAGAACGAGACAGATAAAGAAGAGTACAGACATATCAACTTTCTGTACGCGTAACCGCGCTATGGTTCAGGACTATTCTGGAAAGCAATTCCAACGAGTGAACAGTCTATAATAGTAACAGTGTAGTGCAGTAATAGTGACAGTGTTTGCCGCCATATTGCAAGTCATAGCTTGCTAGTTCCGTTTTTAAATCCCTTAATATTATATAAAATGGAAGTTTTTTCAGCAGAGCTATCAAACACTGCTAACGGCAAGAAAATGCAGCGGAATTTCGGAGGTAACTTTAAGATTATTAAAAAAAATTGGAATTTATTTTAATTAAATATTAGATGCATATTCACATGTCGTTTTAGATGATACTTGTATAAAACTAAAATCTATATTCTGTTTAATTGCAAAAAAATATTTATGAATGTTTATTCTTTTCCAGGTGTCAAGCATGCGCCGCATTTGACTAATGAAAAGTTAACGCTGACAGATTCAATGAATTTTGAATTAACAAATAATATGAAGAGACCACAAGGGAAATATAAAAAAATCAAATGTAAAAATGTGAGACGAGGAATTGTTCGATATTGTTATACAATCGAAGAGGAGAAGGACTGCAAGGACTGAAGAGTTTATAATATAATTTTATTATTTATGTAATTTTCAATAAATGTAAATACGACCGAATTCTTTTTTTTTTTTTTTGTTGAGTTAGGCATACCTAGAATATTTACAAGTACACGAACAATAAGCAATCACATATCTTCAATTATGTATAAGTACATCACTTATGGGCATGCACAGCACAAATAAAAATGTTAACAATTTATTTCATTATTTAAATATTAGCAAAATGTAGAATTTATTACAAGGTAAAGGTAAGGTTATAAATTTAATACAGAAATCTGACAGATTGTAGTAGCTGGATGTGCTATCGTCAGTACAAATATTTCTGTTTTCCAAATTATAGATTATTATAAGATTTGTTTTGACGTTAGTTTCAGTTCTTGTAGGTACCTATTAATTGAAATGCCTACCTATTAATTGTATGTAGGTACCTAGATATGTTTCAGCAATAATTCCAGTTATAAAATAAGCTTTTGATAAAAAATATAATTATTAAACAAATTACTATTTACAGGCAGTGTTTACATTTGGTAGTTATTTATTAAAACATTACCCAAATCTATTCAAGAGACATGTACTATATTCATACGTGGAGTCACTTACATAATGATTGGACACGAAATTGACGATATTTACAAGTACACGAACAATAAGCAATCACAAGTCTTCAATTATGTATAAGTACATCGTGAGCCAAGTCAAGATACTTGATTTGTTTATCTTTCTCGGCTTTCACGAGGTTCTCATCATGCGGGATGGTTATGTCAACAATCATTGCACGCCGCTCTGATCGATCCACCATGACTATACCAGGCATCACTATATCGGATACAAAAAATATTTATGAAACGATGTGAAAACCTAGCGAAATCTAGAATTCGGAGGTATAATCAACAATAACGTATTGACAATTATCGACTTGACAATCTATCAACTCAGACACACGCGGTAAGTATCAACGACGCCTGGTGTCGAGCAGCGGAACCTCCCAACCACTGATGTTAGAACGAGACAGATAAAGAAGAGTATAGACATATCAACTTTCTGTACGCGTAACCGCGCTATGGTTCAGGACTATTCTGGAAAGCAATTCCAACGAGTGAACAGTCTATAATAGTAACAGTGTAGTGCAGTAATAGTGACAGTGTTTGCCGCCATATTGCAAGTCATAGCTTGCTAGTTCCGTTTTTAAATCCCTTAATATTATATAAAATGGAAGTTTTTTCAGCAGAGCTATCAAACACTGCTAACGGCAAGAAAATGCAGCGGAATTTCGGAGGTAACTTTAAGATTATTAAAAAAAATTGGAATTTATTTTAATTAAATATTAGATGCATATTCACATGTCGTTTTAGATGATACTTGTATAAAACTAAAATCTATATTCTGTTTAATTGCAAAAAAATATTTATGAATGTTTATTCTTTTCCAGGTGTCAAGCATGCGCCGCATTTGACTAATGAAAAGTTAACGCTGACAGATTCAAAGAATTTTGAATTAACAAATAATATGAAGAGACCAAAAGGGAAATATAAAAAAATCAAATGTAAAAATGTGAGACGAGGAATTGTTCGATATTGTTATACAATCGAAGAGGAGAAGGACTGCAAGGACTGAAGAGTTTATAATGTAATTTTATTATTTATGTAATTTTCAATAAATGTAAATACGACCGAATACTTTTTTTTTTTTTTTTTTGTTGAGTTAGGCATACCTAGAATATTTACAAGTACACGAACAATAAGCAATCACATATCTTCAATTATGTATAAGTACATCACTTATGGGCATGCACAGCACAAATAAAAATGTTAACAATTTATTTCATTATTTAAATATTAGCAAAATGTAGAATTTATTACAAGGTAAAGGTAAGGTTATAAATTTAATACAGAAATCTGACAGATTGTAGTAGCTGGATGTGCTATCGTCAGTACAAATATTTCTGTTTTCCAAATTATAGATTATTTTAAGATTTGTTTTGACGTTAGTTTCAGTTCTTGTAGGTACCTATTAATTGAAATACCTACCTATTAATTGTATGTAGGTACCTAGATATGTTTCAGCAATAATTCCAGTTATAAAATAAGGTTTTGATAGAAAATATAATTATTAAACAAATTAGTATTTACAGGCAGTGTTTACATTTGGTAGTTATTTATTAAAACATTATCCAAATCTATTCAAGAGACATGTACTATATTCATACGTGGAGTCACTTACATAATGATTGGACACGAAATTGACGATATTTACAAGTACACGAACAATAAGCAATCACAAGTCTTCAATTATGTATAAGTACATCGTGAGCCAAGTCAAGATACTTGATTTGTTTATCTTTCTCGGCTTTCACGAGGTTCTCATCATGCGGGATGGTTATGTCAACAATCATTGCACGCCGCTCTGATCGATCCACCATGACTATACCAGGCATCACTATATCGGATACAAAAAATATTTATGAAACGATGTGAAAACCTAGCGAAATCTAGAATTCGGAGGTATAATCAACAATAACGTATTGACAATTATCGACTTGACAATCTATCAACTCAGACACACGCGGTAAGTATCAACGACGCCTGGTGTCGAGCAGCGGAACCTCCCAACCACTGATGTTAGAACGAGACAGATAAAGAAGAGTACAGACATATCAACTTTCTGTACGCGTAACCGCGCTATGGTTCAGGACTATTCTGGAAAGCAATTCCAACGAGTGAACAGTCTATAATAGTAACAGTGTAGTGCAGTAATAGTGACAGTGTTTGCCGCCATATTGCAAGTCATAGCTTGCTAGTTCCGTTTTTAAATCCCTTAATATTATATAAAATGGAAGTTTTTTCAGCAGAGCTATCAAACACTGCTAACGGCAAGAAAATGCAGCGGAATTTCGGAGGTAACTTTAAGATTATTAAAAAAAAATTGGAATTTATTTTAATTAAATATTAGATGCATATTCACATGTCGTTTTAGATGATACTTGTATAAAACTAAAATCTATATTCTGTTTAATTGCAAAAAAATATTTATGAATGTTTATTCTTTTCCAGGTGTCAAGCATGCGCCGCATTTGACTAATGAAAAGTTAACGCTGACAGATTCAAAGAATTTTGAATTAACAAAAATAATATGAAGAGACCAAAAGGGAAATATAAAAAAATCAAATGTAAAAATGTGAGACGAGGAATTGTTCGATATTGTTATACAATCGAAGAGGAGAAGGACTGCAAGGACTGAAGAGTTTATAATGTAATTTTATTATTTATGTAATTTTCAATAAATGTAAATACGACCGAATACTTATTTTTTTTTTATTTTTGTTGAGTTAGGCATACCTAGAATATTTACAAGTACACGAACAATAAGCAATCACATATCTTCAATTATGTACAAGTACATCACTTATGGGCATGCACAGTACAAATAAAAATGTTAACAATTTATTTCATTATTTAAATATTAGCAAAATGTAGAATTTATTATAAGGTAAAGGTAAGGTTATAAATTTAATACAGAAATCTGACAGATTGTAGTAGCTGGATGTGCTATCGTCAGTACAAATATTTCTGTTTTCCAAATTATAGATTATTTTAAGATTTGTTTTGACGTTAGTTTCAGTTCTTGTAGGTACCTATTAATTGAAATACCTACCTATTCGAGTCACACTTATTATTAGTGGACAGGACATTGATGATGAAATAGTCTTAAAGTTGTAAACTTGTTCAAATAAACCATTAATGAGACGAAAGTTCATCCATAATTCTATGTTCTCTTAAATCTTACATATAAAACTTTTAAAACCAACCTACTGAACTGATTTTGATGAAAAATCTAAGAGACTAATCTCAAATTATATCCTTTGAAAAAGAAAAAATGCAAATTTGCTTTTAAAAAACGGTGTTCTGACGAAACAAATGTAAAATAAATAGCAATGCCAATGGCATGGGATGGCATATGGCATTCGACGCAATGGCCATAGATAAGAAAACAAAGAAAAAATATTTATGAAACGATGTGAAAACCTAGCGACATATAGAATTCGGAGGTATAATCAACATTAACGGATTGACAGTTATCGACTTGACAATCTATCAACTCAGACAGACGCGGCAAGTATCAGCGACGTCTGGTGTCGAGCAGCGAAACCTCATAACCACTGATGTTAGAACGAGACAGATAAAGAAGAGTACAGACACATCAACTTCCTGTCCGCGTAACCGCGCGATGGTTTGGGACTATTCTGGAAAGCAATTCCAACGAGTGAACACCACATAATAGTAGCAGTGCAGTGCAGTAATAGTGAACGTGTTTGACGCCATATTCCACGTCACAGTTTGCTTGCGTTTTTAAATCCACAAATATTATTTTTAAAATGGAATTTTCTTCAGCAGAGCTAACAAGCACTGCTAACGGAAAGAAAATGCAGCGGAATTTCGGAGGTTAGTTGAAGATTATTTAAAAAAATTGGAGATTATTTTAATTTAATATTAGATGCATATTCACATACCGTTTTAGATGATACTTGTATAATAGTGAAATCTATATTATGTTTAATTGGAAAAAATATTAATGAACTTTATTCTTTTCCAGGTGTCAAGCATGCGCCGTATTCCAAAAATGAAAATTCAACGCTGGCAGATTCAGAGAATTTTGAATCAAAAAATAACATAAAGAGACCAAAAGGAAAACATAAAAAAATCAAATGTCAAAATGTGAGACGAGGAATTATTCGTTATTGCTACACAATCGAAGAGGAGAAGGCTTAAGATTGCAAGGAGTGAAGACTTTAGAATTTAATTTTATAATTTCATTTTCAATAAATGTAAATACGACCGAATACTTATTTGTTTTTTTTTTATATTTACCTATATTTACAAAAGTAGCAAAAGAATGTGAATATAAATATGTACGGTTCACCTCGCGCCCGTTTTTTTGTTTAGTAAGGCATACCCACGATATTCACAAGTATTGTACTAACAATAAGCAATCACAAATCTTCAATTATGTATAAGTACATCACTTATGGGCATGCACAGCACACATTAAAATGTTAACAATTTATTTCATTACTTAAATACTAGCAAAATGTAGAATTTATTACATTTTCCTCATTAAATTCTAATGACTTATGAATAAAAGAAAAATACTAGCACACAAAAACGAAATTACTTACAAAAATTTCATTTTTACAAAAGACAAATTACTTTTTATTTTAAGTACTTCCTCTTGTTGAGTACAAAAGGAAATACTTAAAATTTTTTAGTTTTGTTGAGTACAAAAGATGTACTTAAAATGAAAAGTAATTTGTCTTTTGTAAAAAATATTTTTTTTTGTAATTTCATTTTTGTTCGTGTTGCATTTGTTTATACAAAATATTACCTGCGCATTGTGTGGACGACAGCAGGTCAAACTACCCGAAACTGTCAAATATTGCCAATCAACCTTGAGCCTTAGAGATAAGGTTATAAATTTAATACAGAAATCTGAGCGTTTGTAGTAGCTGGATGTGCTATCGTCTGTACAAATGTTTCTGTTTTCTAAATTATAGATTATTTTAAGATTTGTTTTGACTTTAGTTTCAGTTCTTGTAGGTACCTATTAATTGTATGTAGGTACCTAGGTATGTTTCAGAAATTATTCCAGTTGTAAAATAAGGCTTTGATAAAAAATATAACTATTAAACAAATTAGTATTTACAGGCAGTGTTTACATTTGGTAGTTATTTATTAAAACATTACCCAAATCTATTCAAGAGACATGTACTATATTCATACGTGGAGTCACTTACATAATGATTGGACACGAAATTGACGATATTTACAAGTACACGAACAATAAGCAAACACAAGTCTTCAATTATGTATAAGTACATCACTTATGGGTATGCACAACACACATTAAAATGTTAACAATTTATTTCATTATTGAAATATTAGCAAAATGTAGAATTTATTACATTTTCCGCATTAAATGCTAATGACTCATGAATAAAAAAAAAATACTAGCACACAAAAACGAAATTACTTTCAGAAATTTAATTTTTACAAAAGACAAATTACTTTTCATCTTAAGTACTTCCTTGTGTTGAGTACAAAAGGAAATACTTAAAATTCAAAAGTTTTGTTGAGTACAAAAGGATGTACTTAAAATGAAAAGTAATTTGTCTTTTGTAAAAAATATTTTTTTGTAATTTTAATTATTGATTATTCCTGGGTTCCTATATAAAGGGTTGTAATTTATTTTTAAAATCACCCCAGGAGATCGACGACGAACTCCGGGCGATGGGACACGAGCCGGAGTACGTGCGCCACATAAAAGGCGCACAAGGAAGACCCGGCTGTGTCTTCTTCGCAATTCTCAAGAGGACACCGGACGTTCGGACTGTCTTCGACACCGCCGTGTTCATGAACATGCGCGGTGTCAAGATAGAGGCTTGGCGCGGGAAACGTGGGCCCGCTCAGTGCCACCGGTGCCAGAAATTCCGGCATAGTTCACACCAGTGTCACCGACCGCTCGCCTGCGTACGATGCGGCGGGGAACACGTGGCACGTGACTGCCCACGCCCGCGGGAGGAGCCGGCCACATGCGCCAACTGTGGTGGCCCGCACCCCGCGTGCAACCTGAAGTGCCCCGTGTTCCAGGCCGAGCTGAAGAACAGGCGAGCGGGGACTGCCGCCATTTCCAACCACGCGCGCCGGCCACAAGCGGCCACTGAGAGGCCGCAAATGGTCAACGTAGACACAGACGCTCAAGCCGCAACTTTAATGGCGGCAGCCAACGGGCCTACCGTCCGCACCCAAGCCTCGTCGTCGCAGCGGAGGAAGAAGGGGCGCGGGGGCAAGGGCAAAGGCAAGAAGCCTACGCCCTCTGCCACCCAGGAAGACGCGCCTAAGGCCGCCGACCCTGCCCCTGAGGGCAAACAGGTCGTGGCTCGAGGCGCAAAGGAGACCGGCGCCGGTAAAGCGCTGGTACAGAAGGCTCTAGCCAACCGCGGCGCTACCGGCGCCCCCACTAAGAAATCCAAGCCCGAGACCACCAGAGAGTTCACGACCTGCGCCATTGAGCTGCTCATGGAGCTCATCAAGGCGATAAGGCAGGGTCAGAACGTGGAGACCGTCATCCTTGACGGCCTGGCCAAACTACTGCTCCTCTACCGTGGCTAGGCCGTTAAGGGTGTTACACTGGAACGCCCGCGGCCTTAGGGGAAAGGTCGCCCCCCTCCGACACCTCCTGGGGGAACAGGACATCGACGTGGCGCTCATCAGTGAAACCCTCCTCGGACCCGAAGATAGGGTCAGGGTCCCGGGGTATCACGTATACAGGAAGGACGAAAGGTCGGCACACATGAGGTACCGTGGTCTGGCAGTACTTGTGAAGCGAAGAGTCGTCCACCAGGAACTCCCCGTGCCTCCGAACGCGACGTGCCACGCGCTGGGTGTCCAGGTGCACATCGCCGGCGAGGACATCAACTTATACGCCTTCTACAAACCGCCCGCGGCTCGACTTGATCTACTGGAGCTGCGGGCGCTACTGACGCCAGAGAACGGCAAGGGCACCCTCCTCGCCGGCGACTTCAATTGTAAGCACCCAGCGTGGAACTCCATGCACCAGAACGCAGAGGGGAGACGGCTCTTCGAGGACGCGGAAGCCTTCGGCTATACGGTGTCCGGCCCGGAGACGCCGACACATTACCCGGATCAAGAGGGCTACATGCCGGATGTGCTGGACATCGTAGCCCACCGAGGGCTACACTGCCAGATCACACAGCAAGTGATCGACGACGAGCTCCAGTCGGATCATCATCCGGTGCTCGTCGTCATCTCAGGCGTGCCGACCCGACTGAAGCCACTAGCGCCACGTCGATTCACGGACTGGAAGAAGTTCACGGACAAGATGGAGACCACCACGCCGACTCGGCCCATCGCCAACCCCGCGGACGTGGACCAGGCGGCGGGGGACATCACTGCTTGCATCCAGAGCGCCTTAGAAGCGGCGACGAGCACGCAGCCGCAGGGGAGAGTGCTATTGCCGCCCCTGCCGGCGCACATTCGCTCCATGATCGCCGTGAAGAGGCGCCTTCGCAAGCAGTGGCAGCAGCTCAGATGTCCCACGCTCAAGAAAGAGCTCAACCGCCTTGCGGGGAAGGTCAAGGCCGAGCTACAGGCGCACAACGTCGCGGGCTGGGAGGAACGTATAGAGGCAGCAGCAGACAGCTGGCCGTCGGTACACAGACTGTGCCGCCAGCTGTCACATACCCCAGCCCCAGTGCGACCGCTGCAGGACAGCGACGGGGCGCTGAAATATGTAGCGGAGGACCGGGCGAAGGTCTTCGCTGAACACCTGGAGCGTCAGTTCCGCCCGAACCCGACTAGCGACACCGACCATGTCGCAGCAGTCGAGAAACACCTCGGAGACTACTTCGCAGCGCCGATAGCTCCTGAAGAGGACCCCATTTTCTTCTCGCCTGGCGCAGTCAGACGCGCCATCCTTAGGACGAAGCCAAGGAAGGCCCCCGGCGCCGATGGCATCACGAACGCAGTGCTGCGCCGCCTGCCCTACCGTACGGTGGCAGCGCTCGCGCACCTGTTCACTGCCATACTGCGTACGGGGGTTTTTCCGGCCTCGTGGAAGGAAGGGCGCGTCATCATGCTGCCCAAGGCGGGGAAGAACATCCTGAAGCCTGAGAGCTATCGGCCAATCACTCTGCTGCCGACAGTCTCCAAGGTGTTCGAAGCACTCCTGCTGCGACATCTCCAGAAGCACATCACGCCACGTCCGGAGCAATTCGGGTTTAGGGCGGACCACAGCACGACGCTCCAGCTGTCGAGGGTACTGCACCACCTGACAGCTGCGCTCAATAAGAAGGAGTACTCGGTGGCAGTATTCCTCGACATGGAGAAGGCCTTCGACCGTGTGTGGCATGAGGGCCTGCTACACAAGTTGGCCACAACGGATGCGCCCCGTCGCATTGTTAAGGTGGTCTCCTCTTTCTTGTCCCACAGGACTTTCCGAGTGGCGGTGGAAGGGGCGCTCTCCGGCGCCCACCCGGTGCACGCGGGTGTGCCGCAGGGCAGCTGCCTGTCGCCGGCGTGTTACTCACTTTACACCGACGACATCCCCACGACGCAGGAAGTGATGCTCGCGCTGTATGCGGACGACGCCGCGTACATTACTTCGTCGCTGAGTGCGAAGTACGCGGCCGTCAAAATGCAGCGCGCACTGGAGCTCCTTCCCGACTGGCTGTCGAAGTGGCGGTTGTCGGTGAACGTGGGTAAGACGCAGGCGTTGGTCACAGGCTCAGCGCCCCTCCCGCCACCCCTGCAGCTACAAGGAGTCGACGTCGAGTGGTCCCCCCGGGTGAAGTACCTGGGGGTGACGATAGATCGTCGGCTCTCGATGGGGTCACACGTCCGCTCGGTTGTCGCAAAGGGTAGGGTCGCCCGCGCCGTACTCAAACCAGTGCTCTCATCCGACATTCCGGCGCGCGTCAAGTTGGGCGTGTACAAGACGTACATACGCCCAGTACTGACGTACGCCGCTCCCGCTTGGTTCGCCCTCACGAGCGAGTCGAGCCGAAGGCTGCTCCGCACGCAACAGCATCTTGCGTTGCGGACAATTGTTGACGCCCCTCGCTTCGTGAGGAACGATGTCATCCAGCGGGACCTCCGGATTGAGAGCCTGGATGAGTTTGTGCGGCAACTCGCGAAGCGGATGTTCGCGCGTGCCGACGCATCTGCTTGGCCGCATGTCAAGCACCTTGCGCCCTGGCACGCGCGCCCTCCGGACGCGAGACCCTTCCCCCGCGACCTGGTAGCGGACGACGACCCCATCGCACCGGACTGGACTCCCAAGTGAGCTGCATCCAGGCTACACGCGGCTCACTTGCACACTGAACTCCTACACTTACATAGTTACACTCGTCGCGTAGCGTGTGCTAAGTTAATATAGGCACGTTGCGCGGCGAACAGACATCCTTACTCCACAGACGCTATACACAAACGCGTACGGGCAGCGCGGGCAGCGGTACGCGTAGACACTGGGCGGTGTTACATTACAACACAATGCCGCCCATACACATACATATTCTACCCCCTTAGCCCGAAAGGTAACCGTACATAGCTGGAAACCGGACGGGCGGGGGGTAATTACACCCTTATACTGTTGGAGCGTCGAGTCGGCACCTCTGTCGCTGGTCGTCCTCCGCTGGGCTTCCCTCAGGTAACTGGGGGTTCCACCCGGCGGGGACTGACCGCCGAGGTGTCGTGAAGAAAGCAGACCGTGAGTGGGTTCTGTGACGCGCCTACAGTAATACACACTGCAATCAATCACAGACGTGCGCAACTCACGCACGTCAAGAGTCCCACAGGCCATTGTTGCCGAACATGGCGAGGGGTCCGCAGTAGCGGACCGATTATTTTTCGGACTCTGCGACCAGGGGGCCAAAGCCCTAGGCGTCGCCCGCCACGCCCCCTTGCGGGGGCGTCGCGATTACTACTGGAGTTTAAAATCATAACCTATTTGTTTCGCAACGAATCATAGTCTCCGAAGTGAACCTACTCTTCGCTAAAAATATTAAATAAAATGAAAGTTTCGTCAGCAGAGCAAAGAAACGTTGCTAACGGAAAGAAAATGCAGCAGAATTTCGGAGGTAAGTTGAAAATTATTTAAAAAATTTGGAGTTTATTTTAATTAAGTATTAAATGCATATTCACATGTCGCTTTAGATTACACATGTATAATAATGGAATATATTTTCTATTTAATTGCAAAAAATATTCATGAATGTTTATTCTTTTCCAGGTATCAAGCAAGCACCGCATTTGAGAATTGAAAATTTAACGCTGACAGGTTCAGAGAATTCTGAATCAAGAAACAACATAAAGAGAAAAACAGAGAAACATAAAAAAATAAAATGTCAAAATGTGACAAAAGGAACTGTTCGTTATTGTTATTCAATTGAAGAGGAGAAGACTTAAGATAGCAAGGAGTCAAGAGTTTAGGATGTATTATGTTATTAGTTTATTTTGAATAAAAGTAAATCCTACCGAATACTTATTTGTTTTTCTTTTTTATTATACACCACATACCTACATTAATAAAAGTGGCAGAAAAACGGGATTTTTTTTTTTTATTTATTTATTAATAATTGATTGTATATACATATTAATTACATTTTTAAATATTTCTTTATAAATAATACATAAAAAAAAAACATTTAAAAATATAAAAAATAGTAGCCCACCGGCATCGGGAACAAGGTCCAAGCTACCGGCGGTCAGGGCTCCAGAGAGAGGAACTTCCTGACAATGCGAGCCGTGTTCAGAAGTACAGCTTTCTGAATCAAGCCTTTGATCCAGCTGCCTAACGAGAGCCTCTTGAGGTGTTGGTCGAGGCTCTTGGCTATTAAGCCATTGGCTGTCACGACTATCGGCACAATGATTGCTGAATCCACCTCCCACATGTCGACAACCTCGTGAGCCAAGTCAAGATACTTGATTTGTTAATCTTTCTCGGCTTTCACGAGGTTCTCATCATGCGGGATGGTTATGTCAACAATCATTGCACGCCGCTCTGATCGATCCACCATGACTATACCAGGCATCACTATATCGAATACAAAAAATATTTATGAAACGATGTGAAAACCTAGCGAAATCTAGAATTCGGAGGTATAATCAACAATAACGTATTGACAATTATCGACTTGACAATCTATCAACTCAGACACACACGGCAAGTATAAACGACGCCTGGTGTCGAGCAGCGGAACCTCCCAACCACTGATGTTAGAACGAGACAGATAAAGAAGAGTACAGACATATCAACTTTCTGTACGCGCAACCGCGCTATGGTTCAGGACTATTCTGGAAAGCAATTCCAACGAGTGAACAGTCTATAATAGTAACAGTGTAGTGCAGTAATAGTGACAGTGTTTGCCGCCATATTGCAAGTCATAGCTTGCTAGTTCCGTTTTTAAATCCCTTAATATTATATAAAATGGAAGTTTTTTCAGCAGAGCTATCAAACACTGCTAACGGCAAGAAAATGCAGCGGAATTTCGGAGGTAACTTTAAGATTATTAAAAAAAATTGGAATTTATTTTAATTAAATATTAGATGCATATTCACATGTCGTTTTAGATGATACTTGTATAAAACTAAAATCTATATTCTGTTTAATTGCAAAAAAATATTTATGAATGTTTATTCTTTTCCAGGTGTCAAGCATGCGCCGCATTTGAACAATGAAAAGTTAACGCTGACAGATTCAAAGAATTTTTAATTAACAAATAATATGAAGAGACCAAAAGGGAAATATAAAAAAATCAAATGTAAAAATGTGAGACGAGGAATTGTTCGATATTGTTATACAATCGAAGAGGAGAAGGACTGCAAGGACTGAAGAGTTTATAATGTAATTTTATTATTTATGTAATTTTCAATAAATGTAAATACGACCGAATACTTATTTTTTTTTATTTTTGTTGAGTTAGGCATACCTAGAATATTTACAAGTACACGAACAATAAGCAATCACATATCTTCAATTATGTACAAGTACATCACTTATGGGCATGCACAGTACAAATAAAAATGTTAACAATTTATTTCATTATTTAAATATTAGCAAAATGTAGAATTTATTATAAGGTAAAGGTAAGGTTATAAATTTAATACAGAAATCTGACAGATTGTAGTAGCTGGATGTGCTATCGTCAGTACAAATATTTCTGTTTTCCAAATTATAGATTATTTTAAGATTTGTTTTGACGTTAGTTTCAGTTCTTGTAGGTACCTATTAATTGAAATACCTACCTATTCGAGTCACACTTATTATTAGTGGACAGGACATTGATGATGAAATAGTCTTAAAGTTGTAAACTTGTTCAAATAAACCATTAATGAGACGAAAGTTCATCCAGAATTCTATGTTCTCTTAAATCTTACATATAAAACTTTTAAAACCAACCTACTGAACTGATTTTGATGAAAAATCTAAGAGACTAATCTCAAATTATATCCTTTGAAAAAGAAAAAATGCAAATTTGCTTTTAAAAAACGGTGTTCTGACGAAACAAATGTAAAATAAATAGCAATGCCAATGGCATGGGATGGCATATGGCATTCGACGCAATGGCCATAGATAAGAAAACAAAGAAAAAATATTTATGAAACGATGTGAAAACCTAGCGACATATAGAATTCGGAGGTATAATCAACATTAACGGATTGACAGTTATCGACTTGACAATCTATCAACTCAGACAGACGCGGCAAGTATCAGCGACGTCTGGTGTCGAGCAGCGAAACCTCATAACCACTGATGTTAGAACGAGACAGATAAAGAAGAGTACAGACACATCAACTTCCTGTCCGCGTAACCGCGCGATGGTTTGGGACTATTCTGGAAAGCAATTCCAACGAGTGAACACTACATAATAGTAGCAGTGCAGTGCAGTAATAGTGAACGTGTTTGACGCCATATTCCACGTCACAGTTTGCTTGCGTTTTTAAATCCACAAATATTATTTTTAAAATGGAATTTTCTTCAGCAGAGCTAACAAGCACTGCTAACGGAAAGAAAATGCAGCGGAATTTCGGAGGTTAGTTGAAGATTATTTAAAAAAATTGGAGATTATTTTAATTTAATATTAGATGCATATTCACATACCGTTTTAGATGATACTTGTATAATAGTGAAATCTATATTATGTTTAATTGGAAAAAATATTAATGAACTTTATTCTTTTCCAGGTGTCAAGCATGCGCCGTATTCCAAAAATGAAAATTCAACGCTGGCTGATTCAGAGAATTTTGAATCAAAAAATAACATAAAGAGACCAAAAGGAAAACATAAAAAAATCAAATGTCAAAATGTGAGACGAGGAATTATTCGTTATTGCTACACAATCGAAGAGGAGAAGGCTTAAGATTGCAAGGAGTGAAGACTTTAGAATTTAATTTTATAATTTAATTTTCAATAAATGTAAATACGACCGAATACTTATTTGTTTTTTTTTTTATATTTACCTATATTTACAAAAGTAGCAAAAGAATGTGAATATAAATATGTACGGTTCACCTCGCGCCCGTTTGTTTGTTTAGTAAGGCATACCCACGATATTCACAAGTATTGTACTAACAATAAGCAATCACAAATCTTCAATTATGTATAAGTACATCACTTATGGGCATGCACAGCACACATTAAAATGTTAACAATTTATTTCATTATTTAAATATTAGCAAAATGTAGAATTTATTACATTTTCCTCATTAAATTCTAATGACTTATGAATAAAAGAAAAATACTAGCACACAAAAACGAAATTACTTACAAAAATTTCATTTTTACAAAAGACAAATTACTTTTTATTTTAAGTACTTCCTCTTGTTGAGTACAAAAGGAAATACTTAAAAATTTTTAGTTTTGTTGAGTACAAAAGATGTACTTAAAATGAAAAGTAATTTGTCTTTTGTAAAAAATATTTTTTTTTGTAATTTCATTTTTGTTCGTGTTGCATTTGTTTATACAAAATATTACCTGCGCATTGTGTGGACGACAGCAGGTCAAACTACCCGAAACTGTCAAATATTGCCAATCAACCTTGAGCCTTAGAGATAAGGTTATAAATTTAATACAGAAATCTGACAGATTGTAGTAGCTGGATGTGCTATCGTCTGTACAAATGTTTCTGTTTTCTAAATTATAGATTATTTTAAGATTTGTTTTGACGTTAGTTTCAGTTCTTGTAGGTACCTATTAATTGTATGTAGGTATGTTTCAGAAATTATTGCAGTTGTAAAATAAGGCTTTGATAAAAAATGTAACTATTAAACAAATTAGTATTTACAGGCAGTGTTTACATTTGGTAGTTATTTATTAAAACATTACCCAAATCTATTCAAGAGACATGTACTTTATTCATACGTGGAGTCACTTACATAATGATTGGACACGAAATTGACGATATTTACAAGTACACGAACAATAAGCAATCACAAGTCTTCAATTATGTATAAGTACATCGTGAGCCAAGTCAAGATACTTGATTTGTTTATCTTTCTCGGCTTTCACGAGGTTCTCATCATGCGGGATGGTTATGTCAACAATCATTGCACGCCGCTCTGATCGATCCACCATGACTATACCAGGCATCACTATATCGGATACAAAAAATATTTATGAAACGATGTGAAAACCTAGCGAAATCTAGAATTCGGAGGTATAATCAACAATAACGTATTGACAATTATCGACTTGACAATCTATCAACTCAGACACACGCGGTAAGTATCAACGACGCCTGGTGTCGAGCAGCGGAACCTCCCAACCACTGATGTTAGAACGAGACAGATAAAGAAGAGTACAGACATATCAACTTTCTGTACGCGTAACCGCGCTATGGTTTAGGACTATTCTGGAAAGCAATTCCAACGAGTGAACAGTCTATAATAGTAACAGTGTAGTGCAGTAATAGTGACAGTGTTTGCCGCCATATTGCAAGTCATAGCTTGCTAGTTCCGTTTTTAAATCCCTTAATATTATATAAAATGGAAGTTTTTTCAGCAGAGCTATCAAACACTGCTAACGGCAAGAAAATGCAGCGGAATTTCGGAGGTAACTTTAAGATTATTAAAAAAAATTGGAATTTATTTTAATTAAATATTAGATGCATATTCACATGTCGTTTTAGATGATACTTGTATAAAACTAAAATCTATATTCTGTTTAATTGCAAAAAAATATTTATGAATGTTTATTCTTTTCCAGGTGTCAAGCATGCGCCGCATTTGAACAATGAAAAGTTAACGCTGACAGATTCAAAGAATTTTGAATTAACAAATAATATGAAGAGACCAAAAGGGAAATATAAAAAAATCAAATGTAAAAATGTGAGACGAGAAATTGTTCGATATTGTTATACAATCGAAGAGGAGAAGGACTGCAAGGACTGAAGAGTTTATAATGTAATTTTATTATTTATGTAATTTTCAATAAATGTAAATACGACCGAATACTTTTTTTTTTTTTTGTTGAGTTAGGCATACCTAGAATATTTACAAGTACACGAACAATAAGCAATCACATATCTTCAATTATGTATAAGTACATCACTTATGGGCATGCACAGCACAAATAAAAATGTTAACAATTTATTTCATTATTTAAATATTAGCAAAATGTAGAATT
This sequence comes from Sesamia inferens, assembly GCA_037179545.1. Classification (NCBI taxonomy): domain Eukaryota; kingdom Metazoa; phylum Arthropoda; class Insecta; order Lepidoptera; family Noctuidae; genus Sesamia; species Sesamia inferens. The sequence goes on from CM073929.1 coordinate 31,844,428, forward strand.
TATTACAAGGTAAAGATAAGGTTATAAATTTAATACAGAAATCTGACAGATTGTAGTAGCTGGATGTGCTATCGTCAGTACAAATATTTCTGTTTTCCAAATTATAGATTATTTTAAGATTTGTTTTGACGTTAGTTTCAGTTCTTGTAGGTACCTATTAATTGAAATACCTACCTATTAATTGTATGTAGGTACCTAGATATGTTTCAGCAATAATTCCAGTTATAAAATAAGCTTTTGATAAAAAATATAATTATTAAACAAATTAGTATTTACAGGCAGTGTTTACATTTGGTAGTTATTTATTAAAACATTACCCAAATCTATTCAAGAGACATGTACTATATTCATACGTGGAGTCACTTACATAATGATTGGACACGAAATTGACGATATTTACAAGTACACGAACAATAAGCAATCACAAGTCTTCAATTATGTATAAGTACATCGTGAGCCAAGTCAAGATACTTGATTTGTTTATCTTTCTCGGCTTTCACGAGGTTCTCATCATGCGGGATGGTTATGTCAACAATCATTGCACGCCGCTCTGATCGATCCACCATGACTATACCAGGCATCACTATATCGGATACAAAAAATATTTATGAAACGATGTGAAAACCTAGCGAAATCTAGAATTCGGAGGTATAATCAACAATAACGTATTGACAATTATCGAATTGACAATCTATCAACTCAGACACACGCGGTAAGTATCAACGACGCCTGGTGTCGAGCAGCGGAACCTCCCAACCACTGATGTTAGAACGAGACAGATAAAGAAGAGTACAGACATATCAACTTTCTGTACGCGTAACCGCGCTATGGTTCAGGACTATTCTGGAAAGCAATTCCAACGAGTGAACAGTCTATAATAGTAACAGTGTAGTGCAGTAATAGTGACAGTGTTTGCCGCCATATTGCAAGTCATAGCTTGCTAGTTCCGTTTTTAAATCCCTTAATATTATATAAAATGGAAGTTTTTTCAGCAGAGCTATCAAACACTGCTAACGGCAAGAAAATGCAGCGGAATTTCGGGGGTAACTTTAAGATTATTAAAAAAAATTGGAATTTATTTTAATTAAATATTAGATGCATATTCACATGTCGTTTTAGATGATACTTGTATAAAACTAAAATCTATATTCTGTTTAATTGCAAAAAAATATTTATGAATGTTTATTCTTTTCCAGGTGTCAAGCATGCGCCGCATTTGACTAATGAAAAGTTAACGCTGACAGATTCAAAGAATTTTGAATTAACAAATAATATGAAGAGACCAAAAGGGAAATATAAAAAAATCAAATGTAAAAATGTGAGACGAGGAATTGTTCGATATTGTTATACAATCGAAGAGGAGAAGGACTGCAAGGACTGAAGAGTTTATAATGTAATTTTATTATTTATGTAATTTTCAATAAATGTAAATACGACCGAATACTTTCTTTTTTTTTTATTTTTGTTGAGTTAGGCATACCTAGAATATTTACAAGTACACGAACAATAAGCAGTCACATATCTTCAATTCTGTATAAGTACATCACTTATGGGCATGCACAGCACAAATAAAAATGTTAACAATTTATTTCATTATTTAAATATTAGCAAAATGTAGAATTTATTACAAGGTAAAGATAAGGTTATAAATTTAATACAGAAATCTGACAGATTGTAGTAGCTGGATGTGCTATCGTCAGTACAAATATTTCTGTTTTCCAAATTATAGATTATTTTAAGATTTGTTTTGACGTTAGTTTCAGTTCTTGTAGGTACCTATTAATTGAAGTACCTACCTATTAATTGTATGTAGGTACCTAGATATGTTTCAGCAATAATTCCAGTTATAAAATAAGGTTTTGATAAAAAATATAATTATTAAACAAATTAGTATTTACAGGCAGTGTTTACATTTGGTAGTTATTTATTAAAACATTACCCAAATCTATTCAAGAGACATGTACTTTATTCATACGTGGAGTCACTTACATAATGATTGGACACGAAATTGACGATATTTACAAGTACACGAACAATAAGCAATCACAAGTCTTCAATTATGTATAAGTACATCGTGAGCCAAGTCAAGATACTTGATTTGTTTATCTTCCTCGGCTTTCACGAGGTTCTCATCATGCGGGATGGTTATGTCAACAATCATTGCACGCCGCTCTGATCGATCCACCATGACTATACCAGGCATCACTATATCGGATACAAAAAATATTTATGAAACGATGTGAAAACCTAGCGAAATCTAGAATTCGGAGGTATAATCAACAATAACGTATTGACAATTATCGACTTGACAATCTATCAACTCAGACACACGCGGTAAGTATCAACGACGCCTGGTGTCGAGCAGCGGAACCTCCCAACCACTGATGTTAGAACGAGACAGATAAAGAAGAGTACAGACATATCAACTTTCTGTACGCGTAACCGCGCTATGGTTCAGGACTATTCTGGAAAGCAATTCCAACGAGTGAACAGTCTATAATAGTAACAGTGTAGTGCAGTAATAGTGACAGTGTTTGCCGCCATATTGCAAGTCATAGCTTGCTAGTTCCGTTTTTAAATCCCTTAATATTATATAAAATGGAAGTTTTTTCAGCAGAGCTATCAAACACTGCTAACGGCAAGAAAATGCAGCGGAATTTCGGAGGTAACTTTAAGATTATTAAAAAAAATTGGAATTTATTTTAATTAAATATTAGATGCATATTCACATGTCGTTTTAGATGATACTTGTATAAAACTAAAATCTATATTCTGTTTAATTGCAAAAAAATATTTATGAATGTTTATTCTTTTCCAGGTGTCAAGCATGCGCCGCATTTGACTAATGAAAACTTAACGCTGACAGATTCAAAGAATTTTGAATTAACAAATAATATGAAGAGACCAAAAGGGAAATATAAAAAAATCAAATGTAAAAATGTGAGACGAGAAATTGTTCGATATTGTTATACAATCGAAGAGGAGAAGGACTGCAAGGACTGAAGAGTTTATAATGTAATTTTATTATTTATGTAATTTTCAATAAATGTAAATACGACCGAATACTTTTTTTTTTTTTTGTTGAGTTAGGCATACCTAGAATATTTACAAGTACACGAACAATAAGCAATCACATATCTTCAATTATGTATAAGTACATCACTTATGGGCATGCACAGCACAAATAAAAATGTTAACAATTTATTTCATTATTTAAATATTAGCAAAATGTAGAATTTATTACAAGGTAAAGATAAGGTTATAAATTTAATACAGAAATCTGACAGATTGTAGTAGCTGGATGTGCTATCGTCAGTACAAATATTTCTGTTTTCCAAATTATAGATTATTTTAAGATTTGTTTTGACGTTAGTTTCAGTTCTTGTAGGTACCTATTAATTGAAATACCTACCTATTAATTGTATGTAGGTACCTAGATATGTTTCAGCAATAATTCCAGTTATAAAATAAGCTTTTGATAAAAAATATAATTATTAAACAAATTAGTATTTACAGGCAGTGTTTACATTTGGTAGTTATTTATTAAAACATTACCCAAATCTATTCAAGAGACATGTACTATATTCATACGTGGAGTCACTTACATAATGATTGGACACGAAATTGACGATATTTACAAGTACACGAACAATAAGCAATCACAAGTCTTCAATTATGTATAAGTACATCGTGAGCCAAGTCAAGATACTTGATTTGTTTATCTTTCTCGGCTTTCACGAGGTTCTCATCATGCGGGATGGTTATGTCAACAATCATTGCACGCCGCTCTGATCGATCCACCATGACTATACCAGGCATCACTATATCGGATACAAAAAATATTTATGAAACGATGTGAAAACCTAGCGAAATCTAGAATTCGGAGGTATAATCAACAATAACGTATTGACAATTATCGAATTGACAATCTATCAACTCAGACACACGCGGTAAGTATCAACGACGCCTGGTGTCGAGCAGCGGAACCTCCCAACCACTGATGTTAGAACGAGACAGATAAAGAAGAGTACAGACATATCAACTTTCTGTACGCGTAACCGCGCTATGGTTCAGGACTATTCTGGAAAGCAATTCCAACGAGTGAACAGTCTATAATAGTAACAGTGTAGTGCAGTAATAGTGACAGTGTTTGCCGCCATATTGCAAGTCATAGCTTGCTAGTTCCGTTTTTAAATCCCTTAATATTATATAAAATGGAAGTTTTTTCAGCAGAGCTATCAAACACTGCTAACGGCAAGAAAATGCAGCGGAATTTCGGGGGTAACTTTAAGATTATTAAAAAAAATTGGAATTTATTTTAATTAAATATTAGATGCATATTCACATGTCGTTTTAGATGATACTTGTATAAAACTAAAATCTATATTCTGTTTAATTGCAAAAAAATATTTATGAATGTTTATTCTTTTCCAGGTGTCAAGCATGCGCCGCATTTGACTAATGAAAAGTTAACGCTGACAGATTCAAAGAATTTTGAATTAACAAATAATATGAAGAGACCAAAAGGGAAATATAAAAAAATCAAATGTAAAAATGTGAGACGAGGAATTGTTCGATATTGTTATACAATCGAAGAGGAGAAGGACTGAAGAGTTTATAATGTAATTTTATTATTTATGTAATTTTCAATAAATGTAAATACGACCGAATACTTTCTTTTTTTTTTTTTTTTTGTTGAGTTAGGCATACCTAGAATATTTACAAGTACACGAACAATAAGCAGTCACATATCTTCAATTCTGTATAAGTACATCACTTATGGGCATGCACAGCACAAATAAAAATGTTAACAATTTATTTCATTATTTAAATATTAGCAAAATGTAGAATTTATTACAAGGTAAAGATAAGGTTATAAATTTAATACAGAAATCTGACAGATTGTAGTAGCTGGATGTGCTATCGTCAGTACAAATATTTCTGTTTTCCAAATTATAGATTATTTTAAGATTTGTTTTGACGTTAGTTTCAGTTCTTGTAGGTACCTATTAATTGAAGTACCTACCTATTAATTGTATGTAGGTACCTAGATATGTTTCAGCAATAATTCCAGTTATAAAATAAGGTTTTGATAAAAAATATAATTATTAAACAAATTAGTATTTACAGGCAGTGTTTACATTTGGTAGTTATTTATTAAAACATTACCCAAATCTATTCAAGAGACATGTACTTTATTCATACGTGGAGTCACTTACATAATGATTGGACACGAAATTGACGATATTTACAAGTACACGAACAATAAGCAATCACAAGTCTTCAATTATGTATAAGTACATCGTGAGCCAAGTCAAGATACTTGATTTGTTTATCTTCCTCGGCTTTCACGAGGTTCTCATCATGCGGGATGGTTATGTCAACAATCATTGCACGCCGCTCTGATCGATCCACCATGACTATACCAGGCATCACTATATCGGATACAAAAAATATTTATGAAACGATGTGAAAACCTAGCGAAATCTAGAATTCGGAGGTATAATCAACAATAACGTATTGACAATTATCGACTTGACAATCTATCAACTCAGACACACGCGGTAAGTATCAACGACGCCTGGTGTCGAGCAGCGGAACCTCCCAACCACTGATGTTAGAACGAGACAGATAAAGAAGAGTACAGACATATCAACTTTCTGTACGCGTAACCGCGCTATGGTTCAGGACTATTCTGGAAAGCAATTCCAACGAGTGAACAGTCTATAATAGTAACAGTGTAGTGCAGTAATAGTGACAGTGTTTGCCGCCATATTGCAAGTCATAGCTTGCTAGTTCCGTTTTTAAATCCCTTAATATTATATAAAATGGAAGTTTTTTCAGCAGAGCTATCAAACACTGCTAACGGCAAGAAAATGCAGCGGAATTTCGGGGGTAACTTTAAGATTATTAAAAAAAATTGGAATTTATTTTAATTAAATATTAGATGCATATTCACATGTCGTTTTAGATGATACTTGTATAAAACTAAAATCTATATTCTGTTTAATTGCAAAAAAATATTTATGAATGTTTATTCTTTTCCAGGTGTCAAGCATGCGCCGCATTTGACTAATGAAAAGTTAACGCTGACAGATTCAAAGAATTTTGAATTAACAAATAATATGAAGAGACCAAAAGGGAAATATAAAAAAATCAAATGTAAAAATGTGAGACGAGGAATTGTTCGATATTGTTATACAATCGAAGAGGAGAAGGACTGCAAGGACTGAAGAGTTTATAATGTAATTTTATTATTTATGTAATTTTCAATAAATGTAAATACGACCGAATACTTTCTTTTTTTTTTTTTGTTGAGTTAGGCATACCTAGAATATTTACAAGTACACGAACAATAAGCAGTCACATATCTTCAATTCTGTATAAGTACATCACTTATGGGCATGCACAGCACAAATAAAAATGTTAACAATTTATTTCATTATTTAAATATTAGCAAAATGTAGAATTTATTACAAGGTAAAGATAAGGTTATAAATTTAATACAGAAATCTGACAGATTGTAGTAGCTGGATGTGCTATCGTCAGTACAAATATTTCTGTTTTCCAAATTATAGATTATTTTAAGATTTGTTTTGACGTTAGTTTCAGTTCTTGTAGGTACCTATTAATTGAAATACCTACCTATTAATTGTATGTAGGTACCTAGATATGTTTCAGCAATAATTCCAGTTATAAAATAAGGTTTTGATAAAAAATATAATTATTAAACAAATTAGTATTTACAGGCAGTGTTTACATTTGGTAGTTATTTATTAAAACACTACCCAAATCTATTCAAGAGACATGTACTATATTCATACGTGGAGTCACTTACATAATGATTGGACACGAAATTGACGATATTTACAAGTACACGAACAATAAGCAATCACAAGTCTTCAATTATGTATAAGTACATCGTGAGCCAAGTCAAGATACTTGATTTGTTTATCTTTCTCGGCTTTCACGAGGTTCTCATCATGCGGGATGGTTATGTCAACAATCATTGCACGCCGCTCTGATCGATCCACCATGACTATACCAGGCATCACTATATCGGATACAAAAAATATTTATGAAACGATGTGAAAACCTAGCGAAATCTAGAATTCGGAGGTATAATCAACAATAACGTATTGACAATTATCGACTTGACAATCTATCAACTCAGACACACGCGGTAAGTATCAACGACGCCTGGTGTCGAGCAGCGGAACCTCCCAACCACTGATGTTAGAACGAGACAGATAAAGAAGAGTACAGACATATCAACTTTCTGTACGCGTAACCGCGCTATGGTTCAGGACTATTCTGGAAAGCAATTCCAACGAGTGAACAGTCTATAATAGTAACAGTGTAGTGCAGTAATAGTGACAGTGTTTGCCGCCATATTGCAAGTCATAGCTTGCTAGTTCCGTTTTTAAATCCCTTAATATTATATAAAATGGAAGTTTTTTCAGCAGAGCTATCAAACACTGCTAACGGCAAGAAAATGCAGCGGAATTTCGGGGGTAACTTTAAGATTATTAAAAAAAATTGGAATTTATTTTAATTAAATATTAGATGCATATTCACATGTCGTTTTAGATGATACTTGTATAAAACTAAAATCTATATTCTGTTTAATTGCAAAAAAATATTTATGAATGTTTATTCTTTTCCAGGTGTCAAGCATGCGCCGCATTTGACTAATGAAAACTTAACGCTGACAGATTCAAAGAATTTTGAATTAACAAATAATATGAAGAGACCAAAAGGGAAATATAAAAAAATCAAATGTAAAAATGTGAGACGAGAAATTGTTCGATATTGTTATACAATCGAAGAGGAGAAGGACTGCAAGGACTGAAGAGTTTATAATGTAATTTTATTATTTATGTAATTTTCAATAAATGTAAATACGACCGAATACTTTTTTTTTTTTTGTTGAGTTAGGCATACCTAGAATATTTACAAGTACACGAACAATAAGCAATCACATATCTTCAATTATGTATAAGTACATCACTTATGGGCATGCACAGCACAAATAAAAATGTTAACAATTTATTTCATTATTTAAATATTAGCAAAATGTAGAATTTATTACAAGGTAAAGATAAGGTTATAAATTTAATACAGAAATCTGACAGATTGTAGTAGCTGGATGTGCTATCGTCAGTACAAATATTTCTGTTTTCCAAATTATAGATTATTTTAAGATTTGTTTTGACGTTAGTTTCAGTTCTTGTAGGTACCTATTAATTGAAATACCTACCTATTAATTGTATGTAGGTACCTAGATATGTTTCAGCAATAATTCCAGTTATAAAATAAGCTTTTGATAAAAAATATAATTATTAAACAAATTAGTATTTACAGGCAGTGTTTACATTTGGTAGTTATTTATTAAAACATTACCCAAATCTATTCAAGAGACATGTACTATATTCATACGTGGAGTCACTTACATAATGATTGGACACGAAATTGACGATATTTACAAGTACACGAACAATAAGCAATCACAAGTCTTCAATTATGTATAAGTACATCGTGAGCCAAGTCAAGATACTTGATTTGTTTATCTTTCTCGGCTTTCACGAGGTTCTCATCATGCGGGATGGTTATGTCAACAATCATTGCACGCCGCTCTGATCGATCCACCATGACTATACCAGGCATCACTATATCGGATACAAAAAATATTTATGAAACGATGTGAAAACCTAGCGAAATCTAGAATTCGGAGGTATAATCAACAATAACGTATTGACAATTATCGAATTGACAATCTATCAACTCAGACACACGCGGTAAGTATCAACGACGCCTGGTGTCGAGCAGCGGAACCTCCCAACCACTGATGTTAGAACGAGACAGATAAAGAAGAGTACAGACATATCAACTTTCTGTACGCGTAACCGCGCTATGGTTCAGGACTATTCTGGAAAGCAATTCCAACGAGTGAACAGTCTATAATAGTAACAGTGTAGTGCAGTAATAGTGACAGTGTTTGCCGCCATATTGCAAGTCATAGCTTGCTAGTTCCGTTTTTAAATCCCTTAATATTATATAAAATGGAAGTTTTTTCAGCAGAGCTATCAAACACTGCTAACGGCAAGAAAATGCAGCGGAATTTCGGGGGTAACTTTAAGATTATTAAAAAAAATTGGAATTTATTTTAATTAAATATTAGATGCATATTCACATGTCGTTTTAGATGATACTTGTATAAAACTAAAATCTATATTCTGTTTAATTGCAAAAAAATATTTATGAATGTTTATTCTTTTCCAGGTGTCAAGCATGCGCCGCATTTGACTAATGAAAAGTTAACGCTGACAGATTCAAAGAATTTTGAATTAACAAATAATATGAAGAGACCAAAAGGGAAATATAAAAAAATCAAATGTAAAAATGTGAGACGAGGAATTGTTCGATATTGTTATACAATCGAAGAGGAGAAGGACTGAAGAGTTTATAATGTAATTTTATTATTTATGTAAGTTTCAATAAATGTAAATACGACCGAATACTTTCTTTTTTTTTTTTTTTTTGTTGAGTTAGGCATACCTAGAATATTTACAAGTACACGAACAATAAGCAGTCACATATCTTCAATTCTGTATAAGTACATCACTTATGGGCATGCACAGCACAAATAAAAATGTTAACAATTTATTTCATTATTTAAATATTAGCAAAATGTAGAATTTATTACAAGGTAAAGATAAGGTTATAAATTTAATACAGAAATCTGACAGATTGTAGTAGCTGGATGTGCTATCGTCAGTACAAATATTTCTGTTTTCCAAATTATAGATTATTTTAAGATTTGTTTTGACGTTAGTTTCAGTTCTTGTAGGTACCTATTAATTGAAGTACCTACCTATTAATTGTATGTAGGTACCTAGATATGTTTCAGCAATAATTCCAGTTATAAAATAAGGTTTTGATAAAAAATATAATTATTAAACAAATTAGTATTTACAGGCAGTGTTTACATTTGGTAGTTATTTATTAAAACATTACCCAAATCTATTCAAGAGACATGTACTTTATTCATACGTGGAGTCACTTACATAATGATTGGACACGAAATTGACGATATTTACAAGTACACGAACAATAAGCAATCACAAGTCTTCAATTATGTATAAGTACATCGTGAGCCAAGTCAAGATACTTGATTTGTTTATCTTCCTCGGCTTTCACGAGGTTCTCATCATGCGGGATGGTTATGTCAACAATCATTGCACGCCGCTCTGATCGATCCACCATGACTATACCAGGCATCACTATATCGGATACAAAAAATATTTATGAAACGATGTGAAAACCTAGCGAAATCTAGAATTCGGAGGTATAATCAACAATAACGTATTGACAATTATCGACTTGACAATCTATCAACTCAGACACACGCGGTAAGTATCAACGACGCCTGGTGTCGAGCAGCGGAACCTCCCAACCACTGATGTTAGAACGAGACAGATAAAGAAGAGTACAGACATATCAACTTTCTGTACGCGTAACCGCGCTATGGTTCAGGACTATTCTGGAAAGCAATTCCAACGAGTGAACAGTCTATAATAGTAACAGTGTAGTGCAGTAATAGTGACAGTGTTTGCCGCCATATTGCAAGTCATAGCTTGCTAGTTCCGTTTTTAAATCCCTTAATATTATATAAAATGGAAGTTTTTTCAGCAGAGCTATCAAACACTGCTAACGGCAAGAAAATGCAGCGGAATTTCGGGGGTAACTTTAAGATTATTAAAAAAAATTGGAATTTATTTTAATTAAATATTAGATGCATATTCACATGTCGTTTTAGATGATACTTGTATAAAACTAAAATCTATATTCTGTTTAATTGCAAAAAAATATTTATGAATGTTTATTCTTTTCCAGGTGTCAAGCATGCGCCGCATTTGACTAATGAAAAGTTAACGCTGACAGATTCAAAGAATTTTGAATTAACAAATAATATGAAGAGACCAAAAGGGAAATATAAAAAAATCAAATGTAAAAATGTGAGACGAGGAATTGTTCGATATTGTTATACAATCGAAGAGGAGAAGGACTGCAAGGACTGAAGAGTTTATAATGTAATTTTATTATTTATGTAATTTTTAATAAATGTAAATACGACCGAATACTTTCTTTTTTTTTTTTTGTTGAGTTAGGCATACCTAGAATATTTACAAGTACACGAACAATAAGCAGTCACATATCTTCAATTCTGTATAAGTACATCACTTATGGGCATGCACAGCACAAATAAAAATGTTAACAATTTATTTCATTATTTAAATATTAGCAAAATGTAGAATTTATTACAAGGTAAAGGTAAGGTTATAAATTTAATACAGAAATCTGACAGATTGTAGTAGCTGGATGTGCTATCGTCAGTACAAATATTTCTGTTTTCCAAATTATAGATTATTTTAAGATTTGTTTTGACGTTAGTTTCAGTTCTTGTAGGTACCTATTAATTGAAATACCTACCTATTAATTGTATGTAGGTACCTAGATATGTTTCAGCAATAATTCCAGTTATAAAATAAGGTTTTGATAAAAAATATAATTATTAAACAAATTAAAATTTACAGGCAGTGTTTACATTTGGTAGTTATTTATTAAAACATTACCCAAATCTATTCAAGAGACATGTACTTTATTCATACGTGGAGTCACTTACATAATGATTGGACACGAAATTGACGATATTTACAAGTACACGAACAATAAGCAATCACAAGTCTTCAATTATGTATAAGTACATCGTGAGCCAAGTCAAGATACTTGATTTGTTTATCTTCCTCGGCTTTCACGAGGTTCTCATCATGCGGGATGGTTATGTCAACAATCATTGCACGCCGCTCTGATCGATCCACCATGACTATACCAGGCATCACTATATCGGATACAAAAAATATTTATGAAACGATGTGAAAACCTAGCGAAATCTAGAATTCGGAGGTATAATCAACAATAACGTATTGACAATTATCGACTTGACAATCTATCAACTCAGACACACGCGGTAAGTATCAACGACGCCTGGTGTCGAGCAGCGGAACCTCCCAACCACTGATGTTAGAACGAGACAGATAAAGAAGAGTACAGACATATCAACTTTCTGTACGCGTAACCGCGCTATGGTTCAGGACTATTCTGGAAAGCAATTCCAACGAGTGAACAGTCTATAATAGTAACAGTGTAGTGCAGTAATAGTGACAGTGTTTGCCGCCATATTGCAAGTCATAGCTTGCTAGTTCCGTTTTTAAATCCCTTAATATTATATAAAATGGAAGTTTTTTCAGCAGAGCTATCAAACACTGCTAACGGCAAGAAAATGCAGCGGAATTTCGGAGGTAACTTTAAGATTATTAAAAAAAATTGGAATTTATTTTAATTAAATATTAGATGCATATTCACATGTCGTTTTAGATGATACTTGTATAAAACTAAAATCTATATTCTGTTTAATTGCAAAAAAATATTTATGAATGTTTATTCTTTTCCAGGTGTCAAGCATGCGCCGCATTTGACTAATGAAAACTTAACGCTGACAGATTCAAAGAATTTTGAATTAACAAATAATATGAAGAGACCAAAAGGGAAATATAAAAAAATCAAATGTAAAAATGTGAGACGAGGAATTGTTCGATATTGTTATACAATCGAAGAGGAGAAGGACTGCAAGGACTGAAGAGTTTATAATGTAATTTTATTATTTATGTAATTTTCAATAAATGTATATACGACCGAATACTTTTTTTTTTTTTGTTGAGTTAGGCATACCTAGAATATTTACAAGTACACGAACAATAAGCAATCACATATCTTCAATTATGTATAAGTACATCACTTATGGGTATGCACAACACACATTAAAATGTTAACAATTTATTTCATTATTGAAATATTAGCAAAATGTAGAATTTATTACAAGGTAAAGGTAAGGTTATAAATTTAATACAGAAATCTGACAGATTGTAGTAGCTGGATGTGCTATCGTCAGTACAAATATTTCTGTTTTCCAAATTATAGATTATTATAAGATTTGTTTTGACGTTAGTTTCAGTTCTTGTAGGTACCTATTAATTGAAATACCTACCTATTAATTGTATGTAGGTACCTAGATATGTTTCAGCAATAATTCCAGTTATAAAATAAGCTTTTGATAAAAAATATAATTATTAAACAAATTACTATTTACAGGCAGTGTTTACATTTGGTAGTTATTTATTAAAACATTACCCAAATCTATTCAAGAGACATGTACTATATTCATACGTGGAGTCACTTACATAATGATTGGACACGAAATTGACGATATTTACAAGTACACGAACAATAAGCAATCACAAGTCTTCAATTATGTATAAGTACATCGTGAGCCAAGTCAAGATACTTGATTTGTTTATCTTTCTCGGCTTTCACGAGGTTCTCATCATGCGGGATGGTTATGTCAACAATCATTGCACGCCGCTCTGATCGATCCACCATGACTATACCAGGCATCACTATATCGGATACAAAAAATATTTATGAAACGATGTGAAAACCTAGCGAAATCTAGAATTCGGAGGTATAATCAACAATAACGTATTGACAATTATCGACTTGACAATCTATCAACTCAGACACACGCGGTAAGTATCAACGACGCCTGGTGTCGAGCAGCGGAACCTCCCAACCACTGATGTTAGAACGAGACAGATAAAGAAGAGTACAGACATATCAACTTTCTGTACGCGTAACCGCGCTATGGTTCAGGACTATTCTGGAAAGCAATTCCAACGAGTGAACAGTCTATAATAGTAACAGTGTAGTGCAGTAATAGTGACAGTGTTTGCCGCCATATTGCAAGTCATAGCTTGCTAGTTCCGTTTTTAAATCCCTTAATCCCAACTAATATTATAAATGCGAAAGTGTGTTTGTTTGTTTGTTTGTTTGTTACCTCTTCACGCTTAAACTACTGCACCGATCATCACGAAAATTTGCATACACATAGTCTAGGGTACGGGGAAGGATATCACATTTTATCCCGGAAGAAAGTAGCTACTGTTCCCGTGGGATCGAAATTAACGCGGACGGAGCAACGACGGGCGGAGCCACGGGCAAGAAATAACAATATAATTATTTAATAATATTTAATATTTGCATACACATAGTCTGCGGAACGAGAAAGGACATAGGACACCTTTTATCTGTTCCCGTGGGATCTAAATTAACACGGGCGGGCTACTAACAGTGTAATTATTTATATGTTTGTTACCTCTTTAACTTAGTCTGTGGTACGGAGAAGGATATAGGATACATTTTATCCCGGAAGAAAGTATCTACTGTTCCCGCGGGATCCTCTTTAACTGTTACCTCTTTAACTGTTTTCTTCACGCTTTATCTACTCAATAAATCTTTTTTTCACATGTACAACGTGTTAATAAAAAAGCGCAAAATGAGAAAACCGTTTCTCCCTTTGGGGTCACTGACTCCGGGAAAAATACTTAAAAGTTCAAATTCTCAACTTCATTTTCAGGACGGCGGGAAGTATGGATAAAGTAACGAATCGACTTGATTTTTGGCATACAGTTAGTTGAAAAGATGGAGAGTAACATAGGCTACTTTTGGTCCCCAAAAAACATCAAGTTCCCAAGGGAGATTACTGGAATATTTGTATGTGTACACCAAATATCCATACTAATATTATAAATGTGAAAGTGTGTTTGTTTGTTTGTTTGTCCTTCCTTCACGCCGTAGCTAAGCAATCAATCGACCTGATTTTTGGCATAAAGTTAGTTGAAAAGATGGAGAGTAACATAGGCTACTTTTGGTCCCCAAAAAACATCAAGTTCCCAAGGGAGATTACTGGAATATTTGTATGTGTACACCAAATATCGTCCATATATATAACCTAATAAAGTAACGAATCGACTTGATTTTTGGCATATAGTTAGTTGAAAAGATGGAGAGTAACATAGGCTACTTTTGGTCCCCAAAAAACATCAAGTTCCCAAGGGAGATTACTGGAATATTTGTATGTGTACACCAACTATCCATACTAATATTATAAATGTGAAAGTGTGTTTGTTTGTTTGTTTGTCCTTCCTTCACGCCGTAGCTAAGCAATCAATCGACCTGATTTTTGGCATACAGTTAGTTGAAAAGATGGAGAGTAACATAGGCTACTTTTGGTCCCCAAAAAACATCAAGTTCCCAAGGGAGATTACTGGAATATTTGTATGTGTACACCAAATATCCATACTAATATTATAAATGTGAAAGTGTGTTTGTTTGTTTGTTTGTCCTTCCTTCACGCCGTAGCTAAGCAATCAATCGACCTGATTTTTGGCATACAGTTAGTTGAAAAGATGGAGAGTAACATAGGCTACTTTTGGTCCCCAAAAAACATCAAGTTCCCAAGGGAGATTACTGGAATATTTGTATGTGTACACCAAATATCGTCCATATATATAACCTAATAAAGTAACGAATCGACTTGATTTTTGGCATATAGTTAGTTGAAAAGATGGAGAGTAACATAGGCTACTTTTGGTTCTAAAAAAACACCAAGTTACCAAGGGAGATTATTGGAACATTTGTATGTGTACACCAAATATATCCTTACTAATATTATACATCGGAAAGTGAGTTTGTTTGTACCACTTTCACGCCGAAACTCCTGAACAGATTGCTTTGAAATTTTGCAGACGGAAAGTTAGAAGTCCGGATTAAATAATGGGGTTTTTATCCCGAAAAAAATTGATATTCCCGAGAGAAATCTAAAAAGCGCGATAAAACCGAAATTAACGCGGGCGAAGCCGCGGGCGGAAAGCTAGTATTATATAAAATGGAAGTTTTTTCAGCAGAGCTATCAAACACTGCTAACGGCAAGAAAATGCAGCGGAATTTCGGGGGTAACTTTAAGATTATTAAAAAAAATTGGAATTTATTTTAATTAAATATTAGATGCATATTCACATGTCGTTTTAGATGATACTTGTATAAAACTAAAATCTATATTCTGTTTAATTGCAAAAAAATATTTATGAATGTTTATTCTTTTCCAGGTGTCAAGCATGCGCCGCATTTGACTAATGAAAAGTTAACGCTGACAGATTCAAAGAATTTTGAATTAACAAATAATATGAAGAGACCAAAAGGGAAATATAAAAAAATCAAATGTAAAAATGTGAGACGAGGAATTGTTCGATATTGTTATACAATCGAAGAGGAGAAGGACTGCAAGGACTGAAGAGTTTATAATGTAATTTTATTATTTATGTAATTTTCAATAAATGTAAATACGACCGAATACTTTTTTTTTTTTTTGTTGAGTTAGGCATACCTAGAATATTTACAAGTACACGAACAATAAGCAGTCACATATCTTCAATTCTGTATAAGTACATCACTTATGGGCATGCACAGCACAAATAAAAATGTTAACAATTTATTTCATTATTTAAATATTAGCAAAATGTAGAATTTATTACAAGGTAAAGATAAGGTTATAAATTTAATACAGAAATCTGACAGATTGTAGTAGCTGGATGTGCTATCGTCAGTACAAATATTTCTGTTTTCCAAATTATAGATTATTTTAAGATTTGTTTTGACGTTAGTTTCAGTTCTTGTAGGTACCTATTAATTGAAATACCTACCTATTAATTGTATGTAGGTACCTAGATATGTTTCAGCAATAATTCCAGTTATAAAATAAGGTTTTGATAAAAAATATAATTATTAAACAAATTAGTATTTACAGGCAGTGTTTACATTTGGTAGTTATTTATTAAAACACTACCCAAATCTATTCAAGAGACATGTACTATATTCATACGTGGAGTCACTTACATAATGATTGGACACGAAATTGACGATATTTACAAGTACACGAACAATAAGCAATCACAAGTCTTCAATTATGTATAAGTACATCGTGAGCCAAGTCAAGATACTTGATTTGTTTATCTTTCTCGGCTTTCACGAGGTTCTCATCATGCGGGATGGTTATGTCAACAATCATTGCACGCCGCTCTGATCGATCCACCATGACTATACCAGGCATCACTATATCGGATACAAAAAATATTTATGAAACGATGTGAAAACCTAGCGAAATCTAGAATTCGGAGGTATAATCAACAATAACGTATTGACAATTATCGACTTGACAATCTATCAACTCAGACACACGCGGTAAGTATCAACGACGCCTGGTGTCGAGCAGCGGAACCTCCCAACCACTGATGTTAGAACGAGACAGATAAAGAAGAGTACAGACATATCAACTTTCTGTACGCGTAACCGCGCTATGGTTCAGGACTATTCTGGAAAGCAATTCCAACGAGTGAACAGTCTATAATAGTAACAGTGTAGTGCAGTAATAGTGACAGTGTTTGCCGCCATATTGCAAGTCATAGCTTGCTAGTTCCGTTTTTAAATCCCTTAATATTATATAAAATGGAAGTTTTTTCAGCAGAGCTATCAAACACTGCTAACGGCAAGAAAATGCAGCGGAATTTCGGAGGTAACTTTAAGATTATTAAAAAAAATTGGAATTTATTTTAATTAAATATTAGATGCATATTCACATGTCGTTTTAGATGATACTTGTATAAAACTAAAATCTATATTCTGTTTAATTGCAAAAAAATATTTATGAATGTTTATTCTTTTCCAGGTGTCAAGCATGCGCCGCATTTGACTAATGAAAACTTAACGCTGACAGATTCAAAGAATTTTGAATTAACAAATAATATGAAGAGACCAAAAGGGAAATATAAAAAAATCAAATGTAAAAATGTGAGACGAGAAATTGTTCGATATTGTTATACAATCGAAGAGGAGAAGGACTGCAAGGACTGAAGAGTTTATAATGTAATTTTATTATTTATGTAATTTTCAATAAATGTAAATACGACCGAATACTTTTTTTTTTTTTTGTTGAGTTAGGCATACCTAGAATATTTACAAGTACACGAACAATAAGCAATCACATATCTTCAATTATGTATAAGTACATCACTTATGGGCATGCACAGCACAAATAAAAATGTTAACAATTTATTTCATTATTTAAATATTAGCAAAATGTAGAATTTATTACAAGGTAAAGATAAGGTTATAAATTTAATACAGAAATCTGACAGATTGTAGTAGCTGGATGTGCTATCGTCAGTACAAATATTTCTGTTTTCCAAATTATAGATTATTTTAAGATTTGTTTTGACGTTAGTTTCAGTTCTTGTAGGTACCTATTAATTGAAATACCTACCTATTAATTGTATGTAGGTACCTAGATATGTTTCAGCAATAATTCCAGTTATAAAATAAGCTTTTGATAAAAAATATAATTATTAAACAAATTAGTATTTACAGGCAGTGTTTACATTTGGTAGTTATTTATTAAAACATTACCCAAATCTATTCAAGAGACATGTACTATATTCATACGTGGAGTCACTTACATAATGATTGGACACGAAATTGACGATATTTACAAGTACACGAACAATAAGCAATCACAAGTCTTCAATTATGTATAAGTACATCGTGAGCCAAGTCAAGATACTTGATTTGTTTATCTTTCTCGGCTTTCACGAGGTTCTCATCATGCGGGATGGTTATGTCAACAATCATTGCACGCCGCTCTGATCGATCCACCATGACTATACCAGGCATCACTATATCGGATACAAAAAATATTTATGAAACGATGTGAAAACCTAGCGAAATCTAGAATTCGGAGGTATAATCAACAATAACGTATTGACAATTATCGAATTGACAATCTATCAACTCAGACACACGCGGTAAGTATCAACGACGCCTGGTGTCGAGCAGCGGAACCTCCCAACCACTGATGTTAGAACGAGACAGATAAAGAAGAGTACAGACATATCAACTTTCTGTACGCGTAACCGCGCTATGGTTCAGGACTATTCTGGAAAGCAATTCCAACGAGTGAACAGTCTATAATAGTAACAGTGTAGTGCAGTAATAGTGACAGTGTTTGCCGCCATATTGCAAGTCATAGCTTGCTAGTTCCGTTTTTAAATCCCTTAATATTATATAAAATGGAAGTTTTTTCAGCAGAGCTATCAAACACTGCTAACGGCAAGAAAATGCAGCGGAATTTCGGGGGTAACTTTAAGATTATTAAAAAAAATTGGAATTTATTTTAATTAAATATTAGATGCATATTCACATGTCGTTTTAGATGATACTTGTATAAAACTAAAATCTATATTCTGTTTAATTGCAAAAAAATATTTATGAATGTTTATTCTTTTCCAGGTGTCAAGCATGCGCCGCATTTGACTAATGAAAAGTTAACGCTGACAGATTCAAAGAATTTTGAATTAACAAATAATATGTAGAGACCAAAAGGGAAATATAAAAAAATCAAATGTAAAAATGTGAGACGAGGAATTGTTCGATATTGTTATACAATCGAAGAGGAGAAGGACTGAAGAGTTTATAATGTAATTTTATTATTTATGTAATTTTCAATAAATGTAAATACGACCGAATACTTTCTTTTTTTTTTTTTTTGTTGAGTTAGGCATACCTAGAATATTTACAAGTACACGAACAATAAGCAGTCACATATCTTCAATTCTGTATAAGTACATCACTTATGGGCATGCACAGCACAAATAAAAATGTTAACAATTTATTTCATTATTTAAATATTAGCAAAATGTAGAATTTATTACAAGGTAAAGATAAGGTTATAAATTTAATACAGAAATCTGACAGATTGTAGTAGCTGGATGTGCTATCGTCAGTACAAATATTTCTGTTTTCCAAATTATAGATTATTTTAAGATTTGTTTTGACGTTAGTTTCAGTTCTTGTAGGTACCTATTAATTGAAGTACCTACCTATTAATTGTATGTAGGTACCTAGATATGTTTCAGCAATAATTCCAGTTATAAAATAAGGTTTTGATAAAAAATATAATTATTAAACAAATTAGTATTTACAGGCAGTGTTTACATTTGGTAGTTATTTATTAAAACACTACCCAAATCTATTCAAGAGACATGTACTTTATTCATACGTGGAGTCACTTACATAATGATTGGACACGAAATTGACGATATTTACAAGTACACGAACAATAAGCAATCACAAGTCTTCAATTATGTATAAGTACATCGTGAGCCAAGTCAAGATACTTGATTTGTTTATCTTCCTCGGCTTTCACGAGGTTCTCATCATGCGGGATGGTTATGTCAACAATCATTGCACGCCGCTCTGATCGATCCACCATGACTATACCAGGCATCACTATATCGGATACAAAAAATATTTATGAAACGATGTGAAAACCTAGCGAAATCTAGAATTCGGAGGTATAATCAACAATAACGTATTGACAATTATCGACTTGACAATCTATCAACTCAGACACACGCGGTAAGTATCAACGACGCCTGGTGTCGAGCAGCGGAACCTCCCAACCACTGATGTTAGAACGAGACAGATAAAGAAGAGTACAGACATATCAACTTTCTGTACGCGTAACCGCGCTATGGTTCAGGACTATTCTGGAAAGCAATTCCAACGAGTGAACAGTCTATAATAGTAACAGTGTAGTGCAGTAATAGTGACAGTGTTTGCCGCCATATTGCAAGTCATAGCTTGCTAGTTCCGTTTTTAAATCCCTTAATATTATATAAAATGGAAGTTTTTTCAGCAGAGCTATCAAACACTGCTAACGGCAAGAAAATGCAGCGGAATTTCGGGGGTAACTTTAAGATTATTAAAAAAAATTGGAATTTATTTTAATTAAATATTAGATGCATATTCACATGTCGTTTTAGATGATACTTGTATAAAACTAAAATCTATATTCTGTTTAATTGCAAAAAAATATTTATGAATGTTTATTCTTTTCCAGGTGTCAAGCATGCGCCGCATTTGACTAATGAAAAGTTAACGCTGACAGATTCAAAGAATTTTGAATTAACAAATAATATGAAGAGACCAAAAGGGAAATATAAAAAAATCAAATGTAAAAATGTGAGACGAGGAATTGTTCGATATTGTTATACAATCGAAGAGGAGAAGGACTGCAAGGACTGAAGAGTTTATAATGTAATTTTATTATTTATGTAATTTTCAATAAATGTAAATACGACCGAATACTTTCTTTTTTTTTTTTTGTTGAGTTAGGCATACCTAGAATATTTACAAGTACACGAACAATAAGCAGTCACATATCTTCAATTCTGTATAAGTACATCACTTATGGGCATGCACAGCACAAATAAAAATGTTAACAATTTATTTCATTATTTAAATATTAGCAAAATGTAGAATTTATTACAAGGTAAAGATAAGGTTATAAATTTAATACAGAAATCTGACAGATTGTAGTAGCTGGATGTGCTATCGTCAGTACAAATATTTCTGTTTTCCAAATTATAGATTATTTTAAGATTTGTTTTGACGTTAGTTTCAGTTCTTGTAGGTACCTATTAATTGAAATACCTACCTATTAATTGTATGTAGGTACCTAGATATGTTTCAGCAATAATTCCAGTTATAAAATAAGGTTTTGATAAAAAATATAATTATTAAACAAATTAAAATTTACAGGCAGTGTTTACATTTGGTAGTTATTTATTAAAACATTACCCAAATCTATTCAAGAGACATGTACTTTATTCATACGTGGAGTCACTTACATAATGATTGGACACGAAATTGACGATATTTACAAGTACACGAACAATAAGCAATCACAAGTCTTCAATTATGTATAAGTACATCGTGAGCCAAGTCAAGATACTTGATTTGTTTATCTTCCTCGGCTTTCACGAGGTTCTCATCATGCGGGATGGTTATGTCAACAATCATTGCACGCCGCTCTGATCGATCCACCATGACTATACCAGGCATCACTATATCGGATACAAAAAATATTTATGAAACGATGTGAAAACCTTATCAACAATAACGTATTGACAATTATCGACTTGACAATCTATCAACTCAGACACACGCGGTAAGTATCAACGACGCCTGGTGTCGAGCAGCGGAACCTCCTACCCACTGATGTTAGAACGAGACAGATAAGAAGAGTACAGACATATCAACTTTCTGTACGCGTAACCGCGCTATGGTTCAGGACTATTCTGGAAAGCAATTCCAACGAGTGAACAGTCTATAATAGTAACAGTGTAGTGCAGTAATAGTGACAGTGTTTGCCGCCATATTGCAAGCCATAGCTTGCTAGTTCCGTTTTTAAATCCCTTAATATTATATAAAATGGAAGTTTTTTCAGCAGAGCTATCAAACACTGCTAACGGCAAGAAAATGCAGCGGAATTTCGGAGGTAACTTTAAGATTATTAAAAAAAAATGGAATTTATTTTAATTAAATATTAGATGCATTTTCACATGTCGTTTTAGATGATACTTGTATAAAACTAAAATCTATATTCTGTTTAATTGCAAAAAAATATTTATGAATGTTTATTCTTTTCCAGGTGTCAAGCATGCGCCGCATTTGAACAATGAAAAGTTAACGCTGACAGATTCAAAGAATTTTGAATTAACAAATAATATGAAGAAACCAAAAGGGAAATATAAAAAAATCAAATGTAAAAATGTGAGACGAGGAATTGTTCGATATTGTTATACAATCGAAGAGGAGAAGGACTGCAAGGACTGAAGAGTTTATAATGTAATTTTATTATTTATGTAATTTTCAATAAATGTAAATACGACCGAATACTTATTTTTTTTTATTTTTGTTGAGTTAGGCATACCTAGAATATTTACAAGTACACGAACAATAAGCAATCACATATCTTCAATTATGTATAAGTACATCACTTATGGGCATGCACAGTACAAATAAAAATGTTAACAATTTATTTCATTATTTAAATATTAGCAAAATGTAGAATTTATTATAAGGTAAAGGTAAGGTTATAAATTTAATACAGAAATCTGACAGATTGTAGTAGCTGGATGTGCTATCGTCAGTACAAATATTTCTGTTTTCCAAATTATAGATTATTTTAAGATTTGTTTTGACGTTAGTTTCAGTTCTTGTAGGTACCTATTAATTGAAATACCTACCTATTAATTGTATGTAGGTACCTAGATATGTTTCAGCAATAATTCCAGTTATAAAATAAGGTTTTGATAAAAAATATAATTATTAAACAAATTAGTATTTACAGGCAGTGTTTACATTTGGTAGTTATTTATTAAAACATTACCCAAATCTATTCAAGAGACATGTACTATATTCATACGTGGAGTCACTTACATAATGATTGGACACGAAATTGACGATATTTACAAGTACACGAACAATAAGCAATCACAAGTCTTCAATTATGTATAAGTACATCGTGAGCCAAGTCAAGATACTTGATTTGTTTATCTTTCTCGGCTTTCACGAGGTTCTCATCATGCGGGATGGTTATGTCAACAATCATTGCACGCCGCTCTGATCGATCCACCATGACTATACCAGGCATCACTATATCGGATACAAAAAATATTTATGAAACGATGTGAAAACCTAGCGAAATCTAGAATTCGGAGGTATAATCAACAATAACGTATTGACAATTATCGACTTGACAATCTATCAACTCAGACACACGCGGTAAGTATCAACGACGCCTGGTGTCGAGCAGCGGAACCTCCCAACCACTGATGTTAGAACGAGACAGATAAAGAAGAGTACAGACATATCAACTTTCTGTACGCGTAACCGCGCTATGGTTCAGGACTATTCTGGAAAGCAATTCCAACGAGTGAACAGTCTATAATAGTAACAGTGTAGTGCAGTAATAGTGACAGTGTTTGCCGCCATATTGCAAGTCATAGCTTGCTAGTTCCGTTTTTAAATCCCTTAATATTATATAAAATGGAAGTTTTTTCAGCAGAGCTATCAAACACTGCTAACGGCAAGAAAATGCAGCGGAATTTCGGAGGTAACTTTAAGATTATTAAAAAAAATTGGAATTTATTTTAATTAAATATTAGATGCATATTCACATGTCGTTTTAGATGATACTTGTATAAAACTAAAATCTATATTCTGTTTAATTGCAAAAAAATATTTATGAATGTTTATTCTTTTCCAGGTGTCAAGCATGCGCCGCATTTGACTAATGAAAAGTTAACGCTGACAGATTCAAAGAATTATGAATTAACAAATAATATGAAGAGACCAAAAGGGAAATATAAAAAAATCAAATGTAAAAATGTGAGACGAGGAAATGTTCGATATTGTTATACAATCGAAGAGGAGAAGGACTGCAAGGACTGAAGAGTTTATAATGTAATTTTATTATTTATGTAATTTTCAATAAATGTAAATACGACCGAATACTTTTTTTTTTTTTTTTTGTTGAGTTAGGCATACCTAGAATATTTACAAGTACACGAACAATAAGCAATCAGATATCTTCAATTATGTATAAGTACATCCCTTATGGGCATGCACAGCACAAATAAAAATGTTAACAATTTATTTCATTATTTAAATATTAGCAAAATGTAGAATTTATTATAAGGTAAAGGTAAGGTTATAAATTTAATACAGAAATCTGACAGATTGTAGTAGCTGGATGTGCTATCGTCAGTACAAATATTTCTGTTTTCCAAATTATAGATTATTTTAAGATTTGTTTTGACGTTAGTTTCAGTTCTTGTAGGTACCTATTAATTGAAATACCTACCTATTAATTGTATGTAGGTACCTAGATATGTTTCAGCAATAATTCCAGTTATAAAATAAGGTTTTGATAAAAAATATAATTATTAAACAAATTAGTATTTACAGGCAGTGTTTACATTTGGTAGTTATTTATTAAAACATTACCCAAATCTATTCAAGAGACATGTACTATATTCATACGTGGAGTCACTTACATAATGATTGGACACGAAATTGACGATATTTACAAGTACACGAACAATAAGCAATCACAAGTCTTCAATTATGTATAAGTACATCGTGAGCCAAGTCAAGATACTTGATTTGTTTATCTTTCTCGGCTTTCACGAGGTTCTCATCATGCGGGATGGTTATGTCAACAATCATTGCACGCCGCTCTGATCGATCCACCATGACTATACCAGGCATCACTATATCGGATACAAAAAATATTTATGAAACGATGTGAAAACCTAGCGAAATCTAGAATTCGGAGGTATAATCAACAATAACGTATTGACAATTATCGACTTGACAATCTATCAACTCAGACACACGCGGTAAGTATCAACGACGCCTGGTGTCGAGCAGCGGAACCTCCCAACCACTGATGTTAGAACGAGACAGATAAAGAAGAGTACAGACATATCAACTTTCTGTACGCGTAACCGCGCTATGGTTCAGGACTATTCTGGAAAGCAATTCCAACGAGTGAACAGTCTATAATAGTAACAGTGTAGTGCAGTAATAGTGACAGTGTTTGCCGCCATATTGCAAGTCATAGCTTGCTAGTTCCGTTTTTAAATCCCTTAATATTATATAAAATGGAAGTTTTTTCAGCAGAGCTATCAAACACTGCTAACGGCAAGAAAATGCAGCGGAATTTCGGAGGTAACTTTAAGATTATTAAAAAAAATTGGAATTTATTTTAATTAAATATTAGATGCATATTCACATGTCGTTTTAGATGATACTTGTATAAAACTAAAATCTATATTCTGTTTAATTGCAAAAAAATATTTATGAATGTTTATTCTTTTCCAGGTGTCAAGCATGCGCCGCATTTGACTAATGAAAAGTTAACGCTGACAGATTCAAAGAATTATGAATTAACAAATAATATGAAGAGACCAAAAGGGAAATATAAAAAAATCAAATGTAAAAATGTGAGACGAGGAAATGTTCGATATTGTTATACAATCGAAGAGGAGAAGGACTGCAAGGACTGAAGAGTTTATAATGTAATTTTATTATTTATGTAATTTTCAATAAATGTAAATACGACCGAATACTTTTTTTTTTTTTTTTTGTTGAGTTAGGCATACCTAGAATATTTACAAGTACACGAACAATAAGCAATCAGATATCTTCAATTATGTATAAGTACATCCCTTATGGGCATGCACAGCACAAATAAAAATGTTAACAATTTATTTCATTATTTAAATATTAGCAAAATGTAGAATTTATTATAAGGTAAAGGTAAGGTTATAAATTTAATACAGAAATCTGACAGATTGTAGTAGCTGGATGTGCTATCGTCAGTACAAATATTTCTGTTTTCCAAATTATAGATTATTTTAAGATTTGTTTTGACGTTAGTTTCAGTTCTTGTAGGTACCTATTAATTGAAATACCTACCTATTAATTGTATGTAGGTACCTAGATATGTTTCAGCAATAATTCCAGTTATAAAATAAGGTTTTGATAAAAAATATAATTATTAAACAAATTAGTATTTACAGGCAGTGTTTACATTTGGTAGTTATTTATTAAAACATTACCCAAATCTATTCAAGAGACATGTACTATATTCATACGTGGAGTCACTTACATAATGATTGGACACGAAATTGACGATATTTACAAGTACACGAACAATAAGCAATCACAAGTCTTCAATTATGTATAAGTACATCGTGAGCCAAGTCAAGATACTTGATTTGTTTATCTTTCTCGGCTTTCACGAGGTTCTCATCATGCGGGATGGTTATGTCAACAATCATTGCACGCCGCTCTGATCGATCCACCATGACTATACCAGGCATCACTATATCGGATACAAAAAATATTTATGAAACGATGTGAAAACCTAGCGAAATCTAGAATTCGGAAGTATAATCAACAATAACGTATTGACAATTATCGACTTGACAATCTATCAACTCAGACACACGCGGTAAGTATCAACGAGGCCTGGTGTCGAGCAGCGGAACCTCCCAACCACTGATGTTAGAACGAGACAGATAAAGAAGAGTACAGACATATCAACTTTCTGTACGCGTAACCGCGCTATGGTTCAGGACTATTCTGGAAAGCAATTCCAACGAGTGAACAGTCTATAATAGTAACAGTGTAGTGCAGTAATAGTGACAGTGTTTGCCGCCATATTGCAAGTCATAGCTTGCTAGTTCCGTTTTTAAATCCCTTAATATTATATAAAATGGAAGTTTTTTCAGCAGAGCTATCAAACACTGCTAACGGCAAGAAAATGCAGCGGAATTTCGGAGGTAACTTTAAGATTATTAAAAAAAATTGGAATTTATTTTAATTAAATATTAGATGCATATTCACATGTCGTTTTAGATGATACTTGTATAAAACTAAAATCTATATTCTGTTTAATTGCAAAAAAATATTTATGAATGTTTATTCTTTTCCAGGTGTCAAGCATGCGCCGCATTTGAACAATGAAAAGTTAACGCTGACAGATTCAAAGAATTTTGAATTAACAAATAATATGAAGAGACCACAAGGGAAATATAAAAAAATCAAATGTAAAAATGTGAGACGAGGAATTGTTCGATATTGTTATACAATCGAAGAGGAGAAGGACTGCAAGGACTGAAGAGTTTATAATATAATTTTATTATTTATGTAATTTTCAATAAATGTAAATACGACCGAATACTTTTTTTTTTTTTTTGTTGAGTTAGGCATACCTAGAATATTTACAAGTACACGAACAATAAGCAATCACATATCTTCAATTATGTATAAGTACATCACTTATGGGCATGCACAGCACAAATAAAAATGTTAACAATTTATTTCATTATTTAAATATTAGCAAAATGTAGAATTTATTACAAGGTAAAGTTAAGGTTATAAATTTAATACAGAAATCTGACAGATTGTAGTAGCTGGATGTGCTATCGTCAGTACAAATATTTCTGTTTTCCAAATTATAGATTATTTTAAGATTTGTTTTGACGTTAGTTTCAGTTCTTGTAGGTACCTATTAATTGAAATACCTACCTATTAATTGTATGTAGGTACCTAGATATGTTTCAGCAATAATTCCAGTTATAAAATAAGGTTTTGATAAAAAATATAATTATTAAACAAATTAGTATTTACAGGCAGTGTTTACATTTGGTAGTTATTTATTAAAACACTACCCAAATCTATTCAAGAGACATGTACTATATTCATACGTGGAGTCACTTACATAATGATTGGACACGAAATTGACGATATTTACAAGTACACGAACAATAAGCAATCACAAGTCTTCAATTATGTATAAGTACATCGTGAGCCAAGTCAAGATACTTGATTTGTTTATCTTTCTCGGCTTTCACGAGGTTCTCATCATGCGAGATGGTTATGTCAACAATCATTGCACGCCGCTCTGATCGATCCACCATGACTATACCAGGCATCACTATATCGGATACAAAAAATATTTATGAAACGATGTGAAAACCTAGCGAAATCTAGAATTCGGAGGTATAATCAACAATAACGTATTGACAATTATCGACTTGACAATCTATCAACTCAGACACACGCGGTAAGTATCAACGACGCCTGGTGTCGAGCAGCGGAACCTCCCAACCACTGATGTTAGAACGAGACAGATAAAGAAGAGTACAGACATATCAACTTTCTGTACGCGTAACCGCGCTATGGTTCAGGACTATTCTGGAAAGCAATTCCAACGAGTGAACAGTCTATAATAGTAACAGTGTAGTGCAGTAATAGTGACAGTGTTTGCCGCCATATTGCAAGTCATAGCTTGCTAGTTCCGTTTTTAAATCCCTTAATATTATATAAAATGGAAGTTTTTTCAGCAGAGCTATCAAACACTGCTAACGGCAAGAAAATGCAGCGGAATTTCGGAGGTAACTTTAAGATTATTAAAAAAAATTGGAATTTATTTTAATTAAATATTAGATGCATATTCACATGTCGTTTTAGATGATACTTGTATAAAACTAAAATCTATATTCTGTTTAATTGCAAAAAAATATTTATGAATGTTTATTCTTTTCCAGGTGTCAAGCATGCGCCGCATTTGAACAATGAAAAGTTAACGCTGACAGATTCAAAGAATTTTGAATTAACAAATAATATGAAGAGACCAAAAGGGAAATATAAAAAAATCAAATGTAAAAATGTGAGACGAGGAATTGTTCGATATTGTTATACAATCGAAGAGGAGAAGGACTGCAAGGACTGAAGAGTTTATAATGTAATTTTATTATTTATGTAATTTTCAATAAATGTAAATACGACCGAATACTTATTTTTTTTTATTTTTGTTGAGTTAGGCATACCTAGAATATTTACAAGTACACGAACAATAAGCAATCACATATCTTCAATTATGTATAAGTACATCACTTATGGGCATGCACAGTACAAATAAAAATGTTAACAATTTATTTCATTATTTAAATATTAGCAAAATGTAGAATTTATTATAAGGTAAAGGTAAGGTTATAAATTTAATACAGAAATCTGACAGATTGTAGTAGCTGGATGTGCTATCGTCAGTACAAATATTTCTGTTTTCCAAATTATAGATTATTTTAAGATTTGTTTTGACGTTAGTTTCAGTTCTTGTAGGTACCTATTAATTGAAATACCTACCTATTCGAGTCACACTTATTATTAGTGGACAGGACATTGATGATGAAATAGTCTTAAAGTTGTAAACTTGTTCAAATAAACCATTAATGAGACGAAAGTTCCTCCAGAATTCTATGTTCTCTTAAATCTTACATATAAAACTTTTAAAACCAACCTACTGAACTGATTTTGATGAAAAATCTAAGAGACTAATCTCAAATTATATCCTTTGAAAAAGAAAAAATGCAAATTTGCTTTTAAAAAACGGTGTTCTGACGAAACAAATGTAAAATAAATAGCAATGCCAATGGCATGGGATGGCATATGGCATTCGACGCAATGGCCATAGATAAGAAAACAAAGAAAAAATATTTATGAAACGATGTGAAAACCTAGCGACTTATAGAATTCGGAGGTATAATCAACATTAACGGATTGACAGTTATCGACTTGACAATCTATCAACTCAGACAGACGCGGCAAGTATCAGCGACGTCTGGTGTCGAGCAGCGAAACCTCATAACCACTGATGTTAGAACGAGACAGATAAAGAAGAGTACAGACACATCAACTTCCTGTCCGCGTAACCGCGCGATGGTTTGGGACTATTCTGGAAAGCAATTCCAACGAGTGAACACTACATAATAGTAGCAGTGCAGTGCAGTAATAGTGAACGTGTTTGACGCCATATTCCACGTCACAGTTTGCTTGCGTTTTTAAATCCACAAATATTATTTTTAAAATGGAATTTTCTTCAGCAGAGCTAACAAGCACTGCTAACGGAAAGAAAATGCAGCGGAATTTCGGAGGTTAGTTGAAGATTATTTAAAAAAATTGGAGATTATTTTAATTTAATATTAGATGCATATTCACATACCGTTTTAGATGATACTTGTATAATAGTGAAATCTATATTATGTTTAATTGGAAAAAATATTAATGAACTTTATTCTTTTCCAGGTGTCAAGCATGCGCCGTATTCCAAAAATGAAAATTCAACGCTGGCAGATTCAGAGAATTTTGAATCAAAAAATAACATAAAGAGACCAAAAGGAAAACATAAAAAAATCAAATGTCAAAATGTGAGACGAGGAATTATTCGTTATTGCTACACAATCGAAGAGGAGAAGGCTTAAGATTGCAAGGAGTGAAGACTTTAGAATTTAATTTTATAATTTAATTTTCAATAAATGTAAATACGACCGAATACTTATTTGTTTTTTTTTTATATTTACCTATATTTACAAAAGTAGCAAAAGAATGTGAATATAAATATGTACGGTTCACCTCGCGCCCGTTTGTTTGTTTAGTAAGGCATACCCACGATATTCACAAGTATTGTACTAACAATAAGCAATCACAAATCTTCAATTATGTATAAGTACATCACTTATGGGCATGCACAGCACACATTAAAATGTTAACAATTTATTTCATTATTTAAATATTAGCAAAATGTAGAATTTATTACATTTTCCTCATTAAATTCTAATGACTTATGAATAAAAGAAAAATACTAGCACACAAAAACGAAATTACTTACAAAAATTTCATTTTTACAAAAGACAAATTACTTTTTATTTTAAGTACTTCCTCTTGTTGAGTACAAAAGGAAATACTTAGAATTTTTTAGTTTTGTTGAGTACAAAAGATGTACTTAAAATGAAAAGTAATTTGTCTTTTGTAAAAAATATTTTTTTTTTGTAATTTCATTTTTGTTCGTGTTGCATTTGTTTATACAAAATATTACCTGCGCATTGTGTGGACGACAGCAGGTCAAACTACCCGAAACTGTCAAATATTGCCAATCAACCTTGAGCCTTAGAGATAAGGTTATAAATTTAATACAGAAATCTGAGCGTTTGTAGTAGCTGGATGTGCTAACAAATGTTTCTGTTTTCTAAATTATAGATTATTTTAAGATTTGTTTTGACGTTAGTTTCAGTTCTTGTAGGTACCTATTAATTGTATGTAGGTACCTAGGTATGTTTCAGAAATTATTCCAGTTGTAAAATAAGGCTTTGATAAAAAATATAACTATTAAACAAATTAGTATTTACAGGCAGTGTTTACATTTGGTAGTTATTTATTAAAACATTACCCAAATCTATTCAAGAGACATGTACTTTATTCATACGTGGAGTCACTTACATAATGATTGGACACGAAATTGACGATATTTACAAGTACACGAACAATAAGCATTCACAAGTCTTCAATTATGTATAAGTACATCGTGAGCCAAGTCAAGATACTTGATTTGTTTATCTTTCTCGGCTTTCACGAGGTTCTCATCATGCGGGATGGTTATGTCAACAATCATTGCACGCCGCTCTGATCGATCCACCATGACTATACCAGGCATCACTATATCGGATACAAAAAATATTTATGAAACGATGTGAAAACCTAGCGAAATCTAGAATTCGGAGGTATAATCAACAATAACGTATTGACAATTATCGACTTGACAATCTATCAACTCAGACACACGCGGTAAGTATCAACGACGCCTGGTGTCGAGCAGCGGAACCTCCCAACCACTGATGTTAGAACGAGACAGATAAAGAAGAGTACAGACATATCAACTTTCTGTACGCGTAACCGCGCTATGGTTCAGGACTATTCTGGAAAGCAATTCCAACGAGTGAACAGTCTATAATAGTAACAGTGTAATGCAGTAATAGTGACAGTGTTTGCCGCCATATTGCAAGTCATAGCTTGCTAGTTCCGTTTTTAAATCCCTTAATATTATATAAAATGGAAGTTTTTTCAGCAGAGCTATCAAACACTGCTAACGGCAAGAAAATGCAGCGGAATTTCGGAGGTAACTTTAATATTATTAAAAAAAAATTGGAATTTATTTTAATTAAATATTAGATGCATATTAACATGTCGTTTTAGATGATACATGTATAAAACTAAAATCTATATTCTGTTTAATTGCAAAAAAATATTTATGAGTGTTTATTCTTTTCCAGGTGTCAAGCATGCGCCGCATTTGACTAATGAAAAGTTAACGCTGACAGATTCAAAGAATTTTGAATTAACAAATAATATGAAGAGACCAAAAGGGAAATATAAAAAAATCAAATGTAAAAATGTGAGACGAGGAATTGTTCGATATTGTTATACAATCGAAGAGGAGAAGGACTGCAAGGACTGAAGAGTTTATAATGTAATTTTATTATTTATGTAATTTTCAATAAATGTAAATACGACCGAATACTTATTTTTTTTTATTTTTGTTGAGTTAGGCATACCTAGAATATTTACAAGTACACGAACAATAAGCAATCACATATCTTCAATTATGTATAAATACATCACTTATGGGCATGCACAGCACAAATAAAAATGTTAACAATTTATTTCATTATTTAAATATTAGCAAAATGTAGAATTTATTACAAGGTAAAGGTAAGGTTATAAATTTAATACAGAAATCTGACAGATTGTAGTAGCTGGATGTGCTATCGTCAGTACAAATATTTCTGTTTTCCAAATTATAGATTATTTTAAGATTTGTTTTGACGTTAGTTTCAGTTCTTGTAGGTACCTATTAATTGAAATACCTACCTATTCGAGTCACACTTATTATTAGTGGACAGGACATTGATGATGAAATAGTCTTAAAGTTGTAAACTTGTTCAAATAAACCATTAATGAGACGAAAGTTCATCCAGAATTCCATGTTCTCTTAAATCTTACATATAAAACTTTTAAAACCAACCTACTGAACTGATTTTGATGAAAAATCTAAGAGACTAATCTCAAATTATATCCTTTGAAAAAGAAAAAAATGCAAATTTGCTTTTAAAAAACGGTGTTCTGACGAAACAAATGTAAAATAAATAGCAATGCCAATGGCATGGGATGGCATATGGCATTCGACGCAATGGCCATAGATAAGAAAACAAAGAAAAAATATTTATGAAACGATGTGAAAACCTAGCGACATATAGAATTCGGAGGTATAATCAACATTAACGGATTGACAGTTATCGACTTGACAATCTATCAACTCAGACAGACGCGGCAAGTATCAGCGACGTCTGGTGTCGAGCAGCGAAACCTCATAACCACTGATGTTAGAACGAGACAGATAAAGAAGAGTACAGACACATCAACTTCCTGTCCGCGTAACCGCGCGATGGTTTGGGACTATTCTGGAAAGCAATTCCAACGAGTGAACACTACATAATAGTAGCAGTGCAGTGCAGTAATAGTGAACGTGTTTGACGCCATATTCCACGTCACAGTTTGCTTGCTTTTTTAAATCCACAAATATTATTTTTAAAATGGAATTTTCTTCAGCAGAGCTAACAAGCACTGCTAACGGAAAGAAAATGCAGCGGAATTTCGGAGGTTAGTTGAAGATTATTTAAAAAAATTGGAGATTATTTTAATTTAATATTAGATGCATATTCACATACCGTTTTAGATGATACTTGTATAATAGTGAAATCTATATTATGTTTAATTGGAAAAAATATTAATGAACTTTATTCTTTTCCAGGTGTCAAGCATGCGCCGTATTCCAAAAATGAAAATTCAACGCTGGCAGATTCAGAGAATTTTGAATCAAAAAATAACATAAAGAGACCAAAAGGAAAACATAAAAAAATCAAATGTCAAAATGTGAGACGAGGAATTATTCGTTATTGCTACACAATCGAAGAGGAGAAGGCTTAAGATTGCAAGGAGTGAAGACTTTAGAATTTAATTTTATAATTTAATTTTCAATAAATGTAAATACGACCGAATACTTATTTGTTTTTTTTTTTATATTTACCTATATTTACAAAAGTAGCAAAAGAATGTGAATATAAATATGTACGGTTCACCTCGCGCCCGTTTGTTTGTTTAGTAAGGCATACCCACGATATTCACAAGTATTGTACTAACAATAAGCAATCACAAATCTTCAATTATGTATAAGTACATCACTTATGGGCATGCACAGCACACATTAAAATGTTAACAATTTATTTCATTATTTAAATATTAGCAAAATGTAGAATTTATTACATTTTCCTCATTAAATTCTAATGACTTATGAATAAAAGAAAAATACTAGCACACAAAAACGAAATTACTTACAAAAATTTCATTTTTACAAAAGACAAATTACTTTTTATTTTAAGTACTTCCTCTTGTTGAGTACAAAAGGAAATACTTAAAATTTTTTAGTTTTGTTGAGTACAAAAGATGTACTTAAAATGAAAAGTAATTTGTCTTTTGTAAAAAATATTTTTTTTTGTAATTTCATTTTTGTTCGTGTTGCATTTGTTTATACAAAATATTACCTGCGCATTGTGTGGACGACAGCAGGTCAAACTACCCGAAACTGTCAAATATTGCCAATCAACCTTGAGCCTTAGAGATAAGGTTATAAATTTAATACAGAAATCTGACAGATTGTAGTAGCTGGATGTGCTATCGTCTGTACAAATGTTTCTGTTTTCTAAATTATAGACTATTTTAAGATTTGTTTTGACGTTAGTTTCAGTTCTTGTAGGTACCTATTAATTGTATGTAGGTACCTAGGTATGTTTCAGAAATTATTCCAGTTGTAAAATAAGGCTTTGATAAAAAATATAACTATTAAACAAATTAGTATTTACAGGCAGTGTTTACATTTGGTAGTTATTTATTAAAACATTACCCAAATCTATTCAAGAGACATGTACTTTATTCATACGTGGAGTCACTTACATAATGATTGGACACGAAATTGACGATATTTACAAGTACACGAACAATAAGCAATCACAAGTCTTCAATTATGTATAAGTACATCGTGAGCCAAGTCAAGATACTTGATTTGTTTATCTTTCTCGGCTTTCACGAGGTTCTCATCATGCGGGATGGTTATGTCAACAATCATTGCACGCCGCTCTGATCGATCCACCATGACTATACCAGGCATCACTATATCGGATACAAAAAATATTTATGAAACGATGTGAAAACCTAGCGAAATCTAGAATTCGGAGGTATAATCAACAATAACGTATTGACAATTATCGAATTGACAATCTATCAACTCAGACACACGCGGTAAGTATCAACGACGCCTGGTGTCGAGCAGCGGAACCTCCCAACTACTGATGTTAGAACGAGACAGATAAAGAAGAGTACAGACATATCAACTTTCTGTACGCGTAACCGCGCTATGGTTCAGGACTATTCTGGAAAGCAATTCCAACGAGTGAACAGTCTATAATAGTAACAGTGTAGTGCAGTAATAGTGACAGTGTTTGCCGCCATATTGCAAGTCATAGCTTGCTAGTTCCGTTTTTAAATCCCTTAATATTATATAAAATGGAAGTTTTTTCAGCAGAGCTATCAAACACTGCTAACGGCAAGAAAATGCAGCGGAATTTCGGAGGTAACTTTAAGATTATTAAAAAAAAAATGGAATTTATTTTAATTAAATATTAGATGCATATTCACATGTCGTTTTAGATGATACTTGTATAAAACTAAAATCTATATTCTGTTTAATTGCAAAAAAATATTTATGAATGTTTATTCTTTTCCAGGTGTCAAGCATGCGCCGCATTTGACTAATGAAAAGTTAACGCTGACAGATTCAAAGAATTTTGAATTAACAAATAATATGAAGAGACCAAAAGGGAAATATAAAAAAATCAAATGTAAAAATGTGAGACGAGGAATTGTTCGATATTGTTATACAATCGAAGAGGAGAAGGACTGCAAGGACTGAAGAGTTTATAATGTAATTTTATCATTTATGTAATTTTCAATAAATGTAAATACGACCGAATACTTATTTTTTTTTATTTTTGTTGAGTTAGGCATACCTAGAATATTTACAAGTACACGAACAATAAGCAATCACATATCTTCAATTATGTATAAGTACATCACTTATGGGCATGCACAGTACAAATAAAAATGTTAACAATTTATTTCATTATTTAAATATTAGCAAAATGTAGAATTTATTATAAGGTAAAGGTAAGGTTATAAATTTAATACAGAAATCTGACAGATTGTAGTAGCTGGATGTGCTATCGTCAGTACAAATATTTCTGTTTTCCAAATTATAGATTATTTTAAGATTTGTTTTGACGTTAGTTTCAGTTCTTGTAGGTACCTATTAATTGAAATACCTACCTATTCGAGTCACACTTATTATTAGTGGACAGGACATTGATGATGAAATAGTCTTAAAGTTGTAAACTTGTTCAAATAAACCATTAATGAGACGAAAGTTCATCCAGAATTCTATGTTCTCTTAAATCTTACATATAAAACTTTTAAAACCAACCTACTGAACTGATTTTGATGAAAAATCTAAGAGACTAATCTCAAATTATATCCTTTGAAAAAGAAAAAATGCAAATTTGCTTTTAAAAAACGGTGTTCTGACGAAACAAATGTAAAATAAATAGCAATGCCAATGGCATGGGATGGCATATGGCATTCGACGCAATGGCCATAGATAAGAAAACAAAGAAAAAATATTTATGAAACGATGTGAAAACCTAGCGACATATAGAATTCGGAGGTATAATCAACATTAACGGATTGACAGTTATCGACTTGACAATCTATCAACTCAGACAGACGCGGCAAGTATCAGCGACGTCTGGTGTCGAGCAGCGAAACCTCATAACCACTGATGTTAGAACGAGACAGATAAAGAAGAGTACAGACACATCAACTTCCTGTCCGCGTAACCGCGCGATGGTTTGGGACTATTCTGGAAAGCAATTCCAACGAGTGAACACTACATAATAGTAGCAGTGCAGTGCAGTAATAGTGAACGTGTTTGACGCCATATTCCACGTCACAGTTTGCTTGCTTTTTTAAATCCACAAATATTATTTTTAAAATGGAATTTTCTTCAGCAGAGCTAACAAGCACTGCTAACGGAAAGAAAATGCAGCGGAATTTCGGAGGTTAGTTGAAGATTATTTAAAAATATTGGAGATTATTTTAATTTAATATTAGATGCATATTCACATACCGTTTTAGATGATACTTGTATAATAGTGAAATCTATATTATGTTTAATTGGAAAAAATATTAATGAACTTTATTCTTTTCCAGGTGTCAAGCATGCGCCGTATTCCAAAAATGAAAATTCAACGCTGGCACATTCAGAGAATTTTGAATCAAAAAATAACATAAAGAGACCAAAAGGAAAACATAAAAAAATCAAATGTCAAAATGTGAGACGAGGAATTATTCGTTATTGCTACACAATCGAAGAGGAGAAGGCTTAAGATTGCAAGGAGTGAAGACTTTAGAATTTAATTTTATAATTTTTATTTTCAATAAATGTAAATACGACCGAATACTTATTTGTTTTTTTTTTATATTTACCTATATTTACAAAAGTAGCAAAAGAATGTGAATATAAATATGTACGGTTCACCTCGCGCCCGTTTGTTTGTTTAGTAAGGCATACCCACGATATTCACAAGTATTGTACTAACAATAAGCAATCACAAATCTTCAATTATGTATAAGTACATCACTTATGGGCATGCACAGCACACATTAAAATGTTAACAATTTATTTCATTATTTAAATATTAGCAAAATGTAGAATTTATTACATTTTCCTCATTAAATTCTAATGACTTATGAATAAAAGAAAAATACTAGCACACAAAAACGAAATTACTTACAAAAATTTCATTTTTACAAAAGACAAATTACTTTTTATTTTAAGTACTTCCTCTTGTTGAGTACAAAAGGAAATACTTAAAATTTTTTAGTTTTGTTGAGTACAAAAGATGTACTTAAAATGAAAAGTAATTTGTCTTTTGTAAAAAATATTTTTTTTTGTAATTTCATTTTTGTTCGTGTTGCATTTGTTTATACAAAATATTACCTGCGCATTGTGTGGACGACAGCAGGTCAAACTACCCGAAACTGTCAAATATTGCCAATCAACCTTGAGCCTTAGAGATAAGGTTATAAATTTAATACAGAAATCTGAGCGTTTGTAGTAGCTGGATGTGCTATCGTCTGTACAAATGTTTCTGTTTTCTAAATTATAGATTATTTTAAGATTTGTTTTGACGTTAGTTTCAGTTCTTGTAGGTACCTATTAATTGTATGTAGGTACCTAGGTATGTTTCAGAAATTATTCCAGTTGTAAAATAAGGCTTTGAT
Organism: Sesamia inferens; assembly: GCA_037179545.1. NCBI lineage: Eukaryota > Metazoa > Arthropoda > Insecta > Lepidoptera > Noctuidae > Sesamia > Sesamia inferens. The sequence goes on from CM073929.1 coordinate 31,883,140, forward strand.
AAAAAATATAACTATTAAACAAATTAGTATTTACAGGCAGTGTTTACATTTGGTAGTTATTTATTAAAACATTACCCAAATCTATTCAAGAGACATGTACTTTATTCATACGTGGAGTCACTTACATAATGATTGGACACGAAATTGACGATATTTACAAGTACACGAACAATAAGCATTCACAAGTCTTCAATTATGTATAAGTACATCGTGAGCCAAGTCAAGATACTTGATTTGTTTATCTTTCTCGGCTTTCACGAGGTTCTCATCATGCGAGATGGTTATGTCAACAATCATTGCACGCCGCTCTGATCGATCCACCATGACTATACCAGGCATCACTATATCGGATACAAAAAATATTTATGAAACGATGTGAAAACCTAGCGAAATCTAGAATTCGGAGGTATAATCAACAATAACGTATTGACAATTATCGACTTGACAATCTATCAACTCAGACACACGCGGTAAGTATCAACGACGCCTGGTGTCGAGCAGCGGAACCTCCCAACCACTGATGTTAGAACGAGACAGATAAAGAAGAGTACAGACATATCAACTTTCTGTACGCGTAACCGCGCTATGGTTCAGGACTATTCTGGAAAGCAATTCCAACGAGTGAACAGTCTATAATAGTAACAGTGTAGTGCAGTAATAGTGACAGTGTTTGCCGCCATATTGCAAGTCATAGCTTGCTAGTTCCGTTTTTAAATCCCTTAATATTATATAAAATGGAAGTTTTTTCAGCAGAGCTATCAAACACTGCTAACGGCAAGAAAATGCAGCGGAATTTCGGAGGTAACTTTAAGATTATTAAAAAAAATTGGAATTTATTTTAATTAAATATTAGATGCATATTCACATGTCGTTTTAGATGATACTTGTATAAAACTAAAATCTATATTCTGTTTAATTGCAAAAAAATATTTATGAATGTTTATTCTTTTCCAGGTGTCAAGCATGCGCCGCATTTGAACAATGAAAAGTTAACGCTGACAGATTCAAAGAATTTTGAATTAACAAATAATATGAAGAGACCAAAAGGGAAATATAAAAAAATCAAATGTAAAAATGTGAGACGAGGAATTGTTCGATATTGTTATACAATCGAAGAGGAGAAGGACTGCAAGGACTGAAGAGTTTATAATGTAATTTTATTATTTATGTAATTTTCAATAAATGTAAATACGACCGAATACTTATTTTTTTTTATTTTTGTTGAGTTAGGCATACCTAGAATATTTACAAGTACACGAACAATAAGCAATCACATATCTTCAATTATGTACAAGTACATCACTTATGGGCATGCACAGTACAAATAAAAATGTTAACAATTTATTTCATTATTTAAATATTAGCAAAATGTAGAATTTATTATAAGGTAAAGGTAAGGTTATAAATTTAATACAGAAATCTGACAGATTGTAGTAGCTGGATGTGCTATCGTCAGTACAAATATTTCTGTTTTCCAAATTATAGATTATTTTAAGATTTGTTTTGACGTTAGTTTCAGTTCTTGTAGGTACCTATTAATTGAAATACCTACCTATTAATTGTATGTAGGTACCTAGATATGTTTCAGCAATAATTCCAGTTATAAAATAAGGTTTTGATAAAAAATATAATTATTAAACAAATTAGTATTTACAGGCAGTGTTTACATTTGGTAGTTATTTATTAAAACATTACCCAAATCTATTCAAGAGACATGTACTATATTCATACGTGGAGTCACTTACATAATGATTGGACACGAAATTGACGATATTTACAAGTACACGAACAATAAGCAATCACAAGTCTTCAATTATGTATAAGTACATCGTGAGCCAAGTCAAGATACTTGATTTGTTTATCTTTCTCGGCTTTCACGAGGTTCTCATCATGCGGGATGGTTATGTCAACAATCATTGCACGCCGCTCTGATCGATCCACCATGACTATACCAGGCATCACTATATCGGATACAAAAAATATTTATGAAACGATGTGAAAACCTAGCGAAATCTAGAATTCGGAGGTATAATCAACAATAACGTATTGACAATTATCGAATTGACAATCTATCAACTCAGACACACGCGGTAAGTATCAACGACGCCTGGTGTCGAGCAGCGGAACCTCCCAACCACTGATGTTAGAACGAGACAGATAAAGAAGAGTACAGACATATCAACTTTCTGTACGCGTAACCGCGCTATGGTTCAGGACTATTCTGGAAAGCAATTCCAACGAGTGAACAGTCTATAATAGTAACAGTGTAGTGCAGTAATAGTGACGGCGACAGGTTAGCTGTCCTCCAGCAGCTAGCCCCCTTCCCCCTGCCCGTTGCCACCCCCCAGCCTGTTCCCGTCCCCGTTGAAACCGAGGTGTCCATGGACACCGAAGTTTTCTCGGCCAAGCGCCCCAACCCCGCCTCCTCGGACTCCGCCGAGGAATCATCTCCGCCCACTCAGGCGTCGGACGACGAGGAACCCGACTTTAAGGTCGTCGCCCTCAAGAGTAGGAGGAAGAAATCCTCCTCCTCCCAAGCCCCTAAGCTGGCAGCCACCGAGTCGGCTAGCGGCCGCCCCAACCCCACACCCATCCCCCCTAAAGGGACTGACGCCCCTCGTGCCGCGTCAGCTAAACCCGCCCCCTCGGCCCCACGAGCGGCCTCTAAAATCCCCCCTCCCCCGCCTGTCTTCATCCAAGACAAGGCGAAGTGGCCCACAGTGTCCGGCTGGTGCACTGAATCTAGGATAGCATTCACTAATGCTAAATCCACGCAGACGGGGATAAAAGTCTCTGTCCCTACAGCCAAAGACTTCCGTGAGCTGACTAAGCTCCTCCGCCTGAGAGGTGTGGCCTTCCACACCTACTCCCTCCCAGAGGACCGCCTCACTCGCGTGGTGATCCGAAGGATCCCCAAGAAGATTCCCACTGAGGAATTAAAAGCAGATCTCCTAGCACAGGAGATCCCTGTAAAGGAAGTCCACCGCATGCATAAAGCACGCGGTAAAGGGTCGGCATACGACATGATCCTAGTGATCTGTCACCCCGTCGAGGGAGCCACCCACCACCCCATATTCCTGATTAAGAGCATCTGCTCTCTATCAGGAATAATCATAGAGAAGCCGCACAAGAGCGGCACCGTTGGCCAATGCCATAGGTGCCAACTGTACGGCCACTCGCAGGCACACTGCCACGCCAAGCCTAGGTGCGTCAAGTGCCTAGGCGACCATGGCACAGCAGAGTGCCCACGGCCCAAGGACCGCGCGCTCTGCACCGAGCCACCAAGCTGCGTCCTATGCGGCACGACCGGCCACACGGCCAACTACCGTGGGTGCCCCAAGGCCCCCAAGTCAACATCGCCTAAACTGGCGAAGCGCGCGAGCGCTCGCCAGCAAAGGGAGGCCCCAGCAGGCCAGACCCAGCCCCCGGTGGCTTTAAGCCCCCAGAGACCTAGTCCCTGGAACGCCTTAAACCACCAGAAGGCCTTCCCGGCCTTAGTGGCGGCCGCCCCCACGACCCCTCAATCCACCCCCGCCTGGAAGGACAAGGATCCTCGCATCCGACCTTCCACGGCCCAAAAGGTGGCAACAACTGCTGCTGCGGCGACAACAACCCCCGCACGCACAACCCCCGCAACAACCACCGGAAGCAACCCCCTTGACGCATTCAACGTCATCTCGGGGACCTTCCTTATTTTCATGTCCCCCCGTGCCAGGCAAATGGCAAAAGAGCTCTTGGCTGCCAGATCTGCTGGCAACCTTGAGGCCGTGATAGGCATTTACAATGCCTACCCAGAGATAACCCAGGCCCTGTCCTCCATCGCATCCAATTAATGGATAGCAGGAGCAGCAAACGAACCAAGCCCCGATCCCTGAAACTGGTGCACTTCAATGCCGATGGCATTAGAGATCAGAAATTAGAGATCTCAACATTCCTACGTGAACACCAGATAGACATCTTCCTCGCCCAAGAGACCTTCCTCAAGCCTAGCCACCGCACACCTCTGATCGCGAACTACCGCGTAGTTCGCAACGACAGGTTGCGTTGTCACAAAGGCGGAACCCTTATTTATTTCAAAAGGGCTCTACATTGCATCCCAATGGACCCCCCACCCCTCTCACGACTCGAAGTGTCAATGTGCCGCCTCGGCATGACAGGCCACCAACCTATCACATTAGTGTCGGCCTACCTCCCTCCCAGTCCCTCTGCAGAGAATCATCAACTCTTAGCAGACGACATCGCCCTACTTCTGGGGTTGAGCGACTCCGTGATAATAGCGGGCGACCTCAACGCCAAACACACCGCCTGGAATAGCACCAGGACCAACTCCAGAGGCAGACTCTTGTTTGACCTCTCTACCCGAATGAACTTCGACGTCGTGGGACCTATGACCCCCACCCATTTCCCCTACGACCCCGATCACACCCCGGACGTCCTTGACGTGGCGCTCCTAAAGAACGTCAACCTACGGTTAGACTCTATAGAAGCGCTACCAGAGCTATCGTCCGATCATCGACCAGTCGTTATCAGACTGGCTCCCCGCACTGGCCTCTCTGACCCAGGTCAAGAACCCCTTACGAAGGTGGTAACGGACTGGAGGAAAGTAAGCGATCGGCTGAAATCCTCCACATCCCCCCACCTGGACTCCATACCTGCACGCCTGGATTCTATCGCGGACACGACGACCGCGATCGACTTGTTCACGGACCACGTACAGTCAGTCCTGAACGACTGTTCAAGGGAGGTAACAGCGACAGAAGACTGTCGCTGGAAACTTCCCACTGACTTGCGTGAACTTCTGACCGAGAAGAACGCGGCTGTCCGTGCCTACAGCAGCTTCCCCTGCGCGGCCAACAAAGCCCATATGCGCTATTTACAGAGAACTGTAAAAAGACGCATATCGGAGTGGCGTGAAGCCGGCTGGGATAAGATGCTGGACGAGTTAGAGCCCACCCATCTAGCCTTCTGGGAACTTCAGAGGAAGTTAAAATCCAAAGAAGTTGTCACCATGCCTCCTCTGGTTCGCCCCGACAATACCATCGCCTTCGACGACGATGAAAAGGCTGAATGCCTTGCCTCCTGCCTCGAAGCCCAGTGCTCCCCCAGCCTCCTACCAGTAGACCAAGCCCACCTTCTAGAGGTCGACGCTGAAGTTGAACGTAGGACCTCCCTCCCGCCCGTTGACGACCCGGATGATCCCCTGCCTCCCATCACTCCGGATGAAGTGCAGGACATCATCAAAGGCCTTCAACCCAAAAAAGCACCCGGATCAGACGGCATCACCAACAGAGTGGTCCGTCTCTTCCCAGCCCACCTAGTCCTCCTCTTGACCACCATCTTCAATGGTGCAATGGGGAATAACATTTTCCCACAAACGTGGAAAGAAGCCACTGTGATTGGCATTCCCAAGCCCGGCAAGCCCAAAGCTGAACCAACCAGTTATCGTCCCATCAGCTTGCTGAAAGTTCTCGGCAAAATCTATGAGAGGCTTATTTATAAGCGTCTCAGAGCTTACGCCGAGAACAAGGGCCTCGTTCCCAATGAGCAGTTCGGGTTCCGATCCCAACACTCTTGTCCACAACAAATCCTACGCATCACTGAACATATCCACGCAGGGTTCATGCGTGGTATGTACACAGGCGTAGTCTACTTCGATATAGCGAAAGCGTTTGACAAAGTCTGGCACAACGGCTTAATCTATAAGCTGTACAAACTCGGAGTGCCCGACCGTCTCGTTCTCATCTTACGGGACTTCCTGTCAAACCGCACCTTCCGCTACAAAATCGAAGGAGCACACTCCTCCCCCCGCCCCATCCGTGCAGGTGTTCCCCAGGGCTCCGTGCTAGCCACCCTTATTTTCACGCTGTACACAAGCGATATCCCGAAAGGTGGTAGGGCCCAAGTCGCTCTGTTCGCAGACGACACCGCCATCTACTGCTCGGGACTCAGCCCTGACCGAATTCGACACCATCTCCAAACCGCAGTCAACAAACTGGCTGACTGGTTCAAGAAATGGAGGATCGAAGTTAACCCCCAAAAAAGTCAAGCGGTACTCCACACGAAGCCGCGACTAAACGTCCCCACCCCACGACCCATCACCATGTCTGGCGAGCTGATCCCCTGGGGGAAGCAAGCCAAATATCTTGGTGTGATCCTCGACCGCAACCTCAACTTCTCAGAGCACATTAAGGCGGTCCGCTCACGTGCCGCCTACGCTCTGGGACGACTCCACCCCGTCCTCAACCCGCGTAGCAAACTGTCGCTCAAGTGCAAAATGCGCTTGTACACAGCGTGCATACGCCCGATTATGACATACGCTTGTCCTGTCTTCGCACACGCCAAGCCGCGTCATATCCATAGGATGCAAGTAGTCCAAAACCGTTTCTTGCATAAAGCCACAAACGCCCCTTGGTTCGTCCGTAATGAGATCCTCCACCTAGATCTCAAAATCCCCACCATTCAGCAGTTCATGAAGCGTCTTTCCAAACGCTTCTTTGACACTGCCTCCAAGCACCGCAATCCCCTGATAGTAGCGGCTGCTAACTACACCCCCTCCACCATCTCCAAGCTTCGCCGCCCAAGGCACGTTCTCACAGACCCTGATGACCACATTACCCTCCTCCAAGAGGCCAATAGGGCCACCAGCACTCTTACAAAGAACAGACCGACCTACCGACCTCGCCGCCGAGGTCCATCGCGACGCGTTCAAAGTAGAAGCCCCCTCCCCCGTCCCTCGTCCGATGAAGGCCAGCCCGCGCCGCAGCTGAGCCTGTAAATAAAAATTCGATCCAGCCATCCCTTGCTGTTCTCTCCAGCGACGCCCTAAGCCGAGGTTCGAACCCCACAGGGGGTGCCCTTAGTGCGTAGTCGCTTAGTTTTTAGTAGCCCTGGCTGGAGGCTTTAAATTCATTTAAGGCATCCACAGGACAGTCCGGTTAAGTAGTCACGACCTCTCAAGGTCAACTACGAAATGCCATATCAAAAAAAAAAAAAAAAAAACAGTAATAGTGACAGTGTTTGCCGCCATATTGCAAGTCATAGCTTGCTAGTTCCGTTTTTAAATCCCTTAATATTATATAAAATGGAAGTTTTTTCAGCAGAGCTATCAAACACTGCTAACGGCAAGAAAATGCAGCGGAATTTCGGAGGTAACTTTAAGATTATTAAAAAAAAAATGGAATTTATTTTAATTAAATATTAGATGCATATTCACATGTCGTTTTAGATGATACTTGTATAAAACTAAAATCTATATTCTGTTTAATTGCAAAAAAATATTTATGAATGTTTATTCTTTTCCAGGTGTCAAGCATGCGCCGCATTTGACTAATGAAAAGTTAACGCTGACAGATTCAAAGAATTTTGAATTAACAAATAATATGAAGAGACCAAAAGGGAAATATAAAAAAATCAAATGTAAAAATGTGAGACGAGGAATTGTTCGATATTGTTATACAATCGAAGAGGAGAAGGACTGCAAGGACTGAAGAGTTTATAATGTAATTTTATTATTTATGTAATTTTCAATAAATGTAAATACGACCGAATACTTTTTTTTTTTTTTTTTGTTGAGTTAGGCATACCTAGAATATTTACAAGTACACGAACAATAAGCAATCACATATCTTCAATTATGTATAAGTACATCACTTATGGGCATGCACAGCACAAATAAAAATGTTAACAATTTATTTCATTATTTAAACATTAGCAAAATGTAGAATTTATTATAAGGTAAAGGTAAGGTTATAAATTTAATACAGAAATCTGACAGATTGTAGTAGCTGGATGTGCTATCGTCAGTACAAATATTTCTGTTTTCCAAATTATAGATTATTTTAAGATTTGTTTTGACGTTAGTTTCAGTTCTTGTAGGTACCTATTAATTGAAATACCTACCTATTAATTGTATGTAGGTACCTAGCAGTGGCGAAGGGTGAAATTTTGACAAAGGGAAGCCGGTCCAAAAAAATAAACACTTAAACACTTACCTACTGCAGGATATCTTGGAGGAGGTTTTCAGATAAGAATAATATGAAAAGCCCCACCTTCACCATACAAAAAAGGACTGATGATTTCATAACAATGTCTTTCAAGTATGATGGCTTTGTGAAAAGCCTTTTTCGACGTGCATCTCTATACCACACATGCATGCTTGTTAGTAAGTACTAAGTTAAGTACCTATTGTTAGGGAATAAGAGTCAAAAAAAAAAAAAAAAAAAAATTACAAAAATAATAAAGTGTTAAAAACCGAACCACACAAACACCGATCCAAAACCAACAAAAATATTAAGCAAAAATAAAGCAAATTATACACAATCACAACGTTATTTATATTCTAATGCAATGCGTCTGTTTTTTTTTTAACAAAATGAGCTAAAATGTTGTTATAAAAATTCGGATTACTTTTCATTTTATTAAGCAAATTTTTTTCAATTGACATGATAGCCAAATCGGACAATCTCTGCTCTTTTTGGCAGTTTCGCACATACGTGTGAATGCGTTTTAAAGCAGAAAATGACCGCTCAGCTGAAGCTACTGAAATGGGGAGGGTCAGAATTAAACTGCAAAGAGTCGAAACTTGAGAAAATGCGTCTTTCAAAGACGTATTAACAGTAACAGCACTCTATATGAATTAAAGCCATAATAACAAACAAAATCTACAGTATTTAACCAAATCTGCGATTAAATTACCTTACAGAATCCGTCACGGTTTAAATAACACAAATATTAAAAACAAACGAAAAACTCACGCACCATAGGTATAGAACGCTTTCTCGTAGTAGCGTGGTTAATTTGTCTCTTTCTAATGAGTAGAGGAGAGTACTATAAGCCGCCCGCGAGTAGCCTCATATTTATCAAGTTTTACCGACGGTTAGCGAGAATTAGAAAGAGATGGTCTGACACGCTCTCTCTTTTCGCCGTCGTTGACTGAGGTAAGCCGTGATTCCGCGGGTTTCCTTCAACGTAAAGTACGAAAAATTGAAGCGCTGATTAATTTACGACTATAAAATGAAATGTGATACTTATGGTATTGCTAAGAATTACTATTGCTATTGTAAATCGCGCAGGCGTTTGATAAATAATACTTTGTTAATGAAATAGAATGTAAATACTTTTGTATGAATATGGAACTGATTTTTGAAAGGTAACCCGGTGGGAATCGGCTTGTATGGACCCTTCGCCACTGGTACCTAGATATGTTTCAGCAATAATTCCAGTTATAAAATAAGGTTTTGATAAAAAATATAATTATTAAACAAATTAGTATTTACAGGCAGTGTTTACATTTGGTAGTTATTTATTAAAACATTACCCAAATCTATTCAAGAGACATGTACTATATTCATACGTGGAGTCACTTACATAATGATTGGACACGAAATTGACGATATTTACAAGTACACGAACAATAAGCAATCACAAGTCTTCAATTATGTATAAGTACATCGTGAGCCAAGTCAAGATACTTGATTTGTTTATCTTTCTCGGCTTTCACGAGGTTCTCATCATGCGGGATGGTTATGTCAACAATCATTGCACGCCGCTCTGATCGATCCACCATGACTATACCAGGCATCACTATATCGGATACAAAAAATATTTATGAAACGATGTGAAAACCTAGCGAAATCTAGAATTCGGAGGTATAATCAACAATAACGTATTGACAATTATCGACTTGACAATCTATCAACTCAGACACACGCGGTAAGTATCAACGACGCCTGGTGTCGAGCAGCGGAACCTCCCAACCACTGATGTTAGAACGAGACAGATAAAGAAGAGTACAGACATATCAACTTTCTGTACGCGTAACCGCGCTATGTTTCAGGACTATTCTGGAAAGCAATTCCAACGAGTGAACAGTCTATAATAGTAACAGTGTAGTGCAGTAATAGTGACAGTGTTTACCGCCATATTGCAAGTCATAGCTTGCTAGTTCCGTTTTTAAATCCCTTAATATTATATAAAATGGAAGTTTTTTCAGCAGAGCTATCAAACACTGCTAACGGCAAGAAAATGCAGCGGAATTTCGGAGGTAACTTTAATATTATTAAAAAAAAATTGGAATTTATTTTAATTAAATATTAGATGCATATTCACATGTCGTTTTAGATGATACTTGTATAAAACTAAAATCTATATTCTGTTTAATTGCAAAAAAATATTTATGAATGTTTATTCTTTTCCAGGTGTCAAGCATGCGCCGCATTTGACTAATGAAAAGTTAACGCTGACAGATTCAAAGAATTTTGAATTAACAAATAATATGAAGAGACCAAAAGGGAAATATAAAAAAATCAAATGTAAAAATGTGAGACGAGGAATTGTTCGATATTGTTATACAATCGAAGAGGAGAAGGACTGCAAGGACTGAAGAGTTTATAATGTAATTTTATTATTTATGTAATTTTCAATAAATGTAAATACGACCGAATACTTTTTTTTTTTTTTTTTTGTTGAGTTAGGCATACCTAGAATATTTACAAGTACACGAACAATAAGCAATCACATATCTTCAATTATGTATAAGTACATCACTTATGGGCATGCACAGCACAAATAAAAATGTTAACAATTTATTTCATTATTTAAATATTAGCAAAATGTAGAATTTATTACAAGGTAAAGGTAAGGTTATAAATTTAATACAGAAATCTGACAGATTGTAGTAGCTGGATGTGCTATCGTCAGTACAAATATTTCTGTTTTCCAAATTATAGATTATTTTAAGATTTGTTTTGACGTTAGTTTCAGTTCTTGTAGGTACCTATTAATTGAAATACCTACCTATTAATTGTATGTAGGTACCTAGATATGTTTCAGCAATAATTCCAGTTATAAAATAAGGTTTTGATAAAAAATATAATTATTAAACAAATTAGTATTTACAGGCAGTGTTTACATTTGGTAGTTATTTATTAAAACATTACCCAAATCTATTCAAGAGACATGTACTATATTCATACGTGGAGTCACTTACATAATGATTGGACACGAAATTGACGATATTTACAAGTACACGAACAATAAGCAATCACAAGTCTTCAATTATGTATAAGTACATCGTGAGCCAAGTCAAGATACTTGATTTGTTTATCTTTCTCGGCTTTCACGAGGTTCTCATCATGCGGGATGGTTATGTCAACAATCATTGCACGCCGCTCTGATCGATCCACCATGACTATACCAGGCATCACTATATCGGATACAAAAAATATTTATGAAACGATGTGAAAACCTAGCGAAATCTAGAATTCGGAGGTATAATCAACAATAACGTATTGACAATTATCGACTTGACAATCTATCAACTCAGACACACGCGGTAAGTATCAACGACGCCTGGTGTCGAGCAGCGGAACCTCCCAACCACTGATGTTAGAACGAGACAGATAAAGAAGAGTACAGACATATCAACTTTCTGTACGCGTAACCGCGCTATGGTTCAGGACTATTCTGGAAAGCAATTCCAAGGAGTGAACAGTCTATAACAGTAACAGTGTAGTGCAGTAATAGTGACAGTGTTTGCCGCCATATTGCAAGTCATAGCTTGCTAGTTCCGTTTTTAAATCCCTTAATATTATATAAAATGGAAGTTTTTTCAGCAGATCTATCAAACACTGCGAACGGCAAGAAAATGCAGCGGAATTTCGGAGGTAACTTTAATATTATTAAAAAAAATTGGAATTTATTTTAATTAAATATTAGATGCATATTCACATGTCGTTTTAGATGATACTTGTATAAAACTAAAATCTATATTCTGTTTAATTGCAAAAAAATATTCATGAATGTTTATTCTTTTCCAGGTGTCAAGCATGCGCCGCATTTGACTAATGAAAAGTTAACGCTGACAGATTCAAAGAATTTTGAATTAACAAATAATATGAAGAGACCAAAAGGGAAATATAAAAAAATCAAATGTAAAAATGTGAGACGAGGAATTGTTCGATATTGTTATACAATCGAAGAGGAGAAGGACTGCAAGGACTGAAGAGTTTATAATGTAATTTTATTATTTATGTAATTTTCAATAAATGTAAATACGACCGAATACTTTTTTTTTTTTTTGTTGAGTTAGGCATACCTAGAATATTTACAAGTACACGAACAATAAGAAATCACTTATCTTCAATTATGTATAAGTACATCACTTATGGGCATGCACAGCACAAATAAAAATGTTAACAATTTATTTCATTATTTAAATATTAGCAAAATGTAGAATTTATTATAAGGTAAAGGTAAGGTTATAAATTTAATACAGAAATCTGACAGATTGTAGTAGCTGGATGTGCTATCGTCAGTACAAATATTTCTGTTTTCCAAATTATAGATTATTTTAAGATTTGTTTTGACGTTAGTTTCAGTTCTTGTAGGTACCTATTAATTGTATGTAGGTACCTAGGTATGTTTCAGAAATTATTCCAGTTGTAAAATAAGGCTTTGATAAAAAATATAACTATTAAACAAATTAGTATTTACAGGCAGTGTTTACATTTGGTAGTTATTTATTAAAACATTACCCAAATCTATTCAAGAGACATGTACTATATTCATACGTGGAGTCACTTACATAATGATTGGACACGAAATTGACGACATTTACAAGTACACGAACAATAAGCAATCACAAGTCTTCAATTATGTATAAGTACATCGTGAGCCAAGTCAAGATACTTGATTTGTTTATCTTTCTCGGCTTTCACGAGGTTCTCATCATGCGGGATGGTTATGTCAACAATCATTGCACGCCGCTCTGATCGATCCACCATGACTATACCAGGCATCACTATATCGGATACAAAAAATATTTATGAAACGATGTGAAAACCTAGCGAAATCTAGAATTCGGAGGTATAATCAACAATAACGTATTGACAATTATCGAATTGACAATCTATCAACTCAGACACACGCGGTAAGTATCAACGACGCCTGGTGTCGAGCAGCGGAACCTCCCAACCACTGATGTTAGAACGAGACAGATAAAGAAGAGTACAGACATATCAACTTTCTGTACGCGTAACCGCGCTATGGTTCAGGACTATTCTGGAAAGCAATTCCAACGAGTGAACAGTCTATAATAGTAACAGTGTAGTGCAGTAATAGTGACAGTGTTTGCCGCCATATTGCAAGTCATAGCTTGCTAGTTCCGTTTTTAAATCCCTTAATATTATATAAAATGGAAGTTTTTTCAGCAGAGCTATCAAACACTGCTAACGGCAAGAAAATGCAGCGGAATTTCGGAGGTAACTTTAATATTATTAAAAAAAAATTGGAATTTATTTTAATTAAATATTAGATGCATATTAACATGTCGTTTTAGATGATACTTGTATAAAACTAAAATCTATATTCTGTTTAATTGCAAAAAAATATTTATGAATGTTTATTCTTTTCCAGGTGTCAAGCATGCGCCGCATTTGAACAATGAAAAGTTAACGCTGACAGATTCAAAGAATTTTGAATTAACAAATAATATGAAGAGACCAAAAGGGAAATATAAAAAAATCAAATGTAAAAATGTGAGACGAGGAATTGTTCGATATTGTTATACAATCGAAGAGGAGAAGGACTGCAAGGACTGAAGAGTTTATAATGTAATTTTATCATTTATGTAATTTTCAATAAATGTAAATACGACCGAATACTTATTTTTTTTTATTTTTGTTGAGTTAGGCATACCTAGAATATTTACAAGTACACGAACAATAAGCAATCACATATCTTCAATTATGTATAAGTACATCACTTATGGGCATGCACAGTACAAATAAAAATGTTAACAATTTATTTCATTATTTAAATATTAGCAAAATGTAGAATTTATTATAAGGTAAAGGTAAGGTTATAAATTTAATACAGAAATCTGACAGATTGTAGTAGCTGGATGTGCTATCGTCAGTACAAATATTTCTGTTTTCCAAATTATAGATTATTTTAAGATTTGTTTTGACGTTAGTTTCAGTTCTTGTAGGTACCTATTAATTGAAATACCTACCTATTCGAGTCACACTTATTATTAGTGGACAGGACATTGATGATGAAATAGTCTTAAAGTTGTAAACTTGTTCAAATAAACCATTAATGAGACGAAAGTTCATCCAGAATTCTATGTTCTCTTAAATCTTACATATAAAACTTTTAAAACCAACCTACTGAACTGATTTTGATGAAAAATCTAAGAGACTAATCTCAAATTATATCCTTTGAAAAAGAAAAAATGCAAATTTGCTTTTAAAAAACGGTGTTCTGACGAAACAAATGTAAAATAAATAGCAATGCCAATGGCATGGGATGGCATATGGCATTCGACGCAATGGCCATAGATAAGAAAACAAAGAAAAAATATTTATGAAACGATGTGAAAACCTAGCGACATATAGAATTCGGAGGTATAATCAACATTAACGGATTGACAGTTATCGACTTGACAATCTATCAACTCAGACAGACGCGGCAAGTATCAGCGACGTCTGGTGTCGAGCAGCGAAACCTCATAACCACTGATGTTAGAACGAGACAGATAAAGAAGAGTACAGACACATCAACTTCCTGTCCGCGTAACCGCGCGATGGTTTGGGACTATTCTGGAAAGCAATTCCAACGAGTGAACACTACATAATAGTAGCAGTGCAGTGCAGTAATAGTGAACGTGTTTGACGCCATATTCCACGTCACAGTTTGCTTGCTTTTTTAAATCCACAAATATTATTTTTAAAATGGAATTTTCTTCAGCAGAGCTAACAAGCACTGCTAACGGAAAGAAAATGCAGCGGAATTTCGGAGGTTAGTTGAAGATTATTTAAAAATATTGGAGATTATTTTAATTTAATATTAGATGCATATTCACATACCGTTTTAGATGATACTTGTATAATAGTGAAATCTATATTATGTTTAATTGGAAAAAATATTAATGAACTTTATTCTTTTCCAGGTGTCAAGCATGCGCCGTATTCCAAAAATGAAAATTCAACGCTGGCACATTCAGAGAATTTTGAATCAAAAAATAACATAAAGAGACCAAAAGGAAAACATAAAAAAATCAAATGTCAAAATGTGAGACGAGGAATTATTCGTTATTGCTACACAATCGAAGAGGAGAAGGCTTAAGATTGCAAGGAGTGAAGACTTTAGAATTTAATTTTATAATTTTTATTTTCAATAAATGTAAATACGACCGAATACTTATTTGTTTTTTTTTTTATATTTACCTATATTTACAAAAGTAGCAAAAGAATGTGAATATAAATATGTACGGTTCACCTCGCGCCCGTTTGTTTGTTTAGTAAGGCATACCCACGATATTCACAAGTATTGTACTAACAATAAGCAATCACAAATCTTCAATTATGTATAAGTACATCACTTATGGGCATGCACAGCACACATTAAAATGTTAACAATTTATTTCATTATTTAAATATTAGCAAAATGTAGAATTTATTACATTTTCCTCATTAAATTCTAATGACTTATGAATAAAAGAAAAATACTAGCACACAAAAACGAAATTACTTACAAAAATTTCATTTTTACAAAAGACAAATTACTTTTTATTTTAAGTACTTCCTCTTGTTGAGTACAAAAGGAAATACTTAAAATTTTTTAGTTTTGTTGAGTACAAAAGATGTACTTAAAATGAAAAGTAATTTGTCTTTTGTAAAAAATATTTTTTTTTGTAATTTCATTTTTGTTCGTGTTGCATTTGTTTATACAAAATATTACCTGCGCATTGTGTGGACGACAGCAGGTCAAACTACCCGAAACTGTCAAATATTGCCAATCAACCTTGAGCCTTAGAGATAAGGTTATAAATTTAATACAGAAATCTGAGCGTTTGTAGTAGCTGGATGTGCTATCGTCTGTACAAATGTTTCTGTTTTCTAAATTATAGATTATTTTAAGATTTGTTTTGACGTTAGTTTCAGTTCTTGTAGGTACCTATTAATTGTATGTAGGTACCTAGGTATGTTTCAGAAATTATTCCAGTTGTAAAATAAGGCTTTGATAAAAAATATAACTATTAAACAAATTAGTATTTACAGGCAGTGTTTACATTTGGTAGTTATTTATTAAAACATTACCCAAATCTATTCAAGAGACATGTACTTTATTCATACGTGGAGTCACTTACGTAATGATTGGACACGAAATTGACGATATTTACAAGTACACGAACAATAAGCATTCACAAGTCTTCAATTATGTATAAGTACATCGTGAGCCAAGTCAAGATACTTGATTTGTTTATCTTTCTCGGCTTTCACGAGGTTCTCATCATGCGAGATGGTTATGTCAACAATCATTGCACGCCGCTCTGATCGATCCACCATGACTATACCAGGCATCACTATATCGGATACAAAAAATATTTATGAAACGATGTGAAAACCTAGCGAAATCTAGAATTCGGAGGTATAATCAACAATAACGTATTGACAATTATCGACTTGACAATCTATCAACTCAGACACACGCGGTAAGTATCAACGACGCCTGGTGTCGAGCAGCGGAACCTCCCAACCACTGATGTTAGAACGAGACAGATAAAGAAGAGTACAGACATATCAACTTTCTGTACGCGTAACCGCGCTATGGTTCAGG
Organism: Sesamia inferens; assembly: GCA_037179545.1. Classification (NCBI taxonomy): domain Eukaryota; kingdom Metazoa; phylum Arthropoda; class Insecta; order Lepidoptera; family Noctuidae; genus Sesamia; species Sesamia inferens. The sequence continues at coordinate 31,899,760 of CM073929.1, forward strand.
ACTATTCTGGAAAGCAATTCCAACGAGTGAACAGTCTATAATAGTAACAGTGTAGTGCAGTAATAGTGACAGTGTTTGCCGCCATATTGCAAGTCATAGCTTGCTAGTTCCGTTTTTAAATCCCTTAATATTATATAAAATGGAAGTTTTTTCAGCAGAGCTATCAAACACTGCTAACGGCAAGAAAATGCAGCGGAATTTCGGAGGTAACTTTAAGATTATTAAAAAAAATTGGAATTTATTTTAATTAAATATTAGATGCATATTCACATGTCGTTTTAGATGATACTTGTATAAAACTAAAATCTATATTCTGTTTAATTGCAAAAAAATATTTATGAATGTTTATTCTTTTCCAGGTGTCAAGCATGCGCCGCATTTGAACAATGAAAAGTTAACGCTGACAGATTCAAAGAATTTTGAATTAACAAATAATATGAAGAGACCAAAAGGGAAATATAAAAAAATCAAATGTAAAAATGTGAGACGAGGAATTGTTCGATATTGTTATACAATCGAAGAGGAGAAGGACTGCAAGGACTGAAGAGTTTATAATGTAATTTTATTATTTATGTAATTTTCAATAAATGTAAATACGACCGAATACTTATTTTTTTTTATTTTTGTTGAGTTAGGCATACCTAGAATATTTACAAGTACACGAACAATAAGCAATCACATATCTTCAATTATGTACAAGTACATCACTTATGGGCATGCACAGTACAAATAAAAATGTTAACAATTTATTTCATTATTTAAATATTAGCAAAATGTAGAATTTATTATAAGGTAAAGGTAAGGTTATAAATTTAATACAGAAATCTGACAGATTGTAGTAGCTGGATGTGCTATCGTCAGTACAAATATTTCTGTTTTCCAAATTATAGATTATTTTAAGATTTGTTTTGACGTTAGTTTCAGTTCTTGTAGGTACCTATTAATTGAAATACCTACCTATTAATTGTATGTAGGTACCTAGATATGTTTCAGCAATAATTCCAGTTATAAAATAAGGTTTTGATAAAAAATATAATTATTAAACAAATTAGTATTTACAGGCAGTGTTTACATTTGGTAGTTATTTATTAAAACATTACCCAAATCTATTCAAGAGACATGTACTATATTCATACGTGGAGTCACTTACATAATGATTGGACACGAAATTGACGATATTTACAAGTACACGAACAATAAGCAATCACAAGTCTTCAATTATGTATAAGTACATCGTGAGCCAAGTCAAGATACTTGATTTGTTTATCTTTCTCGGCTTTCACGAGGTTCTCATCATGCGGGATGGTTATGTCAACAATCATTGCACGCCGCTCTGATCGATCCACCATGACTATACCAGGCATCACTATATCGGATACAAAAAATATTTATAAAACGATGTGAAAACCTAGCGAAATCTAGAATTCGGAGGTATAATCAACAATAACGTATTGACAATTATCGAATTGACAATCTATCAACTCAGACACACGCGGTAAGTATCAACGACGCCTGGTGTCGAGCAGCGGAACCTCCCAACCACTGATGTTAGAACGAGACAGATAAAGAAGAGTACAGACATATCAACTTTCTGTACGCGTAACCGCGCTATGGTTCAGGACTATTCTGGAAAGCAATTCCAACGAGTGAACAGTCTATAATAGTAACAGTGTAGTGCAGTAATAGTGACGGCGACAGGTTAGCTGTCCTCCCGCAGCTAGCCCCCTTCCCCCTGCCCGTTGCCACCCCCCAGCCTGTTCCCGTCCCCGTTGAAACCGAGGTGTCCATGGACACCGAAGTTTTCTCGGCCAAGCGCCCCAACCCCGCCTCCTCGGACTCCGCCGAGGAATCATCTCCGCCCACTCAGGCGTCGGACGACGAGGAACCCGACTTTAAGGTCGTCGCCCTCAAGAGTAGGAGGAAGAAATCCTCCTCCTCCCAAGCCCCTAAGCTGGCAGCCACCGAGTCGGCTAGCGGCCGCCCCAACCCCACACCCATCCCCCCTAAAGGGACTGACGCCCCTCGTGCCGCGTCAGCTAAACCCGCCCCCTCGGCCCCACGAGCGGCCTCTAAAATCCCCCCTCCCCCGCCTGTCTTCATCCAAGACAAGGCGAAGTGGCCCACAGTGTCCGGCTGGTGCACTGAATCTAGGATAGCATTCACTAATGCTAAATCCACGCAGACGGGGATAAAAGTCTCTGTCCCTACAGCCAAAGACTTCCGTGAGCTGACTAAGCTCCTCCGCCTGAGAGGTGTGGCCTTCCACACCTACTCCCTCCCAGAGGACCGCCTCACTCGCGTGGTGATCCGAAGGATCCCCAAGAAGATTCCCACTGAGGAATTAAAAGCAGATCTCCTAGCACAGGAGATCCCTGTAAAGGAAGTCCACCGCATGCATAAAGCACGCGGTAAAGGGTCGGCATACGACATGATCCTAGTGATCTGTCACCCCGTCGAGGGAGCCACCCACCACCCCATATTCCTGATTAAGAGCATCTGCTCTCTATCAGGAATAATCATAGAGAAGCCGCACAAGAGCGACACCGTTGGCCAATGCCATAGGTGCCAACTGTACGGCCACTCGCAGGCACACTGCCACGCCAAGCCTAGGTGCGTCAAGTGCCTAGGCGACCATGGCACAGCAGAGTGCCCACGGCCCAAGGACCGCGCGCTCTGCACCGAGCCACCAAGCTGCGTCCTATGCGGCACGACCGGCCACACGGCCAACTACCGTGGGTGCCCCAAGGCCCCCAAGTCAACATCGCCTAAACTGGCGAAGCGCGCGAGCGCTCGCCAGCAAAGGGAGGCCCCAGCAGGCCAGACCCAGCCCCCGGTGGCTTTAAGCCCCCAGAGACCTAGTCCCTGGAACGCCTTAAACCACCAGAAGGCCTTCCCGGCCTTAGTGGCGGCCGCCCCCACGACCCCTCAATCCACCCCCGCCTGGAAGGACAAGGATCCTCGCATCCGACCTTCCACGGCCCAAAAGGTGGCAACAACTGCTGCTGCGGCGACAACAACCCCCGCACGCACAACCCCCGCAACAACCACCGGAAGCAACCCCCTTGACGCATTCAACGTCATCTCGGGGACCTTCCTTATTTTCATGTCCCCCCGTGCCAGGCAAATGGCAAAAGAGCTCTTGGCTGCCAGATCTGCTGGCAACCTTGAGGCCGTGATAGGCATTTACAATGCCTACCCAGAGATAACCCAGGCCCTGTCCTCCATCGCATCCAATTAATGGATAGCAGGAGCAGCAAACGAACCAAGCCCCGATCCCTGAAACTGGTGCACTTCAATGCCGATGGCATTAGAGATCAGAAATTAGAGATCTCAACATTCCTACGTGAACACCAGATAGACATCTTCCTCGCCCAAGAGACCTTCCTCAAGCCTAGCCACCGCACACCTCTGATCGCGAACTACCGCGTAGTTCGCAACGACAGGTTGCGTTGTCACAAAGGCGGAACCCTTATTTATTTCAAAAGGGCTCTACATTGCATCCCAATGGACCCCCCACCCCTCTCACGACTCGAAGTGTCAATGTGCCGCCTCGGCATGACAGGCCACCAACCTATCACATTAGTGTCGGCCTACCTCCCTCCCAGTCCCTCTGCAGAGAATCATCAACTCTTAGCAGACGACATCGCCCTACTTCTGGGGTTGAGCGACTCCGTGATAATAGCGGGCGACCTCAACGCCAAACACACCGCCTGGAATAGCACCAGGACCAACTCCAGAGGCAGACTCTTGTTTGACCTCTCTACCCGAATGAACTTCGACGTCGTGGGACCTATGACCCCCACCCATTTCCCCTACGACCCCGATCACACCCCGGACGTCCTTGACGTGGCGCTCCTAAAGAACGTCAACCTACGGTTAGACTCTATAGAAGCGCTACCAGAGCTATCGTCCGATCATCGACCAGTCGTTATCAGACTGGCTCCCCGCACTGGCCTCTCTGACCCAGGTCAAGAACCCCTTACGAAGGTGGTAACGGACTGGAGGAAAGTAAGCGATCGGCTGAAATCCTCCACATCCCCCCACCTGGACTCCATACCTGCACGCCTGGATTCTATCGCGGACACGACGACCGCGATCGACTTGTTCACGGACCACGTACAGTCAGTCCTGAACGACTGTTCAAGGGAGGTAACAGCGACAGAAGACTGTCGCTGGAAACTTCCCACTGACTTGCGTGAACTTCTGACCGAGAAGAACGCGGCTGTCCGTGCCTACAGCAGCTTCCCCTGCGCGGCCAACAAAGCCCATATGCGCTATTTACAGAGAACTGTAAAAAGACGCATATCGGAGTGGCGTGAAGCCGGCTGGGATAAGATGCTGGACGAGTTAGAGCCCACCCATCTAGCCTTCTGGGAACTTCAGAGGAAGTTAAAATCCAAAGAAGTTGTCACCATGCCTCCTCTGGTTCGCCCCGACAATACCATCGCCTTCGACGACGATGAAAAGGCTGAATGCCTTGCCTCCTGCCTCGAAGCCCAGTGCTCCCCCAGCCTCCTACCAGTAGACCAAGCCCACCTTCTAGAGGTCGACGCTGAAGTTGAACGTAGGACCTCCCTCCCGCCCGTTGACGACCCGGATGATCCCCTGCCTCCCATCACTCCGGATGAAGTGCAGGACATCATCAAAGGCCTTCAACCCAAAAAAGCACCCGGATCAGACGGCATCACCAACAGAGTGGTCCGTCTCTTCCCAGCCCACCTAGTCCTCCTCTTGACCACCATCTTCAATGGTGCAATGGGGAATAACATTTTCCCACAAACGTGGAAAGAAGCCACTGTGATTGGCATTCCCAAGCCCGGCAAGCCCAAAGCTGAACCAACCAGTTATCGTCCCATCAGCTTGCTGAAAGTTCTCGGCAAAATCTATGAGAGGCTTATTTATAAGCGTCTCAGAGCTTACGCCGAGAACAAGGGCCTCGTTCCCAATGAGCAGTTCGGGTTCCGATCCCAACACTCTTGTCCACAACAAATCCTACGCATCACTGAACATATCCACGCAGGGTTCATGCGTGGTATGTACACAGGCGTAGTCTACTTCGATATAGCGAAAGCGTTTGACAAAGTCTGGCACAACGGCTTAATCTATAAGCTGTACAAACTCGGAGTGCCCGACCGTCTCGTTCTCATCTTACGGGACTTCCTGTCAAACCGCACCTTCCGCTACAAAATCGAAGGAGCACACTCCTCCCCCCGCCCCATCCGTGCAGGTGTTCCCCAGGGCTCCGTGCTAGCCACCCTTATTTTCACGCTGTACACAAGCGATATCCCGAAAGGTGGTAGGGCCCAAGTCGCTCTGTTCGCAGACGACACCGCCATCTACTGCTCGGGACTCAGCCCTGACCGAATTCGACACCATCTCCAAACCGCAGTCAACAAACTGGCTGACTGGTTCAAGAAATGGAGGATCGAAGTTAACCCCCAAAAAAGTCAAGCGGTACTCCACACGAAGCCGCGACTAAACGTCCCCACCCCACGACCCATCACCATGTCTGGCGAGCTGATCCCCTGGGGGAAGCAAGCCAAATATCTTGGTGTGATCCTCGACCGCAACCTCAACTTCTCAGAGCACATTAAGGCGGTCCGCTCACGTGCCGCCTACGCTCTGGGACGACTCCACCCCGTCCTCAACCCGCGTAGCAAACTGTCGCTCAAGTGCAAAATGCGCTTGTACACAAGTAGTCACGACCTCTCAAGGTCAACTACGAAATGCCATATCAAAAAAAAAAAAAAAAAAAAACAGTAATAGTGACAGTGTTTGCCGCCATATTGCAAGTCATAGCTTGCTAGTTCCGTTTTTAAATCCCTTAATATTATATAAAATGGAAGTTTTTTCAGCAGAGCTATCAAACACTGCTAACGGCAAGAAAATGCAGCGGAATTTCGGAGGTAACTTTAAGATTATTAAAAAAAAAATGGAATTTATTTTAATTAAATATTAGATGCATATTCACATGTCGTTTTAGATGATACTTGTATAAAACTAAAATCTATATTCTGTTTAATTGCAAAAAAATATTTATGAATGTTTATTCTTTTCCAGGTGTCAAGCATGCGCCGCATTTGACTAATGAAAAGTTAACGCTGACAGATTCAAAGAATTTTGAATTAACAAATAATATGAAGAGACCAAAAGGGAAATATAAAAAAATCAAATGTAAAAATGTGAGACGAGGAATTGTTCGATATTGTTATACAATCGAAGAGGAGAAGGACTGCAAGGACTGAAGAGTTTATAATGTAATTTTATTATTTATGTAATTTTCAATAAATGTAAATACGACCGAATACTTTTTTTTTTTTTTTTTTGTTGAGTTAGGCATACCTAGAATATTTACAAGTACACGAACAATAAGCAATCACATATCTTCAATTATGTATAAGTACATCACTTATGGGCATGCACAGCACAAATAAAAATGTTAACAATTTATTTCATTATTTAAACATTAGCAAAATGTAGAATTTATTATAAGGTAAAGGTAAGGTTATAAATTTAATACAGAAATCTGACAGATTGTAGTAGCTGGATGTGCTATCGTCAGTACAAATATTTCTGTTTTCCAAATTATAGATTATTTTAAGATTTGTTTTGACGTTAGTTTCAGTTCTTGTAGGTACCTATTAATTGAAATACCTACCTATTAATTGTATGTAGGTACCTAGCAGTGGCGAAGGGTGAAATTTTGACAAAGGGAAGCCGGTCCAAAAAAATAAACACTTAAACACTTACCTACTGCAGGATATCTTGGAGGAGGTTTTCAGATAAGAATAATATGAAAAGCCCCACCTTCACCATACAAAAAAGGACTGATGATTTCATAACAATGTCTTTCAAGTATGATGGCTTTGTGAAAAGCCTTTTTCGACGTGCATCTCTATACCACACATGCATGCTTGTTAGTAAGTACTAAGTTAAGTACCTATTGTTAGGGAATAAGAGTCAAAAAAAAAAAAAAAAAAAAATTACAAAAATAATAAAGTGTTAAAAACCGAACCACACAAACACCGATCCAAAACCAACAAAAATATTAAGCAAAAATAAAGCAAATTATACACAATCACAACGTTATTTATATTCTAATGCAATGCGTCTGTTTTTTTTTTAACAAAATGAGCTAAAATGTTGTTATAAAAATTCGGATTACTTTTCATTTTATTAAGTAAATTTTTTTCAATTGACATGATAGCCAAATCGGACAATCTCTGCTCTTTTTGGCAGTTTCGCACATACGTGTGAATGCGTTTTAAAGCAGAAAATGACCGCTCAGCTGAAGCTACTGAAATGGGGAGGGTCAGAATTAAACTGCAAAGAGTCGAAACTTGAGAAAATGCGTCTTTCAAAGACGTATTAACAGTAACAGCACTCTATATGAATTAAAGCCATAATAACAAACAAAATCTACAGTATTTAACCAAATCTGCGATTAAATTACCTTACAGAATCCGTCACGGTTTAAATAACACAAATATTAAAAACAAACGAAAAACTCACGCACCATAGGTATAGAACGCTTTCTCGTAGTAGCGTGGTTAATTTGTCTCTTTCTAATGAGTAGAGGAGAGTACTATAAGCCGCCCGCGAGTAGCCTCATATTTATCAAGTTTTACCGACGGTTAGCGAGAATTAGAAAGAGATGGTCTGACACGCTCTCTCTTTTCGCCGTCGTTGACTGAGGTAAGCCGTGATTCCGCGGGTTTCCTTCAACGTAAAGTACGAAAAATTGAAGCGCTGATTAATTTACGACTATAAAATGAAATGTGATACTTATGGTATTGCTAAGAATTACTATTGCTATTGTAAATCGCGCAGGCGTTTGATAAATAATACTTTGTTAATGAAATAGAATGTAAATACTTTTGTATGAATATGGAACTGATTTTTGAAAGGTAACCCGGTGGGAATCGGCTTGTATGGACCCTTCGCCACTGGTACCTAGATATGTTTCAGCAATAATTCCAGTTATAAAATAAGGTTTTGATAAAAAATATAATTATTAAACAAATTAGTATTTACAGGCAGTGTTTACATTTGGTAGTTATTTATTAAAACATTACCCAAATCTATTCAAGAGACATGTACTATATTCATACGTGGAGTCACTTACATAATGATTGGACACGAAATTGACGATATTTACAAGTACACGAACAATAAGCAATCACAAGTCTTCAATTATGTATAAGTACATCGTGAGCCAAGTCAAGATACTTGATTTGTTCATCTTTCTCGGCTTTCACGAGGTTCTCATCATGCGGGATGGTTATGTCAACAATCATTGCACGCCGCTCTGATCGATCCACCATGACTATACCAGGCATCACTATATCGGATACAAAAAATATTTATGAAACGATGTGAAAACCTAGCGAAATCTAGAATTCGGAGGTATAATCAACAATAACGTATTGACAATTATCGACTTGACAATCTATCAACTCAGACACACGCGGTAAGTATCAACGACGCCTGGTGTCGAGCAGCGGAACCTCCCAACCACTGATGTTAGAACGAGACAGATAAAGAAGAGTACAGACATATCAACTTTCTGTACGCGTAACCGCGCTATGTTTCAGGACTATTCTGGAAAGCAATTCCAACGAGTGAACAGTCTATAATAGTAACAGTGTAGTGCAGTAATAGTGACAGTGTTTACCGCCATATTGCAAGTCATAGCTTGCTAGTTCCGTTTTTAAATCCCTTAATATTATATAAAATGGAAGTTTTTTCAGCAGAGCTATCAAACACTGCTAACGGCAAGAAAATGCAGCGGAATTTCGGAGGTAACTTTAATATTATTAAAAAAAAATTGGAATTTATTTTAATTAAATATTAGATGCATATTCACATGTCGTTTTAGATGATACTTGTATAAAACTAAAATCTATATTCTGTTTAATTGCAAAAAAATATTTATGAATGTTTATTCTTTTCCAGGTGTCAAGCATGCGCCGCATTTGACTAATGAAAAGTTAACGCTGACAGATTCAAAGAATTTTGAATTAACAAATAATATGAAGAGACCAAACGGGAAATATAAAAAAATCAAATGTAAAAATGTGAGACGAGGAATTGTTCGATATTGTTATACAATCGAAGAGGAGAAGGACTGCAAGGACTGAAGAGTTTATAATGTAATTTTATTATTTATGTAATTTTCAATAAATGTAAATACGACCGAATACTTTTTTTTTTTTTTTTTGTTGAGTTAGGCATACCTAGAATATTTACAAGTACACGAACAATAAGCAATCACATATCTTCAATTATGTATAAGTACATCACTTATGGGCATGCACAGCACAAATAAAAATGTTAACAATTTATTTCATTATTTAAATATTAGCAAAATGTAGAATTTATTACAAGGTAAAGGTAAGGTTATAAATTTAATACAGAAATCTGACAGATTGTAGTAGCTGGATGTGCTATCGTCAGTACAAATATTTCTGTTTTCCAAATTATAGATTATTTTAAGATTTGTTTTGACGTTAGTTTCAGTTCTTGTAGGTACCTATTAATTGAAATACCTACCTATTAATTGTATGTAGGTACCTAGATATGTTTCAGCAATAATTCCAGTTATAAAATAAGGTTTTGATAAAAAATATAATTATTAAACAAATTAGTATTTACAGGCAGTGTTTACATTTGGTAGTTATTTATTAAAACATTACCCAAATCTATTCAAGAGACATGTACTATATTCATACGTGGAGTCACTTACATAATGATTGGACACGAAATTGACGATATTTACAAGTACACGAACAATAAGCAATCACAAGTCTTCAATTATGTATAAGTACATCGTGAGCCAAGTCAAGATACTTGATTTGTTTATCTTTCTCGGCTTTCACGAGGTTCTCATCATGCGGGATGGTTATGTCAACAATCATTGCACGCCGCTCTGATCGATCCACCATGACTATACCAGGCATCACTATATCGGATACAAAAAATATTTATGAAACGATGTGAAAACCTAGCGAAATCTAGAATTCGGAGGTATAATCAACAATAACGTATTGACAATTATCGACTTGACAATCTATCAACTCAGACACACGCGGTAAGTATCAACGACGCCTGGTGTCGAGCAGCGGAACCTCCCAACCACTGATGTTAGAACGAGACAGATAAAGAAGAGTACAGACATATCAACTTTCTGTACGCGTAACCGCGCTATGGTTCAGGACTATTCTGGAAAGCAATTCCAAGGAGTGAACAGTCTATAACAGTAACAGTGTAGTGCAGTAATAGTGACAGTGTTTGCCGCCATATTGCAAGTCATAGCTTGCTAGTTCCGTTTTTAAATCCCTTAATATTATATAAAATGGAAGTTTTTTCAGCAGATCTATCAAACACTGCTAACGGCAAGAAAATGCAGCGGAATTTCGGAGGTAACTTTAATATTATTAAAAAAAAATTGGAATTTATTTTAATTAAATATTAGATGCATATTCACATGTCGTTTTAGATGATACTTGTATAAAACTAAAATCTATATTCTGTTTAATTGCAAAAAAATATTCATGAATGTTTATTCTTTTCCAGGTGTCAAGCATGCGCCGCATTTGACTAATGAAAAGTTAACGCTGACAGATTCAAAGAATTTTGAATTAACAAATAATATGAAGAGACCAAAAGGGAAATATAAAAAAATCAAATGTAAAAATGTGAGACGAGGAATTGTTCGATATTGTTATACAATCGAAGAGGAGAAGGACTGCAAGGACTGAAGAGTTTATAATGTAATTTTATTATTTATGTAATTTTCAATAAATGTAAATACGACCGAATACTTTTTTTTTTTTTTGTTGAGTTAGGCATACCTAGAATATTTACAAGTACACGAACAATAAGCAATCACTTATCTTCAATTATGTATAAGTACATCACTTATGGGCATGCACAGCACAAATAAAAATGTTAACAATTTATTTCATTATTTAAATATTAGCAAAATGTAGAATTTATTATAAGGTAAAGGTAAGGTTATAAATTTAATACAGAAATCTGACAGATTGTAGTAGCTGGATGTGCAATCGTCAGTACAAATATTTCTGTTTTCCAAATTATAGATTATTTTAAGATTTGTTTTGACGTTAGTTTCAGTTCTTGTAGGTACCTATTAATTGAAATACCTACCTATTAATTGTATGTAGGTACCTAGATATGTTTCAGCAATAATTCCAGTTATAAAATAAGGTTTTGATAAAAAATATAATTATTAAACAAATTAGTATTTACAGGCAGTGTTTACATTTGGTAGTTATTTATTAAAACATTACCCAAATCTATTCAAGAGACATGTACTATATTCATACGTGGAGTCACTTACATAATGATTGGACACGAAATTGACGATATTTACAAGTACACGAACAATAAGCAATCACAAGTCTTCAATTATGTATAAGTACGTCGTGAGCCAAGTCAAGATACTTGATTTGTTTATCTTTCTCGGCTTTCACGAGGTTCTCATCATGCGGGATGGTTATGTCAACAATCATTGCACGCCGCTCTGATCGATCCACCATGACTATACCAGGCATCACTATATCGGATACAAAAAATATTTATGAAACGATGTGAAAACCTAGCGAAATCTAGAATTCGGAGGTATAATCAACAATAACGTATTGACAATTATCGACTTGACAATCTATCAACTCAGACACACGCGGTAAGTATCAACGACGCCTGGTGTCGAGCAGCGGAACCTCCCAACCACTGATGTTAGAACGAGACAGATAAAGAAGAGTACAGACATATCAACTTTCTGTACGCGTAACCGCGCTATGGTTCAGGACTATTCTGGAAAGCAATTCCAAGGAGTGAACAGTCTATAACAGTAACAGTGTAGTGCAGTAATAGTGACAGTGTTTGCCGCCATATTGCAAGTCATAGCTTGCTAGTTCCGTTTTTAAATCCCTTAATATTATATAAAATGGAAGTTTTTTCAGCAGATCTATCAAACACTGCTAACGGCAAGAAAATGCAGCGGAATTTCGGAGGTAACTTTAATATTATTAAAAAAAAATTGGAATTTATTTTAATTAAATATTAGATGCATATTCACATGTCGTTTTAGATGATACTTGTATAAAACTAAAATCTATATTCTGTTTAATTGCAAAAAAATATTCATGAATGTTTATTCTTTTCCAGGTGTCAAGCATGCGCCGCATTTGACTAATGAAAAGTTAACGCTGACAGATTCAAAGAATTTTGAATTAACAAATAATATGAAGAGACCAAAAGGGAAATATAAAAAAATCAAATGTAAAAATGTGAGACGAGGAATTGTTCGATATTGTTATACAATCGAAGAGGAGAAGGACTGCAAGGACTGAAGAGTTTATAATGTAATTTTATTATTTATGTAATTTTCAATAAATGTAAATACGACCGAATACTTTTTTTTTTTTTGTTGAGTTAGGCATACCTAGAATATTTACAAGTACACGAACAATAAGCAATCACATATCTTCAATTATGTATAAGTACATCACTTATGGGCATGCACAGCACAAATAAAAATGTTAACAATTTATTTCATTATTTAAATATTAGCAAAATGTAGAATTTATTATAAGGTAAAGGTAAGGTTATAAATTTAATACAGAAATCTGACAGATTGTAGTAGCTGGATGTGCTATCGTCAGTACAAATATTTCTGTTTTCCAAATTATAGATTATTTTAAGATTTGTTTTGACGTTAGTTTCAGTTCTTGTAGGTACCTATTAATTGAAATACCTACCTATTAATTGTATGTAGGTACCTAGATATGTTTCAGCAATAATTCCAGTTATAAAATAAGGTTTTGATAAAAAATATAATTATTAAACAAATTAGTATTTACAGGCAGTGTTTACATTTGGTAGTTATTTATTAAAACATTACCCAAATCTATTCAAGAGACATGTACTATATTCATACGTGGAGTCACTTACATAATGATTGGACACGAAATTGACGATATTTACAAGTACACGAACAATAAGCAATCACAAGTCTTCAATTATGTATAAGTACATCGTGAGCCAAGTCAAGATACTTGATTTGTTTATCTTTCTCGGCTTTCACGAGGTTCTCATCATGCGGGATGGTTATGTCAACAATCATTGCACGCCGCTCTGATCGATCCACCATGACTATACCAGGCATCACTATATCGGATACAAAAAATATTTATGAAACGATGTGAAAACCTAGCGAAATCTAGAATTCGGAGGTATAATCAACAATAACGTATTGACAATTATCGAATTGACAATCTATCAACTCAGACACACGCGTTAAGTATCAACGACGCCTGGTGTCGAGCAGCGGAACCTCCCAACCACTGATGTTAGAACGAGACAGATAAAGAAGAGTACAGACATATCAACTTTCTGTACGCGTAACCGCGCTATGGTTCAGGACTATTCTGGAAAGCAATTCCAACGAGTGAACAGTCTATAATAGTAACAGTGTAGTGCAGTAATAGTGACAGTGTTTGCCGCCATATTGCAAGTCATAGCTTGCTAGTTCCGTTTTTAAATCCCTTAATATTATATAAAATGGAAGTTTTTTCAGCAGAGCTATCAAACACTGCTAACGGCAAGAAAATGCAGCGGAATTTCGGAGGTAACTTTAAGATTATTAAAAAAAATTGGAATTTATTTTAATTAAATATTAGATGCATATTCACATGTCGTTTTAGATGATACTTGTATAAAACTAAAATCTATATTCTGTTTAATTGCAAAAAAATATTTATGAATGTTTATTCTTTTCCAGGTGTCAAGCATGCGCCGCATTTGACTAATGAAAAGTTAACGCTAACAGATTCAAAGAATTTTGAATTAACAAATAATATGAAGAGACCAAAAGGGAAATATAAAAAAATCAAATGTAAAAATGTGAGACGAGGAATTGTTCGATATTGTTATACAATCGAAGAGGAGAAGGACTGCAAGGACTGAAGAGTTTATAATGTAATTTTATTATTTATGTAATTTTCAATAAATGTAAATACGACCGAATACTTATTTTTTTTTATTTTTGTTGAGTTAGGCATACCTAGAATATTTACAAGTACACGAACAATAAGCAATCACATATCTTCAATTATGTATAAATACATCACTTATGGGCATGCACAGCACAAATAAAAATGTTAACAATTTATTTCATTATTTAAATATTAGCAAAATGTAGAATTTATTATAAGGTAAAGGTAAGGTTATAAATTTAATACAGAAATCTGACAGATTGTAGTAGCTGGATGTGCTATCGTCAGTACAAATATTTCTGTTTTCCAAATTATAGATTATTTTAAGATTTGTTTTGACGTTAGTTTCAGTTCTTGTAGGTACCTATTAATTGAAATACCTACCTATTCGAGTCACACTTATTATTAGTGGACAGGACATTGATGATGAAATAGTCTTAAAGTTGTAAACTTGTTCAAATAAACCATTAATGAGACGAAAGTTCATCCAGAATTCTATGTTCTCTTAAATCTTACATATAAAACTTTTAAAACCAACCTACTGAACTGATTTTGATGAAAAATCTAAGAGACTAATCTCAAATTATATCCTTTGAAAAAGAAAAAATGCAAATTTGCTTTTAAAAAACGGTGTTCTGACGAAACAAATGTAAAATAAATAGCAATGCCAATGGCATGGGATGGCATATGGCATTCGACGCAATGGCCATAGATAAGAAAACAAAGAAAAAATATTTATGAAACGATGTGAAAACCTAGCGACATATAGAATTCGGAGGTATAATCAACATTAACGGATTGACAGTTATCGACTTGACAATCTATCAACTCAGACAGACGCGGCAAGTATCAGCGACGTCTGGTGTCGAGCAGCGAAACCTCATAACCACTGATGTTAGAACGAGACAGACAAAGAAGAGTACAGACACATCAACTTCCTGTCCGCGTAACCGCGCGATGGTTTGGGACTATTCTGGAAAGCAATTCCAACGAGTGAACACTACATAATAGTAGCAGTGCAGTGCAGTAATAGTGAACGTGTTTGACGCCATATTCCACGTCACAGTTTGCTTGCGTTTTTAAATCCACAAATATTATTTTTAAAATGGAATTTTCTTCAGCAGAGCTAACAAGCACTGCTAACGGAAAGAAAATGCAGCGGAATTTCGGAGGTTAGTTGAAGATTATTTAAAAAAATTGGAGATTATTTTAATTTAATATTAGATGCATATTCACATACCGTTTTAGATGATACTTGTATAATAGTGAAATCTATATTATGTTTAATTGGAAAAAATATTAATGAACTTTATTCTTTTCCAGGTGTCAAGCATGCGCCGTATTCCAAAAATGAAAATTCAACGCTGGCAGATTCAGAGAATTTTGAATCAAAAAATAACATAAAGAGAGCAAAAGGAAAACATAAAAAAATCAAATGTCAAAATGTGAGACGAGGAATTATTCGTTATTGCTACACAATCGAAGAGGAGAAGGCTTAAGATTGCAAGGAGTGAAGACTTTAGAATTTAATTTTATAATTTAATTTTCAATAAATGTAAATACGACCGAATACTTATTTGTTTTTTTTTTATATTTACCTATATTTACAAAAGTAGCAAAAGAATGTGAATATAAATATGTACGGTTCACCTCGCGCCCGTTTGTTTGTTTAGTAAGGCATACCCACGATATTCACAAGTATTGTACTAACAATAAGCAATCACAAATCTTCAATTATGTATAAGTACATCACTTATGGGCATGCACAGCACACATTAAAATGTTAACAATTTATTTCATTATTTAAATATTAGCAAAATGTAGAATTTATTACATTTTCCTCATTAAATTCTAATGACTTATGAATAAAAGAAAAATACTAGCACACAAAAACGAAATTACTTACAAAAATTTCATTTTTACAAAAGACAAATTACTTTTTATTTTAAGTACTTCCTCTTGTTGAGTACAAAAGGAAATACTTAAAATTTTTTAGTTTTGTTGAGTACAAAAGATGTACTTAAAATGAAAAGTAATTTGTCTTTTGTAAAAAATATTTTTTTTTGTAATTTCATTTTTGTTCGTGTTGCATTTGTTTATACAAAATATTACCTGCGCATTGTGTGGACGACAGCAGGTCAAACTACCCGAAACTGTCAAATATTGCCAATCAACCTTGAGCCTTAGAGATAAGGTTATAAATTTAATACAGAAATCTGACAGATTGTAGTAGCTGGATGTGCTATCGTCTGTACAAATGTTTCTGTTTTCTAAATTATAGATTATTTTAAGATTTGTTTTGACGTTAGTTTCAGTTCTTGTAGGTACCTATTAATTGTATGTAGGTACCTAGGTATGTTTCAGAAATTATTCCAGTTGTAAAATAAGGCTTTGATAAAAAATATAACTATTAAACAAATTAGTATTTACAGGCAGTGTTTACATTTGGTAGTTATTTATTAAAACATTACCCAAATCTATTCAAGAGACATGTACTATATTCATACGTGGAGTCACTTACATAATGATTGGACACGAAATTGACGACATTTACAAGTACACGAACAATAAGCAATCACAAGTCTTCAATTATGTATAAGTACATCGTGAGCCAAGTCAAGATACTTGATTTGTTTATCTTTCTCGGCTTTCACGAGGTTCTCATCATGCGGGATGGTTATGTCAACAATCATTGCACGCCGCTCTGATCGATCCACCATGACTATACCAGGCATCACTATATCGGATACAAAAAATATTTATGAAACGATGTGAAAACCTAGCGAAATCTAGAATTCGGAGGTATAATCAACAATAACGTATTGACAATTATCGAATTGACAATCTATCAACTCAGACACACGCGGTAAGTATCAACGACGCCTGGTGTCGAGCAGCGGAACCTCCCAACCACTGATGTTAGAACGAGACAGATAAAGAAGAGTACAGACATATCAACTTTCTGTACGCGTAACCGCGCTATGGTTCAGGACTATTCTGGAAAGCAATTCCAACGAGTGAACAGTCTATAATAGTAACAGTGTAGTGCAGTAATAGTGACAGTGTTTGCCGCCATATTGCAAGTCATAGCTTGCTAGTTCCGTTTTTAAATCCCTTAATATTATATAAAATGGAAGTTTTTTCAGCAGAGCTATCAAACACTGCTAACGGCAAGAAAATGCAGCGGAATTTCGGAGGTAACTTTAATATTATTAAAAAAAAATTGGAATTTATTTTAATTAAATATTAGATGCATATTAACATGTCGTTTTAGATGATACTTGTATAAAACTAAAATCTATATTCTGTTTAATTGCAAAAAAATATTTATGAATGTTTATTCTTTTCCAGGTGTCAAGCATGCGCCGCATTTGAACAATGAAAAGTTAACGCTGACAGATTCAAAGAATTTTGAATTAACAAATAATATGAAGAGACCAAAAGGGAAATATAAAAAAATCAAATGTAAAAATGTGAGACGAGGAATTGTTCGATATTGTTATACAATCGAAGAGGAGAAGGACTGCAAGGACTGAAGAGTTTATAATGTAATTTTATTATTTATGTAATTTTCAATAAATGTAAATACGACCGAATACTTATTTTTTTTTATTTTTGTTGAGTTAGGCATACCTAGAATATTTACAAGTACACGAACAATAAGCAATCACATATCTTCAATTATGTATAAGTACATCACTTATGGGCATGCACAGTACAAATAAAAATGTTAACAATTTATTTCATTATTTAAATATTAGCAAAATGTAGAATTTATTATAAGGTAAAGGTAAGGTTATAAATTTAATACAGAAATCTGACAGATTGTAGTAGCTGGATGTGCTATCGTCAGTACAAATATTTCTGTTTTCCAAATTATAGATTATTTTAAGATTTGTTTTGACGTTAGTTTCAGTTCTTGTAGGTACCTATTAATTGAAATACCTACCTATTAATTGTATGTAGGTACCTAGATATGTTTCAGCAATAATTCCAGTTATAAAATAAGGTTTTGATAAAAAATATAATTATTAAACAAATTAGTATTTACAGGCAGTGTTTACATTTGGTAGTTATTTATTAAAACATTACCCAAATCTATTCAAGAGACATGTACTATATTCATACGTGGAGTCACTTACATAATGATTGGACACGAAATTGACGATATTTACAAGTACACGAACAATAAGCAATCACAAGTCTTCAATTATGTATAAGTACATCGTGAGCCAAGTCAAGATACTTGATTTGTTTATCTTTCTCGGCTTTCACGAGGTTCTCATCATGCGGGATGGTTATGTCAACAATCATTGCACGCCGCTCTGATCGATCCACCATGACTATACCAGGCATCACTATATCGGATACAAAAAATATTTATGAAACGATGTGAAAACCTAGCGAAATCTAGAATTCGGAGGTATAATCAACAATAACGTATTGACAATTATCGAATTGACAATCTATCAACTCAGACACACGCGGTAAGTATCAACGACGCCTGGTGTCGAGCAGCGGAACCTCCCAACCACTGATGTTAGAACGAGACAGATAAAGAAGAGTACAGACATATCAACTTTCTGTACGCGTAACCGCGCTATGGTTCAGGACTATTCTGGAAAGCAATTCCAACGAGTGAACAGTCTATAATAGTAACAGTGTAGTGCAGTAATAGTGACGGCGACAGGTTAGCTGTCCTCCAGCAGCTAGCCCCCTTCCCCCTGCCCGTTGCCACCCCCCAGCCTGTTCCCGTCCCCGTTGAAACCGAGGTGTCCATGGACACCGAAGTTTTCTCGGCCAAGCGCCCCAACCCCGCCTCCTCGGACTCCGCCGAGGAATCATCTCCGCCCACTCAGGCGTCGGACGACGAGGAACCCGACTTTAAGGTCGTCGCCCTCAAGAGTAGGAGGAAGAAATCCTCCTCCTCCCAAGCCCCTAAGCTGGCAGCCACCGAGTCGGCTAGCGGCCGCCCCAACCCCACACCCATCCCCCCTAAAGGGACTGACGCCCCTCGTGCCGCGTCAGCTAAACCCGCCCCCTCGGCCCCACGAGCGGCCTCTAAAATCCCCCCTCCCCCGCCTGTCTTTATCCAAGACAAGGCGAAGTGGCCCACAGTGTCCGGCTGGTGCACTGAATCTAGGATAGCATTCACTAATGCTAAATCCACGCAGACGGGGATAAAAGTCTCTGTTCCTACAGCCAAAGACTTCCGTGAGCTGACTAAGCTCCTCCGCCTGAGAGGTGTGGCCTTCCACACCTACTCCCTCCCAGAGGACCGCCTCACTCGCGTGGTGATCCGAAGGATCCCCAAGAAGATTCCCACTGAGGAATTAAAAGCAGATCTCCTAGCACAGGAGATCCCTGTAAAGGAAGTCCACCGCATGCATAAAGCACGCGGTAAAGGGTCGGCATACGACATGATCCTAGTGATCTGTCACCCCGTCGAGGGAGCCACCCACCACCCCATATTCCTGATTAAGAGCATCTGCTCTCTATCAGGAATAATCATAGAGAAGCCGCACAAGAGCGGCACCGTTGGCCAATGCCATAGGTGCCAACTGTACGGCCACTCGCAGGCACACTGCCACGCCAAGCCTAGGTGCGTCAAGTGCCTAGGCGACCATGGCACAGCAGAGTGCCCACGGCCCAAGGACCGCGCGCTCTGCACCGAGCCACCAAGCTGCGTCCTATGCGGCACGACCGGCCACACGGCCAACTACCGTGGGTGCCCCAAGGCCCCCAAGTCAACATCGCCTAAACTGGCGAAGCGCGCGAGCGCTCGCCAGCAAAGGGAGGCCCCAGCAGGCCAGACCCAGCCCCCGGTGGCTTTAAGCCCCCAGAGACCTAGTCCCTGGAACGCCTTAAACCACCAGAAGGCCTTCCCGGCCTTAGTGGCGGCCGCCCCCACGACCCCTCAATCCACCCCCGCCTGGAAGGACAAGGATCCTCGCATCCGACCTTCCACGGCCCAAAAGGTGGCAACAACTGCTGCTGTGGCGACAACAACCCCCGCACGCACAACCCCCGCAACAACCACCGGAAGCAACCCCCTTGACGCATTCAACGTCATCTCGGGGACCTTCCTTATTTTCATGTCCCCCCGTGCCAGGCAAATGGCAAAAGAGCTCTTGGCTGCCAGATCTGCTGGCAACCTTGAGGCCGTGATAGGCATTTACAATGCCTACCCAGAGATAACCCAGGCCCTGTCCTCCATCGCATCCAATTAATGGATAGCAGGGGCAGCAAACGAACCAAGCCCCGATCCCTGAAACTGGTGCACTTCAATGCCGATGGCATTAGAGATCAGAAATTAGAGATCTCAACATTCCTACGTGAACACCAGATAGACATCTTCCTCGCCCAAGAGACCTTCCTCAAGCCTAGCCACCGCACACCTCTGATCGCGAACTACCGCGTAGTTCGCAACGACAGGTTGCGTTGTCACAAAGGCGGAACCCTTATTTATTTCAAAAGGGCTCTACATTGCATCCCAATGGACCCCCCACCCCTCTCACGACTCGAAGTGTCAATGTGCCGCCTCGGCATGACAGGCCACCAACCTATCACATTAGTGTCGGCCTACCTCCCTCCCAGTCCCTCTGCAGAGAATCATCAACTCTTAGCAGACGACATCGCCCTACTTCTGGGGTTGAGCGACTCCGTGATAATAGCGGGCGACCTCAACGCCAAACACACCGCCTGGAATAGCACCAGGACCAACTCCAGAGGCAGACTCTTGTTTGACCTCTCTACCCGAATGAACTTCGACGTCGTGGGACCTATGACCCCCACCCATTTCCCCTACGACCCCGATCACACCCCGGACGTCCTTGATGTGGCGCTCCTAAAGAACGTCAACCTACGGTTAGACTCTATAGAAGCGCTACCAGAGCTATCGTCCTGTTACGATTGCCAAATGCACCCTAAAATGCATAAATAACCCAAAATACTAAAAGATTAGCAATAAAGCCCTCTACGTCACAAAAGTGCTTAATCAGCACTTTCGTCACAAGTACAACCCTAGTTCATCAATTAGGCAGTCTGCGTTCAATCTTTATCGCGAGCACATCTCTTAGACGTATCAGTTCATCCTATCTGTATCTGAGTGCTAAATATAGTGTTTTAATCAAAAAACGTTTTTTTTAAAAACCTCTCCGACGTTTTCCCGTCTAACAATTGGTGGCAGCGCAAAAGGATTTTAAAAAATTCTGGAAAACGCCTCAGACATTCAGTGTGCAAATCATAAGTGCCGAACCAGACTCATTCTATATCCACATCTTATCTACTAATTCTAAATCCTACTAAATTCAACTCTTACCCGCGTGTGTACTTTCTGTGAAATACCGCGAGTTCAGAGTGCAAATCCAGTTCCAGTGTTCCTGAAAATCATTCAAGTACTTACACCATCCCTGAGATCAGGTGATCATGTTCCTGTCTCTTCTCGTCACCGCAGCTGCTATCCTGTAAGTGAAATCAATATAATAACTCGAAATCCAGTGCAGTGCCGTGTGTTCAAAATCATAAATAAAATATAATCCAGTGCAAAGTTACAGTGAGACTTAGTGATAATATCCGTAGTCTAAACATCCGAGCTTCTACGAAACGGAGCGCTTATCAGCTCGACTCGACGACGCCCGCTAACATTCTTAGCCATACATTGTAACCGTTGTACTTTATTATTTTGTGTTCTATTTTATTAGCTTTGTTTCGATTTATATTCTGGCCTATATGCCAACCGAAAAACATGAATCAAGGACAGAGCTCGTTACTCTGTCAGAAAAAATGGAAACAAATATTCTTTTCATGTTTATTAAACCCTTTGACGGGTCTCGAGAGAAACTTCAATCATTTCTCAATAACTGCGAGAATGCAAACAAACTTGCTTCAGCAACTGAAAAACCTATTTTATTAAATTATATTCTAAGCCGACTCGAAGGAAAAGCCGAGTCAGCAGCATCCATAAAGGATTTTAACGAGTGGGAACAGGTAAAGTCCTTTTTACAATCCCAATTTGGGGAAACGAAACATTACGCACATCTATTATCCGAATTACAGGAACTCCAACAGCAGCCAGATGAATCTGTAAGTCAATATTCTCTCAAAATTGAGTCTTGCCTAGCCAAATTAATTACTGAAATTACATTTTCCAATAAAAAGAGAACCGAATTAGTCGGTAAAATATCGGCTATGGAGGAACTAGCCCTCCACTCATTTTTAATGGGGCTTTCACCCAAAATTTGTAATTTAATTCGCATGAAAAATCCTTCCACCTTGAATGAAGCCATTAACTTTGCTATCTCAGAGGAGAAAATACAGGTCCTACTATCAAAGAGAAGGAATTTAAATCGTCCTCCGCAAAAACTGAATACTACTCAAAATCGATCTAAACCCAATACAACTCATAATTCTAGTAAACCCCAGTCTTCTCCACCTATATGCCGATATTGTAAGTTTGAGGGTCACACCATTGAAAATTGCAAAAAACGCCAATATAATAATAAAAAATACAAATTCAATCAAAATGACGATTCCACTCCACGACAAAGTAATACACAAAACCATGTCAACCGTATCGATTACGACAACGAACCTCAAGGTTCTGTAACCGACGAAAATCATTTAAACGAGTAGTGGGCTCACGACGGTGTCACGTGGAGCCCAGCCCTCAAATTCTATATCCGCCTTCGCGCTTAAAAGACACCCTTTCTAAATCCTCTGTATCCGCTGAACAAAAGAAGTCAGCTTGTTCTAAATCCTCTGTATCCGCTGCACCTAAACAGTCAGCTTATTCTAAATCCTCTGTATCCGCTGAACCCAAGAAGGCAGCTTGTTCTAAATCCTCTGTATCCGCTGCACCTAAACAGTCAGCTTATTCTAAATCCTCTGTATCCGCTGAACCCAAGAAGTCAGCTTGTTCTAAATCCTCTGTATCCGCTACACCTAAACAGTCAGCTTATTCTAAATCCTCTGTATCCGCTGTACCCAAGAAGTCAGCTTGTTCTAAAACCTCTGTATCCGCTGTACCCAAGGAGTCAGCCTATTCTAAATCCTCTGTATCCGCTGTACCCAAGAAGTCAGCTTGTTCTAAATCCTCTGTATCCGCTGTACTCAAGGAGTCAGCCTATTCTAAATCCTCTGTATCCGCTGTACCGAAGGAGTCAGCCTATTCTAAATCCTCTAAATCTTCTGTATCTGAAGTACCAAATTCTTCTAAATTTACTGAGTCTACTCTGAATCCAATTGCGGGTTGTTCAACTCCTGAAATACAAAAAAGCATTATTTATGAAATTACTTCTAATTCTACGAAAAGATACGTACCTCATGTTACCCTTAAAATTCCGTTAAATACCCGTAGTTTAAATTTCTTAGTCGATACCGGATCCGCTGTGAGCTTGATAAAAAGAAATTCAATAAAATCAATGCCCGTGCTTCAAAACCAAATCATTCAACTGAAAGGTATCCACAACACTAACGAAACCATACCAACCTTAGGTCATTTTCAATTGCAATTATTTCCAAATTCTGAGATTGCATATCGTTTTCACGTAGTTGAAAACATCGATTTAAATTATGACGGCATAATTGGGACTGACCTCCTGAACGACTTAGACGGAATTATTGACTATAATACCGACACATTACAAATTAGTAATATCATAACAAAATTAGAATACTGCCAACCCGTATATAAAATCGCACACCGTACTGAAACTATTATAGAATGTACTGTTAATAATTCTGAGCATCGACAAGGACTTATCCTTGATCAACATATATCCGAATCCTTGTTAATAGCAAACTGCATCGTTACTGTTAAGGATAATAACCGAATAAATATATCGGTTGTCAACACCTCCGAAAAACAAGTCACAATTAACTCTGATCTAAAATTAGAAATACAACCCCTCGAGGTGAACTCTTTCCAAATCCAACCAAACTCTGATTCTCCTAAATCTTCCACAATCAGAAAAGAAGAAGTCCTAAACATGTTACGGGCTAATCATCTCAACGACGAAGAAAAGTCGTGCTTATTCGATATCTGTTCTCATTACTCTGACATTTTCCATTTACCCGACGATAAATTGTCAACCACCGATCTCTTAAAACACGAAATAAATACGTCCCCCTCAGAACCTATCAATGTCAAATCGTACAGATTTCCCGAGGTTCACAAAAAAGAAGTTGAAACGCAAATCTCTAAAATGTTGTCCCAGGACATCATTCAACCCTCTGTTTCCCCTTGGTCATTTCCAGTTTGGGTCGTCCCTAAGAAAATAGATTCCTCTGGCCAGAAAAAATGGCGCATTGTCATTGACTACAGGAAACTCAATGACATCACAATCGGCGAAAGTTATCCTATCCCTCAAATCAATGAAATACTAGACCAATTAGGGCAAAGTAAATACTTTTCCACCCTCGATTTATGCTCAGGTTTTCACCAAATATGTGTTTCTAGCAACGACATTCCTAAAACCGCGTTCACTGTTCCTCAAGGGCATTTTGAATTCAAACGCATGCCGTTTGGACTAAAGAATGCACCAGCTACTTTTCAACGGCTTATGAATACCGCTCTCGCCGGACTTCAAGGCATTCATTGCTATGTCTATCTTGAAGACGTAGTAATATATTCACACGACCTCTCATCACATTGCGATAAATTGTTAAAAGTTTTCGATAGACTAGGCAAATATAACCTTAAACTACAACCCGACAAGTGCGAATTCTTTCGCAAAGAAGTCGGTTACCTTGGTCACATCATAAGTGACAAGGGAGTAAGCCCTAATCCTGAAAAGGTCAAGGCCGTGTCTCAATTTCCAATTCCTAAATGTCCCAAGGACGTTAAATCATTCCTAGGTCTAGTATCTTATTACCGCCGTTTCATCCCTGATTTTTCTAAATCCGCTAAACCTCTCACTACATTACTAAAAAAGGATGTCCCTTTCTCTTGGTTGAATGAGCAACAAATAGCTTTCGAAGAACTAAAAGGAAAACTAATTTCCGCTCCTATACTTATATATCCTGATTTTTCTGAGCCCTTTGTGCTTACCTGCGATGCATCAAATTATGCAATATCAGCCATTCTATCCCAAGGCGAAATTGGAAAGGATCGCCCAATCGCGTACTCATCAAGAACGTTGAATAAAGCAGAGACCAATTACTCCACCACAGAAAAGGAGTGTCTAGCCATAGTATTTGGTACCAAAATGTTTAGACCATATCTATATGGACATAAATTCACTATAGTAACAGATCATAGACCATTAAAATGGTTATTCAACTGCAAAGATCCGGGATCCCGACTAGTTAGATGGCGCTTAAAACTAGAGGAGTTCGATTACAAGATCGAGTACAAAAAAGGTAAAATCAATAGCAACGCTGATGCATTGTCTCGATTCCCCGTAAATCCTGTTCAAAATAACGATGATAATTCTATCCCTTCTACGTCCAGGCGGAATAACGAAAATCAGTCGCCTAATTTTAGTCCTATAACTCTAGAAGATCTCGATATACAACTACCTTCTATACCTCTGGATTCTGACGAAGTTCCGTCGGTAGACTTGTTAGACAATGACGATTCCTTCACAGACTTTCTTGGTCCTGAAAATAGGGATGACTTACCTGAAAATCCAAACCTTCCAAATCCTACCGTTGATGATAATGCTGCGGAGCATCCATCACTAACTTCTAGTTCCGATGAAAACTATTCCAAATTCCTGAAAACAATGTCCGGAAAACAGTTTAATAGTAATACCAAAATTATGGAACATAATGAAAATATTTTCAAAAGTAATTGTAAACATATAGTTCTACCTACTTCTATTGACCTATATATAAAAAATTGTTCGCAATGTCAATCGAATAAAGCCCTATGGCAAACTAACCGCTCACCTATGCAGATAACTACTACTTCCACGAAACCCTTTGAGCGGCTTAGCATGGATCTCGTAGGCCCACTTCCGGAGGCAGGCCTAACAAGACTTAAGTTCATCTTAACTATGCAAGATGACCTTACTAAATTTTCCTTTGCATATCCCATTGCAAATGCTACTTCAGAGGACACATGCGAGTGCCTCGTCCATTTCATTTCCTTATTTGGAATTCCAAAAATGATCCTTACAGATCAAGGGACCAATTTTAGTGCAGATATGTTCAAGAAAACCTGCGAATTCTTAAAGATTAAGCAAATCTGGTCATCCCCTTATCATCCCCAAACTCAAGGTGCGCTTGAGCGCAGCCATTCGACACTCAAAGAATATCTTAAGTCTTATGTCAATGAAAATCATACAGACTGGCATAGATACGTATATACCGCAATGCTTGCCTATAATACGTCAGTCCATGCTTCTACAAATTTTACTCCATACGAACTACTCTTCGGCCATAAAGCCTTCATCCCTGATTCTGTTTACGAATTACATTCCCAAACGACTTATCCCGAATACATTAAATTCCTACACCATCGATTAAAACTCTCAAGGGAAAAAGCCCTTCAAAATATTCAAAAATCAAAAGAAAAGTCGAAGGAATATTATGATAACCACTCTCGTCCCGTACAGTACAAAGTAGGGGATTACGTATACCTAAAGAATCACGTAAGATTGCGAAAAGCCTTATCACCTATATGGAAAGGTCCATATAAAGTGGTTAAAATTAATGGCCGCAACACTTTAACTCTATTAATTAATAGACGACATGTCACCCATCACTACGATGAGGTAAAACTAGCTCCTAGGTCTTATACATAAATCTTTATTTTAAATAGTACTTAGTGTAAGCATAGTTATTAATAATATTACACTAATATTAGTTCTATTTCCTTGCAGTAATCCCTCAACGGGTCAAAAATTCGTTAAACCCCTGACGAATAGTTCTCATATATTACTAATTTACATCATATACTTGATAATTCAAAATCACTATGCGAAAAAAGCAAAGCTCTTGATTATGTAGAATGCAATAATCTTTTCCTACCTCCAGTAACTCGTTTCCAAGACATTAAAAACCTAACTTATATTTCTAAAGAATTAGGAATACGATCCCGTATTTTAGAATTAACATCTATGATAGAAAATAGCCTTCTAGCTTTATCATTCAAGGTCGAGGATATAGTGAACTCAGTCATGTTTGGTAGATCAAACATTCTATATCCATCTATTCTTTCGCCGATAGAACTTTATACTCAATTAGTGAATAACTACAGATTCATCTCGAACTCTAGACAGTTACCTGTTCTCCTAAGTCTAGAAAATGTACATATTATTCTAAATATATCTACTATATCTAGTTACTATAGCAAGGACCAAATAGTGTTTGTCCTTGAAATACCTATGATTAAACCTCAACATTTCTCATTGTATCATAACTTACCTTGTCCAGTGCCTTACGAGGTTGACAACCCTGTATCTTATTCAACTATCATCCCATCCTCTAAATATGTTGGAATAACTAAAGACAAATCAATATATTGTAAACTTGACGAATTAAGAAATTGTAAAATCATAAACAGTGATCACTATCTCTGTGACACGAGTATATCCTATTCTGTCGCCGCAACTCCTTGCTGTGAAACAGAAATAATTAGTAAAGTACTAACCTCGATTCCAGAAATATGTAAAACAAAGATTTTTCATGGTCAAGTTAGTATCTGGCAGCCTCTTCTAAATAACAAATGGTTATATGTAATGTCGGAAAAATCTAAATTAAGTATTGAATGTAATGTGAATCAATTAACTGAATTAGATATAAGTGGTAGTGGCATATTATACTTACCCAAGGGTTGTATAGCATATTGTAAAGATACACAATTAGTTTCTCGAGACAATGTTAATGTCCTAATAAAACCTGTTAAGACAAATTTAAACATAATTAATGACTCATGCTGTAATAGATTAAGTTTTAATAATATTATACCTAGTTTACCTTCTATTACCTTGAAAAATGTAAACTTAGACTCTGTCGCTTATAATCCTGAAATGTTAAAAAACTTAGACAAAATCATTGTAAAACCAGAAAAACCTCATATTGTCCAATATGGTAATTACTATTCCGCTATAACTATTGTAACTTTAATTTTAATAACTCTGTATCTTCTGTACAAAATCTGTAAAACTGATACGTTTAGGAAACTATATCGTTTTAATAGAAACAATAGCGATCCCAAACCAATTGACGAAGAAATTAATATTCCCCAAATTATACCAGCTCCCGCTCTTCGAATTGGGTAATCCTAAAATATTCCAATCTTCCCGTAAACTTCACCTTAAAACGTGTAGTTCACTCTAAATCGGGGGGCTGTTACGATTGCCAAATGCACCCTAAAATGCATAAATAACCCAAAATACTAAAAGATTAGCAATAAAGCCCTCTACGTCACAAAAGTGCTTAATCAGCACTTTCGTCACAAGTACAACCCTAGTTCATCAATTAGGCAGTCTGCGTTCAATCTTTATCGCGAGCACATCTCTTAGACGTATCAGTTCATCCTATCTGTATCTGAGTGCTAAATATAGTGTTTTAATCAAAAAACGTTTTTTTTAAAAACCTCTCCGACGTTTTCCCGTCTAACAGTCCGATCATCGACCAGTCGTTATCAGACTGGCTCCCCGCACTGGCCTCTCTGACCCAGGTCAAGAACCCCTTACGAAGGTGGTAACGGACTGGAGGAAAGTAAGCGATCGGCTGAAATCCTCCACATCCCCCCACCTGGACTCCATACCTGCACGCCTGGATTCTATCGCGGACACGACGACCGCGATCGACTTGTTCACGGACCACGTACAGTCAGTCCTGAACGACTGTTCAAGGGAGGTAACAGCGACAGAAGACTGTCGCTGGAAACTTCCCACTGACTTGCGTGAACTTCTGACCGAGAAGAACGCGGCTGTCCGTGCCTACAGCAGCTTCCCCTGCGCGGCCAACAAAGCCCATATGCGCTATTTACAGAGAACTGTAAAAAGACGCATATCGGAGTGGCGTGAAGCCGGCTGGGATAAGATGCTGGACGAGTTAGAGCCCACCCATCTAGCCTTCTGGGAACTTCAGAGGAAGTTAAAATCCAAAGAAGTTGTCACCATGCCTCCTCTGATTCGCCCCGACAATACCATCGCCTTCGACGACGATGAAAAGGCTGAATGCCTTGCCTCCTGCCTCGAAGCCCAGTGCTCCCCCAGCCTCCTACCAGTAGACCAAGCCCACCTTCTAGAGGTCGACGCTGAAGTTGAACGTAGGACCTCCCTCCCGCCCGTTGACGACCCGGATGATCCCCTGCCTCCCATCACTCCGGATGAAGTGCAGGACATCATCAAAGGCCTTCAACCCAAAAAAGCACCCAGATCAGACGGCATCACCAACAGAGTGGTCCGTCTCTTCCCAGCCCACCTAGTCCTCCTCTTGACCACCATCTTCAATGGTGCAATGAGGAATAACATTTTCCCACAAACGTGGAAAGAAGCCACTGTGATTGGCATTCCCAAGCCCGGCAAGCCCAAAGCTGAACCAACCAGTTATCGTCCCATCAGCTTGCTGAAAGTTCTCGGCAAAATCTATGAGAGGCTTATTTATAAGCGTCTCAGAGCTTACGCCGAGAACAAGGGCCTCGTTCCCAATGAGCAGTTCGGGTTCCGATCCCAACACTCTTGTCCACAACAAATCCTACGCATCACTGAACATATCCACGCAGGGTTCATGCGTGGTATGTACACAGGCGTAGTCTACTTCGATATAGCGAAAGCGTTTGACAAAGTCTGGCACAACGGCTTAATCTATAAGCTGTACAAACTCGGAGTGCCCGACCGTCTCGTTCTCATCTTACGGGACTTCCTGTCAAACCGCACCTTCCGCTACAAAATCGAAGGAGCACACTCCTCCCCCCGCCCCATCCGTGCAGGTGTTCCCCAGGGCTCCGTGCTAGCCACCCTTATTTTCACGCTGTACACAAGCGATATCCCGAAAGGTGGTAGGGCCCAAGTCGCTCTGTTCGCAGACGACACCGCCATCTACTGCTCGGGACTCAGCCCTGACCGAATTCGACACCATCTCCAAACCGCAGTCAACAAACTGGCTGACTGGTTCAAGAAATGGAGGATCGAAGTTAACCCCCAAAAAAGTCAAGCGGTACTCCACACGAAGCCGCGACTAAACGTCCCCACCCCACGACCCATCACCATGTCTGGCGAGCTGATCCCCTGGGGGAAGCAAGCCAAATATCTTGGTGTGATCCTCGACCGCAACCTCAACTTCTCAGAGCACATTAAGGCGGTCCGCTCACGTGCCGCCTACGCTCTGGGACGACTCCACCCCGTCCTCAACCCGCGTAGCAAACTGTCGCTCAAGTGCAAAATGCGCTTGTACACAGCGTGCATACGCCCGATTATGACATACGCTTGTCCTGTCTTCGCACACGCCAAGCCGCGTCATATCCATAGGATGCAAGTAGTCCAAAACCGTTTCTTGCATAAAGCCACAAACGCCCCTTGGTTCGTCCGTAATGAGATCCTCCACCTAGATCTCAAAATCCCCACCATTCAGCAGTTCATGAAGCGTCTTTCCAAACGCTTCTTTGACACTGCCTCCAAGCACCGCAATCCCCTGATAGTAGCGGCTGCTAACTACACCCCCTCCACCATCTCCAAGCTTCGCCGCCCAAGGCACGTTCTCACAGACCCTGATGACCACATTACCCTCCTCCAAGAGGCCAATAGGGCCACCAGCACTCTTACAAAGAACAGACCGACCTACCGACCTCGCCGCCGAGGTCCATCGCGACGCGTTCAAAGTAGAAGCCCCCTCCCCCGTCCCTCGTCCGATGAAGGCCAGCCCGCGCCGCAGCTGAGCCTGTAAATAAAAATTCGATCCAGCCATCCCTTGCTGTTCTCTCCAGCGACGCCCTAAGCCTAAGGTTCGAACCCCACAGGGGGTGCCCTTAGTGCGTAGTCGCTTAGTTTTTAGTAGCCCTGGCTGGAGGCTTTAAATTCATTTAAGGCATCCACAGGACAGTCCGGTTAAGTAGTCACGACCTCTCAAGGTCAACTACGAGATGCCATATCAAAAAAAAAAAAAAAAAAAAAAACAGTAATAGTGACAGTGTTTGCCGCCATATTGCAAGTCATAGCTTGCTAGTTCCGTTTTTAAATCCCTTAATATTATATAAAATGGAAGTTTTTTCAGCAGAGCTATCAAACACTGCTAACGGCAAGAAAATGCAGCGGAATTTCGGAGGTAACTTTAAGATTATTAAAAAAACATTGGAATTTATTTTAATTAAATATTAGATGCATATTCACATGTCGTTTTAGATGATACTTGTATAAAACTAAAATCTATATTCTGTTTAATTGCAAAAAAATATTTATGAATGTTTATTCTTTTCCAGGTGTCAAGCATGCGCCGCATTTGACTAATGAAAAGTTAACGCTGACAGATTCAAAGAATTTTGAATTAACAAATAATATGAAGAGACCAAAAGGGAAATATAAAAAAATCAAATGTAAAAATGTGAGACGAGGAATTGTTCGATATTGTTATACAATCGAAGAGGAGAAGGACTGCAAGGACTGAAGAGTTTATAATGTAATTTTATTATTTATGTAATTTTCAATAAATGTAAATACGACCGAATACTTTTTTTTTTTTTGTTGAGTTAGGCATACCTAGAATATTTACAAGTACACGAACAATAAGCAATCACATATCTTCAATTATGTATAAGTACATCACTTATGGGCATGCACAGCACAAATAAAAATGTTAACAATTTATTTCATTATTTAAACATTAGCAAAATGTAGAATTTATTATAAGGTAAAGGTAAGGTTATAAATTTAATACAGAAATCTGACAGATTGTAGTAGCTGGATGTGCTATCGTCAGTACAAATATTTCTGTTTTCCAAATTATAGATTATTTTAAGATTTGTTTTGACGTTAGTTTCAGTTCTTGTAGGTACCTATTAATTGAAATACCTACCTATTAATTATATGTAGGTACCTAGGTATGTTTCAGAAATTATTCCAGTTGTAAAATAAGGCTTTGATAAAAAATATAACTATTATACAAATTAGTATTTACAGGCAGTGTTTACATTTCGTAGTTAATTATTAAAACATTACCCAAACCTATTGAAGAAACATGTACTATATTCATACGTGAAGTCACTTATATAATGATTGGACACAAAATTTATGATTAAATTTACTTTAAGTTGCAAACTTGTTCACTAATCTATTATTGAGATAAAAGTTCATCTGGAACTATTGTAAAGTTGATTTGTACATTTACTTGAATCGTACATATATTTTCATAAAATCCAAGACATTTATCTCAAAATATATACTTTAAGATAGAAAAATTGCAAAATTACTTTTAATAACGGTGTTCTGAGGTAACAAACGTAATTTATCTTTTCCCTATTTTAGTCGATTAAAAACATGTTGACACCATCAATACAATTGTAAGATATTTTATTAACGAGTTTATTACCAAATTATATTGTACAGCAGATAGCTAGTAATATGATAACACCTATTGAGTACTTTTTTCAGGACAGATTATTACTTAAATACGTCACATTATAATTAGTTAATTATTGATTAGGTACCCCTGGCTTCTTATAAAAAGGGTCGTATTCATTTTTAAAACATATCAAATTTGTATTGCAACGAATCATGGTTTCCGGAGTGAACCAACTCTTTGCTAAAAATATTAAATGAAATGGAAATTTCTTCAGCTGAGCTAAGAAACACTGCTAACGGCAACAAAATGCAACGGAATTTCGGAAGTAAGTTGAAGATTATGTAAAAAAATTGGAGTTTATTTAAATTAATTATTAGATGCTTATTCACATGCCGTTTTAGATGATACTTGTATAGTAATTAAATCTAATTTTGTTTAATTGCAAAAAATATTCATAAATGTTTATTCTTTTCCAGGTATCAAGCAAGCACCGCATTTGAAAACTGAAAAGTTAACGCTGTCAGATTCAGAGAATGCTGAATCAAGAAACAATATCAAGAGATCAAAAGGGAAACATAAATAAGTAAAATGTCAAAATGTGTTACAAAGAACTGTTCGTTTCTATTGCTATTCAATTGAAGAGGAGAAGGCTTAAGATTCCAAGGAGTGAAGAGTTTAGGATGCAATGTTATTATTTAATTTTCAATAAATGTAAATACGACCGAATACCTATTTTTTTTTTTAATATTTACCTATATTTATAAAAGAAGCACAAAAATGCGAATGAAAACATGTACGGGGCACCTCGCGCCCCTTTCTTTGTTTAGTAAGGCATACCCACGATATTCACAAGTACCTATTGTACTAACAATAAGCAATCACGAGTCTCCAGTTCTGTATAAATAAATAAATCACTTACAGGCACAACAGTCATATTAAAATGTTATCAATTTATTAAATAATTTGAATATTATCAAAATCTAGAAATTATTATATAAATCACATTATATTCTAATATACACATTAGCAGAAAAGGAATTAGAATGAAAAGAAATTCGTCATTGTAAAAATTAGGTTTCTATTATTTCATTCTTGTTGCTTTGTTTATACAACATAATACCTGCGCATTATACAAATGTTTCCGTTTTCTAAATTATTGAGTATTTTCGACTTTGTTTTAATGTTAGTTTCAGTCCTTGTAGGTACCTACTAATTGAAATACCTACCTATTCGAGTCACACTTATTATTAGTGGACAGGATATTGATGATGAAATAGTCTTAAAGTTGTAAACTTGTTCAAATAAACCATTAATGAGACGAAAGTTCATCCAGAGTTCTATGTTCTCTTAAATCTTACATATAAAACTTTTAAAACCAACCTACTGAACTGATTTCGATGAAAAATTTAAGAGACTAATCTCAAATTATATCCTTTGAAAAAGAAAAAATGCAAATTTGCTTTTAAAAAACGGTGTTCTGACGAAACAAATGTAAAATAAATAGCAATGCCAATGGCATGGGATGGCATATGGCATTCGACACAATGGCCATAGATAAGAAAACAAAGAAAAAATATTTATGAAACGATGTGAAAACCTAGCGACATATAGAATTCGGAGGTATAATCAACATTAACGGATTGACAGTTATCGACTTGACAATCTATCAACTCAGACACACGCGGCAAGTATCAGCGACGTCTGGTGTCGAGCAGCGAAACCTCATAACCACTGATGTTAGAACGAGACAGATAAAGAAGAGTACAGACACATCAACTTCCTGTCCGCGTAACCGCGCGATGGTTTGGGACTATTCTGGAAAGCAATTCCAACGAGTGAACACTACATAATAGTAGCAGTGCAGTGCGGTAATAGTGAACGTGTTTGACGCCATATTCCACGTCACAGTTTGCTTGCGTTTTTAAATCCACAAATATTATTTTTAAAATGGAATTTTCTTCAGCAGAGCTAACAAGCACTGCTAACGGAAAGAAAATGCAGCGGAATTTCGGAGGTTAGTTGAAGATTATTTAAAAAAAATGGAGATTATTTTAATTAAATATTAGATGCATATTCACATACCGTTTTAGATGATACTTGTATAATAGTGAAATCTATATTATGTTTAATTGGAAAAAATATTAATGAAGTTTATTCTTTTCCAGGTGTCAAGCATGCGCCGTATTTCAAAAATGAAAATTCAACGCTGGCAGATTCAGAGAATTTTGAATCAAAAAATAACATAAAGAAATCAAAAGGAAAACATAAAAAAATCAAATGTGAAATGTGAGACGAGGAATTATTCGTTATTGCTACACAATCGAAGAGGAGAAGGCTTAAGATTGCAAGGAGTGAAGACTTTAGAATTTAATTTTATAATTTAGTTTTCAATAAATTTAAATACGACCGAATACTTATTTGTTTTTTTTTTATATTTACCTATATTTACAAAAGTAGCAAAAGAATGTGAATATAAATATGTACGGTTCACCTCGCGCCAGTTTGTTTGTTTAGAAAGGCATACCCACGATATTCACAAGTATTGTACTAACAATAAGCAATCACAAATCTTCAATTATGTATAAGTACATCACTTATGGGCATGCACAGCACACATTAAAATGTTAACAATTTATTTCATTATTTAAATATTAGCAAAATGTATAATTTATTACATTTTCCTCATTAAATTCTAATGACTTATGAATAAAAGAAAACTACTAGCACACAAAAACGAAATTACTTACAAAAATTTCATTCTTACAAAAGACAAATTACTTTTTATTTTAAGTACTTCCTCTTGTTGAGTACAAAAGGAAATACCTAAAATTTAAAGTTTTGTTGAGTACAAAAGATGTACTTAAAATGAAAAGTAATTTGTCTTTTGTAAAAAATATGTTTTTTTTGTAATTTCATTTTTGTTTGTGTTGCATTTGTTTATACAAAATATTACCTGCGCATTGTGTGGACGACAGCAGGTCAAACTACCCGAAACTGTCAAATATTGCCAATCAACCTTGAGCCTTAGAGATAAGGTTATAAATTTAATACAGAAATCTGAGCGTTTGTAGTAGCTGGATGTGCTATCGTCTGTACAAATGTTTCTGTTTTCTAAATTATAGATTATTTTAAGATTTGTTTTGACGTTAGTTTCAGTTCTTGTAGGTACCTATTAATTGAAATACGTACCTATTAATTGTATGTAGGTACCCAGGTATGTTTCAGAAATTATTCCAGTTGTAAAATAAGGCTTTGATAAAAAATATAACTATTATACAAATTAGTATTTACAGGCAGTGTTTACATTTCGTAGTTAATTATTAAAACATTACCCAAACCTATTGAAGAAACATGTACTATATTCATACGTGAAGTCACTTATATAATGATTGGACACAAAATTTATGATTAAATTTACTTTAAGTTGCAAACTTGTTCACTAATCTATTATTGAGATAAAAGTTCATCTGGAACTATTGTAAAGTTGATTTGTACATTTACTTGAATCGTACATATATTTTCATAAAATCCAAGACATTTATCTCAAAATATATACTTTAAGATAGAAAAATTGCAAAATTACTTTTAATAACGGTGTTCTGAGGTAACAAACGTAATTTATCTTTTCCCTATTTTAGTCGATTAAAAACATGTTGACACCATCAATACAATTGTAAGATATTTTACTAACGAGTTTATTACCAAATTATATTGTACAGCATATAGCTAGTAATATGATAACACCTATTGAGTACGTTTTTCAGGACAGATTATTACTTAAATACGTCACATTATAATTAGTTAATTATTGATTAGGTACCCCTGGCTTCTTATAAAAAGGGTCGTATTCATTTTTAAAAACATATCAAATTTGTATTGCAACGAATCATGGTTTCCGGAGTGAACCAACTCTTTGCTAAAAATATTAAATGAAATGGAAATTTCTTCAGCTGAGCTAAGAAACACTGCTAACGGCAAAAAACTGCAACGGAATTTCGGAAGTAAGTTGAAGATTATGTGAAAAAATTGTAGTTTATTTAAATTAAGTATTACATGCTTATTCACATGCCGTTTTAGATGATACTTGTATAGTAATTAAATCTAATTTTGTTTAATTGCAAAAAATATTCATAAATGTTTATTCTTTTCCAGGTATCAAGCAAGCACCGCATTTGAAAACTGAAAAGTTAACGCTGTCAGATTCAGAGAATGCTGAATCAAGAAACAATATCAAGAGACCAAAAGGGAAACATAAAAAAGTAAAATGTCAAAATGTGTTACAAAGAACTGTTCGTTTCCATTGCTATTCAATTGAAGAGGAGAAGGCTTAAGATTCCAAGGAGTGAAGAGTTTAGGATGCAATGTTATTATTTAATTTTCAATAAATGTAAATACGACCGAATACCTATTTTTTTTTTAAATATTTACCTATATTTATAAAAGAAGCACAAAAATGCGAATGAAAACATATACGGGGCACCTCGCGCCCCTTTCTTTGTTTAGTAAGGCATACCCACGATATTCACAAGTATTGTACTAACAATAAGCAATCACGAGTCTCCAGTTCTGTATAAATAAATAAATCACTTACAGGCAGAACAGTCATATTAAAATGTTATCAATTTATTAAATTATTTGAATATTATCAAAATCTAGAAATTATTATATAAATCACATTATATTCTAATATACACATTAGCAGAAAAGGAATTAGAATGAAAAGAAATTCGTCATTGTAAAAATTAGGTTTCTATTATTTCATTCTTGTTGCTTTGTTTATACAACATAATACCTGCGCATTGTACAAATGTTTCCGTTTTCTAAATTATTGAGTATTTTCGACTTTGTTTTAATGTTAATTTCAGTCCTTGTAGGTACCTATTAATTGAAATACCTACCTATTCGAGTCACACTTATTATTAGTGGACAGGACATTGATGATGAAATAGTCTTAAAGTTGTAAACTTGTTCAAATAAACCATTAATGAGACGAAAGTTCATCCAGAATTCTATGTTCTCTTAAATCTTACATATAAAACTTTTAAAACCAACCTACTGAACTGATTTTGATGAAAAATCTAAGAGACTAATCTCAAATTATATCCTTTGAAAAAGAAAAAATGCAAATTTGCTTTTAAAAAACGGTGTTCTGACGAAACAAATGTAAAATAAATAGCAATGCCAATGGCATGGGATGGCATATGGCATTCGACGCAATGGCCATAGATAAGAAAACAAAGAAAAAATATTTATGAAACGATGTGAAAACCTAGCGACATATAGAATTCGGAGGTATAATCAACATTAACGGATTGACAGTTATCGACTTGACAATCTATCAACTCAGACACACGCAGCAAGTATCAGCGACGTCTGGTGTCGAGCAGCGAAACCTCATAACCACTGATGTTAGAACGAGACAGATAAAGAAGAGTACAGACACATCAACTTCCTGTCCGCGTAACCGCGCGATGGTTTGGGACTATTCTGGAAAGCAATTCCAACGAGTGAACACTACATAATAGTAGCAGTGCAGTGCAGTAATAGTGAACGTGTTTAACGCCATATTCCACGTCACAGTTTGCTTGCGTTTTTAAATCCACAAATATTATTTTTAAAATGGAATTTTCTTCAGCAGAGCTAACAAGCACTGCTAACGGAAAGAAAATGCAGCGGAATTTCGGAGGTTAGTTGAAGATTATTTAAAAAAATTGGAGATTATTTTAATTAAATATTAGATGCATATTCACATACCGTTTTAGATGATACTTGTATAAAACTAAAATCTATATTCTGTTTAATTGCAAAAAAATATTTATGAATGTTTATTCTTTTCCAGGTGTCAAGCATGCGCCGCATTTGACTAATGAAAAGTTAACGCTGACAGATTCAAAGAATTTTGAATTAACAAATAATATGAAGAGACCAAAAGGGAAATATAAAAAAATCAAATGTAAAAATGTGAGACGAGGAATTGTTCGATATTGTTATACAATCGAAGAGGAGAAGGACTGCAAGGACTGAAGAGTTTATAATGTAATTTTATTATTTATGTAATTTTCAATAAATGTAAATACGACCGAATACTTTTTTTTTTTGTTGAGTTAGGCATACCTAGAATATTTACAAGTACACGAACAATAAGCAATCACATATCTTCAATTATGTATAAGTACATCACTTATGGGCATGCACAGCACAAATAAAAATGTTAACAATTTATTTCATTATTTAAATATTAGCAAAATGTAGAATTTATTATAAGGTAAAGGTAAGGTTATAAATTTAATACAGAAATCTGACAGATTGTAGTAGCTGGATGTGCTATCGTCAGTACAAATATTTCTGTTTTCCAAATTATAGATTATTTTAAGATTTGTTTTGACGTTAGTTTCAGTTCTTGTAGGTACCTATTAATTGAAATACCTACCTATTAATTGTATGTAGGTACCTAGGTATGTTTCAGAAATTATTCCAGTTGTAAAATAAGGCTTTGATAAAAAATATAACTATTATACAAATTAGTATTTACAGGCAGTGTTTACATTTCGTAGTTAATTATTAAAACATTACCCAAACCTATTGAAGAAACATGTACTATATTCATACGTGAAGTCACTTATATAATGATTGGACACAAAATTTATGATTAAATTTACTTTAAGTTGCAAACTTGTTCACTAATCTATTATTGAGATAAAAGTTCATCTGGAACTATTGTAAAGTTATTGTACTTTTCATAGTTCAAATGCGGCGCATGCTTGACACCTTCAAGCATGCGCCGCATTTGAACAATGAAAAGTTAACGCTGACAGATTCAAAGAATTTTGAATTAACAAATAATATGAAGAGACCAAAAGGGAAATATAAAAAAATCAAATGTAAAAATGTGAGACGAGGAATTGTTCGATATTGTTATACAATCGAAGAGGAGAAGGACTGCAAGGACTGAAGAGTTTATAATGTAATTTTATTATTTATGTAATTTTCAATAAATGTAAATACGACCGAATACTTATTTTTTTTTATTTTTGTTGAATTAGGCATACCTAGAATATTTACAAGTACACGAACAATAAGCAATCACATATCTTCAATTATGTATAAGTACATCACTTATGGGCATGCACAGTACAAATAAAAATGTTAACAATTTATTTCATTATTTAAATATTAGCAAAATGTAGAATTTATTATAAGGTAAAGGTAAGGTTATAAATTTAATACAGAAATCTGACAGATTGTAGTAGCTGGATGTGCTATCGTCAGTACAAATATTTCTGTTTTCCAAATTATAGATTATTTTAAGATTTGTTTTGACGTTAGTTTCAGTTCTTGTAGGTACCTATTAATTGAAATACCTACCTATTCGAGTCACACTTATTATTAGTGGACAGGACATTGATGATGAAATAGTCTTAAAGTTGTAAACTTGTTCAAATAAACCATTAATGAGACGAAAGTTCATCCAGAATTCTATGTTCTCTTAAATCTTACATATAAAACTTTTAAAACCAACCTACTGAACTGATTTTGATGAAAAATCTAAGCGACTAATCTCAAATTATATCCTTTGAAAAAGAAAAAATGCAAATTTGCTTTTAAAAAACGGTGTTCTGACGACACAAATGTAAAATAAATAGCAATGCCAATGGCATGGGATGGCATATGGCATTCGACGCAATGGCCATAGATAAGAAAACAAAGAAAAAATATTTATGGAACGATGTGAAAACCTAGCGACATATAGAATTCGGAGGTATAATCAACATTAACGGATTGACAGTTATCGACTTGACAATCTATCAACTCAGACAGACGCGGCAAGTATCAGCGACGTCTGGTGTCGAGCAGCGAAACCTCATAACCACTGATGATAGAACGAGACAGATAAAGAAGAGTACAGACACATCAACTTCCTGTCCGCGTAACCGCGCGATGGTTTGGGACTATTCTGGAAAGCAATTCCAACGAGTGAACACTACATAATAGTAGCAGTGCAGTGCAGTAATAGTGAACGTGTTTGACGCCATATTCCACGTCACAGTTTGCTTGCGTTTTTAAATCCACAAATATTATTTTTAAAATGGAATTTTCTTCAGCAGAGCTAACAAGCACTGCTAACGGAAAGAAAATGCAGCGGAATTTCGGAGGTTAGTTGAAGATTATTTAAAAAAATTGGAGATTATTTTAATTTAATATTAGATGCATATTCACATAAAGTTTTAGATGATACTTGTATAATAGTGAAATCTATATTATGTTTAATTGGAAAAAATATTAATGAACTTTATTCTTTTCCAGGTGTCAAGCATGCGCCGTATTCCAAAAATGAAAATTCAACGCTGGCAGATTCAGAGAATTTTGAATCAAAAAATAACATAAAGAGACCAAAAGGAAAACATAAAAAAATCAAATGTCAAAATGTGAGATGAGGAATTATTCGTTATTGCTACACAATCGAAGAGGAGAAGGCTTAAGATTGCAAGGAGTGAAGACTTTAGAATTTAATTTTATAATTTTTATTTTCAATAAATGTAAATACGACCGAATACTTATTTGTTTTTTTTTTATATTTACCTATATTTACAAAAGTAGCAAAAGAATGTGAATATAAATATGT
The DNA here is from genome assembly GCA_037179545.1 of Sesamia inferens. Classification (NCBI taxonomy): domain Eukaryota; kingdom Metazoa; phylum Arthropoda; class Insecta; order Lepidoptera; family Noctuidae; genus Sesamia; species Sesamia inferens. The sequence continues at coordinate 31,940,857 of CM073929.1, forward strand.
ACGGTTCACCTCGCGCCCGTTTGTTTGTTTAGTAAGGCATACCCACGATATTCAGAAGTATTGTACTAACAATAAGCAATCACAAATCTTCAATTATGTATAAGTACATCACTTATGGGCATGCACAGCACACATTAAAATGTTAACAATTTATTTCATTATTTAAATATTAGCAAAATGTAGAATTTATTACATTTTCCTCATTAAATTCTAATGACTTATGAATAAAAGAAAAATACTAGCACACAAAAACGAAATTACTTACAAAAATTTCATTTTTACAAAAGACAAATTACTTTTTATTTTAAGAACTTCCTCTTGTTGAGTACAAAAGGAAATACCTAAAATTTAAAGTTTTGTTGAGTACAAAAGATTTAAGTACATCTTTTGTACTCAACAAAACTTTAAATTTACAAAGTTGTAAACTTGTTCAAATAAACCATTAATGAGACGAAAGTTCATCCAGAATTCTATGTTCTCTTAAATCTTACATATAAAACTTTTAAAACCAACCTACTGAACTGATTTTGATGAAAAATTTAAGAGACTAATCTCAAATTATATCCTTTGAAAAAGAAAAAATGCAAATTTGCTTTTAAAAAACGGTGTTCTGACGAAACAAATGTAAAATAAATAGCAATGCCAATGGCATGGGATGGCATATGGCATTCGACACAATGGCCATAGATAAGAAAACAAAGAAAAAATATTTATGAAACGATGTGAAAACCTAGCGACATATAGAATTCGGAGGTATAATCAACATTAACGGATTGACAGTTATCGACTTGACAATCTATCAACTCAGACACACGCGGCAAGTATCAGCGACGTCTGGTGTCGAGCAGCGAAACCTCATAACCACTGATGTTAGAACGAGACAGATAAAGAAGAGTACAGACACATCAACTTCCTGTCCGCGTAACCGCGCGATGGTTTGGGACTATTCTGGAAAGCAATTCCAACGAGTGAACACTACATAATAGTAGCAGTGCAGTGCGGTAATAGTGAACGTGTTTGACGCCATATTCCACGTCACAGTTTGCTTGCGTTTTTAAATCCACAAATATTATTTTTAAAATGGAATTTTCTTCGGCAGAGCTAACAAGCACTGCTAACGGAAAGAAAATGCAGCGGAATTTCGGAGGTTAGTTGAAGATTATTTAAAAAAATTGGAGATTATTTTAATTAAATATTAGATGCATATTCACATACCGTTTTAGATGATACTTGTATAATAGTGAAATCTATATTATGTTTAATTGGAAAAAAATATTAATGAAGTTTATTCTTTTCCAGGTGTCAAGCATGCGCCGTATTTCAAAAATGAAAATTCAACGCTGGCAGATTCAGAGAATTTTGAATCAAAAAATAACATAAAGAGACCAAAAGGAAAACATAAAAAAATCAAATGTCAAAATGTGAGACGAGGAATTATTCGTTATTGCTACATAATCGAAGAGGCGAAGGCTTAAGATTGCAAGGAGGGAAGACTTTAGAATTTAATTTTGTCATTTAATTTTCAATAAATGTAAATACGACCGAATACTTATTTGTTTTTTTTTATATTTACCTATATTTACAAAAGTAGCAAAAGAATGTGAATATAAATATGTACGGTTCACCTCGCGCCCGTTTGTTTGTTTAGAAAGGCATACCCACGATATTCACAAGTATTGTACTAACAATAAGCAATCACAAATCTTCAATTATGTATAAGTACATCACTTATGGGCATGCACAGCACACATTAAAATGTTAACAATTTATTTCATTATTTAAATATTAGCAAAAAGTATAATTTATTACATTTTCCTCATTAATTTCTAATGACTTATGAATAAAAGAAAACTACTAGCACACAAAAACGAAATTACTTACAAAAATTTCATTTTTACAAAAGACAAATTACTTTTTATTTTAAGTACTTCCTCTTGTTGAGTACAAAAGGAAATACCTAAAATTTAAAGTTTTGTTGAGTACAAAACATGTACTTAAAATGAAAAGTAATTTGTCTTTTGTAAAAAATATTTTTTTTTTGTAATTTCATTTTTGTTTGTGTTGCATTTGTTTATACAAAATATTACCTGCGCATTGTGTGGACGACAGCAGGTCAAACTACCCGAAACTGTCAAATATTGCCAATCAACCTTGAGCCTTAGAGATAAGGTTATAAATTTAATACAGAAATCTGAGCGTTTGTAGTAGCTGGATGTGCTATCGTCTGTACAAATGTTTCTGTTTTCAAAATTATAGATTATTTTAAGATTTGTTTTGACGTTAGTTTCAGTTCTTGTAGGTACCTATTAATTGAAATACGTACCTATTAATTGTATGTAGGTACCTAGGTATGTTTCAGAAATTATTCCAGTTGTAAAATAAGGCTTTGATAAAAAATATAACTATTAAACAAATTAGTATTTACAGCCAGTGTTTACATTTCGTAGTTAATTATTAAAACATTACCCAAACCTATTGAAGAAACATGTACTATATTCATACGTGCAGTCACTTATATAATGATTGGACACAAAATTTATGATTAAATTTACTTTAAGTGGCAAACTTGTTCACTAACCTATTATTGAGATAAAAGTTCATCTGGAATTATTGTAAAGTTGATTTGTACATTTACTTGAATCGTACATATATTTTCATAAAATCCAAGACATTTATCTCAAAATATATACTTTAAGATAGAAAAATTGCAAAATGACTTTTAATAACGGTGTTCTGAGGTAACAAACGTAATTTATCTTTTCCCTATTTTAGTCGATTAAAAACATGTTGACACCATCAATACAATTGTAAGATATTTTACTAACGAGTTTATTACCAAATTATATTGTACAGCATATAGCTAGTAGTATGATAACACCCATTGAGTACGTTTTTCAGGACAGATTATTACTTAAATACGTCTCATTATAATTAGTTAATTATTGATTACCCCTGGCTTCTTATAAAAAGGGTCGTATTCATTTTTAAAAACATATCAAATTTGTATTGCAACGAATCATGGTTTCCGAAGTGAACCAACCTTTGCTAAAAATATTAAATGAAATGGAAATTTCTTCAGCTGAGCTAAGAAACACTGCTAACGGCAACAAAATGCAACGGAATTTCGGAGGTAAGTTGAAGATTATGTAAAAAAATTGGAGTTTATTTAAATTAAGTATTAGATGCTTATTCACATGCCGTTTTAGATGATACTTGTATAGTAATTAAATCTAATTTTGTTTAATTGCAAAAAATATTCATAAATGTTTATACTTTTCCAGGTATCAAGCAAGCACCGCATTTGAAAAGTGAAAAGTTAACGCTGTCAGATTCAGAGAATGCTGAATCAAGAAACAATATCAAGAGACCAAAAGGGAAACATAAATAAGTAAAATGTCAAAATGTGTTACAAAGAACTGTTCGTTTCTATTGCTATTCAATTGAAGAGGAGAAGGCTTAAGATTCCAAGGAGTGAAGAGTTTAGGATGCAATGTTATTATTTAATTTTCAATAAATGTAAATACGACCGAATACTTATTTTCTTTAAATATTTAACTATATTTATAAAAGAAGCACAAAAATGCGAATAAAAACATGTACGGGGCACCTCGCGCCCCTTTCTTTGTTTAGTAAGGCATACCCACGGTATTCACAAGTATTGTACTAACAATAAGCAATCACGAGTCTCCAGTTCTGTATAAATAAATAAATCACTTACAGGCACAACAGTCATATTAAAATGTTATCAATTTATTAAATTATTTGAATATTAGCAAAATCTAGAAATTATTATATAAATCACATTATATTCTAATATACACATGAGTAGAAAAGGAATTAGAATGAAAAGAAATTTGTCATTGTAAAAATTAGGTTTCTATTATTTCATTCTTGTTGCTTTGTTTATATAACATAATACCTGCGCATTGTACAAATGTTTCCGTTTTCTAAATTATTGAGTATTTTCGACCTTGTTTTAATGTTAGTTTCAGTCCTTGTAGGTACCTATTTTTTTTTTTCAAAATCAAAAGTCATTTATTCAAATTAGGCTGAGAATCAGCACTTTTTGAACGTCAATATTACATAAGACAGTCCCCCAAAAGCGCCCACCCATCGACACTTCCTAGTGCTTTCGCTGGGAAGAAGAAGTGGCGGAACAAACTCCCCAGCAGCACAGCTGTCTGTTCATTTTAAAAAAAACATGTCTTTATACAATACTATGTAAACAAACGATACGATAAAATACAAAAATGAAATTATTTACCATATGCCAGCTACCACGCCAAAATACCAGCAAAGCAAAACAATATATTTATATTCAAATGAAAATGTAATTAACTAAAACTTGTTACTTAACTAAAAGCCCCAGGCATAAAGGGCGTGACAGCTTACATATTTATGTAATGTAAAAAAGTAAATTATATGAACTCATATAACGTATCAATAAGCTAATTACTGAGAAAGAACACGAACATTGTCCTGAGTTAATCAGAGCGACCAGCTATTCTTATCATTTAAATAATCATTCACGGAATAATATGCCTTTGAACAAAGCCTGGACTTAATTTGTGCTTTAAATGCATTGTAGGGCAAGTCTAGCAAAGCAGAGGGTATCTTGTTATAAAAAGCTATACCAAGCCCAACAAAAGAGTTATGGACCTTTTGAAGTCGGTGAAAAGGGGCTCGCAGTTTGTCCTTATTTCTGGTGTTAATATTATGAATATCACAGTTTCTGGTGTACACGTGAATATTTTGCCTAACATATAAGATGTTGGCTAAGATGAACTGTGAAGCAACCGTGAGAATACCAATGTCTTTAAACAAATTTCTCAGAGAAAATCTGACACCGAGCTGGTAAATTGCTCGGACAGCTCGTTTTTGAAGTACAAATATATTTTGTATGTCAGCGGCTTTGCCCCACAGTAGAATACCGTAGGACATAACGCTATGGAAATAACTAAAGTAAACTAAACGAGCTGTATCAACGTCAGTATATTGTCTTACTTTCCTGACGGCGTAGGCGGCCGAACTGAGCCTTCCTGCTAGGGTTGATATGTGTGGTCCCCACTGAAGTTTGGCATCTACTGTTATTCCCAGAAAAACTGCCGAGCCCACAGTTTCAAGCACCTCTTTATCTAAAACGATGTTAGGTCCCAAATTTCTAACGTTAGGCAAGGCGAACTTTACACATTTTGTTTTCTTGGGGTTAAGAGCTAGGTTATTTGACGTAAACCAATCTGTAACTGTTGAGAGTGCACTGTTTACTTCGTCAAAATTATGTCTATTCCTGTCTACTTTAAAAATTAGAGAGGTATCATCTGCAAACAACACAACGTCACAGATGCCCTTTAAATAGAATGGTAAATCATTAATGTATACTAAAAACAAGAATGGACCCAGTATTGAGCCTTGCGGTACACCTAACTGAACTGGTAGCCCGGAAGATTTCACACCGTTGATATCTACACACTGTAATCTATTATCTAAATAAGAACCTATCACATCGAGAGCCTCATTTTCGACACCGTAATGGCGGAGTTTACGCAAAAGTATGTCATGGTGCACGCAATCAAAGGCTTTGGAGAGATCACAAAAAATTCCAATAGCATTTTGCGACCTCTCCCATATTAATTGAAATACCTACCTATTCGAGTCACACTTATTATTAGTGGACAGGATATTGATGATGAAATAGTCTTAAAGTTGTAAACTTGTTCAAATAAACCATTAATGAGACGAAAGTTCATCCAGAATTCTATGTTCTCTTAAATCTTACATATAAAACTTTTAAAACCAACCTACTGAACTGATTTCGATGAAAAATTTAAGAGACTAATCTCAAATTATATCCTTTGAAACAGAAAAAATGCAAATTTGCTTTTAAAAAACGGTGTTCTGACGAAACAAATGTAAAATAAATAGCAATGCCAATGGCATGGGATGGCATATGGCATTCGACGCAATGGCCATAGATAAGAAAACAAAGAAAAAATATTTATGAAACGATGTGAAAACCTAGCGACATATAGAATTCGGAGGTATAATCAACATTAAAGGATTGACAGTTATCGACTTGACAATCTATCAACTCAGACACACGCAGCAAGTATCAGCGACGTCTGGTGTCGAGCAGCGAAACCTCATAACCACTGATGTTAGAACGAGACAGATACAGAAGAGTACAGACACATCAACTTCCTGTCCGCGTAACCGCGCGATGGTTTGAGACTATTCTGGAAAGCAATTCCAACGAGTGAACACTACATAATAGTAGCAGTGCAGTGCGGTAATAGTGAACGTGTTTGACGCCATATTCCACGTCACAGTTTGCTTGCGTTTTTAAATCCACAAATATTATTTTTAAAATTAAATTTTCTTCAGCAGAGCTAACAAGCACTGCTAACGGAAAGAAAATGCAGCGGAATTTCGGAGGTTAGTTGAAGATTATTTAAAAAAATTGGAGATTATTTTAAATAAATATTAGATGCATATTCACATACCGTTTTAGATGATACTTGTATAATAGTGAAATCTATATTATGTTTAATTGGAAAAAATATTAATGAAGTTTATTCTTTTCCAGGTGTCAAGCATGCGCCGTATTTCAAAAATGAAAATTCAACGCTGGCAGATTCAGAGAATTTTGAATCAAAAAATAACATAAAGAGACCAAAAGGAAAACATAAAAAAATCAAATGTGAAAATGTGAGACGAGGAATTATTCGTTATTGCTACACAATCGAAGAGGAGAAGGCTTAAGATTGCAAGGAGTGAAGACTTTAGAATTTAATTTTATAATTTAGTTTTCAATAAATGTAAATACGACCGAATACTTATTTTTTTTTTTTTATTTACCTATGTTTACAAAAGTAGCAAAAGAATGTGAATATAAATATGAACGGTTCACCTCGCGTTCGTTTGTTTGTTTAGTAAGGCATACCCACGATATTCACAAGTATTGTACTAACAATAAGCAATCACAAATCTTCAATTATGTATAAGTACATCACTTATGGGCATGCACAGCACACATTAAAATTTTAACAATTTATTTCATTATTTAAATATTAGCAAAATGTAGAATTTATTACATTTTCCTCATTAAATTCTAATGACTCATGAATAAAAGAAAAATACTAGCACACCAAAACGAAATTATTAACAAAAATTTCATTTTTACAAAAGACAAATTCCTTTTTATTTTAAGTACTTCCTCTTGTTGAGTACAAAAGGAAATACCTAAAATTTAAAGTTTTGTTGAGTACAAAAGATGTACTTAAAATGAAAAGTAATTTGTCTTTTGTAAAAAATATTTTTTTTTTGTAATTTCATTTTTGTTTGTGTTGCATTTGTTTATACAAAATATTACCTGCGCATTGTGTGGACGACAGCAGGTCAAACTACCCGAAACTGTCAAATATTGCCAATCAACCTTGAGCCTTAGAGATAAGGTTATAAATTTAATACAGAAATCTGAGCGTTTGTAGTAGCTGGATGTGCTATCGTCTGTACAAATGTTTCTGTTTTCTAAATTATAGATTATTTTAAGATTTGTTTTGACGTTAGTTTCAGTTCTTGTAGGTACCTATTAATTGAAATACGTACCTATTAATTGTATGTAGGTACCTAGGCATGTTTCAGAAATTATTCCAGTTGTAAAATAAGGCTTTGATAAAAAATATAACTATTAAACAAATTAGTATTTACAGGCAGTGTTTACATTTCGTAATTAATTATTAAAACATTACCCAAACCTATTGAAGAAACATGTACTATATTCATACGTGAAGTCACTTATATAATGATTGGACACAAAATTTATGATTAAATTTACTTTAAGTGGCAAACTTGTTCACTAACCTATTATTGAGATAAAAGTTCATCTGGAATTATTGTAAAGTTGATTTGTACATTTACTTGAATCGTACATATATTTTCATAAAATCCAAGACATTTATCTCAAAATATATACTTTAAGATAGAAAAATTGCAAAATGACTTTTAATAACGGTGTTCTGAGGTAACAAACGTAATTTATCTTTTCCCTATTTTAGTCGATTAAAAACATGTTGACACCATCAATACAATTGTAAGATATTTTACTAACGAGTTTATTACCAAATTATATTGTACAGCATATAGCTAGTAGTATGATAACACCTATTGAGTACGTTTTTCAAGACAGATTATTACTTAAATACGTCTCATTATAATTAGTTAATTATTGATTACCCCTGGCTTCTTATAAAAAGGGTCGTATTCATTTTTAAAAACATATCAAATTTGTATTGCAACGAATCATGGTTTCCGAAGTGAACCAACTCTTTGCTAAAAATTTAAATGAAATGGAAATTTCTTCAGCTGAGCTAAGAAACACTGCTAACGGCAACAAAATGCAACGGAATTTCGGAGGTAAGTTGAAGATTATGTAAAAAAATTGGAGTTTATTTAAATTAAGTATTAGATGCTTATTCACATGCCGTTTTAGATGATACTTGTATAGTAATTAAATCTAATTTTGTTTAATTGCAAAAAATATTCATAAATGTTTATACTTTTCCAGGTATCAAGCAAGCACCGCATTTGAAAAGTGAAAAGTTAACGCTGTCAGATTCAGAGAATGCTGAATCAAGAAACAATATCAAGAGACCAAAAGGGAAACATAAATAAGTAAAATGTCAAAATGTGTTACAAAGAACTGTTCGTTTCTATTGCTATTCAATTCAAGAGGAGAAGGCTTAAGATTCCAAGGAGTGAAGAGTTTAGGATGCAATGTTATTATTTAATTTTCAATAAATGTAAATACGACCGAATACTTATTTTCTTTAAATATTTAACTATATTTATAAAAGAAGCACAAAAATGCGTATAAAAACATGTACGGGGCACCTCGCGCCCCTTTCTTTGTTTAGTAAGGCATACCCACGGTATTCACAAGTATTGTACTAACAATAAGCAATCACGAGTCTCCAGTTCTGTATAAATAAATAAATCACTTACAGGCACAACAGTCATATTAAAATGTTATCAATTTATTAAATTATTTGAATATTAGCAAAATCTAGAAATTATTATATAAATCACATTATATTCTAATATACACATGAGTAGAAAAGGAATTAGAATGAAAAGAAATTTGTCATTGTAAAAATTAGGTTTCTATTATTTCATTCTTGTTGCTTTGTTTATATAACATAATACCTGCGCATTGTACAAATGTTTCCGTTTTCTAAATTATTGAGTATTTTCGACTTTGTTTTAATGTTAGTTTCAGTCCTTGTAGGTACCTATTAATTGAAATACCTACCTATTCGAGTCACACTTATTATTAGTGGACAGGATATTGATGATGAAATAGTCTTAAAGTTGTAAACTTGTTCAAATAAACCATTAATGAGACGAAAGTTCATCCAGAATTTTATGTTCTCTTAAATCTTACATATAAAACTTTTAAAACCAACCTACTGAACTGATTTCGATGAAAAATTTAAGAGACTAATCTCAAATTATATCCTTTGAAAAAGAAAAAATGCAAATTTGCTTTTAAAAAACGGTGTTCTGACGAAACAAATGTAAAATAAATAGCAATGCCAATGGCATGGGATGGCATATGGCATTCGACGCAATGGCCATAGATAAGAAAACAAAGAAAAAATATTTATGAAACGATGTGAAAACCTAGCGACATATAGAATTCGGAGGTATAATCAACATTAAAGGATTGACAGTTATCGACTTGACAATCTATCAACTCAGACACACGCGGCAAGTATCAGCGACGTCTGGTGTCGAGCAGCGAAACCTCATAACCACTGATGTTAGAACGAGACAGATAAAGAAGAGTACAGACACATCAACTTCCTATCCGCGTAACCGCGCGATGGTTTGGGACTATTCTGGAAAGCAATTCCAACGAGTGAACACTACATAATAGTAGCAGTGCAGTGCGGTAATAGTGAACGTGTTTGACGCCATATTCCACGTCACAGTTTGCTTGCGTTTTTAAATCCACAAATATTATTTTTAAAATGGAATTTTCTTCGGCAGAGCTAACAAGCACTGCTAACGGAAAGAAAATGCAGCGGAATTTCGGAGGTTAGTTGAAGATTATTTAAAAAAATTGGAGATTATTTTAAGTAAATATTAGATGCATATTCACATACCGTTTTAGATGATACTTGTATAATAGTGAAATCTATATTATGTTTAATTGGAAAAAAATATTAATGAAGTTTATTCTTTTCCAGGTGTCAAGCATGCGCCGTATTTCAAAAATGAAAATTCAACGCTGGCAGATTCAGAGAATTTTGAATCAAAAAATAACATAAAGAGACCAAAAGGAAAACATAAAAAAATCAAATGTCAAAATGTGAGACGAGGAATTATTCGTTATTGCTACATAATCGAAGAGGCGAAGGCTTAAGATTGCAAGGAGGGAAGACTTTAGAATTTAATTTTGTAATTTAATTTTCATTAAATGTAAATACGACCGAATACTTATTTGTTTTTTTTTTATATTTACCTATATTTACAAAAGTAGCAAAAGAATGTGAATATAAATATGTACGGTTCACCTCGCGCCCGTTTGTTTGTTTAGAAAGGCATACCCACGATATTCACAAGTATTGTACTAACAATAAGCAATCACAAATCTTCAATTATGTATAAGTACATCACTTATGGGCATGCACAGCACACATTAAAATGTTAACAATTTATTTCATTATTTAAATATTAGCAAAAAGTATAATTTATTACATTTTCCTCATTAAATTCTAATGACTTATGAATAAAAGAAAACTACTAGCACACAAAAACGAAATTACTTACAAAAATTTCATTTTTACAAAAGACAAATTACTTTTTATTTTAAGTACTTCCTCTTGTTGAGTACAAAAGGAAATACCTAAAATTTAAAGTTTTGTTGAGTACAAAACATGTACTTAAAATGAAAAGTAATTTGTCTTTTGTAAAAAATATTTTTTTTTTGTAATTTCATTTTTGTTTGTGTTGCATTTGTTTATACAAAATATTACCTGCGCATTGTGTGGACGACAGCAGGTCAAACTACCCGAAACTGTCAAATATTGCCAATCAACCTTGAGCCTTAGAGATAAGGTTATAAATTTAATACAGAAATCTGAGCGTTTGTAGTAGCTGGATGTGCTATCGTCTGTACAAATGTTTCTGTTTTCAAAATTATAGATTATTTTAAGATTTGTTTTGACGTTAGTTTCAGTTCTTGTAGGTACCTATTAATTGAAATACGTACCTATTAATTGTATGTAGGTACCTAGGTATGTTTCCGAAATTATTCCAGTTGTAAAATAAGGCTTTGATAAAAAATATAACTATTAAACAAATTAGTATTTACAGGCAGTGTTTACATTTCGTAGTTAATTATTAAAACATTACCCAAACCTATTGAAGAAACATGTACTATATTCATACGTGCAGTCACTTATATAATGATTGGACACAAAATTTATGATTAAATTTGCTTTAAGTTGCAAACTTGTTCACTAACCTATTATTGAGATAAAAGTTCATCTGGAATTATTGTAAAGTTGATTTGTACATTTACTTGAATCGTACATATATTTTCATAAAATCCAAGACATTTATCTCAAAATATATACTTTAAGATAGAAAAATTGCAAAATGACTTTTAATAACGGTGTTCTGAGGTAACAAACGTAATTTATCTTTTCCCTATTTTAGTCGATTAAAAACATGTTGACACCATCAATACAATTGTAAAATATTTTACTAACGAGTTTATTACCAAATTATATTGTACAGCAGATAGCTAGTAGTATGATAACACCTATTGAGTACGTTTTTCAGGACAGATTATTACTTAAATACGTCTCATTATAATTAGTTAATTATTGATTACCCCTGGCTTCTTATAAAAAGGGTCGTATTCATTTTTAAAAACATATCAAATTTGTATTGCAACGAATCATGGTTTCCGGAGTGAACCAACTCTTTGCTAAAAATATTAAATGAAATGGAAATTTCTTCAGCTGAGCTAAGAAACACTGCTAACGGCAAAAAACTGCAACGGAATTTCGGAAGTAAGTTGAAGATTATGTAAAAAAATTGTAGTTTATTTAAATTAAGTATTACATGCTTATTCACATGCCGTTTTAGATGATACTTGTATAGTAATTAAATCTAATTTTGTTTAATTGCAAAAAATATTCATAAATGTTTATTCTTTTCCAGGTATCAAGCAAGCACCGCATTTGAAAACTGAAAAGTTAACGCTGTCAGATTCAGAGAATGCTGAATCAAGAAACAATATCAAGAGACCAAAAGGGAAACATAAATAAGTAAAATGTCAAAATGTGTTACAAAGAACTGTTCGTTTCTATTGCTATTCAATTGAAGAGGAGAAGGCTTAAGATTCCAAGGAGTGAAGAGTTTAGGATGCAATGTTATTATTTAATTTTCAATAAATGTAAATACGACCGAATACCTATTTTTTTTTTTAATATTTACCTATATTTATAAAAGAAGCACAAAAATGCGAATGAAAACATATACGGGGCACCTCGCGCCCCTTTCTTTGTTTAGTAAGGCATACCCACGATATTCACAAGTATTGTACTAACAATAAGCAATTACGAGTCTCCAATTCTGTATAAATAAATAAATCACTTACAGGCACAACAGTCATATTAAAATGTTATCAATTTATTAAATTATTTGAATATTAGCAAAATCTAGAAATTATTATATAAATCACATTATATTCTAATATACACATTAGCAGAAAAGGAATTAGAATGAAAAGAAATTCGTCATTGTAAAAATTAGGTTTCTATTATTTCATTCTTGTTGCTTTGTTTATACAACATAATACCTGCGCATTGTACAAATGTTTCCGTTTTCTAAATTATTAAGTATTTTCGACTTTGTTTTAATGTTAGTTTCAGTCCTTGTAGGTACCTATTAATTGAAATACCTACCTATTCGAGTCACACTTAATTATTAATGGACAGGATATTGATGATGAAATAGTCTTAAAGTTGTAAACTTGTTCAAATAAACCATTAATGAGACGAAAGTTCATCCAGAATTCTATGTTCTCTTAAATCTTACATATAAAACTTTTAAAACCAACCTACTGAACTGATTTCGATGAAAAATTTAAGAGACTAATCTCAAATTATATCCTTTGAAAAAGAAAAAATGCAAATTTGCTTTTAAAAAACGGTGTTCTGACGAAACAAATGTAAAATAAATAGCAATGCCAATGGCATGGGATGGCATATAGCATTCGACGCAATGGCCATAGATAAGAAAACAAAGAAAAAATATTTATGAAACGATGTGAAAACCTAGCGACATATAGAATTCGGAGGTATAATCAACATTAACGGATTGACAGTTATCGACTTGACAATCTATCAACTCAGACACACGCGGCAAGTATCAGCGACGTCTGGTGTCGAGCAGCGAAACCTCATAACCACTGATGTTAGAACGAGACAGATAAAGAAGAGTACAGACACATCAACTTCCTGTCCGCGTAACCGCGCGATGGTTTGGGACTATTCTGGAAAGCAATTCCAACGAGTGAACACTACATAATAGTAGCAGTGCAGTGCGGTAATAGTGAACGTGTTTGACGCCATATTCCACGTCACAGTTTGCTTGCGTTTTTAAATCCACAAATATTATTTTTAAAATGGAATTTTCTTCAGCAGAGCTAACAAGCACTGCTAACGGAAAGAAAATGCAGCGGAATTTCGGAGGTTAGTTGAAGATTATTTAAAAAAAATGGAGATTATTTTAATTAAATATTAGATGCATATTCACATACCGTTTTAGATGATACTTGTATAATAGTGAAATCTATATTATGTTTAATTGGAAAAAGTATTAATGAAGTTTATTCTTTTCCAGGTGTCAAGCATGCGCCGTATTTCAAAAATGAAAATTCAACGCTGGCAGATTCAGAGAATTTTGAATCAAAAAATAACATAAAGAGACCAAAAGGAAAACATAAAAAAATCAAATGTCAAAATGTGAGACGAGGAATTATTCGTTATTGCTACACAATCGAAGAGGAGAAGGCTTAAGATTGCAAGGAGTGAAGACTTTAGAATTTAATTTTATAATTTAGTTTTCAATAAATGTAAATACGACCGAATACTTATTTTTTTTTTTTATTTACCTATGTTTACAAAAGTAGCAAAAGAATGTGAATATAAATATGAACGGTTCACCTCGCGCTCGTTTGTTTGTTTAGTAAGGCATACCCACGATATTCACAAGTATTGTACTAACAATAAGCAATCACAAATCTTCAATCCCAATCCCAACTAATATTATAAATGCGAAAGTGTGTTTGTTTGTTTGTTTGTTTGTTACCTCTTCACGCTTAAACTACTGCACCGATCATCACGAAAATTTGCATACACATAGTCTAGGGTACGGGGAAGGATATAGGATACATTTTATCCCGGAAGAAAGTAGCTACTGTTCCCGTGGGATCGAAATTAACGCGGACGGAGCAATGACGGGCGGAGCCACGGGCAAGAAATAACAATATAATTATTTAATAATATTTAATATTTGCATACACATAGTCTGCGGAACGAGAAAGGACATAGGACACCTTTTATCTGTTCCCGTGGGATCTAAATTAACACGGGCGGGCTACTAACAGTGTAATTATTTATATGTTTGTTACCTCTTTAACTTAGTCTGTGGTACGGAGAAGGATATAGGATACATTTTATCCCGGAAGAAAGTATCTACTGTTCCCGCGGGATCCTCTTTAACTGTTACCTCTTTAACTGTTTTCTTCACGCTTTATCTACTCAATAAATCTTTTTTTCACATGTGTTTGAAATTTTGCAGGCGTAAAGTTAGAAGTCCGGATTAAATAATAGGGTACTTTTTATCCCGAAAAAATTGATTTTCCCGAGAGAAATCTAAAACGCGCGATATAACCGAAGTTAACGCGGGCGAAGCCGCGGGCGGAAAGCTAGTTATGTATAAGTACATCACTTATGGGCATGCACAGCACACATTAAAATGTTAACAATTTATTTCATTATTTAAATATTAGCAAAATGTAGAATTTATTACATTTTCCTCATTAAATTCTAATGACTCATGAATAAAAGAAAAATACTAGCACACCAAAACGAAATTACTAACAAAAATTTCATTTTTACAAAAGACAAATTCCTTTTTATTTTAAGTACTTCCTCTTGTTGAGTACAAAAGGAAATACCTAAAATTTAAAGTTTTGTTGAGTACAAAAGATGTACTTAAAATGAAAAGTAATTTGTCTTTTGTAAAAAATATTTTTTTTTTGTAATTTCATTTTTGTTTGTGTTGCATTTGTTTATACAAAATATTACCTGCGCATTGTGTGGACGACAGCAGGTCAAACTACCCGAAACTGTCAAATATTGCCAATCAACCTTGAGCCTTAGAGATAAGGTTATAAATTTAATACAGAAATCTGAGCGTTTGTAGTAGCTGGATGTGCTATCGTCTGTACAAATGTTTCTGTTTTCTAAATTATAGATTATTTTAAGATTTGTTTTGACGTTAGTTTCAGTTCTTGTAGGTACCTATTAATTGAAATACGTACCTATTAATTGTATGTAGGTACCTAGGCATGTTTCAGAAATTATTCCAGTTGTAAAATAAGGCTTTGATAAAAAATATAACTATTAAACAAATTAGTATTTACAGGCAGTGTTTACATTTCGTAATTAATTATTAAAACATTACCCAAACCTATTGAAGAAACATGTACTATATTCATACGTGAAGTCACTTATATAATGATTGGACACAAAATTTATGATTAAATTTACTTTAAGTGGCAAACTTGTTCACTAACCTATTATTGAGATAAAAGTTCATCTGGAATTATTGTAAAGTTGATTTGTACATTTACTTGAATCGTACATATATTTTCATAAAATCCAAGACATTTATCTCAAAATATATACTTTAAGATAGAAAAATTGCAAAATGACTTTTAATAACGGTGTTCTGAGGTAACAAACGTAATTTATCTTTTCCCTATTTTAGTCGATTAAAAACATGTTGACACCATCAATACAATTGTAAGATATTTTACTAACGAGTTTATTACCAAATTATATTGTACAGCAGATAGCTAGTAGTATGATAACACCTATTGAGTACGTTTTTCAGGACAGATTATTACTTAAATACGTCTCATTATAATTAGTTAATTATTGATTACCCCTGGCTTCTTATAGAAAGGGTCGTATTCATTTTTAAAAACATATCAAATTTGTATTGCAACGAATCATGGTTTCCGGAGTGAACCAACTCTTTGCTAAAAATATTAAATGAAATGGAAATTTCTTCAGCTGAGCTAAGAAACACTGCTAACGGCAAAAAACTGCAACGGAATTTCGGAAGTAAGTTGAAGATTATGTAAAAAAATTGTAGTTTATTTAAATTAAGTATTACATGCTTATTCACATGCCGTTTTAGATGATACTTGTATAGTAATTAAATCTAATTTTGTTTAATTGCAAAAAATATTCATAAATGTTTATTCTTTTCCAGGTATCAAGCAAGCACCGCATTTGAAAACTGAAAAGTTAACGCTGTCAGATTCAGAGAATGCTGAATCAAGAAACAATATCAAGAGACCAAAAGGGAAACATAAATAAGTAAAATGTCAAAATGTGTTACAAAGAACTGTTCGTTTCTATTGCTATTCAATTGAAGAGGAGAAGGCTTAAGATTCCAAGGAGTGAAGAGTTTAGGATGCAATGTTATTATTTAATTTTCAATAAATGTAAATACGACCGAATACCTATTTTTTTTTTAAATATTTACCTATATTTATAAAAGAAGCACAAAAATGCGAATGAAAACATATACGGGGCACCTCGCGCCCCTTTCTTTGTTTAGTAAGGCATACCCACGATATTCACAAGTATTGTACTAACAATAAGCAATCACGAGTCTCCAATTCTGTATAAATAAATAAATCACTTACAGGCACAACAGTCATATTAAAATGTTATCAATTTATTAAATTATTTGAATATTAGCAAAATCTAGAAATTATTATATAAATCACATTATATTCTAATATACACATTAGCAGAAAAGGAATTAGAATGAAAAGAAATTCGTCATTGTAAAAATTAGGTTTCTATTATTTCATTCTTGTTGCTTTGTTTATACAACATAATACCTGCGCATTGTACAAATGTTTCCGTTTTCTAAATTATTGAGTATTTTCGACTTTGTTTTAATGTTAGTTTCAGTCCTTGTAGGTACCTATTAATTGAAATACCTACCTATTCGAGTCACACTTAATTATTAGTGGACAGGATATTGATGATGAAATAGTCTTAAAGTTGTAAACTTGTTCAAATAAACCATTAATGAGACGAAAGTTCATCCAGAATTCTATGTTCTCTTAAACCTTACATATAAAACTTTTAAAACCAACCTACTGAACTGATTTCGATGAAAAATTTAAGAGACTAATCTCAAATTATATCCTTTGAAAAAGAAAAAATGCAAATTTGCTTTTAAAAAACGGTGTTCTGACGAAACAAATGTAAAATAAATAGCAATGCCAATGGCATGGGATGGCATATAGCATTCGACGCAATGGCCATAGATAAGAAAACAAAGAAAAAATATTTATGAAACGATGTGAAAACCTAGCGACATATAGAATTCGGAGGTATAATCAACATTAACGGATTGACAGTTATCGACTTGACAATCTATCAACTCAGACACACGCGGCAAGTATCAGCGACGTCTGGTGTCGAGCAGCGAAACCTCATAACCACTGATGTTAGAACGAGACAGATAAAGAAGAGTACAGACACATCAACTTCCTGTCCGCGTAACCGCGCGATGGTTTGGGACTATTCTGGAAAGCAATTCCAACGAGTGAACACTACATAATAGTAGCAGTGCAGTGCGGTAATAGTGAACGTGTTTGACGCCATATTCCACGTCACAGTTTGCTTGCGTTTTTAAATCCACAAATATTATTTTTAAAATGGAATTTTCTTCAGCAGAGCTAACAAGCACTGCTAACGGAAAGAAAATGCAGCGGAATTTCGGAGGTTAGTTGAAGATTATTTAAAAAAAATGGAGATTATTTTAATTAAATATTAGATGCATATTCACATACCGTTTTAGATGATACTTGTATAATAGTGAAATCTATATTATGTTTAATTGGAAAAAGTATTAATGAAGTTTATTCTTTTCCAGGTGTCAAGCATGCGCCGTATTTCAAAAATGAAAATTCAACGCTGGCAGATTCAGAGAATTTTGAATCAAAAAATAACATAAAGAGACCAAAAGGAAAACATAAAAAAATCAAATGTCAAAATGTGAGACGAGGAATTATTCGTTATTGCTACACAATCGAAGAGGAGAAGGCTTAAGATTGCAAGGAGTGAAGACTTTAGAATTTAATTTTATAATTTAGTTTTCAATAAATGTAAATACGGCCGAATACTTATTTTTTTTTTTTTTTATATTTACCTATATTTACAAAAGTAGCAAAAGAATGTGAATATAAATATGAACGGTTCACCTCGCGCTCGTTTGTTTGTTTATTAAGGCATACCCACGATATTCACAAGTATTGTACTAACAATAAGCAATCACAAATCTTCAATTATGTATAAGTACATCACTTATGGGCATGCACAGCACACATTAAAATGTTAACAATTTATTTCATTATTTAAATATTAGCAAAATGTAGAATTTATTACATTTTCCTCATTAAATTCTAATGACTCATGAATAAAAGAAAAATACTAGCACACCAAAACGAAATTACTAACAAAAATTTCATTTTTACAAAAGACAAATTCCTTTTTATTTTAAGTACTTCCTCTTGTTGAGTACAAAAGGAAATACCTAAAATTTAAAGTTTTGTTGAGTACAAAAGATGTACTTAAAATGAAAAGTAATTTGTCTTTTGTAAAAAATATTTTTTTTTTGTAATTTCATTTTTGTTTGTGTTGCATTTGTTTATACAAAATATTACCTGCGCATTGTGTGGACGACAGCAGGTCAAACTACCCGAAACTGTCAAATATTGCCAATCAACCTTGAGCCTTAGAGATAAGGTTATAAATTTAATACAGAAATCTGAGCGTTTGTAGTAGCTGGATGTGCTATCGTCTGTACAAATGTTTCTGTTTTCTAAATTATAGATTATTTTAAGATTTGTTTTGACGTTAGTTTCAGTTCTTGTAGGTACCTATTAATTGAAATACGTACCTATTAATTGTATGTAAGTACCTAGGCATGTTTCAGAAATTATTCCAGTTGTAAAATAAGGCTTTGATAAAAAATATAACTATTAAACAAATTAGTATTTACAGGCAGTGTTTACATTTCGTAGTTAATTATTAAAACATTACCCAAACCTATTGAAGAAACATGTACTATATTCAAACGTGAAGTCACTTATATAATGATTGGACACAAAATTTATGATTAAATTTACTTTAAGTTGCAAACTTGTTCACTAACCTATTATTGAGATAAAAGTTCATATGGAATTATTGTAAAGTTGATTTGTACATTTACTTGAATCGTACATATATTTTCATAAAATCCAAGACATTTATCTCAAAATATATACTTTAAGATAGAAAAATTGCAAAATGACTTTTAATAACGGTGTTCTGAGGTAACAAACGTAATTTATCTTTTCCCTATTTTAGTCGATTAAAAACATGTTGACACCATCAATACAATTGTAAGATATTTTACTAACGAGTTTATTACCAAATTATATTGTACAGCATATCTGCTGTACAATATAACGTACTCAATAAACGTACTAAACGTACGTAATAAACGTACTCAATAGGTATTATCATACTACTAGCTATCGCTAGTAGTATGATAATACCTATTGAGTACGTTTTTCAGGACAGATTATTACTTAAATACGTCTCATTATAATTAGTTAATTATTGATTACCCCTGGCTTCTTATAAAAAGGGTCGTATTCATTTTTAAAAAACATATCAAATTTGTATTGCAACGAATCATGGTTTCCGGAGTGAACCAACTCTTTGTTGGTGTAATGTAAATAGGACCGAATACTCATTTTTTTTAAATGTTTACCTATATTTATAAAAGAAGCACAAGAATGCGAATAAAAACATGTGCGGGGCACCTCGCGCCCCTTTCTTGATCTCATGAGTAGAAAAGGAAATAGAATGAAAAGAAATTTGTCATAATTAAGTTTCTATTATTTCATTCTTGTTGCTTTGTTTATACAACATAAAACCTGCGCATTGTACAAATGTTTCAGTTTTCTAAATTATTGAATATTTTCGACTTTGTATTAATGTCAGTTTCAGTCCTTGTAGGTACCTATTAATTGAAATACCTACCTATTAACTGTATGTAGGTTCAGCTAAGAATCAGAATTCACACAATTTATAGAATAATGCTTTGATAAAAAAATTATTATGAAACAAATAAGTGTTAGTAAGTAGTGTTTACATTTCGTACTTATTTATTGAAACTTTACGTAAGTGGAGTCACACACTTAATTAGTGGACAGGACATTGATGATGAAATAGACTTAAAGTTGTAAACTTGTTTAAATAAACCATTGAGATGAAAGTTCATATAGAATTCTATGTTCTCTTAAATCGTACATATATTTTCGTTTAAAAGCAACCTACTGAACTGATTTTGATGAAAACTCTAAGAGACTAATCTCATAATATATCCTTTGAAAAAGAAAAAATTGAAACTGGATTTTAAAAAACGGTGTTCTGACGAAACAAATGTAAAATAAATAGCAATGGCAATGGCATGGGATGGCATATGGCATTCGGCGCAATGGCCATAGATAAGAAAACAAAGAAAAAATATTTACGAAACGATGTGAAAACCTAGCGACATATATAATTCGGAGGTACAATTAACATTAACGTAGGTATTGACAATTATCGACCTGAGAATCTATCAACTCACCCATATGCATTGACCAATGACAACGTGGCAAGTATCAGCGACGTCTGGTGTCGAGTAGCGGAACCTCCAAACCGCCGATATTAGAACGAGACAGTTAAAGAAGAGTACAGACATATCAACTTCCTGTCCGCGTAATTGCGTGATGGTTCGGGACTATTCTGGAAAGCAAGTCCAACGAGTGAACAGTACATAATAGTAACAGTGCAGTGCAGTAATAGTGACAGTGTTCCCTGCCATATTGCACGTCATAGCTTGTTAGTTCCGTTTTTAAAACATTAAGTATTACTAAAACTGGAAGTTTCTT
The DNA here is from genome assembly GCA_037179545.1 of Sesamia inferens. Lineage (NCBI taxonomy): Eukaryota > Metazoa > Arthropoda > Insecta > Lepidoptera > Noctuidae > Sesamia > Sesamia inferens. Next base: position 31,962,176 of record CM073929.1, read on the forward strand.
CAGCAGAGCTAACAAACACTGCTAACGGCAAGAAAATGCAGCGGAATTTCGGAGGTAAGTTAAAGATTATATAAAAAAAATGGAGATTATTTTAATTAAGTATTAGATGCATATTCACATGCCGTTTTAGATGATACTTGTATAATAGTAAAATCTATATTATGTTTAATTGGAAATGTTTTCCAGGTGTCAAGCATGCGCCGTATTCCAAAAATGAAAATTCAACGATGGCAGATTCAGAGAATTTTGAATCAAAAAATAACATAAAGAGACCAAAACCACACATAAAGCTCTCTGTGTGTCTGCTGATTTCGTAGAACTTCATACTCTCCCAGCACGTCCTCGTACTAAATTTTTATATCATTCGGCCGACTATACAGCTATTAATTATCGGTTGAGCCAAATCGATTGGCGCAACGCAGTGAGCTCTGGGACATTGGAGGATGCTGTATCATTTTTCTACGACACAATCAGTGAACTACATGATTCTTTTGTACCAATTAGGACGGTAGTTCCAAGTAGCAGATACCCTCTTTGGTTCAAACAACCTCTGATAAAAATTTTAAAAGAAAAATCTAAGTACCACGCAAAGTTCAAGAAATATGGAAACCTGTCTGATCACGAGTCTTTTGTCTTGCTTCGACAGCGTGCCAGGGAAGTTGAAAGTGAAATGTTTAACTCCTATATTGCAAAAATTGAGGCAGACATTTCTAAGACACCCAGAGCGTTTTGGTCATATGTTAAATCAAGAAATCAAATCAATGCTTACCCTTCCTTGCTTAAATATAGAAACAGCACCTCAAGTGTCGGAGAGGACATCTGTAACATGTTTAGCTACTATTTCTACTCTAATTTTCTTGGTTCTGCTGCTAGTATTAATGACGATCTTTCCATTGACCACGTGCGGGGGCCTAGCATGTATTTGAGCGATACTGTCTCGGACATACATTCGGTCGAAGTTAATGAATTAGAAGTATTCAATCTACTTAAAGGAGTTGACTTATCTAAATCTGCAGGACCAGACAATATTCCACCAGTTTTTATACTCAACTGTGCCAAAAGTCTGACTCTTCCTCTTTTACTCCTGTTCAGGCGGTCCCTAAATTTGGGAGAGGTACCTGCAGTTTGGAAGTCGGCAATAATCACTCCGATCCATAAAAAAGGGCCTAGAAACCTTGTAGAAAATTACAGACCCATATCCAAATTATGTATTTTCGCTAAAATCTTGGAAAAAATTATATACAAACAGCTTTACACCTGTCTTAAATCAAGCATTAACGACCACCAACATGGTTTCCTGCGAGGTCGGTCCACAACCACCAACCTAATTCTTTGTAGCGACTACTTGACTGAATGTATGGCCCGCCACTCACAAGTAGATGTAATTTACACAGATTACAGCAAGTGTTTTGATCGTTTGGATCATGCTATACTTTTGCGCAAACTGCTGGCTATGGGTATCAGTGGAAATCTTTTTAGGTGGTTCTCATCTTATGTGGCCAACAGGTGTCAAACTGTTGTCCTTAATGGATATACATCAAGAACTATGACGGCCCCCTCAGGAATTCCGCAGGGATCGCTTTTGGAACCCTTGTTATTCAACATCTTCATAAATGATGTGTCTTCATGTTTCTCGAATTCAACAGTCCTTTTATTTGCGGACGACATGAAGATTCTAAGTGAGATCGGGACTCATGAAGATGCTGAACGCCTCCAACACGATCTGGACAGGTTCGTAGGGTACTGCACGGCCAACCGGTTAGATCTAAAATTTAGATCTAACCGGTTGGCCGTGTACAGTGCAGCATTTCGAGACATTTAGATTCTAAATGTCTCGAAATGCTGCACTGTACATTCACTCGTAAACTAAAGCGCGTTATTTATGACTACAAATTAGCCAATACTTCAATAGCCAGAGTTAACACGATTACAGACTTGGGAGTCACTTTTGACTCGAAACTTCTCTTTGACATACACATTGATAAAATTATTAAAAAAGCTTCTAAAGCCCTTGGTTTTATCTTGAGGATATCAGTGGATTTTAAAAACATTAAAACACTCAAAATTCTGTACTGTGCTTTTGTGCGCAGTCATCTCGAATACTGCTCACCAGTATGGAATCCTATCTACGATACTTACGTCAATCGCATCGAAAGTATCCAAAGGAAATTTTTGAGGTGCATTCTGTTTAGATCCAGAACTTATTTGCCTAATTACAACAACCGTTGCAGAAAGTTTCACGTTCTTCCACTGCTTGAGCGGAGAAAAATTGCCGACATGGTATTTCTGTTCAATATAGCTAATGGCTCAATCGACTGTTCTGAATTGTTGAGCAAAATTGCTCTGCGTGTTCCATCCTTCACTTTAAGGAATCACCAGCCTCTGTATGTTCCCTCTGTGCGATGCTTATACCGACCAAACTCTTATATGATAAGAGCTAGCAGAGCATATAATTTGTTGTGTCGGAGGGTTAATGATCTCGATTTGTTCTCCACCAGTGTTCCTAAACTAAAAAAATACCTTGTGATAGCTTCTTTGTTAATTACTAAAAAACTGAAGTTTTACTAAATACTCTCAGAGTGCTTACTTGTTCTTAATTTCACTTTCATGTCCTGTGCTATGTCCTGTGCTGTACCTGTTACTGTCTCTTGTGCTAACCTGATGTTATCTGTGGAAACTTTTAATTGGCCTTCTTTCACTAATTATATTCTATCTGTATATATGCTAGCTGTAAGTTTCCTTAAGTGAAGAGTTTAGAATGTAATTTTATAATATAATTTTCAATAAATGTAAATACAATTGAATACTTATTTGTTTTTTTTTATATTTACCTATATTTACAAAAGTAACAAAAGAATGCGAATAAAAATATGTACAGTTCACCTCGCGCTCGTTTGTTTGTTTAGTAAGGCATACCCACGATATTCACAAGTATTGTACTAACAACAAGCAATCACAAATCTTCAATTATGTATAAGTATATCACTTCTGGGTATGTATAATATATATTAAAATGTTAATAATTTATTTCATTATTTAAATATTAGCAAAATGTAGAATTTATTACATTTTCCGCATTAAATTCTAATGACTCAATTATATGACTCATGAATAAAAGAAAAATACTAGCACACAAAAACGAAATTACTTACAAAAAATTCATTTTTACAAAAGACAAATTACTTTTTACCGCCCACGCTTTTTAACCTTTATGTGAATGAGCTGATTGAGGAGCTAAGCAGCACCAGAGTCGGTTGCCATGTGGATGGTGTCTGCCTCAATAATATTAGTTACGCAGATGATATGGTGCTGTTAAGTGCGTCGGTCTGTGGGTTGAGAAAACTTGTGGCCCATTGTGAAAGATACGCAGAACAGCATGGCCTGGCGTATAATTCCAAAAAGTCGGAAGTCATGGTTTTTGAGGTTGGAGGAAAAAACACTGGTGCTATACCACCTGTTGCACTCAATGGAATGCCATTAAAGAGAGTGTATAAGTTTAAATATTTGGGCCACTTATTGACCCCCGACCTCCAGGACAATGACGACATTAAACGGGAGCGGAGAGCGTTGTCGATTCGAGCGAACATGCTGGCCCGTAGGTTTGCACGTTGTTCCCTTCAGGTGAAGATCACACTCTTCCGAGCTTACTGTACCTCTTTCTACACGTGTAGCCTTTGGGCTAGATATACTCAAAAGTCGTACGGCGCTCTCCGCGTTCAATATAATAATGCGTTTAGGATACTGGTGGGGCTGCCTCGCTTCTGTAGCGCATCGGGGATGTTTGCTGACGCACACATAGATTGCTTTTATGCTACTAAGCGGAAGAGGTGTGCCTCTCTGGTGCGCAGGGTGCGGGCCAGCTCCAACAGTGTCCTGAGTATGATTGCTGGGCGTCTGGACTGCTCATACGTGAATCGTTGTTGTGCCGTATCTCATGGGGTAAAGCAGCGGTAACTCGTGTGAGTTGTTTGTTTATATATTGTAGTGTAATTTAAATTGTGAAATGTTACTAACATAGTTTTAAGTATTACTAACATTATTGAGTCATGGTTACTTGAATAAAGAATTTATTATTATTATTAAAAATATTTTTTTGTAATTTCATTTTTGTTCGTGTTGCCTTTGTTTATACAAAATATTACCTGCGCATTGTATGGACAGTACAAATGTACAAATGTTTCCGTTTCCTAAATTATAGATTATTTTAAGATTTGTTTTGACTTTAGTTTCAGTTCTTGTAGGTACCTATCAATTGAATTACCTACCTATTAATTGTATGTAGGTACCTAGGTATGTTTCTGAATTACTCAACAGGACCACAGAAATTCGTGACTTAGGTATAAATTTAGATAGTGAAATGGCACTAACTAGTCATTTTAACATCATCGTTGACAAGGCTTACAAAAATCTGGGCTTCGTCTTACGAGTTTGTAAACCCTTCAGTGACATAGGTTGTGTAAGGATGGTGTATTATGCTTACGTAAGAAGTATCATAGAATTTGGAAGTATCTTATGTAACCCACAGTACAATATACATATTAATAAAATAGAGCGTCTTCAAAAAAATTTTATAAAACATTTAAACTTCAGACAAAAAATTAACTTTTCCACTTACGAAGAAGCATGTAAGCATTATCGTATTGACACTTTGCAAAACAGAAGAACTATGCTTGACTTGGCATTTCTTCACGATATAGTTAACACAAATCTCGACTGCCCTTCTTTGACGTCACTTATATCTTTAGTCATACCTCGATGTCGTCCTAGATATAACATTCACAATGTTTTTCATGTTCCATTGAAGAAAACAATCTACGGGAACAACGAATTTTTTGTAGATATAAAGGTCGACGGGGTTCGTGGCACCGTGGTAAATAAATATTTTAAAGGAAAGATGTTGTTCGGTGAAAAGTTTATATTGAAGTAAGCGCTAAGGTAAACAAGGCTTTCAAATAAAATAAAAATAGAATAGAACACAATGAAAATAATAAAACGTGCCAGTAGGCTCTAAGGCCTGGTTTACACAGCTGAGATTAGGCATAATCTACAACAGCCCCACATAATCGAAGCTGTGAAACAAAAAAAAATCTGCACAGAAAAAATTAAATTAAACCTAAACCAGCTACACATCTCTTGTGTGCTATAGGCCCCAGTGTTTTAGTGAGAACATCTGCAGGCATATCACAACTCTGAAGATATTCTAACTTAACAACATTAGAAGAGACCTTTTCTCGAATAAAATGATGTTTCGTATCTATGTGCTTCGTCCTGTTGTGGTGTACAGGATTGTGAACGAGATTTATGGCACTCTGACTATCTGAATACAGCTTAACTGGCGTAAGTTTACCTGTTATTTCATGGATAAAACGGCGTAAATAACAAGCTTCTTTAGTAGCGGACGCAAGCGCCATATATTCGGCCTCTGCAGAGGAGAGCGCTACCGTGGGTTGTTTTTTCGACTCCCATGACACAGGTGCTCCACCTTGTACAAAAACATAACCTGTGTATGACCTTCTGTCGATCGTATAGTTTGCCCAATCAGCATCACAGAATCCTTTTAAGAGTTCTCCATTTTTTCTATAAACCAATGAGTAGTTGAGAGTGCCTTTCAAGTATTGTAAAACTCTTTTTGCAGCATTCCGATGCTCTTTAGTATAACACGTATTAAATTGACTGAGATAGCTCGTCGTATACGCGATATCTGGTCGTGTGTTTACAGACAAATACATAAGAGAACCAATAAGAGTTTGGTATGGAAAATTCTCACTAACCTGATCATCACAACGCTTTTCCATCGATTTCTTTACAAGTGGAGTATTTACCGTCTTACACTCTATCATATTAAATTTTTGTAGTAGTGAACTTATGTATGACGATTGATTAATTTCTATAACATTTTCCTGTATATTAAAATTCAGGCCTAAATACTTTTTCAAAAAACCCAAATCTTTTAGTGAAAAATTACTCGACAAATCCTTTTTGACAATGTCAAATGTCATTTCAGAGTCAAAAAATACTAAAAAGTCATCGACAAAGACACTAAGAATAACGAGTTCCTTATCAAAAAGTTTAGTGTATACGCAAGATTCAGAAGGAGTTGGAACAAAACCTATTTTTAAAAGTGTTTCATTTAACTTTTTATTCCAGGCACGTGGTGCCTGTTTTAGGCCGTAAAGGGATTTCTTTAATAGGCAAACCTTACTTTCGCCACCCTTTTCTATGAAACCAAAAGGTTGTTCCATATAAACTTCCTCTTCCAAGTTTCCATTTAGGAACGCGGTATTTACGTCCAAATGTTTTATTTTTAAACCAATTTCTGCAGCCAACGCAAATAAGGCACGTAGGGAAGAATGATGAATTACTGGCGCAAACGTTTCGTCGTAATCCACTCCTTTAACTTGCTTAAAACCTTTTGCGACCAGTCTAGCCTTGTATTTCAGTATATTTCCACTAGCGTCCTTTTTCAGTTTATAAACCCACTTGCATGGTATTACTTTCTTGTTTGGTCTGTCAACAAGATCCCAGGTCTTGAGCTTCATAAGAGAATTGTGCTCATCTTGCATAGCATTTTGCCATTTTTCGGCATCGTCAGCATGAACTGCTTCATAGTATGTCGTCGGCTCATCCAAATCATCAGACAATACATTATAAGTAAGAAAATCTGGTGGTTTCCTGTTTCGTGAGGGGTACCGACGCTCCTGGATAAATGGCTGCTCTTCCAAACTAGCTGGTTCTTCATCAAAACGCTGTGTGTTTATTGGTGAAGACGTTTCAGCTATAGGGTCGATACTCTCAACACAATCGTGAAATTCAATTTCATTTTCATCTCTTTCAGCATTTTCTTCAAAAAATAAAACTGAGTCCGACTGTACCTCAGGTTCATTCTGCTTTCGTTTCAAAAATGTAAAGCAGTTTTCAAAAAAGGTTACATCCCTAGATTTTAGGATTCGCCGTGGGTTAGAAGGATCTCTAAAAATATAACTATTTGGATCTTCAGAATAACCCACAAAAATAGCTTCTTCAGCTTTCATGTCCAACTTTTTTCTATTACATGAAGGTATATGGACAAGGGCTCTGCATCCAAAAATTCTTAGATGACTAAGATCACATCTTCTGCCACACCATTTATCATAGGGTATATCCCCACTTAAGGCTCGATGAGGGGACCTATTTTTTAGGTATACAGCTACGCGAAATGCGTCTTCCCAGTAAGCCTTAGGTAGTGAGCTTTCAGCCAGCAGCGATCTCGCCTTCTCGGTTATAGATCGGTGGGTTCGCTCTGCAACTCCGTTTTGTTGAGGGCTGTAAGGCGTCGTTGTTTGATGCGCGATACCTTTTGATGAAAGATAATCAGCAAAAACTTTATTAACAAACTCTGTGCCGCCATCAGTCCTAATCCTTTTTATTTTAAAACTTAATTGATTTTCAACTAAAGTTTGAAAATGACAAAATTTATCTTTTACTTCGGTCTTTGAACTTAAGAAATACGCAAAAACTTTTCGGGTATAATCATCAACTAAAGTTAACATATAATTATTACCTTGAAAAGAGGTTGTAGACATAGGTCCACACAGATCACAGTGGATCAACTCTAAAGGTGAAGTTGCTCTATTAAAAGCTATCCTTTTAAAAGGTTTTCTTGCTTGTTTGCCTTCTACACAAGCGATGCAACTTGATTTATCTACTACGGAAAATTCTACCCCTACCTGGTGATTCTTCAACCGATTCATGCCTATTCGACAAAGGTGTCCAAGTCTCTTATGCCAGATTTGATACCTATCCTGACAGTCAGAGTGCTCATCTTTTGTTAAATAATTATCAGCCACAGTGTTGGAAACATTTGTAGAGCCATTAAGTACATACAATCCACCACAGGGCGAAGCATGAAGAAGCGAATCACCTGTAACACAAAAGGTATCATTTTTATAAAAGTTACATCCATTTTTATTAAAAACACATATAAAACCCTTATCTACAGCTTTTTGTACAGATAGCAAATTAGCATTTAAGTCTGGTACATAAGCAACATCAGAAATTGTATTTATTTTATTTTTAGGTGTCGAGATCGAAATATCTCCTAATCCTAAACATTTGATCTTTTCACCATTTGCGACAGTTACGGTTCCTCTATCAGTCAACTTTATATGTTGAAACCAATCACGCCTTGAAGACATATGTTTAGTTGCACCTGAGTCTACATACCAAACATCCTTGTTTTCAGATCCAGAAGTATTCAAAGCAGTAAATGAGGAGTCATTTGTACTCGTAACATTACCCTTTTCCTTCTTCTTTTTCAATGGACAGTCTGGTCTTTTATGTCCGGGTACATTACAGTCATAACATACTACTTCCTTCTTCTTTTTGGATTTAGGTTTCACTTTTGCTTGAAATACCGAATCCGTCGTTAATGTGTCGCTTTTAGACATTTCATTAAGGAGTCTCGTTTTTACCAGGTCAGTAGTTACATCAACATTGCAATTTTCAAGCGCCATAATGAGGGGCTCATATTTTGGAGTAAGTCCACCTAAAAGTATAGCGGCAATCGACGTATCTTCTATCACCTTCCCAATATCTGCAAGATCCTGTGCAGTTGAAGTAACTGCATTTATGTACTGTTCAATGTCTGCATAATCTGCGAGACTTAAGCGGTACAACTTACGTTCAAGAGCTATTCTTCGTCCTATACCGTTATCCTCAAAAGCTTTCTGTAATGATTTCCACGCTTCCGATGCAGTCTTTGCACTTCTAACGTGAGTTATAGCTGCACCATCTACAGTTAGGCAAATCTTAGCAAGAGCTTTTGTATCGTACTTTACCCTTATAGCCTGAGGAGTTGTGTCACCTTCTGGGTATCCAGTAACGGCAAACCAGAGATCCTCGTGGAGTAGGTAGTTTCTCATTTTAAACTTCCACGTCGGATAACCCTCCTTGTTTCTTAAGCCAAAGGTTGGTAATGACGAAGAGCTTGACTTCGCCACAACATTACTATCACCAGTATCATGTGACATGTTTACGCACACCAAAAAATACAAAAAACAATATTTTCCAAAAAAAAAATACACTTTTGTATATATTTCACACACGGATTTTATACTCCACAATTTCGTGCTGATAACGTTTTGTAGATATAAAGGTCGACGGGGTTCGTGGCACCGTGGTAAATAAATATTTTAAAGGAAAGATGTTGTTCGGTGAAAAGTTTATATTGAAGTAAGCGCTAAGGTAAACAAGGCTTTCAAATAAAATAAAAATAGAATAGAACACAATGAAAATAATAAAACGTGCCAGTAGGCTCTAAGGCCTGGTTTACACAGCTGAGATTAGGCATAATCTACAACAGAATTCACTTCACGAGCTATTAAAACATTTAATAAATATTTTAGCGATATCGATATTTATACCGTTTCGAAATCAAAATTTAAGTTGCAAGTGCTTGAGAGGCTGTCGACATGAATTATCCAGCGGGAGTTTTTGTGGGTGGGTGTGTGTGTGTGTGTGTTCGTGTGTTTGTCTGCATGTACATATTAAAAAAAATAAAATGATACATTATTGTTTTATAAGTTAAGGTCATTTTTATGTTATACTTAGCTATGATATCCTGTTACTGGCTTTTATGATTTATATTTGTTTTAGTGTAAGCATCTATGTAAATCGCTGTTAGATATCTTAATAAAATAAAATAAAAAAAAATAGTATTTACAGGCAGTGTTTACATTTGGTAGTTATTTATTAAAACATTACCCAAATTTATTCAAGAGACATGTACTATATTCATACGTGGAGTCACTTTCATAATGATTGGACACGACATTTATGATTAAATATACTTTAAGTTGCGAACTTGTTCACTAACCTATTATTGAGATAAAAGTTCATCTGGAATTACTCTAAAGTAAATTTGTACATTTATTTGAATCATATATATATTTTGGTTTAAAAACAAACCTACTGAACCGATTTTGCGAGTCTTACTCATAAATGCAAATATGAGTAAGACTACAAGAACAGGATGTCTTTGAACCAACCTGTCCTCATAGTCAAGGACATATCCAGTGCAAACCCGTGACACGCGTGAGATACTGCAAATGAACGACTTGTAATAATCGTAATCACATAACTATAGGCGATTAGTAGCCTTAGTCTATAAAAATAATATACACAAAGATAATTGATGTCAATGATAGTCACCACTATCATCCACAGCCCGTCTTCACCCCCGCTGAATATAATAATCCTTTGTTTTCTACTGCCAATACCCCCGCCCGCACCGCTAACACAACACTCGATAGAAATAATGTCTTCCACCCACCTCTGAACCGACTTTTCATCTTACAATTCTTGGACGCGTGATAGATTACATCGCAGCCCCTTTAGAAGAGAGCAGATCGTGTCCCAACAGTGGATAAATGAAAGATTAATAATTATTATGCGCTTATCTAGATTGATATTTATTAATCACGAATTTAGAATACTTAAAATTTATGAATTCGTACCATATTCACGGATTTTGTGGACATTTTTAATTACGCCATTGTTATATCATCGGGCAGTTCGTTTGTTATAATTCCAAAATTCCAAGTAACGCCACGCTTCCATCACTTTCAAAATGTTATAATTATTGTTTTATTGTTTTAAGGTTATAATTATTGTTAACTGATTAAAATCTAGATTGTGGTTATTCCGTTTATTTTTTTAGTTAAAATTAATATAAATCTCCATTAGTATAGATTCCACTTCCCTTCGCGCCCCCGCACCGTGTGGTGTGAAATTAATACGCTCCTGTTATATTTACGAATATCGCGTTCCGATTGTCAGTTACCGGCTCGTGTTTTCTTTCAGGGGGCCGAGTCTGCTATTTTATATCATTTTGTCATTCCAGCACGTTACCATTGTCATTTTGCTTTTATCCCGTAATCTGCTAAGAACATAAAGATCGGTCATTGATCTCGTAACGGAATGATCATTGCTGTATTGCCATTATTATAAAACTCGTTAGTAGAAATGAGTTTCCAAAAACTACTACTCAATTTGAACATTTCGTAATGCAAGATTTTATTAATATATATTTTTATATATTAATTAAATTTTTATAAGCAGTCTGGAATAGAAAATAGTTCTTAAATAGCAAAAAACATTATTGTGAAACTATAAAACTAGATATTTTGTTATCTGTTAAAGTCAATGTGACATTAATACAGACTGACTGACGTTTATGTTTTTTTTAACAGCTGGTGTTTTGTTATGTATTTATTTTTGTTTATATTATTAAAATATTACTACGTAAAGAAAAACAAGGCTGGATGTTTTTATTGAAGTCAGGAATACAAATGATCAGACGATCAACAAGTTGACTGCGGTCATTAATCGACAGAGCTCCATCACAGCAAAAATGGTTCAAGGTCATCGAGATATCCGTGTCAAAAAAGGTAATTACGCACTGTTTTTATACGTAATTATACGTAATTCATCTTTATGAAAGTTTAGTAGAATAAACCTAATTATCTTAAATCAGAACTTCCACTCATTGGGTGTTTTACAAACATACCCACAATAAGAATTAAGTAGCTTTGAAAACAATAACATAAAATTAAATATAACCCCCCAGCTAAGCTTGTGTTAGATGTAGGTTTACATCAGTAGTAGTACATTGGCCAGAATTTAAATAATTTATTGCAACTACATACTAAGCGCTGGGTACCAAACCATATTAGATAGGTATAAGAACTATTTATTAAAGTTAATTTTGTTTTACAGGAACTCTGCAGAATTACCTATAATGTCATCAGATTCTGAGTCAGATTTCTGGAGAATGCAAGAGGTAAATTTGACAATTTATTAAAAGCTAGTTTAATGAAATATATTTTAGGAGAGATCTCCTAAAATATTAAACAAACTATAACCTACTAAGTATGTCCATATACTTAGTAGGTTATAGTTTGTTCATATAATAATAGTCCATAGAAGATAAACCCCCTTATTCATAAAAACTGTTTATAGTTAACTAGTGATTAGCGATTCTTTAACCATACATTTTTTAACTTTTAACGTCACTTAACTTAAATCGTCCTTTATGAATAAACACCACAGTGTTTAAGGGGTTTATTCATAATCGACTATTAAAGTTAAGTGACGTGCAAGCTTCTAAAATGTATATTTAAAAAATCGCTAATCACTAGTTAACTTTAAGCAGCGTTTATGAATAAGGGGGGATTTGTCTAGCAGTATGGGTTACAAATGGATGTAATAAGTAAATGAAACAGTGTTTATAAAAAGATTAATAATTTATTTTAAATCTTTGTTTTGTGCATGACTACGGTGGATCTGTAACAAAGAGTTAAATCATTTTAATAACAATTAGAGCGTTTTCATAATTTCCTAGAATATTGAGAAGGGTTTACACTACATACCTGCTAATTTATTGTATACATTTTTCCACAGATAGTCAACAAAAGCCTGGCGCAGTGCTCAACTTTCAAGAAGATCCCGGTTCATACTGCACTGGAAATTAAAAGACTGATTATTGATGTGTTAATATTATTACATTAGGTGTTGTACCTAGGATTTGTTTTATTATTTAAATGACAATATGTCTTTTTGTTTTGTATAATAATTTTTTTTGACTTAATGTAAAGTAGATATTTAGTTTATAAGAAAATAGATATATAGTTATAAATAAATGTTGATTTTTAATAGGTATAGTAGTTTCATTTATGCTGCTTCCAGCAAAAACAGAAATCAGATCCGGAGATCTGATTTCTGTTTTGGTCTTATTCAGCACCTTTATAGTATGACAGACCGGAGTTTGTCATACTATAAAGGTGCTGAATAAGCTTATGGGTGTATGTTTGGTCTTCTGTGAAAGAAAGTATGCAAGAGAGTCCACTGTTCCATGTTAGTTTTAGTAGTTGTCTTTAAGTTAATTAATGTAATTAGTGTTGTACCGTTTTAGTTAACAATAAATAAATAACTGATAGAAGTCCAACTATTATGTACCTTTACCAACATAGTTAAAAGAAATTCATACCTGCCGCAGTACTTCTGCATAATCCTCATCAGGTGGCAATAATGCTATTGACATGTTTGCAATATTTGTGGTTTATTTTTTAGTTTTAAAGTCTTTGTTCCTTCATTGATTGCACTAGACAGTCATTTGTGAAACTTTAGGGAGGGCAATGTCCTTGTCCAATAAAATTCTCGTAGGACTCTGATGCATAAAATGCAAGTTCAATTAGAATCTGCAATAAAAATATAACATTAATCAATCTATTTCGTGTTTGTAGCTATAGATTACTATAGAATAATACATCAATTGTCAAATTACGTTTCCTCACCTTAATTTCTGCCCATACGCTATCAATTCGACGCAGTCTGGCTATAAAGAGAATGAGTTCTTCAATGAACCCTTTTACTGAGACATATTCAAGGCAAAACGTTTTCAGAAATTCCGCCTCGGGAACATTAATAAAGGGATCCGCATTCAAACTCGTCAAGCGATGTGTTCGACGTCTCCTGCATATTATCTTCCTTCTCTAGCATCCACTGCGTTGGCTAGCTCAAGAATATTTGCTAGTAATGAAAACATTCTCAAATATTCCACAACCACAATGGATATGACACTTTTTGTACAAAACCACCACCACCGTCGAGCTGCCTTGCTTCGAAAAGCAATGTTTGTACAAAGACGCCATCATAACAGTTCAATGATCAAAAGAACTGTCAAAATTTTAGCAGATTACCGCATATGTCAGTCATTGATTTGTCATTTTGGACAAGATTACCGTTTTATGCCATTTCTTTCAGTGATTGACCACTTGGCACGCCATTTTGTTAGTAGATTACGGATTTTGTCAAAATCGGTCATTATGACATAAAAAGTCGTCAATTTTGACACTATTGCAATAGCAGACTCGGGCCCCAGGGTTGTGTGATTGTGTCTAGTTTTGGTATCGTAAGTTTATTCTTAGTGTTTGTTTGTGTAATTACTGTAAATCAATTAATCTCGGTGAGTACATTTATTTTCTTTATTGTGAGGGTAACGTCATTTTTTTTTTCTTCTCGCTAGTTTTATTTTTCTTTTCGTTAAGTTAGATTTGTTTTCTTGTTCATTAATTAGGTATGTCAACTTACAATGATGATCCGCCTGATCGTGGCGGAGATATTTTCCGTAGAAATAATAAGATACTTAGATCGCCAACAACGCAGACCTCCGCTAAGCGTCTGTTTTGTGAAATGTCTCCGACCGACAAATTAATAGACTATAGGTCGAAACGCCTACAAACTGCACCCAATTCGCCCGAAAAGTCCTGGCCTACATTAAATATTTCCAAACGTAATAACAGTGACAATTATTATGATTTAGTTTTGAAGGCGTCTGTGTACCTGGCCAAAATCAACGAACTGGTTAACGATAACGGTTCTCGTATAAATGTCGCGAATAAATCAGCTATTATGGATATGACGCAACGAGTAACAAGTATCGTGTCTTTGTTAGCTTTAAAATCTGCGTGTAACGAAACCAAGCTTGCTAATACCGAGCGCGAATTAGAAATAATTAAATTAAAATCCGGCGTTAAAACCATTAATGAGGACAATAAAATGCCGTACGCAGATTCTTTGAAACTGCGGTTAACTAAAGTTGCCCCCGCTATTGAATCTAGAGTGCCTCTGCCTTGTGTCGTCGCCTATCCGACCCAAGAGTCAGACAGCTGACTATGCGTCATCATCCGCCACTAAACAGGCTCTTATGAAGGCGATTAGACCGAGTGACGATGGGTTTCAAATAGTCGGTTTTAAAAAAACCGCCAAATCGGGGGTTGTACGGCGCGTAGCAAATGAAAACCAATTGAAAAGGTTAGAATAGGTAGATACTATAAAGTCTGCGGGTCTTCGCTTAGAAAAACCAAAGGGTCGCCGCTCCCGTCTATTAGTTAAGGACATTCTCGCCTTAATGGAAGACAAAAATTTTTTGCAAGCTATATACCGCCAAAACATTAAAAATGAGTTGCCAATAAAAGAAGACGATTTCATTAAATTCACGAAAATAGTCCGTAGGCGTTGTAAGCTGTTACTTTCAATATTCAGATCCTGTTAATCCTTATATACATAATCTCCGTCATGTCTTGCGGTCACTCGCGGGCTGTTAAAAGTTATCGTTGGCGCGGATGTCAACGGCTCGCTTTTTGCGTGTCACGCCAAAGAATTCACTCGGGACGGGCTGTCAGCCGAAGAAAGTGCTGAAATTATGTCAGAAACCTTTACCTACTGTGCTGACATCGCCATTGGTCCCGGATCTATGAACAATAGTCGTAGATGTGACTGGTGGAGTGATTATTTAGTTGAACAGCGTAAAAGATATCGCAGAGCGCGTAGACAGTTAAATAAACTCAAGAGCCGAAAGATTACTGGAGATCTTCTTACGTTCGCTTCAAATGCTTTTAGAGTTGCCAAGTCACGCTACAAAGCATCGGTGGAAAAATCTAAGGATAACTTGTTGCGGAAAATCGTTGATAAACTTGACAGGGTGGGTTATATCACGAATTTAAAGCTAACAGATCGGTCGACCTTGCATATATTCAAAACATTAAAGTCAATGATAAACATACCACAGGCATAGAGGAAACAACAGAAATACTAATTAATACACTTATCCCTGATGATTCACCGGCTAACGATAGCGACTATCACCAACAGATTCGAGCGTGGGCTCCTGTGCCACCTGAATCCTCAATGTCAGACGTACCATCTAATGACGAATTTATAAATATTGTTAGGAAACTACCGGTCAACAAATCATCAGGTGAAGATAAAATATCTAATAGGATGATTAAAGAAGCTTGTAAAACAGCGGGTGATGCCATATTAACTGTATACAAGCGATGCATTGCTAAAGGCGTTTTTCCTCGTAAATGGCGACGCGGTGTCATACGAATAATAAAGTGTGGTGACAAACCACCGGATGATCCGAAGTCATATCGTCCTATCACACTTCTACCAGCTTTGGGGAAACTTCTTGAGCGCCTCGTCGTTCCACGTTTACTACCGAACGGTCCAAAATTCCATAGCAATCAATATGGCTTCACCATAGGTAAATCTACAGTCGACGCGGCGCTTTCTGTCAGAAGAACCGTTAACCAATCTGAAAACAAGTTCATCATTGGGATCTTCCTGGATATTTTAAAATTAAAAACCCGCTATAGAAACATATATAATCTCGTTTACTCGTACGTTATAAACGGTTCCGCGGTACTTAAGCTCGGTCATTTTTCTAGTACTAAAACACTAACCATGGGATGTCCTCAGGGTTCAGTTGTCGGTCCTTATTTATGAAATTTGGGTTTTGATGACTTTCTCGCGATCCTGCTTCCTTGCGGCTGTTCACTTACTGGTTACGCGGACGATGGCCTACTGCTTATTCAGTCAAGTACCCGAGCTGGGCTTAAGAACTTGGCCAATACTTGCCTAAATTTAATATCTCAGTGGGGTGATCGTAACCGCCTAGCGTTTGCGCCGCATAAAACCTATCAACTTTTGCTAAAAGGTAATCTTAAATCTTTGCCTACTATTAAATTTAATAACGTTCTTGTTAAAAAACAGCAATCCGTATGCTACCTTGGTATTGTCTTAGAAAGGAATTTTTCAATTATCGAACATATAAAAATAGTTGGCGAAAAAGCTAAAAGGAACTTTTATGCCCTAACTAGAATATCCAAAGCAACTTGGGGTCTATCATTCCTAACTTTAAAAACTATATATAGAGCTACCTACTTAGGATGTATGTGCTACGGTGCACCTGTTTGGGCCGATAGGGCCAGCATGGGGGCGGCACGACGTAAACTGCTTCAAAGCCAGCGTTTGGCATTGATAGTTTTATGCAAGGCGTATAGAACAGTCAGTACTGAAGCCTTACCGGTACTGGCAGGTGTACTTCCAGTCGATCTTGAGATACAGCGACGTGCTTCAATATACTGCTCTGCGAAGGGGGAGGCCATGGACACTAATTTTGTTACAGAACTCGACTTTAATAAAATTTCTAGATTATTTAAACCTCAGACTGAAGTCTGGGAGGACCTCTTATCCAAATGGCATAGTAGGTGGGATAATTCCATCAAGGGCCGGCACCTCCTTCTATTCTTTCCATCCGTTGACGATCGGCTGGCTAAGACATGGCTAGAGGTTGACCACTGCGTTGCCCAATTTCTCACAGGTCATGGCAATTTTAAAAGTAAACTTGTTCCTTCGCCTTTGTGTCAATGTTCTACATCGAACTGTAAATTTGAACAGTCCGCACATCACATCTTGTGGGAGTGTATTCTTTGGCAGAATGAACGCAATATTATGTTGGATATTGTACAAGTTACATCCGTAGTCGTTTATTATACGGACCTTGTAGACTCTAGAACCGATTTCCGTGCGTTCAGGCGCTTTTGCCATACCTATTATTGGAATCAATTGTAACAGCACATACCTACTTAGGACCCATTAACTTGATCAAATTTTATTCCTTGGTGCTTTGTAATCTGGGCTTCTCCCAGTTGTAATAATGTCCCTTTGTGCCGATTGGCCTAATTCTGTTCTGTCTCCTGCTTGTTATGGAGGGAAGTGGAAAAAATATCTTTTTTCTTACTCCTCCGCTATTCTTTTCTGATTAATTTCGTTGCGGGACCCAAGACAGTTGAATCGTTTCTCCGGGACTCGTCGAGCTTCATTGCTCGGCGTTTTCCTGTCGGTCTCCAATGTTGATTCTGGCTTTCAGGAGTTGCAGTGGGTGGGAAAAAGTGTGGCGGGATTTGTCCTAATTAAAAAAAAATATTAGTATAGATTATAAAATTAAGACCTGTAGCACATTTGTGTAATACAATAACAATAGCAATGAACTTCATTTTGATTGTTCAACTACAGTTATTACGTTAAGTTGATGAGCAGACAGATTTTTAGAATATACAGAGCAATAGATTAGCAATAATCTTTAAAACGATAGTAATAATGTGTTACGCATTCAGGTTGGTGGTTCGTTGTGGTGGTATCATCACAACGAACCACCAACCTGAATTCTTTAGAACTTCTTCTTATTCTTTAGAACAATATATTTTGATTGGTACAGAATCTTTTAGGAATTTCTTAATTGCGTTACTTTGATAAGATTGTCTTCTTCAAAAACTTTGCCTAGGTACAAAAAATGTACCGGAACTTGTATGTAAGTTACAAATTGGTTTCGTTGCAAAAATAATTTCACGCGTGAACATAACAAAAAAGTATAAAGTAATTTTAAGTTGCTCAAGTAAACTCTTGTGTTTGTCGGCTCAATGTAAATTTGTTTTAGCAATACTCATAAAATAACGAAACAATAATATTAGATGCTTGTCTATTGTAATCTATTTAGATAATAAATTGTAAAATTGAACATAAAAACAACAGGGTTCCCTATAAGAATCCGTGTATTTAATGAAGAAATGTTATTCAAAGTCGGACTTAATAGAACGTTTTAGTACTTGAAAGTATAAGGTATTCTATTAAACCAATATCTTGTTTCTTTAAGCAGTTACCTTTATTAAAAGAATCTATGTTATGTTGAACTGTAAATATTGCAATAAGTACTAGTGAATTCAATAATTATTAACGTTTTTTGTTAATCTATTTTTATTCGCAATCCGGGTTGAGTCAATAACAATATTTCTAATAAGATCATCTGTATTTGCAAAGCATTGCACGTAACGTTTCTAAGTTATAAGACGCGAACAAAATAAAAATATGTAGAACTTTTTATAGCCATAATGCGTTCAAGCTGTCAAATTAACTTGACATGAATTGTGTCTCATAACAATATTATTTGCATAAAAATTCAGTCCTAGGCTTTTAGTACCTACATTTTTTTGTGGTCGCAGCTTAAAATGTCTTAAAATATTTTGTAAATAAATTAAGCATTAGATATTTTACTCGTGAGATAAAGTATAAAATACGTAGCAGATAGTTTAATGAAGCAATAATACAAGTTATTTAAAGGTTTATAGTTAAAGATATTGTTATTGACTGAACCCAGAGTGATGTCTATATATTTCACGAGGCACGTCCTCCCGTGAGGTAGAGTTTTACCTTTCTATGCGAAAATGTGGTGATGATTTAAATATATTCTGTTTTTACATTAAATTGTTTCATTTTCATCACCATCTTAAAAATAGCCACCTCAAAAGAATCATCCAGAAACGCTAGAATTTCTAAATCAAACTCTTGACACAACACAAATAAATAAATTTATACGGACAAATCACACAGATTGAGTTAGCCCCAAAGTAAGTTCGAGACTTGTATTATGGGATACTAACTCAAAGATACTATATTTATAATAAATATATTATAGATAAACATCCAAGACCCAGGCCAATCAGGAAAATATCATTTTCTATCATGACCTAGCCGGGGATCGAACCCGGGGCCTCCACGTGTTGACCGCTGCGCCACGGAGAACGACAACATGGTTCATATTACCGGAGAAGTCTATTGTTGTAGTAGAAAACCTTTCGCTTCAGCCTAATCTGACAGCTAATTACTGAACACATACCATACATGTACATACACAGTAGGTAATTTATATGTAATACACAGTATCCCTTGGGCAAACTAATGAATCCTTACTCGGAAAGCAAATAAAGTAAGTATTATTCTTGGAAAAATACATAAGGACCAACACAATCTAGCATACATAGTCTATAAGCACCATGTCTGGCTACCCCTTTGGGAGTCAAAAGCATGGCATTCATTTTAAAATAAAAAAGA
Organism: Sesamia inferens; assembly: GCA_037179545.1. Lineage (NCBI taxonomy): Eukaryota > Metazoa > Arthropoda > Insecta > Lepidoptera > Noctuidae > Sesamia > Sesamia inferens. The sequence continues at coordinate 31,981,946 of CM073929.1, forward strand.
TAGAAGAAAAAAGGAATTCACCATAAATTCTTATACTATATAAATCACAATCTACTGAATTCCCATGACTAACGTAAGTCAAAAGAATAATGTAAAATTCGTGACAAACTGACAAGCCAGCTATTTTTAGACTAAAGAAAATGAGTCTCTGGGGTGCTTCAAAATCATCAAAAATGTGCCTGAAGTTAAAGTATGATCTCCTAAACTAAATTCCCAAGAAACGCATAACTCATAATTATGCAGTGAGTAATCAGCGGTGATGACGTCGGAGTTAATGGACTCATTCTATTTATTTTATAAAAAATCACGTCCAAAACAAAAATGAGACTTTTGCAAGACACTTTACAAGCTTCTCCATCACGCCTGTATTCCTCTAAAAGTTAGGTAGAGATCACAAAGATAGTGAGAGTAAATCTACATTTTAATAGTTGTTTTCAGGAACAATGATATACTGAGCGAGTCTGCTCTAATTAATCAAGCATAAAGGCAGACACCAGATGAGCGATTTTCGTAATTTTAAGAACATTGACAATCTGTCGAAAAATCCTAAAATTTAACTTTTTAACTTTTGTTTGTCGCCGACATGAGTTTGCGAATAGATTTTGAACGTTTTAGTTTAAAATAACCGCCCTTCAACCGATTCTTGTTAAATTTTTGAGAGATTTTTGTTAAAGTTTTGATATCTGACCTGGGGATCTAACGCAATCACTGACGCTTAAAAGTTTTGAATATCACGTTAAAATCGGCGGGTTTAAACTACTAGATTTTAAAGTGATATTGTAGGAAGTGATAAATAGATATTATTTTTTTCTTCATCACTTCATTCTTGACAGAACGGTCGTGGTCACTATGGCTGATTTCGAGACGTTGATGTAGCTCGCCGCACGACCTCTCTCTCTCTATCTATCTTTGTTGGACGACAGTTTGGAGCAGTGCCAACTTGATTTGGTCAGTCCACCTCATCGGTGACCTTCCACGAGGTCTGGTCCCTTTAACACTGCCCTGGACGACTAAACGCTCTATGGAGTTATTATAATGCCTTGACACGTGACCGAAAAACCCGAGTATACGGAACTGTACTTATTCTGAAAAACGCTATTTGATGCAGAGTTCTTGCAGTATAGAAACGTTCGTTCTAAACTCGGTCCATAATAAGAATGCTTGGGGTGTCCCAAGCATTCTTATTATCTTATTGTTATTACACATACTTGAAAAAAATGTGTAGGGTAGGAAGAAAGACGAAAAATAATTTTCATTTTTATAACGATAATCACTTTATTGGCAAAAATAGCCTACTAGTTTGAAAGTCACTTTCATGAAAGTCTAGAAACTTGAAGTATTTATAAGTAATTATTTTAGGCAACATTGATCGTTCGGACGAAGTAATCGTTGATTCACTTTTTCTCGTTTATTTAGTAGTCTGGGAGCTGTAGTCTTGTGAAATAATCACCCTCTGATCCATTACTCATTAATTTTCCAGATTGATGACACAATTTTCTGGATATATTTTATATGTGGTTCTAGGGATCGGCGTGAAGGTCGAGCGTTATTGATAGTAAATAGACACAATTTATGTCGGCTCATGATCAGGTTTATTGGTAATACCGAATTTAATATTACGGATTTATTGAGCTTTAGGGATTATTGAAATAGGTTTGTTGATAAAAATACTTTCACTGCCCATGTGAAAGTATTTTTATCAAACACAAATATCCGTTTAAAGCATTTATTCCAAATGAACCAATTACAGACACTTTTGTGTAGTGAAACTTAGGGGGTCGGTCTGTTAGAAAAATTAAACAAGACCATTTTAAATCATAAAATATCCCAAAATTCCCGAAAGTAAAAGTTAATTAATCAATAAAGAAAACTATACCGATTGTTAGGGGCATAATGCCCATTTGTAATCTACGTAAAAAGGCAAGTAACAATTGCCATTATTGTAAGTTATGGGATTGTTTCTTGACAGACAGTAAATCTGTCACTGTAATCAGTGTCGACCAAAAGTCCATAGGCAATCTCACTAAACAATAGCTTGATGTTTATTTTGACTCATTTCCTTATAGTTTCAAGAAAATAAAGATATGTATCATGGTCGTCAACTTGTGATTGTTCAACTATTCTATCCTTCTACCTACTAAATTTATGAATGTTGAAGTTTATGAGGGTGTATGAATGGATCGATGGATATTTGTTAGTCTTATAATTGAAAATATGAAAAAAAACGTTGCCCCTGAACTATGAATTACTACTGTATCGTAGGTAAGTTTACAAACATATACACTCACATACACAAACAGCAAGACCCGTAACAACTACTTGCAGGTCATCCAATATTTCTTCCGTGCCGGAATCGAACCCGCGACACGCACCGCGGCAGTCAATAGCTTAACCACTGCGCTAACCGTGCAATCAAAATAAACGAACTGAATGGATTTTTAGATAATATTTTGCACATAGATATTTTATAACTAGGAATAACACATAGACTTTTATTAATATATTTCCATGTGAACGAAACTTACGCAAGTGAAACCACGGGGCGCAGCTACTAGTCCATAGTTTCAATATTATAATATGAATCAAGATATGTGACCTAGTGGTTAGGCGCGCGCCGCTAGATGCGTGAATCAGTGAACCGTGAGTTCAAATCTTACGCAGTACTAGACTTTTTGTAATTTTTTACTCGATTGAAAGTAATAGGACAGAAATATAATATTCTTTATCTTAATCATCTTTTTCACAAATTTCATATAGTTTGAAAATAGGAAGTTACGGCAGATTATATAAAAACAATTAATAAAAAATTACATTACTATATCACTCATACACATACATACATACACGATCACTGTCTGCGCGCTGGCATTGTTCATAGAAACGTAGTCCTTAGAATGCCACTGTATGTGATAGTTATTGTTACCACTGCGACAAAAATCCTAACTCAACAAACTTTCCCTCCCCTTCGCGGTAATAATACCCTAAGTAGCTACTATAGAGCTGATGCTGAATGATTGTGCAGGTGTAATATGAGGGTAGGCAGACAGACGGTAGCTAATACACCGCAGCATTGTTCGGGGCACAAAGCGCTTCGCACCACCACTACACTTTTATATTTTATAACACTTCAAGGTAGGAGAGTGAGCGGGGAACTTACTGGAAAGTGTCATAAAAAATGTTTAAGATAATATAATCAGCTGGGTAGCGTTTGGATAGCTACAAAATATCTTCTCATCCTACAGTGTCTCAGGATGAAAGTCTTTGACCGGTGCAAGTTGCCAGTGATGGCCTGTTGCACTAAAACGTGGCTGCTCAAAATGGGCCTTAATAAAAACCTTAAAGGCACCCAAAGGGCAAAAAAGAGAATATTTGGAGTTTTCGTGCGAAATTGAATCAGAAATAAAAAGATTCTAGGCGCCCGACATAGCTCAATAAATTGCCAAGCTTATGTGGCAGAGGGCAAAGCACACTGCTTACTGAAGATATGAGCGATTGGGCTGAAAGGTTCTGGAGTGGCGATCGAGTACCGGAAGACATAACGTTGTAATGGCCCTTTTTTGGGGTGGAAATACCTCAAAGATGTCCACTATCTTGGGCCTGATGGAGTAATTTCTCAAACTGTTATCTATTATCACCAGCCAGTGTCCTATCTCACGCTTAAGTTGGGGCGCGGAAAGATTGGCAACCTCCGACTGGTACTCGTGGGCGTTGTGGCCCTCCGCTGACGCCCGGTGCGCATGTTGCCGACCGAGTGAGTGGACGAGACAGATACTTCCAAAGTCGTGCCTTCTTCCGAGCCAGTCGACCAGTACCCGGTACCGGCTGTATTGTATTGTATAGAGCGTGAGTGGACCCACCATGTTGTGCCCACCTCCAGGTGGCTAGGCGACGTACCTACGAGGCTCAACACCTGCAATATCAAATCCGAGCCTAGGTACATAGACCTACTTTCTGATAAAGCAGCTTAGTTCACACTGTTCCCACTGCTGGGAAACAGACCCCCTTTTTCGATGTCCATCATGCAGGCCCAGTGCAGGTTGGTAGATGTCGCACATCTTATAGTTTTTGCTTCAAAAATATTGCTACTTGCCGGTTCCCTCACGATGTTTACCTTCATCATTATTATTTAGCTTATTTAAGTATTTCTAAAAAGTGAACGTGTGCACAATGCCAACTATTTTTTAAACTTTTGTCATTCTCATTTCCGCTCTGCTAGGGTGTTGCGCCACACCAGAGCACGGATAATGGTCGAGTTGTCTCGAATCCCGAAGTCAATTCCGGGCATATTGTCCCGAGTCCCGAGAGAAAGGGCCGATCCGATCCCCCGAGATGGCCGCTAAATGTACTTTTAGACAATTTTATTAGAAAATGTCTTCAAGTGCCTCTATTTAACTTTGGAGTGATGTAGTTGGGTAAGGAATGTGCTCTGTGAACTCATATAATATTTACTTCGATGGATATAAAAGTCGTATTTTTAGAGTGTGTTAAATATTTAGGTCCTTATCTATAAATTCGATGTCTTAAGAAAAACGAATATTGTCAGCATATAGAGGTCCACTGCTGGACAAAGGCCTTCCCCAAGGTTTTACATTACATTGGGGGTTACCTGTTGAGAGTTCCCTTAGTCGACTATTACGACACCCACGGGAAGATATGGGTTGGTAATTGGTACTATTCTAAGCCCATTGCCACACGGAAAGAAAATAATATACATATTTAATTAATAGAAGTATTGGCTATTAGGGCAGATGCACGTTTGTTATTTTAGTGTACGTTCGTTGATGGCTTTGCTATAAAAAAAAAAAAAAACGGGGGACCGGAATTTATTTTTTAATGTTGTTAACTAGTCCTTGACTGTAATCCCGCCTGATGTTTAGCAGTGCAGCAATCGATGATGGTAAATCGTGCTAGTTTATTAAGAACCTATCCACTCTAGCCTTGAACACACTTAAATTGTAGTCATACGGAGAGAGCGCCGATTGATAAACTCTTTATTAGGGTTTTTCAGTCTTGTTGGATTTGAAATTTTCCACTGTAAAAAGTTATCCGAAATCTGAATCAAAATGGAAATTAGTTGGAACAAGGTCTGTTAAGTATGGTGGGTGACGGAGATTTTCCAGCGGTAACTCCTATAATTTTGAGACGGTCTGTTGTGCTTGTCTTTCTTACTTCGACGTGATTTTGTTACTGTTGTTCAGTGAGTTCATACTTGTCGAAATCTTTTATCTTTCCAAGTTGAAGTCTTGAGTTGAGCAAGTTCCAACCAGCAGGTGATTACGTCACACACTGTCAGTAGCAATGGGTTTCATTTTGTCAGTTTAACAATATTCATTGCGTTATTTTCGTTGTTAAACGGACACATTTTCCGAACATATGGAGGAATTTGTTTCAAAATTATTCTAATTGATAGTAATAAAGTGTTACGCAATTAGGGTCCATACACGTTGTTAGTATTCCGTCCCATAACCGCTATGTCGGTGCCACGACGGAAGACGTATTTGAAAACCGCGCACAAATGTCCAAGGGACAGAAACGACGATATTTAAACATAATCGTACTGCAGGAAAACAAGTGAACACTGGTTTTGAAAAACTAAATCTTCTTATTATAAAATCTATTTGAATTTGGAAATCTAAATAGATTAAATGTTATCGATCTTCACATAGTATCAATAATCGGTAACTTCATAGAGATAAATCAAAAATTAATATTCATTCACTCATTTTCCTAGTGCTTTCACTAAGAAGTGGCGGAACAAACTCCCCAGCGGAACAGTTTATTAAAAAAAAAAAAAAAAACTTGTACCACACAAGGAAAAACGGAAACGTTAACCGAGGATATGCCCCTTACCCTTACTTTTTTGCATCATGTTAACCGCAGCTAAACTTTCTTTAAAATATAATTACAAACTAGTGCTTGACTGGAATCCCGCCTAATGGTAAGCAGTGATGCAATCGTTGATGGTAAAAAACGCTAGCTGAAATTATAAATTGTGACTCATGCAGGAATCACTGCAAGTACATAAATAATAAAATAAATAAATAGACGATTTACATCTATTACTTCATTTTAATGATCATTATGAAGCCCTATAAATGAGCTGATAATTCCATTACAGAACCTTTCAAAGTCTTTATTTCAGTCATCGTTAAAAGTGCATTAAATTCAGCTTCGATATTTTAAATATCAGCACATATAGGAACAAAATTTTTATCTTCACTTTAGAATTGTATGTTTACTATTTATCTGTAGAGTGATAAGCACTACGGCTTTAAATGGAAACAATGACATGACACACACAGATTTAGGTTATGAACCTGATTTAATTATTTACAATAATGTACCTACAGAGTCCCAAAAATATCTCTCATCTCTGATAGAAATAAAAGCATCACCCAGAGTAAGAAAATTTATTAAATGTATTAATTGTCTTACTCTGGGCGATGGTTTGTTTTATTTTACCTCTGTATAGGTACTGTGGTGGTCATCCCTCACCGAAGGATCTCATCACCGCGATTCACAGAAGTGCCGTAATAACACAACGCCATCTGTTATCTAATAGTCCTACTAAGCTAAACGATATTCAGCCAAAACGTATGTATAAAACCTTTAACCAAATTCTATCATTCTATCGATTGGAATCTGAAGACAGTACAGTGTTCTTGGGTATAACTCTGGATGCTAAGCTTCAACGGGGTCCACACATAGAAAAATTGTCAAAAAAACTAAGTTCTGCTGCATACGCAGTTAGAAAAATTCGTAATTTGACTGATATTGAGACGGCCCGTTTAGTGTAATTTGGCTATTTCCGTAGCGTAATGTCGTACGGCATCCTGTTGTGAGGAAATGCCACTGGTATTCAAACAATATTTGTTTTGCAGAAACGAGCTGTTTGTGCAATTTATAAATTAAGTCCGAGACACTCTCTCAGAGAAAAATTTAAAGAGATTAATGTACTGACCGTGCCGTCTCAATATATTTATGAAAATCTTTTGTATGCTCATAAAAATATAAAATTGTTTAAAAAATACAGTGATGTCTATCATGTAAATACTAGGAACAAGCACAAATTTATTGTACCTACAACAAGGCAGGGCTCAAGAAAATAGGTAGCTCTTTTATATGCCAATGTATACATTTTTACAATAGAATTCCAGAGGTGGTTCAAGATCTGAGCCTGAATAAATTCAAATCTTTCATTAAACGTAAGTTGTGTCAGAAAGCATTTTATAGTGTTAAGGATTATGTTGACGACAAAAAGGCTTGGGCTTGAGCTGCGTCCGATTTCTATACTTACACTGATTGTTCTTTGATTTTTCCTCTTGTAGTTTTAATTTGTAATTGTTTTTTTTTTTACTCAAAGCCAGTACACACTATGTAGCCAAGCTTATTGTACGTTACGGAATTTCATCGACATCTGACAGGGGTATTCGGCACTGGTGCAGCTACACAGGAGCTAAACTTAGCATTCGGGAACACTGTTGGAGCTGTTGAAACTTGGACAAAACTATCATTGCATTGTGTCGATTCAATTTCTTAGTATTGTACATATAATTGCATGGCACACGTGTGAACACAATGTACTTGCTGTAAAGCATCTATTTGTTTGGTGAGTCTTTTTTGTTGTTGTTTTTTTTTTGTGTGTTTTCCATAATGGACGCTCTTAGCGTACAATATATTTCTACATCGTTTTCACACGATTGATTTCAAAATGAATGATGTAATCAAATATTTGTATCAATAGCTTGATAATTTAAAAGAGTGTCCATGGAGTTTCTTGCCCGTTCTTCTCCATAGGTACCTACTCTTTGGAATGGGCGACTAGCTTCACCTTACTGACTGACCGACCTTCTGACAATTCAAAAGTGCCTGTAACTGGTTTATTTGAAATAAATGCTTTGATTTGATTTGAGTTATCTTCATTTTAGAATTGTGTATATTTTGCTGTTTATCTGTGGAGTGATGAACACTTGAACACTTTAAATGGAAACAATAACATGACACAGACACACATACACAGATTCAGGTTATGAATCTGATTTAATTATTTACAATAATGTACAACGTCCCCAAAATATCTCTCATCGGATCGGCAAAAGTAATTTATTAAATTTATTAATAATCTTGCTCTTGATGATAGTAAGTTTTGGTTTACCTATGTACCGTGGTGGTCATCCCTCACCGAAGAATCTCATCACCGCGATTCACAAAAATGACGTAATAATACATCGCCATCTGTTACCTAATAGTCGTACTAAGCTAATCAATATTCAGTCAAAATGTATGAATAAACCATTTTTACAAAACCAAAACAACCGACTTCCAAAAACACTACAAAATGAAAAATAACTTATTTCGGAAGTCAGTGTCTTTGTATTTTTTTTTTACACCGACACCGACACCGACCACCCAAATTAGATTTTCACTTGTAGTGTTTTTGAAAGTCGGTTGTTTTTGTTTTATTTGTAAAAAAGTTTTTATTTTACACGTTTTAGTACTGAAAAGTACAGTTCAGATGCATCCGGTCAGTCTGAACGCTGATGCTAATCATAATCATCATCTCAGCGTTAATCCCAGTCGCATCCGAAGCGGTTTCAGCTTTGGAGTCTGGGGTCCGCTTCACCTTTTATATTTTCTAAGCTAAACTTTGATATTTTCAGTGAAGCAACTGCCGTCTGACCTCCACAACCCGAAGGGGATGTCAAAGTATTGCAGTTAGACTAGAACGCTGAAGCTAATATAGTTGGGAGAAGACCTGTAAGCAAACGACGTAATTTGGTTTAGGTATTTTAATTTTTACCCGTAATTTTGGTTTAAAAATGACCACCATTGAACCGATTTCTATAAAATTCCTATGAGACCAAAATGAAAGTATAAGCAATGCTACAAAAGCAAAAGCTACATGACGCGATTACACAACTTAAATTCAGTCTCTTGATTTTAATTGACTGTTGCATAAGCGTGACGAGCAGGTAGTGGTTGTCCTATGTTAAACTTTAATGCTGTACATTTTTGAGGAATTCCCTCAACTGCCTATGGTCTTCATCAATCAAGCACAAATACAAGGTAGCTGCAGTGGATCGTTGAGGAGTTCCCTCGACTGTCTCTTGGCTCCATCATCAAATCTACTGCAGATTTTCATTATAACCCATATGGGTGCAAAGTTCTTATGAATATAAATGAAGTAAGTCCAAACACAAGGTAACCACTGTGAACCGTTGAAGAGTTCCCTGAACTAGCCTTTGTTTTCATCATCAGACCGTTAATAATAGTCACAACCCATCTACGTGTAAAGTTCTTATCAATACAAATTAATCAAGCACAAATGCAAGGTAGCTACTGTGAATCGTTGAGGAGTTCCTTCGATTGTCTCCCGGCTCCATGATCAGATCATGGTCCATAATCAGAGTTTCGTACCGTGGACCCTTCAATGAAACTCCGTAAAACAAAGTATTTTACAGAGGTTAAAATCTACCTATCTGCAATTGAGTAACGTGAGTCTTGTGATCTCATTATACTAAAAAAGGAAATGTGCTGCAGGCACATAACTCCCCCCTTAAATAAAAAGAAAAAAATCACTAACAAACAATTAGACAATTTTTTTTATAACATTTAAAATCGGCATCTATTTTTATAAGTTATCTATGTAATACAGAATTAAGATTACATTTCATACCTGCTCACTTTAAATGATTAAACAATACAAATTTTATACGTATAAGCGCGTATGGTTACATTAAATAATATTAATACACTAAATAATTGTCCTCTAAATAGCTAGTTAGTTAGTAAAAACTAAACAGTTACACACACATTACAGTAACTAAAAAGTTGTAGAGTAATTTCGTACAGGTACAGGTCATGAGCAAAATCGAACCACCGGTTTAATTACGCGACCCGATCTTGTTCGTCTTTCGTTATTTAGGTTTGTTTCTCCCTTTTTAGGAATAGATGAATCTTTACAGTTTCAGTTTCATAACATGGACTCTTCAATGAAACTCCGAAAACGCATAACTATTTATATTTGAGGCACATACAATCTGTACAGAGGTTATTGATCGACTGCCTTATAAATCTACCTATCTGTAATTGAGTAACATGAGTTTTGTAATCTCATAATACTACTCGTAAAAAGGAAATGTGCTGCAGGCACATACTTAAGGCCTTTATTAAATTGTAGTGCTTTAAATACTTATTGATAATACTTAGAAATGCTCTAGTCGCCCGTACGATTTTTTAAAATTGTAAAAAAAGAATTTTGCAAAACAGACCAGGCGTCTTAGAATAATCAAATCAAATCAAATCATTTATTTCGGAAAATATCAATTCAATGTATTTATTTGCTTGCTAAGTGTACATTAGCGGTCTAATAACAATTTGTCCTTCCAACTTAGCGGCCTTTTTCAGGCATTGCAAATTTGAGGTTACAAACGAAACTTATAAACAAAACACAAATTATAAACTAAAATACTACAATACAAATTGAAAAAAAAAAACAAACAATACCTCACACGGCAGCAATATGTCTGCCGCGGCATTGCTGGATGTAAAGACAATCCAGTCGGTTGGCAATCATCGCGAGGACGGTGTTGTCGCTGTTCCGCACTCTGTGCACCAGAGACGCGCACCGCTTACGCATTGTGGTGTGAAAGCAGTCGGTACGAGCCTCTGCGAACATGCCCGAGGCGCTGGGGGAAACAAGGGGAAAGTGATCAGACCAAGTAGTGTCATATTTTAGATAAACATTACAAACAGTGCGTTTAGCCGCCTGGGTCACAATGCAGTGATCCAACCAATTATACGTTCCGAACACATCACTTAAATAAGTATAAGTACCAGATTGTAAACCCAATATATCTACATCTATACAAGACCATGTTTGTTCATCACAGAAATCACACAGTTCTTTAAAAAACAGTTCAGACGGGTCAGCGTTAAAATCACCCAATATGAAAACAGATTCCACACCATATTCAGTTATTATTACATTCAACGTACCCAGACAGTCTGTAAATTCAGGTAGATAAGCATTGGCATTCGTAGGCATGTACACACTCATGACAATTATAGGGCGGTCTCTAGTTATAATTTTGATTGCACATACCCTCGCATTATTACACTGTAACACCGTCACTTGAGGGAATACCTCACACTTCCACAGCAATGCCACGCCACCGTGAGGCCTCCCACGTAGTATTCCCGCCGATATATAACTAAAATCTCGGTCAGTGTTGCATAGATAAGGTATATCATTAGGCAACAGCCATGTCTCTTGCAACGCGATTAAATCACAGGAATGGCATTGTTTCTTGACAGCATCTAGGGAGCGTTTAACATATCTACAGTTAAAACTGGCAAAATTATAAGGACAGTCGATCATTATTTAGACTAATTTGTATCGATCACAGAATTTATTCTATTCGCTACTCGGGGATTAAAGTTCTCACAAAGCGTCTGAATACAATACCCTCAGGCCACAGTTTTTCATCCATATAAATCGATAGCCTTGCTTCAGATATGAAAAATTTGGCACAGTGAACTTTATCCTTTATAAAATGTAATTTTTGCAAAAACACAGACTCCTGTGTTTTAGATTGAATATATAACATGATTTCAGCAGGCGTCGTTTCTTTGTTTACATTCGTAATAAACATTAAAGTTTTTCTTTCTGCTGCATTAAATTTACACTCATTGTCTCTAGCAGTACCTACCCGACTTGCCTTGATAACGATATTGCTTAGTATAATTACGTCTCACCGGTTTGGATAATAAATGCCATTCACTATCACTCGACTGTAGGTTAACAGAATCTGTCGCTGGTATTACAATATTATTTCGAATCTCATTCGGATTATTTTTACGTTCAATATCGCATGTGGCTACATTTAATACTTTATTAGCTAGCGGTCCCGTTATGTTAGATAACACTCCAGCTTTGTTCAGTGGGCGAAGTACAGACAGCCACAATCGGTGAATATATAATATTCTTTATTATGTACACTTTACAGAATATAAATATGAAGATTTCACAAACGCAGACAAAATGAGCGGACTTATCTAAGTCAAATTGAAGGTAACGTTTGATTAATTTATTAATTATGTTGTAATATTTTGTGAGTAGATAGGTACAGACAATTAATTGTCGCCCTTAGAGAAGCTCCACCCTGATACTACTTTACTGCGTAGAAAAGGAGTTCCCAATTTAAAATCATCGAACCTGTCGTATACAACACGCAAGGGCAACATTGACAGCGCGATATACAATTTTAGCATAATAAATTATTTTTTTTTTATAATTCATGGTGAATTTTCAATATAAAATGTTACTTAATTTTGAAACTAATTCTCTCAACAAAATCAGCTGTTCTATGCGAGTTATTGACAAAATACCGATGTATCTGATTCAAGAGCGACAGTAACAGCTGAGAATTTGAGACGGTCCTTTGTGCTTGTCTTTCTTACTTCGACATGATTTTGTTGTAGTTGTTTTGTGAGTTCATATTTGTCTTTTATCATGTTCAGTATATAGAAGTCTACTGTCTGCGGTCTGCTGGTGATCAACTGTCAAAATGAAACCCATGTTTCATTTGAAACCCATGTTTCATTTTGACGGTTCAACAACATTCATTGCGTTATTTACGTTATTGAGCAGACAAATTTTCCGAACATATGGAGCAATTAGTTTTAAAATTATTCTAATCGATAGTAAAATAATTTTACACAGTTAAGTTTCTAGTTTGACATGAATCTGGTTCCACTATAGTGATTAAACCAAATACGGACCGTGCGTTTATATGCAGTACCATTGCCCATACACGTTGATAGTATTATGTGCCATATCCACTGCGTCAGTGACACGACGGAAGGCGTATATAAAAACGGCGTAAAAATCCCCAAAGCACAGAAACTACGATTTTAAACAGAATCGAACCGCAGGAAAATAATAGAATACTGGTTTTGAAAACAAAATTTCCTTATTATAAAATTAATTTATATTTGGAATTCTAAATAGATAAAATGTTATCGATATTCACATTAGTATTAACAATCGGTAACTTCAAAGGAATAAATCAAAACTAAATATCAACAGTCATTTTTCTAGTGCTTTCACTGAGAAGAAGTGGCATAATATGATTTTATACAATACTATGTATAGTAACAAAACACAAGAAAACACAGAAAATTAAATCAAATTATTTACCATAGGCCAGATAACCACAGAGATATTTTTTTCTGATGTCTATGCACGAAAAAGTTACAGCAAAAAAAAATGGAAATGTAAGTAAAAACTTATTACCTTAATAAAAACCTCCAGGCATAAAGGGCGTGACAGCTCACATATTTATGTATTGTAAAAAAAAAGGCAATTAAGTATAATAATAATAATAATAAATTGGCAACACCAACGACAATGTCAACATCTCTTTTGATAGCTTCTCATATTTAAATTTAATTATAAAATTATTACAAGCATTTTACATATTTATATCCAAGTGGAATTCAAAACCAAATTTTTAAAATACCTTATTTATAATTTAAAGACGATAAAATGAAAAGAAAGCATGCATCAACAAATAGAAAATCAGTGACATCTGTCATGTCACCTGCACAGTCCTATATACAATAAAGATGAGAAAACTATGAAGATGTTGACACGAGCAGCCACACGAAGAGCACGCCCACCACCTCCGGACTCGTCGCTCAGCTCCGCCTCGCCGCCGCCGGTCTCCAGCCCCACTGTGAATGCTGTGATGACACCGGCCGCGGTAGTTGCGTCGAGCTCGAGCGACGAGTATTTCTCTCCGCCGACGTCGCCAACACCTGTACGTCGGCAGGGGAGAGGCCGGCCACCGACGAGCTTGGGACTTAGGGGCCATCCGGCCCCGAGCCGGGTCCCCGCTGCCGGTGGTTGTGTGCAGCGCATGAGATGGTCTCAAACAATGAATGAGAACGTCATGCGCGCATATTACGGGGCTACAGAGGGGGGAACTAACCTCACTGCGTACCGTGAAAGGATGCTGTCTCTGTTTCAGGCACTGGAACCAACTGTCAACGTCTCGGCCCAACGACTGTCGGATCAGGTGCGGGTCATCCAACGCAATCACAGGTTGGACGATATCGCACTTGATAGGCTGCGCTCAGAGGTACTGAGCAACCAAATCGCCCCGACTCTGACACAGACCGCGGCACAAGCGTCAACTATTGATGCTGTTCCGCCGCGGTCCAATCGTGTTGAAGAAGAGGATGATAGGGTTGAACCAGTAAGTAGCCAGTATAACGATCGACTGAGGAGCGCACTGGAGGATGCGTTCCGCGAATATAGATCCACTCCGACCAACCTTAGACCCCGGTTACCACGGCTACCTATGCACAAAAAAAATAGGGCGCTGGTGAGTGCTTTGGACTCGCAGCTCAAGATTTTCTTCGAGAGCAGCGAGGATCTCATTGATACACACTCAATCCTGTATTGCGCGGCTGTGGCGGCATGTCGATTAGCCAATATTAAGTTCCCAAACTGTGATGAAGCTAACCGACCAAAACCAGCCGTACCAGCCTGGCAGCACAGGATCGAGCGTCGTATCGATGAGGCCAGGGTACTCATCGGCAAACTATACTGCTTCAGGGAGGGCAATACACGACCAAGAGTGATGCGCTTTGTGAGAAAGGCATTCTCGGGGACTGGAATCAATCCTCGAGAATACATATCACATGTCACAGAGCGCATCGACTTCCTGAAGCAAAAAGTTTGTGCATGGGCGAGCCGTATACGGCGGTATAAGAGGCGAGTGGATCGTTATACGCAGAATCGCATGTTCCAGTGTGATGAGAGGTGGGTTTACAGAGCTTGGGAGCGTTCTGAACAAAACGTGACCGACGTGTACCGCCCGGATGAGGCCGCCACGAGTGCATTCTGGCGCAGCATTTGGTCAGTACCCGTCTGTCACGCTGAGGGTGACTGGATAAAGGATGTCGAGCAAGTGTGTGAAATTTTACCAGAAATGGATACCATTTTAATAACACCAATAGATGTAGCCACAGCAGTCCGTTCGTTACCGAATTGGAAATCTCCAGGACCGGACGGGCTGCATAACTTTTGGCTAAAATGGCTAAGTAGTTCACACACTTGTTTGGCATCTCAATTCCAGTCATCCTTAGAGTCTGGTTCGCTACCCCAGTTCTTAACAACTGGAATTACCCACCTGCTCCACAAATCAGGAAGCACCGCGGAACCCAAAAATTATAGACCGATCACTTGTTTACCAACGGTCTATAAAGTTCTTACATCCATTTTGAAAGCTAAAATAAACAAACATCTTGACAGCAACTCCATCATGTCTGTCTCTCAAAATGGATGTAGGAGCGGGTCCCGTGGTACTAAGGAGCTACTCCTCATAGACATGGCCATCAGCCAACAGGTTCGTCGATCCCGCAAGGATCTCTCAACCTGCTGGATAGATTATAAGAAGGCCTACGATTCGGTGCCACATACATGGCTTTTGAGGGTGCTGGAGTTGTACAAGATAAATGCAACTCTACGCACTTTCCTTAAGTCGTGTATGGGGCAATGGAAGACAGTCCTTCGCTATCCAGGGAGTCGACAGATCCAGGGGAATGATGAACCTGTATGGATTAAGCGGGGAATATTCCAGGGCGACAGTCTGAGTCCACTATGGTTCTGCTTAGCTCTGAATCCTCTAAGCACACTGCTGGAGGATTCAGGTCTGGGTTATCGATTGAAGAGAGGTGGTCAGGTCATATCTCACCTCCTCTACATGGATGATTTGAAACTCTTTGCCCCCAATAAATTACATCTGATGAAGCTACTGAATGTAACAGAAACTTTTAGTAGTGGCATCAAAATGGAATTTGGCGTGGATAAATGTGCAGTCATGCATGTAAAGCGAGGGCAGATTATGGAATCCGAGGGAATTACACTCCCGGATTCCATACACCTTAGATCCCTCTCCTCATTCGAGAGCTATAAATATTTGGGTATGTCGGAAGCGTTAGGTATCAACGATACTGACATGAAACAATCGTTGAAGGAGCGCTTCTTTGGTCGCCTGAGGAAGGTATTAAATAGTCTTCTTTCGGGCGGAAATAAGGTGCGCGCCTTCAACGGGTGGGTCATGCCGGTTTTGATGTACTCTTTCGGCATACTTAAATGGACTCAGACCGAACTCGACGCCCTGGATAGAAGGGTCCGTACACTGCTGACAGCAAACAGGATGCATCACCCACGATCATCGGTGATGAGACTGTATATTCCGCGGAAGTGCGGGGGTCGAGGCTTTTTAAATGCGAAGACCCTCCACAACCGAGAGATATGCAGTCTCAGAGAACATTTTTTAAAAACCGTAGTGGGTATGCATCATGATGTGGTCACAGTAGACAAGGGGCTTACTCCGCTATCCATGGCGAAAGAGAACTGGCACAAGCCTATAATACTTACCACAGATGACCGCAAGATGATATGGCAAAGCAAGGAACTTCACGGGCGATTTTATCGGGCTCTTCATGAGCCCGATGTAGACTTCTTAGCTTCCG
Organism: Sesamia inferens; assembly: GCA_037179545.1. Taxonomy (NCBI): domain Eukaryota; kingdom Metazoa; phylum Arthropoda; class Insecta; order Lepidoptera; family Noctuidae; genus Sesamia; species Sesamia inferens. The sequence goes on from CM073929.1 coordinate 31,998,494, forward strand.
TTTCCTGGCTACGATTCAGTGACCTTTTCGGGGAAACTGAAGGTTTCATCTGTGCAATTATGGTCGAAGTTATCTTGACGAATAACTACCGGAGATATATTATGAAGGACGGGACGATTGATGTGTGTCGGGCATGTCATCATCCGGGTGAGTCCATCAGACACATTATCTCTGGTTGCTCTCGTTTAGCTAACGGCGAGTATTTGCACAGGCATAACCAAGTAGCTAGGATTATCCACCAGCAACTTGCTTTGAAATATAAACTTGTGGATTCTGAGGTACCGTATTATAAGTATGTGCCCGACCCAGTTCTAGAAAATGACCATGCCACGTTATACTGGGATCGGTCTATCATTACTGACAGGACTATTGTTGCAAATAAGCCTGATATAGTAGTGATAGATCGATTAGCGCGCCTCGCAATGATTGTCGATGTTACCATTCCACATGACGGGAATCTCGTGAAAGCTGAGAAAGAGAAACAAATTAAGTATCTCGACTTGGCGCACGAGGTTGTTGACATGTGGAATGTGAACTCGGCTGTCATTGTACCGATTGTCGTATCGGCCAATGGTCTGATAGCCAAGAGCCTCGACCAACATCTATTGAGGCTCTCGTTAGGCAGTTGGATCAAAGGCCTGATTCAAAAGGCAGTACTCCTTGATACGGCCCGCATCGTGAGGAGGTTCCTGTCTCTGGAGCCCTAACCACCGGTAGCTTGGACCCTGCTCCCGTCATCGGTGGAACACTATTTTTTTATATTTTTAAATGTATTTGTATGTATTTTATAAATCAATATATTTAAAAATGTAACTTAATGAGAAAAAAGACTAATAAAGGAATAATAATAATAAACTGTAGACTTCTTAGCCTCCGTATCCTGGCTACGATTCAGTGACCTTTTCAGGGAAACTGAAGGTTTCGTCTGTCCAATTATGGACGAAGTTATCTTAACGAATAACTACCGGAGATATATTATGAAGGACGGGACGATTGACGTGTGTCGGGCATGTCACCATCCGGGTGAGTCCATCAGACATATTATCTCTGGTTGTTCTCGTTTGGCTAATGGCGAGTATTTGCACAGGCATAACCAAGTAGCTAGGATTATCCACCAGCAACTTGCTTTGAAATATAAACTTGTGGATTCTGAGGTACCGTATTATAAGTATGTGCCCGACCCAGTTCTTGAAAATGGCCATGTCACGTTATACTGGGATCGGTCTATCATTACTGACAGGACTATTGTTGCAAATAAGCCTGATATAGTAGTGATAGATCGATTAGCGCGCCTCGCAATGATTGTCGATGTTACCATTCCACATGACGGGAATCTCGTGAAAGCTGAGAAAGAGAAGCAAATTAAATATCTCGACTTGGCGCACGAGATTGTTGACATGTGGAATGTGAACTCGGCTGTCATTGTACCGATTGTCGTATCGGCCAATGGTTTGATAGCCAAGAGCCTCGACCAAATGTTTTTATATGTTTTTATATAAATATTTAAAAATGTAGAATAATATGTATGTATAAAGAAATAAAGGGAATAATAATAATAATAATACTTTATTTGCCAGAATGTAGGTGTACAGAGTAGTATGATCTTAATATAAATATGGCCCAATTACATTCTACCATTACATGTGGTGTGCAAATATTTAATTTCATATTACATTATAATTTATTGAACTCTTTGATGTCATATTACATTACGATTGCAAATAATAAAAGAAAAAAAAAGTCAAAATATTATGAAAATGTCAGATTATAAATAATGTCAGAAATTAAAATAATAATAGTAAATAAAATATGTCATCTTGAATTTTTACAATATTCCATGTATTCACCAATGTCATAAAAGCAATTATCCAATAACCAACTTGTCAGCTTTTTCTTGAACATGGAGATAGGAAGTTCCTTAAATGAGTTAGGTAAATTGTTATATACTTGAATGGCACTTACATATGCATTTCTTCTAAATATTTGTAATCTACACTGAGGTACCCTTAATTCGTGTTTGTACTTATTTCGAGCTGAAGCCTTTTTATTGCTCACTTCTGATTGCAAGCGAAAATAGTGAGGATTTTGTCTTACTAGCATACACACTTCCTTAATGTACATGCAGGGCAATGGCAAAATGCCTAGTTTCTTAAATAAAGGTTTGCAGCTGTCCAAAAACCAAACGCCAGATATTGCCCTAACACACTTCTTTTGTACCCGAAATGCCATCAGAACCTCAACTGAGTTGCCCCATAGTACCAGACCATATGACAACACAGACGATACGTATCCGTAATATGCAGTGACTGCTGCGGCAACGGACACTGTTGATCGAAGACGTTTTATTGCGTATACGAATTTATCTATCTTATCACACACGTAATTGATGTGTGATTTCCAGTTGCAGTTTTGATCCAATATTAGGCCCAAGAATTTTGTTTCTACTACTTGCTCTATGACTCTGTCGTCATATTTTATATTAAGACTATGAAAGTTTGATTTATAAGTTTGAAATTGAATTAGTTTTGTTTTATTTATATTGATCTTTAAATTGTTGTTATTAAGCCAACTTATTATATCTTTGATTGCTTCATTAATTTCCTGTTCCAACCTATTCTTGTCCTTACATTTTATTATTAGTGTCGTATCGTCAGCAAATAAGATTGTTTCGTGGCGAGTTGCGTTGGGAAGGTCATTAATATAGAGCAAAAATAAGAATGATCCCATCACACTGCCTTGGGGTACTCCAACAGCGTTTGTCTTATAGTTGGATTTATAATCTATTTTGTTTCCATCAATTATTTTTGATATCTGCACACATTGCCGTCTATCACTTAGGTATGATTTAAGCCAGTCATTCACTTGGCCCCTTAATCCATTTTTATCTGCTTTGCTTAGTAATAGTTTATGGTCAACAAAGTCAAAGGCTTTACTCATGTCTAAAAAGATTGCTACTACATGTATGTTGTCATTCATAGCCTCAGTTATTATTTTTATTATTATTATTATTATTTTTTTATTAAAATATAAACCAGCGCTTGACCGCAATCCCGCCTGATGGTAAGCAGTGACGCAATCGTTGATGGTAAAGCGCACTAGTTTATTAAGAGCCTATTCACTCTAGCCTTGAAGACACTCAAATTGTAGTCCGACGGAAACACCGCCGCCGGCAGATTGTTCCAGTCCCTCGATGTACGCGGTATAAAGGACGAGGCGAAACGCTTCGTCCGGATCGTTGAGGTGTTAACAACATAAGGGTGGAAACTCGCCGTACGACGGGTCGTCCGATGGTGGAACGGAGATGGGGGAATTAAATCGTGCAATTCCCTCGCACACTCCCCAGAATGTATCCTATAGAACACCGAAAGGCTGGCTACTCTACGCCTGTGCTCTAGGCTTTGGAGACCAACTCGAGTTAAATCAGGGTCACCAATCAGCCTCTTCGCACGCCTCTCCACTGAACTCTATTAAATTAAAACAAGCTAAAGATGTGGTGCTATTTTTTCTGAAACCAAATTGTTCTCGTTTCAGCAAATTATGCTTGTCCACATAGTCATATAGCCTTTTTAGCATTGCTTTTTCAACTACCTTCAATATTATTGGAAATAGGGTTATAGGTCTATAGTTCGTCATGTCAGATTTATCACCATTCTTAAAAATTGGTTTAACTATTGAATTCTTAAGTGTGCTTGGGAATTCACCTTCTAAGAACGACATATTAATTAAGTAGCTCAGTGGTTTACATAAGTTCTTAGCCGAAGCTTTTATAATTTTGGTACTTATTTCGTCAAAGCCGACAGACGCCGTATTTTTAAGGTTTTGTATTATCCTGAACACTTCTACTGCATCAGTAGGATTTAGGAATATAGAATTTTTCTGATTAATGTCCATAGTTCTATTTATAGCGTCTATATTATAAGTGAATTCATTATTATTTGTCAATTGGATATAGTAATTGTTAAACATGTCACACATATTTTGAGGGTCAATGACGTTGTTGGTTTTTGTTACAATTTGTTCTATGTCAATATTTGTTCGTACGTCACCAATTTTTTTATTGATAATGTCCCAAGTAGCCTTGCATTTGTTTTTCATGTTCTCTATATATTTTTTGTTGTGTATTTGTTGAGATTTATTAATACAACGTTTAAGTATGGCACTATATTTTTTATATGTTTTTGTTAATTTGTTTTTGTTTGTTTTATTATAAATAGTTTTTAAATATAAATAACGTTTCCGTATACATGATTTTTTTAGACCTTTTGTCAGCCATAGAGTATTACTTTTTCCGGTCGACCTTTTTATCTTTTGAATGGGAAAACATAGTTTAAAAAACAGTTGTAATAATTCATGAAATACCCTAAATGCATCTTCCATGTTATCCATAGTATAGACGTCAGAGAATGAAAGTGCAGAAATACATTCACAGAACTTTTGTATGTTGTCTTCATGATAGTCCCTTTTATACTCAAACCAACTTAGCACAGATTTGGGTTTATTAGTCGTCACAGTCAGAGTTTGTCCTGTCTCATGGTCAGATAGAGCCAGGTGATGGACTTCACCTTTAGCTTGTCCGATATTGCTTGCAAATAAATCTAGACATGACTGTTTGCGTGTTGGTGTTTTTATATGCAATCTAATATTGAAATTTTTTAGTAACCCTAAGAGTTCTTGACAACTTTTACTTGGTTTAATTATATCTAAATTCCAATCACCACAAATAATTATCTTTTTAGATTTCTTTGTGATTCTAGTCAGTAATACTTCCAGTTTTTCTAGAAAAACTTTTGGGTTGCTATTTGGTGTTCTATAAATACAAATAATGATGATTTGATTCGTTGTTAATTCTATTCCCGTACATTCAAAATTAAAATTACATGCAATGTCATTTGTGAACTTATCCAATTTAGTACAGGTCAAGTCATTCTTAATAAGAATGCATGTACCGCCTCGTTTAGTATTTCGACAGTATGATGCAACGAGTTTGTATCCAGGAATCTTTAGAAGTGATTCCGATTTACTTTTAATGAAAGATTCACTTAGACAAATCACATCAATTTCCTTAGAATTTAAAGAGAATTCACTAACTACCACCGTTATTTCGTCTACCTTATTTAAAATACCTGCAATGTTTTGATGAAACAGTATCAGAGTGGATTTATTGTGAGGGACGAAAAAATGGCGTATTTGATTTACAGGACGTTTCTTTGACACTTGACTTATTAACATTCATTTTATGGAACAGATAAGGGATAGTTCCTTTTTTAAATGGCATTTTTGGTTTGACATTGGGTTGCTCTCGGTTTTTAGGGTTGAAATAGTGTAGAATGGTACCCTTTTTATTATTTTCTGGCATTTTGGACCGGGACGGCTTATTTTCAATACAGATATTGGACTGTAATTGATATTTACCTTTATTCGGAAAAGTCAAAAAATTTTCATTGTAGGTCATAGAATCTATTTCTAAATTAATCTTATCACTTAACATAGTGGTAAAATAATTCTTTTTATTCATAAATACATTTGTATTAGTCAGGTGGATTAATTTACAGTTAGTATAATTTTTTACAATCAGATGCAACTGTTTATTAAGCATGTATTCATTAAGATATGGGTTGTATTGTACATTTGTTATGAAGACCTTTTGCTTTCGAAATAAGTACAATATATTACATAAGTTATATGAACTCATATAACGTGTCAGTGAGCTAATTTCGGGGAAAGAACATGAACACTATCTTGAGTTAATCAAAGTGACCAGCTAATCTTATAATATTCTCTTTAATATGATTTCTAATATATCTGTATGTAATAAGAAAATAAAATGTTAGGGTTTCGTACCGTACAAGGAAAAACGGAAACCTTACCCGAGGATGTGACGCACGTTTCCCTCAATTATTTCATATTTTTTGTGTCTTTTGTAATTTTTTTCATCATGTTAACTGCAGATAAACATTTTTTTTAATATAATTATAAACTAGTGATTGACTGCTATCCCACCTGATGGTAGGCAGTGATGCAAACCTTGATGGTAAAACGCGCTAGCTTGTTAAGAGCCTATTTACAATAGCCTTGTTTTATACTTTTATAAGCAAAAATATCAAAGAAGTGACTCACAAAGGAAACACTGCGTGTACATCTATACTTATATATAAAGCTAAACGGTTTGTTTGTTTGTTTGAATGCGCTAATCTCAGGAACTACGGGACCAATTTGAAAAAAATATGTTTGCGTTGGATAGCTCAATAGTCCAGGAAGGCTTTAGGCTCTTTAACATGACGCTGCGATCAATAGGAGCGGAGCATAACTAAATCCACGCAAACGATGTCCCTGGCGGCCGCTAGTAAATAATAAAATAAATAAATTAACGATTTACAGCGATTACTTCATTTTAATGGTCTTTATGAAGCCCTATAAATGAGCTGATGATTCCATTACAGAACTTTTCAAAGTATTTATTCCAATCATCGTAACTTAATATTTTATATCATTGTACTTTCTTTAACTAATACTTATTCAGTCATTGATTGCATTCCACAAGCTTAAGTGATAAATGTTGTAAGAATCAGTGACCCAGTAAGAAATGGAAGGATGAAACTAGAATTACCTAGATAAGTACTTCTAGTTTCGTTCTTTCATTTTTGAAGAACAACTTGACGAGATACTGTGTTTACATAAGACAAAACACTTAATTTGTAAAAATAGCGCAAGTGTTACGACTGTTAACGATAAAGTAATATTTAATAAAGCTTGTGTTATATCTTAGATTTTATACTGCTATTTTAAAATAATATTGGGTGTACTATCACGAGCAAAAGTCGAATTACAATCTCACAAAACTATGGCCAAGCAATGCTAGTTGTAGTTACGACCTTCTTCTATAACAAGAGGTCTTCTTCTAAAATAAGTTTGATACACACTCATACACTTTGACAACTTGCTGCCCGCTTATGATTGTTGGGTACTACTTACTAATTTCAATGTTCACAGTAAGTGTCTCCATGGCTAAGTGGTCCCCGTCGTGATAGGTATTCAACGTGTATATATATTTTTTTTATGTTTATTGGTGAGTTATGAATGCTGACAACAAAAATATGTAAAATACCGATCCGCAACTTGACGGTGATATTTTCTTTTAGGATTTTTTCTATATTAGAGTAATTATAAAAAGATGAGGGTAGATTTAAAACAAAGTGTATCACTAGTTCACATAATATATTCCAGCTATTGTTGGTTGGTGAACATATGGTTACGAGCTTGTGTTATTAGTTTTACTTTTTTAATCAATATGCAGGCTGATACATTACGAATGGACTCAATATATCCTCTATCCTCTCCTCTCAATATATAATATCATATGAAACCGGCTTTTGTGTAAGTTGTTTTTATTATTATTTGGGTAACGTGCAAACCAATCGCTTGTTGCAAGTGTGTAATAAAATTGTTATTGTTTTAGAGAAATACTGTAAGCCGTTTGATCAAGAGGTTGGACGAAGGTAGCTTAAAGTGTCGAGAGAGGTGGAACGAAACGACAATATTTTATCATCATCATCATCAGCCTCTACTCGTCCGCTGTTGGACATAGGCCTCCTCCATGGCACGCCAACAAGCTAGATCCTGAGCAGTTCTCTGTCAGCCACCTTTTTGATATCGTCGCTCGATCTCGCCCAAGGACGTCCTACGCTAAGTTTGCTGAGACGCGGTCTCCACTCGAGGACTCGTTTACCCCAACGGTTGTCGATCATATGTGACCAGCCCATTGCCACTTAAGCTTGCTAATCTTATCAGCTATGTACCGACATAGCTGATAAGATTAGCAAGCTTAAGTGGCAATGGGCCACCGGACTCTGGTCCTCTGTCGGATCACCTCATTTCTGATGCGATCCTTCAGAGAGACGCCCAACATAGCCCGCTCCATAGCTCGCTGAGCAGTTTTAAACTTATGGACTAGTCTGACCGTCAGTGTCCACGTCTCGGTTCCGTAAGTCATGACGGGTAGGACGCACTGGTAATAGGTTGTCTTGAAACATTGGGGTATGGGCAACGAAAATACCCGACGAAGTTTACCAAATGCTGCCTATCCCAGCTGGACACTTCTATTTGCCTCCTTTTTGAAGTTGTTTTTCCCTAATTGCAACGTTTGCCCGAGGTATACATATTCTGACACAACTTTGAGGGGCATTCCGTTTACGGCAACCGATCCCGGAGTGACCTGTTCATTGAACATAATTTTGTTCTTGTCTAAGTTCATCCGGAGACCGATGCGTTGGGAGGAGTCAGCTAAGTTGGTCAGTATTTTTTCCAGATCTTGCTGCGTTTCCGTCATGATGATGATATCGTCCACAAATCGCAAGTGTAGTAGGTATGTACTCACCATTGATGTTAATGCCCCGACCCTGCCAATCCAGCGTCTTAAACATATCCTCGAGCAGCATTGGAGAACAATTTGGGGGAAATAACGTCCCCATGTCTCACTCCTCGCTTAAGAGGGATATGTTTAGTCTGCTCGTTCTGGACTTGGACGAACATTTTGGTGGCATCGTAAAGTCATCACTTGGATATGTCGCCAATCGACTTGGCATCGCTGCAGAGGTTCCAGAAGAGACCAGGTCTCGATGGGGTCAAAGGCCTTCTCATAGTCCACAAATGCTAGACACAGGGGCTGATTATACTCTTCGGTCTTCTGTATAATCTGCCTCACTGTGTGTATGTAGTCTATGGTACTAAATCCACCTTGAAACCCAACTTGCTCAGGCGGCTAGAATTCAGACAATATTTACCGTTGAATAAACCTTTAAATCGTGCGAAGAAGGGAGGTTGCATTTGTGGTTTAAAAATAAACTGGCAAGATTGGTGGATACTTATCGAGCTAAACAAAAAAAGCAATTTATAAAAATCACAGTGCAGAAGTGTCCTACAGAGTGTTTTAAATATATAAGTGGTTGTGAGTTCAAACCCCAGTAACAACAAATTACTTTTGGTAAATTATAAAAACAATAATTACGGAATTCGAAAAGAAATAAGTTTGTTAACTATTGAACTAAGAAAGCGCTTGAACATTATAATCTCATGCCATCAAACTCCAAAAAAGTCACTGCAAGATGGCAGCACTAGTAACATGCTACACACGCAAAAAAAAAATGTAAATGTAAAAAGCACTGTTTTGTTTTCTAAGCATAGATTATTTTATGATTGTAATAATATTCAGCTTAAGTTTCAATCCTCTTTTCTCTAAGAAAATGAATAATTAGGCTATAACCTCTTTAATGATAACATAATATTATCATTTTCCTATCTAAAAACCTCTGAAGAAGACTCACTCAAAAAGTTTACTAAGTCTTCTGTCTTCTAGAGAACATCTATTTGAGATCTGGATATCGTGAGGGTATCTGATGTAATCTGATGACGTCATTGCATTTGAAGAGCACATGCGCAATGGTTCCATCAGCCTCCATGCAAGCTCTGGAAAGAAGGACTGAATAGTGGGGTGTCCATTATGCCTATTGGATGGTAGTATTTGTTTAGCGAGCAGCACTCCGTGATGCTTGACGTGACCAAGCAGAGGCTTTCCTGTTCAGAATTACCAGTTGTTTGATCTAAACGACGTGGTTTCGTCGTTCAGTCGTTGGTCTCTGTGTGGTACCAGGCTAAAATAGTACCAAGCCATATCCTCATATCCTCCCGTGGGTGCCGTAAGAGGCGACTAAGGGAACTCTAATCAGGCAAGAAAGGCAGCAGCGCTTCTCTTGTTGAATATCAAATAACTAGGATCCCCAACTCGTCTGCCAAGCATGGCCATAGACCATGACTACCCCCTCCCCACATAGGCTGAAGAAGAAGAAGTACGCTTCTGCCCAGCTCATCAGCTGCGTCGTTACCTAGTAATCTATTGTATCCTTTTATCAATTATAGTGTCACTATGTTACGTTGCAATACGGTAACCCGTTCAAACGCTTTGTGAGATTCTAGTATTAGGTTCGATGTGACATGTCTCTTTTTATCTGTACAAAACCAAAAAAAAAAACATTTTCTTTCATTTTCACCACAGACTCAACTTTCCACTAATTCAACTTTCATCCACTTTCAGCGAGGATACGAAATAAAGCGCGTTTATTCAACGAAGATGCAATTCAAAGTACTGCACAATCCCTTTCAACTATTTTTCAAGTCCCACCACGAATATCACAATTGTCTCTGCTATAACCACATTCATTGCTGTCACTCCATCTAAAACTTTCCTCGCCATTCATAATAAACACGCAGTAGATACTGTTCTCCAATTTTCAGTCGAGTTATGAGTTAAATGAGCAGAAGTGCCAGTTTCAAGAAACGAAGGTATAAAACGAGAGAGCCACAGAATAAAGTAGAGTTAAATCGCGCTATGAATAAGTAGGCAAGTAATAAACTTTAGCGCGAATAAAATTGTTAGTTTAAGTTGGACGGTATTAACTTGAAAAACTACCGGGCTTATATGTTTTTCTTATTACTGCGGTACATTGGAGTCCGAAGTGTTTTCTTAGGCAAAATTCAAAGTTTATCATTATACTTTTCTGTAAATCGAAATGTCTACAAACTTCGTTCGTACTTTTCCAACTAAAACTTGTACAAACATTACACGACTGCTTAAATTGGGTAAGTTAACTGGAAAAACGTGGGTATACTGTACATGATACATTTATACCTCTGCCGAATTCTTAAGGAAAAACAGGCGTCATTTTATGTGTAATTTAATGAAAACACTCCACTTAATCACTTACCTCTCACAGTGAAGAGGTCTGCGTCGTTGAAAAGTCGTGGGAACATTATACCGCCTATCATAATAGACACACACGTATCCCATATCATCCAATAAAAAGTCTCATAGAGGAGCCACACAAATAGGCACAAAAGTCAATTCCTATCCGTATTGCATCTATTCACGACAATGCGCCTTTAACAAAGAGGTATGAAAGGGGCGCATCTCCGCCTGATTTCAACCGAGGCGCCGGAGAATTGAGCCTTTCTTCAGCAGCGCAGATAATAATCAGTATTGAAGGCTTTTGAATTTCAACAGCCTTTTTAAAGTTCTTTCGACGTTTGGTGGAGACTAGTTTAATTGTTGATCTTTTTGGAGCTTGTTTTATTTAGGTCTCAGTTTCATGAGTTATGAGCACATCCAATCAGTAGTTCTGATTTCATTTGAAAATAAGGACTTTCTGGAATAAAATTACGTAAACGCTGATTTAAGTTTCATCGTCTCTACTGATTTGAGCCACTTTGCGCTCGCCACGTAAGTACGTATACCTTTGTAAGACTTTTTTTTTGTTTACTTTACATAAGTTTTTTGAAAGAAATAATGGACAGTGCCCTAATTACGTAACTTACTATTAGTAGGACAGCGGCGGGCACGTTGTTACAGGGTTAAGAAGTAACACGCGTTTTTTTTTTTACCGGGATTTTAAACTCTTTGATGGACATGATTTTACTCATTTATTTTCTTATAACATCGTGCACTAGATAAAATTAATCAGTGATCCGCCAAGCGCTGAGCTACTAAGTTGTGTGCGTGTGTCCCGATTTCAAACAAGTAAAAAAAGCCTTTGCGGAAATTTTTATTCCTGATCAAGTTACCCCAAAAATATTTGGTAGATATTGTACCGTCCGGTTTCTTATTTTAAAAATTCTACATATGTAATTGTTTTTTCCAGAATGAGAAACTATAAAGGAAAATCAGAAAGAGGTACAACAAGTAAAGAAGTTTTCGAATCTGCTGCAGCAGAAGTACTGCAGAATAAAACAAGCTTTCGTAAAGCAAGCGAGGTGTTTAATTTGTGTCCGATATTTTTATCCAGGTATGTTAGAAAAACCAAAAAAAAACGAAAGTTCTCGGTGGTAGGCCATAACATCGGCCGCCGGCAGAAGTTACCACCCACCAGACAAAGCTTTGCCGCCAAGCGATTTGTCGTGTTCCGGCATGATGTCTGGTGAAGCCGTACGGAGGACGGGCCTGAGCAGTTGTGTTGCGATGTGTGCCGGGTACGATGCGCCAAATGTTGTTGTGTTGGGAGTTTGGTCGTGGAGAGTTTTCAGATCAATCTCCCTTTGGCGCAGCATCGTTGGTGTTGTTGGGTTTAACACTGTATCACCTCGCTCAACTGCCGTCTTCCTTAGTATTTGCTCAGTTTTTCTGAGTGAATAGGCTCTTAATAAACTAGCGCGTTTTACCATCAACGATCGCATCACTGCTTACCATCAGGCGGGATTGCGGTCAAGCGCTAGTTTATAATTATTAAAAAAAAAAGTTCATTACTCCATGTGCTCGAAAACATGTCTGCTCAACAACATAAATAACGCAATAAATGTTGTTTTTCCCAACCCATTTCTACTGATAGTGTTACGTGATTACCCTACAAGATTTTTTTTTTCTTTTAGTATTATTATAATCAGTAGGTAATTCAAAAAAACTTCTTTCTTCCTTCCGCGAGTCTCGTTTTGAGCAACAGGTCTAGAGATCAATAATTAGTATAACACGCAAAGTGAATCTCGAGGTTTAAAATTAAAATAAATAGAATAAGGCCTCACTCCACTGTTGCTGCTTCGATATATCACTGCCGTCAATTCGTCGCGCGCTCCACTATCCTTGTGAAATACTGCGGTCGGGGTTATATTTTCGGCATTAAAATGGACTGGAAGTATGTGTGTGGTGTGATGGATGTGTGTGCGCTGATTGCGTAAGAGAAATGCCTCGTGATTGTTAACAGTTACTAATGTACCTATTAAGTCGTGGGTTTTTTTAAACGACTTCAAAAAGGAGAAGGCTACTCAATTCGACCATATACACTATGTAACTAAAACCCTGTTGTTCCTTTCAGGGACAGTACCGGGCGACCGAGCTTTGCTCGGCAACTTTTTTTTTTGTTAGGTACATCGTGTGTCTCTATATTTTCAAAACAAAAAATACATAACGAGCGAATTTTTTAAATAATATATTTTGACTAATGTTTTTCGATCATACCGACATAATAATCAAAAATATTATTAACTGTTATTTAAATATAAAATTACGAGTGCAATTTAGTTTAACATTTTATTATAAATAAGTACTTATAGTTTAACAATCAGTTATATATTATCATCAATACATAGTTTAAGATCTTAACCTAATACTTACTTCCATACTATATTGCGGGTATGTCGAGGGTTTTCATTAATAATAATCATGCCGGGTACGATGCGCCAAATGTTGTTGTGTTGGGAGTTTTGTCGTGGAGGTTCTCCAGATCAATCTCCCTTTGGCGCAGCATTGTTGGTCGTGCTGTTGGGTTTAACATTGTATCACCTTGCTCAACTGTCGCCTTCCTTCCTATTCGCTCAGTTTTTGGAGTGAATAGGCTCTTAATAACCTAGCGCGCTTTACCACCAACGATCGCACCACTGCTTACCATCAGGCGGGATTGCGGTCAAGCGCTAATTTATAATTATAAAAAAAAAAAACATTTTACGTTCTGATGCACGCTGCCGCATATCTTGCAGACGTCGCTCCCGTTGCTCATCATTTTCGGCGGCCACACGTTGTGCTGCACGCTCTCGTGAAACATCTAAATCATAAGACCTTTCTGTTCTTAAAATGTTAGTCAAGTTTTGCAAGCATCTTACTTTAGCAGCACGTGTGGGATGAGCGGAAACCTGATGATTTTCATCAAGTTCTTCTTCAAGTGGGTCCTCACTGTGCGAAGTCTGACAAACACGTGTGGGACGAGCGAAAATCAGATTGTTTTCATGGAGGTTTTCTTCTGCTTCTTGATATGAGCCACGGCTTCGTGGAGTTAAATTGTTCGTAAGCGATTTTTTTAATATTCTTTTTGGCAGTTTCGTGTAAAAAAAGACACATGATATTTTAAAAGCAATTTTCTGGGTCTAACCTCAGACCAAACATTGGCTTCGTGTACCATGAATGTAAACGTCATCTATATCAAATCAAAGTACTATATTAATTATCAGTTTAATTGAATTTTATTTTATTTTGGAATGTTATATGTATATTTATAATAGTTTATAAATAATTTAAATGTATTTTGTGTATGTGTTTTTATAAAAACCATGGACAATTGTCTGATGTAAATAAATTAATAATAATAACTATAACAAAAAAAAAAGATGCCGAGCAAAGCTCGCTCGCCCAGGTACTTCATCATTATTAAATCATATTATATGGATGAATTTTATATTGCCTACTTTGAGGAGGTGCCAGGTATCATAATGTTAGCAATAATAATAATAATAATATGTGCCCGACCCAGTTCTCGAAAATGGCCATATCACATTGTACTGGGATCGATCCATCATCACTGACAGGACTATTGTTGCCAATAAGCCTGATATAGTGATGGTGGATCGATCAGAGCGGCGTGCAATGATTGTTGACATAACAATCCCGCATGATGAGAACCTCGTGAAAGCTGAGAAAGATAAACAAATCAAGTATCTTGACTTGGCTCACGAGGTTGTCGACATGTGGGAGGTGGATTCAGCAATCATTGTGCCGATAGTCGTGACAGCCAATGGCTTAATAGCCAAGAGCCTCGACCAACACCTCAAGAGGCTCTCGTTAGGCAGCTGGATCAAAGGCTTGATTCAGAAAGCTGTACTTCTGGACACGGCTCGCATTGTCAGGAAGTTCCTCTCTCTGGAGCCCTGACCGCCGGTAGCTTGGACCCTGTTCCCGATACCGGTGGGCTACTATTTTTTATATTTTTAAATGTTTTTTATATATATATTTTATGTAGAAATATTTAAAAATGTAATTTATAAGTGTATGTAAGGAAATAAAGGAATAATAATATTTCAGTTCGTGTTGTGGCAAGTCTGAAATGTTGACACTGTTGAGAAATTCTGTTGTAAATTCGACTGCTCCTTCAGGCTGATCTTTAAAATGAATGAGCTTCATTGTTTCCACTTCTCCTACACTTTTGTGCGACCTGGTACCTTGCATCTCCACAAATTAGGCAAAACAAAATTTCTTCCATTGATTTAATAAACGAAAAAGAAAATTCATTGACGCCGTTTCCAATTATATAAAAAAAAGAAAAAAAAAATTAAATTAAATAAATTAAATTAATTTTTATTAAATAAAAAAAGCATTATACAACGCCATCATTCTTATGAGAAGTTTAGCAATTGTTCAGTGCCTCAAAACATGGAAAAAAGACATTTTCTGAAAATTAAACCTATCTAGATCGACTTATCGTCCCCGAAGCCCCCTGCACACAAAATTTCGTGAAAATCGTAGGAGCCGTTTCTGAGATTCCAATTTTCGGAGACAGGGACGGCAGAGCGGTAGGGTCGACATCATCTTGGTGTGGTGGTACAGGTTCCGTTTCGTAGGTGAGTTTTGAATTGAAGCACGACGTGTAGATATACCCTCCAATCTTCATAATAACAATTTGAATAGGCAAACCGACAGTTTCGGTTCGGAGCAGTGCCTTGGTCCGCGTCTCGATGCAAAGTCCCCGTTCGACGAACCCCACTATCCAAAGCGACTCTGTCCATGTGCCGCCATCATAAAATGACGTCACAAGCGTTCGCCCCTCTACTACGTAAATCAAATCAGCAACTTCTATTAAAATTAATCGACGATCTCCGACACGGCCAGCCTGACTAGTTGCACGTCCTCGTGCATCATCTTCATCATCATCATCATCCCAGCGCCAATCCCAGTCGCATCCGAAGCTCCCTCAGCCCCGGAGTCCAGGATCCGGTTCACCAGGCCAACCGCCGATTCCGGCCAAACATCGATATTTCCCGTTGCACGTCCTCGTGCATGTCTGTAACAAATTAAAAAAAGGCACAGAAAACCGACTCGGTCAACCTGACAGTCACACGTTACGTTTAATTACTATGACTATTAGAAAACCAAACCAACTTAATCATTTTAACAACTTAAACGCAAAAGCTTCCTTCAAGCCTCATAATTATCAAATTCCAAAAAGAAAATACAAAAGGTTCCTCCAAGCCTCATAATTATCAAATCGAAATCATAATTATCAAAAAGAAAACACACCATGGTTCGCTACCACAGTAGCTAGTGACAACTCATAGTTGACACACATATCGTCATCACCTCTTGTGATACGACCAACTCTAGAGTCCACGACTCCCAGGTCAACACATGACCGTACAACTAATAGTCTCCTCCGAGACCCAGGTCCCCGCCACATCACTAGCTGCCCATCGCCCCCTGAACAACTCCTCACTGAGTTGCAGTTACGACTACAGACTAGTGCATGCAGTGCGACCATATCTACCAAAGTCCCCGCCACATCACTAGCTGCCCATCGCCCCCTGAACAACTCCTCACTGAGTTGCAGTTACGACTACAGACTAGTGCATGCAGTGCGACCATACCTACTGGTGTCCCCGCCACACCACTAGCTGCCCATCGCGCTCTGAACAACCCCTCATTGGGTTGCAGTTACGACTACAGACTAGTGCGTGCAGCGCGACCACACCTACTAGTGTCCCCGCCACACCACTAGTTGCCCATCGCGCTCTGAACAACCCCTCACTGGGTTGCAGTTACGACTACAGACTAGTGCGTGCAGCGCGACCACATAGCCATGATACGTGTTCTATTTGCTGGCGGAGGCACCCTCCTCACCATCTTCTACTTTATGAAATCTATCTCAGCAGACTCAATACTTGGAGAAGTCTTTCGTATACGATCGTGGGGGTACTTATAAGTTCTGTTTCCAATCAACGATTTCAATAGGTAACGATCGCCATTATCGCCATCAAACAACTCACCAATATTAAATTTCATTACTTTAGCTCACTTCTATCAAATTTAGATTTTTCTTAAATAGCACTCATTTCTATGTTCGTTACGGCTTGTTTTCTTGAGAAGATTTAATTGTCTAGCCACACATACTCTCAGAAGCTCAAGTGAGCTCGTAACTATAGGCCACAGTGAACTTTAGTTTTGAAATAAAGACAAACCAAACATAATTTTAAAATTCTGATTTAAAATTTCTCAGCCCATTATAACAAAGAATACGGGTAGTACAAAAAATAAAATTTGCAAATAACTCTTATGATCATGTCGCAAAGAAATGGTGCAGTACACAACACACTGGCACAACCTTGTACACTGTATATATACTGGCACGTGTGTACATACACCAATGAAATTACAGATTGCTTGACAAGAGAACATTCGACCACGGAATCAAAATAAAAATAGTACGACTCACCGGATTATGGCAATTTCTGGCAAACCCCTGCCACTTGGCAGTTATCAACCGTTGCACACCAGACATCTCGGAGCTCTCATAAAATCCCATTACGTTACCACAAACGTTTTGGGTATTTTGAAACCTTCTCATCGCCTGCAGAGAAGATGCTCAAGTCTTGAAACCTTGGGCGTTCAGCAAAACGCACGCAGCTCCGGCTGCGCCGCACGCGCAGCTCCAGCAGCGCCACACGCCATTGATGCGATTCACCAAGCAGCTAGAAGTGCGCTCCGCAAGCGCACCTTGCCCGCTCCGCAGGCGCACCTTGCTCGCCAAGCAACAGCCAGCACTGTCGCGCGCCAAGCAACAGCCAGCACTGTCGCTCGCCAAGCAACAGCCAGCACTGTCGCGATAGCGCCGCGTCCAGCCGCACGTGCACGCCTGCAGCGGACTCCTGCAGCGGACTCCTGCAGCGGACTCCTGCAGCGGACTCCTGCAGCGGACTCCTGCAGCGGACTCCTGCAGCGCACTCCTGCAGCACACTCCTGCAGCGCACTCCTGCAGCACACTCCTGCAGCACACTCCTGCAGCGCACTCCTGCAGCGCACTCCTGCAGCGCACTCCTGCAGCGCACTCCTGCAGCGCACTCCTGCAGCGCACTCCTGCAGCGCACTCCTGCAGCGCACTCCTGCAGAGCACTATCACGCACTCTTCTGCATCAGCAATTGAGCACCTCGTAACGTGACTTTCACTTCCAGCCTCACTGCCCGTATATCCAGCATTTACAGAAGCTCATACCAAGACAATGAACAACTACACACGTAATGGCAGAAAGTGACTGTTATTTTGTTCCTTGATTTATAACGAGATTGTGAGCAGTGTAGTTCTTCATCCCACTTCTGATGTCGGAGACAGGGACGGCAGAGCGGTAGGGTCGACATCATCTTGGTGTGGTGGTACAGGTTCCGTTTCGTAGGTGAGTTTTGAATTGAAGCACGACGTGTAGATATACCCTCCAATCTTCATAATAACAATTTGAATAGGCAAACCGACAGTTTCGGTTCGGAGCAGTGCCTTGGTCCGCGTCTCGATGCAAAGTCCCCGTTCGACGAACCCCACTATCCAAAGCGACTCTGTCCATGTGCCGCCATCATAAAATGACGTCACAAGCGTTCGCCCCTCTACTACGTAAATCAAATCAGCAACTTCTATTAAAATTAATCGACGATCTCCGACATATATATATATATATACAAGAATTGCTCGTTTAAAGGTATAAGATTTTAATTATTTTTGTTGAACAATTTTTATAAATTACTTGCTTTATTACGTCCGTATGCCGATTCTTAAAACGTAGGTTGAAGGAATAACAGGGATTTTGTTACATATTGTATATATGCTTTTTTTATATGTTGTTCGCAGATAACTACGTTGTTTATGAAACGATTTTGATAATTCTTTTTTGTAGAAAAGAAGATACTCCCAAGGTGGTCCCATGATAAGGACTTCAGGATCTGATGATGAAAGATCAGAGAAACCAAGAGGAACTTTCAAAAATCATAGGGGCGACTAGTGCATTTCTTAGTACTTTCATTAACTGAAATGAAATGAAATGAAATGAAATGAAATCGTTTATTAAGCAAGTAGGATCACCGATCACTTTTACACGTCATGTTTTTTTTTTTTTTTCTTTTTTTTTTTTTTTTAACTAGATGAAGCCGGCATTTCCTAACTGACTACCTCTGAGAAGAAATAGCCGAAACAAACTCAGGGATCATCGTCTTTTTTAAAGTCCAGACATTAAAAATGAAAATGTTTACAATAATTTACGTTATAATTACGCATATTGCTTAATAACAATGCTTAACAGAGCGAGCAGCTCAGTCCCAAGCCTCTCTATCCTCTAAATAATCTGAGATTTTATAATACCCCTTTTTGCAAAGTTTGGCCTTTATATAGGTTTTATATCGTTTAATGGGTAAGTTTCGAATGTCCATGGGAAGCTTGTTGTAAAAGTGTATACATTGACCCATGAACGAGTTGCCTACTCTGTGGAGACGAGTGTGATGTACAGCAAGATTGTGTTTGTTCCTGGTATTTATATTATGAACTTCGCTTATTTTCTTAAAATTAGATATATTTTTATGTACATACATAAGATTTTCAAATATATATTGCGAAGCTACAGTCAGAATGTTCACCTCTCTGAATTTTTCTCTAAGAGAATCTCTAGGACCAAGGTTGTAAATGGCTCGAACAGCCCTTTTCTGTAAAACAAAGATGGTATTGATGTCCGCACAAGTTCCCCAGAGAAGAATCCCATAAGTCATAAGACTATGAAAATAACTAAAATAAACAATTCTGGCTGTATTCACATCAGTTATCTGTCTAATTTTCTTAACAGCATAAGCGGCAGAACTGAGTCTACCCGACAGCTTCTCAATGTGAGGACCCCATTGTAACTTGGAGTCAATAGTCAATCCAAGAAAAACTGTCGACTCGACAGGGATCAACTCTACTCCATTCAGTTGAACATTGGTACTTAACTGCCTGACATTTGGCGTAGAAAATTTAATGAATTTAGTTTTTTTTTTCATTCAAAAGAAGGTTATTTACATTAAACCAATGGACAACTTTCGAAAGTGCATTGTTAACTTCGTCAAAATTTGCTAGCTGACGCTTGACTTTAAAAATAAGAGAAGTGTCATCCGCGAACAATACTATGTTGTGATTATCCCTCACGTGATGAGGTAAGTCATTAATATAAATTAAAAACAAGAAAGGACCTAGAATTGAGCCCTGCGGAACGCCCATGGTGACCTCAGATCCTGCAGATTTGTTGCCATTAACATCAACCCTCTGAATTCGATTATTCAGATAAGAAGTCAGAAGGTCGAGAGCTCTGTCCCTTAAACCATAATGGTACAGTTTCCTAATAAGAGTATCATGATGTACGCAATCAAAGGCCTTGGACAAATCACAAAAAATACCAAGAGCATCTTGCGATTCCTCCCAGGCCCCAAATATGTTCTTTAGCAACGCCACGCCCGCATCGGTAGTTGAACGACCCTTTGTAAAACCAAATTGTTTCACGTGCAATAAATTATATAAGTTGAAATGTCTCAACAACTGTTTCAAAATTAATTTTTCAAAAATTTTGCTCAAAGTTGGTAATATAGAAATTGGCCGAAAATTCGTGGGATCAGTTGTACTACCAGATTTGAACAGTGGAATTACTTTGCTAAGTTTCATCAAATCAGGAAATATACCAGATGTGACACAAGAATTAAAAACAATTGCTAAGAAAGGTGCGATAACATCTATTATTGAAGCTACAGTATATACTGACAAACCCCAAACTATCCAACCAACCAACTATTAACTATTTTAAATCACTACAATTTGATAAAGGTCTGGAGTAGATCTGATAATGGAACCGGGAGACAGTCGAAGGAACTCCTCAACAATTCACAGCAACTACCTTGTGTTTGGGCTTGATTAATTTGTATTGATAAAAACTTTACACCTAGATGGGTTGTGACTGTCATAAGTGTTGCTGATGATGAAGATAAAGGCCAGTTCCACTCCACAACGGTATACAGAAGCTACTTTGTGTTTGGATTTAATTCATTTATATTGATGAGAATTTTGCACCCATTGGGTAAAAATAATGGTCTGCAGTAAATCTGATGATGAAGACCACAGGCAGTCGAGGGAATTCTTCAAAATTTCTGGTAATAATTAAAGTAAACAAAATTACGCCGATTCCCAACTATATTTGCCTCAGCTTCCAGTCTGACCGGATGCAACTGAATACATAGTACATTTCATAAATAAATCAATAAATAAATAAATAGTATAATTGTGACCTGTTCGTTGTTAAAAACAAGTTGTGCCTTTGCTTGATTTCCAAAACTGCCGATCAATTTTTAAAAAATATCATCGTGAAATGTTGGGTGAAGTGAGAATGAAGCTGTCAATAGTGTCAATCCCTTAGCATTAGTAGGAACGATAGCTGATTTCTCGATGACTGTATCTAAGTTTTCGTTGCGAGACGTACATACAGAATCCCATTGCTGTTGTAAATCGTAGTGAAAAGAATAATCCAGATGGCGCTGAATACCGTATTATGCGAAGAATTCATTAGGGTTAAGTGGAAGGTACCCGTCTGTCGCCTCAACCGAAAGGCGAGGCAAACTCATGAAAGAAGAATGAAAAAGTGGGGCGTAATATTACGTTATGGTTGAGAGTGACAGTTTAAATGGAGATTTTGAGTTGGTACCTGTTTAGAAGATGATGATAAGTTTTGTAACATACAGTCCGTAACTTTTGGGATTCCACACCAAAAGTCTGGCAATTGGTTCCATTACTAACAAAAACTCAACTGGCATGAAAATACAGTCTAAATTTGAGAGAAACAAAATTTTACATATGCGATCATATAATTATTGTTCCAATCCTTAACATTTTCGATCTTTTCCAATAAAATAAATTTTCAATTCAATAATCTCGTGTCGCATCAAGTGTGGCAGGCTTTGCGTGTGAGGATTGAATCAATTTCGTTCGTGTCAAATGCTAAATAGATGTGTTTGTATAAAATCTGTTACTGAGGTTGACTCGTGACCTTCAAAATATTACGTAGATTTTAATATGCGTTTTTGGAAATGTTTGTAATACTTTATCATCGCTTATGTTGGTAAATCTGGCCAGGTGTGAGTCGGACTCGCTCACAGTGTTCTGCATCTCTATAAAAATAAAGTACTGTTTTTAGCATTAATTTATTGTAAGCGTGAAAACAGAAATACATTATCTGTGATTTTTTTAACTATCTAACTATCACAGTTCATGATGATACTGACCTTGTGATAAATAGGCAGACATATAGTCAAAAACTGTTTAATGTTCCCGTGGCCAGAATCAATTCACTGGCGAAGACACCCCTCGTCCGATCAATCCGTGTGATGAACAAAGTCCATGAGAAACCGAGGTTCATTAAATGTAATTATTTGATGTATTGTATTATTTTTAAGTTAATAATTATCTAAGTAAATAATTTAAATCAGAAATGAGAAGATTCGCAGAAGAACCAGAGTAACCGATATACCTCGAAGGACCGGGCATACAGGCCGTAGGACCGATGTCCGATGAGGCCGACGGGTTCTCGAGTAGCGACCACGCACCGGAAGACGCAGCGTGAGTAGGCCCCCGACAAGGTGGGATGACGACCTGATGAAGGTCGCGGGAAGCCGCTGAATGCAGGAGGATCAGGACCGGTCGTCGTGAAGATTTATCTCCAGCAGTGGACGTGTATCGGCTGATGCGATGACGATGAAATAATTATATATTCTGTATTTTTACTATGTAGTTAATTATGTTATTAACTAGTTATGTTGGTAAAAAATCACATGAATTGATACAATACTATGCATGTGTAATGCATAGTATTGTATAAATTCATTTGATTTTTTTACTGTACAGACAGCTGTGCTGTTCGGGGTTTTGTTCCGCCACTTCCTCCCAGTGAAATCACTAGGTAGCAGCGAAGTGAGGGCGTTTTTGGTGCCTGTCTTATGTAATATTGACGTTTAAAAAGTGCTGATTTGCAGCCTAATTTAAATAAATTACATTTGATTTTATAATATCGCTGTAGTAGGTAACTTGCTAGTAGTCAATCAAAAAAAAGGCCTGTGAGTTTTAAGGATGATTAATAAATACATAAATAATATATTTGTGACCTGTTTGTTGTTAACAATAAGTTAAGAAATCCTACTTGGGTAGATTTATACTGGACTTGTGTGTTATATCAAGTCGCTCGGCGCGCTTGAACCCGGCTATGTTCGAACTCTTATTGAAGGATAATTATCCAGAAAAGAACTTGAGTGACTTATTGAGATCCACGCCGCGCCTCTTTCCATCTTCTAGCACCCTCTGTGTGAAAACTTGCACAGCGGTCGTCGCGGCTAATGTGGCCCGCCTAATCGTAATTGAGCGTGGCAGCCTTCCTTCTGATATACAGAGTGCCCGATTTCAAACGCTACTGGGCAGAGGTCTCTTCTCATACAGAGGATTGAGCGTAACAAACACACTTGCTCAATGCGTTGGTTGGTTGACAATTTCAGACTTATGGTCCAGGTTTCCTTAAGATGTTTTCCTTCACCTTGTAATCCGTCATTGGTGTCCAAGATATACTTATAAAGTACATATTACATAGGCCACCACGACTTGAAACAGTATCGAATTAAAATAACATTGAAAACATCTATTATTTAACAAAAAAAACCCATGATTCTGCCCACACAACTCAAATAAATGTCATGATGAATGAGTAATGAGCTCCATATCTATTTAGGGCCCCATTTTGTACCCAAGGGAGTTAATGGCTCGTCAAGCAAAGTTATAAAACTAACTTTTAGGTTTGTGAGGGATTGTAATCGGGTTCAATGGCGAACTAATTGTGAATGTTTCAGAATTGACGAGCAAAAAGATCTAAAATGTTAATGAAATTATTAATAGCATCCAAATTTATAAAAAATCATCTAAAATTTCCCAGGAGAAGCCTGGTTCATGTCAATTAGGCTCGCGTTATATTTGCCTCTTCTATATATCTACATATATGG
Source organism: Sesamia inferens (assembly GCA_037179545.1). Classification (NCBI taxonomy): domain Eukaryota; kingdom Metazoa; phylum Arthropoda; class Insecta; order Lepidoptera; family Noctuidae; genus Sesamia; species Sesamia inferens. Next base: position 32,022,318 of record CM073929.1, read on the forward strand.
TTAAAGTGCGTTTAGAAAAAGAGTTTTTGAATTATTATTAATAGGCACCATTCAAAAAGCTGCCAAGCTGGAATTTGTTTAGGCGGAGAATGTGAGGCAAATGTATAGTGACTAATAACAGTCTCCACACAGTGGGTACTTCAGGATGGACGTCGTTTCTGCTCGGGAGACAACATCGAACTCCCAGCCATTGTAGGCGCGGGCTTGCGAGCGGCAAGGACCAGGCCCGGCTCCACGGCGCGTTGTATTACACGCGCGCCTCAAAGAGATGTCAGCACATTGTGACGGGGTCCATGAGGACCGATGCCTCCTGGTTCAGGGTAAACCGCCCTGGCGATGGCGCACAGGCAAGTGAAGAAACGCGGGTGGGTTTTAGTCAGTAAAACTCTGACACGCCGCTCCGCCCAGAGCAGGAGAAGTCAGCATGCCTTCAGGCGGATTATGGAGATGCCAAACTATCGTAGGTATATATCAATGTTAAATCTGAATTACCCATTTTCGCAATTAATGGGTTTCAGTTTGAGTAATTTGATGATTTCCCATCCAGAACATAAATAAAATAAAAATAAAGGATGGACGTCGCCAATGCGCAATACTGCATACTCCCACACTATTTCAAGTTAAGCAAATATCAACTTTATTTCAGTGACAACTTAAACTTGCTTTCTTTTAGAGGCTTTATTAGACTTCTCAGGCATAATCATTAAGAAGATCTTGCATGAAGCGCTTGGTGTGAGAAAGCTAGTTTGCCGTTGGATACTGCGTCTGCTTTCCGACGATCACAAGACGGCCTGTGACAGATGGTGTAAGAAAACTCTGCGAAGGTTCAACCGAGGAGAGTCAAATATTATTAGTGGCGACGAATATTGAATCTATGCCCACGAACCTGACTCCAAATAGCAATCTATAATCTGAGTATTTCAAGGTAAGCCAAAGTAGATTAAAGCAGTTCGTTCTCTGAACACTTCAAATCAAAGAAGTTGGCCATTTTTATTGTTAAATCCGTCCCTGTTGCGACAATTACACTTGAAGATCGTAGAACGGGTAACGCGGAACGGTATACCACATTTTTTACCACAAGTCGTCGCCGAACTTTGAATATCTAACTCAAAACGACGCATCACGACAACGCGAACTCATACAGCGCTCGTCGAAGTCGACGTCGTCGTAGTTTTTAGAGCAGGAAAAAGTAGAAATTTTTGACCATCCTCCATACATAGAGTACTCCATACAGTACTCCTCGGTACCGGCCCGCATCTTGAGGATGTTCCGGTCTCTGGAGCCCTAACCACCGGTAGCTTGGACCCTGCTCCCGTCATCGGTGGAACACAATTTTTTTATATGTTTAAGTGTTTTTGTATGTTTCATATAAATATTTAAAAATATAAAACAATATGTATATATAGAAAAATAAAGGAAATAATAATTAATTTATTGACATAAAATCTGTATACAGATATTGTGAGCCCTGCCTCTTAAACCAGGAAAACCTATATCTTAAGAGACAGTGTTCAGTAGTTAGGTTACTTACAATTGGGATTTATACATACAGCTGCGGATTGCGCCACTTATTGCTCGTGTTAACGTTCAGATTTAAGTTTACAATATAAATACAATAGAAAGCCAGGGAGAAAGAAGAGTTTAAAATAAAAAAAAATATTTTTAATATATTATGAATAGATGAAACGTGTGTGTGTTGAGTTTGTCAATGAGAGTAGTGAGTGTGAGGTGTTTATGTAAAGCAAGAACAAACTAAAGCTGTAAGTGTTAGGATTGTATTCCAGTAGTGACTCTGTTTGAGCATAGTCCCGCTGATTCAGGCATTCCATCAGGTCAGCCTTTAGCTCAAATTTATTAGAATCACGCATGGTATTAATTTTACTATAGATTAGTGAACATATTCTAAAGTATTGATGTTGGGCAAAAGCGATACTTAAAAACTCTCTCTCTCTCACAGTCACATTATGCCTATTATTTGTACATTTTTCACCACAACCAACAGGTGGTACTAAAACTCCCAAAACCTTCTAACGAAAGCACAATTTTCTGTTAAGTCATATTTAACATAGTAAGTACGTCCTGATCCCTTAATACCAGCTCCATCTTGCATTTAATTCACCCGGGATCATCCCAGAATATATCTGCGCAATATTTTACCAGGAAAGCAAGCACGCCGGATATTTTAAAAGCTATACATATATTTATGTAGGTATATAAAATATTTTGAAGAGGCCCACTCGTTTCGTCCATTATGATTCCGAACTAGGCTTTTACATAAATTATGAATATTTCTGTAGAAACCCTCTGCCCATTATCGAAGAGAGGTCAATTTTGTAAGGTTTGTGTGCCAAAAAGTCTATCTCGTACTCTCAAAGAATTTTATATTTTGTTTACTGTACGTTTGGAACATTTTTACATTGAATTTTCCTTGTGAAATGGGGAAAAACTGCCAAGGTGTGTGAGCAGACTGCGGAATAGGTGGTTCTTTTTACATTAAGATAATTGAGACTTTCTCTTAAAGTAAGACGTTTAAGGTAACAATTCTCGTAATTTTAAGAATGCTCACAGTATCATCTTAGTTTTAAAAAAACCATCAGTTCCAGAGTCAGCTCACACGCATTGGTTGTTTCTGATATGTGTGTGTTTCATCATCATCATCATCATCATCTTAGCGTTTATCCCGGTTGCATCCGCGGCTTTCGCGTTGGAGCCCGGGGTCCGCTTTCCTGCTTAATTTCCTCCATTTCGCGCGGTCTTTAGCATCCTGTGGTGTGAGATTGTTGACACGCATGTCATCTCTTACAACGTCAAGCCAGCACCTCTTCGGTCTTCCCCGCTTGTTCCGGCCCAGCGGAGGCGCCGTGGCAAGACATTTGTGACCCACGTAACATGCCGGTTATCAATTTGTCAAATATACCTCTGTTTTGTCTAAATTTTAAAAAGTTTCTTGAATTTGTTTGTCACCGATATTGAGACTCAGGCTAGATTTTTATCCTTTTAATTTAAGAGAATCGCCTTTCAAAGCAAGGAGGCATTATGAAATCATAACACTGAAGAAGATTTTGTTGTTCATTGGCTTACATTTTTTCACTCATAGGAAATTAAACATCACATCACGTAAAAAAGTGGTATTATCCTTTCGGGAACGTGTTATCCACTGAATGTATTACCCATTTTCATAACTCAAATCAAGATTTAAGGGTTCAAAATTCAAGATGAAAGGATTAGAAAAGCTAGCACAACATCTGTCTAAATTATTTTATAATCTTGACTAAAGTCTATAACGCTGGCTTTGAGCGTTTGTCAGCTGAGAATAAATGCATTCTCAGGAACTATCGCAGATTGCCCAGTGAGCACGCATTTACCACCGATGTGAGAATTAAACATATGCGTTCATTTTGAACGAGAAAATTTTTGGTTTTACTAAACTATGGACATACATATTATGAATACACAAGAAATAGAAGGTACCACAGCATCAAGTTCTTTTCTGAAATTGTATCGTATCCAATCAAATGATTGATAAACTTATATGAAATCTGGCTGAATATCTCTATTTTTATATACATTTTGGCCCTTCCCTTGTTATTTACTTTTATGCCATTTCCAAGGGTATAGATTTTCATTTTGTTCCCTATGAATGTCAATAAACTAGAATGAATAAATGCAAGGACGTAAAATCACGCTTTTAATATTTGAATTGGTGAAGGCATTCAATTAAAAATGTAATCGACAGAAATTGAACAGGCGTGAATCATTATTGTTGCTTGAGTTCAGCTTTATCAGCTATAACTGGTGTTGTATCTGCCACTAATGATACGTTTAAAATTAATAAAATTACGTTTCAATAGTCTAATTGAGATATATTAATATTTATCAGTGACTTGTTTGTTATTAAATGCCACATCGGACCCTCGTACCTCCCGTACCTTTCATGTCGAGAGTGGCGCCATCTTGCGTTCAGTCGGGCACAATTTATTCTTCCCGGGCAGCTACTATAAGTAGGATTTTCTTCGCTATGAGATCTACCATTATATAATCGGTTTTAGTTTAGAGACGTTTTGGACAAATGCTACTATTACAGAATCGTTTTAACGTAAAATTCAGTTCTCTTTGTGTAGATAAGTTATTATTTTAACATATTTTTATGAATAACCCCTAGGCGTTTACTTCTTCAGAACTTTTAACTTGATAGTTGTGTAGACAGATAAACAGAATATGTTTTATTTTACTCCGACAATTTAACTGATTTATGTACACTATAAAATTTGGGTTCATAAACAGAACTAAAAGGAAATTCTCTGTGAAATTCCTTCGTCCATTTCAATCCTCAGTCAGTCGTTCAACCCTTTTCGCAAGAATCTCAAGAATTGTTGTTAAATGAAAAGTCACTTTAACATTCATGAGAAAATAATATTCATGCTTGAAGTCAGTCTCTGAAAACATTTTTGTAAAATAAACTATGAAATGTTAATAGAAACCGCGTCATTTTACTAACAACTAAAACACAATATGTTCTTTGGACTTACCTAAAATCGATTACCTTACCAGCAGCTTACAGGAAAACAAACACCACAGAAATTGCTTTCCTCAGCAAATCTAGAACCCCTCTGGGCTCGAACTATCTTCCTTTTCATTATCAATTACTGAGACTAAGGGAAGTTACACAACCTCCTTGGGGAGGGCTAAACAAACCAGTTTGGCCAAGAGTGCGCTAAATTACTGAGGAGTGACCCTTCGGTATATTACATGCAAAGGGAGGAGCGATTGAATATTTTCTTTTTATTAACAGATAGAATTGTATGGGGCTTTACTTAATATGAAAGTGTGTTCTAACTAGTTTTTGTAATAAAAAAGTATTTCAATGAATTAGTATTTAGTTTCAAGTCTTTCTGAATTCGATTTAGATTAAGCTACATACATTCATATCATTTGTCCTCATCGTCATCATCTCAGTGTTAATCCCAGTCACATCCAATGCTTTTTTTTCAGCTTTGGAGTCGGAGGTTTGCTTTATCAGTCTAACTGCTGATTTTGGCTAAACTTCGATATTTTCCGTGAAGCGACTGCCGTTTGACCTACACAACTCGAAGGTGATATCGAAGCATTGCAGTTAGACCAATTGTTGATTCATATTACTTGTCCTATGAGCTATCAATTCAAGTAAGTATGTAAATTAGGTGTACCTTTTGGTTTAGGTTTAAATTAAATCATCAAAAAGGTACAGTCATATGAGAAAAATACCTATAAATACATAGTTTGTCACAAACGTCACTCACTGACAACCCAATGCATTAGTCATATTTTTATGTATGTATCTGTAGCAAAGACATTAAAATTTTATCTTAAAACTCTTTGATCTGTTAAAACATGTGCGCATTGCGAGCAGCGGTGGCCCTATGGTGTCGGCCATGACTTACAAGTCGCAGGTCGCAGGTTCGAACCTCATCAGGCGCATTACTTTTTGTAAATTATTTAGTCACCAATGCTCTCAAAAGCGGTGAAGGAAAACATCGTGAGGAAACCGGCATGTCTTAGAGTCAAAAACTACGAAGATATTATGTGACTTCTAGCAACCCGCACTGGGCCAGTGTGGTAGATTACGGCCCACTTCCTCTCATCGAAAGGAGACCTGCAGGACCAGAGGAGTGACTGTTGGAACACAGTGCGGACATTATAGCCTGATTATATTATGTTATCATGTGCACATTCAGAAGTTTTTGCATATCTGCAGCGCATCGAACTCACCAACTTACCCAACTTCTCCACAAGAAATAAAAATGCAATGAACAATCCCAAGATTATGCTCAAAAGATGAGAAAGTTAGGGTAGTGTTGTGCCCCGAACCGCCCGGGACAAATTCCCGGAAGCGATCCGTGCTCCGTGTCCCGGCACCGGAAATTTAGTTGCTTCTATAATATATTGTACGCCTTTCGCTTATATGGTAGTTGGTATAGCAGAACTCAATTTGTTCTCTGAATTATGACTAAGAAGGCGGCGATATTTAGGTGTGATTCTGTTGTGTTGAGTGAAGACTTGTTACCTACAATATTTATTACTCCTCTATCGTCAAAAAACCAGACCCGAAACAAGTACCTGTAGGCCATTTAAATATTTGTTCCATGCGGGAATCGAATCCTCGACACGCAAACCAACAGTCGATCGTTCAGCCACCAAGCCGACTTCACCGTCGCTTCGTCGAGCTGATGTTGTGGTTTTCCATTGCTCAGTCCGAACACTGATGTTAGACAGATGGACAGTCTTTAAGTAAATACAACTTTTGTAGTAACATTAAAATAACCTATCAATCAAAACGATCTGATTGAAATGGTACAGACTACAGCACATCAAGCTACTACAATCTGTTAAATTACTTTATTAGATTTTCAACTTTGTCGCTACAGTGTTAAGGTTAAAGGTTGATTGGGAATAGTTGACAGTTTGGGATAGCTTGACCTGCTGTCAGCCGTACCAACAAGTGTTTCTATACATATTTAGTATAATATGTTATATATTTTGTTACGTTTTTATTTTATTGTATTACCTGACAAAAAATTCGGTTTACTTGGTACATCACTGCTGTATTTTTACAGAGTATTATTGTATTGGCTTGTTCATTGTGAGTGTGTGTGACTTTGATCAATCTGTTCGATTAACTGTATCGTGACATTTTATTGTGTCTTTTATGTAAGGACCTGCTATAATAAACTCTGTGGTTGTGTACTCCGCATCGTTCATTCCAACAAAATAGGAACTACAAGCCCTGGTGACGATGATACTGTTCCATGCCGTGTGCTCACCATTCCTGCTCTTGATAATACATGATAATAATCATACTCATGAATGTTGCGTATACTGATAGAAATAAGCGAACAATACAAACTAGCTGCGCCCCGTGGTTCCACCCGCGTAAGTTTCGATTCCGTGGGAGTGTCGAGATAAAAACTATCCCATGTATTATTTCTGGTTATAAACCATTTGTGTGTAAAATTTCATCCAAATTTATTCAGCAGTTTTTGTGTGAAAGCGGAACAAACAAGTAAACTCACATTCACATTTATAACATTAGAAAGGAAGTAAGAACTCTCTGTATGAGAGGAGACCTGTGCCCAGCAGCGGGACGATAAAAAAAAGATTGATGATGATGAAGAAAGTAAGGATATACATTTTGGTACCCATGTGTAATGTGTATAGCTATATAACAGGAAAATAGCGGAGTGTTTTAGGAGTTCAAAACACCTCTCTCGTTTCTTATTTCATTTTGATGAGGAAACATGCCACGTGCAAAGTAATAACATTGCTATTTCTATCTTATAAAACTAAAACTATCGGATTTTACCTAGAGGCCATGTCGAGAATATTCAAAATATTTCGTGCCTGAATATTTTTTCCTGGTATCTAAATTTTTTGTAAAATAAAATGTCTTGTTAAGTACACACTACTCAAAAAGTTTACGGTTGGTTGGGTCGCGTTTTTTTGTAATAATGTAACTATAAGCAGAGCACGCTTTCCTCGTATTCTTTTTAAAATTATACTTTTTATGATAGCAAGATTTTGGCCCCGTTACTCGAATAAATATAAATAGCTACTACGCAAAGCAAAATACATTGTATAAATTTGCAAAATAGTGCGAAATTAAGCGTTACGCAGAAACCGAGATTTGAATAACAAACTTGAAAAAATAAACGTAAAAAATATTATTTTTGTAGCACGTACTTATTTTCATGAGTTTTTGTGTAAAACGTGTAAAGTTTTTTATGTACAAACTCTACACGTCTATGTATTTAGATACCTTTCGTGATAACAAAACTTTAAGCAAACAACGTTTTTAAGTTAAGATAACTTGTCTTGCGTTGGATAATCCGATCTTTATTCCATATAATTTGAAAGTCAACAAGCTCAAACAAGATGCAGTTTGACCAACATAATTTCACATAATGCTACCTGACAACTTTGGGCTCGTGCGGAGAGGCTAATTGGTGATCTAGATTTGGTAAAGAACAATCTCCAAAGCTTGGAGCATAGGCGTAGAGTAGCCAGGCCTTTGGTGTTCTATAGGATGCATTTTGGAGAGTATGCACGGGGATTACATCAGTTAATTCCACCATCACCGTTACATCATCGGACGCCCCGTCGTTCAGCGAGACTCCACCCTTACGTTCTTGACACCGCTACGATCCGAATGTAGCGTTTTGCTCCGTCTTTTATACCGCCTACATAGAAGGATTGGAAAATTTTGCCTTGGGTGGTCATCACGTCTGATTAGGTACAATTTCAGTGTCTTCAAGGCTAAAGTGAATAAGCCCGTAATAAACTAAAGCGCTTTACCATCAGCGATTGCATCACTGCTTAGCGTGATACAGGATTGCGGTCAAGCATTAGTTTAAAGCACAAAAAAGTATTATAAGTTTATATCCTGCATCGGCATTTTATCGCTGTCGATGAAAGTGACATGAAACAAAAATACTATAGCAAACCAGTTATTCATGTGCAGCTTCTGATAGCGCTTTCGCCTGCACTAACAAAGTCATTGTTTGATCAGTAAAGGGGCCTACCCTCAAAAATGGAACAAAATGAAGTCCATACACGTTAACCGTAGTAAATAGCATTACTCGCTTGAACCTGGCAATTAGCGTACAAAAATGTCGGTAACAAAGCACATCTGATCTGTTATGCAGATTGTGCTCTGCATTTTTGAAGCGAACGGGGACGGTTAGCAGCGCTCGTGAAAAACTGTGCGACTGTTTGCGAGAACAGTTACAGATTTTACGATTTTTTGACTTTTTTTTTTTACGAAAAGTTGTGGTTGAATATCGTGGTGTTGATAATAAGAATCATGGCCTTTCGGCTGGTCCGGGGATACCACACGGTCTCAGCTGAGGCGGCGAGCCTCCTTGCCGGATTGCCGCCATGTGATCTGTTCATGCTGGCTAAAGCCCTCGCTCACACGTAGGAGTGGCGAGAGGAGGCAAAACGCCGGGGCATAACTCCGCTGCCGCGAGAAATCGCGGTACGACGGATAGAGCTCCGGCGGGATCTCATGGCGACACGGAGAGTGCGATTGTCGCAACCCAGTGCTGGGCACGTCACAATAGCGGCAGTAAGTCCCCTCTTTGAGGAGTGGCTAGAGCGGCGCCATGGCGCCCTCACCTTCCGCCTGATGCAGGTCTTCACCGGACACGGTTGCATCGGGAGGTTCCTGTTCCATATAAGGCGGGAACAAACGCCAGGGTGTCACCATTGTGTGGGTCACCCTGAGGACACGGTGGAGCATACGTAAGTCTGCCCGGCTTGGGTAGAGCACCGCCATGTCCTCGTAGCGGCGATCGGCGGCGATCTCTCGCGTCCGACTCTGGTCCAGGCCATGGTCCGGAGCGAGAGTGCATGGCAGGCCGTCACCTCCTTCTGTAAAGCTGTGATGCTGGCAAAGGAGGAGGCGGAGCGCGTGAGGCAGCGGGAATCCTAGCGCCCTCACGCCATTAGCCGTCGCAGGAGACGTCCTGGTCGGGAGTCGACATCGAACTCCCAGCCACAGAAGACGCGGGCCTGCGGGTGGTGAGCAGTGGGCAGCTCGCCGCCGGGTAAGTACCAGGCCCGAGTCGACGGTGCGTTGTGTTTCACGCGCGCCTCAAAGAGATGTCAGCACGTCGTGACGGGGTCCACAAAGACCGATGCCTCCTGGGTCAGGGTTGTGGGTTGGTTAAACAGGAAACCGTGGCCCTGGCCGTTGCACAGGCAAGAGAAGAAACACGGGTGGGTTTAGTCAGTAAAAGGCGACACACGTCTACAGCTCCGCCCAGAGCGGGAGAAGTAATTTGATGAATCCCATCACAAAAAAAAAGGATGTTGTTGGGACTTTCTCGCTGTTGCAGCGCGTCGGGAATATTTGCACTTACTCGTACCGACGGGTTTCACGCGATTATGCGCAAAAAAACAGCGTCACTTCTGCGGAGAGTGAGAGACAGTCCCAACAGCATCCTAAGAACTGTATCGGAGAGTTTCGACTCTCCAATTATAAAAAAATGTATACAGAGGGTGGTGGGTACTAACACTAAGTAATAAGTTGTTATCCTTTTTGATGTTACTAACACTCTATGGATTCTCTGGTCCGAAATAAGATTCATTTTATTTATTTATTTTATTTTAATGTCTGATTCATTTAGTAGAAAGTCTTCGTCCTGAATTTGACATTTATGGGTCATAAAGTTTATTTTAGTAGAGTTTGGTATATTTTATAATATTTTAGTTTACAGTCCTCAAAGTTTATACTTTCAGCGGTTTTAGACCTAACTTTGTCTACTTAACATAATTCCGTCAAAACTTTAGGGCCTTTAGTTCTCATTCTACCGCTAAATTGAATCAATTTAATTCTATCATCAATTTCTTAGATATATTTTTTGTTACGTATTAATATTGCTAAAAATCCTAAACATTAGCGGAATGACCTGAACAATGTATTAGGTCATCCTGAATTTGACCATAAAATCTTCAATGGCACCTAATAACATTCCAAATAACCGGTCATGCGCGAGTCGACCGAAAGATCTGTACCTACTTTGTAGGTACAAAGTTACGGATCTCGGTTTTTTATTTACGTTACGTAACATTGCTTCTTAGCAAATTCCATTATTCTAGGACAACGTCAAGTACCTTATAGATTTAGATTCCATTGCTAATGTCAAAACGCGCCATACACGGAATATAAATGCCCGTATCTTTTGTTTATCGTTGAGTAAGTCGTAAGTTCGAACCTCAATTCAGGCTAGGTTGGAGTTGGTTGAAAGAGAAACCGTGGCGCTAGCACACAGAAAAGTGAAAGAACGCGGATGGGTTTTAGTCAGTAAAATTCTGACACGCTCTTCCGATCTGCGCAGAGTGGGTAGAGGTTATTAGATGATACATCAAAAAAACCAGGGAAGAAAACCGGCCATATCCTAAAATCAAAATTACACAAAAATGTGACATTTAAAAACTCGCTGGAACCAAACACTGGGTTCCCGTGTAAATTACGGCCCACTCTCTCTCTCTCTCACCTGTGTTCCAGGAGCAGGGACATTATAGGCTGATTATGTTTATTTATATCTTTTGATTGCGTCGGCAGTTCATTGGGTCCGAGGCCAAGGTGGCTGCCAGGAAGCTTGGCGTTATCGCAAACCAGAGCAGCTTCTAATGCTGTACAAAGCACAGGTCCGTTCGTGTGTGAAATACTGCAGCCACATTTGGGCTGGTGCTGCAAAATGTCACCTGGTCATTTTGGATTCGGTGGAGAGATGTGTGAAGAGGCTGATTGGCGACCCAGATTTAATTCAAAACGGTCTCCAAAGCCTAGAGTACAGGCGTAGAGTAGCCAGCCTTTCCGTATTCTATAGGATTCATTTTGGTGAGTGTGCGAAGGAATTGCATGATTTAGTTCCCTCATCTCCGTTCCACCATCGGACGACCCGTCGCACTACGAGCTTCCACCCGTACGTCGTTAACACCACTGCGATTCTGACGAAACGTTTCGCCTCCTTTTTCATACCGCGTACATTGAGGGACTGGAACAATTTTCCACGACTACAATTTGAGTGTCTTCAAGGCTACAGTGAATAGGCTCTTAATAAACTAGTGCGCTTTACCATAATCGATTGCGTCACTGCTTACTATCAGGCGCGATTGCGGTCAAGCGCTAGTTTATAATTTATATTAAAAAAAAACTATGAAGTTTAATTTTTCACTACTTCAAGTTACTGCTGGTAGTGCTGTTTGATATTAATTTCAATTTGAAATCTTCAAGCGTTAGTGCAAAAAAGGATCTTGACCGATGGATCGTCAGACAGATAAGGGAGTTATTTTAAGTACTTTCCCTTATTAAGTGTTTACTTAAATAGATAGATGGAACTTCAGAGCTTAAGCGAGTCCTTATTTAGTTATAAAATTGCAGTTTCGCCCTCATTCAGTATAACAGACATAATGCATGGCGCAAAACGTTATCAGCACGTGTAGAGGTACAAAGACAGATTAGCATAGTCAACGTGCTGAAAAAAACTGCACTTGTAACACACAGGGTTCTGGCCACCTAGAGGGATTTTATCTCTCATGGAGGCTATAAACAATGATTCATCTAGTTTAAAAAATATTCTATCGCGGTTTCGGCCTTAGCTCTTGTATTTTGAGAACGATAGTTAAGTGTGCAGGTTTTATGTATTTGGATATTTAAGTATGTGTAGTGGAGCAGTACCTAATGTATATAACACAGCTATAGTAAAAGTACTCAGTGGTGCACGCCTCTACCCTATTTCATGTTAAACAAATATCAATTTTATTTAAATGACAATTAAGTTGATTTCAGAGTTCGAAATGTATATGTCGGAGACAGCGACGGCAGAGCGGTAGGGTCGACAGCATCTTGGTGTGGTGGTACAGGTTCCATTTCATAGGTGAGTTTTTGAATTGAAGCACGACGTGTAGATATACCCTCCAATCTTCATAATAACAATTTGAATAGGCAAACTGACAGTTTCGGTTCGGAGAAGTGCCTTGGTCCGCGTCTCGATGCAAAGTGATCGTTCGACGAACCCCACTTTACAAAGCGACTCTATCCATGTGCCGCCATCACAAAATAACGTCACAAGCGTTTGCCCCTCTACTACGTAAATCAAATCAGCAACTTCTATTAAAATTATTCAGACGATCTCCGACATATATATACAGTAGAACCTCGATAAGTTAAAGTCCAAGGGAAACACAAAATATTTTAAGTTATATAGGTTTTAAGTTATCAAGGGTTGTTAGGAATAGGTTAATATACATATGTATGTATGTATGTACTCTAACCAGTCATTGTTGGCTTTAAAATTTTAGATTTTCAGCGAATTAGCAAACTATTTCGTTCAGTATGGGTCCACTAACACTAATGTTTTTGTTTCGACACTGTGTGAACCACGTAAACAAACATTGTTCTAAATTGGGGATTTTGTCAATTTTTCGTATTTTACAGTGAATACTTTCTCCTGATTCTTGTTTCTTCAACATTTCAGCTTCTTTTTTAATGCTGATTGATAATTGTACTCTCATGTATCCCAAACTGAGCCGCAACTTCTTTCCTTTCAAATCCATGTTTCACTGCTTCTATAGTTTTTAATTTATCAGCGTTATTAGTTGTTAAGTGTTGCGTGTTGTTAGTTTTCTTTTTAAACTCATTTTAAGCCAGTTTTATCACATAGTAGGTAAAGCGATGTTTCCAGGACAATGATCAGAAACTTATGATCCAAGTGAGCTGTTGTCTTAAGGCTAACTGCCGCAAAGCTTTAAAGAATTTCTTAGAAGCAGACAATAGATGATATATGTATGTATTGTTAACAATAACAATTTAACTAGTGAACAGGTGCAAGCAATAAATGCCGAAATCTTTTGTTTTGCACACAGTTTCAAACAATTCATTGACAAACATTTCGTGTAATAGAAATTGTGGAATTTTTTTATTAATTTACTGAGGGCCAATACAAAGATTACTTATTTAAGTTATAGAGGTTGCATATTTTAAGTTATTGAGGTTTTGGGCTCTGATGGGAAGGAAATATATTATTTTTTACAGTTATAGAGGTTTTTAACCGAGGTTTGAGTTATCGAGGTTCTACTGTATATAGTATAAATGTTTGACATTGTGACGTAAACTGAACTTCATTGTGTAAGTTTATTATTCATTATTTATATTTCATGTGTGACGAATTAATCGCGAATGTAGATTAGGTACTTTTGCTGTTGACGAATATTTTAAGTAAAGTCACTTAAAATTAATTATTACAGATATGGAAAACTAGACCTTAAGAGACCGACGATTGGGGCAATCTGTATAAAATCGGGCCATTTTATTATGCATAACATACAGTTACGTTCTAGGGGTACTAAAATGCCAGCTGAGGGTTACGAGGTTTATTGATAACGATGGTACAGTCGACAGTAGGCAATGAAAAGTAGAACGTAGCTGATATCGCAATGAAGTCTTCCCTGATGTCCACAAATTCCATGTCGTACACACGAAACAACACTACAGAAGTCACCTCGTGTAGTTTTCAAAGATATCGTTGCAGATGTCACTGTAGATGTTCTCAATTATCGTTTCTTACTTATCGTTTTCGCTTCGATAGTGAAATGCAATCTGACTCACGCGCTGAGTCACGCCGCTTTATATGTGCAAGCAGAACGAACGTTCCAGATTTATCTCGTAGTAATAATAATAACGCTCGATATCCAGTATATTCTGTTTACTGCTTGGTGGTTCAGAGGAAAAGAAATTCCTAATTACTTCGATGTCAATATTGAAGAAAACTATACCGTTCGTAAGAACACCTAAGCTCTAGCAATGCATTTTTATATCGTAGTTCTACAATGCCTAGGTCTCAAGTAATAGGGCTTAAAGTAATGTAAGGCTTGTCACACAATATTTACCTTTATGCCATTGTCATAGGGTGCATTTGTAACAATACCTTTATATCTCTTAGAGACGTCAGTCACAGTGTAGCAGACCAGACTTGCTTGTTTTGTTACCACAGTCACATGCAAGAATAAACACCGACGGCCTATGGTGCATGCACAACAGTCCATTTGAAGGTTGAAGCTCGGAAACGAACCCCATAACATGGACTGTTTGCTGAATAGCAGCAGGTACAAGCTTGTCTCGTCACGCCAATGACTGTAGCTAAGGTGCGGCGGTACTTCACACCAGTACAGCTTCTAATGTTATACAAAGCACACTGTGTGTTACACAGCACAGTCAGTTCGTGTGAGTACTGCAACCACATTTGGGCTGGTGCTGCAAAATACCACCAGGTTTCTTTGGATTCAGTGGAAAGGCATGCGAAGAGGCTAATTGGCGACTCTGATTTAGCTCAAAACGGTCTCCAAAGCCTAGAGCACAGGCGAAGAGTAGCCAGCTTGTCGGTGTTCTATAGGATGCATTTTGGAGAGTGTGCGAGGGAATTACATGATTTAATCCGCCCATCTTCGTGCCATCATCGGACAATCCGTCGTACGACGAATTTCCACCATTACGTTGTTGACACCGCAACGATCCGAACGAAGTGTTTCATTTCACGTCTTTTATACTGAGTACATCGATGGACTAAAACAATTTGCCAGTGACGGTGTTTCCATCGGACTATAATTTAAGCGGAGCGGACTATATTTTAACGGAGCGGTGAAGAGCTCGGACTGGGAAATTTTGGATTTGGGCGTCGGAGCTACCGAGGCCACATGTTAGCTGGCTTCATGGAGAAGGAGGGACTCTTTATGATGAACTCCTTCTTCAAGAAGCGTGAACAGCGAAAGTGGACTTGGATCAGTCCCGACGGGGTCACTAAGAACGAGATAGACTTCATTATGACGACAAAAAGGCACATATTCAATGATGTCTCAGTGATCAACTCGCTCAAATGCGGCAGCGATCACCGTATGGTCAGAGGCACATTGAATCTGAACATAGTGTACGAAAGATCTCGCCTGATGAAGTCTACGCTCCGGCCAGCACCCATCCAGATCCATAACTCCGAAGGTTTCCAGCTCGAGCTCCAAAATCGCTTCGAATGCCTAAGTGGTGACGTGGACGAATACAATGACGGGTTTGTAGAAGCTGTCCGTACGGTCGGGACCAAGTATTTTAAGACCCGCCGTACAAATAGAACTAAAAAGCTCTCGGACTACACTCTCGAGCTCATGGAGGACAGACGTGAGATGGTTTTGCGCTCGTCAAGTGATGCTTGCAGATACCGGCAGCTCAATAAGCAGATCTCAAAGTCTCTGAAGCGCGACCTACGTCGGTATAATACCGAGCGTATAACGGAGGCCATAGAGCGAAACAGAGGCTCTAAAGTTTTCGCTAGGGATCTGACTATTGGGCATAGCCGGCTAAGCAAGCTGAAGACTGACGACGGCAGGATCATAACGTCCGGGCCCGAGCTTTTGAGGGAAGTTGAGAATTTCTATGGACAGCTCTACACTTCGACGACAAAACCCGCATTAAATCTTGCTGAAGACCCTAGAGCAAGATTAACCCGACACTACACCGAAGATATCCCGGACGTCAGCCTGCAGGAGATTCGATTGGCTCTGAAACAACTTAAAAACAACAAGGCGCCGGGCGATGACGGAATAACGGCAGAGCTACTGAAGGCGGGTGGTGAACCGATCCTTAGGGCCCTTCAGAAGTTATTTAATTCCGTCATAGTCAAGGGAAAAACGTCACAGGCATGGCACTAAAGTGTGGTGGTACTCTTTTTCAAAAAGTGTGACAACACCCTTTTGAAAAACTACAGACCCATCTCACTTCTGAGTCATGTCTATAAGTTGTTTTCGAGAGTCCTCACGAATCGTCTCGCCTGCAGGTTTGACGACTTCCAGCCACCTGAACAAGCCGGTTTCCGAAAGGGCTTCAGCACAGTAGACCACATACATACGCTACGGCAGGTTATACAGAAGACCGAGGAGTATAACCTACCCCTTTGCTTGGCGTTTGTGGACTACGAAAAAGCCTTTGATTCGATCGAGACCTGGGCTGTACTGCAGTCTCTCCAGCGGTGCCAAGTAGACTATCGGTATATTGAAGCGCTGAAGGGTTTGTACGAAAACGCCACCATGTCAGTCCGAATACAGGACCAGACCTCGAAACCAATACCTCTGCAGCGTGGTGTCAGACAGGGAGATGTTATCTCCCCGAAATTGTTCACCGCTGCATTGGAGGATGTCTTCAAGGTTCTGGACTGGAAAGGACTGGGCATCAACATCAATGGTGAGTACATGACACACCTTCGGTTTGCTGATGATATCGTAGTCATGGCTGAGACCGCGGAGGACCTGAGTACAATGCTCGAAGACCTCAGCAGAGCCTCCGAGC
Organism: Sesamia inferens; assembly: GCA_037179545.1. Taxonomy (NCBI): domain Eukaryota; kingdom Metazoa; phylum Arthropoda; class Insecta; order Lepidoptera; family Noctuidae; genus Sesamia; species Sesamia inferens. The sequence goes on from CM073929.1 coordinate 32,039,188, forward strand.
GAGTCGGTCTTAAAATGAACATGGGCAAGACGAAAGTCATGTCTAATGCCCATGTTGTACCGACTCCTATAAAGATTGGAGACTCTGTTCTCGAAGTTGTTGACAGTTACGTGTACCTGGGACAAACTATCCAGTTAGGAAGGTCCAACTTCGAGAAAGAGGTCAATCGTCGAATCCAACTCGGCTGGGCTGCTTTCGGGAAGCTACGAAGAATCTTCTCGTCCGAAATACCGCAGTGTCTCAAGACAAAAGTCTTCGACCAGTGTGTGTTGCCAGTGATGACGTATGGAATTGAGACGTGGTCGCTAACAATGGGCCTTATGAGAAGGCTCAAAGTCACTCAAAGGGCAATGGAGAGGGCTATGCTTGGGGTTTCACTGCGCGATCGAATCAGGAATGAGGAGATCCGCAGAAGAACGAGAGTAACCGACATAGCCCGAAGAATTGCAACACTAAAGTGGCAGTGGGCTAGACACATTGCCCGTAGGACCGATGCCCGATGGGGCCGACGGGTTCTCGAGTGGCGACCACGCACCGGAAGACGTAGTATGGGTAGGCCCCCGACAAGGTGGACCGACGACCTGGTGAAGGTCGCGGGAAACCGCTGGATGCGGGAGGCGCAGAACCGGTCGTCGTGGAGAGCCTTGGGGGAGGCCTATGTCCAGCAGTGGACGTCTTTCGGCTGAAATGATGATGATGATGATGATGATAATTTAAGTGTCTATAAGGCTAGAGAGCGCTTTACCATCAACGATTGCATCACTGCTTACCACCAGGCCGGATTGCGATCAAACACTAGTTTACATTTTATATAAAACAAAAGTCTGAACAGTTCACTTCATATTAACATTAATTTCAGTCAAAATTCAGTGTAAAAATAACACCGTAATATTAAAATAAATACAAAATGTCCGTCATGCTACTTAATTAGTCTGTGCAAACAAACTATGAACTCAATTAACTGTCTTCATTAATATGAATTTTATTCACGTCGGGGCGTGACGGAAAAATGTCACTCGACGCACGAAATAATGAAGAGAAAATATGGTTCATAATGAGTTTAAAGTACTCCTGTTTGTAGACGAAGGAAGAATTTAATTTAAGTGCTACATGGAATAGAAATTCGGTATTTTTTTTGGTAAGTAGCCTATGGGCTACTTAGACGAAAAAAATTCGTTAGAATCCATTTTTAAATATTTAGTCTCTAGGGTCGATAGTTAGTTAATTACAGGCTGTAAAAGGAATAGGAATAGATGACAGCAGGTGGGTTTCTGTCACGGGAAAAAGGTGTGAGTTTATGTGCGTATTTGTGATTATGAAAAAAAAAATCTCCTTCGGAGACAAAACTTGTTACCAAAACCGACTTATGTACATTACATGTATATCTGAAAGAGCACTTCTCAATAAAAAAATTAACTTTCATATTACAAACCTAAATAAGAGCTTATTTCTCTAGCTTTTGACAGCTAGTCAATATAGTGTGAAACGTCAATTTTATTCCCGGATTAAAAGTTATCGGTCGATCGATCAGGTTAATTTGTTGTTTGTTAAGTTGGTTAGATGGGTGACCATTTACATATCGCGAACCCTCCACGCCCCGAAAAGCACGTTCAGCCATTGGTCTCAGGCACAGAACAGATGAAAAATATTAGAATGGAAATACTACGGGATTTGTATTAGAATGCGTGTCGCCGCTTGTCTCCCCTCTTTAACTTCACAGTAAGCAAGAGACCAATACGGAAGCGCATTACGCATAAAATACATACTTGCACTTCGATTATAAGTTTGTAATTGATGATCACACTAACGTAAGCAGTGCATTTGACCTGCACTCTTACATTTTTTATCATACACGCTATGGCGACCAAAAGGTCGATATTTATATTGATAGTTTATATTTTATATCAATAAAATTGATAGAAAAAAAATTATTATGTTTCCATTATGTAGTTTCGTAAGGATTAGGAGTATTCTTTATATATAAGTTTACATAAGATTCCAGTTATATGACTACTACGTAATTTACAAGGAGTTAAAAAAAAGTTTATTTCTTATATACTCGTACTTATTTACGTAACTTCAAAATGAGATTTTTTGTTTATGGTGCTTTCAACATAAAATTAGAGATAAATGAAAGGTTTAGGTGTAAAACAGTTTTACAAAAAGTTTTGAGTTGATAATTATTTTTAAATATAGATATATTTTTTCCTATATACTTTTTATTTCTATAAGTTAAGTGAGAATTATACAGTATGTTAAGAAAACCCTGTCCGACCCGTGAAGGTGTTGTTAGGTATCGATAACTGATTCTACTAATGGATACAAAACCGGGCTAAACTTAAAAAAAAATCCCCTTAAAAATAAATACTATTTCGCAAAAAGAGGTAACTTAATAAATGTGCGTAAGCACCCTTCCGCGGGCGGCGGGCGGCAGGGCACGCGGCACGTGGTCGCATCGCTATTCGCTCATAATAATACCGGTGTCACTTTTTTAAAAATTACCAATTTTTAAAAAGATTATTTCAAAATTCATTTGTATTGGTACTATGATGATTACGTAAAATTTTATATTATATTTGGTCATGTGTTTACCTAACCTTTATTATCCTTATGGGTCGGACAGGGTTTTCTTAACATACTGTATATAAGCAAATTACAAATATAATAAACATAAATAAATGCCGTAGAGTTATTGTTGGCTCCACCGTGTGGTCTTATATTTATTTACGAAGGCTTTTCTTAAACAATTAGTAATATATTATTTAAATATGTCTAGCTAAAAATAAAATATTATTAATTAAATATAAATTTTTTCAAAGAAAATAAACAACATACTCGTATATTCCTGAATTCAGTCAGGCCAAAGGACGAAATGACAAGTAAAGTGTAGAGAACGCATTGGATTCACTACATTGTACGCGGACTTTCTTATTGTTTTGCCAAAGCTTAGACAAACCGAGCAATGTTAATTTTTTATCATGATTCTTCTTGATTTCTTTCTTGATGCAATAATATCATAAAAGTTTGGAATATCATAGTTATGACTATATTTTTGTGTTCTTTACAAATTTAACGTCGGCTATGTATCAGACTTACCGATATATAGCTGAGGTCTGGTCTGTTGTGGTGGTTGAGGTTGCTGTATAGTTGAGGTCTGGCTTTTTGGTCTGCATGTTATAATTGCACAAAACGGCATTTTAAAGCGGAGCTCCGACTCTGAAGTACTTTGAAGAATACTAAAAGAATGTTTTGTACTTTCGGTCGACATAAGATTTTCATCTCACATTTGTGGCACGCCTGCCCCGCCCACATGACCTTTCCAGTCTTACTTGTCTATTCCGTGGTCCCGAGTGTCATTCCTAGATCTTTGACAGACCTTACGGGTCGTTCAAAGACTGAAAGTTAAGTTTATTGCCGGGAAAGTCAATCTGAGCGTCACGCTCATTTTTCATTGGACTTTTAAAATTATTTATAGTATTGTTTACTAAATAAAGTGCATGATTTATGTAGTAAAAAGTGCATTCAGTAAATAATTGACAAAGAACAGTGAAATATCGCAGTATAGTGGCCACATCATGACTTTACCTCAAACCTCCCTCGCAAGACGGTTCACACGGCCATCTTTTTCGAAATTAATAATTCATTACGTGACATTGGCGAAATGCACAAACCGTGCGAAGCCAAAAAAGAAAGAAACAAAGAAGAATCCCGAAAGTCTGACCACCAATCTTGCCAAGGGGTATCGTATTACCCAGTAACTGAGTTGTGGAGATCAGAGAAGCATTCATCACCATCTTCATCTTGGTCGTGTTGTTGGGTTTGCATTGCATCATCTCGCTCAACTGCCGTTTCCTTCCTACTCGCTCAATTTTTCTGAGTGAATAGGCTCTTAATAAATTGGCGCGCTCTACCATCAACGATCGCATCACTGCTTACCATCAGGCGGGATTGCGGTCAAGCACTAGTTTATAATTATTTAAAAAAAAAACCTATTATCGTCCCACTGCTGGGAACAGGTCTCTTCTCATACAGAGAGGGATTCAGCGTAATCACCACGCTTGTTCAATGCGGGATGGCGATTTCAGACTTAAAGTCCATTTAAAGACTAGTAGACTACTTTAGTTTCCTGAAGATGTTTTCCTTCACCTTGTAATCAGTCATTGGTATCCAAGATATAATTAGAAAGTACATATAACTTTAGAAAAGTTGCATTGCTACTTGCCTGACCTGGAATCGGAAGTGGGTGTTTTAACTACTAGGCCACCACGACTTCAGAGAGGCCGACCTCAACATAGTCAGTAAAAGGCTAGACAAATTATGATGATAATTAAAAGTCATCACAACGGAAAAATCAGCCCTAAACCGCATAAAAACTTTTCTTAAGTCTATCAATCAATAAAACCATATTGTACAACACAATAAAATAAAGGATAAGCTTTTGTAGGAATTTCATCCTCGGCTCAGCTTGGAGATCCGACCCGTATTTATTTCATTTATGAAATAACTTTGAGCTGGCAACACTTAAAGTAAATATAAAGTTTGATAGCAGTATTTATCCAAATACTTGCGCTCTGTGCTAGCAGTCGAGTTTATTCGTGTAGATAAAACTGAACTGTTCATATCAAAGTGACATAAACTGTCATAACTTTTATTAAGTTATTTATGCAAGTAGAATCGATACAGATATGACAAAATTGAACAACTGCAAATGAAATCTAATAGTTTAAGAGTCCTTGAATGTAATAGTTCGAAAAATAGTAATGATTTCAGAATTACCATTTCGAAGCGTTTTTAGGGTTCCTTAGCCAAATGGCAAAAAACGGATCCCTTATAGATTCGTCATGTCTGTCTGTCCGTCTGTCAGTCTGTCCTTCCGTATGTCACAGCCATTTTTTTTTTCGAAACTATATGAGCTATACTGTTGAAACTTGGTAGGTAGATGTATTCTATGTACCGCATTAAGATTTTGAGGCAAAAATAAAATAATAATAATAAATATTGCGGGCTCCCCATACTTATAACTGAAACTCAATTTTTTTTTTCATCAAACACATACGTGTGGGGTATCTATTGATAGGTCTTCAAAAATGATATCGAGGTTTCTAAAATACTTTTTTCTAAACCGAATAGTTTGCGTGACGCAACGTTGCAGACGCTTGCAAAGTGGAAAAAAGTTGCCCCCCCCCCCCCCCCTCTAACTTCTAAAATAAGAAAATGAAAAATCTAAAAAAAACCATATGATGTACATTACTATAAAAACTACCAACGAAAATTGTTTTGAACGAGATCTAATAAGTAGTTTTCTTTTAATACCTCGTAAATCGTAAACCACTTATTACCGCGTAATCTTTCATACAAATAACAATTTAATACACATAAATCAATGGTACGGAATCCTTTATGAGTTAGTCCGACACGCACTTGACCGGTTTTTTTTTTCTAATCTGTCTGCAAAAATATCTGTGTTACCTACATTTAGATTTTCTTTTGAAATTTGTAGCTAAGCTAAAATTGCGGCTAGGTTATGGACATTTTTAATTACGAGAATTGCCCTTGTTTTAACTCATCATGATATAGTCATAAAAGGTGTTCTGTTTTTTTTCTAATTTAATTCTGTTCCTAGTCTATATAACAGAGAAAGATTCAGCTACTCGCCCTTTTAGCATCGATCCCCAGGCCTTTTAAGATAAACGGGCCGAAACCTTTCAGCTCCATCTAAGTGCGGTGTTTTAGTTCCCAAACATTATTTCGTACACCTCGCTTTCCTTATTTAGAATATAAATATAACATGGGTATTCAACAGTATTGCCAAAGCGAATGCAAAGTATTTGTCAGCGATGTTAATGAAGCCGTGTCCGAGAGTGCCCATTGCATTAATATTCCGAATTTGTTTAGCCTTCATAATATGAATATTCAGGAATAGGGCTGAGGATGTACCTGTGCGCAGCTTGTGTAGTCGACGGGATGTAAGTTTCAGGGTTTAAAAAGGGATTACAGGCCTCTTTTTATATAATGAGGGTCATCTGTTAAAGACTGGGTCGTCTTTCAAGAACATTATGTAAACTGTCAGTTCTTGGTGAATATTTATTAAAATATTAAGATATTCCTTACAGTCTGTGGCGTCTATTTTATTAGGTACTCTATGGGATATAATGTAAAAAAAATATTAATTATATGAACGTAAAACGAACTAGAAATAAAGAGACGTTTTGCGCCGACCACATTTTACACGAGACAGGAAAGATGATGATCACTTAAACCATTGTAAGTCGAATGCTGACAACAAATCCGTACAAAATCTGAAATATATTTTTATTATTCATCAAAAGTTGTGTAATTTTATCCGAGTTAAAATGATGTTTTCAATCAATATCAGCTAAAATAGACCATGGCCCAAATACCTAACACTGCAGTATTCCTATTTTCACTTTTCCGTCATTGATAATATCACTTACAACCAATAGGCCACTTTCAACTACTGCTCCAATAAGGCAGCACCATGTCTTGTGAACATGTTCTGCTCATGAATGGCCAGTTCATTCTCCTACAATTAAGACTCGCCTCATGAAACGTATCTCCGAGTCGACGAGCGGCGAGCTAAATGAGCTTGCTGCTATTTATTAAGGCTCCAACTTAATAAGATTCTAAAATACTTGTTTGTCTTCAAGTTGTTTAAATTCTATGAAGTAGGTTGGGTTTTAAATACGAGTGTTATATTTGGTAGTCGAGAAATGTAGCCTGTAGCCTAGTTATAATATATATTTTTATAGAAAACAAATGTTGTTTAGTTTATGTGGGAAGATCACACATATTAGGTCCTTACACATTATTACAACTGTCATTTTGTATGGGAGAAGTAAAAGTCGTTTATTTTTTTTATTATAATATATTTATGATCTATTGCTATCCATGAACTTCTGCCATCGCATAGGTAGTTCGTTGATGCCTTTTCTAAAAAAAAAAAAAATTAGGACGGGAATTAATAAAATCTTTGAAGGCGGTTTGGACTGCCTCATAGGAGTTGAATTTTTTCCCCTGTAAAAAGTTATGCAAATTTCAAAAAAAATGGTAATTGTTGGAGTACGGTCCGGGGAGTATGGTGGATGTCTTAAACATTCCAATTGAAGCTCCTTTAATTTGGTAGCAGTCTGTTGTGCAGTGTGTGGTCTCGCGTTGTCCTGAAGCAGCAGTGGCCTTATGCGATTGACCAGTCTCGTTAATTTCCAGAACGAAAACGATGGTACCAAAAACGCACTGTGCTTTTTCTAGCGATACCACTGCCATACACATCAATCATTCTTCGAGCCGTTTCTGCAGCACTGGTGCCACGGCGGAACTCATATTCGTAAATAACGCGAAATTTTAAATTTCCCATTTTGTAAACTCAATGACGCAGAGAAAAAACCAAAAGAAAAAGAAATACGGTTTTCGAGACACAAATTGATGAGTAAATAGCTGTATAAATTTTTATATAAAAATCCGCTGGTTTCTACTTTTTGAAAAAATGACAATATCTATCCTGAATTTCTGTTAGTTTTAATTTAGTTCCCAGATAAAATACGTACATACTACAGTACATCAAGCTACTAGATAAAAAACGTACAGACTACAGTACATCAAGCTACTAGAATCTGTCAAATTTCTTTACTTCTTCTTCTTCTTCTTCAGCCTATAGAGGTCCAATCGTGGCCAAACCCTCCCCCAATCCCACATCAGCATCCATCGGTTACCCTCGACGCTCACCAGGTCATCGGTCCACCTTGTTGAGGGCCTCCCTAAGCTGCGCTTTCTGGTACGTGGCCGCCACTCAATTTCTTTACTAGATTTTCAAATTTATTACTAAAACATTAAGGCTTGACAAGGTTGATAGAATAGCTTGACCTGTTCTCGTCAGTACAATATGTAACAGAAACCCTAATGTTATCGTTTAGCAATACAGATAACAACTGGTAAAGAATCACTATAGGTACCTGCATAGTTTCAACTCAAAATAATAATTCATTTCACATGTTTTTGAAATTCAAATTATACAAACGTATCAGCGCAGTAAGTAAGTTTATAATACATTATCACATTACTGATTAATATCATAATGCAGTGATGAGTATTAACCTCTTCGCACACCTCTCCACTGAGTCTAAAGTATCTAGGTGGCATTTTGCAGCACCAGTCCAATTGTTGCTGCAGTACTGCACAGTCACACGAACGGACCTGCCCTTTGTATAACGTTATACGCTGTCCCGGTGTGAAGTACCGCCGGACCTTTGCAATAACGCCTAGTGTCCTTGCAGGCATTTTGGCTTTAGACTCAATGATGACATATATAGATGATTAAAAACCCATCCAATATCAATTCATATCATCCATAAAAGCCGTGCCTTAGGTATATATATACGTTATACGCTGTATCTTCACATCTCTTTTGCCTCCTACCATGTATCATTTATCTTTCATATTGTGGTATCCTACTCTATAAATATATATATTAGACTAGTGATATACATTATCAACGATATCAAACGCTACGTTAAATCTAGGTATATCGCGGCCGTGATTGGTTAAAATTAAAATGTTCTTCTTCTATCCCTCTCCTTGAATATTGTAGAATCAAAATAGCGAATACACAAGTTACTCTTTTAACAAACGCATTGTTTTTTATTTCATATCAGTTTTCAGGAAGTCTCGTCATCTTACACTGCACTGCATACGCACACACCTTAATTTAAGATTAAGTTTAATTTTTACTCATCAAACATTGAATGTTATATGGGCAAGCTCGTAGGCAACCCTTAGTCCTAATAACAAAGCTACCAAGCCGGTATTAGGCGAAATAGCCGGCAGAATTACTGAAATATCTACCATAGACCAGTCGCCGCAACTATTTCGTCGTGGCTAGGCGAGGCAGAACAGGGACAAGATTGGCTGTAAATTACCAGATTATAATATTAGGTGTACCTGGGAAGGTCGTGTTGGTTGGTTACAGGAGTTTGTGACGAGAATAATTTGTTTTAATTAGTAGTTGAATATACATAGGGATGTGATAGGGGTAAAGTGTGACAACTTACGGTTACGAAGGTCAGGCGCCGTATTATGACATTTGAATGCCATCATAATTCCATTATAAAAGAGTGAAGGGGCTGTACGTGACCTGAAATGCCATCCCATTTTTGATCTGGAGTCATGATGGTGTTAATACGGCCCCAGGTCGCCATAATATTACCTACAAACAGCATGAAGGAGTGACGACTACGCACCGGAAGACGCAGCGTGGGTAGGCCCCGACAAGGTGGACCGACGACCAAGTGAAGGTCGCGGGAAACCGCTGGATGCGGGAGACGCAGGAGCGGTCGTCGTGGAGATCCTTGGGGGAGGTCTATGTGAAATGAAATCGAATCGTTTATTATGCAAGTAGGATCACGGATCACTTTTACACGTCATATTTTTTTGAACTAGTTGGAGCCGGCATTTCCTAACTGACTACCTCTGAGAAGAAAAACCGAAACAAACTCAGGGATCATCGTCTTTTTTCAAGTCCAGACAATAAAAATGAAGATGTTTACAATAACAAAATGTGTTTGCTTTGTAAATAACAATCAATTTACGTGATTTAAAAAAATGTCATAAGTATTTGTAGCATAATTACGCATATTGCTTAATGACATTGCTTAACAGAGCGAACAGCTCAATCCCAAGCTTTATTGTCTTCTAAATAATCTGAAATTTTATAATACTCCTTTTTGCAAAGTTTGGTCTTAATACAGTTTTTAAATCTTTTAATGGGTAAGTTTCGAATGTCCATGGGAAGATTGTTGTATGTCCAGCAGTGAACGTCTTTCGGCTGAAATGATGATGATGAAGGACAAACCCTGTATTCTAAAAATTATTTTATTCCAATGTAGCCGCAAAATTATTGATGCTTAAAAGTTTTTACATAGTGCAAATATTGATACAGAGAAAAAAAGTTAGAAGTTGGTTTTGAATTCCTTAATCGTAGACTGACCGAATATATCTTCGAACCAAAATGAACCACGTCAGGATCAAGGCCTCTTATCTGCCACGATGATCTTCCTATTAATACAGAACCAATGTTCAATTATCTGAACATTAAAACGGTCTCCACCTAAAGAGACGAAACGATCAATATAATTAAGCGATGATAGAGAAAAAGAAATAAAAGTGCGATCACCAAATCTCTTAGCAGATTAACCAACTGAATTAAAACGAGAAACTGGCTAACACCACGTCTTATGATGCCCTAAACGTTACTTACCATGTATTTTACATTGAGATTTCAACCTTCTGTATATATTATAAAGTCTAATTCACATTGTGCGTAAAAGTTAAGTGGCTTTTAAAGTAAAAGAGTTTTTATTACGCCAATATAAATGCTACAGTCGCGTGCAAGTCGAGTGCAAAAGTGAGTAAAGTTATACTTTTATCCAGAAAAAGTAGTCTTAGAACACTACCAAATACGTGAGGTATATACTTTCATAGGTCTGTGTTAGTTTTACAGAATCATTTTGATTTATATCCATGGCTAAAGTATGGGTTATTTCTTGTTAGTTAATATAATGGGAGGTACAATCTGTACGGTAAGCCCTTTATACAATTTAAGTAATTTCTTGCCATAATCCTTAAATTAATATTTATCGTATTTATAATGCTCAGGGTTAGCCCCAATCCTGCATTAATACTGTGATATATTAATTGGTGTATTAAAATAACAATGATTAAAGACTGTAACAATTATTTGGACAGTTTAGTTTGTTTGTGGATTGTACTTGCCTGTTTTTTCGCTCAAGGAAACTTATTAACTACTACTTACTAAAGTTACCATGAAATTGATCGGAAGCGAAATTTATCATAGTTATACCGCTCTACTGAAAGTTGAATGCTAACAGCAGCTTACAACTATGTTGGGGCCGGCTCCCAATCTAACCGGACTTTTATTTTATGAGTAGCAACTAATTATCCTGAGTGTCACGGCCTAGTTACAGGCTGTACGATACCCCTTTCTATGACTGGTGGTCAGACTTATTTTTTATAATTATAAACTAGTGCTTGACCGAAATCCCGCCTGATGGTAAGCAGTGATGCAATCGTTGATGTTAAAGCGCGCTAGTTTATTAAGAGCCTCAAAAAAACTGAGTGAACAGGAAGGAAGACGGCAATTGAGCGAGGTGATGCAATGTTTAACCCAACAATGAGACTGCGCCAGAGGGAGATTGATCTGAAGACCTTCCAGGACTAAACACCCGACACAACAACATTTAGCACATCGTACCCGGCGCACATCACTACACAACTGCTCAGACCAGTCTTCCGTACGGCTTCACTAGGCTTTTGACTAACCCTAAAGACAGAGATCTACGAATGACAGCCAGAACCAACGGCTTAGCGTGCTTTTTATGGCACAGAGGGGTTTCGGAATGTAAAGACGCCGACCTTCTCCCCACCAGATCACGACTCTCGTGGTGAACGGCGAATGTGGCGATACAGGTCAGCAGACTGGGATGAGATGCGCCATTTCTTTGCGTCTTATCCTTGGCAGCAGGTCTGCTTCTCTTCTAGCAATCCGTCGAGCTGTGCGGATGCTATAACCGATGTGGTGCGTCAAGCTATGGAATATTTTATTCCCTATAATGACGTGCCCGTCGGTGGCTCGGCTCGCCCATGGTTCAATGCCGATTGTGCCCAAGCCGAACAGCGTAAGCACACGGCATTTCTCACCTGGGTTGACGCTCGTGACCGCGGAGCTCCGGATCTAAGCTCAAAGAAGAGAACCTTTAACCGTGCTGCCAAGTCCTACAAAAAGGCACTAAAGAAGGCTCGCTTCGACCGTATTACCCATATTGGCAACAAGTTATCTGCGCAGCCTTCCGGTAGCAGATCTTTTTGGTCCCTTGCCAAATCGGTCGAGGCGAACTTCTGTCGGCCCTCACTGCCTCCGCTGGTTAGGCCTGATGGAACACTGGCTCATACGGCGAGAGAGAAAGCAGGTCTCTTTGCATCTCTCTTTGCCCATAATTCGCGTCTTGATACTGGCAGTGCTACTCCACCTATTTTACCCCATTGCGGTACTTCAATGCCTGAGGTTCGCATTCGGAACAAGGAGGTTCTGAGAGCACTGTGTCGTCTGGACGTGAATAAGGCTAGTGGTCCGGATGGTATACCAGCGATTGTTCTAAAAGCATGTGCGCCCGAGTTGTCTCCTGTATTGACACGCTTGTACCGCCTCTCATTTGGGACTGGTATAGTGCCCAAGTCCTGGAAGCTTGCCAACGTGCAGCCCGTGCCCAAAAAGGGTAGTCGTGCCGATCCTACCAACTATCGGCCGATTTCGATCACCTCCATACTTTGTAAAATTATGGAGCGTGTATTGAACTCGCGCCTCTTGGCATACCTGGAAGGTAACGATCTCCTCAGTGACCGACAGTACGGGTTTCGCCGCAATCGGTCAACTGGGGACCTACTAGTGTATGCCACTCACTTGTGGGGCGAGGCCCTCGAGAGAAATGGGGAAGCGATTGCTGTCTCCCTTGATGTCTCGAAGGCCTTCTACCGGGTATGGCACGCTGGCCTTTTGAGTAAGCTTCCAGCGTACGGCATTTGCCCTAGCCTGACTGGCTGGGTAAAAGACTTCCTGACTGAACGGTCCCTCCGAGTTGTTGTCGACGGATGCTCATCTGAGCACATGTCGACTAATGCCGGTGTTCCTCAGGGGTCTGTTCTCTCTGCAACTCTGTTTCTGCTGCATATTAACGATCTGCTGATGCCCGGTATCTATGGGTATGCAGATGACAGCACAGTTGTGGAGAGATACCTGCCGGATGCTCGGGCTAGTAGGGAATCAATCCGGTCCGAAAGAGAGGCCATGGTAGAGCGAACAAGTGTTGCACTTCAGGCAGTCTCCGAATGGGGCAATGCCAATCTTGTAGCATTCAATGCCGCCAAAACGCAGGCGTGTCTCTTCACCGCCAAAAGGAGCCCGTTCACCTTGGCTCCTACTTTTCGGAATGTATCCTTGGAGTGTACCGACCGCCTTCAGCTTTTGGGTGTTGAGATTTCCTCGAACCTAAACTTTGGGCGGTTCATTGAGTCCAAGGCCAAGGTGGCTGCCAGAAAACTTGGTGTAATCGCAAGGGTCCGGCAGTGCTTCACACCAGGGCAGCTTCTAATGTTGTACAAAGCACAGGTCCGTTCGTGTGTGGAGTACTGCAGCCACATTTGGGCTGGTGCTGCTAAGTGTCACCTGGCCACTTTGGATTCAGTGGAGAGGCGTGCGAAGAGGCTGATTGGTGACCCTGATTTAACTCGAGTTGGTCTCCAAAGCCTAGAGCACAGGCGTAGAGTAGCCAGCCTTTCGGTGTTCTATAGGATACATTCTGGGGAGTGTGCGAGGGAATTGCACGTTTTAATTCCCCCATCTCCGTTCCACCATCGGACGACCCGTCGTACGGCGAGTTTCCACCCTTATGTTGTTAACACCTCAACGATCCGGACGAAGCGTTTCGCCTCGTCCTTTATACCGCGTACATCGAGGGACTGGAACAATCTGCCGGCGGCGGTGTTTCCGTCGGACTACAATTTGAGTGTCTTCAAGGCTAGAGTGAATAGGCTCTTAATAAACTAGTGCGCTTTACCATCAACGATTGCGTCACTGCTTACCATCAGGCGGGATTGCGGTCAAGCGCTGGTTTATATTTTAATAAACAAAAAAAAAAAAAAAAAAAAGAGTCAAAGCGGTCACCCATCCACATACCAGACCCATTTAAAAAAAACGTTAAAAAAATATTGACCGAAAAATGTTATTATAATATTGATGACTTTCTTAATAGCCCAGTCAAATTAGGGTTTCACCTCGGAATGAAAGATAATAAGCTGCAAATTGGTATGAACCTTTGTTTTGTCATTCTAAATGTTGTCTCAAAAGTCACAATCGTTATCGTGTCCGCGTCTCAAGATATTCAAGGTCAAAGGTCACAAAAATCGGTTTTTCGCGAATATCTGGCTTCCTATCGGTTAAATGAGATTTGCATTTATAATAAAAGTTGTAGGCTATAAAATTCCCTACAACTTTTGTCTAAACTTTTTTTTCATACGACCAACCGTTTTGAAGTTAGAGCGCGAAGAGTGCACATCGTACAGTCATATACGGCCTAATGCAAGGTCAAGCGTGAGTTATGGTTATCAGTACTTTATAAAGTCAATTATTTACTTTTTAGGGTTAGGGAAGGACTTAGAACCTCAAGAATGGGGCTGGATGCTTGAAAATGAAATCCTGGAGCCCATACGAACGTTATTACCTCCAGCACCAGCCGAACTACTAAACGTAATATTTTCCAATTGCAAAAATGGTTGTGGTTCCCGCTGTGGATGCAGAAAATCAGGGCTACAATGTTCTTTAGCTTGCGGCCAGTGCAACGGACAAGCTTGTCTCAACGCTTCACTGTATCCAAGTAATCCCGATGAAGAAAATACATATGATCCCGATATTCTGGAAGGTTTGGAGATGAACATGACAGATAATGAGGATGATGACAATGAATCGAACATTTTTGAGCGACAAGAAGAAGAAGACCACGAAGAAGAAGAATATAATTAGCTTCCATTTCCAATTTCATTACAATTAAAATCAACAAAGATACTTTTGATATTTGAACTCACATTTTGATAAATGTATATTATGCCGTATTTAATAATAAATAAAAATATGTGTAAAATATATACTCTTACTATCATTTTAACTTAAAATAAAACTAAAATATATAATCCAGAATTAATAATATTTTATACTTAAATAGTTAAATATGAATAATTATATATAAATAATCAAGTTACTTACTTTAATTAAATATAAATAATTAATAGTTAGTACATAAATAATGGGCACTGTTTAATAATTATAATTTCCAAGTAAATAATTGACTTTATAACGTACTGATAACCATAACTCACGCTTGACCTTGCATTAGGCCGTATATGACTGTACGATGTGCACTCTTCGCGCTCTAACTTCAAAACGGTTGGTCGTATGAAAAAAAAGTTTAGACAAAAGTTGTAGGGAATTTTATAGCCTACAACTTTTATTATAAATGCAAATCTCATTTAACCGATAGGAAGCCAGATATTCGCGAAAAACCGATTTTTGTGACCTTTGACCTTGAATATCTTGAGACGCGGACACGATAACGATTGTGACTTTTGAGACAACATTTAGAATGACAAAACAAAGGTTCATACCAATTTGCAGCTTATTATCTTTCATTCCGAGGTTGACCCCTTTTTTTACCTAATTTGACTGGGCTATAATGACAAATCTCTTTGACTGAACAGAATTATTCCTAACTTTATACTTAAACGTAATTACACACATCAAAAGTGTCTAGGGATCAAGCATTTTTATGCGGATTTCTTGAGATTGAGATGTGGCTTTGTAATAAATTTATGATTTTATAAATTTATATGGATCCATTTTGGTGCATTTCATAATTTGAATCAGGAACTGTGAATCAAATTCGAGTAAAAGATGAAAATCAGCTGTCAATATTTTCCCTATAAAAACATACAACGCATTGAAGACATTATTAGTGCTACTGTTTCCCTACTACTGATTAAACCAACGTTATTATGGAGCGGCGACGTCATTTAAGCAGGGAAGAAATGCTCAGAGCCGTGGGAATGATAGAAGCTGGTTCCCGGCAACGTACTGTGGCTTTAGCTCTGAATACAAGTCAGAGTATTATCAGGCGACTTTGGACACGTTACCGAAGCACTGGTACCGTGGCTGAGCGCCATTGAGGACGGTATCGCTGCACCACACGGAGACAAGACCGATACATTTAAATCTTAACTCGAAGAGCTCCAACAATAACCGCCATGATGTTAGCCGTGAGGCTTCATCACTCTTCAGGGAACTTAATTAGCGACTAAACAGTCAGAAACCGCTTGCATGAAGTGAACCTTCATTCCCGAAGACCGCTACGGGTACCACCTATAGCAATGCACAATCGTAGGATTCGATATCAATGGGCTCTTGAACACAGAAATTGGGCAGAAGAACAATGGCGTTTCGTGTGCTTTTCTGATGAGTCTCGTTTTGGTATGAGACCGGATACAAGACGTATACGACACTGGAGAACCCCTGGACGCCAACAGCGATTAAAATCCTGCCAGGAAGTCCATCCTTATAGTGGTGGAACCATCATGGTATGGGCGGGTATTTGGATCGGCGGAAGAACTGAGTTGATTTGGATCAGAGGCAACCTCAACGCTCAAATTTATGCTGCGACGATTGTATCAGACGTCATCATTCCTCTACAAGTGCAAATCGGTCCCTTATTTCAGTTAATGCATGATAATGCACGACCGCACACCGCAAGAGTTGTAAGACAGACTCTCGCCGCAGCTAACATCAATGTCCTGCCCTGGCCTGCTCAGTCGTCAGACTTGAACCCGATTGAGCATGCATGGGATATGCTACAGAGAAGAGCTCTGCCGAATATGGAGGGTATCCAGTCGCAAGAAGCCCTTTTTTTTTGTTGTTGCAACGAACATGGGCGGCCATTCCACAGCGTGATTTAGATGAACTCATTTTGAGTATGCCAAACCGAAGTTCTTGTGTTGTTAGTATTCGCGGTAGAAACACGGATTATTAATTGTTTAAGTTACCCAATAACATTTTAGAGAAAACTGTTATTTCAGTCTTTTTTTCGAACTTTTGTGTTAGTGGTTCAAATGTCAAATATCCCTTTATTAGGAAAATGGCAAATTTCTTTATTAATGCAAAGGTGACTTGGTTTATCGTTACTGTGACAAACGAAAACACTTTATTTGATGAATCCTTAAAGAAAATTTTAATTAATATCAATCAGGAGAAAAGTTATTGCAAAAATATATGTTGATCCCTAGACACTTTTGATGTGTGTACATGCTAATATATATTTAATAAAGATGTAATCATCTTGTTATTGTAAATTAATTATTATATTGTTCGACTAATTAATGTAAATTCAAATTCATATTTGTAAGACAATGTATTCTAAATTAATCTTATTAGCTTTAAGTATATTTTTTGTACGCCAGTCATGGTCAAACATGTTGAAACGAACTAACCTTTCTACCTGTAATGATTACAGCCATGTATTATTATCATCTACACATGTTTTTACAAATAAAATTATCTTATCTTATCTTATCTTATTATTTTACCAAGTCAGGCCCACCAAAACCCAACCAAAAACAAATTGAAACTAGCATTTTATAGTTAACAAATTATACAATACACATATACAATGTTATATTTTTATCTTTATACAAACCTGAATATAGTTTGTTCAAATATAAGCAACTGAATCGATTCCAATATTTTTTACACCATGTTATATTTTTTCCTAAATACATTTAGAAATTGTTGCAATGTCATTACCGATCGCACAACACAGTTGACGGTAGATAGTACTAGGCGTTCAGTGACACAGGAACACCCCCACGCGCCGCGCAATAGTTGCGAGCGGGCGACCTGTGACCATATTTTTGTTGGGATAACCAGGTAAGATAACAAGCTCAAACTTTGTGGTTTTTCATACATCTTTTTGAAATTTTGTACATAGATTCTTTACTTAAAAATACTGGACACTTGTTACGGGTGTCGCATATACAAAAAAGGGCAGTAAGGTTCTGGAGTGGAGGCCAAGTACTGGAATACGCAACGTAGGAAGGCCCCCAACAAGGTGGACCGATGACCTGGTGAAGGTTGCAGGAAGCCGATGGATGCGAGCAGCACAAGACCAGTCATCGTGGAAAGCTTTGGGGAGGCCTTTGTCCAGCAGTGGACATCTATAGGCTGAAGAAGATATACAAAAAATAATGTTGTATAATTTATAATCAGTCTCTTTTCGTAAAATTCGACGAGTCACGTCGCCATAGTGTTACGCCTATTATTTAAATTACGTCACGCGTAAAATACCACTCGCTCTAAATCCGCGAAACATAAAAGATCCCTCGATCTAAAAGTGTCATTGCCCCACTGACCCCGCCACTAACACTGACATTTTGACAAGAGACCACTTATAATTTACATGAAACTATCACAGTTTTGTTTACCTCATTGTTGAGTGACGCTCTTAACTATTTGTAAACAAATCTGCCAACAAACTGTGACCCCTATTTAGGAAACTATAATTGATATTAAGAGAAGGAGAACAAGGCTTAGTTTAACAAAAGTTCTATGAAATATGAAAATAGATTGGCTAAAGATTAGACTAATTATTTTATTTGTTATGATAGAATACCCTGAATTATCTTCATATGCTTTGAATAATATTTTTTTTATTATCATCAACCTTTTTATCGTCCCACTGCTGGACAGGTCTTCTCTCATACAGAGAAGGATTGAGCGTAATCACCACGCTTGCCCAATGAGGGTTGGCGATTTCAGACTTATAAAGTCCAGGTTTCCGCAAGATATTTTCCTTCACCTTCAGTCAATGGTGTCTAAGATATACTTAGAATGAATAATATTGTCATCTTATAAAAGTGTGAACAATGGTTACGTTTTGAACACGGTCCTACATATTGTTTTATGTCACTATATAGTACAGTAGGAAGAAGACGACAGTGTCGTCAAGAATATAAGTAAGCTCTGAGCCTTACCAAGTTATCGTAACATACTATCGGGTAACATTTCCTGTTGGTACATTAGGAGTGATGGAAAAATGTCATGACGCTACATAAGTACGTATCATCCGTCGCCGTCCGTTCGATGACCACCGTCCAGATAGTTCGTGTCAGAAGCAAATTTTATAAAAACCAGGTACCAGACCCTACTTAGTGGCATCATGCAAATATAAAGGCAGGTAATATGTGTTTCTACTAAATTATTTTAAAAAAATTAGACAAATTAAAAAAAAAAAAAACAAAAAATTGGCAATGTGTTGGGAATGGAGATGAAAGTGTGCGAGAAGTTATTTTATTATGTTTTTAAACACCTGATGGTAAGTAATGATAGAATTGTTTATGGTAAAGCGCATTAGCTTAAGAGCCTATTCACTGAAGACTTGAAGACACAAAATTATATAAATTGCAGTCTGATGGGAAGGCCGTTGCTGACAAATTGTTGTTGTTATTTAGAAATTGTTGTTATTATTTAGTAGAGTGGAGCAATTTCACTGTGTTCTAATTGAAAAGAGTTTTCGAGAATCCAGTTAATTTTAACAATAATACTACACCTACCTACTACTATCATCATCATCATCAACCTTTTTTATCATCCACTGCTGGTCACAGGTCTCCTCAGATACAAAGAAGGATTGAGCGTAATCATCATGCTTGCTAAATGCGGGTTGACGATTTCAGATTTATAGCCCAGGTTCCTTTTCAATATGTTTTCCTTCATATTTTAATTAGTTATTGGCGTCCAAGATATCTTTAGAAAGTACATATAACTTAGAAAAGTTACATTGGTTGACCTAGAATCAAACCCACACACTCATACTTGAGAGGCTGGTGTTTTAACCATTAGGCCACTATACTACTACAAATACTACACACAAATAGGAATGAGAAGAAAATCAAACAAACTATCACTAAATCGTAGAGGTCAAAATGACATTACACCTCTAGTGTCATTTAGTAAAATGATACTAGAGGATATTGAATTTGTTATTTATATAACAAATTATTTTTTTTATTTAATCTCATTGCATCACCTAGCTCAACTGCCGTCTTCCTTCCTATTCGCTCAATCTGAGTGAATAGGTTCTTAATAAACTGGCTCGCTTTACCATCAACGATTGCATCACTGCTTACCATCAGGCGGGATTGTGGTCAAGCGCTAGTTTATAATTATTAAAAATAAAAAATAAAAACAATAATATTTGTGTTTTTTTGTTATTGTGAAGAAGAGCTGGAGTCTTAAAATAAAGAGCTGCCCTAGGTTAGGCTCCAGTCCACGGTTACACCAACGTTACAACTACAAAAATACTACAGAGAGACAGTAAGATATATACATCTAACTTATATTGACTACACAAAAATACAGTCATTTTAAAAATACAATTCAGTACACATACCATTAAACTTATAAATAATATCACTTCTCAAAATTTGCAATGCGCTTAATCCGTTCCATCATCGGACGACCCGTCGTACGGCGAGTTTCCACCCTTACGTTGTTGACACCACTGCGATCCGGACGAAGCGTTTTGCTTCCTCCTTTATACCGCGTACATCGAGGGACTGGAACAATTTGCCAGCGTCGGTGTTTCCGTCACAATACAATTTGCGTGTCTTCAAGGCTAGAGTGAATAGGCTCTTATTAAACTAGCGCGCTTTACCATCAACGATCGCATCACTGCTTACCATCAGGCGGGATTGCGGTCAAGCGCTGGTTTATAATTTATAAAAAAAAAACCATTCCTGTGAACTTCATCAAGTTGCATTCATATCTACCTCATGTGAAACACGCGCTTGACCGCAATCCCGCCTGATGGTAAGCAGTGACGCAATCGTTGACAGCAAAGCACACTAGTTTATTAAGAGCCTATTCACTCCAGCCTTGAAGACACTCAAATTGTAGTCCGACGGAAACACCGCCGCTGGCAAATTGTTTCAGCCCCTCGATGTACGCGGTATATAAGACGAGGCGAACCGTTTCGTCCGGATCGTAGTGGTGTTAACAATATAAGGATGGAACCTCGCCGCACGACGGGTCGTCCGATGGTGGAACGGAGATGGGGGAATTCTCTTCACTGAATCTAAAGTGGCTAGGTGACACTTACCAGCACCAGCCCAAATGTGGCTGCAGTACTCCACACACGAACGGACCTGTGCTTTGTACATACATCATTAGAAGCTGCCCTAGTGTGAAGTACCGCCGGATCTTTGCGATAACGCCAAGTTTCCTGGCAGCCACCTTAGCCTTGGACTCAATGAACCGCCCAAAGTTAAGATTGGAGGAAATTCAGTCAGGAAGTCTTTTACCCAGTAAGGCCAGGGGTAATGCCGTACGCTGGAAGCTTACTCAAAAGGCCAGCGTGCCATACCCTGTTAAAGGCCTTCGAGACATCATGGGAGACAGCAATCGCATCCCCATTTCTCTCGAGGGCCTCGCCCCACAAGTGAGTGGCATACACTAGTAGGTCCCCAGTTGACCGATTGCGGCGAAACCCGTACTGTCGGTCACTGAGGAGATCGTTACCTTCCATGTATGCCAAGAGGCCCGAGTTCAAAACACGCTCCATAATTTTGCAAAGTATGGAGGTGATCGAAATCGGCCGATAGTAGGTAGGATGGGCACAACTACCCTTTTTGGGCACGGGCTGCACGTTATACAGTATGTTAAGAAAACCCTGTCCAACCCGTGAAGGTGTTGTTAGGTATCGATAACTGATTCTACTAACGCATACAAAACCGGGCCAAACTCAAAAAAAATCCCCCTAAAAAAATAAATATTATTTCGCAAAAGAGGTAACTTAATAAATGTGCCTTAAGCACCCTTTCGCGGGCGGCGGGCGGCAGGGCACGCGGCACGTGGTCGCATCGCTAATAATACCGGTGTTGTCACTTTTTTAAAAATTACCAAATTTCGGGGAAGTTGGAATTAATTCGCGGGAAAAAAAGATTATTTCAAAATTCATTTGTATTGGTACTATGATGATTACGTAAAATTTTATATTATATTTGGTCATGTGTTTACCTAACCTTTATTATCCTTATGGGTCGGACAGGGTTTTCTTAACATACTGTATAAATAAAAACCTTAGTAATTATAAAACGAGAATATCAACCACAAATTCCAAGATCCAAATCCATGCGAGCCTTTTTCGTCCTCTTAAACTCGACGAAACTAATTTAAAACAAACTCAGAAGTATAGAACAGAGTCATATTACTTGGTCGTATCCAGTTCAATGCCGATAGAACGACAAAACGTGCCCAGACTTACCATAGACTCATTTCGCTTTTCTTTCAATGAGAATGAAAATCAAATAAATTCCAATCCAGTCTAGCCTTGGGACGATCCTTCGCAGATCACGTTCATCAAAATAATACGGCCTTTTTAAACGTGGGAATTTTGAAGTTCATGATACTTTCTGATTATTACTTAGCTGCAAAAGACAACCAACATTTCTGCAGCTAATAGTTATCCTTTTTTTTTCAATAAAACTATTGCTTTTGTTTCAAAATCGTTTTGAGTAAAAAAATAAGTTATTTACTAAAGCCAAGATGAAGACTTAAACCTTAATAAAACTCTCAAAGAAAATATCTTTTAATGTACACAAATAGGTCATGTTTTATCGGAGAATCTTAACACCGCGATTCAGCGGACAGTGCAAAATGAACAACGCCACCTATCGAGCTATTAAGAACTAATGGGTTAAAATATCAACATAAACCTAAGATTCTACATTCCCCCCACTATGGGCAGAATGTACTACATTGTTCCCTCCACCACGAGCCAACCACATTCGATATAATGGAATGTATAATATAGTTATTAATAAAAACAAACAGTATTAAGCCAATTAGACATGGTAGCTAAGAATAAAATATACCTAATGTAAAAAAAAAATACATTTTGCAACATCTTTCGGTGACCAAACAGATACCTATGTCTATAAAACATATACGTAGATATTTCAATGGTGCTCAACAAAATCTAAAAAAATATTTTTTTTCTTTTTCAGCCTATAGAGGTCTAAGAGGTCCACTGGTTTACAAAGGCCTCCCCAAGGCCTTCATTACATTAGGAGGATTGCAATAATACTTTAATGAATTTGAAATTAATCTAAATCCTTCAATGTAGGTAAATCTAAGTACATATTTATATTTATGCTGTGCAATTTATATTATATTTAATAGGGATGTATCCAAGGTATGAAAATAAATAAAAATAATTAGTCCGTCTTATAGATAATAAAAAAAATTATAACCGTTTTTTTTATTTTGTCGAAATTACCAAAAACTCCTGAAATATAGCGTATTAAAGTTACGGAGTGGGGGTTAATTACGTCACGTCGTAGTATATTTTGCACCACGGCGACGTCATGCGATATTTCCAATTAATATATCTTCCTAAGTATTTGAATGAAAGAAAAAATAAAAAATACGTGTTCAATATTTTTCATTAATCTATGTGACGGACATTAAATTATTTTTTAGGATACAACCCAATTCCTTTGTTGAACTACAAATCTTAGCTTCCCATTGTTTGCGTGACTCATTATCTAATTTCTAAATTTAATTTGTGTTCTAACACAATATTATGTAAATGACAGTAAGATCCCAATTTTCGATTATCTATAACGCCTTCATTTTTAAACCATTAACACATTCGTTGGTAATATCAAAAAGTTCTTTTAATGAATTTGATGATTCAATCATAACACATTTTTGTTTAAAGGGTTTTTTGATAATACAATCGGTTATAAATATCTTATTTTTGAATCTATGTTGTAAAAGGTTCTAACTAGTTAAATAGTTGTAATTGTTTAGAATCGCTGATGAGATAAGTCTCAAGTCCCATGTACCTATCAATGTTTGTAAAAACATGCCGAAACATTGTCCACTGTGAATAATTACTCGAAAATGTTGGTATTGTTATTCTACAAGTAGGTAACTATACGCCAGTCTGGGTCTTCAAGTTACTATTTACCGCACAACCAGTAGTGGTTTTTCAGCTAGTTATTGTTTGCCCCATTTCTGTGCCTTTATGTATTACATCTACAGAATCGTCATCACTGTATACTGATAGACTTACGTATATTATAAGTCATCCTATGGGAACCCATCTACCATAATATTTGCACTGTTCTGGTCGTGCCTCGGAAAGCTCGTTAACACGTTGGTCCCGGTTGCCATACGGACATCTAATGGCAATCCTTACGGGTTGTTGGAGCCCTTAAAAGTCCAACAAATGGTCTAACGGCAATGCTTTGATATCGCCTTCGGGTTGTGGAGGTCAGACAGCAGTCACTTCACGGGAAAATATTGAAGTTTAGCCAAAATCAGCAGTTAGACTGCTAAAGCGGACCCCAGACTCCAAAGTGGAAAAGCTTCAGATGCGACTGGGGTGAACGTTGATATTGTGATGATGATGATAACAATATTGTACCTTATCAAAGCCTTGCTGGCATCAATTGATACAATATCACCCAACGCAACTGTACTTAATGCAAAGGCACAAAATACCTCGTTGGGTAAATTTGGTAAATCCTCAATGTAGAAAGCCTCTCCCGCACATTGTATCTACAAGCAATGTATGAAAATGAAACAGAAACACTTTGTTAAAAAAAAAAAAAAACATATTTATTATTGGAGCAATTCCCACCAAAGCTTCCACTTTCATAATAGGTTGAGTCACAGGCCACACTGATCGGTTAGTTTCAAACATTTGAACACCTCTGGACACTGGACGGGTATCCGATAAAACCATAGCCCCAGATTTGTAACGAACTTGAACATTTGTTTCGGGAGATAGTGACAGTAAACTCTGGGATTTTAGAAAACAGTGTATTACATCTTTATGTACAATGTTTCAAGCATAGTTGAGTATATGACGTTACTGCTTATTACTAATGAAAAGCAAAAAAAAAAAAAAATCGCCGATTCACCCATTAATAATATCAACCGAAAAAAAATATGTTATCAAAGATATTTAAAAGTTTAGCTAAACTAATTTAACATTTCGAAACTTTTCTTAACTAGAAGCAAACTGATGTCACTGTAAATTGGAGAGTAAATAAATTTTCTTTGAGGTAAGAAGTTTCGCAAATAGGACATTCAAACTAAAGTTACAAACTTAAGATCTTGTAATTTTTCATAAAATTGAAATTTACTGTATATAAGAATGTCGGGCAAACTCACTTTATAAAACAATCCCAGAGCCACTTTTTCCCTGTATTCCACTGAAGGTGCTGGTGGGTTATTTTCAATTACTAACTCAGTTTCCATGATCTTAAGTGCTGACGTCAGGGTCGTATTGGCAAAAAGCTTTTTCCCAATCAGAAACTTCTCTGTCGCAGTAGCCCTGATGAATTTTGGGGAGAGAGCTCCAACGACTATTCTAGCAGATTTGGCTATGTTTTCAGTAGTCAGTTGGTACAAAAACCCTGCATTTATTAAAGCGTGGGAACTTTGAGAACACCTGCAATAAGTATAAATCATACTCTTTTAAGCTTCTTTTTATATAATTAAAGTAATACCATTTATAATTTTTTGTTTTAGTAGCTATTTTTAATTAGCTAAAAATGGCCATCATCATAATTGACATCACACATGCCACGTTGCCACGCTTTTGGCAATACCCAGAAAATGTCACCATTTCAATAGTTTTAACTTTTATCAATGGTTTAATTACACAAAAAATTATATTGAGATACAATACTTTAAATTATTTTAAAATAGTTAATCTGTATCTTCATAAATAAATATATCTAACAATACTAAGAATTCTGTTATTTGCCTTATAAGTAACCAATCGATGGTTGCTAGCTAGCGGAGCTAGCATAATGTTCCAAATAACACTTCCTCTCATGTCCACACTGAGAAACTGCTGCATTGTAAGCGTTTTCTTTAAAAAGCTCAATCTGTGTTTTGAAATAAATAAATTATATCTATTATGCAGATTTTTAACTTGTGGCTTTCATGTACAGTCACAAGTTAAAAATCTGCATAATAATAAATAAGCAATAATTTTTTCAACTCTCAATATCGATATTTGAAAAAACAAAACCATATACGAAACACATGTGATTTGACATGTAAGTGTCTTAGAATATTAACATAATAAATAAACGTGAAATAAATAATTGTACATATTATAGAGATTGTACATACTTACGTATAGTTACTTCTGCCCCTGTTTAAGCAATAAGGGTGTATTTGGGTTGCCCAGGTTTTTTGAATAAAATAGACGTGTGTTTGTCGCGAAGATTTATTTTTAACTAACTTGACAAATCATTTGAGTGGACTGTATGTGCGATCATCTACATATCGATAGCTAGACATAGATACAAATGCAACATTCACTAGTGTGTAGGTACTTGTTTAAACATTCCGCCCCCCAAAGAACGCAGTTCTTTAATATGAATTTACAAACTAATAAGACCTCTTATCTGGTAAGTTTAACAACACTATCATTAATTAGTACTTAAGTAATATCAACAACACTACAACATAATATTATCACTAGATCACTACAAAGGTAAGATTTACAAGTTGCTACATATACCTACTTACATCTATAAGAGGGCCGGAATGATACTTTACACAGCTGTTAGTGTCAGTTAAGTGACTAACGCGCTTAAAACTAGATAATCTAGTAATTATTAGTAAAAGGTAAGTAGAAAATTCACATAACACTTATGTTTACAAAAAAATCTTATAAACATTGTTTATAAACATCATTTTAAAAAGTTAATGGACACAAGTTTTACGATAAGTTATAAGTTTTTTTTTTTTTACTTTTGTTAGCTATTCGTTCTTAGTTTTAACATATACTACATTAGTTTTCATTAGTTTGTTTTAATCCCAAGTTTATTTAGTTAAGATACATATTTTGTGCACAGGACGTTTTAAAACATTGTTCTTACATCTAATTGATACAATTCTAGTAAGATTATCTGGATCAACATGTTTTTGAATTACTCTTCCTAATATCCACTTACTTGGTGGAATATTATCATCTTTTAGGATAACTACGTCATCGATTTCTGGCTCAAGTTGTTTTGTGTTCCATTTATACATTTTATTAAGATTGACAAGATATTCTTTATACCGTCTTTTCCAGAAATCGTTGACCATTTTTTGGACTAATCTCCATCGTTCAAGATTACTGATATGTTTACAAGGTATATAATTCTCATCTAATAGATTTAATAAAGGTTCGCCAACCAGAAAGTGACCTGGTGTCAGGGGAAGAGGGTCATTGGGGTCATCACTTAAAACCGAAATAGGACGCGAATTCAAACAAGATTCAATCTGTGCTAATACAGTGGTAAGTTCCTCATAAGTGAGTGTACTATTTCCGATTACCTTTGTGAGATGTGTTTTTGTACTCCGCACTCCAGCCTCCCACAAACCCCCAAAATTAGGCGCATGTGGAGGGATAAAATGCCATGTAGTACGTTCTAACGTCAACAACTCTGCTATTTCACCAGGAATAGAAGACTTGGCTTTATTAAACATATCTCTTAGCTGTTTGTCTGCTCCCACAAAATTAGTGCCATTATCACTGAAAAGGTCCTGACAATGTCCCCGTCTGGCCGTAAAGCGCCTGAAAGCAGCGATGAAGTTCTTTGAAGTCAGGCCTGTTACCGCTTCCAGGTGTACAGCACGTGTTGCCATACAGATGAAGAGACAAATGTAGCCCTTATAGGATTTAGCTCCTCTGCCTGGTGAAAATCTGATATCGATGGGTCCCGCATAATCTACACCAGTTGATTTGAAAGCTCTGCTGGGTTTTACTCGTACCTCTGGTAGTTGGCCCATCAACTGGACCGCGTTGTTTTTTGCATATCTAATACAAGTTGTACATTCTCGGAAATACCTTTTTGCTTGATCCTTAGCTCGTAATATCCAGAACTTCGACCTCAAGTAATTTAGCATTACTTGTGGTCCACCATGCATAGTATTCTGATGGGCATCCTTAATTATTAGTCTACTAAGATGGCTCTTAGCAGGTAAAATTATAGGATGCCTTGTGTCATACGCAGCTTGCGACTGTTGGATACGTCCGCCAACTCTTAAAATACCATTGTCATCTATAATGGGACAAAGATTGCGTAGTTTGCTCTTTTTGAGAACACCGCCTTGTGATTTTAATTGTTTTATTTCTTTATCAAATTCTATCCCTTGAATTTGTTTAATGCAATTATTAAGAGTTTCTTTTATTTCTTGCGTTGTAATAAATTTAGTATTACATTTATCTTTTTGTTTATTTAACTTTAAAAACCATCTTCTGCAATAGGAAATTACTCTCAACATTTTCTGTAGATTAGAAAACTTAGTCCAAATTAGTTCCTCTTCAGTATTTAATAAAGCGGTGAAAACACTTGCTTTCTCTTCTTCTTGTGTATCCTCGACATCAATCAAATTCGTATTCAGGTCCAGCGCAGACAACCAAGCTGGACCATTCCACCAAAGTAAATTATTTATCAACTGTGAGGCCTGTAAGCCTCTTGACGCGCAATCAGCGGGGTTTGTGTCCGTAGTCACATGACCCCATTGCTCATAGTCTAGAATGTTCAATATCTCAGAGACACGGTTGCTGACGAATGTGTTCCAACGACTCGCCCCACCTTTCAGCCAAGCTAGAACTATGGTCGAGTCTGTCCATGCGTATAAATTTTCTGTGCCTATGTTCATTACTTGAGCTGTCTCGAAAATTAGTTTCGCTGCTAGTGTAGCACCACAGAGTTCCAACCTCGGAATAGATAACTGTTTCTCAATAGGAGCAACCTTTGTTTTTGCTGATATTAAATTAACGCTAACTCTGTCTGCCTCTACTACTCGAATATACACTGCTGCTCCATATGCTGCCTGCGAAGCGTCAGCGAAGACGTGCAACTCTATTTTACATGAGCAGGAGCATTGTAACCACCTTGGTATAGTAACATTTTTAATGTGCCTTAAGTTCTCTCTGAAGTGTAACCATTCTGCTAGCAGCTCTCCACTTATGGTGTCATCCCATCCTAGTCCTATTTTCCATAACTTCTGTATCATTAATTTTGCTATGACAACAACAGGAGCTATCCACCCTAGCGGGTCATATAATTTAGCAACATCAGAAAGAACACGTCGTTTAGTCATCGGTTCTATTGTTTCCGGTAAGTTGAGGGAATATACAAAACTGTCTGCGCCTCGATTCCAGTTAACTCCTAGTATTTTAACTAAACTATTGACCTTAAGAGGTAGTTCATGATCATCTCTTTTATTCATAACCACATATTTTAAAACATTCTCATCTTCTTTAAGCTGAACATGCAGGCTGGTGAAGTTCTTCCCTGCTGAAATGGATTCTCGTGACATCCTTCCTGATAGAACCCAACCTAGAATTGTGTTTTGCGCTAATAAATTACTCCCAGGATGCTTGATAACGCCATCTAATAAGACGTCGCTGTACACCTCAGCTCCAAGAAGAATGTCTATTCTCCCTGGTGTTGTAAATCCTGGGTCAGCCAGCTCCAAGTCTTTTAGCTGTGACCACTCAGGAATACCTTGATTAGTGGTAGGTAGCATTGTTGTTAGTGAAGGCAATACATAAGCCTCTACTCGCACTGACGCATTGGGACTGTGACATGATTTGACACAAAGTGTAACCCTATGTTTGATTCTTGTTTGCCTCTCACCCACGCCTGACACCCAACCACTCACTGATTTACGATTAAGATTCAATAATTGTACTGTTGCCTCTGTAACAAACGAAGCTTGTGAGCCTTGGTCTAACAAAGCTCTCACAATGTATTTGCAACCATTACTACTATCTACTAACACATTAGCAGTAGCTAATAGGACACTGTTTGATTGTATATGTTTACTCGAAAAGTTGGTTACAATATGCTCATTATTAGTGAAAGAAATAGGTGTACCTGTATATCCGTCGTTCGCAATACCTGCTGTTGAAGTTTCACCTTCCTTCGGTTTCTCGTTCTGCTGTCCTCACTCAAAATGCAGAAGGGTGTGATGCCGCCTTCCACACTTTCTACAACACGAAGACTGTCGACACTTGCTCACGGAGTGAGTCGGCGCTAAGCAATTAAAGCATAACTTGTTCGTCTGAACAAATACTTGTCTTTCATGTGGAGATTTATCTCCAAACTTCTTGCAGGAATAGATGTAGTGGTCACCGCTACACAACGCACATTTTGCATCGGGCCTTTTTCTATCGCCACTGGTAATATTTGAATGGAAAGCCTGGGGTTTAGCTACTGGTTTGGGTTGCACCGTTTTAACTTTACTACTTTATATCATTTCTAAAGCTCTGAACCTTGCTTCTAAAAAGTCTCTTAATTCCGACCAAGTGGGTATTTCGTTATTACATGTTACACTAATTTGCTGTTCCCACAACTTAATAGATTCAGAATCTAACTTCGATATAACTAAGTATGTACTTACTATATCCCAAGTATCAGTCTGTATACCCATGTTCTTCAAGGCCTTCAAACAAGTCGAAGTTGTGTCTACCAGTGTTTTAATTAAATTAGCCGACTCCGTCTACACAGGTTTTTGCGTAAATAAAATCTTCATAATTGCGTTGCTGTTGAACCTCGTATTATTGTAACGTTTTATTAATTGATTCCAGGCCTCATCATAATTTGCATCTGTTACAGAAAAATTACGTAACAATACCTCAGGTTCTCCAGATAAATTACTTTTTAGGTAATGCAGCTTCTGTACACGTGACAGGTGATCATTATCGTGGATTAGAGTACGGAACAGGTCGTAGAATGGTTGCCACTCTTCGTACTTTCCCGTGAATGTAGGTATCTGTATATTGGGCAACTTAATTCTTGGATTCTTTAAATTATGCACGTCGTTAATTGAAGAGGATTGAGATAAAGCAGGTTGAAATTTTGGTTCTTCTAAAAATGGCTGAAGAGCTTCTCTTAATGTTGATTTGTAGTTTATATATGTTTCTTCGAATACCCCATAAATATCTTTCTCAAAGTAGGCGTATTCTCTTTCGTCATCAGAAACTTTTATAATTATACACTTGTGACCCTCTTTGAACTCCTTCCACAGTTCCTCTAATAAATCCAACCTTGTTTCTAAATAAGGTCGCTTTATTCTGTCTTTCGGTGATTTCTTATAGTTTTTTTCGGTCTTCTTTAAGTTTTCCAGAAGCTCATTCTGATACATAATTAAATCCTCCATTCTTATATCACGATATGCAGATAAGTTCACCGTAATTATGCGTTTTATAAGTTCGTTGCACGTAATATAGTCTATTTAATTGTATTCACTAAATTGTTTTTAACCACTTCACAGAAAAAATCCTTATCGCTCAGGAATGCTATTGTTCTCACTCACGGCGCTCGATCGTACTTGGGTCGGTCGATGACTTGAATCCGGTTCGATTTAGGACCATATGTTTAAGCAATAAGGGTGTATTTGGGTTGCCCAGGTTTTTTGAATAAAATAGACGTGTGTTTGTCGCGAAGATTTATTTTTAACTAACTTGACAAATCATTTGAGTGGACTGTATGTGCGATCATCTACATATCGATAGCTAGACATAGATACAAATGCAACATTCACTAGTGTGTAGGTACTTGTTTAAACAGCCCCAACTGTTTCTAAAAGCATGAAAATATCAGAAGCGAATCAATGGTGTTCATTTTTGATCATTAGTTTCCCGGCAATCGAGGCTACCTACAAAAATTGATATTTTAAATATAACCTGCACCCTAATTACTATTACTATCAGTTGGAATCGTTTCGAAGCATATTGCCAGTTTATTGTTCCATATGTTCCAAAACGTGCCTGCTCAACAGCTTAAATACCGCTATTAATGTTGTTGAACTGTTCAAATGAAACCCATTGCTACTGGTACTGTATTACGTAATTACCACCCTCTCTAATCCAAATTTTAAATATATCTATTACTTTTTGCACACGATACCAAAGCCTTTTGTCTTTCAGTGTGATTTCAATTATAGAATCTGTGAAGTTTTCTTGTTCTATGAAACACCACTCTCTATCCTCGCAATTGTTCTTATCACAAGCGTCTCCAGTTTCTTACATACTTTGAGATCTTCAATATCTTGAAGGTTGATATGTCTTGGAGCGTTTTTGGCAAACTTTTTGAAAGCCTCAAGGATTGGCCTGTAGCCGGTACAACGACAAACATTGCTAGCTAATGACTTTTCTATTTCTAGCATTGTCATGTTGGGATTGGTTTAAAGCAGACTGCAAACAGGATCAGTAGGTTAAATTTAGTTCTATAAATGAAATTTGAAAGTTTATTCATGGTTGACACTACGTGTTGACTTAAAATAGTAACTATACGAATAAGTGCCGTAATAAGTGTTTGTTATAATCCAGAACCGTATCTACCCACCAGACTGGCAGCACTTTCGCGTTAATAGCAATGCTAATTCTTTTGCCAAAAAATGACGCTGCCTTGGGGTCACGTGAAGTGTCGATCAACTAAAAATACGTCCATTCAGGTCTCAAGACCCGACCTAGAGTTTTGATCCCAAAAATGAAATATAACGTAAAAAGATTACTGGAAAATGCAAAAGTAACCCAATAAACTTGTAAAATATTTTTTTATTCAATAAACGATGAAAAATTTCGAAAAAAAAAATCATAATAAATTATGTTTATTGCAGAAAGTTGTAAAACTTTTACAGTCAATCTTATACATAGTGACCTCCTTTTAGGTAAAAGATATACATACCTGTGCAAGGTGACTAAGTAAGCCTTTTCAGCAGATTGCTGTTCTAATTCTCATGTATCATGAAAATAAATAGTTGTGTCCGCTGTGAACGTGAAATCGCTTCCATTATCTACCATAATTTTGCAGATATGGTGAAAATAATTTAAAAATAGAGTCGGACCTAATACGCTTGCTTGCGGAATGCCGTAGGTCACGTAAGGGTTTTTCTAATATACTCCCCTACTTAGACCTTTTTTAATACCTTTGACCTTTTTCTAAACCTTTTTATTGCTAATGCGTTTTCTCTCACTAATTCTCTTAGACTACGTACAAGAAAAAGGACAGGATTGATAACAAAAGTTTCATCAAATGAAGAAAAATAGGTAAGACATCTTTTTTTTGAAACTATATTGTGTACGTAAGCTATATAAAAGCTGTCATTGCCTATTTCGTATAATCTTTGCCCAAAACCATACTGAGCTTGTGAAGTAAAATTACAGTTGTAGTATTAACTAGCGATCCGCCCCGGCTTCGCACGGGTGCAATGCTGATACTAAATACACTTCAGAAACAACGTTGTATAAAATACCGCCGTGAACGCCACACCGTGTACTGCCGCAAACGCGACACCCCGCAATTTTTAATATACTAAGTAGCTCTTAAAAGAACTTTTTAAGTGAAGCATAAAAATGTGTTAAAAAAAACTCGAAATATTCAATATCGCTTGCGTCCACTCTGTAAGGAGCCATTCGCCGAGCGGCTACCTACAATGTAATATACTTATTAATAGTGCGCAGCGCGTCGAGTTAGTTCTCGATGCGCTGCACTGCGTGGCGGCCGCCGCCGGCATGTATTATTATTTTAATAATTTCATGATATTTTTTAAATGGAATGTCCGATTTCAATCATTTAAAAAGTAGTCATCAGGTATTGAGACAGTCTTGAATAATAAATTTTTTATTTGGATAAAAAATTATAAATGAGATGGATAACACGGTCTGATTTTGATCGACATTTTCTATCAATTTGTTAAATGTAATGAAGTAGTTATAGTGACGTAACTACAATAGTTAGACATATGGTCTCGCGAAGTTTTTGATAGATATTGATATATTATATAATATTGTCGAACATTCTTTCGTCCTATCATTAATACTCTTCGCAGCGTATGCGATGAAAGACATTTTATGGCTTATTTTTTTACACCTTCGGTTGATTTGAATAAGAATTTCTAAAGATTTCTATAGTATAAGTATAAGCCTGTGTTACTCGTACTCAGTGATAATGTAGCTTTCTAGTAAAAAAAGAATTATTAAAATCGGTCAAATACTTTTTCAGTTTATTCGTTACATACAAAAATACAAATCTTTCCTCTTTATAATATTACTGTAGATAAATGTAGTTAGTAAATTTTGTGTAAAAAATATTTGTACAAACCTTTGTAGAAATATTTGCGCATGTGTAGCAGGCTACGCAAACATTTGAACACAGACAACTTTGAACGCTTTGATGTGCGCTCGAAACCGACAACGAATGGCAAAGTACAAATGTTTTAACAAAGCTTTGAACAAATACTCAAATACCCGTGCTACACATGTGTTCAAACAAGTGTTCAAATAAGTTATCAAATATTTGAACTACGTCTGTCGCCGGCTTTAATTAGCTTTTCAATTATTTTAGATATGTTCTCTCAGTGGTAGGCCATAACATCGGCCGCCGGCGTAGTTACCACCCACCAGACAAAGTCATGCCGCCAAGCGATTCGTCGTGTTCCGGCATGATGTCTGGTGAAGCCGTTTGGAGGGCGGGTCTGAGCAGTTGTGTTGCGATGTGTGTCGGGAGTTTGGTCGTGGAGGGTAGCGGGATCCGAAGCACGGTGCTCCGCTGGCCGACCGCAGGTAGTTGGGGGCCCAAGTAGTGTGCCAGCCACATACGAAAGGCTGCCCCGCCAACTGCGAAAAATCCCAGGGTGGCCCCATCGTGCCGGTTGGCGACTGGACGAGAGGACCCGATGGCGATCCCTGGGGGGGTTCGGGCGTCCCCGCAGTCTCCAGATCAATCTCCCTCTGGCCCGGCATCGTTGGTCGCATTGTTGGGGTTAAAATTGCATCACCTCACTCAACTGCCGTCTTCCTTCCTATTCACTCAATTTTTTTTTCAATATGAAAAAGTCCAAAAAGAAAAGTAGGTGTGTACAGCGGGCGCACGTCCTCTCTTTCAAAGTGCACCTCTCTAATATTCGAGGTCTGCACTCCAATCTCATTGCAGTACATCACCACCTTGAGACTGAAAAGCCCCATCTACTTTTCTTGACGGAGACCCAGATCAGATGTCCGTCTGATGCGGCATACCTCAGTTACCCGGGATACGCATTGGAGCACCATTTCCTGCAGCGTGCCGGGGTCTGTGTGTATGTCCGCAATGACATTTGTTGCCGGCGCCTCCGTCACCTCGAAGACCCTCATTTCTCGTCTCTATGGCTGTTGGTTGACACTGGTGTGGACAAAATTGTTTACACTTGTGTCTACCGATCGCACAGCGGTGATCAGGAGAAAACTCGATTATTTGACCACCTCAGTGAGGCTGCTGACAATGCACTGCACCGGCACCCTGACGCACACTTCGTCGCTCTGGGGGACTTCAACGCCTGCCATCAGGACTGGCTTTTCCCGTACCAGAGGACCGACCACGCTGGGAGAGAAGCGCGAAACTTCGCGCTTTCAATGGGCCTTTCCCAGCTGGTAAAGCAAGCGACTAGGGTGCCTGATGTAGTTGGTCATTCTGCCAATTGTCTGGACCTTCTGCTGACCACTGATCCGGACAGGTGTGTTGTAACAGTTTCCTCACCTTTGGGAACTTCAGACCACTGTCTGGTGAAGTCTGTGTCGACCTTCTCCCCGCCAGATCACGACTCTCGTGGTGAACGGCGAATGTGGCGATACAGGTCAGCAGACTGGGATGAGATGCGCCATTTCTTTGCGTCTTATCCTTGGCAGGAGGTCTGCTTCTCTTCTAGCAATCCGTCGAGCTGTGCGGATGCTATAACCGATGTGGTGCGTCAAGCTATGGAATATTTTATTCCCTATAATGACGTGCCCGTCGGTGGCTCGGCTCGCCCATGGTTCAATGCCGATTGTGCCCAAGCCGAACAGCGTAAGCACACGGCGTTTCTCACCTGGGTTGACGCTCGTGACCGCAGAGCTCCGGATCTAAGCTCAAAGAAGAGAGCCTTTAACCGTGCTGCCAAGTCCTACAAAAAGGCGCTAAAGAAGGCTCGCTTCGACCGTATTTCCCATATTGGGAACAAGTTATCTGCGCAGCCTTCCGGTAGCAGATCTTTTTGGTCCCTTGCCAAATCGGTCGAGGCGAACTTCTGTCGGCCCTCACTGCCTCCGCTGGTTAGGCCTGATGGAACACTGGCTCATGCGGCGAGAGAGAAAGCAGGTCTCTTTGCATCTCTCTTTGCGCATAATTCGCGTCTTGATACTGGCAGTGCTACTCCACCTATTTTACCCCATTGCGGTACTTCAATGCCTGAGGTTCGCATTCGGAACAAGGAGGTTCTGAGAGCACTGTGTCGTCTGGACGTGAATAAGGCTAGTGGTCCGGATGGTATACCAGCGATTGTTCTAAAAGCATGTGCGCCCGAGTTGTCTCCTGTATTGACACGCTTGTACCGCCTCTCATTTGGGACTGGTATAGTGCCCAAGTCCTGGAAGCTTGCCAACGTGCAGCCCGTGCCCAAAAAGGGTAGTCGTGCCGATCCTACGAACTATCGGCCGATTTCGATCACCTCCATACTTTGCAAAATTATGGAGCGTGTATTGAACTCGCGCCTCTTGGCATACCTGGAAGGTAACGATCTCCTCAGTGATCGACAGTACGGGTTTCGCCGTAAGTTTCAACACCCAAAAGCTGAAGGCGGTCGGTACACTCCAAGGATACATTCCGAAAAGTAGGAGCCAAGGTGAACGGGCTCCTTTTGGCGGTGAAAAGACACGCCTGTTAATATCAAGTATCATTGTGTGATCTTGAATGGAAATAATGAACGGCAGAAAACAATTTTTGGG
This sequence comes from Sesamia inferens, assembly GCA_037179545.1. Taxonomy (NCBI): domain Eukaryota; kingdom Metazoa; phylum Arthropoda; class Insecta; order Lepidoptera; family Noctuidae; genus Sesamia; species Sesamia inferens. The sequence continues at coordinate 32,075,640 of CM073929.1, forward strand.
ATAGAATTTAAAGAATTTGTAAATTAATATATATTTTATCAAATTAACAAGCTGATTAGTCTCTAATAAGTAAAAACATGGGCAATGTAAGTGACTGTTGATTAAATAGCTAAATAACTTATATATTTATGCTAAATGTCGTCTAATGATGGAGCAAAGATGGGGGAATGCAACGCACGTAACACTGATAGGCTGGCTACTCTTCACCTGTGCTCCAGGCTTTGGAGACCGTTTAGAACCAAGTCTGGGTCTACATAAGAAGGTGTACAGTGTATTCGCCCGATCGTCTCCAAAGAGTCGATTGTCCATGTTTTAGAACGGTTACTAATGTCAATTCTTTGACTTTGACCGACAAAATAAATTTATATGTTTAAATTAAAATAAATAGTTAAGTTTGATTAATGCACTCATGGTCATGTTTCAATATTTTTTTGGTGAAGTTTTAATGAGTGTTAAGAATAATCTTCTCACAATCAATCTCAACATCGCCATGTTCGCAATAATTGTGCACTATAATACCCTATAGTGCACAATTATGTAGACATACACAAGCACACTCTTCGTTTCTTTACTCTCATAGTCCGATTGAATGTTTATCTGACACGAACGGGGAGAGATCAGGCACAGGTGCAACAGCTTCACGTGCTTTTCAAGGCACGTGATCACACCGGTAACTTACAAACTCCTGGCTGCTACCGCGAAATTCCTATTAGAAAAAACCCAATTACGCTTTGCCCCACCTGGGTATTGAAACCAGCACCATCTCCGTGCACAGCAATCGAGCTACCACGAGACCAACGGAGCTTCAAAAACTAATGACAAGTGACTATTTAATCACTAACCGAGTTAATAGCATACGGCTTCCCTGTAGCTCGCTTCACGTTGACGATACAGGCTCTGCAGCCGCCTTCACGACACATGTAGTTAGTGCCATGCCCCAGGTACACGCGCAAGTAGTCCATCAGCATCACGTCTGAGCTCACATCGCATCTCACTGGTGACAATGTAATAAATTGGACGATTAACAAAGTATTTTTTTTTTCCAATTGTTCCAGTCCCTCGATGTACGCGGTATAAAAGAAGAAGCTAAACGCTTCGTCCGGATCGTAGTGGTGTCAACAACGTAAGGGTGGAAAGTCGCCCTACGACGGGTCGTCCGATGGTGGAACGGAGATGGAGGAATTATGTAAATATAATGGAAAGGGTATGTCACAGTAACTGGTCATTGGCCGCTTAACTTTCTAGGCTGAAACTGTAATCAATCACGTGTGAGTCGAATTAGTCGCAGCGGCATAGTCAAGTCAGTCAGATACACCCTGTATAAGAATCTATGATCATGTGTGTGTGAGCCGAGATAGTGAAGCAAAGAGAGCACTACTTCCAAAAGTCAGGCAGTTGACTTTTTTTATAAATTATAAACTAGCGCTTGACCGCAATCCCGCCTGATGGTAAGCAGCGATGCGATTGTCAATGGTTGAATTCTCTTAATAAACTAGTGCTCTAGTTTATTAAGAACCTATTCACTCTAGCCTTGAAGACACTCAAATTGTAGCCCGACGGAAACACCGCCGCTGGCAAATTGTTCCAGTCCCTCGATGTACGCGGTAAAGGAGGAGGCGAAACGCTTCGTCCGGATCGTAGTAGTTAACAACATAAGGGTGGAAACTCCCCGTACGACGGGTCGTCCGATGGTGGAACGGAGATAGGGATTCCCCTATCTAACCTAACCTAACCTAACCCTTATCGTGGCAAGATTCTTTGTTCGAAATTGGGCTATAAAGAACGCATAAAAAATAAATAATAAAATCTGTATACGAAAATTTTGGAAAAACATTATTCTATACATTGCTACACGTACAGTAAATATTGCATTTTTAGTAATGTATATTATTCTACATATTGCTATGTTTATGGAAAGTTGGAATGTTACTGGTAGTTTTGAACATATACCTAAAGAACATTGTAAATAACACGATTTTAAATAAAAATAACTGTTTAGTGGAAGAAAATTGGTTTAATAAAATTAATCTTTATTGAACAATTTTTTTTTTACAAATAATAGTAAAATAATAATTCAGAAATCCTATGCTTGCGGTGGTACTCCAAAAATAGTTTCTATTCTTCACATAACAAAGATGAACCTTACATTTTGTGTACATCGTAATTGCCTGGCCAGCTTTGCAATACTTGCACCTCTGATATCCAGTTATTTGTGGCCAATGAACATATTTATTATACCGCACGTCGTCGCATGGTCTTTCAGATACCGTTTTTTTTATTTTTGCTTTGTCAGGAATTGTATGTAAATTTTTCACTGAAAAAAGCCTTTTCAGTTAGTAGCTTAGTAGCAGTATGTTTGAGTCTATTTTGTCTGATTGTTCCTAAACTGAATATACCATAATTTTCCCTCAACAAATGTACCAACTCCAAGGAAGTAAAATAATTGTCAAAATATACCACATTTACTTTATTTTAAATAGTCTAATAGATAAAGTCTAGTAATAGATAAAGCTACAACTATTTTACTTCCAACACCCATAGTCTCTTCCTCTTCAGTAAATGTAATAATGCCTCTAAAAGTGTCGTCTCCAGCGTAGAGCATGAAGTCATAAATGATGCCAGATACACCGGCTCTGACTAAATTTTTAAAGCCCCATTTACAAGGCTTATTTGGGTTATATTGACGACGACTTCCTGCTTTCTTCTCTTTGTACGGTATAACCACTTCGTCAATGCTAAAAGCATTCTCTTCTTCGACGGATAAACACTGTGTTCGAATATGATCAATTATAGGACGTAGTTTATAATATCTATCTGATGTATCGGCTTCAGAATTGTTGGTAAAATGTAAAAATCGCCTGATTTGCTCAAATCTTTTTAGAGGCATTGCGTCTGCTACCTTTGCATAACGAAAAGACTTTTCCAGTAATCTTTGTAGGATGGCACAACTACAATACCCATGATGATATTTATTGCCTAAAAATCTAGTATTTCTTCCCTTGAAACTGTTATGCATCTTCCTGTTTTATGTACGCTGTATAAATTTGTGTGAGTGGTGATAATATCTACTCAGCCTTCAGTGAAAAATCTATAAAAATAACAAAAAGTGACCAATCAGAAGGTACATTTTCCAAAAATGTAGGTCCTGCTATTTCAGCCTTGTGTTGAAATTGTGCTTTTTGCCAACGAAAAGATAAATTATTAAGTCTTCTGTTACATTGTCTTTTTATTTTTCGTGCAACGATGGCAGGAGCTTTGCGTTTCTTTTTTTGAGCGCACGTCAAAGGTGTGCCGACAGGTGTGGATACCAGTGGTTGATTAGAAGGCAAAGATGGCAAAGATGAAATTGAAGGTAGAGCGTCATAATTACTTTCTGATGGATTAGGAAATACCTGAGTAAGAATAGGTGTAAGAGGCACTTCGGTTGTATCGGCATAAGTATCACCTGCATGCGTTTCTATTTCATCATCAGTTTGTAGGAGGTTTAACCCTTCGAGACTGGGATTTATCGATGGCGCTGGAGAACTTTCTGATGATCCAACGATTCTAGCTTTATCACCGCTACTAGCTCCGTTACTTGTGTCAGAGTCTTTATCCTTTTCAGGCACCAAGGATAAAATGCGCCTAGCTCTTTCACTCATAGCATTCTAAAACCAAAGCAAAAGGAACATGAAAAAATCATCACCATACCAAATCATATTGTAATATAGCTAGGGAGATAATGTATTTAAAGTTATTTGTCGTTACCTTTATTAGGTAATCATGCAGTAATAATAATATTTTCTACAATTTATTGTGGGAATCGAACCCAAAACTTTGTGTGTCACTTTCTACAACCACTATTTCAACGAGGCAGTCAAACTTCAATGCAGCTGTCTATTAAATTGTAATAAAATTGATTTAGTATACAAGACAGACACACAAGCAATTAAAATTTTATAGTTAAAAAAAATATTGATCCCATGAAGTAAGCAATGTATATTATTCTATACACCACCAACGGAAGGTAAATTACTGCAACACTGGCGATGTCTAGTATAATATACGTTAGTAAAAAACTCGAAAAAAAGATGCTAATTCTCACAGAAACAACAGCAATTATATCAAAATGTGTAAGAACAAACATTTAGGCATGCGTATTTTGTAATATACATACAAATTTAGGGGTACAAACATAAAAATAAAATAAAACTTACCTTAGATAAAACTGAGTGTCGCATCTTGACGATTACTTCTCACAGCTACTTTAAAGTTATGACAGATAACCCTCTATTTTTATTTTTGACATAAAAATAAACGTCTAGAAATATCATGTAAACACATGATATTTCTATAAAACTAAGTGAAAAATTATTTTATACTGATCGCATATTTTTATAAAGTTGTATATATGGTATACTATACAAAATGAAGATAAGGGTTAAATCATGCAATTCTCTCGCACACTCCCCAAAATGTATCCTATAGAACATCGAAAGGCTGGCCACTCTACGCCTGTGCTCTAGGCTTTAGAGACCATCTCGAGTTAAATCAGGGTCACCAATCAGCCTCTTCGTTCGCCTCTCCACTGAATCTAAAGTGGCCAGGTGACACTTCCAAAGTATGGAATAACTTACCACCACCGATTAGGATAGTAAATACAATAGGTGCTTTTAAACGACGGTTGCGGCAGTATCTCATAGATTCGCAGAGGCAGTTAGACATGGTCACACTAAATGTGTCAATTATATGATGAAGTCCGGCTCAACTGCTTGCGGCGTTGTGCGATGATGCCGCAGTTCGCGTGTTGAATAAATTATGGCAGGCATTCGTTTTGAGACTTTGTTTGTTTTTTTTACGCAGTTTATATATACATTGGGCCGCGTTTTTTGGATTTTTTGGGTTTTAATTTTTATTTAACGTACATAAAATTGTCTTCCATTGAATTATATATTTATTTACTGGTATAGTTTTGTTTCTATTTTACTATTCATAATCACATTTTTATACATATACATACGTCATTGTTTTTATATAACATAAATTTATTTTATTAAGTATTTTTTATTTTTGTTTTTATTTTCTTTATCCTTTTTTTTATTGCATACACAAGTCACGGTGCTATGTATAAACTGTTTTACATCCGTCACTTCACACATCAGGTTCAGTTGAAAACCAGCGTCAGGCAATAGTTGTCTGACATTTTTGCTGAACTGGGCCTTTTTGGCGCAGCCGGGAGGCACACATTCCTGCTAGTTTTCTATATTAATTTGTTTTATCACAATTTACTTTATTTTATTATTACTATTTTTTTACTTTTTAATGTTTGTCTTTATCTGATGTATTGCGTGTCTTTTAATCTGTGCTAAATAAATGTATTTTCTTTCTTCTTTCTTTCTTTCACTTAGCAGCACCAGCCCAAATGCGGCTGCAGTACTCCAGACACGAACGGACCTGTACTTTGTACAACAATAGAAGCTGCCCTGGTGTGAAGTACTGCCGGACCTTTGCGATAACTATACTATACTTGTTCGCAGAAGCGATGAAACATCACGTTCTGCTGCCAGAAGTCTTTTTCCATGAAGACAACCAGATAACAATTCGGTACACTGCATCACGAACGCCTTGAAACTGATGCTGTGATGCGTCCCTCATCTTCTAGCCCACTTGTTCCGCGATGTCTTCCACCTTATTGGTATCATGGTAGTAGATTTACACCGGTCTGTTCGGCTTCGTGGCACGAAAGATGATTTCGGGCTCCAAGGGAATTTGCCGCAATGGTTCTTCTTAGTACGCGATCGTTGAATCCTCCATTACACGGCAGCAGTGTTTTGGAATGCATATACACATTTTGGCTAGAACATCTGCGAGACGAGCCTTCAAAATGACGAGCCCCTTCCGAAGGCTTGTTACATCGACACGGGTAGCTTGTGCAGCTCCTTTACCACAAACATCGGCACGTCGTCCGGGTTTTTAACCAGCGCGGTAACGTCATTATTCAATATTGGCTCATCATCATTTATCATCATTTCAGCCGATAGACGTCCACTGCTGGACATAGGCCTCTCCAAGATCAAAATCAAAATCAAAAGTCATTTATTCAAATTAGGCTGAGAATCAGGACTTTTTGAACGTCAATATTACATAAGACAGTCCTCCAAAATGCCTACCCATCGACACTTCCTAGTGCTTTTGCTGGGAAAAAGAAGTATTGTTCAAGGATCTCCAAGATCACCTCCCGCATCCAGCGGTTTCCTGCGGCCTTCACCAGGTTGTCGATCCACGGATCCAAAATGTCAGAAGCCTACCCATGCTGAGTCTTCCGGTGCGTGGTCGCCATTCTGTAACCCGTCGGCCCCATTGGACATCGGTCTTAAGGGCAATGAGCCCGGCCCACTGCCACTTAAGTGTTGCAATTCTTCGAGCTATGCCGCTTACTCTCATTACATTGGTTCGGCAAAATTAAAAAAAATAAATGAACCACGAATCTAACGTCCATCACATTTGAACAGCGGTTACATCGTCCATCACATCTAGCGTATGCTGCTAAGACACCACCAACTTGTTCGACAGAAGTTATTTCAAAACTTCTAATGCTACGTCTTCCGGTACACGATAGCCTTCAGAAACTTTTGACCTCATCTGCTATCTGTTCTACGAGCTGATTGATGAGAATGATTTCGAAGATTATGCTTTGATTTCAGAAACAAAGCAATCATGCAAAATCTTATCTTTATAAAACATAGAATGGGGAAAAAGGCCATAACGGAAAACAAGAATTAACGAGAGATTAATATAAAATTCAAATGTAACACTATAAATTAAGGCAATTAATAGGCTCATAATGGTGACCAATGATAAGAGTTACCTAAAGAAATAAATGACTACAGCTTTCGTAGACAATGGGCAACTAATTACCATTTATATACAATCATAACGTTAATGCTCGAAATAAATGGGCAAAAAATTACAATTGTTACGACTTTACTTTTAAATTACCAGGTCATCATCTGTTCAGCTAATTTACGTTAATTAGTTTGATAACATTTAGAAAGATTTCTATTTACTTTAGGTTTTGTTTTGTTTTATTTCTATTTACTTTAAGTTTTGTAGCATGCAAATAATATGTATATTGTAGATCATGTTACGATTAGCACCTGCTTTGAATCGTTTTTCTTGAGTACCTCTGGGCACGAGGATCGGCTAAGTTAGTGACTCGGTTTTTTCAAAGTCAAAATTCTCGTTGGAAGACGCGCTATTTGTGTTTATATAAAATAGCGAATTTACATGAACACCATTACGGCTCGCGATGTCATAATCGTCATATAGTTTGACATTTATCTGATCGTTTAAAATGTTATACTAGAAAGTCTGATGTTTTGTGCATTTTAATGGAGTTTTGACAGCTGAAATAATTAACTTCTGCTGTATCTGAAACTTAATTAAACCTTCAAAACTATTATTGCATAATTATATCATATATCATTTATTTCAGACCCACATCCATAGGTTTCACACACGAGACAAATTTAAATAAATTCAAATTCAGATGATTTAAAATCAAAAGTTAAATAATAATTATTATGTACATTGTACAAGTTTGCATTTTTTTTAGCTTCACTCTTACTCATCGTCATCATCTCAGCGTTAATCCCAGTCGCATCAGAAGCTTTTTCAGCTTTGGAGTCTGGGGTCCGTTTTACCAATCTAACTGCTTTTGTATTTGGCTAAACTTCGATATTTTCCGTGAAAGGACTGCCGTCTGACCTCTACAACCCGAATTCGATATCAAAACAATGCAGTTAGACCAATTGTTGGACTTTTGAGAGCTCCAACAAGCCGTAACTTCTGCCACTAGATATACGACACGAATCATTTTATTTTGATTCTACGTTCCTTACAATTGTCGCCACCTACAAATACATTAAATATGTTAGAGCTGCAAACCTCTTAGGCTTCTCGCTATTCAAATAACCTCGCATTTAAATTACAAAACGGGTCAAATGTAAGGCAAAGTTCTGTTAAGGTATTTCCATGCTGTAACTTTTTGTGAGAACAAATAGTATAAGGTTTTTGAACGTTAGAATCCGCCTGCTGAACAATGATGCTGAACAATAATGATGCTACATGATAAATTTGGATGTATGTGCATATTGTTTGAAAAATTAAATGTGACACTCTGAAGAAGATTATATCTTTCTCATTCTTTTAACACTTATTCATCTCAATAATATGCTTATTACTGATAGTGTATTATGTCACACAAAGCATAAAGGCATGCTAATCCCTCGTATTATTAACTAGTGCTTGACCGCAATCCCCTCTGGTGGTAAACAATGAAGCAATAGTTTATGGTAAAGGCGCGGTTCACTCAAAAAAACCTGAGTAATTAGGAAGGAAGACGGTAGTTGAGCGAGGTGATGCAATGTTAAAATCAACAACACAACCAATGATGCTGCGCCAGGAGATTGATCTGGAGACCCTCCGCAACCAAACTCCCGATACAACAACATTTGACGCATCGTACCCGGCACACATCGCAATACAACTGGTCAGACCCGTCCTCGATACGCCTTCCACCAGGGGGCCGAGTCTGCTATTTTATATCATTTTGTCATTCCAGCACGTTACCATTGTCATTTTGCTTTTATCCCGTAATCTGCTAAGAACATAAAGATCGGTCATTGATCTCGTAACGGAATGATCATTGCTGTATTGCCATTATTATAAAACTCGTTAGTAGAAATGAGTTTCCAAAAACTACTACTCAATTTGAACATTTCGTAATGCAAGATTTTATTAATATATATTTTTATATATTAATTAAAGTTTTATAAGCAGTCTGGAATAGAAAATAGTTCTTAAATAGCAAAAAACATTATTGTGAAATTATAAAACTAGATATTTTGTTATCTGTTAAAGTCAATGTGACATTAATACAGACTGACTGACGTTTACTTGTTTTTTTTTAACAGCTGGTGTTTTGTTATGTATTTATTTTTGTTTATATTATTAAAGTTATAATTACTACGTGAAGAAAAACAATAATAAAACAATCAGCAAATTTTGGTCAAGATATGGCGCTAGGCCACTACAGCCGCGTCAATGAAAAGCGAAGTGTAATTTGTTTTAAACTCTCGACGCTGCTCATTATCCTTCAAGGCTGGATGCTATTGAAGTCAGGAACACAAACAAATGCTCAGACGAAAAACAAGTTGACTGCGGTCATTAATTGACAGAGCTCCATCACAGCAAAAATGGTTCAAGGTCATCGAGTCTCACGTTGTTGACACCACTGCGATCAGAACGAAGCGTTTTGCTTCCTCCTTTATACCGCGTACATCGAGGGACTGGAACAATTTGCCGGCGTCGGTGTTTCCGTCACATTACAATTTGAGTGTCTTCAAGGCTAGAGTGAATAGGCTCTTAATAAACTAGCGCGCTTTACCATCAACGATCGCATCACTGCTTACCATCAGGCGGGATTGCGGTCAAGCGCTGGTTTATAATTTATAAAAAAAAACCTAATTATCCTAAATCAGAACTTCCACTCATTGGGTGTTCTACAAACATACCCACAATAAGAATTAAGTAGCTTTGAAAACAATAACATAAAATTAAATATAACCCCCCAGCTAAGCTTGTGTTAGATGTAAGTTTACATCAGTGGTAGTACATTGGCCAGAATTTAAATTCTTTATTGCAACTACATACTAAGTGCTAGGTACCAAACCATATTAGATAGGTATAAGAACTTTTATTAAAGTCAATTTTGTTTTACAGGAACTCTGCAGAATTACCTATAATCTTATCAGATTCTGAATCAGATTTCTGAAGAATGCAAGAGGTAAATTTGACAATTTATTAAAAGCTAGTTTAATGAAATATATTTTAGGAGAGATCTCCTAAAATATTAAACAAACTATAACCTACTAAGTATGTCCATATACTTAGTAGGTTATAGTTTGTCCATATAATAATAGTCCATAGAAGTTATGTCTAGCAGTATGGGTTACAAATGGATGTAATAAGTAAATGAAACATGAAACAGTGTTTATAAAAAGATTAATAATTTATTTTAAATCTTTGTTTTGTGCATGACTGCGGTGGATCTGTAACAAAGAGTTAAATCATTTTAATAACAATTAGAGCATTTTCATAATTTCCTAGAATATTGAGAAGGGTTTACACTACATACCTACCTGCTAATTTATTGTATGCATATTTCCACAGATAGTCAACAAAAGCCTGGTGCAGTGCTCAATCTTCAAGAGGATCCCGGTTCATACTGCACTGGAAATTATAAGACTGATTATTGATGTGTTAATATTATTACATTAGGTGTTGTACCTAGGATTTGTTTTATTATTTAAATGACAAAATGTCTTTTTGTTTTGTATAATTTTTTTTTTTGACTTAATGTAAAGTAGATATTTAGTTTATGAGAAAATAGATATATAGTTATAAATAAATGTTGATTTTTAATAGGTATAGTAGTTTCATTTATGCTGCTCCCAGCAAAAACAGAAATCAGATCTCCGGTCTGTCATACTATAAAGGTGCTGAATAAGCTTATGGGTGTATATTTGGTCTTCTGTGAAAGAAAGTATGCGAGAGAGTACACTGTTCCATGTTAGTTTTAGTAGTTGTCTTTAAGTTAATTAATGTAATTAGTGTTGTACCGTTTTAGTTAATAATAAATAAATAACTGATAGAAGTCCAACTATTATGTACCTTTACCAACATAGTTAAAAGAAATTCATACCTGTCGCAGTACTTCTGCATAATCCTCATCGGGTGGCAATAATGCTATTGGTATGTTTGCAATATTTGTGGTTTATTTTTTAGTTTCAAAGTCTTTGTTCCTTCATTGATTGCACTAGACACAGTAATTTGTGTAATAAAACTTTAAGGAGGGCAATGTCCTTGTCCAATAAAATTCTTGTAGGACTCTGATACACAAAATGCAAGTGCTATTAGAATCTGCAATAAAAATATAACATTAATCAATCTATTTCGTGTTTGTAGCTCTAGATTACTATAGACTAATAAATCAATTGTCAAATTACGTTTCCTCACCTTAATTTCTGCCCATACGCTATCAGTTCGACGCAGTCTGGCCATAAGGAGAATGAGTTCTTCAATTAACCCTCTTACTGAGACATATTCAAGGCAAAACGTTTTCAGAAATCCCGCCTCGGGAACATTAATAAAGGGATCCGTATTCAAACTCGTCAAGCGATGTGTTCGACGTCTCCTGCATATTATATTCCTTCTCTAGCATCCACTGAGTTGGCTAGCTCAAGAATATTTGCTAATAATGAAAACATTCTCAAATATTCCACAAACACATTAGATATCACACTTTTTGTACAAAACCACTACCACCATCGAGCTGCCTCGCTTCGAAAAGCAATGATTGTACAAAGACAGCATCATAACAGTTCAATGATCAAAAGAACTGTCAAAATTTTAGCAGATTACCGCATATGTCAGTCATTGATTTGTCATTTTGGACAAGATTACCGTTTTATGCCATTTCGTTCAGTGATTGCCCACTTGGCACGCCATTTTGTTAGTAGATTACGGAGTTTGTCAAAATCGGTCATTATGACATTAAAAATCGTCAATTTTGACACTATTGCAATAGCAGACTCGGGCCCCAGATATCATGTCGGAACATGACAAAGCGTATCGACGAACCCCTTTATTCATAAACGTTGCTTAAATTTTACTAGTGATTAGTGAATGCTTAAACACATTTGAATCATCGTTTATAAATTAACCCCTCAAACACTATTGTGTTTACCTACTCATAAACGATGATTAAAGTTAAGTGACGTGCAAATATTAAAAAATTCTGTTTGAGTATTCGCTAATCACTAGTTAACTTTAAACAACTTTTATGAATAAAGAGGAAAATGTATTAAAGACATTGGAGATTTTGCTGCATATGCAAGTACGTATGTCTGTATTTCTCGATTACCACGTAAGTTACTATAACTAACTTATCTTAGTCCTAACAAACCGGATGATTATTTGTACCGTCTTGAAAAAAATAGGGTACAAAAGGTAAACGGAGTGAAAGCATATGGCATAGAAACCTGTACGGGATGACTAGTTATAAATTGTAGTATATAGAAACTAATTCATATCACATTATAAATAATAATAATTAAATAAATAAATTGTTTATTATCTCAGCTTTCTACATAATTTTTATAAATAATTCTGAATAGCACTGATGTATAATTTGCCTAAATTAGGTAGAACCAGTGCTTCATTAAAGTTAAACTAATTTTATAAACAGATAATTAATTGATTAAGAACATTAAATTCAAATTATGCCCACCCTAAATAGTGTGCACGGAATTTATGAATGAATTCATAGCTCGGAACTATACTTGCAAATATCTTAGTATATGGCTTTTGTTCCACTTACACACCATAAATATTATCTTCGAGAAGGTAAAAAAACTGTTATCCGCTATACTAGTTTTTTTTAGTGAATGGGCTCTAAATAAACTAGCACGCTTTACCATCAATGATTGCATCACTGCTTACCACCAGGCGAGACAAGCACTAGTTTATAAATATTAAAAAAACTCTCTACTAATATTTTAAACAGGAAGATTCGTATGTTCCCAATCCCAAATTCTATTATGAATTTAGAATAAAATTTAGCACACAGAGGCCATTTTTTATTATTTTTGTTTGTGATGGGACATCATCAAATAACCTCTCCCGCTCTGGCATGGCAGACTTTTACTGGCTCAAACCAATCCGCAGTGCGCCAGGGCCACGGTGTCTTTTTTAGCCAACCGGCAACCCTGGCCCAGGAGGCATCGCTCCTCTTTAACCCCAACACTGTAGAGGCTTATAACCAGGCTTAAGATCAAGGATACCTTTTATTCCGATGTTACCACCTAAAACAACGGAATGAAACTAACACTATTATAAATGCGAGACTTTATATGGATAAATGGATGTTTGTCACCCTTTCACCCAAAACTACAGGTCGGATTTGGAACACAAGTACTTTATAACCTGAAATAACATATAGAATACACACGCTTTATTCCAATATTCTCACGAGATCGAAACTTATTTTGTTATTCTTATAATTATCTGAAACATACTTATCATATGAATTAGGATCCTACCCATAAAAAACGTAATATAACTAATCATCTTAATAAATAAATATATACGGACAAATCACACAGATTGAGCTAGCCCCAAAGTAAGTTCGAGACTTGTGTTATGAGATACTAATTCAACGATACCATATTTATAATAGATAGATATATATGTCGCAGACAGCGACAGCAGAGCGGTAGGGTCGACAGCATCATCGTGCGGTGGTACAGGTTCCATGTCGTAGGTGAGTTTTGAATTAAAGCACGACGTGTAGATATACCCTCCAATCTTCATAATCTCAATTTGAAATGGCAAACCGACAGTTTAGGTTCGGAGGAGTGCACTGGTCCGCGTCTCGATGCAAAGTCCCCGTTCGACGAACCCCACTTTCCAAAGCGACTCTGTCCATGTGCCGCCATCACAAAATGACGTCACAAGCGTTCGCCCCTCTAATACGTAAATCAAATCAGCAACTTCTATTAAAATTAATCGACGATCTCCGACACGGCCAGCCTGACTAGTTGCACGTCCTCGTGCATCATCTTCATCATCATCCCAGCGCCAATCCCAGTCGCATCCGAAGCTCCCTCAGCCCCGGAGTCCAGGATCCGGTTCACCAGGCCAACCACCGATTCCGGCCAAACTTGGATATTTCCCGTTGCACGTCCTCGTGCATGTCTGTAACAAATTAAAAAAAACACAGAAACCCGACTTTGAAGCATTTTTGAGAGCTCGGCCAACCTGACCGTCACACGTCACGTTTAGTTACATTGACTATTAGAAAACCAAACAAGCTTAATCATTTTAGCAACTTAAACGCAAAAGCTTCCTTCAAGCCTCATAATTATCAAATTTCAAAAAGAAAACACAAAAGGTTCCTTCAAGCCTCATAATTGTCAAATTTCAAAAAGAAAACACAAAAGGTTCCTCCAAGCCTCATAATTATCAAATCAAAATCATAATTATCAAAAAGAAAACACACCATGGTTCGCTACCACAGTAGCTAGTGACAACTCATAGTTGACACCCATATCGTCATCACCTCTTGTGATACGACCAACTCTAGAGTCCACGACTCCCAGGTCAACACATGACCGTACAACTAATAGTCTCCTCCGAGACCCAGGTTCCCGCCACATCACTAGCTGCCCATCGCCCCCTGAACAACTCCTCACTGAGTTGCAGTTACGACTACAGACTAGTGCATGCAGTGCGACCATATCTACCAGAGTCCCCGCCACATCACTAGCTGCCCATCGCCCCCTGAACAACTCCTCACTGAGTTGCAGTTACGACTACAGACTAGTGCATGCAGTGTGACCATACCTACTAGTGTCCCCGCCACACCACTAGCTGCCCATCGCGCTCTGAACAACCCCTCACTGGGTTGCAGTTACGACTACAGACTAGTGCGTGCAGCGCGACCACACCTACTAGTGTCCCCGCCACACCACTAGCTGCCCATCGCGCTCTGAACAACCCCTCACTGGGTTGCAGTTACGACTACAGACTAGTGCGTGCAGCGCGACCACATAGCCATGATACGTGTTCTATTTGCTGGCGGAGGCACCCTCCTCACCATCTTCTACATTATGAAAATCTAACTCAGCAGACATTACTTGGAAAAATCTTTCGTACCTATGCGATCGTGGGGTACTTACAAGTTCTGTTTCCAATCAACGATTTCAATAGGTAACGATCGCCATTATCGCCATCAAACAACTCACCAATATTAAATTTCATTACTTTAGCTCACTTCTATCATATTTAGATTTTTCGTAAATAGCACTCATTTCTATGTTCGTTACCGCTTGTTCTCTTGAGAAGATTTAATAGTCTAGCCACACATACTATCAGAATCTCAAGTGAGCTCGTAACTATAGGCCACAGTGCACTTTTGTTTTGAAATAAAGACAAACCAGACATCATTTTTAAAACCCTGATTTAAAATTTCTCAGCCCATTATTACAAATAATAATCGGGTAGTACAAGAAATAAAATTTGCAAAAATATCTCTTATTATAATGTCTGGTATACGTACTATCGCGTGTGTACGTATACCAATGAAATTACAGATAGCTTGACAAGAGAACATTCGGCCACGGAATCAAAATAAAAATAGTACGACTCACCGGACTATGGCAACTTCTCGCAAACACCTGCTACTTGGCAGTTGTCAACCGTTGCACACCAGACATCTCGGAGCTCTCATAAAACCCCATTACGTTGCCACAAACGTTTTGGGTATTTTGAAACCTTCTCATCGCCTGCAGAGTAGAGGCTCAAGTCTTGAAACCTTGGGCGTTCCACAAAGCGCACACAACTCCGGCTGCGCCGCAAACAGCTCCAGCAGCGCCACACGCCATTGATGCGATTCACCAAGCAGCTAGAAGCGCGCTCCGCAAGCGCACCTTGCGCGCTCCGCAAGCGCACCTTGCGCGCTCCGCAAGCGCACCTTGCGCGCTCCGCAAGCGCACCTTGCGCGCTCCGGAAGCACACCTTGCATGTCCTGCAAGCGCTCGTCGCTCGCCAAGCAACAGCCAGCACTGGCGCGCGTCAAGCATCAGCCAGCACTGTCACGACAGCTCCGCGTCCAGCCGCACGTGCACGCCTGCAGCGCACTCCTGGAGCGCACTATCACGCGGAGCGATCTCTTCTGCGTCAGTAATTGAGCGCACCTCGTAACGTGACGTTCACTTCCAGCCTCACTGCCAGTACATCCAGCATTTACAGAAGGTCATACAAAGGCAATGAACAACTACCACACAAGTAATCGCACAAGTACTATAAAAATATTGGTAGAAAGTGACTGTTATTCTGTTCCTTGATTTATAACGAGATTGTGAGCAGTGTAGTTCTTTATCCCACTTCTGATGTCGGAGACAGCGACGGCAGAGCGGTAGGATCGACAGCATCATCGTGCGGTGGTACAGGTTCCATGTCGTAGGTGAGTTTTGAATTAAAGCACGACGTGTAGATATACCCTCCAATCTTCATAATCTCAATTTGAAATGGCAAACCGACAGTTTAGGTTCGGAGGAGTGCACTGGTCCGCGTCTCGATGCAAAGTCCCCGTTCGACGAACCCCACTTTCCAAAGCGACTCTGTCCATGTGCCGCCATCACAAAATGACGTCACAAGCGTTCGCCCCTCTACTACGTAAATCAAATCAGCAACTTCTATTAAAATTAATCGACGATCTCCGACATATAGATAAACATCCAAGACCCAGGCCAATCAGGAAAAGATCGTTTTCCATCATGACCTGGCCGGAGATCGAACCCGGGGCCTCCACGTTGTAGGCTGGCATGTTGACCGCTGCGCCACGGAGGTCGACAAACTAACTAGTAACAGTAAATAACTAGTATCACTACCTGCTACAAAGTTGCAACTCTGTATATTCCTAAATCACCATATCTTATAACTTACAAGCCCCTATTTCCATACATTTCTCCCTGTATCCCATACAGTAGGTAGCCACACTATAACATGAACATAAGCCAGGTAAGACAGGGGCTCACCCGCCCTATATTCTACTAAATAAAGTGACCGAGGCAATTCATCAAGGGGACCTTACTTGCCGAACATGGAGGTGTGAGAAAATGAAAGCAAACCTGCGAACAACTTGCAAAAATACTGAATAAAATATTATTAGAATAGTTTACGATAGGGTGTGAGTTTCACTGAGGATGGGAAATCGTCAAATTACCTCTCCCTCTTTGAGCGAAGCGGGCGGGTGTGTTAGACTTTTGCTGACTAAAACTCACTCGTGTTCCTTCACTTGCCTATGCGCCAGGGGAACGTTTTCTTTTTTGACCAACCCGCAACCCTGATCCAGGCATCAGTCTTCGTGGACCCCATCACGATGTTCTGACATCTCTTTGAGGCGCGCATGAAACGCAATGTCGTCCTCCGTGGCGCAGCCCTCGGGCTAGGGCGATCTCCACAGTAGTCAAACGCTGGCGTTTCCTCCCTCCTTATCTGGAACAGGAACCTCCCGAAACAGTCATGTCAGGTGAGGATCTGCGTCAGGCGGAAGGTAAGTGAGAAGTGGCGCCTATCTAGCCGAGCACGCCACAATAGCGGGGGTAAGTTCCCTCTTTGAAGAGTCTGAAAGAGCGGACTTACCGCCGCTATTGTGGCGTGCCCATCCCGTTTTTACCCTTTGAGTACAAACCCTAAAAAGAAAAGCGACAACTATGTGAAAACTCATTTTGTTTAGAATGGTGTCTTTGGTTAGGCATGTTTTTTAACCACCAACTTTTTTCACCACTTGTCCAAAATTTTATCCACTCAACAATATTTCTATACTAAGATTCGTTTCTATTAAGGTAGCTACTATCATAGCAGCAAACCGAGACAAATGGACACTTCATTTACTCACTACTCCGTATTCCCAATCCAGCGACCCAACCCTTTTAGTCCCCGCCTGACAGAATATGAAATTTTAATTAAAAAATATCTGGCAGAAAGCGCATGTAAGATGCGTGGACGTATATGGAGGTTATATGTTATATTGTGAACGGTATGTGGACTACGTCGGGCTAATGGGTGAAGTGTAATACTGGAAGTTTCAATTAGGATGGAATTTATGTCATGAAATGTGATCTTTGTATTTTGATAGTCGCCCTTTTATATTTTGATGAAACTCGGTGAGAATGATAATTCGGTTTTTAATATATGCGTGGAATTGTATAATTTTGGGAATAGATGTAGGTTTAGTTTAAAAACTTTATTTTATGTAAATTGTGTGCATGTATAATATCTGCTTAAGACGAACCGATCAACGTATCTATTTGCATTTTAAAGTGACCCTGTCTCGTATCTTCCAAGAGATTACAAGTTTATACCCGTAAGATACCCGTCGTTAATATATTCCTAGCGCTGACTAAATTTACGGGTAGTACGAGTTTCGCTGCAATCGGTCTACTGGGGACCTACCAGTGTATGCCACTCAATTGAGCAACCTGCAACCATTCCTCACTTTTTCTTCTCCCCGGCTACCTCCCCAGTAGCATCAGCTGAAGGGGCTACAGGAGGCGGTGGAGGCGGCCGTCTTGCCACAGGGACTGGGGCCTGTGAGGGCGCACTCTTCGCATGCACATTCCTCCGGCTGTGGCTGTAGCAGACACGATGGCACCACACGTTGCAGCCTTTCGCTGGCCTCCAAAGCCGAGAACCGACTCTGGAAGGCAGCCAGCTCTTTTCGCACCAGCGTAACATGGGTGTAATGGGCACTCGCCCACTTTCGGAGCTTCACATTCTCCTTTAGGAGAATGTCGGCTGTCAAGCGGGCGACCTCCGCCCGCATTTCCGCCATGCAATCCGGTGGCGGCCCAAAAGGGTGGCCTAATGTTTTTGTCATTAGAGGATTAGATCCCCGTGGAGAGATACCTGCCCAGTGCTCGGCTAATAAGGAAGTAATCCGATTCGAAAGAAGAAGAAAAAGGACATGGTAAAGAGTACAAATCAGGTAGTCTCCGAATGGAGTGAAGCCAATCTTGTGACATTCAACGCCCCCAAAATACAAACGTGTCTTTTCACTGGCAAAAGGAGCCCTTTCACCTTTGCTCCTGCTTTTTGAAATATATCCTTGGAATGCACCAACCGCCTTCAGCATAAAATTAGGGTGGTTCATTGAGCCTAAAAGCAAGATGGCTGCCAGGAAATTTGGCGTTATTGCAAACGCGTAGAGTAGCCAGCCTGTCAATATTCTATAGGAAGCATTTTAAAGAGTGTACGCAGGAATTGCATGACTTAATTCCGCTATCACTGCTCGCTATCACCTTTCGTACGGCGAGCGACCTTTACGACTTTTACGTGGTTACATGACTATGATTCGGACGAAGAGTTTCACCTCGTCTTATATACCATGTACATATAAGGACTGAAACAATTTGCCTTCGGCGGTCTTTCCGTCTGACTACAATTTGAGTATCTTCAAGACTAGAGTGAATAATCTCTTAATAAACTAGATCGCGGTCAACCACTAGGGTATAATGTAATACTTGTAAACAATAGCGCAAAAAAACGTCGCTATAAAAATGTTATGCAATTTAATCCCATTACAATTGCGAGTCTAGTTCCAAACAAAATTGGTGTAGATTTTATTGACACGAACTAAAATGCTGCAATATTGTTCGGCGGTGCTCCGAAACTACAGTTATTTTGATGCTACGTTATGTATTGAATGCAAAGTGGGGGACAGTTCACAGATTTTAATAAGCGGTATGATTACATCATGATCATTTAGGGGGCTTTGAAGATAGCTGATCAGAGAAGAAGCTGTAATTTTTTTTTAATTAAAGTCTAATGAAGGTCTGAGCAACATGTGTCCATGCAACGTGAAAAAGAGTATATTTGCGTACGAGCGATTGGAGGGCGTTCAAACAACGAGTAGAGGTTGATTCCCTTGTTTCTAAACTACACTAAATTTAAGTTTGGTGCATCTTTTTGTACTATTACACTAAGAAAAGGACAGAAGATAAATACTACTTCATTCTGACTACACGCTGCTATCCTGGCGTAGGAAATCAGGTGTACCCAGGCTCCAAACAGTAGAGGTCTGCCAAGCTTGGGCGGACCACCGCTGTGTGCCAAGCTTAGGCGGAGATCTCTCATGTCCGGCCTTAGTCCAGGCTATAGTATTGAGTGAGAGAGAATGGGAAACCGTCACCGCCTTCTGTTAGGCAGTAAATCTTGCAAAGTAGGAGGCGGAGCGCGTGAGGGAAAGCAATCTTTGCGCTCTCACACCCCATGTTGCTGTAGGAGACGCTCTAGACATCGAGAGACAATAACTAAGCTACCTATTACTACCGGTAACGACTAGACCCGGAATCAGAGACAATTCAAATAGGAATGAACAATAGCATCATAAAACATTGTTCAAGAAATCAGTAATAGAATTATGCTGGTTCAACATTTTTTTAATTTTTTTAATGGTTATTCTAAATAATTAATTCTTTACATCTCATAGGATCAGACATTACATATTATGCTCTTTTTAAAGTATAGTTTTATAAACTCCATTATGATCACAGTACACCAACACAAAAAATATACAATGAAACCAAACTAATGAATATATCACAAACATACATATACAATAACTGCATATTAATTAGAAAGATACTCAATAAAAACATTCACACGCAAATACATTTTACAAAAAAACATCAAATACACAAAATTTGGCTTAGAAATGCTAATGATATACCTACAATTATACTCACCACGCACTAACTATGGCAAAAAAAGTGTAATGTACGAAGGTGCAGCATTGTACAATAAATTACCAAAAACAATTAAAAACGAAAAGTCTATGTCAATATTTAAAAGGCATTTAAAATTACATATATTCAGTCAAGCGAGCGCACCTTAGTACATGCCACATCTAGTTGTGCGTGCTCCATGTGTTGTTAGCAATCTACCCTACATATTTTTAATTTTTGTTTCTGTATAGTGTTTTACTGTTACTGTACGTTTTAAATATTTGTTTAAGTTAGTATTTAAAAAATTCTCATGTAAGTCATTAATTTCTTATGAGAAATAAAGATATCTCAAACTGTACGCAATATTTTTTTTTTTT
The DNA here is from genome assembly GCA_037179545.1 of Sesamia inferens. NCBI lineage: Eukaryota > Metazoa > Arthropoda > Insecta > Lepidoptera > Noctuidae > Sesamia > Sesamia inferens. The sequence continues at coordinate 32,096,347 of CM073929.1, forward strand.
GAGATCTCATACAATTCGTCCTCTGTCGTGTCTCTTAACGATGAAAACAGGCGTGGATAAGTTTTCACGAAAAGGGTTATTTCTATGTACAGACATGGAAAGGTTCATAACTTATGTGATTGAACATAGGAATATAGCTGTCTGTAACCTGCAGGTTGAAAATTAATCTAATGTATCGTTGTCGGGTCTTGAGAATGTTGTCTCTGTTACCCCAGAATATAATGAAAATCACGAAATCATGGTAAGCAACAAAGACTATGTTATTGTTAACTATTCCTTGATACGTTTTATATCATTTATTATTATTATTAGTATTACATTATAAGCGGGAAAACCCAATAGTAATGTAAGCAATACACACACAATCACGCACCACACCCTACACCCCACACACCACACATCACACACCACACACTAAACACAACAAATCACACACCAAACATGAGCATGCAATTAATTAAATGTTGAGGTTTGAGATATCTTTATTTCTCATAAGAAATTAATCACTTACATGAGAAATTTTTAAATACTAAATTAAACAAATATTGAAAACGTACAGTAACAGTAAAACACTATACAGAAACAAAAATTAAAAATATGTAGGGTAGATTGCTAACAACACATGGAGCACGCACAACTATATGTTATCCATTTTATTTTAATACTGTAGCATAATAGTATTGTTCAAAAAGCGGACACTGACTCCTGTAACACAAGTACCACCTAGAACGGGAGTCAGGGCTTCAAATAAAGTCTAACTCCTGTTTATGTTAATAAAACTTTTTATTATTTTTTTTAAATTATCATTCAGTTTGTCTTTACTATTTCAATTGATTGTCTATTGATACATTTTTATTCTTTTGTTCATCATAAATGACGTTTAAGCCAGGATAAGTTCATTTTTTGTATTTATTTTCAAGTTGTTGCAGGAAGTCCATTAGGATATTTAAGAGCGTCGTTAATATCATTTCCATTGCCCTATCTACCCATGATGAAGGCTCCTATATCAATTAGTTCAGTCTTGTTAGAATGTTTTTGTATAATTGAATGCAAATACCAAAATCATATGCCAAATGACACAACAAAAATTATTTCGTGTATGAGAAAGAGCAACAAGGAATATTTCCCTCATATCACAAAGTTCATCAAATTAAAGATAATATTTAATTAAACAATTCGACAAGAATATTGTATAACAAAATCAAATAATAATGGAAGGTCTCTTTTGAATAAGTAAATGTAAATGTTTGCACTAGCAGTATTTACGTTTATTCTACCAAATGACTAGTAAGGCGGCTCTTTCTTGATTTCTGATTCGTATTAATACCCTTGGGGCACTTCTTTTTCAGCCTATAGAGGTCCACTGCTGGACAAAGGTCTCCCCCAATGCTTTCCACGATGACCGGTCTTGTCCTGCCCGCATCTATTGGCTTTCTGCGACCTTGTTGAGTGCCTACCTACGCTGCATCTTCCGCTACGTAATCGCTACTCCAGAACCTTACTGCCCCATCGTCCATCGGTTCTACCAGCAATCCTACCTAGTTGGGCTGTTTGTCCCAGATATACTTCTCAATAACGGCTAATGGAAGAAAGACGAGAAGCGGTCTTTAAATCCCCAGATGACGTTTCGCATATCAGATTTAAGGCATCTGATATCAAATAGACACATCTGATAGACAAATCTCAAAGTCTTTGACTCGCGACATACGCCAATTTAATACAAATTGTATTAAAGAGCGGATCAATGGTTTGGTACCACCCACCAGACAAAGTCTTGCCGCCAAGCGATTCGTCGTGTTCCAGCATGATGTCTGGTGAAGCCGTATGGAGGACGTGACTGAGCAGTTGTGTTGAGATACGATGCGCCAAATGTTGTTGTATGGAGGGTCTCCAGATCAATCTTCCTCTGGAGCGAAATCGTTGGTCGTGTTGTTGGGTTTAACATTGCATCACCTCGCTTAACTACCGTTTTCCTTCCTATTCACTCAGTTTTATCAAATTTTGTTGGCTATCTGTCATACTTAACACTTGTCTACTGATTTTTCACTAAGAATGAATTGATCGACAACAAATTCAGGACTAACACTCTCCAAAATCTACATACAAATCTACTCTCAAGAACTCAAACAATTCAATTATTTAGTTCTACTTCAGCTAAAGTTACTTCATGAACAACTAAGTTATATTCTTTATCAGTCCTTGTAAATCCATGGGACTGTGCAAAAGTAGATTTATTCATATGCGTTCCCCGTTCTCCTTTGGACTGGGAATACGTGATACTGATGACCTTTATCTTGGCTGAAGGTACGTGGAGGCTGTCGGTCTTCGTTAACACGCCTGTCTTGATTTGCTTGATTTTTGCAACTGTTCGACCGTCCTTTGTCTTCTTATTTTTCTTCAGATGGTACCTAATTCGTGAAAAGGTACTTATTCTGACCTGTCAATTTCGTCAAACCACTGATTAACATCATGCACATTTGGATCGAAATTAGACACGTTAAAAATGGGTGCTTACTGGTTTCAATGACTGTATTGCTTACACTATTTTCTGCATGAATGCAGCCGCAGCTCCAGTAGCAGTACCTGTTTCCGTCTTTCAACCGCAAGACTGAACTGAGAAGAAAGCACGGACATTACAGAAAAGACGAGCGGTGGCCTAGTGGTATTCATCGCGACTTACTATTTTTAGGTCGTAGAATCGAACCCCGTCAGGCGCTTTACTTTGTGTTATTTATTTCATCACCGCTCTCGAAAATGTGACGGAAAAGTTCGTGAGGAAACGGCAAGTCTTAAAAGCAAAACTTCGAAGTCATGCGACATCTACCAACTCGTTGAAGAAGCGGTGATGCAGGGCTTCGCGTTTTCAAGCAGCTACCGCGACGATCTCGTTTACTTGCTACATGACCTTCTGCAAGCTTATGATGCCTCGGGGATCGTTTAGAATGCAAGGCACTATTTTTTTCTATACATAACTACACCTACCCTCTTTGATTAATCATTATGAGCCTGAAAACTACTTAAAATGCGGGCGAATGAAACTTTATCCCACTTTTGATTTTAGGAATCAGAAGTAAAATAAGTTTAAAAAAAATTGCAAACAAGTTTAATTATTTATTCAATACATTACGAAATTACGAGAACACAAAATTTACACAAGCACGATACTTAATGGTCAATTAGCGCGTCCGTTCCGAGAGTCGTCATCCAACCAAAAAGAGACAGTTGAGACACAAGGTGCCTCCTATATAACTCCATCGGTTGACAATTGCTGATCATCGCCAAATGTTGTTGTGTCGGGAGTTTGGTCGTGGAGGGTCTCCAGATCAATCTCCCTCTGGCGCAGCATTGTTGGTCATTTGTTAGGTTTAATATTGCATCACCTCGCTCAACTGCTGTCTTCCTTCCTATTCCCTCAGTTTTGTTGAGTGAATAGGCTCTTAATAAACTAGCGCGCTTTACCATCAACGATTGCGATCAGCCGGATTTGCGGTCAAGTACTAGTTTATAATGATAAAAAAACTTGCTTTCCGTCACCAAAAATATAATATAGTAAAACACAGTATTAACCAGAAAAAATATAAAAAATACATCCCAGTTACATTAATTCTTACTTATACAGAACAATTTGCAAATGAAAGCTTACAATTTTTTTTGCTGGCCGTAATAAATATAAATACTAAATTAAAACAAAATATTAATAATTTTAATTACTTTCTGCAATCTGCTAATTTCACAAGTTTTAATGCAATTAATTGAATTTGAAATCCGCATGATTCGTCGATGATAGTAGACAGTTTCTTTCAACGGTATAGGGCCCATCTGAAACAATAAAAACACATCAGCCTATTTTACAATGTGCCTTATATAATAGACCATTTCTTAGGCATAGCATACAAATAAACACAAATTAAGCTACTTAATATAATTTACCTTCTTGGTACCACTGTGTTGCAGGAATGCCCGACTCAAGACGAGCAGCAACAATAGCTTCCCTCATGGCAAAAGCAACAGCCACAGCCATACACATCGGAGGCTCACCGATACCTGAGTATAGACGTAATAATAAAATGAATTTTCTTATTTGACGAATGTGGGAAGAACGCTTGGGTTTGATCAAATGCATGAATTTCACTTACATTTAGATCCGAAAATAATTTCATCGGAGTAAGAATTCTTCTTAAAGTAAACCCGCCAATCATGCGGAATGTCCCTGGCTAATGGGACATGGTAGTCCCAGGTTCGATCAGTCAGAAGTTCACCAGTAGGAGCGTAGACAAGTTGCTCACAAGTCCAGTAGCCCAAACCCATTATGAAGGCTCCTTCTACCTAAGTTGTTATAAGATATATGAAAAACGCAAACACGGTGATATATTAAACAGTTATTAGCTAACGGAATATACAATCTTATAATAAAAAAAGATAATTTATGAGATTATTCTTACAATATTATTCATTTTTGAACTTTAATTATATTATTTATTGCTAAATACTTACTTGGCCAATGTCAATTTCCGGACTAACACTCTGTCCAGCATCCTCACAAAGATCTACTCTCAGCAACTCAAACTGTCCGGTTAGTACATCTAATTCTACTTCAGCTAAAGTAACTCCAAGAATATCAAAGGGATATTCCTCATCAGTCCTCGTGAACCCATGAGCTTGCAAGTCTACATTTTCATTAAAAGCTTTTGTAATCAACTCTTCCCAAGTAGGATTATCCATCTGGTCTCTGATCGGTTTTAGTCTATCTAAGAGTTGTTGGCATGCTCTTCTTACTCCCACTATTACATTTTGATTTACAATACTTCCTCCACTTGGCGAACAGTTTGGTGCAATTACAGTATTATTTTCTTTTACAATGATTTTGTCTACAGGAATATTAAGCAAATAAGCAGCTACTTGAACAGCTTTAGTATTAATTCCTTGGCCCATTTCTGCGGCGCCGTGTGTTATTACTACAGAACCGTCTCCACGATACACTGACAGATTTACGTAAAAATTAACTCCAGCAATGGGAGTCCATCTTAAGAAAGCAAATCTCAGTCCTCTTTTCTTCCACCTGTTTTCTTGGTTGAATTTATAAAGTATTTGTCGTCGTTTTATATAATCAGATTTTATGATAAGGTTGTCAACCATTTCTTTCATTTCACTACTATATTGTGCGTCTAGATTAGCTAGCCTTACATCTAAAGGATCCAAGTTCATCTCGTATGCGATCTGTTCCATCAAAAGTTCAGCCATTGCTACGTGCTCCAGTGTTCCTGTTGGAATAATATGTAAATAAGCGTAGAGAGAGTGCTTGTTGAGGAGAACATATTCATTAACATAGCTTTACCTGGTGATCTAGTCCAAGAATTCTTAGCTGTATCAGTTATAGAATCATAACTTGTGTAGTTCCATCGAGCTCTATTGTAAGCGTTATTAAATTGGCCGACGCCGAGCGCAAGGAATTGTTCATTTACTTTATACCCATTGTCTTGAAATACTCTGCAGTTTATGTACTGAATAACTCCAGATCCGCTCACGCCAGCCTGAAAGCAGGAATAATAAATATAAAAAACAGAAATCGTATTTTTAATTAGCTGGAAAGTGTTAAGGAATGAGATTAAAACTAAGTGATTGATGTCGCCAATTTTACATGATTGTCTGTACAATAATACGTTCTGTATGACCTTATGCATATTTTTAGTCACACATAATACCTAGCTGTTATTTAGGCAATAAGATATGTATGTATTTGTATAAGAATATTTTTGTAGCTTTTATTTTACAATGTTGTGTAAGTTTTTGAATAAAGATTATTATTATTATTATTTACTAAATAAAAGTATTTTACATCAATTTCAGAATAGAAGGGAAGTCTCTTGCCCACAGCTCTCGTATTGGTAGTCATGGACTGGATGAACCGACAGGGTTTGTTAAGTTTCTTGACCGTAAGTGCGGCAGCAATTGCCCCTTGAATGTTGCGGGACACTTTCAGGCCAAACGAGCCTCCTAGACGACGGGTGTGTACGTCAACTCTGAGAATAAAAAGATTCCATACGTTAATAATAGCTAGACCTGTCTAGACTTTGATCGTTAAGTAGCAAAATCAACAAACCTGTTTTGATCTATATTCAAAGCTCTTGATATCATCAACTGCACGGCTTCTGTCCATTGCGTTGAGCAGTACACTTCCAGTCCATCATCAGAGGGTTTGACGACAGTAGTCAGAGTTTCCATGGTAAAATGGTATTGGCTATAAACTGAGGAAACTCCTTTTATTTCTTTAGCTACTTCTTCTGTACCTTGGTCGGTAGCTTTTATTTCTATGAATTGGGTGCTTCTACTTGAGTTATCTATAGTCTGTTTTACATCTAAGAGTGGTTCCTTAACATTTGTGTATGTAGCTTGTACTAGTTTTGCAGCCCTATCTGCAATATAACGAGTCTCGGCCACAACTATACCTATTGGTTGGTTGAAGTACTTGACGGTACTACTCGCTAAGACATCTTCATTGGCAGAATAGAATGTTGAGTCAGCTGGAGTAAAGGAATTTAATCCTGGTATGTCTTCTGCCTTAAAGAACGCTATAACGCCTGGAAAAGCCTGAAAAGTTATTATTATTGTTAAAATTTGAGTTAGGTCTACACCATCCAATTATTACATTGAATATAATAATATCTTACCAAAGCCTTGCTGGCATCAATGGACACAATGTCACCCACCGCAACTGTACTTAATGCAAAGGCACAAAATACCTCGTCTGGTAAATTTGGTAAATCCTCAGTGTAGAAAGCCTCTCCCGCACATTGTATCTACAAGCAATGTATGAAAAATGAAACAGAAACGCTTCGTTAAAAAAAAGACATTATTTGAGTTATTCTCACCAAAGCTTCCACTTTCATAATAGGTTGAGTCACGGGCCACACTGATGGATTAGTTTCAAACACCTGAACACCTCTGGACACTGGACGGGTATCCGATAGCACTGTCCCCCCTGACTTGTAGCGAGCATGAACATTTGTTTCGGGAGATAGCGACAGCAAACCCTAGGATTGTAGAGAATTGTTTAGTTCGATTTGTTGTGCAGTGTGTAAATCAAAGTTTTTAAATGTTCTTACTGGTCATTAATAACAACGACAAATAATATCAATTTACATCGCACATTAACTTTCGAAATGAAATCGTTTATTAAGCAAGTAGGATCACTGATCACTTTTACACGTCATATGATCTTTTTTTTTTTTTAACTAGACGAAGCCGGCATTTCCTAACTGACTACCTCTGAGAAGAAATAGCCGAAAAAAACTCAGGGATCATCGTCTTTTTTCAAGTCCAGACATTAAAAATGAAAATGTTTACAATAATTTACGTTATAATTACGCATATTGCTTAATAACAATACTTAAAAGAGCGAGCAGCTCAGTCCCAAGCTTTTATAATACCCCTTTTTGCAAAGTTTGGCCTTTATATAGTTTTTATATCGTTTAATGGGTAAGTTTCGAATGTCCATGGGAAGCTTGTTGTAAAAGTGTATACATTGACCCATGAACGAGTTGCCCACTCTGTGGAAACGAGTGTGATGTACAACAAGATTGTGTTTGTTCCTGGTATTTATATTATAAACATCGCTTATTTTCTTAAAATTCAATATATTTTTATGTACATACATAAGATTTTCAAATATATATTGTGAAGCTACAGTCAGAATGTTCACCTCTCTGAATTTTTCACTAAGAGAATCTCTAGGACCAAGGTTGTAAATGGCTCGAACAGCCCTTTTCTGTAAAACAAAGTTGGTATTGATGTCCGCACAATATCAACCCAAAAATTTTATGTTAATAGAAACATTTGGAAATTTAGCCGAACTAATTTAATATTTCGAAGCCGTTATCTTAACTAGAATCAAAGTGATGTTCTTAATTGTGGGGGAATTATATTTTCTTCAAGATATTATGACGTTTTGCGAATAGGACATTCGTTTTCATGGTGACACTGCGAATGAGATGACATTCAGATCTCATTCAAACTGTAGTGATCTTAAGTATTACTTAAGATCTTGTAATTCCTTATAAAAATTGACTTATATTTCATTCAGTTAATAATAATATCGGGTATACTCACTTTATAAAACAATCCCAAAGCTAGTTTCTTCCTATACTCGACGGAAGGTTCTGGTGGGTTGTCTTCAACCACTAACTCAGTTTCCATGATCTTAAGTGTTGACGTCAGGGTCGTATTGGTAAAGAGCTTTTTCCCAATCAGAAACTTCTCTGTCGCAGTAGCCCTGATGAACTTTGGAGAGAGTGCACCGATGACTATTCTAGCAGATTTGACTATGTTTTCAGTAGTCAGTTGATACAAAAACCCTGCATTTACTATGGCATGGGCATTTTGCGAGCGTGGCATCACCTGCAATAAGTAATGTAGTGCAACTTCAGTGAATTCTCAAAGATTACACTACATATCATTAGGTTAAGTTGTAAGGTAAAGTTTACAATTTTATATCAGATTTAGATTAAGAATTAATATGTAAGGACCCGCTATCATAGTGGATCGCAGATCTGTAAGGGTAGTTGTAGGTAAGGTACAAGTGCTATAAATAAATGTAACTATATCTTTGTTTTGTTATGTATTTACAAATAACTAAAACCATTATTTTATACCACCACCACCATTATTTTTACTATGTCATCACGATTTTTTGCGTCACCCAGACAATATTTTAATGGTCTTAAGTTTTTTGCATTAGTACAGTTACATAAATAATTAAGTACTTTTGCTGCTTCAGTTTCGTAAAACTCGTGTATTTAAATAACGAAATTCAATAAAACTATGATTTTTCTTTATTACCTTATAGGTAACCAAATGATGGTCGCTGGCTAGCGGAGGTAGCATAATGTTCCAAATAACACTTCCTCTCATGTTCACCTTGAGAAACTGCTGCATTGTAAGAGTTTTCTTTGTTAAGCTCAATCTGTGCTCTGAAATTAATAAATTATATCATGTAGATTTTTTAGCGAGCGGCAATGCCGAGAAGGCGGACGCTCTGGCCGCCAAGTTGAGGGAGGTCCTCAACCCCGAGGATGTCCGGATTTCCAGGCCGGTTTAAACCGCAGAGGTGCAGATTGCCGGCCTGGACGAGTCCGTGACTTCTGAGGAGGTGGTGGCGGCCGTTGCCCGAAGCGGAGAGTGTCCGCCGGATAAGGTGCGGGCCGGCGATATTCGCACCGACGCCACCGGACTCGGCGCGGTCTGGGTTCGGTGCCCTGTGGCGTCGGCGAATAAAATCGCTGCGAGTGGCAGAGTGCTGGTAGGCTGGGTTGCAGCGAGGGTTAAACTCCTGCAGCCCCGGGCTTTGCGGTGTTTCCGGTGCCTGGAGAAGGGGCACGTCCGGGCCAAGTGCACCGCTGAGGTCGACCGTAGCGATCTTTGCTATCGCTGCGGTCAGCCCGGCCACAAGGCGGCCCAGTGTTCCGCGGCGCTCAACTGCAGCCTATGTTCGGCTGCAGGGAAGCCAGCGGGACACCGAGTGGGCGGAGGGGCCTGTGGCGCGCCTGCCAGCAAGAAGGCCACCAAGAAGAAGAAGAGGAGCTCTAAGCCTGCCGGGGAAATCTCGCCTCCCCCGCAGGCTAACAGCTCCGCGGCCGACTCCCGGCCCAGGACCGTTGCCGAGGGAATGGAGTGTCAATAATGGCACAACTCCGTTTCCTCCAGGGCAATATCAATCACTGCGCCAGAGCTCAGGATCTTTTGTTCCAGAGCATGGCGCAGTGGTCGATCCAAGTGGCTGTGGTCGCCGAGCCGTATTTCATCCCCGCCCGTGATGACTGGCTGGGATGCATTGACGGCTCGGTGGCCATTATTGGCGGGACTCTGATCGACCCGTCTCGGGGCCGCGGCTGGGTTGCTGCGGTTTCAGGCGGCATCGTCATCGTGGGGGCGTATTTCTCCCCCAACAAAAGTCTCGCCGACTTCGAGGGGTTCCTTGTCGAGTTGGGCACCGTCGTAGGCCGCTATCACCCTCGTCCCGTTCTGGTGCTCGGGGATCTCAACGCCAAGTCATCGGCGTGGGGATCTCCGGTCACTGACCCTCGGGGCGAGGTGCTAGCGGAGTGGGTAGTGACGACCGGCCTGGTCGTCCTGAATCGGGGTTCGGTATACACGTGCGTGCGGCAGCGGGACGGGTCGATAGTAGCCGTTACTTTCGCTAGCCCTTCTGTCGCCAGCCGTGTCCATGACTGGCGTGTCGCCGTGGAGGTGGAGACGCTGTCGGACCTTCGGTATATCCGGTTCGACGTCTCCGCCCAGACCACGAGCGGCCGCCATCCAAGAGCCCCGATTAACGACGGCCCGCGCTGGGCGCTTAAGCGCCTCGACAGGGAACTACTCGAGGAAGCTGCCATAGTCCAGTCCTGGATTTGGGAGTCGGCGACGGACGGCCCCGTCGACGTCGAAGCGGAGGCGCTGCGGTTTCGCGGGGCGATGACGCAGATCTGCGACGCGTCCATGCCCCGCGTCCGCCAACAGTCCGCAAGGCGCAACGTGTACTGGTGGAACGACGACATTGCGCGGTTGCGCGTCGAGTGCGTCGCGGCTCGCCGCCAGTACACGCGCTACCGGAGACGACGTCGACGGGATCCCGTCGAGGAGGCCGCGCGGTATGGGGTGTACCGCGCGGCTCAGGAGACTCTGTGACTGGCCATCGGCGACTCCAAGTCGCGGGCCAGGGAAGAGCTGCTGGGGTCCCTAGATCGGGACCCGTGGTGGCGCCCTTACCGTTGGGTACGGGGCAAGTTGCGTCCCTGGGCGCCCCCACTGGTGCAAAGTATGCACCCCCAGCTGCTGGAGGCGGTGGTATCCACCCTCTTCCCTGAGCGGGCGGGACATGTTCCCCCGGCGATGGTTTCACCCTCAGTCACAGACTCTCCAGAAGAAGAGGGTACCGATGTCCCCGTGGTGACGCAAGCAGAGACGGGAGCGGCCGTGTCGCGGCTCCGGGCCAAGAATAAAGCGCCCGGACCCGACGGAGTTCCTGGCCGAGCTCTCGTCCTTGCTCTGAAGGAGCTAGAGCCCCAGCTGAGGGGGCTCTTCACGGCATGCTTCGAGCAGGGTCAGTTTCCCAGTGTGTGGAAGGAGGGGAAGCTGGTCCTGCTCAGGAAGGAGGGGCGCCCCGCGGACTCGCCGTCCGCGTATCGGCCCATAGTGCTGCTCGACGAGGCGGGCAAACTTTTTGAGCGCATAATCGCAGATCGCCTCGTCGGCCACTTGTGCGGAGAGGGGCCGAACCTGGACGACAAACAGTTCGGTTTTCGTCAGGGGCGCTCCACCATAGACGCCATCATGCGCGTGAGAGCCCTGGCGGAGGATACGGTGTCCCGGGGTGGGGTGGTGTTGGCGGTGTCTTTAGACATTTCCAACGCCTTCAACACCCTACCCTGGAGCTGTATTAGGGAAGCCCTGAAATACCATCGGGTGCCTCCCTACCTCCGCCGCATAGTAGGGGCTTATCTGGAGGACAGATGCGTCATCTATCGGGGACGTGACGGTGCCGGTCGGCACCAAATGTCGCGCGGTGTTCCACAGGGATCGGTCTTGGGACCGCTCCTGTGGAACATCGGCTACGACTGGGTGCTGAGAGGCGAGCTCCCGTCGGGCGCCGACTTGACGTGTTATGCGGACGACACGCTTGTCACTGCCCGGGGGAGCTCGTACAGGGAAGCGACGTTGATAGCCACGGCTGCGGTGTCACAGGTGGTGAACCGCATCCGGCGCCTGGGCCTGGAGGTGGCCCTTGACAAGTCGGAGGCCATGGTTTTCCATGGCCCCCAGCGTGCGCCGGCGCCGGGATCACATATCGTGGTCAGTGAGGCCCGGATAGCTGTCGAGTTCACCATGAACACATGCCTGGTACCTGGGATTGGTGCTCGACAGCCGGTGGGATTTCGGACCCCACTTCCGGCGGCTGGCGCCCAAGCTGATGGGCGCAGCGGGCGCACTATCAACGTTGCTTCCCAACATGGGGGGCCCGAGCGCCGCCTGTAGGCGGTTGTACGTGGGAATCGTGCGGTCCATGGCCCTGTATGGGGCCCCTGTGTGGGCGATGGACCTGACGGCCGGAACACTCGCCATTCTGCGCAAGCCGCAGAGGGCGATGGCCGTCAGGGTCGTCCGCGGGTATCGCACGATATCCTACGAGGCGGCTTGCGTCCTGGCCGGATCCCCGCCCTGGGACCTAGAGGCGAAAGTACTCGCGTCGTTGTACCGATGGCGCGAGGAAGAGCGGACACGGGGCTCCAGTCCGGTGCAGCGGCAGATCGAGCTGCGCCGAGAGGAGCTCCGTCAGGTCCTGGTGGCGGACTGGCGGCAGAGGCTTATTCGCCCTACCGCCGGCCTCGCTACCGTCGAGGCGATCCGGCCAGTACTCGACGACTGGCTCGGGAGGAGGCACGGCTCCCTGTCGTTCAGGGTGACGCAGGTACTGTCGGGGCATGGCTGCTTCGGCAAGTACCTGCGTCGCTTAGGCAGGGAGCCGGACGCTCGGTGCCACCACTGCGTCCAATGCGGGGAGGACACGGCGCAGCACACGCTCTCCGAGTGTGTAGCTTGGGAGGAGCAGCGCCGTGTCCTCACAAATGAAGTAGTAGGCGACCTGACGCTGCCGGAAGTAGTGCGGAGGATGGTCGGCAGCTCAGAGTCGTGGGACGCGGTGGTGTCCTTTTGCGAGGACGTGATGTCGCAGAAGGAAGCTGCGGAACGGGAGAGGGAGATATCAACTCCCTTCCCGGGCCGCAGAAGACGCACCGGGCGCCGAGGAAGGGCGGATAACGCCCTCTTCCGCCCCCCATGAATGGGTCCAGGGGCGAGGGACATGGGGAAGTCCCCGCCCCCCATTGATGGACCCCGAGGCGGAGGCGCGCGCGAGTGTCGGCGCGCGCCTTTGAGGCGATGCACGGGGTAGTTTAACACCCCACTACCCCGTGCAGGAGACGAGGCCCGGACAGACCGGGCCAGCACGAGGGTGTGGGGCCGTGGAAGAATTTAGACTCCCGCGGCCCCACGCGCGCTCGTGATAGAAGACACACCGGGGTGGTTTTAGTCAGTAAAAGTCTGACATACCCCGTCGCCCACCCCAGGGCGGCGGGCATCCTATGAGGATTTGGATGTTCATATCATATCCGGTAGTCAGCACCATGTAATACACTCTATTATTATTTTGATCGCTATAGATTTTTATTCTTTCTTTTTGTAACATTGTAGGTATTATATTTACAAAACTGCTTTCAAGAAGTATTCAATCTCATAGCTTGTAAGCCAAGAGTCTATAAACATTTGCGGAATATTGGTACCCGCAGTACTATGAACACACCCCGAACACTTAAGCCTGCGTGAAAAGATATTCCTAAAGATAAAAAAGGCGAAGCTCATAAATTTCAAATTAGTATCGACCACATGTACCGAGAAGCCCTTGTAACACCATAAAAACAAAAGTTGTTAGAATTAACGGAATTGGCCGACGACAAAAGATCGCATCTTCTGTCTAGGCTTTGTATCAATAACTATAGATTAAATTCACCTAGCGCTTATAAAATAATGTTACGAATGGACCTTATGTCGAGGGCATAAGGTTCAATATCGCGTGGCATGCAGTGCGTAACTTTTAAGCCCTATAACTCGAGACCTAGACATTGTCTAGGTGTAATATAAAAACGCATTCCTAGACTTAAGGTGGCCTATCGAATGGTACAGGTTTTATCAATTTTGTCAACTAAGTGACGACATCGAAATTTCTAGATACCCGTTTCCGGGAATTACCGTAGGTACCTACTGAATGTACTCGAAGTTATGCGCTATTATTATTACGTTTAGACGATTCTGGAATGTTCGATCAGCTGGCCTATATATAGCGCCGTGGCGCCAGCGAAGAGTCAGTCTGCACTTGACTACCGAGACGAAAACAGCGATACTTAAGAAGCGATCTTTGAGAATACCTACTGCGACAACTGTAACGAAAACATTGAGTACTACGTGAAGTAACATCTGTAGTGTTATTGTGTGTTTACAATACGGACTTCGTGGACGTAAGTGAAGACTTCGGTGCAACGTCAACAACATTCTACTTGTCATTGCCTACAATCGACTGTACCTTCGTTGCCAATAAATTTCGTAACCCTTAACCGGTATTTTAGTACCCCTAGCCCGTAACAATAATATACAAGAATAAGATACATTCCCATCAGGCACTTTACTATGTGTAAATATTATTTCATGACTACTGCTCTCAGAAACGATGAAGGAAAATATCGTAAGGAAACTGACATGTCCTAGAGCCAAAACTTAGAACACATGTGGCATCTACCAACCCGCATTAGGGCAGCGTGGGAGATTATGGCCCACTCCCTCTTTTTTTTTTTTTATTAAAATATAAACCAGCGCTTGACCGCAATCCCGCCTGATGGTAAGCAGTGACGCAATCGTTGATGGTAAAGCCTATTCATTCTAGCCTTGAAGACACTCAAATTGTAGTCCGACGGAAACACCGCCGCCGGCAGATTATTCCAGTCCCTCAATGTACGCGGTATAAAGGAGGAGGCGAAACGCTTCGTCCGGATCGTAGAGGTGTTAACAACATAAGGGTGGAAACTCGCCGTACGACGGGTCGTCCGATGGTGGAACGGAGATGGGGGAATTAAATCGTGCAATTCCCTCGCACACTCCCCAAAATGTATCCTATAGAACACCGAAAGGCTGGCTACTCTACGCCTGTGCTCTAGGTTTTGGAGACCAACTCGAGTTAAATCAAGGTCACCAATCAGCCTCTTCGCACGCCTCTCCACTGAATCCAAAGTAGCCAGGTGAAACTTAGCAGCACCAGCCCAAATGTGGCTGCAGTACTCCACACACGAACGGACCTGTGCTTTGTACAACATTAGAAGCTGCCCTGGTGTGAAGTACTGCCGGACCTTTGCGATAACGCCAAGTTTTCTTGCAGCCACCTTGGCCTTGAACCCAATGAACTGCCCAAAGTTTAGGTTCGAGGAAATCTCAACACCCAAAAGCTGAAGGCGGTCGGTACATTCCAAGGATACATTCCGAAAAGTAGGAGCCAAGGTGAACGGGCTCCTTTTGGCGGTGAAAAGACACGCCTGCGTTTTGGCGGCATTGAATGCTACAAGATTGGCATTGCCCCATTCGGAGACTGCCTGAAGTGCAACACTCGTTCGCTCTACCATGGCCTCTCTTTCTGAGCGGATTGATTCCCTACTAGCCCGAGCATCCGGCAGGTATCTCTCCACAACTGTGCTGTCATCTGCATACCCATAGATACCGGGCATCAGCAGATCGTTAATATGCAGCAGAAACAGAGTTGCAGAGAGAACAGACCCCTGAGGAACACCGGCATTAGTCGACATGTGCTCAGATGAGCATCCGTCGACAACAACTCGGAGGGACCGTTCAGTCAGGAAGTCTTTTACCCAGCCAGTCAGGCTAGGGCAAATGCCGTACGCTGGAAGCTTACTCAAAAGGCCAGCGTGCCATACCCGGTCGAAGGCCTTCGAGACATCAAGGGAGACAGCAATCGCTTCCCCATTTCTCTCGAGGGCCTCGCCCCACAAGTGAGTGGCATACACTAGTAGGTCCCCAGTTGACCGATTGCGGCGAAACCCGTACTGTCGGTCACTGAGGAGATCGTTACCTTCCAGGTATGCCAAGAGGCGCGAGTTCAATACACGCTCCATAATTTTGCAAAGTATGGACGTGATCGAAATCGGCCGACAGTTGGAAGGATCGGCACGACTACCCTTTTTGGGCACGGGCTGCACGTTGGCAAGCTTCCAGGACTTGGGCACTATACCAGTCCCTAATGAGAGGCGATACAAGCGTGTCAATACAGGAGACAACTCGGGCGCACATGCTTTTAAAACAATCGCTGGTATACCATCCGGACCCTCAGAACCTCCTTGTTCCGAATGCGAACCTCAGGCATTGAAGTACCGCAGTGGGGTAAAATAGGTGGAGTAGCACTGCCAGTATCAAGACGCGAATTATGGGCAAAGAGAGATGCAAAGAGACCTGCTTTCTCTCTCGCCGTATGAGCCAGTGTTCCATCAGGCCTAACCAGCGGAGGCAGTGAGGGCCGACAGAAGTTCGCCTCGACCGATTTGGCAAGGGACCAAAAAGATCTGCTACCGGAAGGCTGCGCAGATAACTTGTTGCCAATATGGGTAATACGGTCGAAGCGAGCCTTCTTTAGCGCCTTTTTGTAGGACTTGGCAGCACGGTTAAAGGCTCTCTTCTTTGAGCTTAGATCCGGAGCTCCGCGGTCACGAGCGTCAACCCAGGTGAGAAATGCCGTGTACTTACGCTGTTCGGCTTGGGCACAATCGGCATTGAACCATGGGCGAGCCGAGCCACCGACGGGCACGTCATTATAGGGAATAAAATATTCCATAGCTTGACGCACCACATCGGTTATAGCATCCGCACAGCTCGACGGATTGCTAGAAGAGAAGCAGACCTGCTGCCAATGATAAGACGCAAAGAAATGGCGCATCTCATCCCAGTCTGCTGAACTGTATCGCCACATTCGCCGTTCACCACGAGAGTCGTGATCTGGTGGGGAGAAGGTCGACACAGACTTCACCAGACAGTGGTCTGAAGTTCCCAACGGTGAGGAAACTGTTACAACACACCTGTCCGGATCAGTGGTCAGCAGAAGGTCCAGACAATTGGCAGTATGACCAACTACATCAGGTACCCTAGTCGCTTGCTTTACCAGCTGGGAAAGGCCCATTGAAAGCGCGAAGTTTCGCGCTTCTCTCCCAGCGTGGTCGGTCCTCTGGTACGGGAAAAGCCAGTCCTGATGGCAGGCATTGAAGTCCCCCAGAGCGACGAAGTGTGCGTCAGGGTGCCGGTGCAGCGCATTGTCAGCAGCCTCACTGAGGTGCTCAAATAATCGAGTTGTCTCCTGATCACCGCTGTGCGATCGGTAGACACAAGTGTAAACAATTTTGTCCACACCAGTGTCAACCAACAGCCATAGGGACGAGAAATGAGGGTCTTCGAGGTGACGGAGGCGCCGGCAACAAATGTCATTGCGGACATACACACAGACCCCGGCAAGCTGCAGGAAATAGTGCTCCAATGCGTATCCCGGGTAGCTGAGGTATGCCGCATCAGACGGACATCTGATCTGGGTCTCCGTCAAGAAAAGTAGACGGGGCTTCTCAGTCTCAAGGCGGTGATGTACTGCAATGAGATTGGAGTGCAGACCTCGAATATTAGAGAGGTGCGCTTTGAAAGAGAGGACGTGCGCCCGCTGTACACACCTACTTTTCTTTTTAGACCTTTTCATTTAGAAAAAAATTGAGTGAATAGGAAGAAAGACGGCAGTTGAGTGAGGTGATGCAATGTTAATCCCAACAACGCGACCAACGATGCCGGGCCAGAGGGAGATTGATCTGGAGACTGCGGGGACGCCCGAACCCCCCCCAGGGATCGCCATCGGGTCCTCTCGTCCGGTCGCCAACCGGCACGATGGGGCCACCCTGGGATTTTTCGCAGTTGGCGAGGCAGCCTTTCGTATGTGGCTGGCACATTACTTGGGCCCCCAACTACCTGCGGTCGGCCAGCGGAGCACCGTGCTTCGGATCCCGCTACCCTCCATGACCAAACTCCCGACACGACAACAATTGGCGCATCGTACCCGGCACACATCGCAACACAACTGCTCAGACCCGCCCTCCAAACGGCTTCACCAGACATCATGCCGGAACACGACGAATCGCTTGGCGGCATGACTTTGTCTGGTGGGTGGTAACTACGCCGGCGGCCGATCTTGTGGCCTACCACCGAGCAAAAGCCCTCTACCCTCTCGCCTAGAGGAGACCTGTGTCCCAACAGTGGGAACATTATAGGCTGATTATCTAAGATACATAACCATATAGGTTAACCACACCTTTTGGTAAGGAGAGGATATTATTAAGTATAATATGTAGATTTATTTATGTTGTGGTTATAGTTAACAAATCGTAGGAAGTACCCCACACATTAAAACAGTCAATCTTTCAATGATGAATTCTGAATCTCCAAATAATATATAGACAAAAACAAAGCATACGTACATATCATACCAAAGACATTTTTTTTTTTTGGTTCATTTCTTTCCGTTCAGAGGAACGGAAAAGGCAAAGGCATAGTACGCCATACAGCCTAGTCTTCAGTATTTTTTTCTTCAGTAAGTTAATATCCTAACTTATCCTAATTTATCCTAAACTTATCCTAACTTATCCTAGCTTAACTTAACCTATCTCCTTTCGTTTCCCACGTGAGGCCGACCCGGAGGGGTTTGGGGTAAAGACATGATATGACCACTATGCTACAATATTTCACTGTTCTTTATGAATTATTCACTGAATGCACTTTTTACTACATAAATCACGCGTTTTTATTTAGTAAACGACACTATAAATAATTTTAAAAGTTCAATGAAAAATGAGCGTGGCACTCATCATCGCTTTCCCGCCAAAACTCCCTACCAAAGACATTCAAATTTTGTATCGTACAGTGATTTGACATGTAAAACTGTCCAAGAATATCTACGAAATCATCTAGTTAAAAAAAGAATAGGAAAAAAATGACGTGTGAAAGTGTTTGTACAAACCTCCTTACAGAAATAAATCATTTATCATTTAAGTACAATAATAAACAAGCAATAAATAATTATTCGAAGTATACTTACGTATAGTGACTTGTGCCCCAACGGTTTCTAAAAGTAAGAAAATATCAGACGCGAACCAATGGTGTTTATTCTTGATCATTAGGTTCCCAGCAATCGATGCTACCTAGATACAAAAATGAAAATTATAAATACATTCTGACTAAAAGCACGTAAACTTTTATTTTATTGTGTACTCACATTTCTTACAGGAATGTGTGCAATATTTTGCACGTGTTGGTAAATTTTCTGCAAATATCCAAAGTAGTCTTGTTTCGACATAGTTTGTAGTATCTCCAAAAACTCCGTGAGTGTCGTCCCAGCATTAACTATTAAGTTTTGGTCAACTGTGTATCCTTTGAGCTCTTCGACATCACTTATGTCTATAAGTACGCGGGGATACTCATCTATAGGATATGCTCCTGCAAACACAATGTGTTCAGTATTAATAAATCACTATCTATTCGACGAAAATTAATGATGACAACTTCTACTAACCTCTTGCAGTGTTCCCATTAATAAGCATGTAAGAATCATCACCCTCTCTAATCCAAATTCTAAATATATCTCTTACTTTTTGCACACGATACCAAAGCCTTTTGTCTTTCAACGTGATCTCAATAATAGAGCCCCTTAAGTTTTCCTGCTCTATGAAGCACCAATCTCCATCCTCACAATTACTCTTATCACAAGCGTCTCCAGTTTTCTTACAGATTTGAAGATCTTCAATATCTTGAAGCTTGATCTGTCTTGGAGCGTCTTTGGCAAACTTTTTGAAAGCCTCAAGGATTGGCCTGTAGCCGGTACAACGGCAAACATTGCTAGCTAATGACTTTTCTATTTCTAGCATTGTGATGTTGGGATTAGATTGAAGCAGACTGCAAAAAAATTACAAAAAATCTGTAGGGCAAATTTAGTCCTTTGAATGAAATTAGAGAGTTAATTGATTAACTTTTGTGACTTTCTCATGATGTTCGTTTATTTGTCAACAATACTCAAAACACAGTAAAGGCAAAACAATAGTAAATGAAGTGGACTAGAACCTATACTAGGTCAGCCCTGTAATTCAGGACTCCAGTTCTTCCTAAATGACAACTAGAGGTTAATTGTTTGAGCAAGTGCTTGTAAGTATTGTGAATACACGTATTGTGCGTGTTTTCGTGTTTGTGCAGGTGTGTGTTGCGCGTATGAGATGAGTGGTAGTACGTATGCGAGCATCTGTGTTTGTGGGAGTATGTTTGTATACATGGAAATACGCGATGTCAAGGATGACTGAACTGGGCCTTTGACTGTTTTAGACATAAAGACAGGAAAGGGAAATAATTTTGAAAACATCTAGAATAATTGTGTAGGCCTTAAAGGGTATCATATATCCGAGAGCCGAGATATCTATTATTTTGTGGTTTTTACTAGTGGTGCGCAGGAGCATATTAATGGCTGGATATTTTTACAGATCATCATCATCATCTCAGCGTATAATCCCGGTCGCATCCGCGGATTTCGCGGTGGAGTCCGGGGTCCGCTTTCTATTTCTGGAATCCCGTGGTCTAAGAATTATGGCGCGCATATCATCTCTTACAATGTCAAACTAGCACTTCTTCGGTCTACCTCGCTGGTTCCGGCCCGGCGGAGGCGCCATTTCAAGACTTTTGTTACCCACGTAACACGTTTACGTAAGACGTTCTCTGTCCGCGTCTACCAGCACGATATCATCAGCATCCATGAGCAACTAGGGAGGTTGCTCATGTGAATTCTTGATACTGTCTGATATTTTTACAGATATTTATTTATTTATTTTTATTATTTATTGCGTAGGTATTCCCGAGCTTTCACTTTAAATGTGTACCGACTTGTCAACGTCCTGATAGTCTGAGGAAGATCATTCCAAAGGAAAACCGCCTGAACCAGAAATGAAGACTTAAGAAAACCAGTGCGGTGAGAAGGACATCGTAAAAGACAATTATTGGAAGAGCACAGGTTCTTATTATGCGCAGAGAATAAATATTGGAAATGTCGTTGTGTTGGGAGTTTGGTCGTGGAGGGTCTTCAGATCAATCTCCCTTTGATGTAGCATCGTTGGTCGTGTTGTTGGGTTTAACATTGCATCACTTCGCTCAGCTGCCGTCTTGCTTCCTATTCGCTCAGTTTCTCTGAGTGAATAGGATCTTAATAAACTAGCGTGCTTTACCACCAACGATCGCATCACTGCTTACCATCAGGCGGGATTGCGGTCAAGCGCTAGTTTATAAACATAAAAAAATGTATGTTGCTTTATTAATCGAAAATGTAATAAATTTTGTTTTAATAATATTTAATGTTAAAATATTTTTATTCAACCACATTTCCCAACCTTTCCCACATTTCCCACCCTTTTCCCAACGAAACCAAATTTTATGTATAGGATGAATTTTTGAGATGTTGAAGCAGTTTAGAAAAGTACCGAATTTTTGATTTCATAGGAATGCTGTAAGTATGACATCATATCCAGTAGCGGAGTCGTTAATTTTAAGATTTTGAATTAAAGACCCAATTTTGGTATTATTTGTCTCCAGTAGTACGATGGATTTAAATCTATGATGGGTGTTATAATGACATGTTATTTTTGATATATCCAAGGATTTAGTAATAGTGCCTACAAGTGCTTGACCAGTACGTGTAAAGCGCTGATTTATCCTGTCTACGGATTTGTCTCCTTCATTTAATTTAGTACTTAATAATTCTTTTGCAGGATTTTTGTTTTTGGTAGTGTTGGTTACTTTTCTTAAGATTTTCCAAGTTTATTTTGAATTCTTACAATTTTCATAATCTCATTCGTTTAGATCATCGACGTCTCATATTTTTTTTTTGCCTTATTTAGAACATCATTACAAAAGTTCCTGTACCTATGATAGGATATTTTTACAACTTCATCTGAAAGAGAAGCCTTTAGTTTTTGTGTAGGATGTCACGGTGGGTGATACATCTGAGTAAACTGGTGCAAATTCATGGCCTAAATATTAGCTTCCTATTAGGAACTTTACGAACTATCGTGTTTATATCTAAAGCGTCTTTAACTTGCTTTATCAATGTATCACATGCATTATTTGTATCCTCTATATCAATAAATAATACTAGATAAATCAGTATCCACAAGTGTATTTACCTCGTTATTATAGTGAATAATTTGTTTGTATTTTGGGCCTTTGTCTTGGTTTTATTAACTAGGGACCTGCCCCGGCTTCCACACGGGTGCATGTATTATACTATAAACCTTCCTCTTGAATCACTTTATCTCTATTTCTATTTAAAAAACCGCATCATAATCAGTTGCGTAGTTTTAAAGATTTAAGCATATATAAGAATATAGAGACAGAGAAAGCAACTTTGTTTCATACTACATAGCGGTCGAGATCCCTACATTTTGTCCATGCAGACGTTGGAAACGCTCCAGGCTCGGCTCTCGTGCACGTAACTCAAAGGTTCTCAGATTTTGTTGTGCGCGGCATTGCGAACTGTTATAAGCATGCACCGAACCCTAAGATGCTGTTATAGGCATACACTGAACCCTAAGAAGCCATCTCAGCATAATAGGGATAATCAGCACTAACCATTCGATTTACGGTACTGAAGTCAGTCTATTTCAAACCACGAACGTGAACGGTTGCATAAGGGTCCCTTTATAATTAATCGTTATAATCGATAAAAGAAATATAGATTATCATTTAATAATTTCTTTCTTTTTTTAAAAAGCCTTTTTGAAGGGACCCTATAACAGAACGTTCGACACTCTGCATACCTGAGAGTTTCTCTGATTTTGTTCAACAAGGCGTTGTGAACGTTCAAGTGAAGATTCTCTCAAACGACGTACCTATTCTTGCTGCCCATGGTTGAAAACTGTTTAGAATGTTAATTGCGTGTAATATTCTAGCTCTGAAAAGGTCTGTTGTTTAGCTCTGAAAAGAACTGTTGGTTAGCCCTGAAAATAACTATTGGTTACCCCTGAAAAGAACTATTGGTTAGCTCTGTAAAGAACAATATTTCTTTACAGAGCTAACCAATAGTTCTCATAGCTAATTTATTAATTAGCTATGAGAAGATTTGTTGATTAGTTCTGAGAAGAACTTTTGCGTATATTTTTAACAACGAAATTTAAAAAAAAATCGCACGAAAATTAAAGAGTTCGCGCACCACTGCTGCGTAGGGAGCCGACTTTGCGTTTGAGCCGCGCGGGACCTTACTCTTTCATAGATCTAAACTCCCTTCTCGCATGCGTTGAAAGAAATGGTAATATTTTAATTTCGCCATAACTTCAAAACCAAACGTCCAATTTTAATCATTCAAAGACCAAATATTATCGACATAAACTGTATCTAGTGATGAAATAATTTAATTTAATAAGGATAAAAAGCATGAGTAAAATAAATGTGTTTATATGTAGTCTAAAAAAAAATCAAGATTTGTAAATAAAAAAATGGTTATTGGCACAACAACCATTTTTTCAATCGACATGGATAGGTATAATGTGTCGCGTACTTTTTTGTAATTATTTATAAGATCTACAATTAATTACAACATTTTATGGTTACATCTTTTATAGTTTAGCAGCGTACGCAATATAAGTAACTTTCAAGGTTGATTTTTCACCTTGTGTTCAAAAAATCCAAATATCTTACGGAACCCTATTTTTTTCCAAAATAAAATTTAGCCTATGTTACTCAGTGATACTATATGTAGCTTTCTAATAAAAAAA
Organism: Sesamia inferens; assembly: GCA_037179545.1. Taxonomy (NCBI): domain Eukaryota; kingdom Metazoa; phylum Arthropoda; class Insecta; order Lepidoptera; family Noctuidae; genus Sesamia; species Sesamia inferens. The sequence continues at coordinate 32,119,776 of CM073929.1, forward strand.
TATTTATTAAAATCGGTCCAGGACTTTTTGAGATTATTCGTTACATACAAAAATACAAATCTTTTCTCTTTATAATATTAGTTTAGAAGTGTAGATTAAGACAGGTAAATGATCAGTGATGTTAGTTTTGATTACAACTGATCAAGCTTGATTTATCATAAGAAAAATAATTATGATCTAAGCAATTATACTTGCGTGTAGGAAAAATGTAAGTAGGCAGAAGGCCGTTTTCAGCTAAAAAATTGAGATGTTGTTCACTTTTCGATCACCATTTAGGGGATTACTATCAATGTTGATATCACCAATAACAGCAACCGAGAGAATCTCACGGGTTGATCGCGAGTTTGTTTCAAGGAATGATGAAGATGAAGAACGCACTGAACTAAATGAGGTACTCACTAACTATACGAATAAACTCAAAATGCCTGCTTCGTTATCATCCAAAAAAGTGCCAAGAAGACTTGCCTACTTAATTAGCAAAGCCATTGGACGGCGCATTGCTGCTGCACAGCCCCGTCCAATGGCGTTGCTAATTCTTTGGCCAAAAAACGGCGCTACCCTTTGGTTACGTGAAGTGTCGATAAACCCGCGAAATATTACTTTAATAAGGATACGTACACTCGGACGTCACGACCCAACCTAGAATTTTGATCCCAAAAAAGAATCGGAAAGGAAAAGGATTACTGGAAGACACTAAAACTCAACGACTCCAACTAACATGTGTAACATTTTTAAAGTAACTAAAACTTCTTTATTGATGTGCAGAAGACTTAAAAACAATGTATCATAATATTCATAATATTCTGTTTCGCGCCATTTTGATTTGTTATCGAAATTCAGTTGTGATGTAACAATAAATAATATTTAAATTGTAAAGTAATAAAATAAATAGAATTTAAGTGATTTCTGACGAGTGTACACGCATCGTTCTTTTTTATCTAACAACTAGCGAAAATTTTCAACGCAGTGGTTATAACATCATAACAGAATAAAAAATAATAAAAAGGATGCAGAAAAATAACAAAAAGGTAAAAATTGTAGAAACTATTTTACAATACATTTACGTAAAATATATACCAGTGTTAGAAGGCCCTACAATTCAATGACAAATTATAAAATGGTTAAAGTGATGTAACAAGCGGTTAGACTCTTCACGTGACCAGAAGGCTGGTCTATTTTTAGCCCAGAGAATCAGCATTTCAATGTGGCTTACCACATTGAAATGCTCTTGCTCATACTCATGCTTGAATGTATTGTCGCTCTCAATGGAATAGTGCACTATTCCATTGAGAGCGACATGGGCGAATTTTTTCATACCCAATGAGTCTGTTCCTAATGTTTTTTTTTTACTTGTGTAAGTTTAGTTAGGTATTTTAGTGTTAGCTTGTTTATTTCAAGTGTAATGTAATGAGCTAATCTAAATAAATGAATATTTTGAACCTTATCAAAAGAAAATATATTTTAAATAATAATAATAATTTGCCCTAGAGTGATGCGCTTTGTGAGGCGGGCGTTCTCGGGGACTGATTAATATCAGTAATGTACTCGAGACTATTTGTTCCGCGTCACAGAGCGCATCGACTTTCTTAAACAGAAGATTGGGCAAACAGTATACGTCGGTACAAGCGAAGAGTGGAGCGGTATTCTCAGAAGCGCAATTTCCAAAGCGATAAAAAGGCGTGTCTATAGAGCTTGGGGGTTATCAGACCAAGGTGTTGTTGACACGTGCCTACCGGATGATGATGCCACGTATTCATTCTGGCGCAATATCTGGTCGGTGCCTGTCAGTCATACTGAAGGTGATTGGACTCGGGTTGTTGAGCGAGCCTGCAATCCAGTACCAGAAATGGGGGCTATTACCATCTGCCCCCAAGATGTAGCTCGTGCAGTCCGTCCGTTGCCTAATTGGAAGTCTCCAGGGCCGGATGGGCTAAACAACTTTTGGATTAAATGGTTATCCAGGTCGCACGCTCGTTTGGCATCTCAATTCCAGACTGCCTTATAGTCTGGTTCGCTACCCCAGTTTCTAACAACAGGAATAACCCATCTGCTCCATAAATCAGGTAGCACCGCGGAACCCAAAAAATATAGGCGGCCGGTCACCTGTTATTAATTAATTTACTTACCCATACATCGACATTACCCAAGATGGTGAACAATAACCACACTGAGAACCATTTCCATCCGCCAGTGTGGTCTGCAGCTCATGGTAGTTGTCCTTCCTGTTGCCCAAACCTTCGATGGTGGTGATCTCCAATCCATGGCATGCCGTTATTGGTTTCAAGCACTAACAGATGAAATAATGTGTTTTAATACCCAGTATCGATAAATAGTAATAAGTTTTTGGGAAAGGACTAATAACACATTATTCGAAAATTAACCCCTGATTAATTTAGGCCAAGGTAACTAATCTCAACGAACATTGCCCGTATTCTCTGAAGATATTATAGTACACAACTTGTGCGCCCCTTATAGTCCGAATGAATGGTAATCACGGTATCACACCGGCAACTTACAAACTCCAGGCTGCTGAGACTGAGAAATTCCTATTAGAAAAAAAACCAATTAGGCTTCGCTGGAATTAGGAATTGAAACCACCACAGCAATGGAGCTACTACGAGACCAACCGAATAGTCGAAAACTTATGACAAATGAGTATTGAATTACTAACCGAGTTTATAGCATATGGCTTTCCTTTAGCTTGCTTCACGCTGACGATACAAGCTCCGCAGCCACCTTCACGACACATGTACTTAGTGCCATGCAGCCCCAGGTACACTCGCAAGTAGTCCACCAGCATCACATCGGAGGCCACATCGCATCCCACTGTTGACAATATATTTGGAAGATAAACAATATATAACAGAAAAGGGGATACATGTCGCAGCCAACTGGTATCATTGCTATAATTATTTATGTAGTTAATCGCCTAGGCTTCCAAATTAGCGGTGGCTGTTCAGCTAAATGCTTGAGTGATATTAAATAAATTATAGTTTAGGTTTGAACTGCAACGAATCACGTGTACGACAAATTGGTCGCAGTAGTTAAACCAGGACACCCCCGCCAGGTGGTTTCCTTCTGCGAGATGACTGTTTCGAAGAATGCTGCAGAAAGGGAGGGGGGGATCTCGTCCTCACACCCGGCCGGGAGTGTCGGCGGTGGGCAGATAACGCCCTCATCCAGCCCCCCTAAATGAGTCCAGGGGCGACAGACTCGGGGACATCTGTCGCCCCCCAAACATCAGGACCCGAGGTAGCGGCGCGAAGTGTTCCGCTACTCTTAGACGTCACGGAGGGGGGGTCATACACCTTTCTCCATGCCCTGACCCGAGGAGGCCCACAGTGGCGGGCCAGCACAAATCGGGGGTTGCGGAAGCAGTGTTCATTCCCCCAGTGTAGGTGTGAGATGGAACACCGGGGTGGTTTTTAGTCAGTAAGAGTCAGACAGACCTCATCGCCCGCCCCAGGGCGGCGGACATCTATGAGGATTTTCCACCCCGGAAACAAAAAAAGGCCACCCCGGCCAAATGGGTTAGAGAGCAAAGGAAGGCATACATTTCTTCCAAAGGTTGCCTGAAGGGCTAATTAAACCATCTGGCTTTTACATATCAAGGGCACAGCTTCTCACAAGCATGGCTAGTAGAGCAAGATATAACTTTGCCACATCATCATCATCATCATCATCATTTTAGCCGAAAGACGTCCACTGCTGGACATAGGCCTCCCCCAAGGTTCTCCACGACGACCGGTCCTGCACCTCCCGCATCCAGCGGTTTCCCGCTATTGCGGAGCAATGTGAGATAACCTATCAGTTGACCAATGTTCGAAGCGAGACAATTAATGACGTCACGATTAATGACGTATTTAATCTGTTAAAATTTTATTCCAATAAGGTTTTTTTTAATAATTATAAATTAGCGCTTGACCGTAATCCCGCCTGATGGTAAGCAGTGATGCGATCGTTGATGGTAAAGCGAGCTAGTTTTTTAAGAGCTTATTCACTCATAAAACCTGAGCGAATAGGAAGGAAGACGGCAGTTGAACGAGGTGATGCAATGTTAAACCCAACAACACGACCAACGATGCTGCGCTAAAGGGAGATTGATCTGAAGACCCTCCACGACCAAACTCCCAACACAACAATATTAGGCGCATCGTACCCGGCACACATCGCAACACAACTGCTCAGACCCGTCCTCCGTACGGCTTCACCAGACATCATGCCGGAACACGACAAATCGCTTGGCGGCAAGGCTTTGTCTGGTGGGTGGTAACTTCTGCCGGCGGTCGATGTTATGGCCTACCACCGAGAAAAACTGAATAAAACTAATGTCTGACAGATTTTCTATCGAGAAACTGTCAAAAAATACAAAATTATATCTTGAACAAAATAATCAGGCGTTGGAAAATCAGCCCTAAATAATATATAAATAGTAATATTTACCACTATATTCGACTCCATTAACTTTGAACTTGATATCTCCCATGACTGACGACTTACTTCACCGATTTTGTTTTCAGTAATAAGAGAACCATATTAGCATTACGACAATTTATCACCATCAGTAAAGTACAATTGCACCGCACCTACACAAACATCCTAGGGGCAATTCTCGTAATTTTGAAAAACAATTTAAACGATTGATCTTCTGATAATGTTATGCCCTGGAGCACTTCTACTAACTACACTGAAACAAAATTTCGTAACGTACAGTTTGTAGGTACAGTTTATCAATATTGTGTCAGTTCCTGAACAGCATCTCCATATAGTTTGCGTTTTTTTTTTTATTATTATTTATTCATTACCAATTAATGAAAGACTCATGTTAGGCACAGAATCTCAATAACAATACAATAAATTAAAGGAAGATTTCCTACGAGTCGCTCTGCGTACTAACTGGATCCCCGTCCTCTGATCTGCAGTAAGATTCTGTAACTATCTTACTTTTAAAACTTAGCTGAAGTCGGGGTAAAGTCAGCTGTCGTTACAACTAAAGCTAGGGATTCACACATTGACAGCTTACTCTAAACCCACTTCACCTAACCTTTCAGGATCAGATTTATTCAAAATCGATCGCTCCGCCACGGGCGGAGTTCGAGTTTCTATTGTTCTTATTTGATCACGTAAATTACGCTATTACACCTATTTTAATACAGTCAACTTATTTCGCTGAAGTTTCCATGATGAAATTTTTACAGGATGGACCATCTGGTTCCGAAGTTTTGGCACATAGTGATTTCGATAGTGTCAATATTGGCTAAAGGTGGTGACTTCGATGACATTGCATAAACGAATGCTACGGGTATTATTTGTGCGCATTTAGGCACCGGCAAAATAAAACATCATATACCCGGTACAGATGAGGATGTTACGGGTTTGGTTTCCGCACTTAGTCCTTCAAGTGGACATTGTGGGTAGGCTATGGCGGCAGTTACTGATTATTCCAACCAGCCCACCTCCCTCCAGAAATCTACTAACTCTCTTGGTTTCTTGAGACCATCTGTGTAAGATCTTGGTGTCTCGAGGATTTCAATAGATAAGGATATTAACAGGTATATGCGAAGTATGCACGAGCTTGTTGCCTACTCCACTAGGACCGTCACAGTGGCTCAGTCTAGCGGTACCGTAGGAACGAACGCAAATCGACTACTTATTATAGAGCAACAAACTTACTTAGCAGTGTTTGATGCTTGTTCTAAATGGTTGGAATGTGGTTATATGCCTACCTTAGCCTCGGAAAATTACATCAAGATAAATTCTCAGAAATTTAATGTGGTATACTTCAATAATAGTACCAACTAGGGATAGCCTGTATCTTCAGAGATTCGATCCTTCGAACTGAACTTTACATAACGACGTTTCGATTGTAGATGTTATTTTATCATTAAAATAAAACGGAAATTCGGCTTGATTAAGTAAGTGATAAGTATAGTTTGAGTATGGATGCAGGTGTGAAGAAAAAGTGAGTGTTAACGGAAGAGTGTGTGCGAGTTCATGTTCGTGAGTGTAACGTAATTAGTGTTGGTTTGTGTTATGAGTAGTTTAGGTGTAGTGTTTTGCCTTTCTATTTAATAGCGATTTGTTATTTGTTTGTTAAGTTAGTGTGTAGATATTAATGGTGTGAAATTTTCCGGGACACCAGTTCAGTTAGGTGTATCACAAGGCTCAATACTGGTTCCATTCAAGATTTAACGTTTTATTTAATTAATTGTTACGTTGTGCTGTTGTCAGATGATACCTCTCTTATTTTTAAAGTAGACAGGAATAGACAAGATTATAACGAAGTAAACTGTGCACTCTCAATAGTTACGGATCGGTTTACGTCAAATAACTTAGTACTTAATACTAAGAATACGAAATATGTAAAGTTCGCCTTGCCAAACGTTAGAAATCTAGGACTCAACATCGTTTTAGATTAAGAGGTGCTTGAAACTGTGGGCTCGGCAGTTTTTCTGGGAATAACAGTAGATGACAAACTTCAGCGGAGACCACACATATCAACACTAGCAAAAAGGCTCAGTTCAGCCGCCTACGCCGTTAGGAAGATACAGGTCATTTAGTTTATTTTAGTTATTTTCATAGCGTTATGTCCTACGGTGTTCAATTGTGTACAAAAAGGTGCCGTTCAAGCAATTTACCAGCTCAGTGTCAGAGTTTCTCTAAGAGATTTTGGTATTCTCACGTTTGCTTTGCAATTTATCTTAGCCAACACCTTATAATATTAGCCAAAATATTCACTTGTACATTAAGAACAGTGCGATTCACAGTGTTAACACCAGACATAATTACAAACTACGAGCCCCTTTTCAGTAACTTCAAAACGTTCATAACTCTTTTGTTGGGCTTGGTAGGTATATAACTTTTTATGACTCTGCTTTGCTAAAGCAAACATCAAATCTAACCTTTGTCCAAAGGCATATTATTCTGTAAACGACTATTTAAAAGATAACAACAGCCGGTGGTTCTGATTAACTCAAGACAGTGTTTGTATTCTTTCTCCAGAATTAGCTAAAGACAATAGGGTAGTTGACTAAAAAATACTAATTAGTCCGTCAGTCAGATTTCCAAAAAAATCTAGACCCGTATTTTTTTCTTTTTTTCATATAAACAAAAAATGAAGACGATACAGTGAATTGAAAACTCGTGTGACGTTACTCCTTGCTACTGCGAGTAGCACGAGCTGCAAGCTACGTCACCAACCACCATTCCTGATCTTTGATGCCTTTTATATTTGTCAATTATTATTAAGCTATTGCATAGCTTCTATCGCGGGCCTTGAGCGCGGGGACCGAATCCAGAAATTCCGTAACGAAAAAACCTCACGCTCCCCACTCCGACGGGCACGGAGGTGTGGCTTGAAGGCCGTACATCGTCTAACGTCGTTTCAGTTCGGCAGTCTTCGGCACGGTATGTTTGTGTGCGTGCGACTACATCTTTTGAAAACAATTTATAGATTTTCAAAAAGAACATGCATATTGCAGGGCGCGAACTCAGTTCTACACACTTGCCATGTTACTGATAGTCGCGATGTGCTAAACTTGCGATTAATTTTCTCTCTGAAATAGGTCTTCTATAGAGATATGTCATAGACGTCATCGACGTTGTCATGGCTACCTTAAAAACTTTTCATATAATTAATTATTAAGTACTTTTATTCAAATTAATTTAGTAGTGTTTTTATAAAATAGCTTTTTTTTAACGGAAAAGCTAAGATGAATGTCACGCTAATTTTTCATTGGACATTGTTTACTAAATAAAAGCGCGTGATTTTATAGAGTAAAAAGTGCTCACGCGGCCGTTTTTTCAACTGTTATTGGCGATATCCGCCATTATTGTGAAATATTTTTTTAAAGAATTTCTATAATTTGTTACACGTGTTATTGGCAAAATTGTGGTATCTATCCACAGGGACCAGATCACGAGTTGAAGTTGAAGTTTTTATTAAATAAAATATTACAGAAAGATGTCGGTGAACAATGTTAATACGAGTATATTTAAGTGTACGAGTTGTAATATTGTTATCTCCGAAACGAAACAACGAAAGTGTAGACGCCCCAGTAAAGCACGTACATCTACCGCACATTTGTCACGGCTTATTCAACAAACAAGTTCGGCTTACAACACAAGTAAAATCAATCTCCGATCACATTCTAGTAAATCTACGGGACTTACCTGGGACTCAGTGTGCTCCGTCGAGAAGTGAAGTCCGGCGAGGTCGACGCGCGCGCCGACCTTACAATGACGTCCGATGTCTTCAAATTCGCTGACTGTCCCATACCAGTCTGCACACCAAGTTCCCTTAACAGGCACCAAAGCTCACCAACGTAGGAAGTTATTTAACAGTGTCAAACACGCCCGACAAAGATCGCCAATGAAACTACGTTTCCGATTAAAATTCAACTCAATTTACAGACGGCACTGATACGTATTCTAGTTCAAGTAAACACTTCAAAACCCGGGCAACAATCGCGACAAACTATACAAGACGCGCCGGTGGTATATCTAATTTCCCGAAAATCATTCGACCGAACATGCGACGCACGCGATGATTATTCGTCAAGAGGTTCAAGCAACGGCCCCGTACGCGGCGGGGTCTATACACGTTGTTATTTTCAAGCAACGACCGCTGCCGGCGCGGTTCCAAAAACGTTGTTATATTTCAAGTTCAAGCAACGGACCTTCTCTCGGCGAGGTCGCAAGACGTTGTGTGTGTCAATAGTGCGGCACCGTTCACCACAGACAATACTAAATTACGCTCATCCCTACGGGTCGCGCCGTCGATCAAACTCGACTAACTAACAATCGGACTTGGCCGACGAACTAGCGTAAACATCCCCCCGCCCCGGACAGTAACAAACGGTCCGACAATTCAATCTAAGGGCAGGCGAGAGAGTGTGGCGATCGCGCGCTTCAAGACAGAGTCCCCCACCAGGACCTCGGCAAACCTGGGAACACCATCCGACCCCGGATACAATTTAACAATGCGTCCACGACGCCATCGGAGGGGTGGCAGGTTTGGGTCCTTTAACAAAACGAGGTCTCCGACCCTTGGTGGGTTCGTCTTGTCTGACCACTTAACGCGCTGTTGTAAAATGTACAAATACTCCAGATGCCAACGGCGCCAAAAACTCTGCGTAAGCTGTTGAAGCAATTCAAATCGCGAGAGCCGTCCGGAGTTAATGTCCAAACAAGGAGATTCAGGCAGGGCGTTAAGTGGTCTACCTAACAACCCGGCGTGAGGGCCTCCAAAACATTCGCGTCGGATGACAAAGGGCATAACGGACGCGAGTTGAGGACCGCCTCAACCTTACAAAATACGGTCGCGAGCTCCTCAAAGGTTAGGATACTATCTCCAATAACGCGACGAAGGTGAGTTTTCGCGGCCTTTACAATTGTTTCAAATATACCTCCCCAGTGGGGGCAGGACGGCGGTGAGTACTGCCATCGTACCCCTCTGCGGGAGAGTGTGGATCCGATCACAACATTATGTTTATCTAAAAATTCACAAACTTCCTTCAAATAACGATCGGTACCCTTAAAGTTGGTCCCACAGTCGGATCGAATTAAGGACGGCAGTCCGCGACGCGAAACAAATCTGCCAAGAGCAGCGACGAACGCCTCTGTTGTGAGAGCACTAACCACCTCGAGGTGGACCGCTTTAGTAGCTAAACACACAAAAACGCACAAGTAAGCCTTCTCGGTCTTAGCGTTACGGAGACGCGAAGCTTTTACAATAAATGGTCCCGCAAAATCCGTACCAACTCCAGCAAAGGGCATCGATTCGGTGACTCGATCGGCAGGCAAATCCCCCATTTGGGGCTGCACGATGTCCGCCTTCAAGCGGTAGCACGGGAGACAACGAAAGATAACATATCGGATCACTCTCCGCGCAGACAAAATCCAAAATTCCCGTTGGAGGATCGCAGTAAGAGCGTTGCATCCGGCATGTGCATTTTTCACATGGCGGTCTGCGATCAACAACTTCACCAAGGGGCCGTTCTTGGGGAGCAACAATGGATGACGAGCCCCATAGGGGAGCTTAGCATTTCTAAGCCGACCTCCGACACGCATCAAACCCTGATCATCCAAGAAGGGATTCAAACGCCCTAAGGGTCCCTTCAGATTGGATGTGCGTTGGCGGAGGGTTTTCAACTCCGACGCAAATTCACTCTCTTGAACTATCCGCACCCAATATAACAGAGCGTCATTGCGCTCTTGCGGTGAGAGGACCGGAGACTCAAATTTGCCACGAGGGCTACGACAGTTGTGGATGAAACGCCGTATCCAGGCGGTGACGCCGAGCAATTTATCCAAAGAGCTGTAGCGCTCAAGCAAAAACGCCGGATCTGGAGCCGCTACAGTCTCGGTGGCGTGAACATGCACCCCTGGCGTAAATGCCCCGACCACTGCGGGGGTATGGGGCCAAGAACCCTCCAGCTGTAACAACCATGGTGGACCCCACCACAGCTGGAGATTCACAAGTTCGGGCGCCTCGCAGCCGCGGGAAGCGCAGTCTGCGGGGTTCAATTCGCCCGGCACGTGGCGCCAAATCAACCTCCAAAAGCGTTGGAGGATGTCCGACAAAGCAGAACCAACAGCGAGGTCGCTGTCTGCCGAAGGGGGGTCTGGGACGTCCCTAAACGATCCCATTACTACATGACCCAACAACAAAGAGGTGGATATGCTACAAAACCGGCTGCCTGCAAAACTCGCTCGCTCCCACGCAGCAAACGACCTAGCACATTCACACCGATCAACAGATGGATCGGGCCAGGTCGGTGGAAGTGAGGATCAGCCAGAGCCAATCCAGCCGACAATTCAACGGCGGCGTGTGGGGCTCGCACTTGCGGCAGCGGCCCGACCACCGTTTCAAAAACATTCGCCGAAGTACCGATTTTCGGCGCTGAGGAGGAGTGGGGGGAGAAGGAGAACGAAACCCGACCGATCGGATCCGAAATCCGCAGGTCTCCAACGCCCCGTACCGATTCCCTATGCGGTACAATATTTAAGCCCAACTGTCGGACTTGCCAAGTAGGAATTACGCAACCCTGGGCCCCTGAATCCAAAAGGGCACGCACTGTGACAAAAACACCTTTGGGGCCCCAAACACGCACGGAGGCTGTTGGCAACAGCACAAACTCCGGTGGGGGGGTTGCGCCCGACAGTGGCATCAATGAAAACCCGGGGGGGGTGATTGCCCCCCTGGACCCCGGGTGAACTGAGTCGACAAGATCGGAGGGGATCGCCGACAGTAGGCGAGAGGGTCCCACTCCGCAACATCGAGACTCCTTCCAACACCACTCCGGGGTGTGGGCCAACAACCGTGGGCCGCGTACGGGAAAACGTAACGCCCCAGTCGAGGGGAATCAATCAAGGGGGGGGAGCAGCGTACCGCCCGCCTCCCCGAGCCCCCGACGGCCACCGCTACAACCTGCGGGGGGCCCCCGCCCGTGGGGCCCCCGCCCTCGGGGCCCCCGCCCGTGTGCGGGGGACTTGGGCCCCCTTCGGACCCGCCACCATTGCGGTTCAAACACAGGAGAGCGTGATGTCTCCCGCCGCAATGTGGACAAACCTTAGCCTGGCGGCACGCTGACTGGAGGTGGTCCCCCAGGCACAGGTAACACCAGGCGCGTTGCTTGGCGAGGGCTCTTCGTCCGGCAGTCCGGAGGCCCTCGAACTTCTCGCAAGCACGCACGTCATGTCCGTCCCTCCGGCAATACCGGCACCGTCTACCTGGTGCGGGGGGGGAGTCACTTCGGACAGCCGAGCATTGTTTGGTCGGGCGGCAGGGTTGTCCCCTCGCCGCCACCGGACGACCTGTGCGCGTTCCCGGCGTGGGGTCGGTCAGCTGGTCCAGTACTCTGCACTCGTCCTCCAAAAAACGAAGCAAATCCGAGAAGGGGGGGAGGTACGAGGCGCTATTGCCCCCGTACCTTTGCTCAAATCGCCCCTTTACGTCTGCGGGCAATTTCGCTAGGACGATGTGCAGAAGCAAAAAAGACCACTGGTCGACCGGCAAATCCAGCCGGCGCAACGAGTGGACGGCGGTCAAGAGCGGGTTGACCAAATCCCTCCTTAGTGAGGAAACCCGCGTTGCTTTCGGTAAGGCCAAAATGGCTGCCACATGGGTGTCCGCTAGCAAGCGGACGTTTTGATAGCGGTCCAGCAACAACTGCCGCGCAACCTGGTAGTTAGCATCGCTGACTATCAGGTGCTGGACCACTGCACTGGCTTCTCCGCGGAGGGCGGAGCGCAAATAAGCCAGTTTCTGGCTGGGGGACAAATCTTCCCTGGAGTCCACCAAGCTGTCAAACAAGTTGATGAAGCCCATCCAAGCCGTGAGGTCCCCGTCAAAGTGGGGAATCTCCAATGTGGGCAATCTCCCTAACAAAGCCGGCGGGGTCGGTTTAACCTCCCCGCTCCAAGTCGGCTTTCCCCTACGGGCAGCCAGGAGCCCTTCTGCTGACTCCGTAATTTGGTTAGCCAATTCGTACGCCTGGTCGACATCCCTTGTAAAGGTCTCCACTACGGCTTCATCCGCTGGAGGGTGTTCCAAAACGTACGCATGGAAGTCGACAACGTGTCGCTCCAACCCTTGCATGCGCGCAGGCAACCCTTCGTAACTGGTCAACAATGCCTGAACCCGATCCGGCCGAGCAATCAGGGCAGCCGCACCCGCGAGCCAACGCAATGCGGCTTGAACTTCTGCTTTGGTCTTAGTAAGCGGATTGGGAGCCATTTCAAATAAAAGCCTTTAATTCAAATTAACAAATTAAATTCAATTAAAGAACGCACGGAAAGCAACAAAAACAAGCGTAAATAACTCGATAAATTCCGCGAGACCGTGTGGGGACCAAAGCTAAGGGCAACCGTTACAACAAAACACTAACATGTACAAATAAAAATATTACAAAGTATACATACAAAATATCAGTGTGCCAACGGCCTAACTTAAGTGCGACACAGATCAAACTTATTAGCAAAACAAAATTATTACTACCAATTACACAATAAAACAACAAACAAACAGAACAAAATTATTACTGTGAATTATGTAATAAATCAACAAAGTTACGACTATGAATTACGAGCTAAATCATTCAAACACGAACTATCTGGTTCGTACAATACACGTCGTTGACTAAAACAATAACAAACATTAGTCATAAAAATAACTCGTAATTATTTATCCGTAGCTCAAGATAACCGAGTCAACAATAACAAAACATTACTCGCAAACATAACTGGCTGTATGGCGCATCATGCCTTTGCCAACTCCGTTCCTCTGAACGGAAAGAAATGAACCAAAAATAAAAACAATCTACCTACAATTGTTTTTACATTTTTTACTTTGCAAATTATCGGATCCACTCAATGTATGAAGGTGGTCAGAGATATAATTTTACGAGTACCGACAACAACAAATAAAAAATCAAATTTTTGCAAATTAGCCTCTGAAGGCTACCAAAATACTGGAATGATACTTTAATTACCCAAATGAATAATTAGAAACCACGCTCTGCTACCACAAAGATGTAGACGCCCCAGTAAAGCACCTACATCTACCGCGCATTTGTCACGGCTTATTCAACAAACAAGGTCGGCTTACAACACAAGTAAAATCAATCTCCGATCACATTCTAGTAAATCTACGGGACTTACCTGGGACTCAGTGTGCTCCGTCGAGAAGTGAAGTCCGGCGAGGTCGACGCGCGCGCCGACCTTACAATGACGTCCGATGTCTTCAAATTCGCTGACTGTCCCATACCAGTCTGCACACCAAGTTCCCTTAACAGGCACCAAAGCTCACCAACGTAGGAAGTTATTTAACAGTGTCAAACACGCCCGACAAAGATCGCCAATGAAACTACGTTTCCGATTAAAATTCAACTCAATTTACAGACGGCACTGATACGTATTCTAGTTCAAGTAAACACTTCAAAACCCGGGCAACAATCGCGACAAACTATACAAGACGCGCCGGTGGTATATCTAATTTCCCGAAAATCATTCGACCGAACATGCGACGCACGCGATGATTATTCGTCAAGAGGTTCAAGCAACGGCCCCGTACGCGGCGGGGTCTATACACGTTGTTATTTTCAAGCAACGACCGCTGCCGGCGCGGTTCCAAAAACGTTGTTATATTTCAAGTTCAAGCAACGGACCTTCTCTCGGCGAGGTCGCAAGACGTTGTGTGTGTCAATAGTGCGGCACCGTTCACCACAGACAATACTAAATTACGCTCATCCCTACGGGTCGCGCCGTCGATCAAACTCGACTAACTAACAATCGGACTTGGCCGACGAACTAGCGTAAACAGAAAGTTTAATAAAAATATGCTCGTCGGCTTTTTCTGAGGAAGACATTGATGAGGCAAAAAAGTTATTGTTTGTTTCTACGAAGTCAATACAAAAACATGTATCGAGGCGTAAGAACAAAAAGCAGAAAGCCCTAAAATATACGATTACGGTGTTTAAAATCACGGATCCCGAACAATCCCAGTTTTTGTGGCATATGACCTTCACAAATTGCCACCAGTTTGCTTTGACTACGTAGAACGTACGTAAAGAAGTTGATGAAGGATTTATTAATTCTACGGTCAGATGTTAACGCAATCAGAAGTGATTATGTTACTAAAGATCAGCTCGAAAATATTAAATTGATAACAAATAATTCGACACCGACGCCGTTCATCATCAACAACCTTTTTATCGTCCCACTGCTGGGCACAGATCTCCTCTCATACAGAGAAGGATTGAGCGTAATCACCACGCTTGCTCAATGCGGGTTGGCGATTTCCGACTTATAAAGCCCAGGTTTCCTCAAGATGTTTTCCTTCGCCTTCAGTCATTGGTGTCCAAGATATACTTAGAAAGTACATATAACTTTAGAAAAGTTACATTGGTACTTGCCTGACCTGGAATCGAACCCGCGCACTCATACTTGAGAGGCTGGTGTTTTAACCACTAGGCCACCACGACAAAACAGTGGGGTATATTGAAAAAGAACCTCGGAGTCTTTGAGTATATTTCGTGGTGCTCCCTGTGCGCCGTTTCCGAGTCAACGAAATACCAGTTGGTGGAGTCATTGGATACTATAGCTGTCTTGCCTGCCCCTCAGTGCCCGGCCGGTCTTGCGATTGCACCGAAACAGCACACAATGACAGAGATTATAAGTAATAGCATAGACAGACCTTACGGAGGAATTGCTCTATTGTAGAGGAAGTCCGCTTTCTCAAAGGTATCAGTGTTGTTGTGTAATAGTGATCGTTTAGTTCTCACACGGATCGTTCTATGTCAGTTTTCTCATTTTACATGCTTACTGACTCGAGTGATAATATAATAGATTTCATGGGTTTTTTCTTTATTTCTTTATTTTTTGGCTTCGCACGGTTTGTGCATTTAGCCAATGCCACATAATTATGAATTATTCATGTCGAAAAAGACGGCCGCGTGACCCGTCTTACGAGTGAGGTTTGGGACAAAGTCATGATGTGGCCACTATGCAGCGATATTTCACTGTTCTTTATGAACTATTTACTAAATGCACTTTTTACTACATAAATCACGCACTTTTATTTAGTAAACAACACTATAAATAATTTTAAAAGTCCAATGAAAAACGAGCGTGACACTCAGCTTGACTTTCCCGCCAAAACTCAGGGTGCTGATCACGAAAATGATTTCATTTTTGAAATCCAAGATGGCCGACATCATATTTCATGACATTCTGACATGGGTGTGATAACGATCATGACGTCATTTTTAAGCTATGCTTAGCTTCTTTCTATCTCTTTATCAAAGTCGAACAGAAAACATTGAATATAGTTTAGTCGCTTAATCGTCACCATTTTTCGCACTCTTTTGATGACGTTGCTGGTAAAAAATAAATAAATTACAAAACAGAAAGAAAACTTGAATTGATATCAAAGAAAAAAAAAACAAAGGAAAAATTACTGTATAAATAAAATAAATAAATAATTATAATTGCAAGTTATAGTTGATAAAAAAAAGGCTATGCAATAGCTTTACCGCGGCAGTCTCCGAGTGCCACACGCCTTTTTTGATTTGATAAAACAAAATATACGTATCCAATATTTTTCTATAATCTGAATGATGGACTAAATAAAATATTTTTTTTTTACCCAGGAAACATCGCTATTATGTATATGAACTCTTCTAAAGTGTCAACGTTATATGGGTTCATATAATTGTCTTTTTTTTTTACAATTAATAAATTGTGTGCTGTCGTCACGCTTTTTATGCCGGGGGCTTTTATTCACGTAAAAAGTTTCTTTTTTATCAATTTGCATTTACATTTTTAATGATTTTTTTTAATTAATTTTTTTGCTTTGCTGATTTTTATAGTTTCAATTAATGTTCTATGTATAACGACATGTGTTTTTTAAATGAACAGACAGCTGTGCTGCTGGGGAGGTTGTTCCGCCACTTCTTTTTCCCAGCAATAGCACTAGGAAGTGGCGAAAGGTGTTTCGTTTTGGGGACTGTTTTATGTAAAATGTACGTTCAAAAGTGCTGATGCTCAGCCTTCCTTGAATAATCTTTAGGGCTTTATTTCAAAAGTCCTAGAGATTGGCGGTGATCTCTCGCTTCTGGCCCAGGTCCAAGCCATGATCGGGAGCGAGAGTTCATGGCAGATCGTTATCTCCTTCTGCGAAGTAGTGATGTTGGCAAAGGTATGTTTTGTGGTGTTGAATGTGTTTTGACCAATGTTTTTTTTTTATCTATATATATAAAAGAAAGTCGTGTTAGTTACATCATTTATAACTGAAGAACGGCTATACCAATTTGGCTAAAAATTGGTAAAGAGGTAGCTAAGAACTGGGAGAAGGACATAGGATACTTTCTATGCCGCTCCCCGTCGTTCCTGTGGGAATAAATGAGCTTCTTTGTTTCGACTTCTCCCACACTTTTATGCTACCCTGGTACCTTGAACGTCAAAAAATATGCACAATAAACCTTCTTTCATGTATTATGATTATTTGATAATGATGAATGAATGAATGAGGTTTATTGTTTCGATTTCTCCTACACTTTTGTGCTACCCTGGTACCTTCCACGTCAAAAAAATATGCACAATTAACCTTCTTTCACGTATTATGATTATTTGATAATGATGAATGAATGAGGTTTATTGTTTCGACTTCTCCTACAGTTTTGTGATACCCTGGTACTTTGCACGTCCACAAACTATGCACAATAAAACCTCTTTCATGTATTATGGTGATTTGATAATGATGAATGAGCTTTTTTATTGTTTCGATTTCTCCTACACTTTTATGCTACCCTGGTACCTTGCACGTCAAAAAAATATGCACAATAAACCTTCTTTCATGTAATTATGATTATTTGATAATGATAAATGAATGAGGTTTATTGTTTTGACTTCTCCTACAGTTTTGTGATACCCTGGTACTTTGCACGTCCACAAACTATGCACAATAAAACCTCTTTCATGTATTATGGTGATTTGATAATGATGAATGAGCTTTTTTATTGTTTCGATTTCTCCTACACTTTTATGCTACCCTGGTACCTTGCACGTCAAAAAATATGCACAATAAACCTTCTTTCATGTATTACGATTATTTGATGAATGAGGTTTATTGTTTCGACTTCTCCTAAACTTTTGTCCTACCCTGGTACCCTGCACCTCCACAAAGTAGGAAACACGTGTCCAGTATTTTTAAGTTAATAATATTATGTACAAAATTTCAAAAAGATATAATGAAAAACCACAAAGTTATAATAAGCTTGCTACGAGTATTCTACTTGGTTGTCCCAACATAAATATGGTCAAAGATCCGCGCGCGAGCGAGCGCGGTGCGTTGACCTCTAGCGTCAGCTGTTGCGCGCGCACAATACTATGATGATGTATCGTAAGCTGCGTTACGCACTCGGTAACTACACTGTAACAATTTCTAAATGTATTTGGGACAAAATATAACATGGTGTCAAAATTATTGGAATCGATTCAGTTGCTTATTCACTATATATATATATAAAATAAAGTCGTGTTAGTACTCCACTTATAACTCAAGAACGGCTCCATTGATTTGGCTGAAAATTGGTAGGGGGGTAGCTAAAAACTAGGAAAAGGACATAGGATACCTTTTATCCCGTTCCCGTCGATCCCATGAGAATGAGTTAGCTTCATTGTTTCGACTTCACCTACACTTTTGTGCTACCCTGGTACCTTGCACCTCCACAAAGTAGGAAACACGTGTCCAGTATTTTTAAGTTAATAAATAATATGTACAAAATTTCAAAAAGATATAATGAAAAACCACAAAGTTATAATAAGCTTGCTACGTGTATTCTACTTCGTTGTCCCAACATAAATATGGTCAAAGATCCACGGGCGAGCAAGCGCGGTGCATTGACCTCTAGCGTCAGCTGTTGTGCGCGCACAATACTATGATGATGTATCGTAAGCTGCGTGACGCACTCGGTAACTACACTGTAACAATTTCTAAATGTATTTGGGACAAAATATAACATGGTGTAAAAATTATTGGAATCGATTCAGTTGCTTATTCACTATTTATATATAACTCAAGAACGGCTGAACCGATTTAGCTGAATATTGGTGGGAGGTAGTTAAGAACCCGTCCCCGTTGTTCCCGTGTGACGTGACATAAGACATGGTCCAACTCATTCAAAATGTAAGTCAGCAATTCATATACCAAAAATGGTATAACAAAAAGCAAATGACAGCTGAGCATATTTAAAAAAAAGTCTAACCGGTTGAAGCAATCGTTTAAAGCAAAGAATATAAATACTCTCTGCTGGTTTAAAGTTTTTAATAAAAAACCACAAAGCCAACTTCAACTTCAAAATTTCTAATATTGTATTGCTGTGCCATTTATCATCAATAAAAATATCATACCGTGACCAAGACCATCAAATCTTTCTCGTCAAAGCGGTAATGCAAGAGTAAATCGAAACATTCTGAATGAAAGCACTGAAGAAGAGCAAGAAATTGCACGTGCAGAGCGCCGCCTTACTATGACTCGACTTCGTGCTTCTCACTCACAAGAGCAAAGGGAGGCGGCAGTCCGTGAAACTGTTCCGTTGACAATGCGAAATCGGCGAACATACCTCAGAGATCATCATCATCATCATCAATCTTTTTATCGTCCCACTGCTGGAGACAGGTCTCCTCTCATGCAGAGAAGGATTGAGTGTAATCACCACGCTTGCTCAATGCGGGGTGGCGATTTCAGACTTATAAAGTCCAGGTTTCCTCAAGATTTTTTCCTTCACGTCATTGGTGTCCTAGATATTATACTTAGAGAGTACATATCACTTTAGAAAAGTTACATCGATACTTGCCTGACCTGGAATCGAACCCGCGCAATCATACAAGAGAGGCTGGTGTTTTAACCACTAGGCCACCACGACATCTCAGAGATCAACAGCTAGATAATTTACGAAGCACAAGTAGAAATTCATTTCTTTCACAAGGTGCTACACTAAATAAATGACAAATAAAAAAATCATGGAATACTTTTTTTTTTTAATTTACGGTGTTCCTAATTTAAAAAGTAAAAAATGTGATCATGTGATATTTATTGCCTTTAAGGCGGAACAAAGTTCGCCGGGTCAGCTAGTAAATTATAAACTAGCGCTTGACCGCAATCCCCCCTGATGGTAAGCAGTGACGCAATCGTTGATTGTAAAGCGCACTAGTTTATTAAGAGTCTATTCTGAAACACCGCCGCTGGCAAATTGTTCCAGTCCCTCAATGTATGCGGTATAAAGGAGGAAGCGAAATGCTTCGTATGGATTGTAGTGGTGTTAACAATGTAAGGGTGGAAACTCGCCGTACGACGAGGAACTATAAACGGCGCTTCAAAGAGATGTCAGCACATCGAAACGGGGTCCATGAAAACCCATGGCTACCAGGGCTGCAGGTTATTTGAAAGCGATACCGTGGCCCTGGCGCATTATAAAGTAAAGGAACACGAGTGGGTTTAGTCAGTAAAAGTATGGCACTCCCTTCCGCTCCGCCCTGTGCGGGAGAGGTCATCTGATGATTTCCAATCCACAAAAAAACGTGAACATGGCATTTAAATTTAGGAGACATGAAACGTTTTTCATATCAATACCATGTTTCTTTTGTTACCTGGACCACTTACTACGCATAATGTTCATTAATTATTCATTCTATAAATTATTATTCATTATAAACCAGACAGAATCTTAATTATTCATCAGTTCACCAAAGTATATAGAAAAAGTTATGTACACATGAGTAGTTTTACATGAAATGAAGGTCATGAGTCTGAATTTTATGTAAAATTGGTATAAGTTTCGACAAAGTAATGACTATTCTTTTAGCTAATATGGTATGTACAGTTTTACCATCACTATAACACAAGAAGGTAAACAGTACCCACACTAGAAACCATGCTAAGCGTCGTTGCTAATGCTGTGCCTAGGCATGTAGTACTTTACGTTTTGTTAATGTAAATAAAAATCGTTTAGGACAATTTAAAAATAATTTAATTGAAAGGCTACCGGGTTTGCCTTTTCACACCAACCCGGATCGGATCATAGTGTGCGGCTAACACGCCTGCCTGCGACGTGGAGGCCTCGGGTTCGATCCCCGGCCAGGTCATGATGGAAAATGATTTTTTCCTGATTGGCCTGGGTCTTGGATGTTTATCTATATATGTATCTATTATCAATATAGTATCGTTGAGTTAGTATCCCATAACACAAGTCTCGAACTTACTTTGGGGCTAGCTCACTTTGTGTGATTGGTCCGTATGTATTTATTTATGAATGTTTTCACAAAAAAAAAAACATTGCCTGTTAGCGACCGCGTTATATTTAGTGACAGGTCAACCCAGATATTTATAAAAGCAGGGAAAATGTATGAATTGTATCAGGAAAAAATATATAACCATGATGAAACTTTTCAAGAATTTGTTAAATATTATTCAGACACTTTTAAAAGAGCCTGTTCCTAAGCAAAATACATACACATTAAAAATAAAATAAAATATTCTGGAAATAAAATCAAAACAACTTGGGTAATTATAAATTCTGAAATTGGAAGAACCAAAGTACAAAACCGCGATTTCCATCTAAAAATTAACGATGAAGATATAAAGGCGGACTTGGAGGTAGCAACTGAGTTTGAGATTTTTTTTACTAATGTTCCAATAATAACAACAAAAACTTTGTCTTCTTCCTTCATTTCTGCTTACGCCATACTAAAAGAATGTGTTCCAGAATGTGACAAGCACTTTGAATTTACATTTGTGACTGCTAAAGACATTATAGAATCTTTTAAGGATTTTGATGTAAAAAAAACTGCCGATCATTGGGGTTTGTCAGTATAATTATACTGTAGCTTCAATTATAAATTCACCTAATGTTCACCTCTCTGGTGAACATTCTGACTGTAGCTTCACAATATATATTTGAAAATCTTATGTATGTACATAAAAATATATCGATTTTAAGAAAACATGCGATTTTCATAATATAAATACTAGGAACAAACATAACCTTGCTGTACATCACACTCGTCTCCACAGTGTAGGCAACTCGTTCATGGGACAATGTATACACTTTTACAACAAGCTTCCCATGGACATTCGAAACTTACGCATTAAACGATTTAAAAGCTATATAAAGGCCAAACTTTGCAAAAGGGGTATTATAAAATCACAGATGATTTAGAAGACAATAATGCTTGGGACTGAGCTGCTCGCTCTGCTAAGCATTGTTATTAAGCAATATGCGTAATTATTCTACAATTTATGACATTATTCTATGATATTTTAAACACTGTTTTTTTTTAATCACCCAAACTATTGTAAACTTGTATTCACTCAGTTTTTTGAGTGAATAGGCTCTTAATAAACTAGCGCGCTTTACCATCAACGATTGCATCTCTGCTTACCATCAGGCGGGTTGCACTAGTTTTTAATTATAAAAAAGCCTAGTATAATTTTATAAAATAAATATCTGACGAACTGATCAACGAATCTATTTGCATTTTAAAGTAACCCTGCCTCTTTAACTCCCAAGGGATTACAAGTTTATACCCATCCGATATCTGTTGCTAATATATTCCCAGCACTAGCTAAACGCTATACGGGAATACCCTACTTGTGAACAACTGCATAAAAACTACTGCATAAACTCAATTCGGTTGCGAGTCTAGTTCCAAACAATATTGTTGTAGATTTTATTGACACGAACTAAAATGCTGCAATATTCGGCGAGGCTCCGAAACCACTGTTATATTAGTGCTACACCATGTATTAAATGCAAAATGTTAAAGCGGGGACCAGTTAACAGATTTTATACGTGGTGTGCTACAATACACTGTGTACTTCTTGTCATAAAATATGTATGAAAACGAGAAAAAATTGCTGTTGAGGTTTTTTTTACATAAATAAATAAAAATAGGGACGGGGAAATGGAATGTAATTCGACAATAATTTCATTATTGACCTCAGAAGCTTAAGAGGCGACTTTAGTGGCGCTTTCTCTGTACAAACGTATTCCACTGTTTTCTTCGTGTATAACGCTGATAGAGTTATATTTTTTTTTTATAAATTTACATCAGTTTTTTCCAAGACTTCATTAATAAAAGAAATATTATATTTCAAAATCCGAAAAATAACCCATTTTTACCGCGATGTTCAGACGACTATTAGACAGACAAATGTGATAAGTTTTTGACAAAAAAGAAAATAATAGAAGCATAGGTATACTTTTTCTCTAAATTTTTGTAGGCAAAATCAACCTAAGCTACAAATGTGAGAGGTTGGAAGCAGCGCGACGGCAATAAGTTTCTTCATATACCAATTTTTCAAATTCCTTAGCACTAGAGTCCCCTTTTAACCACAGAGGCAACTTTAATTTATTCAGTAGTACACATGTACATTTTTTTTAAGTTGGTGCCAACATAAAACTATTAGAATTTTACCGTGTATCAATAAACAAGCCATTGCATCCAATCTCTTTGGCTGCGCGGCTTACAGCCTCGTGTCGCCATAAGAATCCTAACCGTATTGACGCTTCGTTCAGACGTAATCATAATGAAAGCGTAGGTTGACGTAATCACAATCTCTGATTGTATTCGCTTTTCCTACAGCCCCACGCAGAGGGCGGAGTTTGAAAGTAGCCGAGCACAGCAGTAGCCACCAATAGTACCTACAGGTACGTACGCCTGTCTACAAACAGATTGTCGCCAAGAATTTGTTCCCAACTGTTTGTATTTGTACACATTTGGAACCGATCGTGACGATTGAGTGGTTTTAGATCGAGTTACTGTGTTCGTGGGTCTTAAAGTTTGTGTACTTAAACGTTTATCTGTCTTAGTCCTGTACTTACTTAAACATGTATCTATTAGGGTTCCGGTTGGGATAAAGAACTAGAATTGCCATCCATATGTGTTTATTGATATGTAGAGATTCCCATCTTATATTGGTTTATCGGGTATTAACATGATACTCACAACTCAAGTTAAATCTTTACTTGTAGGCTTAGGTGTCAGAGGCTTATAACTGTATAATCCTACAATTATAAGACAGTATTATCCTATATATACATACATATATGTATATGTTATATAAGCTTTCGTGCGAAAATTACTCAACCAATTATCACGAAACTATGTACCCATATTCTTAGAGGTATCATATCACCTAGAAGTAACATAGGATAGTTTAAAAAAAAAAAAACAAATTTATGTTAAAAATGTAAATTGTTTTAAACTGAAAAATAACTATCACACTTATGAGGCTCGCCCTCGAGAGAAATGGGGAAGCGATTACCGTGTCCCTAGATCTCTTGAAGGCCTTCGATCGGGTATGGCTGCTGGCCTTTTGAATAAACTTCCAGCGTACGGCATTTCCTCTAGCCTGACTGGCTGGCTAAAGGACTTCCTGACTGAACGGTCCCTCCGAATTCTTGTAGACGGATGCTCATCGGTACCCATCTTGTAGCATCCAATACCGCCAAAACAAGCGTGTCTGTTCACAGCAAAGGAGCCCGTTCACCTTGGCTTCTACTTTTCGGAACGTATTCTTGTAGTGTACCAACCGGCTTCAGCTTTTGGGGGTTGAGATTTCCTCTAAACTGAACTTTGAGCGATTCATTGAGTCTAAAGTCAAGGTGGCTGCCAGAAAACTTCCGGCGGTACTTCACACAAGGACAGCTTCTAATGTTTTACAAAGCACAGGTCTGTTCGTGTCTGGAGTACTGCAATCATATTTGAACTGGTTCTGCGAAAGCCCACCTGGTAGCTTTGGTTTCTGTTTAGAAGCATCTAATCGGTGACCCAGATTTGGTTCAAAATGGTCTCCAAAGCTTGGAGGATAGGTGAAGAGTAGCCAGCCTAACGGTGTTCCATAGGATGCATGTTGGAGAGTGTACAAGGGAATTAAATGACTTAATTCCCCATCTCCGTTCCATCCTCATCTTGTTAACCCCACTGCGATCCGGACGATGCGTTTCGCTTCATCTTTTATACCGCGTACATCGAGGGACGGGAAAAATTTGGCAGCGACGGTATATCCGTCTGACTACAATTTTAGTGTCTTCAAAGCTTCAACGATTGTATCACAGTCATTCATGCACTTTAAACCTAAAATAAATATTTGAGAAGCCATTATTTAGCCATAGTCAGCTTCATTTACTTAAAATTAACTGCTAACATGGGTACCACTAACAGGTGGCTGCTTTATAGCACTAAGGACGAACCTTAGTTTTCCCTAACAATTTTACACCTCTATTTTGTCACAAGAGAGGCATCAACCAGTCGCTGTGAATATTCTACGAGTCACCTTTCCATCCTCACTTGGTGACAGGTAGCCGTCCCAGCCGTCCCGTAGTTTACTACAAGGCCGGGTTAACTCAACTCAAGGATACACCTTTATTAATTGCTACTGTGAGATGGTTCCTGCCATATGTGAAGGTGATGAAACGGGAAAAGGGATAAGACGGAAAGAGCCAAACATTAATTTATTTTTCTTGAAAGATCTAAACCTAAAAATTACTTGCAGCCAAATTGCTATTGCTTGTGTTGATCAACTTGTGAAAATCTCAGTTTTAAAAGAAACATAGGCAACTTTTATTTAGAAATGTACCGGCGGCGGGTTCAACTGTTTAAGTTGTTGGTCGTTAAATTATTGGCCTACAAAGTATTCCGTATAAGTATATACAATACAGTATGTTAAGAAAACCCTGTCCGACCCGTGAAGGTGTTGTTAGGTATCGATAACTGATTGTAGTAATGCATACAAAACCTGGCTAAACTTAAAAAAAGTCCCCCTAAAAAAATAAATATTATTTCGCAAAAAGAGGTAACTTAATAAATGTGCGTTAACCACCCTTCCACGGGCGGCGGGCGGCAGGGCACGCGGCACGTGGTCGCATCGCTATTCGCTCATGATAATACCGGTGTTGTCACTTTTTTAAAATTACCAAATTTCGGGGAAAATGGAATTAATTCGTGGGGAAAAAAGATTATTTCAAAATTCATTAGTATTGTTTCTATGATGATTACGTAAAATATTATATTATATTTGATCATGTGTTTACCTAATATTTATTATCCTTATGGGTCGGACAGGGTTTTCTAAACATACTGTATAGTACGTGTGAACTCTGGTCATAAACTATCCTTGTACCAAATTTCATTCATTTTGTCCTGCTGTTTGAGCGTGAAGAAGTGACAAACGTACTAACACACACACAAGTAGACATACTCACAAACATTCACCTTTATCATATTAGAAGGATGTGTGGTAGTATTCAGACCCTAGACTGTCCTATATATATGTATATAAAAGACATTGCAATTCTGTGCCTTCCAAATTTAAGCCCATACATTAAAACCAATTCTTAACTGCACAGCAGGAACCTTGAGAAAATAACATCGGCTGCATAATTCACTATAAAAATCAACTCCTAACGACGCTACGACGTTCAGCAAAGAATGAAAGTGATCCCGATCGCAGTCTATATTCTCATGAGAACGTTCAATCGACTAGAAATTGCTCTTGGCTCCATTGCCAAGTATTACCCAAGACCTTTGAGCTGCCGTCTAAAGCTAGCCTGTCGTTTAGACCACTTCTTGGGGCTATTAAGGTAAGGCTGAAACCGTAATGCTGGCTCTGATAAATTTCTCGATGAACACACGTAATAGCAATTGGAAGGCACTTGAAAAGTTTGTCTGAAAAATATCAAGCACAGCACGTTTTGCATCCAGACTTTATTTTACGCATATACACTGAAGGAGTTGATGCTGCTTTCGTCAATATAAAATATCAACAGTAAAGTCCATGCTAACATGACATTCTGTTCCAATTTAAGTAGTCTAATTTATTTTTTACAATTGCTTTTAATTTAACAAGTAATCAAATAGCAATTTGATACACGCGGCTTAAAACCAAAAAGTTTCATAATTCTTGAAATGCTTAAAATATAAATCGCGTCGTAATCAAATGAAAGAAAACAAGACAATTAAAAGAAAATTTCATTCCATATTAAATGAAACAAACGCTGCACCAACACAAGAGAGCAACAAAGAAACCCAACTATTAGCCGTGTTACCACGATCTGCAACTGGAAAAGTATGAGGGTTTTCTTGGTTCCAGAGTGCTCCTACCCAGCCCAGCGCCATTATAGCCTTAAAACAAACCAGTGCTGACAACAAGATCTCGGGCAAAGCTAATTTAGAGGCCACTGCATTTCTCGTTATTTATTACGTCCACTATTGCGGGCTGCCAGTGTGCCGTGATTGATAAAATAGAGCGTTAAGGGGAAAAAAAATAGTGGTGTTGCAAATGAAGATAATTACTGATATTTTGAATGGCGACCACGTACCGGCAAGCGCGACGTCGCACACTCACCTACTAGGTGGTCGGATGACCTGATCAAAATCGCAAGGAAGCGATGGATACAGGTCGCGTCCAAACGATCTTTTTGGAAATTCTTTGGGGGAGGCATACGTCCAGCAGTGGACTGCTTATGGCTGATATGATGATGATGGTGACGACTGATGTTTTTGTCAGTCAGGAAAAAGTCGAAAATTTTATGCATCGAACGAAACACCTTTACGTTTTATGAAGATTTCTAGCTGCAGAAAAATAACGTACAGAACGAGTCCTGAATTGTTTGAATATTCACCGAAAATTCTTTTCAAACCGAAGAGTAGGTATGTCTAGTTTGTTTATTCTAAAGCGGACGAATATTGTAATTAATTAAAAAAATAATTGTTTATGTCATTAGGTAATGCATTTGTTTCTAGCAGTGCAGGTTTTGACGCATTTGATTATAAGGTCTAAATTGTTGTTTGTGTTTGACCAACTAAAAGAGACAATTTGAAATCATGTTCACCTAAATCAAAATCGCTGCCCTTTCACAACATGACCCATTCATAACTTCCAACATGAGCACCGTGGTTTCATAAATATTGCAATATGCACCTTATCATAACGGCAAATGGTCCAATTCAGATAATTGGCGCTATTGTATTAATCCTTCACGAGTAGTCGTCTTTACCTGGATAAACGTTTTTTTTTTAAATTGTACGAAAGGTTTTGTGTATAAGTTCAATCTAAGTACTTGTATTTTGTTTCGTATGTTAGTTAGAACTTTCATTTCGTTAGTTTATTTGATTGTAAAAAAGTATACCTAAAATGGTAGAAAATCAAAATGAAAATAAAATAATAATATTATTTACTTACCTGCAACTGAGTCAACATAGAGCAGTGTTTGAGTGTTCCATAATATTTACATAAATACGAAATACGTTATTTTGTTATTATTATTTTTTTTAACATTTTGATAAGACATAGAGGCTAAATAAGTTTATAATAATAATACCAAAAAATATGTCCTATTCGAAGTCACTAAAGATAAATACAAAAATATCGATTTAGCTATAGGCAATAAATTTTCTTAAGTTTAAGATTTATTTAATTAAGTTTATTCAGTTAATTAATATAACATCTTCATTTCTAAAACTACACATTATTTTATAATGCCTTGCTTGGTTATAATAAAGCCTAACTTATTTATGGTATCAATATTCTGTAGTAAAGATCGTTGCGGCAATTTCTATGGCAGGCGCTTTTACCAACATCCGTATGGTGTTGTAATTACGGTTTACGGTTTGAATTCATTTATTTCTAAAGATTACAAATCACTTTACAGAAATAAATACTTAATTTGACTAAATTAGGTACATTTTTGTAGTCCAGGAATAGCAAGAACAATGTTAACATTTTGGTAATAATATTGTATAGTAAGAAGGTAGTTTCTAAAAGTTTTGTGACATCGCGCTCGCTGTACGATGACTAGTTACTTTGTTTGTGATTCTAAATCTAAGGGCACGTTTACACTATGAGCAAATAATTTTTCTTTAGTTATTTTAATTAATTATTTTATGACTTTTTAAGATGTGGCATTTTAGTAGTTTTTTAAATAGTAATAACGATTGTGTATTTTTAATTTCTTTTGGTAGTGAGTTATAAAGTTTTGCTCCCTCGTGTATAACTGTTTTTTTTCCATAGTTGGTTCTAGTACTAGGAATGTGTAAGTCTTGTGCTCGCCTCAGAAGACGTTTTCGCACCTGTATATTTTTTGGGATATTATTCAAAACCACTAGGACTATTCATTCATTAACTAATTAATGAATAGTGGTAGTGATTTAGCACCTATGGTATTCCATAGGTTGCTTAAAGCTTCTTACTACTCTCTACTTTAAGCAACGTTTATGAATTAGGTAACTATTATACCTAAACTTTCGTAACTCAAAAAAACTTATAAGTATCTTTAAAAAAAACTAAATAACGTGAAAGAAAGCGATGTCCCAGGCGATGTTTCGTCGGAAAAACAGTTTTAAACGTTAACTGAGTTCAACTTAGTTTTCGTTTTTTCCTCGCCGTCTTGAGCTTAATACAACAAACAGGCGTGGGTTCCGTAGACCAAAAACAAATCGCTAAAACTTAAGTACTAGTATTTTAATTTACGAATGCTTAGAGGACACTGTTTTTTATCTGGAAACAAGAGGAAAATTCTTATTATGATTTGCCTTCATATGAAGATAAAGACGACATTAACAATCCAGAGTATAGAATTGGGTAACACATCAATAGCAATGGAAGAGTTCAACAACATTCATTGCTTTCAGTAGTTGAGTACACACATTTTTCGAATATATGTAATAAGCAATGCATTAACAGTATGTTTCAAAATGATTCAAATTTACAGTAAGAATATGTTACGTACCTAATTATGATGCTGATCTGTCTTTATCTGAAGGCAGCTACAATTTGAACACAGAGGTGATGCCACAATCACCATACTTTTAAGACACCGGTCTTGGAAATATGATGGTAAATAACAACCAGTAGTGGTTGCCATTTGTTGCTATAAACCGACTTCTTTATTTATTTAAAGTTTTCATAGATAAGAGTACTAAGGCACCTGAATGCCTCTGCCAATGAAGGGCGGTAAAGAGGAAAAGGAGAGGATAGTTAAGTATTAAAAGTGTAGTTAGGTATATATATGATAAATTATTCAACCTCGTATTAGACTCATCAGTTTTTTTAGGTAAAGAGCAGGTGGTCAATTTTCTAAGGTCCACGCAGCTCGTCCTAACTCACACCTCTCCTAAAAGCATAACATTAACACACTTATTATCTGAACTGTCTACGTCTATCGGGAACCCGGCCCCTCCGGACCCTCACTGCCCTCTTGCCTCTACATTAGCATAAATTAAGCGAGAGGAAATTTCAGTGTCGACGCAAAAAATGTGTGAGTTAAAAAATATGGCAATTTAGCTTAGCTTTAATTACTTCGGGACCGAATTAATTGTAGCCGGCGATGCTTTCTCGTTTATTTCTTCTTTCTTTTTGAACTTAGCTTACAAGGACAAGACTAGATGTTTGAGGAAGGGTTCCCTCCGTTTGTTTTGTTTGCCGAAAGGTAATTGAGTATCTTTTTATTTTGAGGACATACAATTTTGTTCGTTCGTTTTGATCTAGCACCCTAATTATGTAAAACACTATCAGTCTGAACCTGAATGACTTTGAAGGATATTGCTAATCTAATCTATACTAATATATAAAGCTGAAGAGTTTGTTTGTTTGAATGCGCAAATCTCAGGAACTACTAGTCAGATTTGACAAATTCTTTTTGCGTTGAATACCCAATAATCCAGGTAGGCTTTAGGCTATATAAGATTATGTTGCGACCAATAGGAGCGGGCATAAAAAAAACGCGGGTGAAACCGCAAGGCGCAGCTAGTGCTTCATATGTTTGTAAAACGTATCTACTCAATACCGTAAATAAAGCCATGTATGTTGTGGAACTGTCAATCTGGAATCCATTGCTACTGATAGTGTGTGGTATGCAATTATCCCGCTGGTTGCGTAAGTAGGTAAGTATGGGTCATTCTTATTATTTACTAGCTGCGCCACACGGTTGTTTCATCCGCGTTCTTTTCATATATTATATAGCCTAAAGCCTTCCTGGATGAATGCAAAAAGAATTTTTGAAATCGGGCCAGTAGTTCCTGAGATTAGGGCGTTCAAACAAACAAACATTCAAACAAACTCTTCAGCTTTATATATTAAATATAGATTTGTTTCAGAGAATCTCCATAATCTTTCATATTAAAATCTCAAAATAAAATAACAAACTTATCAGTCATTCATCAATCTAACAATTTGTTGGTAACGAATTATTATTGTACTCAAAATTATGTTAGTAAGGTTACTATCTACCGCTACCTAACTAATGATGGGTGTCAATAAGACTCTCAATAAGACTCTCCTCTGTCTGCCTTCGAAGAATTTTAGAATATTTTGGCCATATAGCCAAAAAAGTCCAATAAGGTGGACTGACCAGATTCGTTCGTCTCTGGACACCGGCTTGCTGACGCTATACTCACGGAGACGCGGACAGGGATCGTAACAGGTGGCGAACTATTGTAACATCGACATCACGACCCTCAGTAATGAGGAGAACGACTGGAGGAGGAGGCGGAACTGGTGCCCTTGGCTGCCCACTGATTTTGGAAAATGTAATCAAAACGGGTAGCAATTAGGATGCTGTTGCTGCTGCATCACAGACGATGCAGTAAGTATGCAGCAAGCGCTAGTAGCAAACGTAAGTTTGCTGAACCAAATTGATTCTTATTATATGGTGTATAAGTCTCACTCACAGACCATTTGAGCAGAATGAATAGCAGAATGCCTTATGAAGTATTTATTTTCATATCGTTGGTGCAACGTGTGAACTTGCAAGCCTGCTTATTGCTCTATACCACCAAATCTCTGCATGCCCCCCCCCCCTTTTTCACGCCCTCGTCATCCTTACATCGTGTTTCTTGCATATTGTTTCTTCCAACCATTTATTTTTGCGTCGTGTTTACCGCAAATAAAAGTATGCTTTAGTATCTTTCTTTAAATAAGTCAATAGTTTAGTTAATACAGAAAAAAATTAACTCAAAACGAGTAGTTTTTCTCAACAGATGCGTTTATTTACTTCCTATATCTATTAACCTAGGGAGCCCTAGTGGATCTATTAATTCTCTCACATTTTCATCCGATATCACAGTGCGACATTATCAGTGATACGTACTTGAACATCAATCACGGCCGTCATTTATCATCTGTTACGTCACGACACTGTATGACATAGTGAGAGTGTGCCTGCAAGAAATGCCACGAACTGTGCTGTAGCGTTGGAAGAAAAAGGAGACCTATTTATTTTCAACTGACCTGTGACTTTAAGACTAGAGTGAATAGGCTCTTATTAAAGTAGCGCGCTTAAAAATTAACGATTGCATCACTGCTTACCACCAGGTGGGATTGCCGTCAAGCACTAGTTTATAAGTTATTAAAAACAAACGTGTTTGTCCAGTTGTCACAAGTTTTAAGATGACTGATCTTAAAACTAAAAGAGGGTAGAAATAATAGCGCTTTGTAATACATACCATAAATCCACTAAAAAAAATGTTAACTAGAGGTTTTTTAAAGATCTCTGAAAAATAAGTAATCAAAACACTATCACCAAATTAAAATCTTTCCCTAAATAAGGAATGCTTTAAACAATACCCTCTATTTTAAAATGCAAGGAAAAAGATAAGGAGATTCCAACCAGGTGATTTATGTTTTTCTTTTTTAAAATAGCCCGGGCGGCATTGGATTCAGCCCCAGTTAATGAAAAAACCCGATACTAATTAACATACTTCAACAACTTTAGATACATTGCCATGCAGAATTGGAATCGTGAGACAAATAGAAAGTGCTAAGGAAATACGGAGCTTTTCTACCTTCTAATGCAGTGTTTTTCAACCTTTTTATGGAACGACTCCCTTGGTATCAAAAAAATATTTCGCGACCCCTTTCTTCCTATTGCTTCTAACTTGTAATTTCAGTATGACATTCAACTTTGAAATGTTTGATTTCATTTAGAACCTCCAATAATTTTAAAGAAACGACTACCACCTCTTTGACACTTGGTGACCATTTTGTTTTTCCGTAGGGGGTCGCTATCCACACGTTGAAAAACACTGATCTAATGGAACTAAAAATATATAGCTT
The DNA here is from genome assembly GCA_037179545.1 of Sesamia inferens. Taxonomy (NCBI): domain Eukaryota; kingdom Metazoa; phylum Arthropoda; class Insecta; order Lepidoptera; family Noctuidae; genus Sesamia; species Sesamia inferens. Next base: position 32,152,390 of record CM073929.1, read on the forward strand.
TCTAAGCAGGGGCTTGAAATTAGTCCAAGTTTTCTTATTAGTCTTTCGTGATTTTCATTAGAACTACCTACTGATCGTGCTTGCATGCCTGCCTTGAATGCAAATTGATCTGCAACCTGATCGCTCGAGTAGTTTTTATTGCAAAAAGAACTACTCGTAACGTAATTCATAATTATCGTATCGTAAAAAGTGTAGCCAAATTCTTTCGGGTTATTTTGTATAAAATATGGTAAAAAATTCAACTAAGTATATTTACAAATTCTATTTTTCTGCCAACCGTACACCAAAAGTCAAAGAGCTAGTCCAAGATCTAATGCGTCAAGCCACACGAAACCACAGCAGATAATATAAATGAAATTATTCAATTTTCTTTATTTTTTATCCTTAGTTTTATCATATATAAAGCCTGCCTTGCATTTCTACCTACAAAGAACTCGCTACACTTAAATTTAAACTGTTCTTGGTTTAAGAAACAGTCTTCAACAAGATACAACGAGGGCCATAATTGCTATAATATGTTAGTCAATCATAAACGAGTGTTTATTGAAAATAAATGTATTCTTTCCCGTATTTTTTTGGGAATTTTGTGCTAAACTGCAGCAAACTTTATGCTTTAAAAACAAATCTAAGCTTTATACATAACTCAGAGCATCATTTCTCAGCTTTTCATTCCGTGGCTCGTAAATATAAGCCTAATGGTGAACACTTCAGTTTAACGGGAACCACTGCAGCGGCTGCTCCCTGAGGCACCATAAGGACTGCGGTCGCCGAGCAGATTAGACTGCAGTAGCCAACCCACTCAGCAATTTAATTTAGTCGCTTCTACAAGAGAATTGTGTACAATGTACAAGGTTACCGCAGTGTGACTGGTAGAGCCAGTATATTATACAAAGCGATTAGCTTATAAATATAGAGAAGCGGTTATTCCAACCAGATAGTCTTATGAAATACAATAACAAAATATAGAATACTACCGGCCGCCAGCGACTTCATTCGCGTGGAGTTAGTTATGCTCCCCTCCTATTGGTCACAGCGTGATGATATATAGCCTATATAGTTATATAGCGTTTCTAGATTAATGGGCTATCCAACGCCAAGAATTTTTCAAATCGGAACAGTCATCATCATCACCATTATCAACCCACTGCTGGGCACAGGTCTCCTCTAATACAAAGAAGGATTGAGCGTAATCACCACGCTTGCTCAATGCGGGTTGGCGATTTCAGACTTATAAAGTCCAGGTTTCCTCAAGATGTTTTCCTTCATCTTCAGTCATTGGTGTCCAAGATACACTTAGAAAGTACATATAACTTTAGAAAAGTTACATTGGTACTTGCCTGACCTGGAATCGAGCCCGCGCACTCATACGATACCCACCACGACATCGGAACAGTAGTTCCTGAGATTAGAGCGTTCAAACAAACAAACAAACTCTTCAGCTTTATATGTATATTAGTAAGTATACATTATTTTACTAACACAGGAAACAGAATTCTTCGAACATAGTAAATTTCGTATTTGGTATGGAATAGTAGCCCTTTGATTACAAGATACACGTGCAGGCCGATGGTATTAGCAATTCAACACAAACTTTATGGTATTGTTGCCACATTGTTAATCACAAATTCTTCTTCTTCTTCTTCAACCTATAGAGGTCCACTGTTGGACAAAGGCGTCCCCCAAGGTTTTCCATTACATTGGAACAAACAAATCAAGTTCACAAAAAAACATCACAAATTAAGTTTAATAAAAAGATCCACAATTAGAATGTTAAAAAACCTTATGTAGAATAAGTGGTTTCAATTAATGTGACAATGCATAATGGCCACCGTCGTCCACTTCCTTGAATACCAGCAGCAATACTCAAGCAATCAAATATGTAGTTCCGTAACGCTACATGTGGGGAAGATAAAACAGTTAATTTCTTCTTCAAAAAATGTTTGTCTCAGTCAATTCCTTCCGATCCTTGGTTGATCTAGTTAAAGAAGAACTTTCTCCAGTTCTTTACCAACCCTAGCCAATACATGGGACTGCGCTCAATCTACAAAATGAGGACATACTCGTATATTCTATAACCATCATTCAACATGTATTCAACTTATTATCATTTTCGTAATAGTGCTATACTTAGTCATCATCATCATCATCATTTCAGCCGACAGACGTCCCCTGCTGGACATCGGCCTCTCTCAAGGATCGCCACGAGGATCGACCAGGTCGATACTTAGTCATCATCATCATCATCATTTCAGCCGACAGACGTCCCCTGCTGGACATCGGCCTCTCTCAAGGATCGCCACGAGGATCGACCAGGTCGATACTTAGTCATCATCATCATCATCATTTCAGCCGACAGACGTCCCCTGCTGGACATCGGCCTCTCTCAAGGATCGCCACGAGGATCGACCAGGTCGATACTTAGTCATCATCATCATCATCATTTCAGCCGACAGACGTCCCCTGCTGGACATCGGCCTCTCTCAAGGATCGCCACGAGGATCGACCAGGTCGATACTTAGTCATCATCATCATCATTTCAGCCGACAGACGTCCACTGCTGGACATCGGCCTCTCTCAAGGATCGCCACGAGGATCGACCAGGTCGTTGGTCCACCTTGTCGGGAGACTAGCCACGCTGCATCTTCCGATGCGTGGTCGCCACTCGAGAACCCGAACCCCTTAAAATTAAACAACTTTTCTCTACGATTTTTTTTTTATTTATTATAAACTATTGCTTGACTGCAATCCCGCCTGATGGAAAGCAGTGATGTAATCGTTGATGGTAAAGCGCGCTAGTTTATTAAGCCTATTCACTTAAAAAAAAAAAAAGACGTGTGGCACTCGGGGACTGCCGCGGTAAAGCTATTGCATAGCATTTTGTATCAATTTATGCAATTATAATTATTTATTTATTTTATTTATGCAGTATTTCTTTTTCTTTGATATTAATTCAAGTTACACTTTTTGAGCGTGGTGACCGATAAGAACTCACTCGAGTCAGTAAGCATGTAAAATGAGAAAACTAACATAGAACGATCCGTGTGAGAACTAAACGATCACTATTACACAACAACACTGATACCTTTGAGAAAGCGGACTTCCTCTACAATAGGGCAATTCCTCCGTAAGGTCTGTCTATGCTATTACTTATAATCTCTGTCATTGTGTGCTGTTTCGGTGCAATCGCAAGACCGGCCGGGCACTGAGGGGCAGGCAAGACAGCTATAGTATCCTTATGACTCCACCAACTGGTATTTCGTTGACTCGGAAACGGCGCACAGGGAGCACCACGAAATATACTCAAAGACTACGAGGTTCTTTTTCAATATACCCCACTGTTTTGTCGTGGTGGCCTAGTGGTTAAAACACCAGCCTCTCAAGTATGAGTGCGCGGGTTCGATTCCAGGTCAGGCAAGTACCAATGTAACTTTTCTAAAGTTATATGTACTTTCTAAGTATATCTTGGACACCAATGACTGAAGGCGAAGGAAAACATCTTGAGGAAACCTGGGCTTTATAAGTCTGAAATCGCCAACCCGCATTGAGCAAGCGTGGTGATTACGCTCAATCCTTCTCTGTATGAGAGGAGATCTGTGCCCAGCAGTGGAACGATAAAAAGGTTGTTGATGATGAACGGCGTCGGTGTCGAATTATTTGTTATCAATTTAATATTTTCGAGCTGATCTTTAGTAACATAATCACTTCTGATTGCGTTAACATCTGACCGTATAATTAATAAATCCTTCATCAACTTCTTTACGTACGTTCTACGTAGTCAAAGCCAACTGGTGGCAATTTGTGAAGGTCATATGCCACAAAAACTGGGATTGTTCGGGATCCGTGATTTTAAACACCGTAATCGTATATTTTAGGTCTTTCTGCTTTTTGTTCTTACGCCTCGATACATGTTTTTGTCTTGTCTTCGTAGAAACAAACAATAACTTTTTTGCCTCATCAATGTCTTCCTCAGAAAAAGCCGACGAGCATATTTTTATTAAACTTTCGTTGTTTCGTTTCGGAGATAACAATATTACAACTCGTACACTTAAATGTACTCGTATTAACATTGTTCACCGACATCTTTCTGTAATATTTTATTTAATAAAAACTTCAACTTCAACTCTTGATCTGGTCCCTGTGGATAGATACCACAATTTTGCCAATAACACGTGTAACAAATTATAGAAATTCTTTAAAAAAATATTTCACAATAATGGCGGATATCGCCAATAACAGTTGAAAAAACGGCCGCGTGAGCACTTTTTACTCTATAAAATCACGCGCTTTTATTTAGTAAACAACACTATAAATAATTTAAAAGTCCAATGAAAAATTAGCGTGACATTCATCTTAGCTTTTCCGTTAAAAAAAAAAGCTATTTTATAAAAACACTACTAAATTAATTTGAATAAAAGTACTTAATAATTAATTATATGAAAAGTTTTTAAGGTAACCATGACAACGTCGATGACGTCTATGACATATCTCTATAGAAGACCTATTTCAGAGAGAAAATTAATCGCAAGTTTAGCACATCGCGACTATCAGTAACATGGCAAGTGTGTAGAACTGAGTTCGCGCCTTGCAATATGCATGCTCTTTTTGAAAATCTATAAATTGTTTTCAAAAGATGTAGTCGCACGCACACAAACATACCGTGCCGAAGACTGCCGAACTGAAACGACGTTAGACGATGTACGGCCTTCAAGCCACACCTCCGTGCCCGTCGGAGTGGGGAGCGTGAGGTTTTTTCGTTACGGAATTTCTGGATTCGGTCCCCGCGCTCAAGGCCCGCGATAGAAGCTATGCAATAGCTTAATAATGAATAGGAAGGAAGACGGTAGTTGAGCGAGGTGATGCAATGTTAAACCCAAGACCAACACGACCAACGATGCTGCGCCAGACGGAGATTGATCTGGAGACTCTCCACGAACAAACTCCCGAAACAACAATATTTGATGCATCGTACCCGGCACACATCGCAACACAACTGCTCAGACCCGTACTCAGTACCAGACAATTACTGAGTAAAACAAACAAAAATACAATACGTCTTCGTAAGGACTAGTGCCTAGTGGTCAGACTTTCCGGCTTCGGACTACTCGTAACGGCTGTCAAAGACCTAAGTACCAATATGACAGCAAAAACCTGAGGTACGGGGGTCTTGGTATGTGAATATGATCCCATCCACAGACCACCCCGCTAAACGTAACTTAACCTGATTCATAGACTTAAGTGGCTGTTCTCTACGTTAATATAAAGTGTATAAGAATAGCTGGTCGCTCTGATTAACTCAAGGCAATGTTTTTGTTGTTTTTCCAGAATTCTCTTATTGACATGTTTATATATATATATAAGTTCATATAATTGCCTTTTTAGGGTTCCGTAGCCCAATGGCAAAAACGGAACCCTTATAGATTCGTCATGTCTGTCTGTCCATCCGTATGTCACAGCCATTTTTTCCCGAAACTATAAGAGCTATACTATTGAAACTTGGTAAGTAGATGTATTCTGTGAACCGCATTAAGATTTTGATGCAAAAATTAAAAAAAAAAAATATTGGGGGCTCCCATACTTAGAACTGAAGCTCAAAAATTTTTTTTTTCATCAAATACATACGTATGGGGTATCTATGGATAGGTCTTCAAAAATGATATAGAGGTTTCTAAAAAATTTTTTTTTCTAAATCGAATAGTTTGCGTGACAGACGCTTCCAAAGCGGACAAAAGTTGTCCCCCCTCTAACTTCTAAAATAATAAAATTAAAAATCTAAAAAACCATATGATGTACATTACTGTAAAAACTACCAACGAAAATTGTTTTGAACAAGATCTAGAAAGTAGTTTTTTTTTTAATACCTAGTAAATCGTAAACCGCTTATTACCCCATAATCTGCCCATTGCCATTTTAATTTCTGGGCATGACTAAGGGCATCTGTAATAGCTGACTTCTCTCAGATAATTTTGTGTGGTATCTTCTGTAGTTTGCTAATTTTCATCATACTCCTCTCCATACTTCTTTGACTTGTCTTGATTTTGTTTTTTATTTTATGGGTAAATTTCCACGTTTGGCAGGCGTACGTTAACGAAGGTAAGAGGCATGTATTCATTCACTTTCTTTTTAAGTTTAAACATAGTATATACATAGTATTGTATAAAGTCATGTGTTTTATTTAAATGAAGAGACAGCTGTGCTGCTGGGGAGTTTGTTCTGCTACTTCTTCTTCCCAGTAAAAGCAATAGGAAGTGGCGAAGAGACATTTTGAGGGGACTGTCTTATGTAATATTGACGTTCAAAAGGAGCTGATTCTCAGCCTAATTTGAATAAATGACTCTTGAGTTTGATTGATATTGATATTATAATACGAGTATGTAAAATTGTCAGAACTACATAAATATTGATTTAAATACGCTTCAATCATTCATCAATCAATATTCATTCTTGTTGAATACCTAATTCAATCTATCAAGCGTAAAATAAGTAAGACAATTTAATTAACTTTGCCACATATTCTGGTCGTCACTGGCCTTTAACACATTACGTGTGACAGTTAAACTTCAAGCTAAAGACAACTACGTAATATTACTTATTACCTAAGTTTGTTTCCCAGCCACAAATTAGTTATCTAATGTCCGTCATACGTCGCAGTATTTAGTAAAACTGTCTCGTATATCCCACGTTCACTGACCAACCGAAGTCCCGTCGCGGTTAGTGTTGCAAAACTTCCGAAGTTCAGTCAAGAACTGAGCTGAAGTTGAGTGGATAATAATTTGGTATCACTTTGAGTGCACTCTAGGAGATTTTTGTTTTCTATGTGCCACACTAGTATTTCTCCTGTAACGTGCGTTTACAAGCATATAAACTCACATACACAAACAGGCAGACCCGGAACAACTACTTGTAGTCGAACCCGCGACACGCAGCGCAGCAGTCAATAACCGTACAGTCAATGTTTAGTTGAATGCTGCGCTATTTACATCCACGTCCAGTTTATTTTCCTTTATGAAGGTTTTGTGACACGTGGTAGAAATTTCTCCAAATAGGGAACAATGACGTCTTTTTGTTTGTTTTTCATTTTTAATAGTATCTTTTTAATATTTTTATTTTCCTTTCATTAATAATTAATTTTCGATTTAATCTACATATGTAGCATATGCTTAATAACGAATGAATAGTCTAACTAAAAAATAAATAAATGTGAAATGTAAAACCAACTAGGCAGGTCTTATTAAAGACGGTGCACACTACAGTCCGTTCATATATATATTTTTATTTAATCTTGCATCACGAAAAAAATATCATAACCCTTTTTGTCGTCGTTATAATCGTCGGTATTCAATTGCTACTGTTTCATGAAATATAACTATTAATGGACTTCTTTGCAAGTATAATTAAAAGTTTTGTGCTATGAGGAAAAAGACGGGTTGCCAGACGGGAGTTTGTCTGGCGGGCACTTGCCAACACTTGATATTGGGAAGTTGTACGTATGCTAGTTGCACGGTAAACTCTGATTGCGAGATGTAGAATTCGTGTGACGTCAGTATGACGCGTTGTTTATTTGTGGCATTTGTAGGTACTGCTACAAATGAATCCAAATAAACCTGTATAAAAGGTACACGAGAACATTAATGATGACTTAATAGGTACCCGTGTACACAATCCATTGATTGAAGAACATTGTTTATTAAACACCATCGGCATTACAATCAGAACACAGTTAGTAGGGCATACTGGGAGAAACTGTGCTTTGTCTGTGAGGAGATTGGCTGCTATGATACATCTGATGGAAGTCTGCTCTGCTGTATTATTACTAATGTTGGGTCTATGGTGAATGGTTTCATTTAATTCTGTAGGTTACAGCTAAAGGACCTTAAGTCACATTTTATAAATTATTCAGTAAAACTTATTAAAGATGTCTATACCCGAAATTAGATATTAAAATCGACTAAGTTTAAAAGTAAATAATGTATCGTTGTAGAATAAAAAGTATGATAAATCAAATCCTAGCTTTGTTCAAAGGCATATTATTCCGTAAGTGATTAATTAAATGATAAGAATAGCTGGTCGCTCTGATTAACTTAGGACAATGTTTGTGTTCTTTCTCCGGAATTAGCTTACTGATACGTTATATGAGTTCATATAATTCAGTTTTTTTCAATACATAAATATGAAACTGTCACGCCCTTTATGCCTGGGGCTTTTATTGAAGTAATAAGTTTTAGGAAGTGTCGATCGGTGGGCGTTTTGGGGGACTGTCTTATGTAATATTAACGTTCAAAAAGTGCTGATTCTCAGGCTAATTGGAATAAATGACTTTTGATTTTAATTTTTTGAATAATTTGTGATATTTTTTCACAAATATTGTTCCTTAAGGCTGTATTATCGGCATTAAGGTTCTTTTATTTTTTTTAAATATCTTATAGTATTACGGTAGTTGCGTCTCTCCTGTAACAATAATTTTTCATTTTCTTAATGGTTCAACAAACAATAAAGATGTTACATAAAAAACTCAGTGCATCTCATTCAATAAGAGAAGGACAGAAAACAAATATCTATTAGTTCAGTCCTGTCAATGACGGACAAAGATGAATGATAACGCCTTTCTTATATTATATTGCAAATTTATTAGCTGGTACGGGCGACACCAAGTCAAGCTACCCGAAAATGTCAAATATTCCCATTCAACCTTGAGCCTTTATCCGCTTTACATCGCTCTGATAGAAAGTACTACTCTGGAAAGCTTCGTCTTGCTGCTAGAACATTCCTCGAAATATCTTACAAAGTGGAATCTATTTTTCTATCTTACATTATGTTAGGTACAGACGGTAGCAGGTCAAACTACCGAAACTGTCAATCTTGCGCCTTAATGCTTTAGATATAAAGTTGAAAACCTAATAAAATAAAACTGACAGATTATAGTAGCTTGATGGACTGTCCTGAAACTTCGAAGAAAAAAACAAATAAATAAAACAGAATTCGTATGAATGAACTCCTGGACCTTGTGATACATATACGATCTCAGGTTTTATTTATTTTTTGGATATATTTATTTGTAATGATGTCCCACACTAGGAATTTCTCCTGTGTCGTGAATGCGTTTACAAACATAAATTCACATACACAAACATCCAGATCCGGAGCAACCACTTGTAGTTCATACAAATATTTGTTCCGTGCGGGAATCGAGCCCGCGATATGCAGCGCAGCAGTCAATGGCATAACCACTGCGCTAACCGTGATTGATAATGATGAGATTGTCAGATGACAAAACTGTAATTAGTGCCTAGACAACTAAGAGTTATACTTCATCGGTTTAGGAGTTTGACTAAAGGTAACCAAGTACCTTTAGTTAACCACCTTAATACCGTAATATAATAGTCATTTCAGTTGTCATAGGACGTCACCACGTTTAATTTTTTTTTTTTTTTTGTTTTTTATGGGACAAAACCCGCCACACTTTTCCCAACCACTGCAACTCCTGAAAGCCAGAATCAACAGTGGCGACCGCCAGAAAAACGCCGAGCAATGAAGCTCGACGAGTCCCGGAGAAACGATTCAACTGTCTTGGGTCCCGCAACGAAATTAATCAGAAAAGAATAGCGGAGGAGTAATAAAAAAGATATTTTTTCCACTTCCCTCCATAACAAGCAGGAGACAGAACAGAACTAGGCCAATCGGCACAAAGGGACATTATTGCAACTGGGAGAAGCCCAGAATGCCAAACACCACGGAATAAAATTTGATTAAGTTAATGGGTCCTAAGTAGGTATTAGCTGTTACAATTGATTCCAATAATAGGTATGGCAAAACGCGTTTAATTTAGCATTTTTATTCGTTAGTACAACAGCCTCCGTGGCGTAGCGGTAGTGAACGCGGCCGCTGCGCAAGGAGGCGCGAGTTCGAGCCCCGCGCAGTGCAAATATTTGTATGCATGAATATGAATATTTCCACTGGTCTGGTCGTGCCTCGGAAAGCACGTTAAGCCGTTGGTCCCAGTTGCCATACGAACATCTAATGGCAGTTGTTACGGGTTGGTGGAGCCCTCAAAAGTCCTACAATTTGTCTAACTGCAATGCTTCAATATCGCCTTCGGGTTGTGGAGGTCAGACGGCAGTCGCTTCATGGAAAATATCGAAGTTTAGCCAAAATAAGCAGTTAGACTGGTAAAGCGGACCCTAGACTCCAAAGCTGAAAAGCTAGGACTGGGATTAACGCTGAGATGAAGAAGAAGATTTGTCAGTACAACCGATGGAGTATTAAGCTTCGTCATCATCATCATCAGCAACATTTATCGTCCCACTGCTGGGCAAATTCTCCTCTCGTACAGAGAAGGATTGAGCGTAATCACTACGTTTGCTCAATACGGGTTAGCGATTTCAGACTTAAAGTCCAGGTTTCCTCAAGATGTTTTCCTTCACCTTACTTAATACTTAGAAAGTACATATAATTCAGAAAAGTTACATTGCTACTTGCCTGACCTGGAATTAAACCCGTACCTCTCACACTTGAGAGGCTGATTGAGCTTATTCCTCATAATTAAGTGATTTGGACACAATAAAGCAAAGGCCACAAAAACTTCAAGTAGGAAAAGAACACTTACCTATTCTAATATTTTCTTGGCATTTCCCTATGTCCGAATAAGTACTAGTAGCTAAATGCAGCTTGTTCCAATATCATCTTAACACGATTACCAAAATATCTATAATTTTACAGCACCCTAATTGCGTAAAACACTATTAATCACTATTTAAAAAAAATATTTGCAAATTGAATTTCTTCTGTATCGTGGGTGCGTTTACAAACATATATATATATTTTTTTTATTTTTAATAATTATAAACTGGCGCTTGACCGCAATCCCGCCTGATGGTAAGCAGTGATGCGATCGTTGATGGTAAAGCGCACTAGTTTATTAAGAACCTATTCACTCAGATTGAGCGAATAGGAAGGAAGATGGCAGTTCAGCGAGGTGATGCAATGTTAAACCCAACAACACGACCAACGATGCCGCGCTAAAGGAATATTGATCTGAAGACCCTGCACGACCAAACCCCCGACACAACAACATTAGGTGCATCGTACCCGGCACACATCGCAACACAACTGCTCAGACCCGTCCTCCGTACGGCTTCACCAGACATCATGCCGGAACACAACAAATCGCTTGGCGGCAAGGCTTTGTCTGGTGGGTGGTAACTTCTGCCGGCGGCTGGTGTTATGGCCTACCACCGAGAAAATAACATACACAAAATACAGTAACGCATCGTGCGTTCATACTATCAATTGGAATCATTTCGAAGCTAATTGCCAAACCATTGCTCCATATGTAAGGTAAATGTGTTCGCTCAAAAACGTAAATAACGCAATGAAAGTTGTTGAACTGTCAAAATAAAATCCATTGCTACTGGTAGTTTGTTGCGTAATTACCTTCGTCGCTGGATACCGCCGTCCCTGACACATGTTATAGTCGCGCCTAATCTCATCGTATCTCGCTATCAAACCTATTGTCGCACGGTAATGTGGCCTCGGTCTTAAAGGAAATGGGCCTGCCCGTGATAGGCAGCGTCTGAATTACGTATCGTTTTATCTGTTACTCAATAATAGCGATAACGATTACCTACGCAAGTTATTACTTCTGAAGTTATCGGTGATCAAAAGTATTGCTTGGATTAGTAGTCGCGGGTAGATGGGAGGTGGGATCCTGGACATAAAATCTTTGAGGATCAGCCTTCAGAGGTGTTAATGACAGAATTATTGTAAAGGAAAGATGGAAAATAGGAAAACCAAGTCATAATTATCAAAAGACACATTTTGTTCTGTTTAGTATCTATTTTAATCAATTGGTAAATTTCAATTCGTCAATTGGCGAGACTTTATCTGTCGCCAAGCGATTCGTCGTGTTCCGGAATGATGTCTGGTGAAGCCGTACGGAGGACGGGTCTGAGTAGTTGTGTTGCGATGTGTGCCGGATACGCTGCGGCAAATGTTGTTATATCGGGAGTTTGGTCGTGGAGGGTCTTCAGATCAATCTCCCTCTGGCGCAGCATCGTTGGTCGCATTGTTGGGTTTAACATTGCATTAGGTATCTTTTTTTTGTACGGGCGCGGGCAACAATCCCCGGCGAGGGGGATTGTTGCAGGGTGCAGCAGCCACCGGGCACTCGAGGAGGTTTATGTCATGCCCAGTTCAGCGAGATGATGCAATGTTGGGGATTGCATCACCTCGCTCAACTGCCGTCTTCCTTCCTAATCACTCAGTTTTTTTTAGTGAATAGTTTCTTAATAAACTAGCGCGCTTTACCATCAACGATTCCATCACTGCTTACCATCAGACGGGATTGCAGTCAAGCACTAGTTTATAACTATAAAAAAAGGTTAACTACGATACCTAAAGCTACAGTAAAACTATTTACTTGCATATTCTTTTTGTAGCTTTATAATAATACTCAGATTATATTATTAGTGATGTTATATAGCCTAAAGCCTTCCTGGATTGATGGACTATCCAACGCAAAAAGAAATTTTCAAATCGGACCAGTAGTTCCTGAGATTAGCGCGTTCAAACAAACAAACTCTTCAGCTTTATCTATTAGTATAGATTTCTATGATAGTATCACAGAAATAAACGAAAGAACGAATTACAATAATTATTACATAAGGTGGGTAGGTAAGTATTTGAATATTTTGCAATGTTGTCAATCATGATGTGAATGAACACTAATTCAATGACGTTGTAATAGCAGGTCTCAATAAAACTTGATAAGTGTGTGAGGTGTGTGTGGCCTACATTATCAGCAGTGAAAGGTGCCACAAATCTCAACAGTCGATGTATTAGAATGGCAATTTCAACCATTTAATCAGCTGGCTCGTTGGTCTAGGGGTATGATTTTCGCTTAGGGTGCGAGAGGTCCCGGGTTCAAATCCCGGACGAGCCCAATCTTTTTGTATTTTCTTAATTTTTTTTTTCGTAAATTTTCTGAGTAGAATGCAATCTTTTATTATTATATTTGGACCCTAATTTCAAACATACGAAATGATACAGGGTGTTCCAACAATTTATTTTAATAAATCCTGATAATTATCACTTGCGATTCGCGTTTAATAATAATATCTATAATAGCAACAGATATATCGTTTGAGATTCGCACTCGTGAGTAAACAGGGTGTGGGGGTGTTGGAGGTGTCAGGGGGTGTGTGGGGCGTCGGGGTGTGTTATGACATGTTGTATTGCGGTACTACATTTGGATTTACATCATTTTTATAAGTCATTATTCTTATGTTTCGTGGTGTTTTTTCGTGATATAAGATTTATTCTGATAGGATGCATCCACAATTGTTGGGTGCAAATGGCATACATGATTAGGTATATAAATGTTGTTTATTATGAATGTGTAATGTACATTGTGGGCCGAGCACATTGCCCGTAGGACCGATGCCCGATGGGGTCGACGGGTTCTCGAGTGGTGACCACGCACCGGAAGACGCAGCGTGGATAGGCCCCCGACAAGGTGGACCGCGATCTACTGAAGGTCGCGGGAAACCGCTAGATGCGGCAGGCGCAGGACCGGTCATCGTGATCCTTGGCGGAAGCCTATGTCCAGCAGTGGACGTCTTTCGGCTAAAATGTTGATGATGATCGTATATTAATCCATTGTTGTGTGGTTAACGAACTTGTTGTAAAAGAATTACTTTATAGAATCATCAAAACTTTCTTAATTTGTCTTCTCTATGGCAGCTTTGGCAGTATCTTATCGCCACAGATTAAATGAGTCCCTATATAAAAACGTTTTCCTTAAACAGATATTAATGTTGATCGACTACCCCGACTTAGTCGCACTTCTTGAGGCTAATTAAAAAAATTACCGGCTAAAATGTAACGGACACGTTTTGGTTAAAGTAGGCAGGTCACTATAAAGGTAATTGAGACCGGCCCTAATAGGGTATTTACCTGTCCTTAATTAAAGGAATTAAAGGACAGGGGCCCGTCACTAAGATAGGTCGACTCGGGGTCGAGTGCCTACATTATACATTGCGTTTTACCACGGCGTATAATTAAAATCGAAGAGATGGTTCCACTTTATTGTAGAATTAACAATGTTTACACTATTTTTGTATTAACTGTCTCTTAACTATGCACTTTTTCTAGTTTTAGCCAGTAAGAGTAGCCGTCATAGCCTTCTGTCACCTACACAATGGAGGAAGTCCATAGGATTTCCAATGCGAAACCAAAAAACGTTAAGCAGAACGCCGACATTCAAACATTTGTGAAGCAAAATAAAAGTGATACATTTTCAAATAATAAAATTTTCTTCATGCAAAGGAGCGTTTTTCTACCTACGTTATGTAAATTGATAAGATGCCGTGAAGTTGATTGATGTAAATGTTCGTTTGAGATAACCATAACGTTACTTTTCATGACGCCACTCAGGAATAGACCGTGTATAAGTGCGAGGGAGAACAATTCAAGCTTTATAAAAATTCAAAATGTCACCTTGACGTATACAATATGTAAAGAAAACCCTGTCCGATCCGTGAAGGTATTGTTAGGTATCGATAACTAATTCTACTAATGCCTACAAAGCCGGTCTAAACTTAAAAAAGATCCCCCTAAAAAAAATATTATTTCGCAAAAAAGAGGTAACATTTGCGGTAAGCACCCTTCCGCGGGCGGCGGGCGGCAGGGCACGCAGCACGTGGTCGCATCGCTATTCGCTCATAATAATACAGGTGTTGTCACTTTTTTAAAAATTACCAAATTTCGGGGAAGTTGGAATTAATTCGCGGGAAAAAAAGATTATTTCAAAATTCATTAGTATTGTTTCTATGATGATTACGTAAAATTTTATATTATATTTGGTAAAGTGTTTATCTAACCTTTATTATCCTTATGGGTCGGACAGGGTTTTCTTTACATATTGTATATCATACAGTTACAAGATCTTCCAGAAAATATCAGTACATAATGCATTTCTGACTAACTAGATACACCAAGCTAAATATCATTGTCAACATCATTTCAGCCGTAAGACGTCCACTGCTGGACATAGGCCTCCCCCAAGGATCTGCATGACGATCGGTCCTGCGTCTCCCGCATCCCGCGATTTTCAGCGACCTTCACTAGGTCATCGGTCCTTGTCGGAGCCTACCCACGCTGCGTTTTCCGGTGCGTGATCGCTACTCGAGAACCCGTCGGCTCCATCGGGCATCGGTCCTACGGGCAATGTGCCCGGCCCACTGCCTCTTAAGAGTTGCAATTCTTCGGGCTATGTCGGTTACTCTCTATATTCGGCGGTTTTTCTCATTTTTTATTTGATCACGCAGTGAAACCTCAAGCATCAGAGCAAGCTAAACACAACCCTTTCAAAATTGCACAAACATTGCAACTTCAGCAATTACTACGAATTAGATGCTCCTTAGAAGCAATGATTGGTGTTTGCACTAGAATTGATAACTCGAGTACGATGTGGTGTGGTTGAGTGTGGTGTGGTGTGGGATGTGTATGTATGTGTTAGTGTGATATTGTTGTTGAAAAACTATCCCCCTGTGATTTGTATGAAATGACTACAACACGGCAAATCTATTTATTGGGATCGAGGAGTCGAGAGTGAACTGAATGAAATTGAGTGTTCAATTCCTAGCTGTACCAAAATTTTCTAAAACGTTCTTTGTAATAACCACTATACCGGTCGTACGGCGAGTTTTCGCTCTTATGTCGTTAACATGACTATTTATCTGTAGCAGCTTCTCCGTAGGATTATAATTAAAGTATCTTCAAGGCTAGAGTGAATGGGCTCATAATAGACTAGTGCGCTTTATCATCAATGGTTGCATCGCTGCTTAACATCAGGCTAAATCACATACAAGCACTTAGTTTATATCATTTTAAAATCGACGAGTTTATATCTTAGCTGTCCATTACTTTTAGCAGTCACCTCAATCAAATATTTAAGTCGGGAGTAAGTACAACGTAATTAAATCGAGGTCTTTATTGAATCCAAAGTTCACACCCGGGGAATAGACTCTGACCCTGGCTACCTCAAACATGTGGTTATTTCATAATTAATTGTCAGCTTTTGCCGAGAAGTGTAGAATTATGTTTCCAGGCTAATGCCTGACAACAATTCTGTGGAGTGCGTAGCTGATAGAAAGTACAAAGGGCTTTTCAGTGGTCATCAAGGGCTAGGATAATTTGTTTACGTTTTTTTTTTTTTACATAATTGTCATATATATTATTTTTAATACAATACTGTTGATGTGAACCAATATTCTGAATTTAAAATAAAATTACACAAACAAAAGGACACTAACTTCACCTTTCTGACAAAATTAAAAGTCATTTATTCAAATTAGGTGGAGAATTAGCAGTTCTTGAAAGTCATTATCACATGAGACTGTCCCCCAAAACGACCACCCTTCGTCACTTCGTCACTAGTGATGAAGTGGCGGAACAAACTCCACAGCGATACAGCTGTCTGTTCATTTAACACACATAATTTTATACAATACTATGTATGTTAAGTAGCTATAGTATAACAAAACACAGAACATAAATTAAACTATTTACCATATGCCAGGTAGGCACGCCTATACCTATACAAAAAGAGCAAAAAAAAAACATTAAAAAAGAACATGTAAGTTAGCAAACATTTATAACCTAAATAAGGGGCGTGATAGTTCACATATTTTTATGCATTGTAAACAATAGACAGTTACATGAACTCATAAAATGACAGGTTATATGAGTAAGCTAATTCTGGAGAAGGAACACAATCAATCCCCCACCCCTTAATGGCTTAATTGAAATACGCTTTAGGTTTCATTTTTAATCGGAAGAAGGCGCCATCAAATCGTTCATGCACTAGTGGGAAGGTTGCCTACAACTCCGGGGGTTACCACGAAATTGGAGGCTTTGGCTTTCCCTAGCCCTTAGCAACATAGCTATGGATAGAACACTGTTCACTGATATTTTACAGTGATCTGATGTCGACGGCGCTGCTGCATGTGTCCAGACTGCACCACTTCACGAAGGTTGAGGAGGTCGTGGAGTATCTGCGCGTCAAGACCAACTGGACTTGAGGGTCGAGAGGTTGAAGCCGCGTCACAATACGAACTTCAAGCCGTTCGTGGTGAGCGTTCCCCAAATAAGAGTTCTGGTGAAAGATGTTGTGTACCGCCGGTTTCGTGGCCATGGCTACGTGATACCAGTCACCGAAACACGACGCCGACACTTCGAGTACATTAGCTTTAGTATTCATCATCATCATTGTCAATCTTTTACGTCCTCTGCTGGGCACAGGTCTCCTCTCATACAGAGAAGGATTGAGCGTAATCACCACGCTTGCTCAATGCGGGTTGGTGATTTCAACCTAAGTCCAGGTTTCCTCAAGATGTTTTCCTTCACCTTATAATCAGTCATTGGTGTCCAAGATATACTTAGAAAGTATATATAACTTAAAAAAGTTACATTAGTACTTGCCTGACCTGAAATCGAACCCGCTCACTCATACTTGAGAGGCCACCACAACTTTTTAGCTTATTAGCTGTAGTTAAATATGGTATTACATATATTAATTTTTGGTGATAACAGTATTTTATAAAGGGTGTATCAGACATCGACGCACAAATGAGTACCATGGATCGAGTACATGGTGGTACAGTGGTGGAATTTTTCGTCGGCTTTTTCATGATTAAAAAAAATATATATGCAGTTTTTTTCACTTTAAACCGTTCATAATTGCTATACTTTTATAACACAATAAGATTTTAAAGTAAAAAATAATTAATTCGCTAATTACACAAAAAAGCGCAATGAAAACAAAACTCGAAAAAGTATCTTATCAGCTGATTTAATAGAGTTCACATCAGGAGTCAACGCCATACCTACAAACCCGCACAGCGGCACGCTTGCAACGTTCAAAGGCCGAGCCGACACTTTTTTTAAGCACTGTGAATTCTGTAACCCTTCATTAACGACATAAATTACTATCATATTTTATTAGTGGCATGCGGTCTAGTCTTTTCGCGAAGTTTGCGTTACGATGTCAGATACACCCTGTATGTTTATATGGGCCTTGATGAATGAAATAAATGGATCCTCATGTGCTGTCACTTGTCACTGTTTAAGTGTGTTTTCCCTAAATCTCTCATCATCATCTCAGCGTTAATCCCAGTCGCCTCCGTAGCTTTCAGTTTTGGAGTCTGGGGTCCGCTTTACCAGTCTAACTGCTCATTTTGGCTAAACTTCGATATTTTCCGTGAAGCGACTGCCGTCTGACCTCCACAACCCGAAGGCGATATCTAAGCATTGCAGTTGAACCAATTGTTAGACTTTTGAGGGCTCCAACAACCCGTAACGACTGCCACTAGATGTTCGTATGGCAACCGGGACGAACGGCTTAACGTGCTTTCCGAGGCACGACCAGACCAGTGCAAACATTCATATTCATGCATACAAATATTTGCACTGTGCGGTGATCGAACCCGGGCGTCCTTGCGCAATGGCCGCGTTCGCTATCGCTACGCCACGGAGGCTGTCAAAAACTCTACTGCGTGCCAATTCTTTTTCTCAACATGCTTTTTCTGAATATGCTTAATAAACTAGGGCGCTTTACCATCAACGATTGCATCACTGTTTACCATCAGGCGGGATTGCGGTCAAGCACTAATTTACATATACGTATAAAAAAACATCCATCCATACTCACACACTTCCGCATTTATCTATTCTAATATATAAAGCTGAACAATTTATTTGTTTGTTTGTTTGAACGCGCTTATCTCAGGAACTACTGGACCGATTTGAAAAATTATTTTTGCATTGGATAGCCCATTAATCCAGGAACGCTATATAATATGCTGCGACCAATAGGAGCGGAGCATATAAAAAAAAATATCGAAACATACTCGGGTGAAACCGCGGGGTGCAGCGAGTGTATATTATTTGTAGAATTGTTCACTAAACTCAAGACATGCGTTGTCGTTCCTGTTTATTTACAACTCGCTTTTCGCCTGCGGCTTTGCCCGGGTGGAGTTTGGTTAGGTATACGGCGCTTTTTAGATTTCCCTCAGGAATATAAAATTTTTCCGGGATAACCCTATCCCGGGTACCCTATTATTTAATCCGGACTTCTAAATTTACGTCTGCAAAATTTCAAAGCAACCGGCTCAGTAGTTACGCGCGAAAGCGGAACAAATAAACACACAAACTCACTTTCCGAATTATAACATTAGTAAGGATTCTCAAGACCACTATATTTCTCAAGTAGATATAAATCATAGTACTCGTATTATATCATGCCAATATTCCGAGCAACTCTAATAATCTAATAATGTTTATATTAGCGTCATGCAGTTATTGATTATTAATTTGTACTGTTATCCTTATAATGTTCAGCATTCACTATACAACAATAGTTTACTCAATAGCATGATTATTTTATTCAGGTATGCTTAACAATTGTATGCAAAAATAAATAAAGTCTTGGTGTTCTACTGAGGATTTATAAACAATAGATTTGAACGCGTGCAGTCACTTTTACTCACTTTACTTTACATATGTAAAGTATTGTATTAAATCAGATATTTCTTAAATGAACAGACAGCGGTGCTACTGGGGAGTTTGTTCCGCCACTTCTTCTTCCCCGCGAAAGCACTAGGAAGTGGCGAAGGGCGGGCGTTTTGAGGACTGTCTTATGTAAATATTATTAAAATATTTAACAATTATTGACGTTCAAAAAGTGCTGTTGTTAGCCTATATTAGATATCAACAACCTTTTTATAGTCATACTGCTGGGCACAGGTCTCCTCTCATAAAGATAAGTATTGAGCGTAATCACCACGCTTGCTCAATGCGGGTTGGCGATTTCAGACTTAAAGTCCAGGTTTCCTCAAGAGGTTTTCCTTCACCTTCAGTCATTGGTGTCCAAGATATACTTAGAAAGTACACATAACTTTAGAAAAGTTACATTGGTACTTGCCTGACCTGGAATCGAACCCGCGCACTCATACTTGCGAGGCTGGGGTTTTAACCACTAGGCCACCACGACGCCTAATTTGGATAAATGAATTTTGATTTTGATTCATTTTAACTGATTTTAAAAAAGGTCTCCGTGGCGCAGCGGTCACCACGCCTGACTGCGACGTGGAGGCCCCGGGTTCGATCCCCGGCCAGGTCATGATGGGAAACGATATATATGTATCTATTATAAAATATAGTATCGTTGAGTTAGTATCCCATAACACAAGTCTCGAACTTACTTTGGGGCTAGCTCAATCTGTGTGATTTGTCCGTATATATTTATTTATTTAATAAGTCTTCAATTCGGCTGTATTTTATTTTACGAAAACAATCTGAAGATATAAGTAACTTTTAATGGCCTGCACCATTTAAAAAGCACAGTTTTTGCGTGCATTACATTGCGTTCTCTCGTAAAAAGTTTGATTTAGATAAACATCTTGGGGATACAGTCATAACGTCATTTATGTACCAAGTTATGTACTACAATAAGCTGGTTATGTTTCGCCACACTTCACACATCACTACTAGGTAAATGTACCGTGAGAATAATATTCTGTGAGTTAATTACTTTATTTGAGAACCTCATTATTGTCACTGATATCTGTTGAAATACTAAACATCAATCAACTAAACATCAATCAACTCACTTGTTTCTAAACGTAACTTTTAGTTCCATATATTAACGTGTGGCGCTAGTGTGTACTACTCTGTAAAAAACTTTTACCGTGCAATAAACGTGGTTTAAACTAACTCTTTCTTAATTATTTCCAACAGGTTATGGGCCCAGACCATATACCTAAATAGATTGAAAGTTTAATATTTATTGTAGTGAAAGTATCGTACAGTAGTGAATATTTCGTAATTTCATTAAAAAACGCCCCGAAAAATGGCTATGAGTAACCTCCAAATTGAGAAGTTAGCCGGGCGAGAAAATTATTCTACTTGGAAGTTTGCGGTAAAATCATATCTTCAACATGAGGATTTGTGGGAATGTGTCGATCCCGGCACCGAAGTCGATTCTAAGAAAGATGTAAAAGCCAAGTCAAAAATCATTTTGTTGGTGGAACCAATAAACTACATCCATATTGAAAATGCAGAGTCATCTAGAGAAGTATGGAAAAACCTGCAAAATGCTTTCGAGGACTCCGGGTTATCAAGAAAAGTCGGCTTATTGCGAGATTTAATCAACACAACACTAGATAACTGCGCCAGCGTCGAAGAATATGTGAATAAAATTATGAGTACTGCATATAAATTACGAAATATCGGTTTTCAAGTCGACGACGAATGGTTGGGAACACTCATGTTGGCGGGTTTACCTGATAATTATAAACCAATGATCATGGGCCTGGAAAGTTCCGGCATTAAAATTTCATCAGACTTTGTTAAGACAAAACTTTTACAGGAAGTCAAAGATTCCGCGTCTTCAGCGTTATTTACAAAGCACAAGAATCCCTCAAAAAACAATGCCAAGCCAAAAGGAAAAGGCCCGCGCTGTTTTAATTGTAATAAATATGGACACTTTAAAAATCAGTGCACAGAGAAGAAACATAGTCAAAACAGTTTTTCAGCAGTTTTTTCAGCCTATAGCAATGTAAATAAAGATGAGTGGTACATTGACTCAGGTGCTACAATGCACATGACAAGACGTTCTGACTGGATGTATGACATGTAAGCATCTCCGATTCAGCAAATTAAAGTGGCTAATAATGATGCGGTCCCTGTGCAAAATATTGGTAAAGTAAACATACAAACTATTTTTTGCAAGACTGATTGTCCAATCCAGGTAAGAGATGTTTTATATATTCCTGAGCTGAGTGTAAATTTATTATCAGTCAGTCAATTAACCAAGAATGGTTGTAAAGTGGAATTTACTGAGAAAGGTTGTAACATATATAATGGCAATAAGATTCTTATAGCAAATGCAAGACTAGTTGATAACATGTATAAATTGAATACTGTTTCTGTAAATGCTTACGCTGTTGCTTGTGAAAATAAGACTGATATTATTACATGGCATAAGAGAATGGGGCATTTAAATTTAGCTGATGTAAGGAGGTTAGAATCATGTGCTGAGGGTATAACTATAAAAAATAAAAATGTTAATACTGTTTGCATACCATGCTGTGAAGCTAAACAGACACGATTACCGTTTCCACATACTGGTTCAAGAGCAAAAGCATTACTAGAAATAGTACATACTGATCTATGTGGTCCGATGGAGACATCATCTGTGGGTGGTGCGAGGTACTTCATAACCTTTATAGATGACTATTCCCGTAAAGTATATGTATATTTTCTCAAGAACAAAATGGATATTAAGTCAGTGTTTCAAAAATTTAAAGAAGAAGTAGAAAATGAATTGGAAAGGAAGATAAAAATAGTAAGAAGTGATAACGGAAAAGAATACTGTAATAAGGAGTTTTCTGTTTTTCTAGCAGCTTCCGGTATCAAGCATCAGACCAGTACTCCCTACACGCCGGAGCACAATGGGCTAGCGGAACGAATGAATCGGTCATTGGTAGAACGAGCAAAGTGCATGTTATTTGAAGCAAAGCTGCATAAACAGTTGTGGGCAGAGGCGGTCGCTGCTGCTGCCTATGTCATAAACAGATCACCATCACGGGTTTTGGCTGAGGTAACTCCCTATGAAAAGTGGACAGGTAGGAAACCAAACCTTTCAAATTTAAAGATTTTTGGTTCTGAGGCTATGGTACATATCCCAAAACAAAATCGCTTGAAATGGGATCGCAAGTCGAAACAATTATTTTTTGTGGGGTATTGTGATAATACCAAAGGGTTTAGGCTGTATGATCCTGCAAATAAAAAGATTATAATTAGTAGGGATGTCATGGTTATGGAAAACTCATTAAATAATGAGACACAGCAACCTGTACTTACCAAAGGCCTTGTAAATATTCCTGTAACTGAAAATTATGAGGTGATATCTGTTGAAAATACACTGCAGAGTGAGACTCAAGATGAAGCATCATCACACTCGAGTACCGACTCATCTTTTGATAGTTGTGTGTTGAATAAAATGACTGATGATGAAACTTATTATCCCAGTTCCAATGATGATAGTAGTGTTGATAACATTACAAGAAATATCACCTTTAGATCTCATCAGAGACACAATAACTTCATGTGTGTTCAACAGATTTCAGATCCACTAACTGCTGAAGAAGCCCTGTCGGGCTCTGATGCTGAATATTGGAAGGCAGCAATGGATGAGGAGTATCAGTCATTATTAGAAAATAACACCTGGGATATCACCACTCTTCCAGACAACAAACGTCCCATACCGTGCAAATGGGTCTACAAAAAGAAGACTAATGAAAATGGAGAGACAGTGAAGTATAAAGCACGGCTTGTGATTAAAGGTTGTTCGCAAAGACCTGGTGTAGACTACACAGAAGTATTTTCGCCAGTGATAAGGTATGCTTCTTTGAGATATTTGTTTACCTTGGCAGTTAAATTTGATCTAGACATTTGTCAAATGGATGCGGTATCAGCCTTTCTTCAAGGCGACATAAAGGAGGAGATCTATATGATGCAGCCACCAATGTATGAGAATGGTAAACAAGTATGTCGTCTAAAAAAATCATTATATGGATTAAAACAGGCAAGCCGGCAATGGAATAAGAAGCTTAGTTCTACACTTAAAGGAATAGGTCTATTACAGAACAAGTTAGATCCTTGTATATATTACAAAATTGTAGACAACAGTAACATGATTTTCCTAGCTACTTATGTCGATGACATAATTTTATTCACAAATAATATAAAGTCTAAAAATCATATTAAAGAAGAGTTAAAAAAACAATTTAAAATAAAAGATTTGGGAGATATCAATTATTGCATTGGTATACATGTAGAAAGAGATAGAGAGAAAGGAGTAATTTATCTAGATCAGAAAAAATACATAAGAGAAGTACTAAATAAATATGGCATGTCTGATTGCAAAAGTGTTAAGATTCCAATGGATATTAATACAAAGTTAATAAATACATCTGAGGAATCCAATACATTAAATGGAATCCCATATCAAGAAATTATTGGATGCTTGTTGTATATTTCACAAATTACTAGGCCAGATATAAGTTTTGTGATAAATTTATTGAGTAAATATAATCAGAAACCCGAAATGACACATTGGATGTTATTGAAGCGTGTTATGCGGTATTTAAAGGGTACTGAAGATTATAGGTTGAGTTATAAACACAATCCAGAGGAAACTATGACTCATGGCTTCTGTGACGCAGACTGGGCAAGTTCAGAAGAGGACCGTCGCTCGTGTACTGGGTACATTTTCTTGTTTCAGGGAGGAGCGATTAGCTGGAATTCTAAACGGCAGCCAACTGTTGCTCTATCGACAACTGAAGCGGAGTATATGTCTTTGTCGTCCTGTGTTCAAGAGGCTATGTGGCTAAAGCAACTACAAGAAATATTTTGGCCTCTACTGAAGAATCAGGCAATGACTATCTACAGCGATAATCAAAGCTCTATAAAATTATCAGAATCCGATGGCTATCATTCCAGAACTAAGCATATAGATGTGAGGCACCATTATGTACGTGATAAAGTAGTTGAAGGGGCCATTGATGTGCAGTATATACAAACCGACCTGATGGTAGCAGATGCACTAACTAAAGCGACACCATATGCCAAACTGGCCTACTGTGCCTCCAAGATGGGGTTGATTTGAGTTTAAGGGAGGATGTTGAAATACTAAACATCAATCAACTAAACATCAATCAACTCACTTGTTTCTAAACGTAACTTTTAGTTCCATATATTAACGTGTGGCGCTAGTGTGTACTACTCTGTAAAAAACTTTTACCGTGCAATAAACGTGGTTTAAACTAACTCTTTCTTAATTATTTCCAACAATATCTTACCACACTCGTTGACGTTACTTTCGGATTGTCATTGAACTTTATCTGTATTTGTAACTTAGTAAAGAAACGTATGTAATTGAGGTAGGGCTCGGTAAACGTAGGTTATTGTGGACTCAAGGTATAGTGATAAAACTCAGCATTTTGAAACGCATACTAACTGCCTACCTTTTCCCACTATGTTAAGTCAGCTTCCAGTCTAAACAGATGCAGCTAAATACGAGTTTTTCACAGTGACTGACCTGACTATCTATCTGAGCTCCACAACGCAGTTACCTCTTGACAAGACTAGTTGTCAGATTTACTGTGTGTTTGTGGAGGGGTGGCAGATGGTCACCCATCCACGAATCAACCGCGGCAAGCGTAGCTTTACCGACCCGTTAGGCTGTTATTACTTAACCACAAACCCCATTTATACATGTTAATCATACTGTGAAAGTAATATGTACTGCATGCAGTGCCATTCTGTATCCATGTGGCAGATATACATAAATATAAACAGCCTATAATGTTCGAACAGTTGGGACACGTGCCTCCCCTCGGTGAGAGGAAGTGGGCTGTATCTACCACGCTGGCTCAATGCGGGTAGGTAGATAATGTAGATATCACATTTCTTAGATCATTTTTATTTGGCTGAAAGACATGCCGGTTTCCTCACGATGTTTTCCTTCACCGTTTTGAGAGAAGTGGTGATGAAATAATTCACACAAATTAAAGCCGCCTGATGGGGTTAGAACCTACGACCTACAACTTGTAAGTCGCGGCCGATACCACTAGGCCACCCCTCGTCTCTCTCAATTTCATCTTCGTCATGTAATCCTGCCGGATGGATGATTTTGCTTGCCAAGTTTTGGCTTGTAGGGCCAAAAATAGAATAGAATAGAATACTCTTTATTATGTACACCATATAGATCACCATAGAAGTCATTTGTGGCATTGACAGATAGGTGAGGAGTTGAATCTGGTGAAAGAAGATCCAATGAGTTATCTTAACATTTCTATTAGTTATATTATTTATAGCTATCCATGTTTTTATTATTGTCACCTACCTCTATTAGCAACTCTTTTTCATATTCTCGCTTCACCTTATTAATAATCTTATTATAGATATTCCGGTAACGTTTGAATGTGATTTCGACCACAGCGTTATCTGGATTTTCTTTAAATTTTTTATGCATCCGATCCCTATTACGTGAACACCTAATGAGTCCTAGCGTCATCTAAGGCTATATCTATTTGTTACATTTAATATTTTTGTGTTTGTTTGTACAATAGGAGATACTTTAGATACAAATATATCAATAACTGAATTTGCGTTAATCATTCATCAATCATTAAAAATAGATGTAAAATCCAAAAGTTCACATGCCAGCTCAATGGTCTCATAATCAAAATTAAGTGTTTGTTTTTTAAATATTTTTATACGTTTTTAATTTTCGCTCAGCAAAGTATCTTAAGATCTGTAATAAGGGATTCAATAATAAGCGTGGTTATAGGTATTTTCTCCTTCTCTGTATGAGAGGAGACCTGTGCCCAGCAGTGGGACGATAAAAAGGTTGATGATGATAATGATGATGTATTTCTGTCTTCATAATTGCATATTCCAGACAGCTATTTGGACGAGCTGCTGTGTTAAATGCTGGAATAATTCCATAAAGGGATAGAAAATCAAGATAATCCGACATGAAGCGATTATATAGAAGCTATTGGTAGCGATATTAACGTTAATATAATATTTTTGAAAGCTGATAAACTATTTATTATTATTAAGCTATTGCATAGCTTCTATCGCGGGCCTTGAGCGCGGGGACCGAATCCAGAAATTCCGTAACGAAAAAACCTCACGCTCCCCATCGTCTAACGTCGTTTCAGTTCGGCAGTCTTCGGCACGGTATGTTTGTGTGCGTGCGACTACATCTTTTGAAAACAATTTATAGATTTTCAAAAAGAGCATGCATATTGCAGGGCTCGAACTCAGTTCTACACACTTGCCACGTTACTGATAGTCGCGATGTGCTAAACTTGCGATTAATTTTCTCTCTGAAATAGGTCTTCTATAGAGATATGTCATAGACGTCATCGACGTTGTCATGGCTACCTTAAAAACTTTTCATATAATTAATTATTAAGTACTTTTATTCAAATTAATTTAGTAGTGTTTTTATAAAATAACTTTTTTTTAACGGAAAAGCTAAGATGAATGTCACGCTAATTTTTCATTGGACTTTTAAATTATTTATAGTGTTGTTTACTAAATAAAAGCGCGTGATTTTATAGAGTAAAAAGTGCTCACGCGGCCGTTTTTTCAATTGATGCAAGAATTCAAAAGACTGTCTTTAAATAGTGTTCAGACGATTGCTCAAAGTGTATTAGATTTCATTAGTAATAGAAATGGCATTTCAGTAATGACTTTCAACTGCCAAAGTCTAAATAGTCATAAATACGATTTACAAGATTCAGTTACGAGACAAACAAATGTGTTACTTCTTACCAAAGAGATTTAAGATATTGCATGACGCATGATAATCCAATTGAAATACCTAATTTTAATTGTATTGTTCAGTTCAAACGAGATACTGTTTCAAAAGGCGGGGTAGCTATTTACCAAAATAAAAATGCTATTACTAATATTATGACTCCGAATATTGAAATAAATATTGCACACGTTAGCGATGTTAATGTTAGGCGCTCAGTTGTTGGAGATATTTGTGCGTGCTTATGCAAACTTAGAAATGGCCTACAAATAGTTATGGTAGCAATTTACATTTCTCCGAATCCAAAATTGGACGAGGTAGAGCATTTTATTCATCGCACTTTACTGGAGTACACTGAAGAAGGCTCGAAAATACTTGATACAAATGGTAATAAATTTCCACTTATCTTGGCTGGCGATTTCAACATTAACTTCGCTGATAAAAAATCAGAGCGGTTGACAACTTTTCTATCAAAACATTGAATTTGAAAATGAATAATGATCCACAAGAGTCCACAACAAAATATGGGACCACCATTGACGCGGTATTTTCTAGGTATTTAGAGGATATTAAGTCGCAAACTTATGTTTCTTATTTCAGTTATCATAAACCTATAGTTTCAATGATAAATATTCCTGAATAACCAACAGCTACTGTAAGGTAATAAAACCCACATGTATTGTAAAATAATAAAAATATTTTAAATAATATTAATTTTTTATTTATTTAATAAAAGAAAAATTTGTTTTCTTATCGGTCACCACGCTCAAAAAGTGTAACTTGAATTAATATCAAAGAAAAAGAAATACTGCATAAATAAAATAAATAAATAATTATAATTGCATAAATTGATACAAAATGCTATGCAATAGCTTTACCGCGGCAGTCCCCGAGTGCCACATGTCTTTTTTTTTTTTTACGGACAATAAAAAAGCATTTATGGTTTTAATACAAAAAGGGCGGTATATCGCCAAGATGGCCACTTCATTAGTAATTTTAATAAGTAAACAATTGGCTTCTTGTATAATAAATAACGGGTTCTTCCAGAGAGGTTTTTATACAGCTTTTCATAAATACTAAGTACCTCACCATCATTCTACTTATAGTGGGAAGATCTAGACATACTTAAACATCCATCCAATACAGGGACATTTCGAACCCACGACAACCAGCAATCAGAAAGAACTATGACGTCACTATCAAATTGTAATCTCTGCAGAACGATATCTAAATTATCAAAGTTAGCATTGAGGCTACGAATATTTTGCGACAAGATTTTCAAGAAACAGTTAGGTTCCTACAGAGAAGACGCGCAACATTTAGGTTCACAGCTGATCGTGTCGGTATAGAAAAGTATTGGATCTCACCTAATAAATCTTTATCGAATTTCAAATATTAATTTTCACAACGGTATACGTTATTGCGTAACGTTTGTTTGTAAATATTGTCAAACAGCTGAGCTTTGTATGTCATGTATATGATGCATTTTAATAAAGTTATTTTAGGGTAATCAATTGCGTAAAGTTTTTTAATAACAAATCTGTTGCGCATTAGTATGTTATGTGAGGTAGTTAAATCTGTGGGTCAAGGTTGCGGGTTGATTAAAAAAGAAACCGTGGCCCTGGCCTACAGGCACGTGAAGTAACACGGGTGGGTTGTAGTCAGTAAAAATCTGACACACCCTTCCACTCCGTCCAGAGCGGGAGAGGTCATTTCATGATTTCCCATGCCAATAAAAAAAAAAACGGCCAAGTGCGTGTCGGACTCACGCACAAATTGTTCCGTACCATTGATTTATGAAATTAAAGGATTTAAGTTATTTGTATGAAAGATTACACTTACGAGGTTAAGCAGTTTACGATTTACGAGGTATTAAAAAAATTTGTTTTTAATTTTTTTAATTATTGTTTTTAGAGAGGTGTTAAATATATGTGCTATAAGAGAGGACACAAATCGAGCACACCGCGACCAAATAATTGGAGGAATATCATCAGGCGCTGAACCTTTTGACAAATCTAATCTAAGTATAATATATACGAGTATGTATCAAAAAAATAAACCTATTAGGAAATTTCTTACATATTTCATTCAAATCGGTTAAGCGTTCTATAAAAATCATAAATATCTAAACAAATAAACTGTTTACATTAATAGGAAGTAGAATTATAACTTTTATGAAAATCATCTATCTAGAAAAGGTTGTTAAAATCTGTCTTTTAGGCGCAAACTACTCGTTGCCTAGCAACTGTTTGTTTACCTCTATTCTTTATCGAATTTGGCCGACATATAAGTCCATCTTTTTACGATGATATTTTTATAGAACGGATCGGCTGGGGTCGTACATGGTAGATCGTTCACCTTTTACAGAACGGATCGGCTGGGGTCGTACCTGGTAGATCGTTCACCTTTTACAGAACGGATCGGCTGGGGTCGTACCTGGTAGATCGTTCACCTTTTACAGAACGGATCGGCTGGGGTCGTACATGGTAGATCGTCCACCTTTTACAGAACAGATCGGCTGGGGTCGTACCTGGTAGATCGTCCACCTTTTACAGAACAGATCGGCTGGGGTCGTACCTGGTAGATCGTTCACCTTTTACAGAACGGATCGGCTGGGGTCGTACATGGTAGATCGTCCACCTTTTACAGAACAGATCGGCTGGGGTCGTACCTGGTAGATCGCCCACCTTTTACAGAACAGATCGGCTGGGGTCGTACCTGGTAGATCGTTCACCTTTTACAGAACGGATCGGCTGGGGTCGTACCTGGTAGATCGTCCACCTTTTACAGAACGGATCGGCTGGGGTCGTACCTGGTAGATCGTCCACCTTTTACAGAACGGATTGGCTGGGGTCGTACCTAGTAGACCGTCCACCTTTTCTTTCGTTTTCACGGAGCCACGTAACCACGCACAAGGTATACACACATACACACGTACAAACATATGATATATTATCCCGGACACAGTTTAGAAATAATAATTGTTACGATTAGAAATCTGGAACAATTTTATTACCACACGAACTGTTTCTGCTATCGCCTTAATATAACATGGCTGAAGCCGACAGCATTTGGTTTTATATTAGAATATAAACCTATTTTAATGAAAAATGCTTAAAATCTTTCTCAATGAAGATATAAAACAAAGCGGCTATATAACACGAAAAGTTAATGAAATACACTTCAGTAAGCTTCAATAGAAATTTACGCAATGTTCTCGTACTAATATTAAAATACCACGTCAAGTAGGTTTAGTACTTCAGTTATTTTATTGAAAAACTCGTGAAGTCGTGAGTAGAGCAAAATCAAAAAACCGGTCAAGCCTCACTTAAATATAAATATTAATTAACTGCAGCAGAAATAGGTACATCATCTGTGTTAACTATCAGTTCCAACATAAACTATACATAGATAAGTAGAACTATACATAGTAAGTAGACATAAGCAGCCTCTGCTGTTCCCACTGTTGGGAGTGAAGAGTGTCCATCCAATGAGAACCATGGTGACAAAATATTTTACACACAGTAAAGCGCCTGGGGTTGTAAACCTAAGCTATAAATTATTGAATATTATTCAAGTCATTATTTGAACCACAGCCGTTTAGTTGTACGGCCAGGCAGTTAATTAATAATGAAATAAATTAAGATGACACCAGTGAAACCTAGCCACATTACTTATTAAAATTGAGACTAAATCATCAAAGGAAACCCAATCAAACTTATGGTCAATACAGTCTTCCTAAACTCTTCGCAATGTATCGTGTAGAACATTGCGGCGACTCGGCGTTGTTTGCATACTAATATAATTGCAACAGGCACCAAGCTGGGCTCCGGAACAGCGGCTAAGACGTGGATCATGTTTATTGAACAGGGCTACGAAGACTACCCTAAATTAAATGCTATGTAGGAAGGTAAGCAAGTATTTTACCGAGGTTGAAGTAGAAGACAGAGTTCAAGTTTATTCATATTCAAATATTTTGAGTAATCATAAAAGTTTTTAACATAAACCTCTATGGAATATAAAATAAAATCATTTGCATAGTAAAAGGAAGGAGTTGGAGGTAGAGCATGGGCTGGTTAGTGTACGATAAATATGTAGGCTGCAAATGCCATGCGGGGTTAGCTGCTCGGGTGCGAAGGCACATTGTCTGTCGTAGTACTGGGAACTGACGTGAGCAGCGGGATGGAGTACCAGAATGTGCAGCGACTATAATGGCGCCGATTCTGTTGTTGAAAAACTAAACTAATTTTAACTTGCATCTTTTTCTTTCCATTTCGTTGAGATAAGGACAGAAGATAAAATGTCAGTTTAGACCTGTCAAATTAGAGCGCTCCTGACGTAAACTGGCGTATATTTAGTTGCCATGTTTATAATCTCGTCTAAA
This sequence comes from Sesamia inferens, assembly GCA_037179545.1. Lineage (NCBI taxonomy): Eukaryota > Metazoa > Arthropoda > Insecta > Lepidoptera > Noctuidae > Sesamia > Sesamia inferens. The sequence continues at coordinate 32,184,162 of CM073929.1, forward strand.
CTGTCTATGGGGTAGCTTAATTTGACAGGATGGTACAGAATTTGGCAGGATAATTTGACAGGACACACCCTGGCAGAGTAAGCTGTGTCAGAGTGTCTCTGTCTGGTAAGTATGACGCAAGGTAACATCACCTGATTGTGTAACACACTATTACTACCCACATATCAATTGGAATCATTTTGAAGCGTATTACTTATTCATTGCTTTTTACGTTCTAAAAATGTATCTGCTCAACAAAGTAAATAACGCAATGAATGTTGTTGAACTGTCAAAATGAAACCCATCGCTACTGATAGTGAGTAACGCAATTAGCCTGTACAAGACGTTTGTCGGATGTTCTTTATGGAATGGAATTGAAAAAGTGTGAAGTATAGGTACCATCCACAATGAAGAAAACTAAACACTCGTGTTACTTTTCACTGTGATGTTTTTGATGATGATCCTTCTCTGTATGAGAGGAGACCTGTGCCCAGCAGTGGGACGATAAAAAGATTAATGATGATGATGATGTGATGTATTTGTACGCAAAAAAAAAATCACATCGAATTTTGAGGGTTTTAACACATCTAGTTCTAAATGATGGTCAGTAATGTACAATTTTTCACAATTCATTTGGTCATCTGCCTTTTCCCTGTTATGTTGGGGTCGGGTTCCAGTTTAACCGGTTACAGCTAAATTATTTTTTTATATGGAGCGCCAATCTGATCTTCACAATTTAGTTACTGAATAATGCGATAAGACCTTTGGCAACATTAGTTGTTAGACTTTTAGAGTAAGTGCGCGTAACGAATGGGAAAGATTTACGAACATAGCCGGTACCAACGGCTTAATGCATTTTCCGAAACACGGAGGGGTTTCTTATGTAATAAATGGTCACCCATCCCAGAAATAAGCTCGGTAAAACTAGTATCAGGTTAGTAGGCAAGCTAACTTCAATACTTAGATATCGCCTTCGGGTTATGGAGGTCAGACGGCAGTCGTTTCACGGAAAATATCAAAGTTTAGCCAAAATCAGCAGTTAGACTGGTAAAGCGGACCCCAGACTCCAAAGCTGAAAAAGCTTCGGATGCGACTGGGATTAACGCTGATATGATTATGGAGGTTAGTAGTAGGGACCTGGTGGTGGAACGACACAGTCCAGAGGGACACAAGGGTAAAGAAAACCCTCTTCAAAACGTGGCAGGCGACCGGATCTCCTGAAGATCGCGACGCATACAATGTTGCCAAACGTGCCACTAAAAGAGCTGTAGCCAGAGCCAGACGAGACCACTTAGAACCGCTCTACCAGAAGTTGAAATCGTCTGAGGGGCAGAAGCTCATTTACAAGTTGGCACATTCTAGGGTGAAAGCGGCACAGGATATATCCAAGTGCCGTTGTGTAATAGACCCTACTGGCAACCTGCTTTGCGAGGATCGCGCGGTGAAGGAGAGATGGCGCACGTACTTTCACGAGCTGCTGAATAAGCAGCACCAAGAGGTGCAGACACCGGAACTCCCTCCGAACCTTGGATTAGTGCCCCCGATAACGCCTGAGGAAGTCCACACGGCTCTTCGTCGCATGGTGAATCGGAAAGCTGTCGGTGCTGACGGAGTCCCCATTGAAGCCTAGAAGGCGATGAGTCCTCGCGGTGTGGGCATGTTAACGAACTTTCTGAACCGCGTGCTCCTGACCGGCAATGCCAATGTCAAGCCAATGGAGGCTGAGTATTATCACTCCAGTCTTCAAAGGCAAGGGCTCTGTACAGGAGTGTGGTAGCTACCGGGGTATAAAAGTCATGTCCCACACCATGAAGATCTTTGTGAGGATTTTAGACTCCCGGATCCGGCAGGAGTGTGCTGTCTCGACGTGTCAATATGGGTTCCGTCCAGGGTACGGAACCACGGACCCTATCTTCGCCCTAAGGATCACCATGGAGAGATACAGATCGAAGAACACGCCTCTGCATATGCTCTTTTTAGACATGCAGAAGGCCTTCGACTGTGTCCCTCGGTGGGTGATCTAGTAGGCACTGAGGTCCAAATGGGTACCAGAAGCCTATGTTGACATAATTCGAGACATGTACCTCAATTTCAATTCCGTTGTTAGGACCGCTGTTGGCGACACTAAACCCTTCCCCATCACCGTCGGTGTACACAAGGGATTCGTCCTTAGTCCGTTCCTGTTCAGCGTGATATTAGATGTCTTGTCAGACAGCATCAAGAATTTACATGAGCAACCTCCCTGGTTGCTCATGTATGCTGATGATATCGCGCTGGCAGACGCGGACAGGGAACGGTTGGTGCGGCGGGTAAATGCGTGGAAGAACTCACTTGAGAACGGAGGTCTTAAAGTCAATGTGGCGAAGACGGTGTACATGGCCAGCAACACCACAGACCCTATGCCTGTGTGCATAGGCGGAGACAGGGTCGAGTGCACAGACCAATTTAAATACTTGGGGACTGTGCTCCACGCGTCCGGCGACATTGATTGCGACGTTAAAGCACGCATTTCCGCAGCTTGGGCAAAATGGCGTGAGATGACAGGTGTCATTTGTGACCCCAAAATGCCAGTTAAGCTTAAGGGACAGGTCTATGAGACCATCATTAGACCTGTCCTTCTGTATGGCAATGAGGCGTGGCCTGTGCTTGAGCGACACAAGCAGGAGCTGCGTGTCACGGAGATGAATATTCTGCGGTGGATGTGTGGAGTTACGCGGAAAGACCGCATCAGGAACTCCCGCATCCGTGGCAGTCTCCGTGTCCGTGACATAGCAGACAAACTGCAAGACAGTCGCCTACGCTGGTATGGCCACGTCTTACGTAAACCGGCATTTTACGTGGGTAACAAATGTCTTGCCATGGCACCTCCGCCGGGCCGGAACAAGCGAGGCAGGCCAAAGAAGTGCTGGCTTGACGTTGTAAGAGATGACATGCGTGCCAACAATCTCACATCACAGGATGCCAGAGATCGTGCGAAATGGAGGCATAATAGTAGGAAAGCGGACCCCGGGCTCCAACACGAAAGCCGCGGATGCGACCGCGATTATACGCTGAGATGATGATGATGATGATGATTATGGAGGTTAGTAGGCACGCTCTCACTAAGGGTAACACTCAAATATCATATTACTACAGCGCTAATATTTTCGATACCCAAAATTCCGGAGTCCCGAAGGACAGAAAACATTTAGGGAACATTGTCTTCATCCCCTCTTTCCCCTGTTTCCTTTCGTCTCCCCTTCCGCTACTAAAGGAGGGTACATTCGGGGGAATTGCCGATTTACGTCAAATATTTACTAGACACATTACCCCCTGCTTACGACAAATACATTTCTCCGTATACCAGCCCTATATTGTTAGTAACAAATACTTTTGTACTGTCTCATCATGGAGCATTTTCCTGCAGAAAGAAATTTTATTTCAGTATGTAACTGGTTCCAAATGGTAATAAGAATGGGCATAGAATTGATATTACTTTGTACAACAAAAAAAAATAACGTTTAGGTAAATAAACTGCTTCTACGATTTTTTATAGGCATTTCCTAAAGTAAACAGTTTCAATCACGATGAACGCTGTTGAATTGCCAAAATGAAACCCATTTTTTTTTTAATTTATTTATAAACCAGCGCTTGACCGCAATCCTGCCTGATGGTAAGCAGTGACGCAATCGTTCATGGTAAAGCGCACTAGTTTATTAAGAGCCTACTGCTACTCATAGTGTGTTAGGCAAATGCATTTTTTTTTTCTTTAAACAGATAGAATTAGAAAATGTAATAACATTTTCGCAACTACCATCCTGAAGTGATTCCATTTTGTAGTCTCATCTTTGATTTTCGCAACTCGAAAACCATGAAAATTATGCTTCGTGTTTGGCTGAGAGACATAAGATTGCATGAAGAAAGAATAAAAAAACCGGTCATGTGCGTGACCAAGACTCACGCACAAAGGGTTCCGTACCATTGATTTATGATATTAAAGGATTTAAGTTATTTATATGAAAGATTACGCGGTAATAAGCGGTTTACGATTTACGAGGTATTAAAAAAAATAAACTACGTACTAGATCTCGTTCAAAACACGTTTCGTTGGTAGTTTTTATACTAATGTAGTTCATATGTTTTATTTATTTAGATTTTACATTTTCTTATTTTAGAAGTTAGAGGGGGGGGGGGGGACCAACTTTTTTCCACTTTGGAAGCGTCTGTCACACAAACTATTTGGTTTAGAAAAAAAAACCTCAATATCATTTTTGGAGACTATTATAGATACCCCACACGTATGGGCTTGATGAAAAAAAATTTTTTTTTGAGTTACAGTTCTAAGTATGGGGAGCCCCCAATATTTATTATTAGATATTTTTTATTTTTGCATCAAAATCTTAATGCGGTTCATAGAATACATCTACCTACCAAATTTATAGTATAGTGTTTACCAAATTTGTAGTATTAGTAATATAGTATATATTATAGTTTCGGAAAAAATGGCAGTGACATACGGACGGACAGACGGACATACAGACATGACGAATCTATAAGGGTTCTGTTTTTTGCAATTTGGCTACGGAACCCTAAAAACGGTATTAACTTTTCGATTACATAAAGATTTCTATCACTTTACTTGTACTTCGTTCCAAAAGAAGCTTTTAGATAATTAACTCAGCCAAGTTATTATGACATCAAAAATAACCATTAAAACATCGTCAATCCTAATTACCTTCCCTCAATACTCGAAAACAATAATTTACAATAGTAACTTTAGTAAAAATTTTCATTGTCTTAGGGAACCAAAATTACGTTACCAGCTCTTCAGGCCAAGGCCACATGAAGCCAGCCGTCAGGAAGATTTAAGTTAAATAACTAAGTCGAAACAATTGCTAATTATCTCGGAGAGATAAGCCTTTCTTCGCAATCCCTTCGCTGCCTCAAATATAAAGGAGAAGGCATCGTTACTACTGAATCATTACTGCAGATCATTACGAAACCGTCGTCAAACATAAAACGTCTGTGGTCACCATAGACTCATTGGTTCATAGAACGAAATGGTGTGTAGATTAGATTGTCAAGGACAATATTCTTATGGATCATTGGCCACTTAGATGCAATTCTTATTTGTACAAAGGCTGCTGAAAGATTGATGAGCAGAATATACATTCAATTAAAAAAATAACAACATGCAATCACCTAATAGGGGCATAATAAGATTTTTCGTAACAACTCTTGCAAATGGTAAACGCCAATATATTATGAATTTACGGTGATACTTGTTCACTCCATTGCTGTGAGCTATAATGTACAAGTACGCTGGATTTAAAACTATTATGGATTACAAAATGGAGACAACTTTGGCGCTGTCATAACGTGAGCCTCTCTTACGGATGTAACATTTTTTTTAGCGAATTGTACAAAACCCGCATATTGTCTTGATAAAAAATGTTCTAAATATCTCGTGTAAACACAAAATACATAAAAAGCAACTGTTATTTCGCATACTATATTTAGTCTGCCGTACTTGCATGTTTGTAGTTCTTCACATGTTTAAGAACAAAGTAGAACTACGCCAAGCGTGATCCTTTTCATGAATGAGAATCGATTGGTCGCCGTAATGGGTAGGTATTGCGGAAACGGGTGAAAAGAGGAGATCTACCAGAAATCGTAAACAAAGCAGCGCAAAGAGCCTCTTAAGCGAAACTGCAAACAAATATAATAAATAACTGCGAATCGCACCGAATGTGTCGCCCCACACACACGTTAGATACCGGCAGATTAACATGGATGCGCCAAATATATTATTATTTTAATTAACGCTGAGTCGAAGAAAGGGATAAAAACCGGTCAAGTGTTGCAAGTGATAACGATTCCGTACGGAGTATTTCGTAGGTTACTGATATATGAGATGTTTTTTTTCGGTAATTTACAGTAATAATCGCCTCTCAAGTATGAGTGTACGGGTTCAGTTCCAGGTCAGGCAAGTAATAATGTAACTTTTCTAAGTTATCATGTACTTTCTAAGAATATCTTGGATACCTGACTAATTTAAAGGTGAAGGAAAACATCTTGAGGAAACCTGGGCCTGTAGCCAATGTAACATCGCTTCGGAGCTAAGCGAGTTCGAATACCAAACCAACCAATGGCGGGAACAATTGATCACGTGATATATCGCGTCACGTGGTCAATCGTTTTCGTTATTGGTTGGTTGGTATTCGAATTAGTTTCGTAGTGAAGCGATGTTACATTGGCTAGGGCCCCTAGGCTTTAAGTCTGATGATTATGCTCAACTGTATGAGAGTAGACCTGTGTGAGGATGTGGGATAAAAAAGGTTGATGATGATGATGACAATAAAAATATAATACTTACCGTAGGTACCATAGAGTAACAAGTACCTAAAACCATTTTGAAGAATAAAGCCTACTTACATTAACAAAATATTGTTTCAATAATAATTATATTGTTTTTGTATGCCCGTAATTGTGATATTTTCATTAGAAATACTTTTAAGTGTCCTTGTAGCATGTGTGTTTGTCTATTAGGTTATACACAGCGGCAGTGCAAAATGACGTTAAATTTTCTAAGGAACCCTACAACTACCAACAATTCTGAGCCCTTCTTGGTGGGGTTGCTTACGAATTTACTACCCAAGGAAGGATTACTGAACACACATAACCGGATTCAGGCGTATCCATTTGAGTCAACGAGCCCTAAGTTCGGCATTGTTTTCTTTTGTTTATGCTAAACGCGTTAAAGTTATGCTAACGCGTTGGAGGTATTAGAAACTTGGAGCTTGGCTTTAACTTCTAGATTAATTCACATCTGCGATTTGTTGACCCAGTTATGGATCTGCTTTGTAAAGAAATAGGAGACTACATGAATGTACGTACAAGTCGTGGTGGCCTAGTCGTTAAAATACCAGCCGCTCAATCTCAAGTATGAGTGTGCGGGTACGATTCCAGGTCAGGCGAGTACCAATGTAACTTTTCTTAGTTATATGTTCTAAGTATATCTTGGACATCAATGACTGATTATAAAGTGAAGGAAAATATTTTGAGGAAACCTGGACTTTAAGTCTGAAATCGCCAACCCGCATTGAGGAAGCGTGGTGATTGCGCTCAATTCTTTTCTGTATGAGAGAAGACCTGTGCCCAGCAGTGGGACAATAAAAAGGTTGATGTTGAGGATGATGACATGTATGTAAGAATGGAAGAAAATCTAATTCATATCTAAGCGTGGGTGCTTATAAATTTTAAAACATTATAGGTGAAGGGTAAGATAGTGAGTAAGGTTGATGAAAAAAGGTATGTAGATGATGAATATAGTGATAGGATCCTTTTAAACTGCAACTACAATGGGTTATAATGTTTTCCTTGACTGTCAATACTTCACACAAAAAAACTGTAAAACCCTTTAAATATTATAGCAAGTAAAAAATGTGTTTTGATATTCAAAATATGTATACTTAAATAGGCTACATAGTTCAGGTCAAAGTATAACAAAAATGTACAAAACAAAATTTAATCCCCGATATAAGTACTAAACAAAATAAAAAATAAATGTACAAAGTTACTAACATTTTCATGTTAAAACAAGGCACCTAAAGGATTAGCCGGTATTATGCGCGCTCGTAACACCGGTCCTCTATCGTGTAACTTGCTTAGGTTGCAAAGTTATGCTTTTTTTACTAAGGCGTACTATTTTTAGACTCAGTACGGCTAAAATTGTTAGAAATATATTAATTTAAAAGTTTTTGTACGATATTGTAAGAAAATAGGGAAACAATTTCTAACATTTTTATGTCTGGCCCTCCGATTGGTTCAGTAAGAATATCACCGTGATTTGATAGGAGCTGTCAAAAGTGTCAATCTTTAGTACTAGTTGAGAAGGACAGTTTCTTTTTTTTTATAAATTATAAACCAGCGCTTGACCGCAATCCCACCTGATGGTAAGCAGTGATGCGATCGTTGATGGTAAAGCGCGCTAGTTTATTAAGAGCCTATTCACTCTAGCCTTGAAGACACTCAAATTGTAATGTGACGGAAACACCGACGCCGGCAAATTGTTCCAGTCCCTCGATGTACGCGGTATAAAGGAGGAAGCAAAACGCTTCGTCCGGATCGCAGTGGTGTCAACAACGTAAGGGTGGAAACTCGCCGTACGACGGGTCGTCCGATGATGGAACGGAGATGGCGGAATTAAATCATGCAATTCCCTTGCACACTCACCAGAATGCATCCTATAGAAGACCGAAAGGCTGGTTACTCTACGCCTGTGCTCCAGGCTTTGGAGACCGTTTCGAGCTAAGTCTGGGTCGCCAATCAGCCTCTTCGCACGCCTCTCCACCGAATCCAAAGTGGCAAGGTGACATTTCGCAGCACCAGCCCAAATGTGGCTGCAGTACTCCAAACACGAGCGGACCTGTGCTTTGTATAAAATTAGAAGCTGCCCTGGTGTGAAGTACTGCCGGACCTTCGCGATGACGCCTAGTTTTCTGGCAGCCACCCCGGCTTTGGACTCAATGAACCGCCCAAAGTTAAGACTCGAGGAAATCTCAACTCCCAAAAGCTGAAGGCGGTCGGTACACTCCAAGGAAACATTCTAAAAAGTAGGAGCCACGGTGAACGGGCTCCTTTTGGCGGTGAAAAGACACGCCTGTGTTTTGGCGGCATTGAATGCTACAAGATTGGCATTGCCCCATTCGGAGACTGCCTGCAGTGTAACACTCACACGCTCTACCGTGGCCTCTCTTTCGGACCGGATTGTTTCCTTACTAGCCCGAGCTTCCGACAGGTATCTCTCCACAACTGTGCTGTCATCTGCATACCCATAGATACCGGGCATCAGCAGATCGTTAATATGCAGTAGGAACGGAGTTGCAGAGAGAACAGACCCCTGAGGAACACCGGCATTGGTCGACATGGGCTCAGATGAGCATCCGTCGACAACAACTCGGAGGGACTGTTCAGTCAGGAAGTCTTTTACTCAGCCAGTCAGGCCAGCGGAAATGCCGTACGCTGGAAGCTTACTCAAAAGGCCAGCGTGCCATACCCGGTCGAAAGCCTTCGAGACATCAAGGGAGACGACAATCGCTTCCCCATTTTTCTCGAAGGCCTCGCGCCACAAGTGAGTGGCATACACTAGTAGGTCCCCAGTTGACCGATTGCGTCGAAAACCGTACTGTCGGTCACTGAGGAAATCGTTACCTTCCAGGTAAGCCAAGAGGTGCGAGTTCAATACACGCTCCATAATCTTGCAGAGTATGGAGGTTATTGAAATCGGCCGATAGTTGGTAGGATCGGCACGACTACCCTTTTTGGGCACGGGCTGCACGTTGGCAAGCTTCCAGGACTTGGGCATTGTACCAGTCCTAAATGAGAGGCGATACAGTGGCGTCAATACAGGAGACAACTCGGGCGCACAAGCCTTAAGAACAATCGCTGGTATACCATCTGGACCACTAGCCTTATTCACGTCCAGACGACACAGTACTCTCAGAACCTCCTTGTTTCTAATGCGAACCTCCGGCATTGAAGTTCCGCAATGAGGTAAATTAGGTGGAGTAGCAATGCCAGTGTCAAGACGCGAACTATGAGCAAAGAGAGATGCAAAGAGACCTGCTTTCTTTCTCGCCGTATGAGCCAGTGCTCCATCAGGCCTAACCAGCGGAGGCAGTGTGGGCCGACAGAAGTTCGCCTCGACCGATTTGGCTAGGGACCAGAAAGATCTGCTACCGGAAGGGTGCGCAGAGAGCTTGTTACTAATGTTAGTAATGCGGTCGAAGCGAGCCTTCTTAAGCGCCTTTTTGTAGGACTTAGCAGCACGGTTAAAGGCTCTCTTCTTTGAGCTTAGATCCAGAGCTCTGCGGTCACGAGCGTCAACCCAGGTGAGGAATGCTGTGTGCTTACGCTGTTCAGCTTGAACATAGTCAGCGTTAAACCATGGGCGAGCCGAGCCAAGTAAGCATAGACAGTTTACCGACTCTATGCTTACTTCAACTAATTTATCACGCTTAGATGATTACAAAATTGCACTGTTTATACAGTTGCAATTGGAGTTCTATTAAACTACTGAATGAAGAACCAATAAAATCATTAATTGTTAAATTTTGTATTCAAAGCTTCCGCATCATGATCGAGATTGCTATTTTCTTTCGTATTGTTCGTGTACTCATTCTATAGGTTACTTTACTTAACTCCTCGGGACTCGGGGTGCATGCAATGTATATCCGATTTTCTTAAAGTATTTACCATAAGAAAATCGGTATACATTGAAAACGGCATACTATGCCTTCTAGAAATACTACTTAAAGAACATCAAAACATTAAGGAATATCCACAAAATCTTTCCCGCGCTATTCATGCTGTATTGAGTTATTGCCGATCTTCGGTACACACAAGTACCACACATATATTTTAGTGCGGCGTAGTACTTCCAATAGGAAGGGACAGAAGACCCAATTCTAAAAACGTTCTATAATCATTATTATACATAGGTACATAAAATTGATACTTTTAGGAAAGTCTTGAGAGCGAGATATAATACAATCAACCTAAAAGTATTTGATGGCAAAATTTAGGAATTGCAGCAGCTGCTGTTTAGACAAATATAAACTGTACTAAACTAAATATAATCATCGGACGACCACAACGATCCCAACGAAGCGTTTCGCCTTGTCTTTTTACCGCCTACATCGAAGGACTGGAAAAATTTGCCAGCGGCGGTATTTCCTTTGGACTACAATTTAAGTGTCTTCAAGGCTAGAGTGGTTAGTTTTAAAAGACCAGCCTCTCAAGTATGAGTGCGCGGGTTCGATTCCAGGTCAGGCAAGTACCAATGTAACTTCTCTAAAGTTATATGTACTTTCATTATAAGTATATCTTGGACACCAATGACTGAAGGTGAAGGAAAACATCTTGAGGAAACCTGGACTTAAAAGTCTGAAATCGCCAATCCGCATTGAGCAAGCGTGATGATTACTCTCAATCCTTCTTCGTATGAGAGGAGACTGGTGCCCAGCAGTGGAACGATTAAGAGGTTGATGATAATGATGATGATGATGAAGGCTAGAGTGAATAGGCTCTTAATAAACTAGCTTGCTTTACCATCAACGATTGCATCACTGCATAGCATCAGACGGGATTGCGGTCAAGCACTAGTTTATAATTTAATAAAAAAATGCCTTTCAACAGTTTTTATGACACACAAAGCTATCTAGCACGGTTCCAATACGTCATTTTCAACCGAGAAGAAACAGCTGTCAAGTCTGTTGGTTATATAAAACATTATTTTCCTGGCGATCACTGCGTAGGTTGTTACGATCTTCGAAGGCCCATGTTCAGCAGTAAATTTTAACGAGTCTTGGCTTCAAAGCCGCTACTATCGCAGATTACAGAGCGGTTCCTTAATATAGCCTTCAAGAGAGATGTTACTCTGGGCAATCAGCTTAGCTAACACTTTGTTAATGTACTAAAATTTTTACCACAGTGTAAAAAAGTTTCCTCATATAACTAGTACTTGCACTTCAGCTATTTTCTTGCCTTACTGGATCTCTAAGAGCTTGTCATAAAGGAAGTTTCCTACACTGTGGCACTTCTGTCTTATAACTTAGTAGTTGTCCTGTAAATACAGGCAGCGGCTGTGACGTCCCTCCTTCGTCACAACACACGCTTAAACATGTTGCTAAAGTTGTTGAGTGAAAATACTTTTTAAGAAATACAGAGTAAATGTAAATGGTTTTGGAAAAACTTCGATTAACATAAATCTTATTAAGAGTTATTTAAAGTTTTACTAACATTTTTAAGTAGCTGCCTCTGTTCGCCTTGTAGGACCTTATCAGAGCTTAGAATTTAGTTTTTTAAATTTAAGGAAAATGTTTAATTGTGCCAAATATGACACAGAGGAAGAACACAAGCATAAAAGGACGACCAATCGCGAAACGGATTCGCGCGCGAATGTCTCCGTACAATTATCGACACTAAAAAAATATATATTCTGTTTATAAAATTTACTGTTATAGCGGTAACATAGATAGTCACATCATCTGCGAAAATTTTTAACCATCTAGTGATTATAGTTTACGAGATACAGCCTAGTGACTGGCAGACTGATACTGGAGTCTTAGTAAAAGAAACATTTAGGAGAAAACATGCGCGGAGAAAATATACACACAAAACAGCAGCCCAGATTTTTTTGTTCTAGATGGGAGATTATCAGATGACTTCTCCCGCTCTGGGCGGAGCGGAAGGGCGTGTCAGACTCTTACTGACTAAAACCCACCGTGTTTCTTCAGTTGCCTATGCGGCAAGGCCACGGTTTCTTGTTTAACCAACCCGCAACCCTGGCCCAAGAGGCATCGGTCTTCGTGGACCCCGTCACGATGTGCTGACATCTCTTTGAGGCGCGCGTGATCGGACGCGAGAGATCGCCGCCACGAGGACACGACTGTGCTCTACCCAAGCCAGGTAGACCTCCACTCTATGCCCACCGTGTCCTCAGGGCGATCCCCACACTGGTGACACTCTGGCGTTTCCTGCCGCCTTAAACGGGACAGAAACCTCCCGAAATAGCTGTGTCCGGTGATGACCTGCGTCAGGCGGTAGGGACGACGCCGTGGCGCCTCTCTAGCCACTCCTCAAGATGGGACTTACCGCCGCTATTGTGGCCCAATAGCTCAGCATTGTGTTGCGACCCTATGCGAGCAAGAGCCCCAGAAGTGGAGTTCATGATGTATTATTTAGCATCTCTTCATAATAACTGCTTTAAAATAAATACGGTCACAGTGTGGGTTAGAGTACGTGTCTAATGTTGGCCATATTTAATTTATTTACACAAATCATCTTACGTCATCATACCATTACAGCATATTAGCTGTAGAACTTATGATCATTAGGGTAAACATGTTCTTGAATGGAGATAGCGAATCGGTAAACGTAAGGTGGGACGCCCTCAGGTTGGGTGGAGCGACGATCTTAGTAGGATGACTAACTAGTAACTGGATGAGAGTAGCCAAAAATCGAGTTGAATGGCGTGAAATAGGAGAGGCCTATGTCCAGTGTATGATGACACCTTTACAGATCTGTGATACAATGTGATAGAGTGCCTTACATGCTGAATCCAAAATCAAAATCTTATAAAATTACATAAACACAAAGAAAGCACATTCTTCTTGGCTTCGTTTAAATAAAATGTACCTGTAATAAAATTAAAAAAGTATATTTTAATGAATACAGGCATTCTGATACAACATCCATATTATAAATTTAAAATACATAATCAAAAGTTAAAACAACGGACACTGGTGTAAATATAATAATTTTCTGTTGGTGTAAATCTATAAACCAAAATTTATCTATTAACCTAATATATAATGGTGAGTATGAAATTAATTTATAAGCTCAGCATTATTACTATAAACATTACCATTAGAACCGCATACATAAATTTATATTAGTTATATGAGTTCATATAATTTGCTTTTTTACAATGCATAAATATGGGTAATAAGTTTTTACTTATTTGCATTTCCATTTTAACGATATCTTATTTTTTGTTTTTGCTTTGCTGGTATTTTGGCGTGGCTAGCTGGCATATGATAAATAATTTCATTGTTGTTGTGTTTTCTTGTGTTCATTACTGTACCTACATAGTATTGTATAAAGTCATGTTTTTTTTTAAATGAACAGACAGATGTGCTGCTGGGTAGTTTGCTCCGCCACTTTTTCCCAGCGAAAGCACTAGGAAATGGCGAAAGGCGAGCGTTTTGGGGGGACTGTCTTATGTAATATTGACGTTCAAAAAGTGCTGATCCTCAGCCTTTGAATAAATGAATTTTGATTTTAATTTTATACGTAACACACTATTATTGCATATTGAAATAAGATTCGCGCAGTCGACACACGAACTCAAGATACATATTAATAAACACTACTTGTCGTTATGTTCTTGTTCAGCAAACAATTTTTGGCTTATTAACGAACCGACTTCAAAAAGGAGGAGGTTACTCAATTCGACCGGTATATTTTTATGTTTGTTCGCGGATAACTTTGTCGTTTATGAACCGATTTTGATAATTCTTTTTCTGTTGGAAAGAAGACATTCCCATGATAAGGACATCAGGGTTTGATTTTGGAAGACCAGAGAAATCAAGGGGAACTTTCAAAAATCGTAGGGGCAACCAGTGCGTTTGTAAGTTTTTTCATTAGGTATTTTAGCGTCAGCATCCAGTCTAACCGGATGCAGCTGAACAGTACTTTTCACAACTAAAAAGTGCATATTTCTAGTCCATTGCTGTGTATGTTCAAAAAATGTGTTTGTATAGCAAAGTAAATCATGCAATGAACGATGTTGAACCTTCAAAATGAAACACGTTGTTACTGATAGTATGTTCGGCTATTACTTTACTGAGCGATAACCTGCAATGATATGCTTCATGGTGTGTACATTGACTGGTGATATGATGTCTCAAATTGACCAAGTTCTTCGATGTTAGAATCTGCCTACATAATCATTATATAATCTTACATTACAAAAGTTCAATATGTTATTCGTTAAGTAGGCAAGTGTGACAATTTCAACCGCAATACTACACGTTTTATTGTCTTCAATGTTATAATTAATTGAATGAAGACAATTACCACCATTTGACAACACTGTTGCTGCAATGGCTATGCGATTGACTGTTGCCCTGCGTGTCGCTGGTTCGAGACCCCCGCGGAACAAATTCTTGTATGGCCTACAGATATTTTTTCCGCACCTAGTTGTTTGTGTGAGCCCACGATACTGGATAAATTTCTAGCGTAGGGCAACTTTTTTTTTTAATTGCTATCTTCAAAACATATTTCATCATTAATCTGTGTCGACACCTTCGCGCCAACTCATCTTTATTTCGTTGGTTTTGTTTTGTTTTTATAGGTTTAAAAAAAAGAAAAGAAAAACAAAACAAAATCAACTTATTCATATTATAAAACGGATTTCATTTTAGTACTGCCTAAAATATTACCCTAAGTGAAACATGACATTATGGCAGTGCATATATAAGTGAGTGAACAAAATAAAAAAAATCTGTATTTTTATTTACGGTACGGCAGTTACGGTTAGATATAGATAGTATAGCTGTTGATAGCTACAGCTGTACTATAACTATATGCTATACTAAACTATATCTACATATATGTACATACTTCAAAGGACTGGAACACTTTTTCTGCGACGTTCTTCCCGTCTAAATATATTTTAAGTAGGTATCTTCAATGCTGGAGTGAATAGGCTCATAATAAACTAGTATGCTGTATCATCAATGATTGCATCACTGCTCTCTATACCCTTATTATATTGGTAATGTCTTTGCCGTGCCCTATCTGCATCAGGCAGAATTCTTGCGACTTATTCCATGGTTCTACTTGTAGGGGTGAGGGCTATTACCCGGAGACATAAGTCACCTCAATTTAGGAAGTGAGTTGTGTAACCAACTGATTTATCTCTTCCTTCGTACCCGGCTTCCTATTTAATATGGGTTATTAAAGTAAACATGTCTCTGTAGTATTTCAAACAGCCATTATGTAGGTACGTTCATATGAGACTATGAAAGATTTCGTCATATCGCAAGCTCTGAGGTGATTAGCGTACAGTCCAGTGCATATTGTAAGCGTTTCGCAACACATACGATCTAGACTTAGACACACCTGCGCCCTACATAATTATTATGAGTAATGTAGGGGAAAAATTATAGTGAACATTATAACAAATGTACTAGGTTATAAAAATTACCACTCAATATGAAATACACCACAAATTCTACTACGCATGCATAACATATTTTATATAGTACATCGATATGGTTGATATCGATACATGAGAAAAATAGCTTTCCCCTCATTTGCAGACCAACACGTCATTCTACGTTTAATTTGTCGCAAATGTGTGTTCTATGATAGATGTCTAAAAACAGTTGAGCATTGCCGAAACATACACAGTGAATGCAATATTAATAAAAGTTCAATCTCCTCACTCGGCAGGTACGTAAAGGCGGGTACACACAGCTGACAGCGCGGCCGTCAGTTTCGCAACACGCACGCCGAGCACAGCTGTGACTCGCGAGTTAATTCCTGTAATGTCGCTACCTACTGTTACATGCTGACAGAAAATAAATAGCTACAGAATGTTCTCTGACAACGAAGAGGGATGGAGTTAATATCAGTAAGTAAATTCGATAAAGTTCGTGACGTGGAATGGGGGATAACCCATCGCAGTGTCAATCTGCTAGCCCTTTCTAAACTATTTTGGGGCCGGCTTCCTAATCTATCCGGGTGAAGCTTTGTTGTGATTTTTGGGCTTTTCAATAACCGTGACTGCTGTCAAAGGCCTACGAATGACAGCCGGGACAAAAGGTTTTCCAGTGCTTTCCGAGGCACGGTGGGGACTCTATTTGAGGAGTATAGATGTAGTGGCAGTCTTAACTGAAATAGCCACGTACATCATACACTATAGTTGCAAATATTTCTTTTGTACAAAAGAGGTTTCGGCAGGTTCCTAACACAGTTCGCCGTGCCCTCATCTTTAAAGTAGGCGGTTATCTGTCGCTGCCGCCCGTAATCGAGTCGATGGTCAGCAGCGAAGAGTCCTGGGATGCGGTGGTTTCGTTCTACAAAACAGTCGTTTCACAGAAGGGGCTGCGGAACGGGCTCGCAGCAGGTAAACCGGGTGTCAGCGGAAGGCGGATAAGGCCCTATTCCAGCCCTCTAAATCGGTCCAGGGGTGAAAGACTCGGGGACGTCTGCAATATTCGTTCTCGCAACCCCCAGCGTAGTTGTGAGATGGAAAACCGGGATGGTTTATAGTCAGTATCAGTCTCACAGACCCCACCACCTACCCCCATGGCGGCGGACATCCATGAGAATTGTCCACTCCGAACAAAAAAGAAATCAAAAAGGTTACTTATACAGTTATATCAAGTGCACTAAAGACACTTTGATAAATGTAATAATTGTGATGACAAGATTGACCATGAAGAAGATATATCTGTTATTGTCTTATTTTTAATTAATCCAATAAACATCACGCATATTATTAAGTCTGCTTTCTATATGATTTATGAAGTCAACCTTCTGCAGTTATTTATGAGGTGATGCAATCTGTGGCACTATATAATATACCGACGATTAAATACAATTTGTCTGTTTTTTTAACAAGACTGACATTTTTTAGCCTCGTTATTATTAACATTTTTAATGTATATTTTTAGGTCCAGAAGTGGAATTTCATTAAAAAGGGATACAAAATGGTCAAAATATGTTTATTTACAATTGAAACCGACATGAAACATTAATAAAACAAATACTACATACTTCAATAATTAATTTAACAAAACGGAAAGCAAAATAGCGTACGTGACCTCAATAACCAAAGACCTTAATTATCATACAACGTCCGTACACTCCACGACCCAGCGGGCTAGTACCCTGTTTCTGCATATCGCAAAATAGTTGATGACAATGTCAGAAAACTCCTTACATTATGAATTAAATAAGGTTTTATTAAGTGGCCAACATTTGATAAACAGAGCAAAAATAAAGCAAAGGAACCGCGCTGAGACTGTTGTAGCGGTACCTACACGCATATGTGACGTCAGTGATGTGAGTTTAATGGTAAGGAACTAAGGATATAAGGTTCATTCATACTCCATAGTCAAGGGAGGATCCTCCGACTAGACAACAACTTCGAGTGCAGAGTAACCAACTAGAAATGGAGTGGGTGCGACATGAGAGTTCCAAATGATCTTCGTCTTATCCATGTTCATCTTTAGACCCACTTGTTGGGAAGCTCTGCTGAGGTCATTGAAAATTTTGGCCCAAGTCTTCCAGGGTCTCCGCCATGACCACGATATCATCTGCAAAACGGAGATTAGTGATGTACTCGCCGTTGATGTTGATGCCAAGTCCTTTCCAATCCAGGAGCTTGAAGACTTCTTCCAACGCAGCAGTGAACAATTTGGGAGATATGACATCTCCTTGTCTCACTCCATACTGCAGTTGGATCAGTTTCGAGTCCTGTTCCTGGAGACGGACTGACATGGTGGCGTTTTTTACAAACACTTTATCACCTCAATGTATCGATAGTCAATTTGGCACCGCTGGAGAGACTGTAGCACCGCCCAAGTCTCGATAGAATCGAAGGCCTTCTCATAGTCCACAAACGCTAATGCATAGAGGTGGACCGATGACCTGGTGAAGCGCGGTTTGCGGGAATGCGATGGATGCGGGTAGACAAGACCAGACACTGGTCATCAAAACCTTGGGGGAGGCCTTTGTCGAATAGTGGACCTGTATAGGCTGAAAAAGAAGAAATTTAATCAAAATCAAAGTAAACAATTACAGGTACTTGTGAATTGTCAAAGGGTCAGTAAGGCAGTAATATGAAGCTAGTCACCCATTCCAAACAATAGCTCTCTATGGAGAAGAACGGGGAATACACTACGCGGATACACTTTTAAAATCATAAAATTATTACAAAATATTTGTTTACATCATTTGTGTTGAATTTATCCATGTGAGGACGATACAGAAAGATGTGTACATTAAAAGCGCTCGTTAGAGAACATTTCTATCTTTGTTATGGATCTAGCTGCCAAAATTAAATAAATAATTAAATACTTACTCGTAAATATCGTAAATAATGTAATACATAAAACACAGAGCTTAATAAGAATGAAAAAAAAATCTCATGTTATTATGACATTGCCACATAACTTTAATTGTAATTTGCTAAAATGAAACTACATATGAGGTCAAGTACCTAATTATGCGTAATTGGCTCCCATATTAGTATGTTAGGAATATAATATAAAATTAATCTTTATGACGTTAATTATAATTCTATTAAGAGTCATATTGCCTTGTAGGGCATATAAGAATGATGAATTTAATCTGTTAAGAGAATGAGCTCTGTAATTGGTGCTAGTAACCACACTCTAAGGTAACTTAGTGTTACGAATGCATCTTATGTCAATGGCATAAGGCGCGACATGCCTCACGCAACTTTTAAGCCTTATATCTTGAGACCGAGGTATTGAAGAGGTACAAAATGCATTGCTAGGCTAAAGGTGATCTATTTAACTGTATAGGTTTCATCAATATTGACAACGAAGGGTTGATTGAAATTAACTGATATTTATATTATGATTGCTTCTAGACAGATCTAGGATGTTGGAAGTGCTTGCATATAAAAAGCGGCGTGACTCAGGGGATAAGTCAGTCTGCATTTGCAATATTTACGAAGCAATAATCGAGAACATCTACAGCCACATCTGCAAGGACTATGTGAAGGAACTTCTGTGGTGTTGTTGTTTGTGTATGATACGAACTTCGTAGACGTAAGGGAAGATTTCGGTGCGACATCCGCTACGTTTTACTTATCATTGCCTACTAAAGACTGTACCTTCGTTGAAAATAAAATTACTCCTAGCCTGTAACATTACTCGTAAATAACGTAACTTCTCGCACATACCTGTGACATTTGACTGTTGTCACCAAGAACCTGCGAACAATTGCGTTGCGTAAGAGCATTGATAATTCAATGGCTTTATGTGACTTAACCTTGCCCATATTTTTTATTATTTTCAATTGTTGTGCTCTGTACACTTTTGTTTTGCTATTTTACACCTCAAAATCAAACCGATTAGAATTGCTTCCTAACAGTCGGGGGAGCGGAATGAAAAACTGAAAGCAAAAATTACGAAATATGTTGAATGGCTGAGTGAGAATCATCATCATTATCTCAGCGTTAATCCCAGTCACATCTGAAGCTTTTTCAGCTTTGGAGTCTGGGGTCCGCTTTACCAGTCTAACTACTGATTTTGACTAAACTTCGATATTTCCGTGAAACGACTGCCGTCTGACCTCCGCAAGCCGAAGGCGATATCGAAGCATTGTAGTTCTTATGAGGGCTCCAACAACCCGTAACGACTGCCATTAGATGTTCGTATGGCAACCGGGACCAATGGCTTAACGTGCTTTCGTGTGACGTGATGTCCGCCTGCCTGAGGTGGGCGACGGGGTATATCAAACTCCTACTGACTAAAAACCACCCCGGTGTCTCTACGGTCACGTGCGCACGGAGCCGCGTGAGTCCTTGATTCTGCCGCGGCCCCACACTCTCGTGCCGGCCACACAAGACCAGCTCGTCCAACTAATATCTAAATCTATAAGATTCTATTTTCTAATATTTGTGTAGTACACAGCAATTAAAAGGTAAGTCAGGAAACAGGATATAGCAGTCAGTGGGTCAACTTGCCGGATACTATCTGACGCAACACCACATGCTTCAGTCTTACTACTAGTAACGCGCAAAGCAAAGCGTCTAGCTGTGGAAGTAGTAATTATAATACTGGAGTATTTTAGAGAACTTATATCAGACCCATAGTGCAGTGGTGGCCTAGTGGTATCGGCCTTGTATGGTTCAGAGATAGTTGAAGATGAGTTACCGAAAACCACAGACTTCACAATTATTAAGTTTATTCGTAAAAGTACACGAAAGTATTTTGGATGCTAATCCGCGGTTATAGCGCTACGGCAGCTATTGGTCAACTAATAAAGTATCAATATTAACGTAAGTAATACAAATCACAAAGTAGGTCGCGACATAAGCAAATAATGCCTGTACGGAACCGTACAGGCCTCGACTTATACGTTGTAGGTTTGAACCCCATCAGGCCCTTTACTTTCTGTCAATGATTTCATCATCATTACCCTCAAAAATGGTGAAGGAAAACATCGTAAGGAAACCGGCATGTCTAGAGTCGAAATTTCGAAGACAACATCTACCACTACTAGGTCCGCGTGGTAGAATAAGACTCACTTCCTCTTACCGACAGGAGGCCTGTGTTCCAGGAGTGGAAACAATATAGGCTGATTATATTATGTTATGTATCTCAGATTCTACAAAAAGAACCTGATTAATAATTATGTGATAAACTGAAGTAAACCAAAACCCAACTATCAGATCTTCAGAATACATACCTTATTGTGATGAAGATTATAAAACGGCCAAGTGCGAGCCGGACGCGCGCATGTAAGTTTCCGTGCTGTGATCAATTAAAATATTTTTTTTTAGTAAAAGTAGTGGCAACAGAAATACATTATCTATAAAAAACTTCAACCATCTAGCTACCACGGTTCATAAAATACAGCCCGAGGACAGGTAGACAGACAGACGCACATTGAAGTCTTATTTTATTTTGGGTCTCGTTCCATTTGGGTACAGACGCAATAAAGAAATGAAGTGCATCGTATTTGTATGGGTCCTGGTATCTTTGCCCTTCATTCCATTTCAATTTTCGTAACCAAGTTTTCACTCGTAACTATTTTTAGGCGATCAAAAAATTTGTGAACAGAATTCACCACACTGTCCTATTTTTGCATGGTAAGTACTCGTATTTGTGCCAAGTTTCAAGTCTACTAACTCAGATTAAAGCTATTTCATACAAACTAAATTCTTACAGGTTGAATTTCCAAATAGATATGGCTTCTCAGACCCCCCTACATTATAAAAGGAAGACGGCTGCGAATTTCAAAATAAATTGCGAAATGAATTGTTAACCTTTTATTGTGAATGTTGTGTATACCTATAAGTGATGTATTTACACAGAATTGAAGACTTGTGATTGCTTATTGTTATTATCCTTGTAAACATATCATTCACATACTTAATAAATAAATAAATTTTATATTCCTAGTTTCATTAGTTTCGAATGTATGTTAAATATATCAGTGCTTAAAAAGCAAATTCTTTTATATGATATCATTATCATCATCATATCAGCCGCATGAAATCCACTGCTGGACATAGGCCTCCCTTAAGGCTTTCCAAAAAGCCCGCTTCCCTTTCGAGTTTTTCTGCCAATCTGCCCTATCGGCCATCGGCTCTACTTACTGTATGCGCCGCCCACTGCCACTTCAAAGAGCTAATCCGCTGGGCTATGTCGGCGCCTTTTTTATGACATAACAGCAATAAATTATTTTACTGGCATGGACATATGTTATGGCACCCCAGATGTGTATAATAATGAATGCAATCTTAAATTACACTTTCAAGATTTATTTTTACACTTGCTTAATTAAATGTCGCTCTCCAACAGGCAGAGTTCAAGCAACTGTTACCTCATAATGATCCAGTTAAGAGTAATGCATCATATATTTCTTTGATATGCACTTTACATAACTTATCTAAGTAGACCATCGTTGATGACAGGTTAGCCTTGAAAAGAAGTAATGGTCTGAAAGCACAGGTGTGGTTCATATCGGGAGATTGTATTTTTTAGGCGAACCTGACCGTTGAAAACGGAAAACGGAACCCAATCACAAAGACTATACTGTCTATTTCTCACCAGATAGTGTCTCTTGAATCGTGATGGCTAGGAGTTAAAATTATCACAGGTTATATATTTCTCTACCCGCTATAACAACAAATATTAATATCCGAATAAATATATATATTTTTTAAATAATTATTTTGTACGGATCACAGCAGATTAAGCTACCGAAAACTGTCAAATATTTCCAACTAACCTGAAGCCTTAATGTTTTAGAGATAGAGTTAATAATGAAAGATTGTATTAGGTTGCTGTACTGGCGTCTGTACTAGCTGCGCCCTGTAATTTACCCACGTAAGTTTTGATTCCTTGAGAATATCGGAATAAAAATTATCCTATGTGTTACTCCTCATTGTAAACCATCTGTGTACCAAGTTTCATCCAAATTCGTTCAGTAGTTTTTGCGTGAAACCGAAACAAACAAACAAACTCACTTTCACATTTATATTATATAATTAAGGATACATGTACGGAACCTTTGGTGTGCTAGTCTGACCCACAATTGCCCGGCATTTTTTTGTTTTTTTTTTTTTTAAACAGCTATGTAGAATGTTATGCATATTGGCAACATTTTTAAAACTCCTCTCACTAAGCAAGCCATTAAAATGAAGGTTTTGAACTATTGAAATTTCACCTTTTTTATTAGTCTGTGGCGAAATAATAACAGCTGCACTGGTCGACGCAAAGGTTAAACTACATTTTCCGCTGTCGATTCGTGGATGGGTGAGCAACTACAAGAAGTAGCCTGTCGGTGTTCTATTGGATGCATTTTTGAGAGTGTGCGCGGGATTTGCATGACTTAAGTCCCCCATTTCCATTTCATCATCGAACGACCTGTCGTACGGCGAGTATCCATCATTATGTTGCTTTACCAGCGGCGGTGTTTCCGTCTGACTAAAATGTAAGTGTCTTCAAGGCTAGAGTGAATAGGCTCTTAATAAACTAGCGTGCTTTACCATCAACGATTACTGCTTACATTATTAAAAACAAATAACTTCTCTTTAAGTTTTTTTTTTTTTTATTGTGTTTCGTTTGGTTTTATGATCTTCCAGTACAAGTCGCAATAAATATTTTTTCTTTCTTTCTTTTCTTAGGATATTTCGCTGTCGTGAAATATCAATTAGTACTATTCAAAGTAATTCAAGCATAGACATTTATTTGGAATGCTAACGGACTAATAACGTAACACACTATCTGTGGTTTCATTTTGACAGTTCAACAATATTCATTGCATTATTTATGTTGTAGAGCAGACAACTTCTTCGAATATATGTTGCAATGGATTAGCTGCAAAATAATTAAAATTCTGATTGGTTATGGAGCCGAACCCCTTTTAAGTTCAACGCATAATTTTCTTTCCATTTTATTAAGAGAATGACAGAGATAAAGGCAGGTTATGTGAGACTCCTACCGACTAGAACCCCACTATTCCTATGTGTCGGGGGCCCGGGAGATACTATTACGTTTGCAGCACCCCCGCCTGGTATCAGCCCGCAATCCCTAGCGGGCGCCATCGCCAAGTGCGGCCAATACCACGACCACACATCCTTCCACTAAGCCGCACATACATGTCCCCTACTTGAGCCTTAGCGCTCGAGCGACGACACGGCCCCAATTTCGTCATCCGCATGGTATATTAGTTCAGACTTAGCAAATTAGTCAGCGCTTTACATGAATTGACGTAACAACGTTTTAATTTGTCTATAGAGTACCATAGTATAACAGGACGAAACTAATATAACGTCTGTCCTTTTCTGAAAAAAATAGGAATAAAGACAAAGACATGAAAATAATAAACATTTACTTATTTTAGGTTCAAGTCCATAATTCGTTAGTAACAAAGTACTCGAGAAACTAAAGTTAGTATTGGCAAATAAAACAAAGACATAAAGCCACAGCCACTTTCACAGCATGGGGGACTTCCACCAATCAGAAAAGACACCCAGCAGTACCTATAGTTCTGGTATTGCCATAAACACAAGCCAAGTAGGAAGATGCATCTCTTCCTAAAGATAGCAAAGCAACAAAGCCATCCATCCACGCCTCAGTAAATATTAGTAAAACACTGCAACGCCATGGCAGCCCCAACAGTACCCTGAATGAATTATTGTGTTCAACATGTAGGTCGCTGTATGTCCGCCGCGAATAACTGTCCCATAGGCTACATACGCTAATGGTCGCTAACAATGGGCCTTATAAGAAGGCTCAAAGTCACTCAAAGGGCAATGGAGAGGGCTATGCTTGGGGTTTCATTGCGCGATCGATTCAGGAATGAAGAGGTCCGCAGAAGAACGAGAGTAACCGACATAGCCCGAAGAATTGCAACACTAAAGTGGCAGTGGGCTGGACACAGTGCCCGTAGGACCGATGCCCGATGGAGCCGCCGGGTTCTCGACTGGCGACCACGCACCGGAAGACGTAGCGTGGGTAGGCCCCCGACAAGATGGACCGACGATCTGGTGAAGGTCGCGGGAAACCGCTGGATGCGGGAGGCGCAGGACCGGTCGTCGTGGAGAAACTTGGGGGAGGCCTATCCAGCAGTGGACGTCTTTCGGCTGAAATTATGAATGATGAGGCTACATACATAATACTCGTATGTGAAAAGATTAGCAACATTGTATACTTTTAAAAGCCTAATTTCCTTTAATTAAAAAGATGCACTAAAATTTAATTTGGTTTAGTCTGTGAACAAGAAATCGGCGCCAGTCTATTCAGGAATTAGAATGCTGCCAGTTTCCGAAGAAAACAATCAATCACTTTTATAAGGTTAGCTACTTCAGGCAGCGGTGGGAAAAATTAACCTTTCTGTCCTAACTGAATCAGTTAGGCTGTGGGCGAGCGGGTGACTTTTCCTGGAAATTCCAATAGATACCAGCCTTCATGCAGGTCTTGTCATAAATTGCCATACTCTTATTCGCTATTTTAATAAATCATTGGATGATAATACACGCATTATATTCGAAGATACAAAAGCATTCCATTATATTATGTACTTCCTCGATAGCAAATCTATACTAATGTATAAAGCTGAAGAGTTTGTTTGTTTGTTTGCGCTAATTTCAGGAACTACAGTATAAATGTTAGTACAATATAAATGTTAAGAACATTTTGCAAGCAACTATTTTCATCCCCTGTGGCTTCTTTAAAAGCACACAAATTTAGAAACGCATACAACAGAACGACGGTATGGTTGGATCAGTGGTAAAGTTATTGACTGATGCGCTACGTGTCGCGGGTTCGATTCCCGCATGGAACAAATATTTGTATGAGTATAATACAAGTAAATATTCCGTGTCTGGCTGTTTGTGTGTATGAATTTATATGTTAGTAAATGCTGGGCGCATTTACAAACATATACAGGAGAAATTCCTAGCGTGGGAAAAAATTTTTTTTTTTAATTTAGTGCTTGACCGCTATCCTGCCTGATGGTAAGCAGTGATAATCCCTATTGCTTCACGAAATAAACGTTTACCAGCCAAGTATTTTTTCAAGGAAAAACATTTATTTATCCAGGGAAAAAAAAAGCAAATGTGATTCGAAAATAACCTCCTAAATCGTTTCTTTATTTAGGGGCAATTATGTCTGTCACCAGGCTGTATGTGTCTTATGAACTGTGACAGCTACACTATTGAAATTTTCACACATGATGTATTTCTTTTGCTGATAACCAACAACACATACCAAACACAGATCTTTTTTGTTTGGATAATGCATCGTGCATTATCCAAACAAAAAAGATCTGTGTTTGGTATGTGTTGTTGCTTTTAACTCTTAACACTTCTTAATTCTGTCAGTCGGGATAAAACATATGCGATAATCTAATTCATTGTCAAAGTCAGTTAAGTAATACAATAACAGTTTATTGGTGTATTGTATTACCTCAGTCCTTGCGATTATTATAAGGACCAGGTATTATCTAATAATATGTAGCTAAACTTCACAAGTCGTGGTGGCCTAGTGGTTAAAACACCAGCCTCTCAAGGATGAGTGCGCGGGTTCGATCCCAGGTCAGGCATGTACCAATGTAACTTTTCTAAAGTTATATATGTACTTTCTAAGTATATCTTGGACACCAATGACTGAAGGTGAAGTAAAACATCTTGAGGAAACCTGGACTTTAAGTCTGAAATTGCCAACCCGCATTGAGCAAGCGTGGTGATTACGCTCAATCCTTCTCTATATGAGAGGAGACCTGTGCCCAGCAGTGGGACGATAAAAGGTTGATAATGATGATGAAACTTCACAATAATTAAAGATACAGAAGTAGAAATCCCAGACTCTTAAACTAAGAATTTAATGTTACTTTATCACTTGAAGACAAAACACTTATGTACCTCCACTTGGAATTAAAAGCTGGTAAGTCGATATTACACAAATAGAGCGATCGACTGTTGCGCTGCGTGTCACGGGTTCGCTTTCCACACGGAACAAATATTTGTATGGCCTAAAGGTGCTTTTTTTTCTGCTTTGGAGTCTGGGGTCCGCTTTACCAGTCTAACGGCTCATTTGGCTAAACTTTGACATTTTAAGTGAAGTGACTGCCGTCTGAACTCCACAACCCGAAGGCGACATCGAAGTATTGCAGCTAAACCATTTGTTGGACTTTTGAGGGCTCCAAGAACCCGTAACGACTGCCATTAGTTGTTCGTATGGCAACCGGGACCAACAGCTTAACGTGCTTTCCGAGGCACGACCAGCCCAGTGAAAATATTCATATTCATGCATACAAATATTTGCACTGCGCGGGGATGGATCGAACCCGCGGCTCCTTGTGCAGCGGCCGCGTCCGCTATCGCTACGCCACGGAGGCTGTAGAGTATGAGCTGTTTATGTATGTGAGTTTATATGTTTGTAAACGCACCCAAGATACAGGAGCAATTCCTAGTTTGGGGCAACGCTTAAAAAAATATACAGTATGTTAAGAAAACTCTGTCCGACCCACAAGGATAATAAAGGTTAGGTTTACATGACCAAATATAATATAAAATTTTACGTAATCATCATAGTACCAGTACAAATGAATTTTGAAATAATCCTTTTTGCCCGCGAATTAATTCCAACTTCCCCGAAATTTGGTAATTTTTAAAAAAGTGACAACGCCGGTATTATTATGAGCGAATAGCGATGCGACCACGTGCCGCGTGCCCTGCCGCCCGCCGCCCGCGGAAGGGTGGTTAACGCACATTTATTAAGTTACCTCTTTTTGCGAAATAATATTTATTTTTTTAGGGGGATTTTTTTTTAAGTTTAGCCCGGTTTTGTATCCATTAGTAGAATCAGTTATCGATATCTAACAACACCTTCACGGGTCGGACAGAGTTTTCTTAACATACTGTATAATATGTTGTGATAGTAAAAGTAAAAAGTTTTATTACTTTGCAGTCATGTGTGAGCGACCGGAAATCGGAAAAGAAAACATCGTGAGGAAACCGGCATGTCCTTAGCCTAAAACTACGAAGACATGTGACATCTACCAACCCGCACTGGCCCGCGTGGTAGATTACGGCCCACTACCTCTCATCGGGAGGAGGACCGTGTCCCAACAGTGGGAATAATAGAAGCTGCTTATGTTATGTATGTTATTACCGGGAATCCTGTATATTGTTTTTGTGTGTGTGTGTGTGTGTGTGAATGACTGGGAAACGTATGTACCTATTATGTTTTTTTTTTAATAATTATAAACTAGCGCTTGACCGCAATCTCGCCTGATGGTAAGCAGTGATGCGATCGTTAGATCGATAGTTTATTAAGAGCCTATTCGGCAAACGGCAGTTGAGCGAGGTGATGCAATGTTAAACCCAGCAACATGACCAACGATGCTGCGCCAAAGGGAGATTCATCTGAAGACCCTCCACGACCAAACTCCCAACACAACAACATTAGACGCGTCGTACCCGGCACATCGCAACAAAACTGCTCAGACCCGTCCTCCGTACGGCTTCACGAGACATTATGCCGGAACACGACAAATCGCTTGGCGGCAAGGCTTTGTCTGGTGGGTGGTAACTTCTGCCGGCGGCGGTCTATGCCAAAAGGATTACAAACAAACATAAAAATTGCGAATCCACGTGAGAACCTCTTACGTTTCTTTTTTCCTCGGTTAAAAAGTTATGGGCCTACTTTGCAAAAAAAAAAAAAAATATTTTATTAAAACTAATCTTGTTTACATGTGCAAAATCAAAGTCATAAACTTATTATAATAAGAGGTACCTTGATCGGCAATAAATACCACATACTTATATTATTTGAGTCTTCAAACCAAATTTCCCAGTTACATGTAGGTATTAGGTATCATAAAAAAATGCTATATCATAAACTATGACATAATTATAATGGTCATCAAATTGAAATTCCATCAAAATAGTACTAACTGATTAATAATGGCCGCGCATTGCATTAAGCTGTTCTACATAGCGAGCTATTACTTAAATGGATTTGAAAATGAAAATAAAAGTATAGTGAACTCCATATTGCCTAGAAATGTTTATGAATGATTCACTTGATCACTATCCCTCGTTTATGCGCGAGAGCATATAAGCCCCTCCCGTAAGTTCACGCATGCGCAGTACAGTGGTGATAGCGAGTACTCGTAAGTCGTCTTGCACAGCTCACGCTGGTTAGACGTCCCGGAGAAAACGCGAGAAAATGAAGCTACCGGTTAGTTTCACGTGAATTCAGTGTCATTATTAATTAGTGTGATTAATTTTACAACCGGTGTTCATATAGATATACCAATGTAGAATTGTCGAATATTGTCTTCCATCTCTTGTGTTGATAAATAATGCTTCAGTTCCGCCCGCCCTTTAACAAAATACGAGCTTCTAAACATAAAACTGAAATTATTTAAAACTGTCCAATTTATGTCACACTGAAAACTTGTTTTAATTTCTTCTAAGTCCTTTATATTGCAAGGAGGCTCTCTAATCTACTCCTTCGAAGTATTTACATGACTTACTTTGGCACGAAAGGTCAAATTATACCTTCTGGACTTTCAAACTTAACCAAACTAAAATTAAAGGGTTAAGGTCAATTTAACTTCAACTCAAAAGTTCATTATTACAATTCCTCAGATCTTGCTACTGGTGCTAGTGGCACTTAGCCAGGCGCTGTCTGTGCAGCCAAGCACCAAGAGTACCAATAGATCAGAGGGGAAGAGCCCAGTGGTCGAGATGTCACTGGGCGAGGATTCTCCGTCCAAAAGTTCAACGGACAAGATCCCAGTGACCAAGAGCTCATCAGTCAATCAGGAGGATGACAGCGAGACCAGTAAGAGAGACCTAAATGAAGGGAACTTCGGAGAACGGAATAAGGAGACTGTACCGAAATATGGTGAGTTTAGAATGTTTTTGTTTGGAAATTCTGTTTTATTGATCTAATTAAATAGTGTACCTATACTATTAGTTATGTCTAAAATCTCAACAAGTACTAAAAACGATTTTAACGCGCAGAAAAGCGTTATTTCTAAATTTGGATACTTTCTAACATATATTTCAGATGTGGAAAAGTTTTTATTAGCTACTATTAAATCTAAGAATATATATATATATATCAGTGTTTTTAACAATTTTTTGTAATATAAAGTTTTGTTATATTAAATTTTGTGTAGCAAAGTTGTTTGTTTTATTAAATTTTCAATAGACCGATCTCTCATTATAAGCTGATTCGATATTTCACGATTCCCAAAACAAAACCAATTTAAGCAGTAAACAATCAACAATGGCTTCTAATAACTGCCAGGGCTGTCAACACAAAATTTTAACGCACAATTACATCGGACACGCAAACACCACGACGGGCGTGAAACGCAATCAAAACATTATCAAAACTAACCGATCTCATTGAAATATTACACAGGGTTGCTCACTATTCAATGCTATTCATTTGCATACAAGCGTGGACATCCGAGATTGCTAACATGATTAATTGAGTTTGCTTTATCGATGATTTAGTACATGAAATTTAAATTTAATTGTTTAGCAAGCTCTAAATTGACTTAGCACTTTGTGCCTTTAACTATGATTATGGAACAAAATATCGATGTACCTACATACTTTGAATATTTGAATAGGAAATAACTAACCTTAACAATTGTGACAAAGAGATAAGAATTGAATTCTCATCCATGGGTGTCTTAATAGATGAAAGGGGGAAGTATTTCTAATCTATCACAAATTGATCTACCTAGCACGGTATTAAAATTGGTCTACCAAACACGCATTCTGTTGCTACATGAAACACTGTCTGAAGTTTTTTACTGGAGCTACCTAGTAACAACTTTTTTAGTCGTTTTTTACGACTACCTAGAGAAATATAAAACACTGTCTTTTTGTAGTTATAACCACATCCTGACTTCTGAAGTTTATGCAGGTAATTGTATAAATGTTGAACTTTGTCCAAATAATTTTTCAGAAGACACAGGATCAACTCCGAAGATAGAGTATGCCAATTTGCAAGACGCGGTTTCAGAACAGTCACCGACCCACGTAAGTACTATATACTTTTAGTTCGTCGATAAAGTTAAAAATAAAATGTGTCTGTTTCGGACACAATGAATGAATGATTTCGTAATAGAATGTCCTTTGAATAAACATTTCAAGGACATTCTATTCCGAAATCATTCACATGCTGATATTTTTTTTAATTTAATGGTGATACATAATGAATTGATATTAAAATAGTCATTTTAAACTATTGCTTGTGATATCCGACAACTTCGTGCAGCAATACGAAGTTTTTTATTAATGATGTTGGAATTAATTGAACGAAAAGTATTGTAATTCTTATGAACACGGATCTCCTATTTCATTAGGGCACCTGAAGACTACAGCATTCATATTCTATAAAAAATCATAGTGAAAACTTACGTAAACTGAGCTTAGAATAAGCTGTTAATCTCTAAAATTAATTTACTTTTTTACTCATTGCTCCTACACCGAGGGCGCGTTTACGAATATTTGCCAAGAGGCACACTTAACTCAGAGATATTTTATAAGTAAAGAGACAACCACAATATAAAGAAAGAATAAAGCATTTCAGGCTTATTATTATTCTTATACATAAAGCCAATCCCGAAACAACTACTTGAAGGTCCTACAAATACAGATTTGTTCCGTTTATCCGGTGGTTCAAGATCTGAGCCTAAATAAATTCAAATCCTTCATTAAACGTAAGTTGTGTCAGAAAGCATTTTATAGTGTTAAGGATTATATTGACGACAAAAAGGCTTGGGCTTGAACTGCGTCCGATTTCTATACTTACACTGATTGTTCTTTAATTTTTCCTCTTGTAGTTTAAATTTGCAATTGTTTGTTTTTTTTTTTTTTTTTAAGTCCAAGCCAGTACACACTATGTAGCCAGGCATATTGTACGTTACGGAATTGCATCGCTGACAGGGGTATTCGGCACTGGTGCAGCTACACAGGAGCTAAACTTAGCATTCGGGAACACCGTTGGAGCTGCTGAACCTTGGACAAAACTGTCTTTGCATTGTGTAGATTCAATTTCCTAGTACTGTATAATTGCATAGAACACGTGTGAGCACAATCTACTTGCTGTAAAGCATCTATTTATTGGGTTAGTCGTTTATTGACTTGATAGTGCTATGGCTGTTGAGAGTATGTCATGCTCACTCAAATGTCTCGCTGGTGGTGGCGTGTGTGTTGGGTCATTAGGTTCCCTTCAATATGGTTGAGCTGAATGATGCTGATCCATACGTCATGTTCGTGAACGGACGCCGTCAGAGGGGACTGGTCATCTCTTAGCTGCTACGGCGTATTTTAAATTCTGAATTGTTGTTTTTTTTTCCATAATGGACGCTCTCAGCGTACAATATATTTCTGCATCGTTCTCACACGATTGATTTCAAAATGAATGATGTAATCAAATATTTGTATCAATAGCTTGATGATTTAAAAAGACTGTCCATGGAGTTTCTTGCCCGTTCTTCTCCATAGGTACCTACTCTTTGGAATGGACGACTAGCTTCACCTTACTGACTGACCGACCTTCTGACAATTCAAAAGTGCCTGTAACTGGTTTATTTGAAATAAATGCTTTGATTTTGATTTTTGATTTTGATTTTAGGAATCAAATCTGCGACACGCAATGCAGCAGTCAATTTCTTAACCACTTCGCAAACTGGACCATCAAATACCCTATATATAATAAATTATTTAGAATTAAATTATGACTTTGTCCGACTGTACAAATGGAACTGAATTGGTAGTAAATCATTTATTATTATTCTTCGGGTCGGGGCTAAGCGGGTCGAAAGCGGACCCGTCGTTTCGCAACATAACCTGTGCAATACTAGTTAGTAAATGTCAGAAATCAGTTTGCCCCATAAGAAATAGATTTTAATAAACTACTGCAAAAAGCAAAGCCTAGAGTACGGGCTTATAGTAGCCAGCCTTTCGGTTCTATGGGATGTTTTTTGGTGAGTGTGCGAGGAAATTTCATGATTTAATTCCCCCATCCTCGTTCCATCATCGGACGACCCGTCCGGAGTTTTCACCCTTACATTGTTACCACCACTACGATCCGGACGAAGCGTTTCGCCTCCTCCTTTATACCGCGTACATCGAGGGACTGGAACACTTTTCCAGTGGCGGTGTTTCCGTCGGACTTCAATTTGAGTGTCTTCAAGGCTAGAGTGTGTACGCTCTTAATAAAATAGTGCGCTTTACCATCTACGATTGCGTCACTGCTTACCATCATGCGGGATTGCGGTCAAGCGCTAGTTTGTAATTTATAAAAAAGGCACTAATTATATCTTTACTACAAAGAAGAGTACTTTTTTCATAATGTTCTTCCATTGAACCATTAAATTAATAATTAATTAGTTATTAAAGATAGTGAGTTACTTAAATGGTCCATTCAGTTTCTGGTAGATGGTGAGTGCGTGATATTATTCTACAATTAGTTTCAGATCTTAAATAATTTAATACTTACCCAGTTGTCTTTTTAATAATGCACGTTTCTATTACAATCATTGCCGGCAAGCGATTCGTCGTGTTATGAATTATGTCTGATGAAGCCTTATAGAGAACGAGTCTGAACAGTTCTGTTGTGATGTGTGCCGGGTACGATGCACTAAATGTTGTTGTGCCGGGAGTTTGCTCGTGAAGGGTCTCCAGATCTCCACTAGCGCAGCATCGTTGGTCGTGTTGTTGAGTTTAACATTGCATAACCTGCCCATTTTTTTATTTCGCTGTGGAAAATTATAATTACGCTCCCCGGAAGATAGCCTCCCGGTAGACCCACTAAAAACCACAGCGGCACAACGACATCGCCATAGTGGCGGGGTCATGAGAAACCGGCAGAGCCCCCAGCTCCTCTCAGTGAGAAGCCCGGGTTGTCCGACGGTGATCCGGAGTTCGGGTCACGTCAGCCACCTGGAGTGGTGGCCAACCCGCCGCACGTGTGACCGCAGAAGCGGTCTCCGCGTCTGACTTTGGTCCGCGCCGGTAAACCGGTAACCCCCATATCTGGGGGCAATTCCTCTATCCGCCACCTGGGGAAGCGTCCGATGGCAGGCCAAAAACTGCACACGGATGCATAACATGCCCTGCATCAACTGCCGTCTTCCTTCCTATTCACTCAGTTTTTTTGAGTGAATAGGCTCTTAATAAACTAGCGCGCTTTAACATCAACGATTGCATCACTGCTTACCATCAAGCATATCATCACGTTCTATCACTCTGCCAAGTGTTTTCCTACTACATTGGGGTCAAATTCCAGTCTAACCGAATGCCGCTGAATACCAGAATTTTACATGGAGCAACTGATTATCTGACCTCCACAACCCAGATAAAGGGTAACATCGTTAGCCTGATTTTCATACTTTCGGCCTTGTGGCGCTTCGTAACGACTCTTAAAAACCCAGGAATGACAGCAAAGACCTAAGGCTTAACGAGCTTTCCGAGGCATAGTGTCTTTGTATGTAAAGTCGGTCACCCATCCACGAACTGACCTCTTAACCAGCACCCGAATTGCGTAACACACTATTATTATCAGTTGGAATCATTTTGAAGCTTATTGCTAGTCCATTAGTCCATATGTTCCAAAAATGTATCTGCTTACTGTCTAATCGGCTATGTTAATAACACAATGAATGCTGTTCAACTGTCAAAATGAAACCCATTGCTACTGATAGTGTGTTATGTAATTACTCTACTGATTAATCGACCGGTGCGGCTGTCATTACCCACGAGCTCCTACTCGTTCATATTAATCGACCGGTGCAGCTGTCATTACCCACGAGCTCCTACTCGTTCATATTTTGTCACAATCCAATTGCATGCCAACCAACCTCTACCATTCCAGTCCATTTTGTTCCAAATTTTGTTTGGGCACGTTATCTTCTCTAGTGATTTCATAGTAATTATTGATGTTATATTCAAGAAATCACCAGAGCTATAATATCAGATTATTCTATTTTTTTTTTTCTGTTTCAAAGGAGGCTCCAATCACAAGATTGTAATGTTACTTGTAAAAATAATAAACTATTATTATCATTACTAATTTAATAAGCTTTCTAAACGGAATCAAAAATCCCGATGTTAATTGTTTCACAACTGAAAATCATTGACTACATTTATTAAGAACTTATCTTGAACATTTTGACATCTAATAAAGCAATAAAAGTTCTTAAAAAGCGTAACATCACAAGAACTTTTCATAAGGAAACTTTTAGAAAATGTGCGTTTAACAAAATGGCGGAGGCGCCCCTTTTTTACGCCCGTCCTAGTCCCGCCAAGTTTTATATTAAATTTCTTTGAACTTGGCCCCCAATGTTGAGGTTATGTCACCCTCGTCTTGAGGTTAAGGAAAGGTATGGTAAAGTCTGTGTATGTGTGTGTGGTGTTAGGAAGATACGGTCGTTTTAAAAGCGTATATTTAATAGGAATTTTCTTTGTTGTTGCGACAAATTTACCAAGATACAAGATGTTTTTTTATATCTATTTTCTACGACCTTAAGACATAAGTCTTAACCAAGGTCATGGTCTACCCATGTGTTATATTATTTACTTCAAATTTGCTCAGCCGTGCTTGCTTGAAACCGTAACTAACAGACACACGACAATATAATCTTTTCTCTTTATAAAATTATTAGTTTAGATCAAATAAGAGTAAAGCTCGTCATTTAAAACTTTCAAAATCTAGCCACAGTTTTAACTCGACAATAAAATGTTAAAATGTAGGGAAATTGGGGATATTTTGGAGAGATTGAGACAGGTCAGACTGTAATGTTCAAAATAACGATATTTGCCCCACTAGTGATATTTCATTCGCTTCATATTTAAACCAGGGTCGTAAATTTAAACACTAAATCATATTTCTATTTTCTTTTAACTATTACTCTTGCGTTCCGTACGATGACGGCGTTCTGTCCGTATGTCATATAAAAATGACGAGCCTTAGCGACTATTGTGCGGAATACCATTCTCCAGTTCACTAATGACATTACCCAACAATAGCATTTTCTAAATATTCACTGAAAGGAGACGTGAAGAAATGTTTACTAGACAACATTGCAATAAGAACATCGCAATTTCACTAACTGTTTGAAGTGTAATTGTTTTGCACAAGCACATTGCACGGAGGATGATCAGCTGGAATATATGTTAACATTACATACATTATTAGCATACCAACTGACTGACTGACATTAACATGATTATGAAATACTGACAGATCTGTGATTAGCATTGAGCCATCTCATCGGTCAAGTGTAGTCATGGTTTTGTGTCTCACTGGCTTAGTGATATCTATAGCATCATAACGAGAATATTATGTAAATCATGTCAAATGAAGCCACCGTGTTGTGTTATTTATTATTATGAAAATATATTTATTTATATCCATATACTTTATTGTACGGACGATAGCAGGTTAAGCTACCCGAAACTCTCAAACGTTCCCGATCAAACTTGAACCTCAAATATTTAGAAATAAAGTTGAAAATGTAATAAAGAAATCTGTAGCAGCTTGATGTGCTGTCAAATGTACACCAAAAACATATATTGATTAAAAATACATTCAACACAACAAAATATAAAATAGGCGGCCTTATCGCTAATGCAATCTCTTCCAGATAGATAATGCATTATTGCTATTTGTCTATCTTTTTTCTCCAAAAATACAAAATTGTAGCTTGACATCATCTCACTTTGCAGTCCACACCATTACCTTTGGGTTATTACGTATTAAATGTTTATAATTATTTTGCTTTTTAACCATCTTCTTTCTCAGTATCATTAACTGTAGGCCACACTTAAATAACCAGCGTTGAAAAAGCACGTGTTTATTTAAGTAAACGTTTAGGTATTTGTGAAACAGGCATAAAAGTAATAATATTAATGAGATAAACGTTAGGTACAGTAAACTCCGTTCACGAAACAGTATTAATTTGTTAGCTAACTAACGAATTAATTATATTACTAATTTATGTATGGAAATGGTACTAAAACTTTGGGCCGCGTGTACTTGAGTTCCTCTCAAGGCTGGGTATGTCGAGGTCGCTACGTCTAAAATTTGAAAATTTACACCTGTTTGGAAATTGAACGAATAAGCCGTTATATATAATGTCAGTTTAATATTCAAAGAGCTTAATATTGCAATAATATTATGTTTGGGACCACTATATCTATTTAATACTCGCTGCATCCCGCAGATACACCCTCGTAAACGTCGACCCCGTAGTAATATCGGGATAAAAATTATTATTTATGTTATTTCTAGTTATCAACCATTTGTGTGACAAATTTCATCCATATCTGTTGAGTAGTTCTTGCGTGAAAGAGTTACAAGTCCATCCATCCATCTATACTCACTTTCGCATTTGTAATATTAATAAGATTTGGGTACAACAAGAAAAAACATACTTAAAAGATAGCTGAGAACGGAAACAGAAAAAAAAATATTTTTTTAATTTTATTATAATTTAATCATTGAATCCAAAAGTAAAAACAGTAGCATATAATAACATTTTTCAATACAGCAATAGGTATATAGACAATGGCGGCGATTCTCTTGTCCACAAACTAAACTAAGTTAAAGTTAAGTGCATCTTTTTATTTCTATTTCATTAAGAAAAGAATAGAAGATAGCACTTTAGTTTAATCCTGTCAAATTAAGATATTCCATAGATAGTTAAGAGGCGATTATAAACATTGCAATCAAAAATACATCCATTTAAGTCAGGAGCGGACTTATTTGACAGCTCCAAGTTACCAATTTATCTTTTGTCCTTTTCTAAATGAAATAGAAAGAAAAAGATGTACTAAACTTATATGTAATTTAGTGTGTGAATAATGAAATAGGGGCCAATGTTAATAGCTATTGTTACTGTTTATAAAAATATTGGGCTCTCTGATAATCACCATCTACGCATCTTTACCCAACCACGTTGGAATCGGCTTAACATAAACAAGTATTAAACAGTATTGCACACATTTATTCAATAAGACATTAGCAAGATTAGCTGAAGTCATAATCTTAAAATGTATCCGTTCTAGGTTATTAACTGACATAATGTTGCAACGCTTGAGAACCAGGCCAATGTTGCCAGTATCGGTCTCTCACAATTGTACTGCCTACTGCCATAATTATTAGCAAAATAGTTAGTAAAAACTTAAAACATTTGGAATGTTCATATCTAACGATTGCCAAAGAATTTCTAAATAAAAATACTCTGTATTAAATAAACTTTAGATCAATGAATTTATTCACAGCGCAATCAACTGAAATCAATACTCACCTCGAACTTAACGGAAAATAGAACTGTCAAAGTCGTCAATCAAACGTCATAACCACTGTCATGGCCACCTTAAAATAGGGTTATCTGACCAAAAAACGCCTCAAATAATCTATACTTACTAATATATAAAACTGAAGAGTTTGTTTGAACGCGCTAATCTCCAGAACTACGGGTCCGATTTACGACAATGATTTAATAAAAAAACTATATTCAGAACAAAAATACATGAATCTATACGATTATTGTCTCAGAGGAAAAATTTGCGCGCTTTGACCACGCTTTTCTCCCTTCTTAACTCACCCACTCCTCCTTCTTATCTTGAGAGTCACTTCCAATATTTATATTCTTCACACACTAAGAATCTACGATCTTCTAACAATCTTCTCTTACTCTGTCCTTCACATACGTCTGACTTTGTTCACTCTTCATTTCATATTCAATCTATTCTTCTGTGGAATGCGCTTCCTCTTGATATCAGGATGGCCGCCAGTCGGTTTGCATTTAAGCGGAAATCGCAGTTATTTTCGCAACAGTTAGGGTAGAGTCATTTCAACACCTCTCTCCCAAATTTTTAGTTTTATATGTATATATTATAAGTATATATTTTAGTAATAAGATGTATGTGTATATAGCTTATTTAAATATTTATTTAAATAGTGTTAAGAGTATGTTTTCTTTATAATGGTTTCAACTAAAGCACCTGCTACTAATCTCTTCACTACCTGTGGTTGACTGGTAGAGAATGCCTAAATTTATAATTTTATAAAAAAGAAGTATAACATCTCACTCCACGCTCACTTCGCCTAAGATATCACACTGATTTTTTTTTTTTTTTTTTAATAATTATAAACTAGCGCTTGACCGCAATCCCGCCTGATGGTAAGCAGTGATGCGTTCGTTGATGGTAAAGCGCACTAGTTTATTAAGAACCTATTCACTCAGATTGAGCGAATAGGAAGGAAGACCACAGTTGAGCGAGGTGATGCAATGTTAAACCCAACAACACGACCAACGATGCTGCACCAAAGGGAGATTGATCTGAAGACCCTCCATTACCAAACTATCAACACAACAACATTTGGCGCATCGTACCCGGCACACATCCCAAAACAACTGCTCAGACCCGTCCTCCGTACGGCTTCAACAGACAACATGCCGGAACACGACAAATCGCTTGGCGGCAAGGCTTTGTCTGGTGGGTGGTAACTTCTGCCGGCGGCCGATGTTATGGCCTACCACCGAGAAATGGTAACAGAATGGCACTGGTATCGTGTACTGTCAGGTTGTCAATCCGATCACCCGTACGATAAACGCCTTCTAAATCAAATATTTAATCGATTCAATAACGATAGCAAATGTTACGTAAAATGTCTAGGTCAGGGTCGATTCGTTGTAACTTGAGGTGCGTTAATACGCGAGACTGAGACCATAGTACTGGTGAAAGTACTATCAATGAATAATTAATCTGCTGAGTATTTTTTCAACTAGGTTGGGGTCAGCCTACAATCTAACCGATTTCAGTTGAATACTTTTTTTTTTGTTTTTTTTTTTTGTTTGCGAGGAAATCTTTCAAAAGATAACCGACCTCTGGGGACTGAGATCGGGGATTGTGGGATTTTTACATCACTAAAACCACCCCGGTGATCAACATCCGCACATAGGGGTGGACCCGGTTCCTCTTAAAAGACCAATTCCGGAACCGCCCCCATACAACTCCTGTAAAGGCACATCCTGGGGAGACTGTAAAGGGCAGTTGAATACCTGTATACTGGAGCGAACCTACTATGACTCGCTTACTGGATAACACTTTACCCCTAGTAAGTCTGTCAGAGATCTCAAGAATGACAGCTGGGACAAAAAATCACACTTTTTTCCCATAACACAATTTAACAAGGTAGGCAAATAGCTACCTTTTGCATACCCATATAGGGACTATTTTCTTTTCATACTATCTGTAATTATATAATCAGTGATCACACACTTGCTGTTTGTTTGTGTAATTTTTGATTGAAGTATCCAAATACTAGTATTCCACAAATTATTTTTAAAATACCACATTGTTTATTTATTTACACTTTTCGTACAAAGAAATTTAGACTTAATGTCTTAGGCATTCTGTACTAGTCAACCATGGGTAGTGACGAGATTAGATAGCTAATCTAGTATAACGAATACTTAAAGAAGCTTTATACGTATACATACTATTAAAAGTTATATACTTATAACGTAAAGGGTGTATCTGACATCGACGCACAAACGAGTACCATGGATCCTACATGATGAACCCCCAGTGGTGGAATTTTTCGTCTGCTTTTTCATGATTTAAAAAAATATATATGTAGTTTTTTCACTTTAGACCGTTCATAATTGCGATACTTTTATAACCCAATAAGATTTTAAAGTAATAATTTATTAATTCGCTAATTACACAAAAAAGCGCAATGAAAACAAAATTCGAAAAACTATCTTATCAGCTGATTTAATAGAGTTCACATCAGGGATCAACGTCATACCTATAAACCCGCACGGCGGTACGCTTGCAACGTTCAAAGGCCGAGCCGACACTTTTTTTTAAACATTGTTTTTTCTGTAATCGTTCATTAACGACATAAATGACTATCATAATTTTATTAGTTATTATTTTATTAGTATTACCCTGATTGTTTAGAAAATAACTGTAATTTCCGCATAAATACTTAAGTGATTGATATTAACTGTTTAGGCTCTGGCGATAAAGACACCTATTGCTTTTGCTATTCCATGTTAAACTTGTCAGTGTCGAAACTAGACCATCACTACCAATTTAAACGTACCTTCAAGATAGCAGCTGGCATTACAAGACACTTGCAACGATCGCCTTTCTATTACTTTTACAACCGCCTTCTAAATAAACAGCCAAAATTACGTTACAACACAATCTAGATTATCTTTATCTCGAGGAACAACTCGTTTACTGCTTTCAATTTATCTTTATCTTTTATTTGTAACTTATCTACATCATGTCATGTAATGAACAGTGATTGGTTTTGGGCCACCTTTTTGCTATTAGATTATAAAATTGCTATTGCTAATAGGTTACATTATTACACTATGATGTAACAGGTAATTCTGACGATGAGCTAACAATCCGTTACTGCCTATAATGAGATTATAATAATGTTCATTGTAACCTTTTTATGAGCGGCTCGCCTACTGACCTCTGGCATGAATTTCACAGTTACTCGTAATTAACTTGTCATCAATGGTACAGTTTTCTAATTCTTGTAGGCTCAAATGTTCTGCAGATATTGATTTGATTAATTAGGGCGGGCGTTTTTGATGGACTATCTTATGTAATGCGATATTCGATTAATGCAAATTTTAAGCAGAGTGTAAAGAAATGTCTTTTATGGCTTTTCTTGTGTAGAAATAATGCAGAAATACGCTTAAGTTAATAAGTTTTAAATGGCTAATGCCTTTCAAATATAGTCTGTGTATAGGAAGGTAGGACGGGTCCTGAGCGGTTGTGTTG
Organism: Sesamia inferens; assembly: GCA_037179545.1. NCBI lineage: Eukaryota > Metazoa > Arthropoda > Insecta > Lepidoptera > Noctuidae > Sesamia > Sesamia inferens. The sequence continues at coordinate 32,225,764 of CM073929.1, forward strand.
CCATGTATGCTGGGTACGATGCCCCAAATGTTGCTGTGTCGGGAGTTTGGTCGTGGGGGGTTCCCGATAAATCTCAGCATCATTGGTAGTATTGTTGGGATTAACATTGCATCACCTCACTTAACTGCCGTCTTTATTTCTATTCAGTCAGTTTTTGTTTTAGTGAATAGGCTCTTGATAAACTAGTGCGCTTTACCATCAACGATTGCTTCACTGCTTACCATTACGCGGGGTTGCGGTCAAGCGCTAGTGTATAACTATTTAAAAAAAAAGGTTTCTGTATGTTCCCATTACTGCTAGGATACATATCTCGTCTATGTAAAAAGGCATTCCCTCCCCGACAGTCCAAGAGGCCAAAAGTCACTAAGCCCAAAGCAGGTAGATGGATTGACACATGTCTTCAATTTTAAAAATCTAGAACGTTCACAACTTCACGATGTTTTGTTTCGCTGTTTTGAGAGCAGTGGTGATGAAATAATTGACATAATGTTGAGCTTCTGACGAGGTTCAAACCTAGAACCTACAGCCTACTCGGCCATTACCACGGGGCTGCCGCTTGAGCAATCACATAAAAACTAAACCCTACCTTCCATTTCACTCGCTGGGCCACTCGTAATGTCCTCATGAACACTTCGAAGAAACTTTCATAAATTCTTATTGCTTTCCGTTTGGCTAATTCTCAAACGCTCCCGATTTCCCCCGAACTTGCCCAAAAAGAATTAATTAAAAGAACAAGTTTTATTAATTTCAATAATACGAGTTTCGAGAAGTTTCGGGAAACGTCTTAATTCTGCTCAGATTTAGTGATGGGTTTTTGTCTTAAAAATATTAATGTATTATTCGGATTTTCAGTATTGTTTGCTTACTTAGCATTCAAATAAATAGTATTATCCTATCTATCTATTCTATAAGTTAATATAATAACTGCTATATATATCCAAGCGGGTTCTCGAGTGGCGACCACGAATCGGAAGGCACAGGATCGTTAGGCTCCCGACAAGGTGGATCGACGACCTGGTGAAGATCGCAGGAAACCGCTGGACGCGGGAGGCACAGGACCTGTTGTCGTGGAGATCCTTGTGGGAGGCCTATGTCCAGCAGTGGACGACTTTCGGCTGAAATGATGATAATATACAAGCTAACACTAATATTTATAGTATATAATTTGAAAAAATGAAATAAGAAACAGTTACTTAGACTAAATAAACAGAACATTTTCTAATAAAAATCAATCATTAAATAAGTACCCACTTCACTAGTCTTCGATTAACGAATCAAAAAAAATATTTGTTTCAGCGAATTATAGTCCAATCGTGATTAATTAGGAGTGGATAGCTTTTTACTTAAGTGTTGTGGTCAAGGGCGCCATGATTGATGAACATGCGCGTCTTGCACCCTAATACCGTCACACACTATCAATCACAATGTGAATCATTTTGTAGGAAACTATTAATCCATTTGCTTCACAACTATATTAAAAAATCTACTCATCAACGTATATAGCATAATGAATTTTGTTGAACTCATATCAACATCATCTTAGCCACGTGAAGTCCCCTGCTGGACATAGGCCCTAAAAGTTTCCAAAAAGAACGGTTTTACGCGGCCTGCATTCAGCGCTTCCCCCCGTCAGACATTTAGGTCAGGTCTTCCAACCACCTAGTCTGTGGGTGTCCGACGCTGCGTTTGCCGGTACGTGGTCGCCATTGAAAAGCCTTTCTGCTTCGTCGGCCATCGGCTCTACGAGCTATGTGCCCCGCCCACTGCCACTTCCGCTGGGCTATGGCGATTTTCATTCTTCTACGAATCTCCTCATTCCTGATTCGATCACGGAGAGAAACACATAATATAACCCTCTCTCTTAGCTCTCTGTGCGACCTTGAGCTTTCGAATAAGCCCCATAGTTGTAGAACTGTCAAAATGAAATCTAATCATCACTATGATTGTGTAAAAGTACGAACAGACATGCTCATTACTAGCACTCTTGCTAACTGCTGGAAGAATGCTGTTATTGAGTAAAGAATCAACAATCAGTCGTATGATTTACGAGCATATAATAGAATACTCTTTATTAAGTACACCAAATAGATTGGAAAGCCAAATGCTACGAGCGTACCTGCACGCGTTCTTTTAGTTCGCATTCATATACTTTAAAGTACCATACTTGAGCTGCTAAGCATGCCAATTTTAAGAATACTTTTTATGATCATGTCTATTACCTTAAAAATATGCAATTAAATACTTCAGATCTTTGACGACACGGTTAGTGCAGTGGGTGAGCAACCGACTGCTGCGCGTCAAACAAACATTTGTAAGGCCTACAGGTAGGTACTTGTTTCGGGTTTGACTGTTTGTGTTTGTAAGTTTCAATGTTTGTAAACGCAGCCACTATATAGGATCAATAATTCATAGGACAATGATATTCTAAAAAAAAATCTATAAACAGAACAATAATAAATAAATCCATAGAAAAAAAAGGAAAAGAAAGAAAAGATAATACATTGATTCAGCACAGACTTAAAGACAAACAATACATACATGTGGTGGCATCAAATAGAAATCAAATAAAATATACGATCACTGTCTCAGTGGCTGGAAATAAAAAAAAAACGCCAACTTTATTTCAGAAGTAAAAAATAATGTGAGCATTTTAAAAATAACAAATTTAGCCATATTAATTACGGTTACGCAACATATTTCAAACGACACACTCCCTGACACCGGCTTGAAATTTGCAAAAAAAAAAACGTAAGTACATTTTAATTTCGCGGAGTATATTAACTTAGATTACCTACATAAACCGGCACGATATACAGGCAAATAATAGAAGGGTTAAACACTCCTTAAAATACATTTTCACAATCTCTGTTTCCTCGGCTGTACATTTGTACATTGTATAGTAGCATCTGTGTCCTACGTACGAGAAGATGTATTATGTCTTTCATTTCCACGTTAATTTAGAAGGAAAAGAAAACAGTATTTGTCAAGTGAGCTGTGTCGTCATTTGTCAACGTTTAACTTAGTGGTTGAGTTATGGACTTGCAGATATTAGTTCTTTCTCAGCGTTTATTACTCGTTTCTTCTCCGTAACAGAAGATTGTTTGTCCTGTTGACTGACAACAACAGATAGACAGCCTACACACTGTCTATCTGTTGTTACATGTTGTTGGTACAAGCTGTTTCAAAGACTGTTTATTTCGTTTTGTTAATCAGCTGAACTGCTTGAAGATTTGGGAGCCAGGAAGTGGATGTTTTAACATTATAAACATGCAAGCGTGGTTCTACTTTCAAAATTTTCTTAAAAATAAATCATGAAAGATTTTTTTTAACTCTCATTCATCATCTCAGCGTTAATCCCAGTCACATCGGAAGCTTTTCAGCTTTAGAGTCTGGGGTCCGCTATACCAGTCTAACTGCTGATTTGGCTAAACTTCGACATTTTGCGTGAAGCCACTGCCGTCTGACGTTCACAACCCGAAGGCGATATCGAAGCATTGCTATTATACGAATTGTTGAACTTTTGAGGGCTCCAACAGCCCGTAACGACTGCTATTAGATGTTTGTATGGCAACCGGGACCAACGACACAACGTGCTTTCCGAAGCACGACCAGACCAGTACAAATATTCATATTCATTCATACAAATATTTTTGCTCTGCGCGGAGATCGAAACCGCGCCTCCTTGCGCAGCGGCCGCGTTCGCTACCACTACGCCACGGAAGCTGTCAGATTTTTTTTTAATTCTCACTAATACGTATTTTTTGAGATATATACCGTTTATAAAATTACCTTCAAGAGAGTTCCTTGAATAATAATAATAACAATAAAATGCTCCATAAAAAAAACTGATTTCTACTTCCAAGTATCTCGTATTCTACCATAACATAATAGTAGTATTTCACTACAATCTACATATCTAAGTCACCAGCCCAGCTGTCCCTACAAGTAATGAGTCCACCTGCGCCCGAGTACGCGGAGAGAGTTGATTCACTAGTTATCTAACAAACACACATGATCTGATCACACGTAATAGTGACAACCGGTCTTTGGCCGCGTTTAGTTAATGTGGTCCAAAACTGCTACGGCTAAGTTAAAACTAACTAAAGTTAAGGAAAAAAGAGTACCTACTTTAAAACCCGCTACCGCAGTGGACCGCATCTATTGATCTTATTTTGTGTTAACTGTGGATCTCGAAACGACCACAATAAAATCCTTAGGTTTGGTCAGAGCAGAAGGACATGTCAGGCTTTTACTAATTTATATCCACCCGTTCCTTCACTTACCTATGCGCCAGGGCCACGGTTCCTGGCCCTGGCGCATAGGTAAGTCCGTAATTAAGACCACCCAGAGCGGGACAGGTCATTTGATGATTTCCTATCCCAAACAAAAAAAAAAGGCTTAGTCGTGGAAGGTCTCCAGATCTGTTTCCCTCTGGCGTAGCATCATTGGTTGTGTTGTTGGGTTTAACATTGCATCACCTCGCTCAGCTGCCGTCTTTCTTCCTATTGAGTCAGTTTTTTTGCGTGAATAGAATCTTAACAAACTGGCGCGCTTTACCATCAACGATTACATTACTGCTTACCACAGGCGGGATTGCGGTCAAGCGCTAGTTTATAATTATATATAAAAAAAATCTAAACGCAAGTACGTATAGATAGATTGGGCAGCGAGACTAAAATTATCTTGTATGAAGAAAATCTTTCAATATTAAAAAAACCAACATGCACGAATAACTTCTGGTACGAACAGCCTTAGTGTGTGTTAACCCATTTTATTACAACATGTTATTGCACTGTGAGGGGTGAACACATACTGAATTAATGATACAACCTCGACTGTCAAACTCTTCACCAATCTACTGCACTAAACTTTTGGTCATTTAACTGTTCTACTGAAATATTTTATCTTAATATTTATTTTAAGCCCATACAAACCCAGTCTAGGATGAAAGACCAATTAAAAGTGACCTTTACGAGATAACTTCACATGCTAAAAGGTAAGTACTGTTTATATACTCAACCTTTACCTTTGATCCTAAAACCACGAAAATTAAAACATTAAATAATTAAACAAAATATCTTGTAAGCCAAAAGAAATATAAAAATAATTATGAAGAGCGTGTCCGAATTCCGGGCGGCCGGGAAAGGGTCGGAGCGTTAATTTGAGAGGCTTAGGGTGAGAGCGGCCGCCATGACAAATTCACGTAAATACTTGGGCCGAGACCCACGAAGACTTATCGCTTCACGACCACGAAATAATTTTATGACCACGAAATAAAATAGAGCCACAAGAAAATGACACAAATCGTAAATTTTCACACACATAACAAAATAATTCGTAGATTAATAAAACTGAATTTCAGAAATATCATTTTTGAATTTTAGAATAGAATAGAATACTATAAGTATATTATAAATATATACGGACAAATCACACAGATTGAGCTAGCCCCAAAGTAAGTCCGAAACTTGTGTTATGGGATACTAACTCAACGATACTATATTTATAATAGATAAATATATAGATAAACATTCAAGACCCAGGCCATTCAGGAAAAGATCGTTTTCCCTCATGACCTGGCCGGGGATCGAACCCGGGGCCTCCACGTCGCAGGCAGGCGTGTTGACCGCTGCGCCACGGAGGACTACACTCTTTATAATGTACACCATACAACTAACAACAACTTAAAATGCATATAAAGTCAAATTTGACCCTAGATAAATAACAAGGAGAATTATGTGGTCACTAGATAAATGGTTACCTCTACGTATGTATAACTTTATGTAATGTAATGATTATAAAAAATCATCTTATTTTATGCGCAATCATTTCCTGACATTAGTTTTCCATAAAAAGAAATCGTAGTTTGAATTCCAACCGTAGCGCACGACTATACGTTAACCACATGTTCTAAACCCACTAACCCAGAAATCTTTAAATATCAATAATGACCATAATTTTCGTAATCACTACATAGTATAAAACAAAGTCGCTTTCTCTGTCCCTATGTCCCTATGTATGCTTAAATATTTAAAACTACGCAACGGATGATGCGGTTTTTTATAAGATAGAGTGATTGAAGTTCGTCCATCCATTCATTCAAGATCCATTAAATAGTGGTCATATAGGTACAGTTATTTGAGGTTGCTGTGATGTCGTAAACAATTAATTTTTTCCGCTTACATTCTAAACGCAGGCTGAACCTACAAGATTTATCAAAATAATGTACTAAGTATTGTACACATTGAAAAGATCTACAGAAAACTCGGCGATGGTATATGTCTATCTCTTATGGATATCCCACAATAACATTTTTGCATGATTTTAACCAATACAGCATTAATCCTTATGTAATTAAATACCTTAAATACATTGTTGATTTAGTATCGTCAGTATCAGTAGTATAGATCTATATGGCACCTTACAGCACATGATTTAAATGAATATTTTCGAAGATATTACAGATTTGAAAATTGTGGGACGTAGCGTTTGTGGCGGTACCGACCGCCAGGGCCCGCGGCAGCGGCGGGCCGCTATGTTTATAAACAACGTTCACAGTTTTTCTGTAGTGTAATTATGTAGTATCAACAATGCACCCGTGCGAAGTCGGGATGGCTCGCTAGTTATAAATAAACATAACGTTAATACTTATAATTTTCTGAAACTTTACGGTTATCTAACAGTAATAAAATACTGGTCGTAGATTGATGAACCACAAAAACATCAGTTACATAAGAATTAATAATTCAATACTTGCCCTCCGGTTGGAAGTGCGGCTCATAAAAACGCCAAACTTGTGCGAGCCCTGCGATATATTTCTTCAAATATATGTATTACGTGTTATAACTTAGAACTCGGAATGACAGCGTCTTGATCAATTATTGGGATTACTTCAGAATGTAGTCAATTACTTAGTACGGTTAAACCGCGGTGTTTTACTGCGTTTAATCATACTTCCATATCGTTCCAATTTTCAAGGTTAGGGGTAACTCACTGAGCAAGTACATCAGTTTTAAAATATTCGGCAGGGATATACTACTTTTGTTAGCACTCAGGCAAATAAACTACTGCATTAGTTTATTTGCCTGAGGAATTAGAATTTCCATACATACAGAAAATGTAAAAGGTACTGTCAAATTGACTTGACTTTTAGTCTGAAATTTTATTTTTTTATTTTGTGGTCTGAGTTTGGTCAGTTTCGCGCAGCTGTGTCCCATCCCTTCAAGTATTTATGCTGGATCGACGTTTAAGTCATTAGACTTATAATACCTTGACTATTAACTGTCAAACGTCACGTCTGCCTTCAGTTTACATTTCAAAATCTATCCCAAATTGTTCATCGACGTAAACAAGTCGCGAGTCTTATCTATTGTTCGCAGAATTCTATGCTTTGTTTTGGGATTCAAAATATTAAAGCTATTTGCAAGTAATTTTAACTTTCAAACACGTTACTTTTGGCTTATTACCTACTTTCGTTTCTTTAATAGGTATTGTAAAAAAGACTATTACCACCTTAGTTATAGGCCGAAAACTATGAGTAGTATTTAGCCTTGTAGACAAAAGTTAGTTGACAGATTCGCACTTGAGTCCAATATTTAGGAAAATAAAAACTACATAAATTGCCAAGAGCCGTATAACGTATATTGCCAGTGCTGACTTACGGAACTGAAACGTGGTCGCTCACAATGGGCCTCATACGAAGGCTCAGAGTCACACAAAGGGCGATGGAAAAAGCTATGCTCGGAGTTACATATGACCACAGCTCATCGATTCTGTCAAAATGTCATGATGAAAAGTTGAGAATAACGAGCTTAGAGTGAGCTGTCTAAAGTCTAACCCTTAGCATTAATTGAAATTACACTACAATCATTTCACGATCACTTCAACAATTTTTTTTTTTTTGCGATTAGGTTGTAAGAGAGTCGTACTGCTGTAAGATCTAAAACACTTTCACGCGTAGTACTGCGTAGTGGAGCATGTCAGCAGCATTTAAAACTAAGTTACATCGCCCCCAGTCCCACATGCTACACTGTACAGCTCAAATATGCACCTAATGCAAACTGCAGTTACAGCCAGAACATATCGCACTAATAATACAATAGTGTATCAACTCAAAATACGTCGTATTTGACATAATACTATAGACACACGTAAAATTTAATTCCTCACACGTCATCAAAACCGTCGTTCGAATAGTGCAAAAAACAGATAAGAGATGGCCCTATAAGTCACTATTTACGATATTTCGGTTGTCACTTCCCTCCCACAATATTGTGTCATCTTTAGTTGCGACCATCAGTGATCGGGAGAGCGCGTGCCGCTTGGCGTAATATTTTGAGTTGCAACAGTATTACTCAACCAGGTATGTAAAATTTATATTTTTATTTTGAATTAACACAGTATTGCTGCTTTGACCTAAACACGCGCTTGGTGTTATTTAGAGTTATTACACTATTACTGATTTGCAAAAACAATAATTAAAGTATTATTTCTACTTATAACACTATAATTGATTTGGTTAGTAATTTTTGATATGATACAGTTTTGTTGAGTCATGAGGTTAAGTTGATTGTTGTATTGTTTATAACTGTATACATAATTCATAATATCTATATGTCTATTGCAGTAATATCTATAACTCATTCGAATGTGTACAAGAGTTATGAGAAAAATGCTTACTTAGAATTATTATTTTAATAATTTAGAGTTAATACACTATTTGTGACAGCCATCAACCAATTATTTATTTCACCAAAATTTTATTTATTTGTAGGTTCAGTATGCATCGTGGCCATGTACATGTTGATATGGCAAGAAGTATTACAAGCAGCCACCACGATAAGGAAAATCACGAACTTGTCAGGAATTCGTCACCGTCATTATTATCATCAGTATGTACAAATACACAGAGAGAAGACAGAGATGATGCGATTGAACAGTCAACACTTTCTATACCATCGACATCAACAATTCATCCAGTACTTCAAGAAACGGACGTAAACAGTTCTCCAAATATGGATAGTAACGTTAGCCTGATAACAAAATGCAACCAAAAGAAATATTACATTTTACCCATCCACCCAGGCCAGAGCGACTTTGATGATTCTGATAATGATCCTCATTTTGTTCCTGATACGCAAAGCAGAACTCCCAATCTACTTTGAGGTCGAACAACAAAATCTCCAAGTGATTCTTCTTCAAGAAGCTCCTTGGTGGAACCAGTAGCTTAACTACAGAATCAAATATTTCAACCGAAGACCAAAGTAATCATACCAGGGGCAGGATGAGGGTACGTAACGTCGAAGCCTGGAAACATAGTGTAGCTAAACGACTTCGTAATACCGGCAAAGCGTATGAATCTGCAAATAAAAAATAAATACCGGAAAGAAAAATTGGTCCTACGTGTTGTGAAAAATACAAGTTAACTTGTAGTTCAAAAATAAACGAGATTTCAAGACATGAACTTTTTAAAAAATATTGGAATTTAGGAAACTTACAAAAACAAAGAGAATTCATTATTAGGCACACTACAGTCATTAAACTAAAACACAGGTACTCGAGTACTCAAAATTTTCGTAAATTAAACACTGCGTTTAATTTTCTAGTCAACGACGTACACATTCGAGTCTGTAAAACGTTTTTTAAAAATACTCTGGCAATAAACGACAGACTATTGCTTCAGCTTTGTCAAAAAAACACAGTGCGGTTTCATACAGGAAGTATTACGGGGGAAACATGGTAAGCAACGTACTGTGGAACTTGAGGTCTATGAAGGTGTCAAGAGTTTTATAAATACTATACGTCGTGTCGAATCCCATTATCTTAGAATAAGAATAAGAAGAAGAATACATCCAATGTGATACGAGTAAGTCTTTGACTGATCTATACCGTGACTACAGAGATAAATGTTTAGAACAAAACTTACCATTTGCGTCAGCTTCTACTTTCAACCGTATTTTTAATAAAGATTTTAATACTTCCCTTCACACACCAAAGAAAGATCTGTGTGATCTTTGTGAAACATTCAAAAATGCTAATGAGGATGACAAACAAGAAAAAGACAAAAAGGCTAACCCAGATTTCACAATAGTTGCTGTATATGATTTACGAACTGTGATGCCAATACCAAAGGGTCAAATTTCGTTATTTTATTATAAAAATAGAATTAACTGCTATAATTTTACTGTAAGTGACTTATACACAAAAAATGTTGAATATTTTTTTTGGGACAACACAAATGGCAAATGTGGTGCAAATGAGATTGGGAGCTGAAATATATTGAGCAAATTATACAGTTTAATCCTGGTAAAGAATTAGATTTTACTCTGACAATTGTTGTGGGCAACAGAAAAATAAGTAAGTATCTCCTTTCAGCTTATGCGTATGCAGTACAAAAAATGAATATTAAAAGTATTACGCATAAATTTTTGATTTGCGGTCACTCTCAAAATGAGGGACTGACTGTAACAACACAAAATATTTCACCAATAATGATTTAACTAAAAATAATGTTTCATTTTGAAAAAAGTTTATGGAGGAAGACAGTCTTAACTCAAAATTTCTAAATAATTAAACTATTAGTGTTTTTTTTTTATTTTTGTAAACATATTATTCATTTTAATTCAGTTTAATAGCTCATAAGGCAGTTATTCAAATTGCAACTATTATAGGAAGTGAGTAATAAGTTTTTTGTTAATTCTGAAAAATGATCGATTTTGAGTTGATACACTATTGTATTATTAGTGCGATATATTGGGAAACAAAATAATCTTCAATATCGTGATGCATGCGTTCATTCTTTACAGATAATATTGCGACAATTCGTTACATGTGTTAGCTTTGATTGATACATAATGATATATTAACAAAACTAAGAAAAGATATTTATCGAACTAGACTCTGTTAAGAAATTTTTAATGATATCAACACTTCAGTAGCTTTTGTAACATGCTAGATTAACTTGTGTAATATTATGGAAATACAAAGAGTAAATAATTCCAGCGAGGATGGAACGGTCTAACACTATAATGGTCGTCCCTCGGCCCCTGACTGTAGAGTTAGCACGCTAGGAATGTTCTGGACGCATACCGCTACAGATCAAATGAGTACGATCTAGGGGCAGTGTTGCCAGTTCTGCAATGCTCCCCGAAAGTCTTATGAAGCTTTAACTTCATTGAGAGATGCCACAAAGTACAAAAACGATTCTTTCCATGTGATAGATAAACAAAGAATAGACAATTTTAGCCTGACTGCCATACGAATAGTTTCTTTGAACTTTTGTGTGCAATGTGTCCCAAATTTAATGCAAACTAGACTCACTAAACATGTTCTATTATAATCATAATACTTATAGTGATTTTTATTATGAAGGAAAAACATTGTTTTAAATAATTAGTAACACTGAATATAGGAGGAATTTGTAGCACATTATAAATCTACGCATGCATACAATTCCACTCGTATTAGAAGTTATCTAACATAGTAGGTGTTTTATCCGTTTTGTTTTATTCTGACTGCACAACGGAAGTGTGACAGTAATTTACGTGGGTTAAATTATTTTTGGGATAAAATTTTACCCATACTAAAACTTACACAAATGGATTCAGTAAACAATTCTGAACAAACTAGTTTCATAATGTGAATTCATTCAGTTACACATTGTATAACAAAGAGATCTAAAGGACAACAGTAATATATTCTAAACTTCTATAAAAGATACAGAAGTTTTGGGGATAAATCGAAGGAAAGCTGGCAACCTTCCCTAAAGTTCAGCTGACGAATTAAACCGGACAAAACGTCTTCATATCGTCGCTGCGATGTCCGTTCCAACGAGTGCGTAATGAAGTTTACGTTACATCGCTGCTCTGTTCAAGTAATCGCTTCTAAACGTCCATAAAGAGGCAATGGAATGCTTCTTACGTTATACTGAACTTTGCGACTGGAAATGTGAGAGAAAATGATTATTAATATAAACACTTTGATCCCAACGATAAAATGCAGGCAGACTGTCCAAAGTAACTCCTAAATGAATCGAATGGATTCAATGATATTATATTATGATTTTGTGAAAAAAATCTACGTTTTCTTCAAGATGTGCATCTTATTCTTTATTATAAAGTAGAAATGTATGATAGTATTCAGTCGCTTAGTATTACTTCTTAATTAACCTTTTTAAATAATCCACATAATGATTACATGTTTCTGAAAAACTTGGTCCTGAAACCTAGGACCTCAAGTTGTGCCAGCTGGTTATACACTTATTTTATTTTAAAAAATGCCCCAAATCCAATCCATACATAAATACTAATAAAGCTGAACACATTCAATTTTATTTGCGCTCGTAGTAATACTTACACTTAGATTATTCTAAAAATGGTATCGGAGAGAAGTTATCAGTGCAAATGGACGCCCCACTCTGCTACTTAAATCACTGAAAACATACGATTTATTTTCTCTGGGACAGACACTTTATAAAATTGCAACAAAGCTTGGATGCCATGTTGTAGATAATTTTTATATGAATTCGTTCCTCAAATAAAACCAAGTTATTATTAAAATTTTAAAGTGAGTGTTTTAAAGTAAGCGAGTGTTTGTAAATAAAACCAAGATTTGTTTCTTCAAATAAAAAAAAAGAAAGGCCCCAAAATTGGCCGTTCTCCATTTTTTGGAGTAATATTATTATTAAAATATATTATTATAATATAACTATTTTATAAATCATCATCATCATCATCTCAGCGTCAGTCCTAGTCGCATCCGAAACTTTTTCAGCTTTGGAGTCTGGGGTCCGCTTTACCAGTCTAACTGCTGATTTTGACTTAACTTCGATATTTTCCGTGCAGCGACTGCCGTCTGACGTCTGAATATTTAACACAAATATATTGTAGATGCAATGTTAAACCCAACAACACGACCAACGATGCTGCGCCGGAGGGAGATTGATCTGGAGACCCTCCACGAACAAACTCCCGATACAACAACATTTGGCGCATTGTACCCGGCACACATCGCAATACGCTCAGATCCGACCTCCGTACGACTTCACCAGACATCATTCCAGAACACGACGAATTGCTTGGTGGCAAGACTTTGTCTGATGGGTGGTAACTTCTGCCGACAGCCGATTTTATGGCCTACCACCGAAAACTACATATTTTATATAGTTAATCAGTTACCAATCTAATTTCTATGACTTCCCCAAAAAAAAGTATGAATGTTATTTTTGTCACAGCGTCGTAACATTCCACTGAATGCACCGTCCCTACCATCCTCCCTTGTACACTCATCGCAGTAAAACATAGCGGACTCTTTTTTATGTAGGTGAGGTTATCTGTGCGCCTGTCCGCAAGTCCATCTAGTGAAGTAGCTCCGGAGACCCGAGTGGACCCGTCGCCCGTTGTGTGTTCGGTAACAAGGGGGTTACTCGCAAATAAAGAGGGGTGGAGAGGTGCGGAATTATTATCAAAATACCACCGCGGCGACATATATATTTTTAAATGTTGCATCATTCTGAGAAAGGAGCCTTTTTGGCAGCATAATTATGTTGTTGTTTAAATTTAACAAAAAGTCTTTATTATAGACTTTCTGTTTTTTCCGTTGTTGTTACTTTTTCATATAATCGGGTTTCTTATATTTTTGACTATGTTTCATGTAGTTTGTGACATTAGTGTACGAGTCGCATTAAATCTTCTTTCTTTATTTATTTTTTTCTTTCTTTCTTTATTTTATCACTAGCTGCGCCCGCGGTTTCACCCGCGTTATTTTGATCCCGTGGGAATAACGGGATAAACCATCAATTTGCCAAATCCCATCCAAATCCGTTAGTAGTTTAGGCGTGAAAGCGGAACGAACAAACTTACTTTCACATTTATATAACATTAGTAAGGATTGAGATTCACATATTTCGCAATTATTTTTATGTTTTATATTTATTCAAGTAATTACGTTATTGTAAATAGTTGCACACAAAATCACAGCAGCCTCCCAAACCAACCAAAAATAATTGGAAATAATTGTTGGTAACCATTATTACCAGTGAAAACAGATGAAAAATTGTATTATCCAGAGATTTAGTATCGTGTGCTAACTTTAATAAGGAAAAAAATATTTCCTTTAGGCAAAAGTTATTTTAATAACAGGCAAACCATAAATATACAAGGAGCGAATCCGTAAATTCGCTCCTTCAATGTATTTATGGTTGAAGCATGTAGATGCTGATAACTAGCCGGTTTATTCCGCATTTTCCTACCAAACGATATCATATAAAACCGCAATCATATAAAAGCTTTGCGCTCATCTGTGCAGGAATATCTCTAACCATATTATAAGTCCGCCATCTGCCAAATAAATCAACATTGAAATGTGCCCAAAATTATAAGCATCTGTATGCGGATCTTACTTCAAGGTTTAAAAAGTACTTTGTGAGCTTCTATGCTTCTAATTGTTTCTAATTATTTTATGCTTCTAACTTTTAAGAGACTTTCCAAGGGCATTCGTTGGAAATTTACGGCGAAACAGAATATGAAGAAGAGATGCTTTCCATTTATCAATGTTTATTTTGTCTGATAAAAAAACTCGTGGTGGCCTAGTGGTTAAAACACCAGCCTCCCAAGTATGAGTGTGCGGGTTCAATTCCAGGTCAGGCAAGTACCAGTTTTACAAAACTTTTCTGAAGTTATGTGTACTTTCTAAGTATATCTTGGACAATAATGACTGATTAAAAGAGGTGAAGGAAAACATCTTGAAGAAACCTGGATTTTAAGTCCAAAATCGCCAACCAGCACTGAGCAAGCGTGGTGATTGCGCTCAATCTTCTGATGTCTCCCCTGCCTAGGGGAGCCAATAAGATTTAAAAATCCTGATGTCTCCCCGAGGGGAGCCGTCGTCCGTCGGGGAACTATCCTTCTCTGTATGAGAGGAGACTTATGCCCAGCAGTGGGACATTAAAAAGGTTGACCATGATTTTGTGACTATTTTGAGTTCTGTCGTTTTTAATCGTACGAATTAAATTGTAAAAAATATACGAAGAGCTTGTCGTAACAAACAAGTCAACATTTACATTTGCATTAGGAGAAGAAAAGATTGACAAAAAGTAAAAAAATACAATACATAGGGTGTAAATAAAGGACTTAGTTCATGAAATGTAAATTATAACCTTTCAAAGTCTCACTCAAATCCATTGCCCCGTAAAAGGCAAACAGTAACGGCCTTCTACCAGATAAAATTCAGCCATAGTTTTACTTATAACACGGATATTTCGGGTGCCCAGTAAAATTCAGAGACCATAACTGCTTCAATTAGAGCAGATCGTTATCCTGCAGAAGTTTACAACAGACAGAGATGAGTTGTTGAGAGACCATGTTTTTACTACCGAAGTTGGTAAGTTTCCGCGCAACATTAATTTTAATCTCGGAATTAAGACAGTTACCGCGGTAACAATGATGTATTGTACTGGCAGATAATACATTCACGGGGGCAGTACGCAATGTTCATGATTTATATTTTTAATTTCGCTTTTAATGAGTGCGCCCAGCGTTATGTGCGGACTATTATTTTGTTAAATAGTGGCGATTAAATTTCACTATTCGGAGAACATTGCTGATACTATTATGTAAATGCTCATTGAAATTGAATGTGTTGTTCAAGCGTTTATTATTATTTCCTTTATTTATCTACATTTATATTAAGTTACATTTTTAATAAAACATACATACAAAAACCTTTAAGAATACAAAAATATAGTGATCCATGGAAGTCGGGAGCAGGGTACAAGCTGCCGGTGGTTAGGGTTCCAGAGACAGAAACCTCCTCACGATGCGAGCCGCATCGAGGAATACTACCTTTTGAATCAGGCCCTTGAACCAACCGCCTAACGAGAGCCTCGATAGCTGTTGGTCGATGCTCTTGGCTATGAGACCATTGGCCGATACGCAATTGTTATAAGTCATTGTGAGCTAAGCTGTCAAGCTTAGCTCACATTTCACATGGCAACAACCCCGTTTTCCAAAACTAGATATTTAATTTGCTTTTCTTTCTCAGCTTTCACGAGATTCCCGTCATGTGGAATGGTAACATTAATAAATCATTACGAGGCGCGCTAATCGATCTATCACTACTATATCAGGTTTATCTGCAACAACAGTCCTCTCAGTAATGAGAGACCGATCCCAGTATAACGTGATATGGTCATTTTAAAGAACTGGGTCAGGCACTTACTCAAAATCCACAAGTTTATATTTCAAAGCAAGTTACTGGTGAAAACCAAGTGGTTTTGCCTGTGCAAATTAAAAAATGTTCCAGGAATCGAACCTGCGACATGCAGCGCAGCAGCCGACCACTCAGCCACTGCGCCAACCGTGTCGTCCGAACCGATTTAGTAACGAACGGGCTGCTGTACTTGTAACGGCCTTAGTAAAATGGTCGTTTTTAGTATAATTTCACACACTTTCCCGACATCCTGTGTCCAGGCACCGTCAGCGTGACAGATGGGTACCGATCAGATGCTGTACCAGAAGACACTCCTGGTGACAGCATCCTGATGGCACACGTCAGCCACGCCATGTTCAGGTCGCTCTCAAGCTGTAAATACACCTCATCACTCATCACTCTGGATAAACTTGTCGCTTATAGCGCTGAATACAGATCGATGCGCTCTGTGACATGATTTATGTATTCCCGAGGACTGATTCCAGTCCCCGAGAATGCCCGTTTCACAAAGCGCATCACTCACGGTCGTGTATTGCCCTCCCTGAAGCAGTTACATAGTTATAGTGTTCCGATGGCCCCATCGATACGACGCCCGATCCTGCACTGCCACGCTGGTACGGCTGGTTTAGGTCGAGTAGCTCCATCACAACTTGGGAACTTGACATTGGATAAACGACATGCCACACATGCTACAGCTGCACAATACAAGATCGAGTGTGTATCAATGAGATCCTCGCTGCTCTTAAATAAATTCTTGAGCTGCGAGTCCAAAGCACAAATCAGCGCCCTATTTTTTCTGTGCATAGGTAGCCGTATTATACTGGGTCCAAGGTCGGTTGGAGTAGATCTACAGTCGCGGAACATCTTCCCATGCGCTCCTCAGTCGGTCGTTTTACTGGCTACTTCCTGTATCAACCTTATCATCCTCTCTTCCAATACGATTGGCCGCAGCGGGATAGCATCAATGGTTGACTCTTGTGTCGTGGCTTGTGTCAAATATTATTATTTAAATACATTTTGTTATGATCTTCAATACAAACTGTATTTTAATTGCAACCTCTAAGTAATTACGCGGAATTTTCTAAGACTTAAAAATAAATAAAATTATTTTTTACATATAGACAAGCTTCAAAAATATACTAACATATGAGTCAGACTTTCCGTTGTTTCTCTTTCTTCAATTCTCTACCTAAGTCTATAGACAGTTTGGCGAGAGATAGGCTTGCAAAATAAACTTTACAGCCTAACAAATCTACACCTTGCACACCTCTCTTCCCTACCCCTAAACATAAAACAAAAAACCCTCCCTACCTCACGCAAAGTAGTACGTGACTTAAACTCTTACACATCCACTTACTTAAGCCTTACTAAACCCTTAGAATCCGGAGGGAAAATAGCCTCACTGCCCATAGCCCCGGTAATCCGCCGCATTATCGGCTATGACGGCCACGATAGCCCCGCGACTTTATTGCCCGACGTCCGGCAATCTACTCGCCACGCCATTTTGGTGTGACGTAACTAGGGTTACTACATTACCCTGGCGTGATTTAGATACATGATTTTATTTTTGAGGTTTTCTGATGTAGTTTGCTCTTTTATACGCCTAGCACTTTGCCCGAGGAGGCTTGGCTTTCTGTGTAGACAGAGGGCCGATTTCTGTAACTAAAAAGTTCAAAATTTATATAAAATTGTTTCGGTGACACTTAATGTTAAACTGAGCTCTCTACATGTGACCAGAGGGCCTGTTTCTTGATCGAGGAATTCATATCGCTATATAATGTGGCAATCCATGAAGACTTTTCCTATGGAACCATTTTTTGTTGCTTTATGATTCCTTCCCTTTCCCTTTTCATTACAATCTTAATGACAGACACTACAAACTTTTCTGAAAATATTTCACTATAATCTTGGTACTGTCTGGTGGAGCCCTTATTTGCCGCATTTGTGTAAACACAGTGTTTGCATGTTAATGGTCAATATTACTACCGTGCACTGTCTGCGATAATAATGACTCATTATACACATTCAACAATGTCTTAACCTCTATGAAAGCTATACGATTCTAAGCGCTTTGAGGTTTTTCGATTACACCGGCTTTAAAAGTCGAGTAAAAGTCTCTCAATAATCTAATTTTCACTTGTTTACAGACTCCCCTGTTTTTGTCCAAAAGTAGATTAAGTCAGTCGGTAAGCATATCGAAACACATCAAAACGTTTACCATTCATTTACATAACATAACATAATGTTCCCACTCCTGGGACAGTGGCCTCCTCTAGGCGAGAGAGAGTGGGCCGTCAAGTGCCACGCGGGCCCAGTGCGAGGTTGTAGATGTCACATGACTCCAAAGTTTTGACTCCAGGACATGCCCGTTTCCTTACGATGTTGTCCTTAATCGTTTTGAGAGCAGTGGTGATGAAATAATTTACAAATTAATCGCCTGGTAGGGTACAAACCTACGATCTACTTGTAAGACATGTCCGATACCACTAGGCCACCGCTGGTCTAACTACCACTATCACTAGGTTGCCATTGATTTAATTTAGCTAAATATCTATTCTCTAACCAAACTACCTTCGTATTCCCTAATAGGTACTCATACGCAAACAATGCAAGCACGCAAAACCGATAACTAAACTGAACTAAAATATTTTATCTACTTTCAGTTTTAACTAGCGTAAAATCGCTTTGTTTATCGTAGCGACTACACGCAGCGCTGCGCGGTGCGCGGTGCACGGTGGTAGGTGCTAATAATTTACACAAACTTTGTCTACTACAAGTAGGTTTGGTGTGCATAGGTGAACTCTAGGAAGCTTTACAATTGCGAAGCATTTTGAAGATAACGCAGAAATTCTACTCGATACATCACATAAGTGAAAGCTAAGGCTAACATAAGAAGACGCGTTGGATGTTACAAACTTATAAGATATATATCTCTGACCTTCAATCACTTTACCGTCGAATGACATTTAACCAGCAGCTCTCTTACAATTTACCACAAATTTCGAAACATATTATTTATGACAATCTCAGTCATTTTGAAGGATATTGTTAATACATTGCTTCATATTGTCGAATTAGTCTGCGCAACAGCGTAAATAACGCAATCAGTGTTGTTGAACTGTCATCATAAAATCCCTTGCTTCTGATAGTATGTTTCACAATTACTCCGATACTTAAGTATATACCTAAATACTTACTTGACAAACTGCAGTGATTTAAGACTATGACGAGAGGACGAATATCGCTGCCGATGTTTGGCACCCAGACTGGAACGGGCCGGGGATGCCCTGAGGCGGCTCCTCACCAATCTAGGGTTGGTATATGGCTAGAATGCATCTAACACCTGCTAGGATCACAAACATACCTACATATACATACATATTATTTGTATTATCTAGTGATTGGCAGATAGGCAGTCGTTCCATGTAAGAATAGAATAGAATACTCTTTATTATGTACACCATAAAGATTACAGAACATAAATATAAAGAGTTTACAAAGGGTGACACAATGGGCGGTCTTATCGCTAAGAGCGATCTTACTGAAGATACTAGTATTCAACTGCATCTGGTTGAAAAAAGTTGGGAAAAGGACTCAGATGATGACTTGTGAGCAATGGAACTTCTGACCCCTTTCTGTTTATGGAAGGAGATGGCGATTTACCGCCCCGTTTGTAGACTTACGAGCTTGCGATTCGGGGGGATCGGGACATTTCGGCGCGTTCCGCGGTAGAGCGCGCTTTGCATATTAACGCGTGGCGGCTGCTACCGCACTTTTTGCGCAGTCCGCTAAACGGTGGTAATGTCGATAGATAAGTTCGTTTTATTTCACCGATGATCGTGTTAGTTCGGGTTTTGTTCTAGCACAGTACCTATAGTATAGAGTATAACCGAAGTTTTAGGCAGAATTCTTACTAATATTACAAATGAGAAAGTATCTCTGTCTGTCTGTCCGGCTTCCGCGCCAAAACTAATTATAATGAAATTTGGTACACAAATAGTCTAGAACCTGAGAAAGGACAAAGACTAAATAAAATTCCGCTATGACCAATAGGAGCAGAGCAGTAGGTACCAAAAAATGTTAAAAACGAGGCAAACGCGGACATATATATTGCTCCCATTATTTTAACAGGCGCTTATTTTATATCAACACGCGGGCGGAGTCGCGGGCAACAGCTATTTTAGAATATATCTAATTTCTAGAGCTAGACGTTAAGATGGGTACCACTGGTATTGCCCAAAGGCAAAAGCTAATAGTATACTATAAGGCTGTTTTAATCCCTACTTCCAATGAGTTTTAGAAGCAAGAATTTCCTGCTAATAGAGTCAGTAATGATGTCCAAATAACCTGCAATTAGGACTTATTATTCTAACTTAACCTATTAACAGTCTCTAGAGCCCAATTTCCACGGACTGTGTGAAGACCAACATTAATAAAAGAAAAGAAACCCTCGCCCAGTAAATATAGCAACATTACGTAGACGGCAAGAAAGTTGTGTCTCCGAACTTGGACAAAGTAAACACTATGTACAAAAATCAGGTGCTTTATTAAGACTTTTCTTTTCCACAATTTAATCTCAGGTTTTATTTGCAAAGAGTTATGTGTCTGCGAGTTAATTTAGATGTAATTGCTGAATTCATTCTGATAAGAACATGAAATAAACGTAGTAAATCACAAGATAAGTGTCTCTACTTCTTACCATATTACATTCTAATTTGATCAAGGTGTATCAAAAATAGATTTATAACATATGAAGAGAGTGTACGAAATCTCTTAATTAAATATCTTTACAGCTTTATCTTTGAGGTCGTTTGAAAAGTCAAATGGCGCGTGTTAATTTGCCAGTAGTAATTAAAATTATGAAAGGATATTTAATACTAGGAAAGCTATAAAGTCTAAAAATTGCCTAAGATGCGAAATAAGTTTTAAGCAATACCCGTCTATAGCACATTGTAAGTATTACCAGAACATTGTTACCAAGACATAGTAACGCCGGGCTCACAAAGCCGTACAAATGTCGCACACGCGTCGTGTAAATGTCTTATTGCGACAGACAGTAATTAAAGAATGTTAGTCCATCGACGTCGTTGCCACAGACTGTCAATTTCCGTAATTATCGATGGCCAACACTTCACGCTCGATTTACGTTATGTCACGGGCAGAGACATAACTGTAAGTGGTGTCACCGCAGGTAGAACTTTCCAAGAGGTATTACTTTACTCACTAAGGTTATGTAGCTGTGGAATTTAGATAAGCAGTCGCTTCATGTAAATTGCTGGTTTACAGCGGCTTTTGTATTTTTGGGTGAGGAATTATCAAATGACCTCTTCCGCAGTGAGGAAGGGCGTGTTAGACTTATACTGAATAAACACCCAATCCTTCACTTGTCTGTGCGTCAGGGGCCACGGTATCTCTTTTTTTCAACACACCGTGCCGTCGCCTGGTCCTTACCGAGGTAAAAAGCAAGTCCGCGCCTTGGGTGGACAAAATGTTGTACCCGACCAGGACGTCTCCTGAATCCGCTAGGTATATGAAGGCGCTGAGATTGCCGCTCCCTCACGCGCTCCATCTCCTTCTCTGCCAGCATCACTGCTTCGCAAAGGAATGTAACGGCCATGCACTCTCGCTCTGGACCATGGGCTGAACTAAGGCCGGATACGAGAGACCGCCGCCATGAAGATATGGCGGTGCTCCGCTCAAGCCGCGCAGACCTCCACCATATGGCCCACCGTGTCCTCAGGGCGATCCATGCAGTGGTGAAACCCTGGCGGAACCGGAATCTCCAGCAGGAACCTCCCGAAACAAACGTGTCCGTTGAGGACCTGCGTTAGGCACAAAGTGAGGGCGCCCTGGCACCTCTCTAGCTACCCTCAAAGAAGAAACTTATTCTTATTGTATAACCTCCTCAAAGAGGATGCTATTGTGGCATGTCCAGCACTGGGTTGCAACAATCGCACTCTCCATGTCGTCATGAGATCCCGCTGGAGCTCTGTCCGCTGTACCGCGTACCCGTATTTCTCGCGCATCTACATCCAGTTAGGCTGGAAGCGTGCACCAATATATTTGGAAATAGGCAGGCTGGTTTTGGAACGTATGACATAGGTGGTGAAGAGATGTGGCACTCTGTCTCTCCCTTCATGATATAGAGATGTATGATGGTAAGTTAAATCCCTTTGAGAACTGGTTACGATATGATATGAGGACAACTTTGATAAGACTGATTAACAGACTTTTTTGGGCTTTCAGCCGGGACCGTCAGCTTAACGTCGACGAGGTACGGGTTTTGTTATGTAATGGATGGTTACCGATCTATGACCCAAGCGCGGCAGGAGTAGCTTAACATGTGATTGCACCGTGAAATTAAGCTAAAAGTAATTTTCATAATAATCTTACAATAATTTTCTTTATTCCCAACAATCAAACAGGAAAAGGTTACCCTTAACTACAATATCTCCACGTGCTACACGGACGAGTCGTTCATGTTTCCCTGTGCGATAAATAAAGGGAATTATTGAGTAATGGTTGTGAAACACGACACGGACGGCGGAAGGAGCTCGTAGCGATACAATTTACTTGTATTAAGACTTGAAAGGGAACTGGAAATGAGGGTATGACGACGCGTAATTCCTTTGAGCGTTGTTATGGGGCTGCAAATGGAGCAGTTTGTTAGGTCAATGATCAGTGATGCCGAGGATTAGGAGTTTTTTAAATTTGATGGGCTTTTGTTAAAACATCTTCAGTCAAAATTCCGAAAGAAAGAATCCAGTAGTCCCGCATCTACTTCTAAGCCTACCACGAGTAGGTCCATCTAGCTTCTTTATATCTATTGCTGTTCTGACATGCGATAAATATGGCCAGCCCAGTTCACTAAATTCGAAACGTAAGAACAGTTTTCCTCGTCTAACAACCGCCATTGTAATGGCAAAAGAGCAAGATAATTCTCAAAAATCGTTGTTGTTAGGAAAAACATAAAAGATATTCAGAAAATTGCTACACAGAAATGTTTTTGCTTATACTGTATTCATGGATTTCTTAGGAAAGCAGATCAATAAAATAATCATAAAGGAAATCTCAATTTTCTCATCTCCGTTCCTAAAGACATTCATTCCCGCCTTATATTAATAAAAACCTAAAAGTACCAAGTTATTTTGTACCAGGAGTTATGGAAAAATTTCACGTAATAAAGTAAATGTCCAGAAAACCCACGTTCAGTTCTGTTTGCAGAGAGAAGTATTCTCATGTTTAAAATAAACATGGCGTAATTATCTGTTACGGTTTCCCAACTTTACCTTGTGATTTACAGGGTGTGATTTACATTTGAGGTAACGTTTCAATGATGATCAGCTTAAAATTATAAATGATTTAATTTTTAATCCCAGTCGCATCCGTAGCTTTTCAGCTTTGGAGTTTGGGGTCCTCCCTACCAGTATAACTGCTGATTTTGGCTAAACTTCGATATTTTCCGTGAAGCGACTGCCGTCTGACCTCCACAACCCGAAGGCGATATCTAAGCATTGCAGTTAAACAAATTGTTAAACTTTTAAGGGCTCCAACAACCCGTAAAGACTGCCACTAGATGTTTGTATGGCAACCGGGACCAACGGCTTAACGTGCTTTCCGAGGCACGACCAGACCAGTGCAAATATTCATATTCATGCATACAAATATTTCCACTGTGCGGGGATCGAACCCGCGCCTCCCTACGCAACGGCCGTGTTCGCTATCGCTACGCCACGGAGGCTGTCAACATAGAGGACATGGAGGTTACATAAGTGAAATCTGCATAACGTTTAAATTATGAAAATTAAGTCTTGAATAATTTTGAAACACACTAAAATATCGTACGATTTGTTACAGAAAACCTGTTGCATAACCATAAGAACTGTGAATCCGCTTATAAATACGTTCCCCTTTACTACAAAACATGACTTTTATTTAGATCAGATCTAAACCACCTAAATGGCTATTGAATTATGCCCCTAACTATTACAGAAATGCAGTCCTTAAAAAAATGTCAGCTTAGTTCGGTACAAATCTGTCACTTTGTATTAAGAACTTTAACGTTCGAAATACAAATACTGACTCAAAGGTTAAGACTGCAATTATAGTTATATTTCGTTTTGTAATAAATAGGGGCTATGTTTTTTCCTTTATCTGTACTAAGTGACGTGATCATTTTGTATGAAGTGGTTGTTCTGAACCTTTCAGTTACTCTGTACAATTTACAAGCAACAAGTCAAAATTATTGTGTAGAAGTTAGCGAACTGGCCGGCGACAAATCATGGCTCCGTGGGTCTTCGTTATGAGAAAAAAGTAATATCTGTCAGGTTATATCTTTTTGTTGGGTAGACTTGTAGATGTAGATCATTCAAGTTTGACACGTATTTTAGTGTAACAATGTTGGTTTTATTAGGAAAACTTAGAAGTTTTCTGTTAACAATAAAATGTAGTTGTTTCAGAGGCAAACGTTCATAAGTTTTTGCAACTTATTTTCCATCCCACCACCACCATTCTTGCTAAGATACCTAAATCTTCAATATTTTTAAACAAATACGCAAGCAGAATAGATGCGTCATCTAAATAAATCTACGAGTATGTATTTTATATTTATACAGTATATTAAGAAAACCCTGTCCGACCCGTGAAGGTGCTGTTAGGTATCGATAACTGATTCTACTAATGGATACAAAACCGGGCTAAACTTAAAAAAAAATCCCCCAAAAAAATAAATATTATTTCGCAAAAAGTGGTAACTTAATAAATGTGCGTTCACCCTTCCGCGGGCGGCGGGCGGCAGGGCACGCAGCACATGGTCGCATCGCTATTCGCTCATAATAATACCGGTGTTGTCACTTTTTTTAAAATTACCAATTTTCGGGGAAGTTGGAATTAATTCGCGGGGAAAAAAGATTATTTCAAAACTCTTTTTTATTGGTACTATGATGATTACGTAAAATTTTATATTACATTTGGTCATGTGTTTATCTAACCTTTATTATCCTTATGGGTCGGACAGGGTTTCCTTAACATACTGTATAATTACACAAAATTCAAAGTCCTGATTCGGCTCTGGTCTTAGAGATATGTTTCCATGGAGGGTGTGTTCTTCATGAATTGATGGCATGGTTGGCGCAGTGGTTGAGCAATCGGCTGCTATGCTGCGTATCGTGGGTTAGATTCCCGCATGAAACAAATTTTTGTATTACCTACAGATAGTTCTACTGGGCTGTTTATGCATGCAAGTTTAAAAGTTTGTAAACGCACACCGCATACAGGAATAAATAATGATATGGAGCGATGTAAAAAAAAAACTTGTAGTTATTATATTATTATATGAAAGGATCGTTAGAATTTCTATCCATAAGAAACGTCTCTTGTTGCTTCGCAATATTTGCGTAATCCTTTAATTAATCATCACATTCTAGACTACAGAAAATATTTAACAATCACTGTTTTATGGAGATTTCGTTTGTATGAAAAATTTTATCCTCTGGGTTAATAAACTTGGCACAAATACGTATTAAAATAAATTAGGAAGATAGCCAGTTTTTGTTTCACTAAACTACGCCCTGACAAAGGATTATAGAGCTTCAAAGTTTGTATGGAAGAATTTTAGCGCTCGATCCGTATAAATAACACGTATCAGGGTTTTTCTAAAAACTACTCCTGACGGGGTGAAAATGAGTAGTTAATTTTACAAGAGATGATTATAATACGAGGCTTGGTACACTGGTATAATCTTTGAGTCAGGTTCATCCCAAAACATCGATGATGCGATCGCTTCTTAATGATGACGGTAAAAAATTAATAGATTTCGTATTAAAAATACGTCTCTCACCTAGTCCAAAACTGCGCCATAAAGCTACGTAGGCTGACGTTGAAAGTTTGGTAGGAGATATTCGCACTTATTTGTTATCGAAAAAGTCGACTGTGGCATTGCAAACCCAATTATTTAGAGCTACTCAAGGTAGTAGGACTATAGAAAAATTTGCTTCTGAGATTGAGGAGTTGTTCGTAAGTCTCACGATTGCTCAGGCCAATGAGAAGCGCGATGCATATGAGGTATTGCGTCCTCTCAATGAGAAGACTGCAATTAAAAGGTTTAGCGATGGTTTGACCGATAAACGGCTCAGCAACATCATTACCTCGCGACAGTTTGCGTCCTTGTCTGAAGCTATTACCGCTGCGGTAGATGAGCAATGTATGTCTTTCCACCCACAAGAGCAGGTTATGCAATTTAGAACTAACCAAAATGTTAACCGCAGAAACTACACAGCTTTCTGAGGCCGAGGAGGTTGACATTTTTATAAAAATAATCATAAAAACTCTCATCGTAATGATGCCATACAGTTTGTATTAAAAGTTGTATTCCATCATTTAATTCAAATTGATTGATTAGTACACATGGGTGTTATAATAACGATAGTGAAAAATATCAAAAATTGTGTAATGTCACTATGTTTTGCCTTGGTAGGCGTACAAATATTATTTACCCATTACTTACTGGGTGTACAGGAATTTCTACAGTTTTAATTTATTATGAAAATGAGCAACAAACGTAATAAACTTGAAACTTAGCAAGAAAACGAGCGTGACTAACTTATGAAGTTTATCGTTTCAAGTTTTTCAAAACTATTTCTCAAAGTAGAATGTTGAGGTTTGTGTAAAAGAATTTGAATGCATGGTTCGATTAATTTGAAACTCTTTAATTATACCCAGAATCGAAAGTTGAGACTGTTCACTATGGGTTTTCGAAAATAGAACCCTAAAGAGCTAAAAGAGATAGTAAATTTTACAGGTGAGGCTGTAAAATTGACTCTCTCTCTGTAGACGTCAGCGTATATGTGTTGTGTAGTAGCATAAATGACACTTTTACTGACTATAACCCACCCGTGTTTTTTCACTTGCCTGTGTCCCAGGGCCACAGTTTCTTTTTAACCAACCCGCAACCCTGACCCTGGCCTGAGAAGAAAGGCCGACTAAACTTCATCTTGGTCAGATTATATGAAAAAGATGTAGAATGGATGTCTGAGAGAGTTTTTTGAATTGAGAAAAGAATCACTCAGGTTGAGAGGACTCATCCAGTTAGAACACGCATATGTTATTGTCGTGCGGCTCAACTCAAAACTTAAGGAAGTCAACGATTCAACTCACAATATCAAAAAAAGGCCAATCTCAATCTGCAAGATCATGATTAAAAGTAAACATGAAAAAGGAAAATAATACATAAATAAATAATATATTACACTAAAAAAAATATTTTATTAAAAATATGTAAATACATAATTTCATAAAAGCCGGTTCAGCCGTTTTGGAGGAGTTTGAGGACACACACTGTGACAGGAGAATTTTATATAATAAAAGACAAAATTCATCAAGCAAATAAATTAAATTATATAATACTTTATTCAATGAATGTTCATTTCATTCATTGCAAACATCTAGCAAAAGTAAAAAATAAAAGAGCAAAATTACAAATACAAAATCAACATTTGCTGTCTAAACCTATTGAAGCAGCTCAATATCCCAAACCTTTTTGTCATCAATATAGTATTTTATAGTATAATAGGCTTTCTGGCATAATTTTTGCTTTATACAAGATTCGTATTTATTAAGACTTCGTTCTTGGATGTGGCTAGGAAGTTTTTTATAAAAATCTATACGTTGGCATCTAAACGAGCCACCTATTTACGAGACCCTGGTTGACGAAACAACAAAGTGTTTGTTTTTAGTCTTTACATTATAAACATCACTGTATTTTTCAATATAAAAATGTGATATCAAAAGGTACAAAGACGGACTTAATGCTTTAATAGACTTTACATGCTATTTTTATAGCATGTTGGTGTAATTTCCGACATCTACGCGAGCGAAGCCGGGGTAGAGTTTAGTGTTGAATAAACCTAGTAACCATTTAATCTCGTCATCATAATCTGCTCACAGCTTGGCTACTTGTTGCTTACAACTTACTTTTATAACTTACATGAGCTATCAAAACAACTTAGGAAGACACTTGAGTTCTCTCCTACTTATCTTAATGTTCCCTATGCGGCGGATACACCTGTGAACTCGTATTATTGTGTTCGCAAAATTAAATTGTATCTTTATACAGTTTTAGGTGGATTTTAACGTGAAGTGAGCTGTCCTTCTCTATATGAGAGGAGACCTGTGCCCAGCCGTGGGATGATAAAAGGTTGATGATGATGATGAGCAGTCATTACTACTAATGCTAAGGGACTGGCATCGGCTGCCGGCAGAAGTTACCACCCACAAGGCAAAGTCATGTCCCCAAACGATTCATCGTGTTTCGATATGATGTCTGGTGATGCCGTACGGAAGACAGGTCTGAGCAGTTGTGTCGCGATGTGTACCACGATACGTCAAATGTTGTTGTGTCGGAAATTTGGTCGTGGAGGGTCTCCAGACCCAATTTCAATTTCCCTCTGGTGCAGCATCGTTGGTCGTGTTGTTGGGTGTAACATTGAATCACCTCGCTCAAATGCCGTCTTCCTTCCTATTCACTCAGTTGCATATCAACGTCGTCGAACGTCATGCAATGATGCATCACTGCTTACCATCAGGAGATATTTCGGTCAAGCAATAGTTTAAAATAGTTATATAAAAAAAACTCCAAGTTCACTTCACCCAACTATTTACAGTCAGACTTTTAAACAATCAATCAGCCGTAGTTGCTTGTTTCATATTAAAGACACTATAGCCAAGATATATGAATTAACTGTTGCATATGGAATTATATAAGGCTTCTTTTCTGTACTAATTTACTCAAGACAATGACGAGAATAACCCCAAATAAATTCAAACTACTCATAGTCAGATTGTTGACAAGAACTTCTCAGTCTCGACACTAACGACCTCTTATCATGCATGGGGCGGGCCTATCACCGGCCACTGATGGCTGCAAAACCGGCGTATTGTGACATTGTACGCATAATATAGCCTATTAGCACTTATGGTGTCCTTCTTGGACACTGATGCTGATGTGGCGTTGTAAAAATATGACGATTCAGTTAAGTAATCTGTCGAGTTAAACTATGTTTGAATCGAGTACCATTTGTATAGTTTACATTAGACGTAGACAGTTTTTGACTTGTTATCATTTTACTGCATATATCTTGTGCATCCTAAGAGACTTTTGATTCAAAATATGTTTTCTGAAGTATCATATACTGCATAGCCTTTTACATCTAAAATCTTGGTACTTTAAAGCTGCCCAAAGGTCAGCTTATATTATCTACTCATACGAACCAACGCACCTTTGCCGCTGAACTTTGTAAATATTGTACCAGAGAAAGCTATTCCTATTCACACAGTTTATTGTGCTAATACGAGAGAATAAAAACACTTACGAACACACACAGATATCTTCAATGTCTGTGTGTTTCCTGTCAGCAAGGATATCCTTCTAGATAACTGCAAGGATTTTCAAAACGCATCCAAATTGATAGAGATTTCGTAAAACTGATGGCGACTTTGCAAAACTGCCACAAACTCCAAACGGCTATAAATTGTGAACGATTTACGGAGGAAAGAGTTGGAGGGTGTCCAAGACATATTACAAGTTATCATA
Organism: Sesamia inferens; assembly: GCA_037179545.1. NCBI lineage: Eukaryota > Metazoa > Arthropoda > Insecta > Lepidoptera > Noctuidae > Sesamia > Sesamia inferens. Next base: position 32,255,558 of record CM073929.1, read on the forward strand.
ATAAACGTCCGCTTATATTATGTAGCGGAGCGTCGCGCTGTTTACCGGTAACCCGGATTGCCGCTGTAATGTTTCAGACTGAGATTACTAAATAAAATGTCCACAGTAAAAGACCAATTAGAATAGTGTAACTAGCTTCTGATGTTTCATAAGTGCTTATGTGCCGCCAAGCGATTCGTCGTGTTCCAGCATGATGTCTGGCGAAGCTGTACGGAGGACGGGTCTGAGCAGTTGTGTTGCGATATGTGCCGGGTACGATGTGCCAAATGTTGTTGTGTCGGGAGTTTAGTCGCGGAGGGTCCCCAGATCAATCTCCCTTTGGGACAGCATCATTGGTCATGTTGTTGGGTTTAACACTGCACCACCTCGGTCAACTGCCGTCTTTCTTCCTATTCACTCAGTTTTTTTTTTTTTTTTTGAGTGAATAGGATTTTCATAAACTAGCACACTTTACCATCAACGATTGTTTCACTGCTTACCATCAGGCGGGATTGCGGTCAAGCACTAGTTTATAATTATAAAAAGAAAATGAAATATTTTGAATCTATGATCTTGAACCTCAATTTTTGGAGGTAAATGGTTAGGAGATATCTCCTCCGATCAATCCGGTCCGAAAGAGAGGCTATGGTAGAGCTAACGAGTGTTGCACTACAGGCAGTCTCCGAATGGGGCAATGCCAATCTTTTAGCATTCAATGCCGCCAAAACACAGGCGTGTCTTTTCACCGCCAAAAGGAGCCGGTTCACCTTGGCTCCTACTTTTCGAACTGTATCCTTGGAGTGTACCGACCGCCTTAAGCTTTTGGGAGTTGAGATTTCCTCGAACCTAAACTTTGAGCGGTACATTGAGTCCAAGGCCAAGGTGGCTACCAGGAAGCTTGGCGTTATCGCAAAGGTCCGGCGATAACGAGAGGTGGGCAAAGAGGCTCATTGGTGACCTTGATTTAACTCGTGACAGTCTCCAAAGCCTAGGCCACAGGCGTAGAGTAGCCAGCCTTTCAGTGTTCTATAGGATGGATTTTGGGAAGTCTGTGCTTTATACCACGTACATCGAGGGTCTGGAACAATTTGCCAGCGGCGATGTTTCCGTCGGACTACAATTTCAGTGTATTCAAGGCTAGAGTGAATAGGCTCTTAATAAACCAGTGCGCTTTACCATCATCGATTGCGTCACTGCTTATTCTAAGGCGGGATTGCGGTCAAGCGCTAGTATATAATTAAAAAAAAAAAGAGATGACATAAATAACTGGAAAGTATAAATACCCTGTGCTATCCTACCAAAAATTCCTTATAAGTGTCATTGATTTTAATGCTAAAATGTAAGCAGATTTGTTTCTCAATCCAAAGATATGACACGTGTATAATTTCATCTCATTTTGTATTCATGTTGATAACTCACGATCGAAAACCCCTCAAGCAAAAGCAGATTTACTGTTACGTTTACCTAAACCTAACTTGTGCCTATGGTACCCTAAAAAGTGATTACGTCTCAAATAACATAGGTGACAGGAAATTGTTTAGTCAGAATCTCGTGATGGTTATGTGAGTAATGTTATTAGCGGCAAGTGTCTGAACCAGCGGCCTGTGGGTGCCCGGCAAGATAAGGCGATTACTGGCATAATAATGGCACGGGTAGGAGGAACAGAAGGTCTAATAGGAATAATAGATACCAGCCCTACAATGCATGTTTGTCTGTTGGGACACAGGAATGCTTAGGGCTCTTGCCTGAGTTCGGATCAAACTAACAACTCGTACATACGTCGGGGCTGCTCCTCTTAGAAAAATAAACATTACCTATACACCATTATAGTATTAGACAGAAGTTAAAAAAAAGGTTGTTTTTAGGGTCAACTCATTTGAACTATCTTTCTTCTGAATTAATGAGGGTTTTAATTAATTGAATTATTTAGTAAGCTACAAGTGTCAATGTTTAAAATCAAATAGGATCAGTTCCTGGAACGGTTTACATTTTATTATAAGTCTACCAAATCTGAAATATGGTCTAGTAAGGTCATACGTTGCGACAGCAGAGTATTATTTAATTTTGCTGGGTTATCCTGGCTAGCGGCAAAATACGTATAGCTTTATTTGATTTTGTCAATATACATATATATATATATATATATATATATATATATATATATATATATATATATATATATATATATATATATATATATATATATGTCATATTGATATTTATTAAATTGTTTGAATTATCTCTGTTTCTGCTAATGCGAGCGGAGTACAGAGTGCAAATAATCCTTCTGTAAGTCCTCACCCAGTGACATTGTAGTAGAGTGAGAAAATGTGTCGCCCAGTGAAGTGAAATTTATTGGCGCGAATTAATACCAGAAATGCCACAATCTGCTCGCGATAAAAAGTTAAATAATGCTCTCAATGTTTACCATATTTGAACCGGCTGAGACGAGGGACGATATTTGCTGGATAATATTTAGAGTACCTACAATAATTGCTTATTTGATGACTAGGTACTTAATAGTTTCGATATTTATTATACAAAGGAAACCATTTATTACACTCTGAGTAACATAAAAGAAACGTTGTGTTTTATATATTATTCATGCAATTATTTACCAGTAAGGAATAATCACACAAGTTGTATGGCGTATTACCTTCTCTCAACGTTAATCCCAGTCGCATCCGAAGCTTTTTCAGCTTTGGAATCTGGGGTCCACTTTAGTTTAACTGCTGAATTTGGCTATACTTCGATATTCTCCGTGAAGCGATTGCCGTCTGACCTCCATAGCCCGAAGGCGATATCGAAGCATTGCAATTAGACCAACTGTTGGACTTTTTGAGGGCTCCAACTACCCGGAAGGACTACCACTAGATCTATGTACGTATGGTAATCGAGACTACCGGCTTAACGTGCTTTCCGAGGCACGACCAGACCAGTGCAAATATTTATATTCATGCATATAAATATTTGCAATGCGCGGGGACCCCGCGCCTCCTTGCGCAGCGGCCGCGTGTTCACTACCGCTACGCCAAGGAGGCTGTCAAATTGTATGACCAACATGGTTATGTTTTCGCATTTTCTACCAGTCTAACTTAAGGTGATGCAGAGACAAAACATAGCCATATTTTGTCGCGGCTGTTACCACTAAGGCACTCTAAGCTGACCTCGTTTTAACTTGTCACGATATAAATTTTACAGGATCGATTCCACGAATGCCAGCAGTTTGACAATCACATTTAAAGACGATCCTAGATTCCTTAAAAATGTTATTGGTTTCCATGTATAGACGCTCACAACTTCACCAGTCACAAGATTTAATGAATGAAATTGACGGTTCTTATCAAGCAGAGTATAATGGATGGAGTCTCTACAGCTGTGTATTAAGTACAGTCTCCTTTTTATTTTCCGCTGGGAAATCTTTCTGTCGACGCGGTCCTCACTCGTTTGGGGACGTATTTATAGTCGAGAACCTACTGAATTGGAGTAAATGTGGTAAACGATTTGTTACTATGCATAGTTCAGTTTCTTAAAGAAATTGAATTTCTATTACCAATTATTAATATCAACTAGTATTGTTCTGTTGGCAGCTTCTGTTCTTTTCTAATTTGTAAAGTGATTACTCAATAAGCATTTAGCTGAATAACTTCAAACAATGGTTAAGTAACCGGCTAATGTAATTAAATTCATGTCCGACTGATGTGATTTTCGCTGTGATTGTAATTTTTGATGGGATTTTTGTTTTTTTTTTATTTGCTGTTTTTATTGCCTGTATTTTATTATGAATTTAGTACTCTATAAGCGAAAAGGAGATGAATAATCTCAGTAAAACTGCCTATACACGCGAACCGCTGAGAAATCACACTTTCGTATACCTATAGCCTTATGAATTATCCTTATAAATGTACTAACATAACCTTAAATATGAAAACAGGAAAGTAAAAATATTCTGCAATAGAGCCCGACTACACATATCGCTCTCCACTTTGTTGCTTCGTGATTTGTGTGCCAATTGCGTAAAAGTGACTCTCTACTTAGTCGCAGAGACAGGGGGGGACAGGCAATACGAAAATATATATATTTTATAATGTCAGCCCTGATATACTGCCGGGAGACATTAAACATTCGTTATTGTATTTATTTTCCTACCTTTTACGAGGATCAACGTGACGGCAAATTTTGTTGGCGAGGCATTCTTTTTTATTGCTCTTGCTAAAAGATATTTTTTGTCGTGTGATCTTGAATTCTTAACACGTGTGAGCCATGTTTATCAATCTAATTGGAGGGTTTTTCTGAACACGGCGTTATTCTAACCTCTAGGTACGGTTTATAGAAAAAATAATAATAATAATGCTTCATATGCTTTATATTAATAGTCCCACTATTATTATTACACAATAACCAACACAATAATAATATGATTATTTCCTTATATTACCGTCTGCTCTGAACTAAGGTGTATTATATTATGTATTATATACATAACAACTTATTAAATGTTTTGTCTCAAAACCTATGCACATTCAACAATCACAATTCTCATTTAAACTACGGCTGTCAACAAATAATATTAAGGCCCAAACGCTACGCCATCCAAAAATTTGCCGAAACGTCGCGGCGGTGGTCATTAACAGAGGCTGACGAGACACAATCAGCACTTCAGCTGGATCAGTCTGTCACTCCAGTACTCAACTAGGCGCCCAAGTACTACTGGTTACTTTTATGTTAAACGCACAGTTTATGAAACTCATTCATTATAAGCCTTGTTTTGATTTGACACGTTGGTCATGTTCGCTCCTGAAACCGAGAGCTTGCAATATGTCAGTCGTATAAAAGTATAAAATAAAATGTCATGCAAGATGTATAATTTCAGAATATTTAATATACTCCAATTTTATTAAAAATGTCTGTTTATTTCAACGATATTAATTTCTGACTAAAACATCCAAGATAATCTCTTACTCATCAGCTCATTAAATCTATGCACATACTCATTGATCAGTGCACATTCAAAAAAATACTTAACCTTATCCTACCAACTGAATTATAACCTTTTGGTATTCATAATTAGGTGTTTTCTTCCTCAGCAACTCTTCGGCGTGCGGCTGACCCAACCCCAAATCTCCAAGATATCCGATGTGCTGAGTGGGCACGGTCCGTCCTTTGAGGCGGCACTCACAAAACACCTCTACTCTCCTGTTTCTGTATACCAGGCCAGGGTAAGTTTTTTGTTGCTGTAATAGACATGTAACCATTACAATGTCTCAATACGATAGTGAATGGTTTACAAACTGCCAACATGTCACGTCTAACGTTAAATATCTATTTTTCCGGTGACCAGATTTAGTGTGCATATTGTTTGCATGAGAGAATATTCATCAATTTTTTTTTTTTTGCTTTGGAAATCATCAAATAGCCTCTACCACTCTGGGTGAGTTTCTTTTTTAAATAACTCACAACCCTGACCCAGGAGGCATCCGTCTTCGTGGGGCCCGTCACGATGTGCTGACATCTCTCACCGCCCGCAGGCCCGTGTCTACAGGCCCGCGCCTACGGTGGTCGGGAGTTCGATGTTGTCTTTCGACCAAGGAGGATTGTCATCCTACAATTTAATTTGACCGTGCACAAGTTGGACCGTCGTCGGCGATACACTTACCCCCGTACACACAAGTCTATCCCCTGTAGCGCACATGGATTATTTATGATACCCCAGACCACTCCGAGGATATACTCGTACGATGCCAGTGCTGGACCCCTCTATTTCCAACTTGTAACCTACCATGTCCAAAACAAGTTGCACTATATTTATGCAGAATTAAGTTTTTTTTTTTTTTTGACAAATTAAAAATTTACATAAAGTGTCTGTCTAATCTCTATAGCATTTAAACAACATTATTTTTTGTTAAAGCGAAACCTGAATATAGTTTGTTCAGAATAAGCAACTGAAATATGAAATAAGAGTACATGGTTGGTGATGAAAATGATTGTGAAGCATGATTTCTTTATTGCTTGTTTTATCAATGAACTACTTCGAAACAAATAAACAATCCACACAAACTATAAATAATGGTGGGTAGTTAAACATATTCTAAATCATAATAGACCTAAATTAGAATCAGTAAACTTCACCGACGCCGGTAATATATTCTGCAGAATATAATCATACATCAGTATTGGCATCAGTAGTCAATAGGCGTTGAACTAAGCTCATAACACTAAATACCGCGACTGTGCCAAACCGAAACTGATTCTAATACTGCTCGTGCCAAAACTACATAACGCAATTAAATCAACCCTCGTCATGTTTACAATTTATAATAATAACCTTTATTCATGAATATAAGACAACCATATTTTGGGTACACAAAAAATGTTTCAAATTATTTTGATAATAAACTTAAGACAGCTGGAGGATGTAAAGCGTACGCTGTGAAAAAAAGTAGTTAATTTACTAATATTGATGCTATGTGGATGCAATCGCTACTTTATTAAGAGAATATTCACTTTAGTCTTGAAGACACTTAAATTGTAGTCAGACGGAAACACCCATGGAAACACCGCTGCTGGCAAATTGTTCCTGTCTCTCGATGTGACAGAGGCAAAACGCTTCGTCCAGATCGTAATGGTATCAACAACGTAGGTGTATACTGAACGGAGATAGGGGAATTAAGTCATGCAATTCCCTCACATACCTTCCAAAATGCATCCCATAGAATACCGACAGGCTGGCTACCATCCAGTAACTGGAACGATTTGCCAGCAGCGGTGTTTCCGTCAGACTACAATTTAAGTGTCTTCAAGGCTAGAATGAATAGGCTCTTAATAAACCAGCGCGCTTTACCATCAACGATTGCATCACAACTTACTATCAGACAGGATAGTGGTCAAGTACTAGTTTATAATTTATATAAAAAAAAAAGATACCATGGCCCTGGTGCATAGGCAATTGAAGAAACACAATTGGGTTTTAGACAGTAAAAGACTGACTCGCCCTTCCGCTCCGCCCAGAGCGGGAGAAGAAATTTGCCTCACCGTTTCTTTAAAATTATAGGGGTTTCAAATGAAATCAGACACTTCAAAGTAACAGTAGTAGTTGATTGTGAGAATTGTGTTTTTCTGTTTAAGCAAAGGTAACAGACAGAAATTCTAAGTTAGAAGTAGCGCAGGATATGTATGAGAGTATCAAAAAATATTTCGCTGCCCCCTTGAATTTTTCAATACTGTATCGCCCTTTACATTGAACAGCAACGGAGCACAATAAAGATATACACTTATATATACTTTATAGTAAGTTACAAAATGTTATCGGGAATATATAACATAAGTTAAAACATAAGTTATAATACTTAAAACTAACATCTCCGGCCTCATTCTGTCTGCCACCGAAAACCAGTGCCAGGACTGTACAGCCTAATGATACTTACATTATACTTATTCATTTTCCAGCTCTCATCTCCAACGTCATTCGAAGTACCCGCGCCAGCAGCATCACAGTCACCCTACTCAGATCATGAACAGAATCTGCAAGAAGCTCCACCAAAAGCGGAAGAGCTATCAAGACCAGTTATACCGGTCAATCCGGTGAATCATCCCAGACTTCAGTTTGAAGCACACCCTCAACGATTGGACTCAGGACTCTCTCGTCAACATGTAAACTTTCCTGAAGAGACTTTCCGTTCTTCGAATCAATTACCCAAAAAAGTAATGTCTTCGTTTTTCCCAATATACGATCAACTGGGACCCTTCAGATACCCTGAACAGGAGGTGCCATCGGAAATTTTACACCAAAATGGAGTATACCAGATTGTCCCAGTGAGAGCCGACTCTGGCTTCGGTAGCCAGAAAGGAGATCATAACAAGATTTATCCCAAGCAAGAAAATCAGGAACAGTTAAAATCCGGCGAACCTAAGCTCAATATCCCAGTGCCTATGCAGGTTAGCATTATACAGTTCAAGTAATTTGTAATCTTTTGAAAAAAACCTTATTGAGTAAAAGCATTAATATGATCTGATAATAATTTCTGAGTAACTTGTAATTGAAAAACTATTTTACTCAAACTTGATTACTAATATATTTATTTATTTTCTGTTTAGGGGTACCACGCACATCCAAACGGCGCTATTAGTTTTGCAAGTTTCTCTCATAACTTACCTGTCAATACGCAGTATGAAACAGGCCTGCAACCGCAACAACAATTCCAACAACAACAACAGTTACAATCACAAGCGATCCCAATACAGCTACAGCAAATTCAATCTGAGGTCATACCGCAATCCCAAGGACAAAAATTTGCTCCGGTGAATCAAAGGATTCTGATTCCATCAATGTTCCAGGGACTTATTCAAGAACTACAAAAATATGAACCAGTCTATCAGCAACAACCACAAATAATTCCTTTCAAACAACAAATTCAAAATCAACCCAGAACGTTAAATGTACTTCAACAACATTTACTTTTACAACCACAAAGACAGTTACTCAATCCTCAACTCAATCACGTGCAACGCCTACCTGCTTTCAAACCTTTACCTCAACCAATACCAGCTGAATCGTTTCTACAACAAACAAGTCGATCACCACCGAGACCATTCAGTTTGGAAGTTCAGCCTGTGCAAAATGATGAAAACTTTGACCTGCCATTAGAACCAGCGTCGACACCATTAACCCCTTTGCCTCCATTAAAGCCTAATTACAGCAAATATGTAAAACCATTGGAACCACAGCCTCACACTACCCCAAATTTCTTACCGATGCCATTGCAACCACTTTCCACGTCCACCCCACCATTGGAGTCTGCGTCCGATCAACTAATATCATCAACAACTGTACAACCTAATGTAATCGATAAAGAAAACCCTGAGGAACAATCCATACAAAAAGAATCCCAACCACTACCTCAAAAATCTCAATCGCTAACACCCGAAGTTACTCACCAGTCACAGCCAACAGTTCAACCTGCACAGATACAATCAACTACATACCTGCCGTTTGTTACTCGTGAACCACATTCAATATTTTTCCAATATTCCACGCCCCAGCCTTCATATCAGACTACGCCACATCCTTCGTCGCCACGACATGATGTTGTGATTCAGCGACAAGAGATTCAAGAATTATTTTTTGAACCATTTACTCCTCCTCCTCCTCCCCCTAGCACATACCGTTACCTAAATCAACAGCATCAAGTCCCTCAACATGAACAGGAAGTACACCTCTTAGGCACTCAGCCGCAACATCAGTTATTTGAACAGCTACAACCTCTGCAAATCCAACACGAAATGCCAGATATAAATTCCCAACCATTTCAACTTAAAGCGCGGCAGTTGAAATCCCCAGAAAAACCGGATTCATCTCAACAAGGAGAGCCTTTACAGCATCTCATTCAACAGAATTTCCATCCACTTCAACTTCAACATTTCCAACCAAAATTGTTGCAAAGTCTGCAATCCGAACTAGAACAATTACAACAACAGCGACTTGTATACCAGACACAACAACATGGATCAAATGAAGCACAACAACAACAACAGGCATCTGAACAAGAACAACAAGAGCAGCATCAACCACACGGACCGGAAGAAACAAAACATTTGGATAAGAACAATCAAATCCAGATATCCACTGTTAAGCCCTCTCAGGATTCTGAAAAGCAGACTGAAATGGTGGAAATTCAGCAACAATCAGAATCTGAGCCCCAACCGCAGCAGCAGTCGAATATTCAACCAACAACAGTAAAAGCTGAAGAGCGACCAGATCATTTGTCAGAGCCTACTCCTAATGTGGAACAAACGTACATGGGTCCTCTCCTTGCTTCCTCGGATCCCCCTCGAATATACGGTCACCAACAACAGTTGGTTGCCCACCCTGAATATAGTCCACTCTTGGGTGTGCCGCCTTACACGGATGTTCAGTACTTCGGAAAGTTCGCGGAGGCTTTATTTGGTAATCGACATCATTGAAATTCGCTGTTAAAGAAATCAAAATGAATATCGAACTATTTTTTTTTTTTGTATTGCATAATTATAAATAACAAAACAGGCATGTATTATATTGCAGAGAATACCAAAAATGAACACTTCAGTGCTCCTAAAATTTTGTCATTCTAAAAAATTCTTGTCGATAACTTTTGCGTGTAAATAATATGTTAAGTGTTAGGCTATGTACATAAAATGTTAGTATTATTGTTATGGATATTTTTATATTAGATGTGGGTGATAGGACGTGTCTTGGGACTGTTGGTGTACGCTTGACTGTGATGCCATATGTTTATATATATGAAACTTGTTTCGCTTCTTGTAATAAAGTTGTGTGAAATTTTGATAGTTCGTTTGTTTTTATTCCATTTCCATGATAAATCAGAAGGCCAAACTTATAATATTATAAACTGAAATTAACCATGGTTTGTCTAAGGGAAAATCATCAAAGGACCAGCTCCCTAATCGGCGAATATATTTTTGGCAAATGATTACGACTAGTTGGGATCAGTTGGTATCTTTCATGCCGCCCATTGGTCCGGTCGGTCCAAACGATCCCAACTAGTCGCAATCGTTTGACAAAAATGTGTTCGCCGATTAAGGGGCTGATTAAATTAAAGATTTAACAACCACTTATTCTAAAATAACCACTTTCATATTAGGTTAGATGATAGCGGTCAGTTGGTATATTGATACTTTTCTTTCATGAAACCCAATTTAATTAATAGAAGGAGGAAATTAACATAAACATCTGAACAATGAACTACGAAATATAATTTTCCTTTGGGGTACCCTTTTCACTATAATAACAAAGTATTTTAAGCTCACTTTACGATGCTCAGGTTATCCCGAAACACTTATAACAAAGTTAACACATAAATATGAGATAATACAGCCTCCATCCTCACCTCATCTTACAGAGTTATGTTATCAGCTAACTTGCAGACTTTACTAACCCTATCTCGGGTTATCTTGGGATTTATTGCTATTAAAATACCTACACCTGAAACATTGTTCCAAGGACAGTAAATCCTGAAGACAAAAAGAAGTAAAAGTATATAGATTACTACAAAAACTTTGGTTCGTGTAAAAAATGGGAGCTGAGTTCAGTAATGTGGAGAAAAAAGTTCCGAAATTGCTTTAAAAGAGTCTTAAAAAAGGTTTGATATTCTGCACCTTTAAAATAGCGTAAACAGAACAGATGAAAATTCTTGGGAGTTTAAAAACTTCACAACCTAATCTCAGTCTCGTTCTATCAAAAATACCTCAAATTTTGCTACATTTTTTTAAAATGGTAATATTAAACTTATGCTTGACAGCAATCCCGCCTGATGGTAAGCAGTGATGCAATCGTTGATGGTAAAGCGCGCTAGTTTGCTAAGGGCCTATTCACTCGAAAAAACTGGGTAAGTAGGAAGGAAGACAGAAGTGAGCGAGGTGATGCAATGTTAAACCCAACAACACGACCAACAATGCTGCGCCAGAGGAAGATTGATGTGGAGACCCCCCATAACTAAACTCCCGACACAACAACATTTGACGCATCGTACCCGGCACACATCGCAATACAACTGCTCAGACCCGTCCTCCGTACGGCTTCACCAGACACCATGCCGGAACACGACGAATCCCTTGGCGGTAAGACTTTGTCTGGTGGGTGGTAACTTCTGCCGGCAGCCGGTGTTATGGCGTATTACGAAAAATGACCTGCAGATGAACAACATGTAATCTTTATTGCCAAATGAATTGCCAAACTCGGTCAAATAGGTACAAATATGAGTTTATAGAAATATAGCTTCAATTCCTAAACAATAAAGGTTAGTTTATACGTTACAACTTTAGACATTTTGAAATCTATCAAACAAAATTTAAGTATATTAATTTGTTGAACTTGAAATAACATCAATAACTTGTTTGAATAGATTTCAAGTACTTTAGTTAATAATTGGTTATTTTTTCGCTTTGCCATGTACGATTCGTACTACGTACGATTCTCTAAAAAGCCAAGCTATTTTTCGTATATAATTAAGAGGAATAATCTGACTGCCACCGCGGCGTAGCGTTAGCGAAGGCGGCCATTGCGCAAGGAGACGCGGGTTCGATCTCCGCACAGTGCAAATATTTATATGCATGAATATGAATATTTGTACTGGTCTGGTCGTGCCTCGGAAAGCACGTTAAGCCGTTGGTTCCGGTTGCCATACGAACATCTAGTGGCAGTCGTTACGGGTTGTTGGAGCCCTCAAAAGTCTAACAATTGGTATCGCTTTCGGGTTGTGGAGGTCAGACGGCAGTCGCTTCACGGAAAATATCGATGTTTAGCCAAAATCAGCAGTTAGACTGGTAAAGCGGACCCCAGACTACCAAAAGCTGAAAAGCTACGGATGCGACTAGGATTAATGCTGAGATGATGATGATGAATTAAGAGGAATAATCCTCCTCCTCTCTTGTAACAATTAGAACAGTTAATAACATTCGAACTAAATAACCTCTTTTGTAAAATTTGTACATTCTTAGCTGTACCTAATTAGCCGGTACAAATATTATTTTAGAAAAAACTGGAATCATGTCAATCAAACACAAAACCTACATCATAACTAAATGAAGGCACTTCATCTGATGTCAATCTTTATTTGATTCTGACAACATACATCTCAAACACAACCACTCTTTTATTCAGCTGAAATTGAAATGAATAACATGTTTATTTTAACAAGGAAAATGGTTGAATGTAGCTTACGTCTGTGGAGAAAGGTTGAGAGTTTATGTATGGGTGAATGTATGGTTAGCTTTTGTATGGTTAGTATAGTACATATGTATGAGTGATTGTCGCTTTTAAGTATGGGTAGTTTTGATTTGTATACACGTGCCTTTTCATCTGTACCGTTTCTTAGTTTCTTGGTGGAGTATTCATAATTTCTTGCCCAAATCAAATCAAATCTATATCTATGAACATATGTTTATTAAGAAATCGTGGCGAAGTCAAAACTGTACATCGTTTTTTTTTTTTTTTTTTATTTTAAAGACTAAAATTTATCATTTTGAGATTTTGTATGTATTTCGGAATGTATTTTCACAACAATCACATTTCATATTTTTTTTGTTCAAACTATGCAGAGATTTTACTTATAGGTCTGTTCAGTGTCCAGGCTGGACCATTAAATGATAAAGCTATTCGCTAATGGGAGATGGAAAATATATTTTCAATTTGTTCGTATTCTTCGTAAAATAAAGGAGATGAAGCACTGCAGATAGTTAAGAAAATCACGCTATACCTGTATGGAGCTAAACAGTCAGTTATCACATAAATAAAGGCTGGAATTTTGATGTGCGGAAAAATAGTGTAATAATAATACCTACCTATATATAGTAACTTCTTCATTTTGAGCCTGTAGGAGTCCACTACTGGACAAAGGCCTCAGTAACTTACTGTGTCAATTTTCATTGATATTGATTTGGAATTGAAAAGAAAGACGGGTTTCCCTATTTGGGAGCAGCCTACGTTCAGTTTGAATAGGTTAGGTTAGGTTTAAAAATTAAACAACCGTTTAACCAAATAAGTTTGTTCAAGTATCCTGTAAGTAAATGAAACTGTTGTTTCCCGTAATCTTCGAGTGAAAATTACAGTTGAATCTCATATGGGTCCCGGGGCACGCATTCAGCGTGACCACCTCACAAATACAGCACACACAGAGAAAAAATAAAAAAAGAAAAAATACGTGTCTAGTATTTTTTGGAAATCTGACTGACGGACTAATTAGTTTTTTTAGTCAAATACCCTATTGAATATTTTTACGAAAATCATCATCTTTCTACTGTCCACAATCACCCATTCCTCTAAAGGATCCCAAACGATATTAGTAGAAAAAACCTGAAAGAAAAAACGATATTGTCTAATAACTTCCACACAACGAGTACCTCATAAACGGTAAAACAAAACGATAACGAAAAATAAAAAGTAACGATACTGCACAACGATATCGGTAACGGATAGCAATAGACCACAGACTATAAACGAGAAAATGAAGACAACACACTCCTTGCTATAATGCCATAGAAAATATCGTTATGGTTGATCTGACATAAGATATTCATTTCTTAAAGGAAACATATTTTAATGTTCCTTATTTTTATGCTCTCCTGGTGGGGAACGTCAGTACCTTACACATGATACTTAGGTATTCTTTGAAGATTTTATACTCAATGTTTTGATGGCGCAATGGTTAAAATCCTGACGGATGTTTTCAAACCCATAATTGGGTTGTTTCTTAAAAAATAATTTAATTTCACGTATTTTTTATTTTTTCTTTCATTCAAATACTTAGGAAAATGTATTGATTTGAAATGTCGCATGACGTCACGCCGTGGTACAAAATATACCACGGTGTGACGTAATTAGCCCCCACTCCGTAACTTTAATACGCTATATCTCAGTAGTTTTTGGTAATTTCGACAAAATAAAAAGTACGTGTCTTATTTTTTTTTATTATCTATAAGACGGAGTAATTATTTTTATCTACTCTCATATCAAAAAATTAAAAATATAAAACTAAATAGGAGTTTATATTGACGTACTTTACCCATAGTGTATCGAAAGGAAATTAAAAAATTAAATTATAACATTATTTCTCTAACAAAATAATGTTACAATAATTTTTTTTTCATTATCGTACAGATTACAAACAATAGATAGCACTATTTCCTTTTTTTATCTGTGGCTGCGCGCGCTTTGGCGCGTGCGCGTTGATGCAGGGTGCAGAATTTTGGCGCCAAATACGTTTCTTTGCATTGCGAGTCGTTGTTGTGTTTCGCTGGACACATAATTGATTATTATTGTTTTTTGTTAAAATGTATGAGATTAGATAAAGTAGTGTATGGAACTGTACATAATTAGGTATTACACACTCGTGTGATACTATTAAAAAACTCGCTTCGCTCGTTTTTTAAACTCACACTCGTGCATAATATCCCTCATTATGTAACAATTTCATAAACTACTACATATTTTGATTTTCATACTTTGGATACATCCCTATTATGTAGTTTCTGAGTTTATCTTGGACATCACATCAGTGAAGATATTTTGTGGAATCTTCATGCCTTCTCTGTATGAAATAGGACTGGTCCTATAGTGGGAAAGTAATCGAAAAAATATCATTTATTTATGCTTCGACCCACCTCGTAACGCGCTACCAAAGAAGGAGCAAAGTATGGCGCTAGCGTCTAGCAGTATAAAAGAGGATCCCTAAAAAGAACTGTAATAAAATTCACACCTCCCAAGTGTAACATCTCGGCAGAAGTAATTTAGCGCAGCTGTTAGTTATCGCCACCCCTTTCATTTCCATTTGAACATTAAGATCAAATATCAAATATACATGCCATAAACGCAGGAAAATGATGGGCGAATGAAACCCGCTACTTAGTACTTTAGGCACAGTTCATATTGGTAGAGTCAAAAGGCTCATTAGCTTCTAACGTAACTTATTGTTTTGACTTATCATCAACAAGACGCTTAATTACTGTAACTGTTTGGTAAGACATTAGACAGCTTAAATAGACAGTAACAAGGAAACAATATATCGGCACATGAATTGTAAAACTGCTTACCATCTGACGGGATCACGGTCAAGTACTATACTATACTTATCATTAAAAAGAAGAAAGTTATAATAAAGTTTAATTACATAACTCAAAAAAGCATGTGGTAATCCATTTAGCTGCCTCTACTCCCGTACAGGTGTGCTTCGACAAACATGGCCATCCCACTGCCTCTTCAGTTCGCTTACTCTGCAACTATTTAAATTCTTCTACTTAATACATAAAATCAATTGGAATCATTTTGAAGCATATTGCTAATCCATTGCGTGTCATTGCATCCATGTCTGTAAAAATGTGTTTGGTCAATAATATAAATATCGCAATGAATGTTGTTGGACTATCAAAATGAAACCCATTGCTACTGATAGTCTGTCTTGCAGTTACCCTGCGGAGTGCAGTGTGTCTATACCTATCCGTTAAATCGGTTCCGTTCAAAGAGACCCGGCGCACAGCTCACTGAGCGGCCTGGTATGTTTGATGTTCTTCTACTTCTTTAGCCTATAGAGGTCCACTGCTGGACAAGGCTTTCATTACATTGGTGGGGTTTGCCGTAATCCCCACGCTTGGCAAGCGGGTTGGGAATCGCAGTAATTAGTTATTCCACAGCAGAAGCGCTGCTGCCCGCTTCCCTGGTGAGAGTTCCCCTCTTACGACGACACCCAATGGAGGATACGGGACGGTACTATTCTAAACCCGGTACATCAACCCGGATGTTCAATAGTCAATTAAATTCCCTAGAATTCCTACTCTATCAACGTAAACTCTGCTTTAGACACACTCGTCTTCTTAAAAACGTCAAGCTCCCGCGCCTGATATTAATTTAATAGCAACTTTGTGTTCTGCGTGTTATTGCTGTGATTTTTTTTTCGCAATAATAATAAGTGAGACATTTGCCTCGTAACCCTTATGTCAGGAAAGCAAACAGGTAGGTTGCTATTTAATTTACCAGGAATATGTTAACTTCATAAAGTAACATTAAATCAGGGAAAACGAGCAAGTACATTAAGGCCTTGGTACAATGCACACCTTCACAAACCCATTAAGTCCCTCGTACATTGCACATCTTCACAGGCAACACAACTTAACATTACCGTTCTATCCCAATCTTAAAATATTTTACTAAATTTTCATGTCATTTGGATGTAATCGTCTGATGCTGA
The DNA here is from genome assembly GCA_037179545.1 of Sesamia inferens. Classification (NCBI taxonomy): domain Eukaryota; kingdom Metazoa; phylum Arthropoda; class Insecta; order Lepidoptera; family Noctuidae; genus Sesamia; species Sesamia inferens. Next base: position 32,272,270 of record CM073929.1, read on the forward strand.
GTATAATAATTACGCTGTAGACGGTAATAATCCTGAAAATACCTGAAAATGTTGGTAACAGGTTGGTAATGAGCCAACCGAGGCGAATTGTGTGTATTTCGGGGAGCGACGCCTAAATTGTAACTCATTATTTTATATTTGCCTTTATTTGTTTGAGGGGTGAGAGTTTTTAAATGGAACTGTGATACTTTGAACCCTGGTGGAGATATTATTGCTATGTGTGCGAAATTAAATATAATGGAATAAATTTGTAATTAAATCAATGTTTTTCCTTTTCTGTATTTCTAACGAATTCATCTTTTTGAAAATTAGTACATAAATTGCAATGTTCCTTACATCCAAACAAGATGAATCAAAAATTACATTCACATTTTCCACAATAACGATGCTTTATTGGAAAATCTAAATGAAATTTTCAACGCAAGACGAAATAAATCCCTTCAGTTGACGTCCCAAGCGCCTCCATTATAACAAGTATAAGGGAACAACGTCGTGGAACAGACATTAAGAAACAAATCCCTATTGGTTATCGGGAATCAAGCCCATTATGGCGTCAGACAAAAGAGCGCTTTATTATGGCTTGGCCTCGTAGGGATATGGGTGGCCTGACAAAGGCCCTGTGTACTCAGTATCTTGAGGACTAGAGGGATGTGTGCCTTTTGCCCTCGCGTTATTGTTGGGACTGTTTGTTGAGCCCGAAATACTTGAGAAATAGTTTCAATGTTACTGTGTAAAATGTTCACTGTATTCATGTATTAGAAGTTATAAAGAAACGTGAACTTTCCGAGTCTACCAAAGACTTTTCATGAAAGGCATCAGAGTTTTTCTCAATATAATAGAATACTGTTTATTATGTACATCATAATAAATAACAGAACATAAATATCAAGTTTTCCAAAGCCAGCCAGAAAAACTAGACATTTGACACTTTTGACATCACGGCTCAACATTATTTTAGACCTTTAGGGTCATCATCATCATCTCAGCGTTAATCCCTGTCGTATCCGAAGCTTTTTCAGCTTTGGAGTCTGGGGTCCACTTTACCAGTCTAACTGCTGATTTTGGCTAAACTTCGACATTTTCCGTGAAGCGACTTAGGATATTTTTACTATCGATTTTAGACCGGCACAGCCCGCCGACACAATGCAGCGGCTTATGTTGAAAGAAGCATGACGGCAACCTTTGCCCGCGCGAGTTCCCGCCGACATGTTGGCGGCTTGCCGGCGGCTAGCGGACGCATGCACTCAGTTGCCCAGCGACATTTCAGCTGTAGTGACGTGCTAGTATTTTATATGCCAAATAAGTTTCTGATGTCGAGCCACCGACATGCCGCCGATAAAGTTTTACGACTTGCAATGACTGAAACCGCCAACCTAGCCCGGCGGCACCCCGCCGGCATTGGTGTGCAGAGCGCTTTAATGAGACAAAGAGCTGCCTATAATAAAGTTTTAGTTCATAAATAAACTGTTCGTGTTGATTTACGAATAGTTAATAAAATGCAGGAACACCTATCTGATAAACTTCTGAATGCGGTACATTTTACATTTTAACACTGAAGTTTGAGGAAAGTTTCCTCTTACACAATATGACTGGTCGACACAAACCGAGTTGAATTGTCTAGAACAGTAAATGTTAACATCTCTGGAATTATTCTTGAATTGTAGGTACTTTATAACTGAGGGTTTTCGTTTGAAATTACAAGCTCGGTTTTTAACAAAACTTCACATGACTTGTTATAATATAACTGTTTGAAGACAGACGGTAACTTGTAACCGCTGGGGACAGGATGACATGAATACAAAAGACTTTATTTCTTTTTTTTTTTTTTGGGCAATAAAAATGAAATGTAGATGTCAAATAAACACTTCGTCTTCATCAACACCGGCTCTAAGTCACAAGTAGAAAACTTTATTTTTACTTTATGCGAAATCTGAATATAGGTTTTACATCATGTTATATTTTTTCCCAACTACATTTAGAAATTGTTGCAGTGTGAATACCGAGCGCACAGCACAGTTGACGGTAGATCATAGTACTAGGTGCACAGTGAGACAGGGCGCCCCGCGCCGCGTATTTTTGTTGGGACAACCAGATTACAGCTCATAGCTTTGTGGTGTTTCATGATATATTTTTGAAATATATATCATGATTCGTTACTTAAAAATACTGGACACGTGTTTCAGGTTTCGCATACCTATACAAGGTGTACCTGACATCGTAACGCAATCTTCTCGAAAAGGCTAGACCGCATGCCACTAATAAAATTATGATAGTCATTTAATTGTGAAAAAATTTGATAGTAAGTGAATTGTCGTATTAGTACATGTTTATAACACTAAAGAAAAAAACATAGCTTTGCCTCAATTTACATTAAAATATTGGTAGTGTTCCTAGGAAAGCCGGTGGTTCCTTATAAGGTCAATCAAAAATTTGACGGTTGGTCTTGCTATGGTGCATGGAACCACAAGGAACATTCAGAAATCCTGAACAAATGAACACTTACTTTTTGGTTATAAATAATGAGAAATTGTTATAATTATAGTAGTTTGTAGTATCTATTATTTATTATAATTATTAGGACAAAGTTATAGTCATAATTATCAATTTTGGCCTTACAAAGAACCGACCCATAAGAAGGCCATTTTCGATAAAAAAAAAAGATTGAAATTTCATAATAAATCCTGATGGCAAGTTATTTAAGGCCAATATAATACTCATTACTAATATTTTTAAATAATTTATATTAATACATTCTTAGTTATAGAATGGTGTTCAAGTAATGTTCGTAGAGTTTTTTATAGATGATAAAAATAAATTGATCATTTAATGCTTCGCTTAAATAATAGAGCTTATTATGTAGTTTTGGTAAAAGCGGATATATTTAATGTTACAACTCTATTTTTAAGTTTAACAACAGATGTATAATGTTGGCCTTGTTTGGAACCGTGTTCCATGCAAAGCCATTTGGAAGAGCTTTACAAAACTTTAAATTTAATAAAAACAAAGTATTACTTAATAATTTGTTTCCTTCATTTATCCAATAAATAAACGAATTAAAAGTATTTACTCGTTAGAGTGGCCATCCATGGTCCACCCACCTTATATTTTTTTAATTATGAAAAAGCCGACGAGAAATTCCACCACTGGGGGGTTCAGAATCATGTACTGGATCCATGGTACTCGTTTGTGCGTCGATGTCAGATACACCCATTACAAAAAAAAAAGTTTTATATAAGCCTAGTTTAGGAGTCAAGGGACCTGTTGATGACACTATAATGATGTTTGAGACAACAATGTATTAATCATAATATACCGTATTTTATAGAGATCTTTATATTTATACGAATATGAATGTTAGCGGTGTCCCCAAAATAATTATTAAATGTGTTGGTACGGCCGACAGCAGGCCAAGTTACCAGAAACAGTCAAATATTCTAAATCAACCTTGAGCCTTAAAGCTACAGCGATAAAGTTGAAAATCCAATAAAAAAAAACTAACAGATTATAGTAACTTCATTTGAAAAATTCTCATTACGTTAATTCCCCTGCTACCCAAATTAATCTGTCGACTGCAGCATTAATTTAGCGCGGAAACGTATGCAGAGCTGCTGAATTAAATAAACATAGTTATGTAGTTTTAGTGATTCCAGTACCTGAAGTACTGTTAGTAGGTACCTACAAAGACCACTGGTATTAGTTTAAAAATCAGGATAAACGAGCGCTCTGATTGCGTAACAACCAGCATTCTATTACTATCAATTTGAATCATTTTGAAGCGTGTTGATAATCCATTGCTCTAAATGTTCTAATAATGTGTCTACCCAACAACATAAATAACGCAATGAATGCTGGTACGCAATTAACTTACAGCGGGGTAATTACGTAATTGCAGTAGTAATGAGTTTCATTTTGACAGTTCAACAATATTCACTGCATTATTTACGTCATTGAGCAGGCACATTTTCAAACATATGGAGCAATGCTTAGTATGCTTCAAACTGGTTTGACTGAGTGCGATACTCAATTAAAGTGTTAGATCAAATTGAACTTTATTTACATAAAAGGAAAATACATACAGACCCCTTTTATCACCAAATTTTATCTCTTAATAAGAGAATCATACGATTTACTGGCAAAGAAGATAAATAAAAAAATGGGCCATTTTTTCTCAATTCTTAACTAACAACGGATAAAAAGGTAACAGGGGTCGGACGTTAAACCTAGTATATTATAAGTAAATCTACATACCAACCGTCGTCAAAGGATAGGTACCTATAATCTAGCTAAACTTATCTCAGACTTAAAGCGTAAAGTCTATCCTTGCCGACCTTATCAAAATTGGAGATAAAGAAAGTCAAATAGTGCGGCCTCAGAGCAGAGACAAAAGAGTAAGGTCACTTGGAGGCCTGGGGGCCTGCGGGAGGCCGAACATTTACATATGCCGAATAATTTACATACGGACCGTTAGCTCTGGTTGCAACGACGTGGTTGAGGTCCAGCGTTTGATTCTTTATTGAATCAAAAGTGTGATGTGGTGAAAAGTCTCGAGATGGGAGGAATGTGGCTTGCATTCACAATTTACTCTCTCCTGTGAATCATGGGGACATAAAATTGATTCCTGATAAAAGTTTTTGAATGAAGATGTTTGTTACTTACAAACCTAGGATCCTGTTAATCAATTCCTTGAATCACTCGGACGGGTTTGAGCAGTTGTGTTGCGATGAGTGCCGGGTACGATGCATCAAATGTTGTTGCGTCGTTAGTTTGGTCGTGTAGGGTCTCCAGATCAATCTCCCTCTGGAGCAGCATCGTTGGTCGTGTTGTTAGATTGAATAACACATCACCTCGCTCAACTGCTGACTTCCTTCCTATTCACTAAGTTTTATTAAGTGAATAGGCTTCATAAACTAGCGTGCTTTGCCATCAACGATTGCATCACTGCTTACCATCAGACGGGATTGTGGTCAAGCACTAGTTTATAATTATTTAAAAAAAAACTATTGTTCTTACACTTTCATTGTGCTTTAGATGGAAGTCTATCAGAGACGGTGCATAACTTATGAAAAGATAGACGTAGAGCCTTCTCTGTTTCAATCAGGATAAGAAAATCAGAAAACTCTCCAAGTAACCGCATCGTTAATCAAAGAGTATTATAGAAGGATCTGTACATACACAAACAGTGGATTCATTAGCCACCCCCACACATGTCGTCGTCACTCACATCCCCTACGTACCCGCTCCATGTACGTCCACTCGGCGATTCTCTAATAAAATGCGAGCTCATTCCATTTTTGTCCGCCTCGACATGATTATGTAAAAATCTGACACAGCTGTAATCTGCTTAAAATTTTTGTGGACGTATACTAAACATATTTTCAATTTCACGATGATTGGGTTGTGATTCTGTTTTACATACTGAATAAATTACTTTTAAATAGGCTGGTGCTAACTTGGTTTTCGTTTACTTTATAATTTTTCACGAACATACAGTAAGAAGTACTTAGAATTTTAGGTGGTCACTGTATTTGGAATTGAATGAATAGTCGTGGTGGCCTAATAGTCGTGGTGGCCTAGTGGTTAAAACACCAGCCTCTCAAGTATGAGTACGCGGGTTCGATTCCAGTTCAGGCAAGTACCTGTATATAACTTTTCTATAGTTATATGTACTTTCTAAGTATATCTTGGACACCAATGACTGAAGGTGAAGGAAAACATCTTGAGGAAACCTGGACTTTATAAGTCTGAAATCACCCGCACTGAGCAAGCGTGGTGATTACGCTCAATCCTTCTCTGTATGAGAAGAGACCTGTGCCCAGCAGTGGGACGATAAAAAGGTTGTTGATGATGATGACTGTATTGGGTGAGACACATAGTGAAGCTGGTCTGGTCGTGCCTCGGAAAGCACGTTAATCAGTTGGTAACGGCAGTCGTTGGAGCCCTCAAAAGTCCAACAATTGGTCTAACTGCAATTGTTCGATATCGCCCTCGGGTTGTGAAGGTCATATGGTAGTCGCTTCACGGAAAATATCGAATTTTAGCCAAATCAGCAGTTAGACTGGTAAAGCTGACCCCAGACTCCAAAGCTAAAAAAGCTGCGGATTCGACTGGGATTAACGCTGAGATGATGATGATGATGATGTAGCGAAGTGTTTGAGGAGAAACAATTAATGTTTATGTTGAACACTATTTATTGTGTTACTCTCAAACTGTTCTTCCTACTAGCTCCGGGGTCCATAGGTATGTAGGTTTACATACCAAGTTCTCTCCGTGCCTCGAAAAGCATCCTAAGCCGTTGGTCCCGAGTGTCATTCATGCATGCATTTTTAGTCGTTGCAAATCTGGAAAGTCTTAGTAGAACATTGGTTTGCATTCATCTACATCAGATTAGAGTGGTCGTCGAATCCAGCTTTGTTGAGATGAAGAAATACGAACGTTTTATGTTTTTTTGAAAGAAAAACTAACATATCAAGGTAATGATTGAGACAATTTATAAAGTCGGTTGGTATATAAGTGGGTTTAGTAATATAGATATTATGTTAAAAGAACTAATTTTACATTCACAAGAACACTACAACACAACTACATAATTACAACAATGTCCTAACATTCAGTCCTGATTATGAACACTTCAATTGATGCGATGATCCTAACCAAGGACAAAAATAACAAAAGCATTAGCATTTGTATTCGTCCAGGTTCGTAAAGCTGTGTTTTCTAATTCTTTTCCCCATTATGTCAGTGCTTAAGTAAGTTTACACGTCAACATCAGGACCAGGATCAAAAGGATGCACCGCGTATAAGTACAGCATCATTTGTGTGCTTTATTTGAAGTACATACCCAACGTTTGATTTCAATATTAAGTAATAGGGACCTCGTCATTGACAGGCGAAGGGCGGTCATGTTGGGGTCTGTCTTATGTAGGTAATATTGACATTCAAAAAGTGTTGATTTGTTCAGCCTAATTTGAATAAATGACTTTTGTTTTTGACAAAACCTCACCCAATTCTCTGCCAGTGGCACATAGATTAAGGTCAACTACAATCACAATGATATTTACCGATACCAGTGTATGTAGGACGTAAAACGATACCAATTCATATTTCAATGCATTTGTACTTATGTCACATATTTCGGAGATTGTTATGTGAGCAGACGGACTCAAGGTGAAGTGAAATGACCTGGATCATAACTTTCGCTATGATAATGGCAATCATATAGGCTCATCATTTCAGCCAAAAGACGTCCACTGCTGGTCATAGGCATCCCCCAAGGATCTCCACGACGATCGGTCCTGCGCCTGCCACGCGCATCTTGTCGGGAGCCTACCCACGCTGTGTCTTACGGTGCGTTTTCGCCACTACAGAAACCGTCGGCTCCATCTGGCAACGGTCCTATGGGCAATGTGCCAGGCCCACTGCCACTTTAGTGTTCCATTTCTTCGGGCTATGTCGATTACTCTCGTTTTTCTGCGGATTTCCTCATTTCTGATTTATTTTATAAGATTATTATTATAATTTTAAAGGAACCTTTGGAGAAGAATGTTCAGTCACATTAAAACCATAAATAACCTTTATACAAATGACAATATAGTAAAATGAAATAATCACAACATATTATTATTGTTTATTATCTGTCCCGTTTATATGTTTTAAAATATAATAAGCGATATTTTAAATCTATTTTTAAGATTATTCTTTTATTTCTTGATATTGCCAATTAATCTATTTTTTTGCCATCTATTTTTTTATTTATTGACATAGCCAATGTATGGCTATGTCAATAAATAAAAAATAGATGTTTCCAATTGTGACGTATTTTCTACTTACGTACATAAGTAATAATGAATTGGTGTGCTATGTTTTACTTTATTTTCCTAACATTTTTATATGTACCCAATGTTCTTATATGATCCAACTCCCATTCGACGGGTATGAGCTATTAAATTACTGAATTGCTCGGTTGGTCTCTCATTGTCATTGAATTTGTTCATTGTCCGTAACGTACAATATATACGTAAACACTTACAGATTATAGTAACTGATCCGTAGACAATGCGCCTATGCGACATTTAAGTATTTAGCTGTAGAAACTTGCGAATTGGTCGGCCTGGTTATAACTCCATGTTATAACCCCTTCCCACTACTCGTAGTAAGACTCAAATGACAACATTTTTTCGAACTTTCCACCCAGCTTCTTGACTATGGGGGCAAGTCAGATTTTTAGGGTCGAATCATCCCCGTTTATTTTGTCTTACAAACTATACAAGCACATCTATATGAAACATTAGGTATTTGTAGGATACTATGCCGGCTCCATCTAGTTAAAAAAAAAAAGAAATAAACATATGACGTGTAAAAGTGATCGGTGATCCTACTTGCTTAATAAACGATTTCATTTCATTTCATACTGTGTAGGGCAAGTAGTATAGGTACTTTAATTAGTAATTAAGGGAGTTCATACATGATCTGACTGAGATTTCCAGAAAGACAGCTGCCAACTTATTGTGACGAGAAACTACGGATATACGCCGGTTTTTTATACATTCATTACAACCTATGTTTTTTTTAATAAATTACATTCTTTTTCTTCAGGGCATAATGCAAATGGCAACTGATTCGCATAACAACAATATTATGACTGAAAGATTTCCTGTTAACCTGTCGGTCCGCAATTGATTCCCTTTCATACCAATAATTATTTATTTTCTGTAAATAGGTTTACTGTTCTACAAACACAATAATCTTTCAATGCCGCACGTACAAAATTACTTTCCCGAAAAAGCGCACCGGCAGAATAAGAAATAAACCGTCAAATTGCCAAAAAAGCAGACCCAATTTGGGCAAAAACACGTAAAACCTAATGCATTTCCCGAGTACAGCGTACACGGTACAGTACGGCACGGCTCGGTATCAATCATGGATGCCCGGCTGAATACTAAATAACCGGGTATGGGCATGCTGTATGCCTACCTGGGCAAACAGGCAGGTTTTATTGTTGTGGAGAAATATTGGTATCGCTCGGATTGATAGGAGTGAAGAATTGTATAAAGCAATTGTTTACAAATGTAGAAAACATCACCGCCTTTGTTGTTGTGCTTGCTAGGACTAAGATATACTTACGTGGCATGTTCACGACCTACATACCTTTTTTTTTTTTTTGTTCTGGAGTGGAAAATTCTCAATGGATGTCCGCCGCCCTGGGGTGGGCGACGGGGTCTGTCGGACTCCTACTGACTAAAAACCACCCCGGTGTCTCTACGGTCACGTGCGCACGGAGCCGCGAGATTCTGCCGCGGCCCTACACTCCCGTACCAGCCCGGTTTTTTTTTTTTTAATAATGATAAACCAGCGCTTTACCGCAATCCCGCCTTATGGTAAGCAGTGATGCGATCGTCGATGGTAAAGCGCGCTAGTTTATCAAGAGCCTATTCACTCAGAAAAATTGAGCAAATAGGAAGGAAGACGCCAGTTGAGCGAGGCAATGTCCGGGCCTCACCTCCTGCACGGGGTAGTGAGGTGTTACACTACCCCATGCATCGCCACTGAGGCGCGCGCCGACACACGCGCGCGGGAGGCGCGCGTGTGTCCTTGGATGCAGTGCCCCCACATTGGATCCCTCCCCACATTGGATGCAGTGGTGGCACCGAGCGTCCGGCTCCCTGTCTATGCGTCGCAGGTACTTGCCGAAGCAGCCATGCCCCGAGAGTACCTGCGTCACCCCGAAAGACAGGGAGCCGTGCCTCCTCCCGAGCCAGACGTCGAGTGCTGGCCGGATCGCCTCGACGTTAGTGAGGCTGGCGGTAGGGCGCATAAGCCTCTGGCGCCAGTCCGCCAACCGGGCCTGACGGAGCTCCTCTCGGTACAATGACGCGAGTAGTTTCGCCTCATGACTTACATACCTAAATCATCATCAAAATCATCATCTCAGCGTCAATCCCAGTCGTATCCGAAGCCTTAACAGCTTTGGAGTCTGGGGTGCGCTTTACTTACATACCTAAGCCATATCCCAAATCACCAGATCTATCCTATATTTATTTCTTTGTGTGTGACTTTCACTTTTCTTAATATACAACGGTATTTTTTGTTTATACGAAACCTGAACATAGTTTGTTCAGAATAAGCAACTGAATCGATTCCAATCATTTTTACACCAGGTTATATTTTTAAAAAATAAATATATTTAAAAATGTTGCAGTGTGATTACCGAGCGCATATTACAGTTCACAGCGGATCATAGTGTCGTAGGGCCACCGCCGCGACGCGCCGCTGCAGGCGCGAGCGGCTGAGCGGCGCGTTGCCCATATTTTTGTAGGGACAGCCAGGTACCATAACAAGCTATTAACTTTGTGATTTTACATAATATCTTTTTGAAATTTTGTACATAGATTATTTACATAAAAATATTGGACACATGTTTCAGGTTTTGCATATACAAAAAATAACTTTGTAGATAATAATAAATGTAGATATTCTCAAGGCGGATCGGTTTCACATCCAAAATTTATTACATTGGTCATCGTGAGCCACTCTTTACATAAATCTTGTAAATCGATTTCTAGCAACTATGTCACCTAACCTAAACCCCAAAGGGTTACAACCATTTTTCCTTTCAATCGAGTTTTACGAGTTACAATGACCACTCTTGACTCCAAACGCATTTTTCCTTTCCCCGATTTATCCACATATAAGGATATTGTTGAATTCGTCATAAAATATTCATGCTCGCGCGATGGCACATATTCAAAGGCGTGTACGAGTAATAGGGTGTCCTCAACGCGTTACGCTTTAAGCATGCAACTGAGCACTAGGCCATAAGAACGACGAGAGAATACAATAAGCATTCCATTAAATGTTTTTTATCTTTTTCTTTTTTTTTAATCGTTGCCCCACTTTTTTTTTTGGTTTGGTATAGGAAATCATCGAATCTCAGTGAATCAGAGTCTGTCAGACTTTGACTGACTAAAACCCACTCGTGTTCCTTTACTTGTCTGTAGGCCAGGGCCACGGTTTCTGTCCCACACTTTAACTTTAAATTTCTCCTGTATCGTGGGTGCGTTTACAAACATATAAACTCACACAGACAAACAGCCAGACCCGGAACAACAATTTGCACTACGATAACCGTGCAGTCTTATTTGTCTGATACTGATTTTCTAAACAAAAGTTAAAAAATTTAAAAGGCTACTATATTAGGCATTCTTTTATGGTATCATAATATCAAAATATATAATCTGCATTTGAGACTTATTCGCCATAAAATTGGCAAGCTGTGGATATACTTAGTCAAAGAAAAGTGACTTAGTACTACAATGGTACAAGTTGATTGGCCACTGGCGTAATTAAAAGTCATGAATACCGTACTTCACGTTTATTTCAGCACTTATTTGCCCACGACTACGTCACCAACCATAAAACTGTTTTTTTTTCAAAAGTAAACCAATTTAAATCATCAACTAACTTTTACTATCATTTTATCGCTCGTTTAACGGCCGTCCCGCTCGCTCCGTCCCTCACTTGGACTCAACTCTGCAGTGTTTCGATTGGAGTTGACCATGTCACTAGTCTCAAACACTTATAAACCTTATAGTATTTTGAGTATATTTTGATATAGATAAAGTTTTTAATAAAGTGATTTTTGGAAGTGTTTTGTGAAAGGTAAGTATTTTTTTTTATTTTGTTTTAGTGGTCAGTGTGTCGTTTAACTATTAATTATTGTAACCTTGCAAACAAAAAATCGAATTGCTTTTCGCTAATAGAGAAAGAAAGAAAGTAATATGTTTTATTCCGCACAAACAAAACGCACATTATAAGTTAATACCATAAAATAATAAAAAAAGACATTAAAAAATTATATCGCCAAAAGTCTCGTACTCAAACATGCAAACTTATATTCAAAGTTGACTTGATGTCAAAGCCAGTTTCATAGACAGCACACATTATTTCACATTATTTGACAATTAGAACCGCCTGTCATCCATGATGCACCTGCGACACTAGCTGATGACAACAAACCTAACAAGAACTTAAAAATACAAAAAGATAATCGCAGAGTGGAGAAAATAACTCTCCTTTCATCTTAGGGTGTCTTAAAAGACAACTAACAGCCTCTTCTATTTGCTTCTACGATCACTAACCCATCTGACAAGTGCGATATAAACTTTAAACAACTTTTTAATAGTAAAAGAAATACTCAAACAAAAACCTTTAACCCGCACAAACCAATCACATCCTCATATTTAAGTCGTCCTATCGATTTCAACTCGGCCTGCTGTAATACTGAACCTAATAAAAGCTACAATCAAATACAATCTCCTAATTATTTTCTATCACAGTTAACTTTCATAACATCAAAATCATTATAAATGACATAACATCATCAACCTGAACCAGCCTTCTTTAATTGTATCCATTATTACCCAAGCAATGATCTAAATTGCTTCACTTAACTGTGCTCTTTGAGTCACCTCTGGTTTAGCAATAAATAGTTGAAGTCCCCAATGACTACCATAATAATATCGAAGTAGCTGGGCTAGAATAACTAGACCAAATTACCAAATTGACCACTGGTTTGGCTGTACCGCAGCCGGGTATGAGGAGGCCACTCATGAAAGCTCCATAGTACTTTACATGTCTAACACATCCTAAGTGACAAAACACTAACCTTTACACTAACAACGCACAAAATACAATTTTAGGAGTTATTGATCTCTTCCTGAAAAATAGTGAAGCGTTTCGTCAACAGCAGTGTATTCTTGCCGACTGCGCCGAAAAGTTTGTTTCTGTGTTTGTATCAGACCTAAGTCTTAAGTCGATTTATTTAAAGAGTTTTTACGGCTAGTGATATAATGTACGAATAAATTTCAACTAATTACATAATTACGACATGGTGCATGGCATTGTATTCTCTGACTACCTCTCTACTTAACTCCCTCGTTCATCAATGTCATAAATCAATCCGTGAGCTGTTCGTCGGCGGCAATCTCTCGCGTCCGACCCTGGTTCAGGCCATGGTCCGGAGCGAGAGTGCATGGCAGGCCGTTACCTCCTTCTGCGAAGCAGTGATGCTGGCAGACACCTGACTCCCAGCCACCGTAGGCGCGGGCCTGCGGGCGGTGAACAGTGGGCAGCTCGCCGCCCGGTAAGGACCAGGCCCGAGTCGACGGCGCGTCGTGTTTCACGCGCGCCTCAAAGAGATGTCAGCACATCGTGACGGGGTCCACGAAGACCGATGCCTCCTGTGTCAGGGTTGCGGGTTGGTTAAACAAGAAGCTGCGGCCCTGGCCGTCGCACAGGCAAGTGCAGAAACACGGGTGGGTTTTAGTCAGTAAAAGTCTGACACACCCTTCCGCTCTGCCCAGAGCGGGAGAAGTCGTTTGATGATTTCCCATCCCAACAAAAAAAAAGCTGTTCGTCTAAAAAATACATAACGTAGTCAGAGGTACCTATGACCATCTTCATAATGTCTGCCAGTTACATATCGGGATAAAAGGTTATATATAACCTATATATAATTCCTGGTAATAAATTATCTGTATGCCATATTTCATAAAAGTCCATTGAGAAGTTTTTGCGTGAAAGAGTAAAAAAAATACATCCACTCACAAACTTTTACATTTATAATATTAGTAGGGTTACGTTGTAAGACAGCCTCCGTGGCGTAGAGGTAGCGAACGTGGCCGCTGCGCAAGGAGGCGCGAATTCGATCTCCGCACAGTGCAAATATTAGTATGCATGAATATGAATATTTGCAATGGTCTGGTCATGCCTCGGAAAGCACGTTAAGCCGTTGGTCCCGGTTGCCATACGAACATTTAATGGCAGTCGTTACGGGTTGTTGGAGCCCTCAAAAGACCTACAATTGGTCGAAATGCAATGCTTCGATATCGCCTTCGGGTTGTGGAGGTCAGACGGCAGTCGCTTCATGGAAAATATCGAAGTTTAACCAAAATGAGCAGTTAAACTGGTAAAGCGGACCCTAGACTCCAAAGCTGAAAAGCTTCGGATACGACTGGGAAGTAGGGTTACGTTGTACATTGTTCTCGCTTATTTGTCTACTACAACCTGTCAAATTTCTTTAATACATTTTCAACTTTATCGCTAAATCATCAAGGTCCAAGGTTGATAGGGAAAAATTTACAGTTGTGAGTAGCTTGACCTGCGTTTCCACCAAGAACATTATGACGAATAGACAGACAATGCTTGAAACTAATTTAGACTCCACAACGTAACGCCTGGCCTAAAGCCAAATTACTCGTATATGAACAAGTTAATGCTATCATGATGTGGTTATCGACTGTAAGAAATTAGGAAGTAATAAGTGAACTTATCATCATTTTTGTAGTTTTATGAGGTCGTCCTCTAGCTTAACTTCACAAAAGTTGGGTAGTCTCAGGACCACATTAAAAAAATAATTGTCATATCCTTGTCACACTCTATACACGGTAGAGTAACACGTTTCTTCTTCCATTCTCCTTTACAACCGTTACACTGACGTTCACTTCCATTTCTTCCATAGTAGACTCCATTCATCTTTTCTCTGGCCTTCCTTATCTTCTTCATCCATCGAAAAGTCACTGTATCACTAATGAATAATAACTAATGAAGAGAAGTCTAACGTAAATATCCCCAATGAGTTAATTAATAATTATCGTACATCATTGCCTTATATTTCGATTGTCAATTTAAGTGCCCTTTTGGCTATGCAAATATCCAACAGAACAAATCTCCACTACTAGCCTTCCACACAAGGATCAATCGTTTTCGCCTCAAACCTCAAACCTCGACCTGCAAATATACGCCGCTCCAATAGAAATCTAAATATTTACTTACACTAATCAATGAAACGAAAGAGTTGGTGCATGACACAGCGATTAGACTGCTGCGCTGAGAGTCGCGGGTTCAATTCCCTACAGGTAGTTGTTCTGGGTTTGGCTATTTGTGTATGTGAGTTTAAATGTTTGAAAACGCATCCACGATACAGGAATAATTTCTAGTGAGGGGCAAAGCTTTTTAAGTAAAAAGTAAAAATCATATTACGGGTTGTTCACATGAAAGCTATCACCATACCCAATTGTTAGTTTGCATTATATCTATACCTAAATAATTTTTTTTAACTAACAAAAGTTTTTATTAACATAAAAACTTAGAATACTATAAATACATAATATAATTATCTAAACCTAATATACACGAAGTGACGGCATCGTGTTTCGCTCACTGGTGTCATGTAGCTGGCTACGAAACTGGCAGTATACAACTCCTTTCGCCCAGAACTCTTCTTTAAGGAACTTTTCGAAATTATGTGTCGGAACGCGCACCATGAATGACTTGAAATTGGTATTGTGACGCAGCTCCAATCTTTCGACCCTCAAAATCTAGGTGATCTTGACGCGCAGATACTCCACGACGTCCTCATTCTTTGTGGAGTGGTGGTGGACACATACAGCAGCGTCTTCGGTACTGCTGGATGCAGCAGCATGTTGGGTCCTGTCAGAGCTGTACCGCCTTGATTCAGACAAGGAGGCTTCTTCTTCCTCTTCTCTACCTTAAAGAACCGATCCTTGTCGCACGTGTCCTTCACTGAAACCTGCCTTTTCAGAACCTGCTTGGGTTTTGATAAGCCTGTCAAAAGCCTATCAAATGGAGCTCCATTTGCCGTTTTAGAGGTCATGGAAACAAAATTGATATCATGTGTTAAACTTGAAATGCGGCGAGGGTACTACAGCACTACGCATTTTTACTATAGAGAGACTTATGTCCACCATGGGACTGTGATTGGCGAATGAAGTAAAAGTTTTATTTCATTTCATTCCATTTTATTTTATAAACGAGGCATTCATAATCAGCCTATTATCCCGCTTTTGGGACATAGGCATTCTCTCGATGAAAGGGAATCGGCTGGTATCTACCACACTGGTCCAGTGCGGGTTGGTAGATGTCACAGGCATGTCTTCGAAGTTTTTGACTCTAAGACAAGACGTAAGTCGTGGCCGACACCGCAAGGCCACCGCTGTTCACTAAATAGTGTGATCATAATGACCAAATTCACGGAAAGTAATTCCATCCATCTAAAACACCAGCCAAAGGGTTTACCAAGACGTTGTAAACTATAAAAGTCTCATATCTTTCAATTGCTTGTATGATACACTTAACGTACATATTTATTATATACTGTATGTAAATAGTACACTGTAGACTACCTACATTATTTCTCTCTCCTTCCCATTAGTATTCTATCCAAAGGTTGTCTGTAAAAGATCGCTCTTAGCGATAAGACCGCCCATTGTGTCACCCTTTGTAAAATCTTTATATTTAAGTTCTGTAATCTAAATGGTGTACATAATAAAGAGTTTTCTATTCTATTTTACGTTCTTTGACAGGAGAAATTCATAAAGCATACATATGTATTACTTGTGTCGTCTGCGACGTAGGATTAAGAGAAGCCAAGGTCCTTCTTCTGGTCATGATCTATCCATATAAGTAGAGGACGGCCTAGAGAAACGGTTGAATGGATTTAGATTAGAATTTTGGCACGTGACAGCCGTTTTAGTGTGTTGACAAACAAACAAGCTTTTGCATTTGTAATATTGTATGTCGACAGACTCCGCGGCTTGTAGCAAACGCGGCCGCGCAAGGAGGCGCGGTTTAGATCCCCGCTCAGTGCAAATATTTGTATGCATGAGTATAAATATCTGCACTGGTCTGGTCGTGCCTCGGAAAGCACGTTTAGCCATTGGTCCCGGTTGCCATACGAACATCTAGTGGTAGTCGTTAAGGGTTGCTGAAGCCCACGAAAGTCCAAAAATTGGTCTAACTGTAATGCTTCGATATCGCCTTCGGGTTGTGGAGTTCAGACGGCAGTCGCTTGTCGGAAAATATCGAAGTTTAGCCAAAATCAGCAATCAAAGCTGAAAAAACTTCGGATGTGACTGGGATTAATGCTGAGATGATGATGATGAATGAGTATGTTGGTGCAAAGAATTCTGTAACTGTACTTATCTTCCTCCGTCCGTCTGATTTATTTTTTTACACGTCCAGAGTTCATTGTACTGATTAATTTGAATGAACACTACCGGTTCTCAGTGTATAGTCTACTACAAACAAAACAAACGACCGCTGATTAGTATTCTATATGTCACTTACGAAACATTATAACTTACAACACAAAGAGGTAAGGAAAACATTAAAAAAAATATTATGAAGTCCTCTAAAGTTTATCACAGTACTATTATGACCATAAACAGTTGAAAACCTCTTCCTTATAGATGTAGGAAAATGGTGTTATTACGTCTGATGTTTAGTAACTGGATGATTGTTTGAACAACGAATCCCTATCAGCACCCTAATAATAAAACACTGTTACTATCTATCTGAATCATTTTGAAACAGATTGCTAATCCATAGCTCCATATGTTCATAAAATGTGTCTGCTCAATAACGTAAATAACGCAATGAATGTTGTTAAACTGTCAAAATGAAACCCATTGCTTCTGGTAGTGTGTTTCGCAATTACCCTACGGTTGATGCTTTCAAGGTGAAGAAAAGATTATTTGCTTCAAAAATATACGTAAACAAAGTGTTTTTTTTAATAATTATAAACTAGCGCTTGACCGCAATCCCGCCTGATGGTAAGCAGTGATGCGATCGTTGATGGTAAAGCGCGCTAGTTTATTAAGAGCCTATTCACTCAGAAAAACTGAGCTAATAGGAAGGAAGACGGCAGTTGAGCGAGGTGATGCAATGTTAAACCCAACAACACGACCAACGATGCTGCGCCAAAGGGAGATTGATCTGAAGACCCTCCACGACCAAACTCCCAACACAACAACATTAGGCGCATCGTACCCGGCACACATCGCAACACAACTGCTACAGACATCATGCCGGAACACGACAAATCGCTTGGCGGCAAGGCTTTGTCTGGTGGGTGGTAACTTCTGCCGGCGGTCGATGTTATGGCCTACCACCGAGAAAAGTCCGAAAAAACGAGTCCACCGCGAGACGAAAGAAGAGAAGAAAGAGAAAACGAACCGTTTTTTAAGTTTAAGTTTAAGAAGTTACCACCCACCAGACAAAGCCAAGCTGGTGCGTCATGATGCCTGTTGAAGTCGTACGGAGGACGGGTCAAGACAGTAGTGTTGCGATGTGTGCCGGGTACGATGCGCCAAATGTTGTTTTGTCGTGAATTTGGTCGTGGAGGGTCTCTAGATCAATCTCCCTCTGGCGCAGTATCGTTGGTCGTGTTGTTGGGTTTAACATTAGATCACCTCGCTTAACTGCCATCTTCCTTCCCACTCTGAAAAAAAATGCATGTTGCTGAAATCAATAGTATTATCTATCTGACAAAAACTAGTTTATCTAATGAGCAGGGAAATAACAGGTCGAGCTGCCTCCCCTGCATTTACTTTTTCCTATTGAAAACAAAAGTAAGTTACTAATAAGATGCTCAATGAGAAAAAACAACGATTGGTGAATTAACCAGTAAAAGACAGAATAAACCTTTTCACCTTTAATCACTTACCTGATATATACTAGCAAATTTATATTGATATTAATAATTATATATTAAATACTTACTGATAACGATATACTCAGAAGTTATTTTTTTTTAATTAGTCTATCCTGCACCACCACTGGGCAAAGGAATTCCCAAAATCCTTCCAAGAATTCTTTTCCACGTCGTCTCGTCATCTCTTTTTGGGCCAGCTTTCGCGGCACCGTCCATCTTCAGGCACTCATTGCGTCGACGGTTTTGCCCAGCGAACATAGAGCATTCCGCCAATGTGACCAGCCAAAACTCATTTGATCCTGGCAGCCGTCTTGCCCACATCCATTATGCCCGTTTTGGAAAGCAGCATGTTCCAAATTCTGTCCTATCCTTTAACACCCACAATGCTGCGCTTCATCGCCCTTTGGCAAACTCAAATTCATTATTTTATTATTATCTGTGTAAACGTAGGGAAGGCCACCAACAAGTTGGACTGATGACCTGGTGAAGGTTGCTGTAAACCGATGGATGCGGGCAGCACAAGACCAGTCATTTTAGACAGCTTTGGGGGAAGCCTGTGTCCATTATTCGACCTCGGTAGGCTGAGAAGAAAAAGAAAAATTTGCAACGTTGTAACCAAGTCTGTACCTGATACGATCTTAAACCTTAAATCATAATTAAAAACCGTAACACAAACTCCACGCAGAAAGTATCTAATCTTAACTTGGTTTCGATCAAACTCGATGATTACTCGCGTACTTAATGTATATTTAACTTAATTCCGGCTCAAGAATAGACAAGTTTGATCAAATGAAACTTATCTTTCAAAAATATGTAAAGACTAGTTGTTATTGCCTTGTTTGTCTTTGATTTGGGATTTGGGCAAACATTGAACAAAGTTTGTCCGCGTCTTTATCTGCGTGGTTTTGTCTTGCGCTTTGCTTCGCCTACTCTTCCCGTTTCTTTGGTTTCGTTAGCTTTTTTATGAGATTTCAAAAGGCTCTTATCCGAATATAAAATGTTAAACACCTATAAAATTCGTCAAGAGTGAGCTATTTAATGCAAAAAGTTTTTTATTGATATCCGACCGGTTGTCTACAAATAACGCGTCCAAACAAGAAATAAACATACTTTTCGGCTTCATTATGGTGTACACAATAAGCTAAACTTGATTCATTATTCTATATATTCACCCTAATTAACTGACATATTATAATCCTGATAAATAAATTAAACTTTCTTTACCAACCATTGCTAGTCCTGAAATTAAGGCATTAAAAATCGATTTTATCTCAAATAAAAGCTGTTATATGTAGAATGCAACATATAATTATACTTATGTGATTGTGATTTAAATCATAGACATTTATTGAAATTTTCCATGATAATTACGAAAATTTTCTATCGACGTTTCCGTAGCCTAAAAACCATCTTAAAAATTCCCACCCTTACACAAAATAAATACTAAACCAGTGCCACAGCCCATATCAAAGGCCCTGTATATCTTACATAAAACAGCAGTAAATGATCGTAGCATAACGAGCAATAATTAAACGCCACGTGCGGTATATCGGGCGCGACCGATAGCGAAGTCGCAAGCGCAGATACGACACACGGAATGACGGGGAAACGTGACGCGTTGGTACTGATTTCACGTTAAAGATTTCATTGTGTACTACAGATGACAGCACATCAAGCTACGGCAATCTGTCAGATTTCTTTATTAGATTTTCAACTTTATCTCTAAAGCATTAAGGCTCAAGGTTGATTGGGAATATTTGGCAATTTGGAGTAGCTTGACCTACTGCCGTCCATACTAACACGTGTTTTATAAAAAGATAACATCTGCTAGTTAATTCTTTTCGCGTCGTCTTGTATACCATTTACATCGGAGGACTGGAACAATTTGCCCTACGACGGGCTTCCCATCCGACTTAACTGGCGGTATAGTATTAGTTTACAATGTTAAAAAAGAAAAATCTGTAAAAATCTCACTATAAAAAGTTAGGCAAAGTGAGCTGTCAAAAATGTTTGTTTACATCAGTTGAAATAACAACTCATTCTTTTTTATTTTATTTTAATTCTGGCATCTCGTAGTTGACCTAGAGAAGTCGTGACTACTTAACCAGACTATCCTGTGGCTGCCTTAAATGAATTTAAAGCCTCTAGCCAGGGGCATCTAAAAACTAAGCGACAACGCTAAGGACACCCCCTGTGACAACACACAAAATTATTTGGATATCGTTTATTTTTTAGTAACATTTTGTAGTCATTGGATAGATGAAGTGGGCTGTATTTGTAAGACGGCTAAAACTAGCGCGCTTTAACATCAATGATTTTATCATTGCTTACCATGAGATCGAATTACGGTCAAGCACTAGTTTATAATTTAAAAGAAAAAAAAAACCACTAAGCTAACATTTAAAATAATAATAATGTCTATTAAAAAAAGGAATGATATGGTATCAAAGAATCCTTCCACATCGCTATCAACATTTCTCCAGTGCCCAACACATTTACATTATATAGGTAGCAGCATTGCCGCATTGTATGAGATTCCACTCGCCATTCACAAATAAAATATTTTTTTCAATTACATCATTTTTTTTAATTTTTTTTTTAATAATTATGCACTAGCGCTTGACTACAATCCCGCCTGATGGTAAGCAGTGATGCAATGGTTGATGGTAAAGCGCGCTAGTTTCTTAAGCCCATTCACTTAAAAAAAAAAACTTATCGAAAAGGAAGAAAGACGGCAGTTTAGCGAGGTGATGCAATGTTAAACCCAATAACACGACCAACGATTCTGCGCCAGAGGGAGATTGATGTGGAGAACCCCTACGACCAAACTCCCGACACGACAACTTTTGACGCATCGTACCCGGCACACATCGTAACACAACTGCTCAGACCCGTCCTCCGTACGGCTTCACCAGACATCATGCCGGAACACGACGAATCGCTTGGCGGCAAGACTTTGTCTGGTGGGTGGTAACTTCTGCCGGCAGCCGATGTTATGGCCTACCACTGAGGATTGTTATCATTAGACAACATAGAAGTTTAGTGAAATGTACATATTCTTCGAGGAGCCCCAGATAATATTGATAATGACAATAGGTAAGATTTACGACTTTCGCCTTCTCGTCGAACCAATTGGTCGCCCTATCCGATACCTACTCTAGGGCCCGTTCTCGCGTCACTGTCACCAGAGCGCTCGCGCCGAAACCCGTTTGACTAATATTGATATTATGCAAATGTTATCGACGCCTAGTTATTGTACGATATGCGTGGACTCACTTAAATAATAGGGATAAAAAACTGTTTGAATTCAGTATAGAGATGAATGAATTTGGCACGTTTCAACTCATACACGCCTTGCTTGTTACGTAGAGTTTTCTCATATGAACTTACCAAGTGTAAGGCACTATATTCTATCTGGACTAAGATTATGTTTAAACAGACCGTTTTTTCTGTTCGCTTAACTATTTTCTAAATATTTCATTGCCATAAAGTTTGAATTGCGAAAAAAATGGTTACAATACTAATTAATTACTGCGAATACCACTTGTCATGCCGCCAACGCAATAGAAGTTAAAATAGGTTGCACGCACTTTAAATAATGTTAATTCATGCATTTTGTTAAAATAATGGTATTATCTGAATTACCTCGATGAATGAAGGTTTTGCTTGCAGTTTGTATAATGGTTTTTTAATACGTACTTAAAAACCGTTACCATACAAACTGCAAGCAAAATCTTTATTTGCATCAAAAACATAGTAATTGAATTGCCATCTAATATGTAATTAAAATTAGCATCTATTAATTTAACAAATTGTAACAAATTAGTCGATCATTTCGATCTATGCATTCAGCAATCTCTTTGCACTGAGTTTTCGTTTTTAATTAAGATAAAAATTAATTAGTTAGTCAGCAAATAATGTGTGTGAAATCACATAATTTAGCCATAAATCTTCAGTGTAAAAGTAGAGCAAAATAGAATATGCAGTTGTTGTATAGACAAAAAATGAGAAACTCGAAAATTATGATTTGTGACAGAATCCCAATGCTTCGGCTGTCTCGATAAAGCGAATCAGCTAGACAATCGTAAATAGTACAACGAAGTAAATACATTTTAAAGTAATTTTTTTTTTATGAATAATTTCTATATATTAAACTATTAACTATTTAAATAATGTTTGAACTATTGTATGTATTAATAGTTAAATATCATTAATTATTCAAATCAGCACTCTTCCAAATTTACTGAAACTGCTGAAATCTAATAAAGAACATACTGAATAAGACATAATTCAGTATGTCGTTCCATTTTTCTTATTTTGCTTGACCTCGATCTCAAGTTTAAAGTGTATAATAAGTAAGTTAAAAATAGCCAGAGCAACTATCTGTAGAGTGTGGGACATACCAATATGATGCTTTCTACGGGTAATGAAGCCGGCCCTACACATAAAAAACCGGCCAAGTGCGTGTCGGACTCACGCACAAAGGGTTCCGTACCATTTATTTATGAAATTAAAGGATTTAAGTTATTTGTATGAAAGATTACGCGGTAATAAGCGGTTTATGATTTACGAGATATTAAAAAAAACTACTTACTAGATCTCGTTCAAAACAATTTTCGTTGGTAGTTTTTATAGTAATGTACATCATATGTTTTTTTTAAGATTTTTCATTTTCTTATTTTAGAAGTTAGAGGAGGGGGGGAGGACCAACTTTTTTCCACTTTGGAAGCGTCTGTCACGCAAACTATTCGGTTTAGAAAAAAAAAAATTTTAGAAACCTCGATATCATTTTTGAAGACCTATCCATAGATACCCCATACGTATGTGTTTGATGAAAAAAAAAAAATTGAGCTTCAGTTCTAAGTATGGGAGCCCCCAATAATTATTATTTTTTTTTTTTTATTTTTGCATCAAAATATTAATGCGGTTCACAGAATACATCTATTTACCAAGTTTTAACAGTATAGCTTTTATAGTTTCGGTGTATAGCTGTGACATACGGACGGACAGACAGACATGACGAATCTATAAGGGTTTCGTTTTTTGCCATTTGGCTACGGAACCCTAAAAATGCCAATCTCGCAATCACTGTCAACACCATGTTGTAAAATTAAGTCAAAAATGAAACATAACATCAACAACTGCTTACATAAAAGCATCATCAAGTTCACCAGGTGCATAAGTTAAACTTAGTTTATGCGTCGCGGTGATAGCCACCATCCAGCAGCTTAACGCGCTTTAGCCTCAAAGTAATTAGGTCACACCTGTTTACCATATTACCTGCTAACACTGATTATGCTTAGCGCCATAATGTGCAATAAAGCGCTGTTTAGCCAAAGGTCAACACCGATCAATATTGTGCTCAAAGTCAGAGGCCGTACAGCTTTCCAATATTCATATCAGTTTGTTCTGTCAGCGGGTTCTTTTTTTAAAGGAGATTGGGTAAGGCCCTATCCAGACACAAAGTTAATTCTAATTTTAGCCTAGGAGCACACTGTTACTGTTACTGGTTTGGTTTCCGCACTCAGTCCCTTCAGTGGACCATTGTACGTAAAGGAGCACACTACAATAGTTGGTAAACGCAATTGGTGGCTGTATTTTGTCTGGTTTTATTTCGT
The DNA here is from genome assembly GCA_037179545.1 of Sesamia inferens. NCBI lineage: Eukaryota > Metazoa > Arthropoda > Insecta > Lepidoptera > Noctuidae > Sesamia > Sesamia inferens. The sequence goes on from CM073929.1 coordinate 32,296,396, forward strand.
CTAATCTCCAAAAGGGCTGGATAGATTTTGTTAAAGTTTATTGTTACTTGGAATCCTGGGGAAGGACTTTTTTGTCGACACCACATACGGACGAAACTGTAAACTAACAAATAAATAAAATCTATAGCCATCCTAGAAACTTAGCCATTTAATACACGAGTCTCTGATTGTTACTTCCGCTATAATTCACAGCTGTCATGACTTAACAGCATTAAACTCATAAACCTAATTTTATAAATTTTAAAGCAATACAGATGAATGTATTTCCTTAATTCCTAGATGAGCCAGTAATTTATCAGTTTCTACGTGATGAATGGTTTCCGTTAACTTTGACAAGGTTGCGGATCATTCGTTGTGTGTAGACACACTGGACATTTATCACCAATCCAAAGATTAATGAACTTAATTTGGGTATACAGTTGGTTCCGAAATCGAAATCTGACGGAATGCAAAAATCACGTTGTGAAGAGCTTATATGCTCGGCTTAAATACTAATAATTAATAACAAACAAATAGATTCTGCAGTAGAGCAATCGTGACCTAACAGTTACGGTCGCTGCTTTCTATTTTTAAGTAGTAAGTTTGACCCCAGAGATAGTCGCGAAATAAACTTTTTTTCTTTATTTCTTTCCTCCAACATATTAACGAATTTTTTGGAAGTTTCAACAACAACCTCTTTATCGTCCCACTGCTGGGCACAGGTCTCCTCTCATACAGAGAAGGATTGAGCGTAATCACCACGCTTGCTCAATGCGGGTTGGCGATTTCAGACCTATAAAAACCAGGTTTCCTCAAGATGTTTTCCTTCACCTTCAGTCATTGGTGTCCAAGATATACTTAGAACAGTTACATTGGTACTTGCCTGCCTTACTTGAGTTTATTTAGACCAAATTTGTCTTTCCCTTAGTGAGCCCAAACTGCTTTTTGTTCTTTTCAGACTTAGGGGTTGTATCGAATATTCTAGATCAATAACACCTTGTCGTCAACACTTTTGTTATAAAAATTTAAAAAAAATAACATCCGGTATATCCATAAGTTGTCTTTAAAAGACAGTTATTAGCAATAAGATGGCGCAGGAAAATTTATATCTATAATATAATTTCTAGGGATAAAAGATCTCTAATATTTATGGTGGTCATGATAAAGAATAATCTATTCTATTCTATTCGTCCAAGGCGCGGACGGAGCGGGACTTTCTTTTGCTTTATTTCTATTATTCCCGATGAGTAGTACTCCTGTCGTTCACAGTGTTGAAGATAAAGATTATTTATTACCACGATTTCTTTGAAGATGGCATTTTCGAAGAAATCGGGCTAATAAATAATGTAGTAAGATTTTAGTCGCAATGCATAAATATGTAAGCTGTCACGCTTTTTATGTCTAGAGGCTTTTATTTAGGTAATAAGTTCTTATTTACATTTCTAATCTCTTTGGTTTAATACAGGCTTAATAAGGCTTTGGCTACAAATACAGTAAAAGCTATGTATATATAATATATATAGCTTTCACTAATAATAATATATATAGGTTTTGTAATTGTTGATATATTGGCGTGGCTAACTGACGTAATTATGGCAAATAATTTAATTTAATGTTCAGTGTCTTCCAGTGTACTCTTTACAGACAATTAAGTATTTTCTAATTAAACAGACAGCTGTGCTGCTGAGAACTTTATTGAGCTACTTCATCCCAGCAGAACAACTTGGAATCGGTAAATTGCGCCCGGCGTATGGGGGGTTTTCATTCACAGCCTAATTTGAATAAATTACTTTTACTTGAGTCACTGGTGATAATTCACAAACTTCCAAATACATCCTCTAAAGTTTAGAGTGTGTCACACTGAAAGATAAGAGTCTCTTCTTGAAATATTCAGTTAAGCATGTTTCAATAAGAGACTAGATGAGAAAAGATTAATAGGAGTAAAATTTTAAAAATTAATATACCTACTTGAATTCACTAGAATAAAAATAAATATTTAAAAAATAACATAAGTCAGAGTAGGATTCGTAAAAAAACATAATGTTTATCTTTAACACTATCGTCGGAGTCTTTTATTTTTAATTTCAGCTTTTTCACATTCCTTCATCTGAGGAGGTTACTTTTGATAGCGAAAGAATTTCATCACATATCGAAAAATGACCAGTAACCACAGCTCTCTTTGAAAGTAGAGAGTTAGTTAGTTAGTTTACTAAAATTCTTTATTATCATAAAACATTTGGTAGGTACTTACAAAAATATGTCCCAGTACACTAATATTATAAGCAACACTTTTACAGGCTAGAATCACCTTTATAAGTAAATAATACTGATGGCTACAAACTAATTAAATCATGACCATTTAATAATTTAATCTTATAATAACTAATGGAATTATTGTGGTAATTTCATTTCTTAAACAGAAAAGAGAACTAGGGGGGGTAGAAGCAGAAACACAAGTTCGCAGTGATCACGCGTGGTCACCGGCGGCGCACGAGCTACCGCGCCCCCCGCGTACTCGGAAAGTGAGTTTGTTTGTTCCGCTTTCACGCCGTAACTACTGAACCGATTGCTTTGAAATTTTGCAAACGTAAAGTTAGAAGTCCAGTTTAAATAATAGGGTATTTTTTATCGCGGAAAAATTGATATTCCCGAGGGAAACAAACATATTGTTAGCTTCATACCAGGTCGGCGATAAATGGCGCTGTGTGTCGTTTGAAACAAGGTAATATAATTATAGGAAACGAATATACCTACTTAAACTTAGAAGCTAAATGATAAGATAATGAATTTCCGAAGGATAGCGTACAATTTGATTTGTCGTTCTTATTATAAATAATAATAATCCTTACTATTCTTATCCTTACTAACATTTTGTTGTTAAAATATTTTCGATGAAGTAATGGGATAAACTACTAAATATTTATCTGTAGTCACAGTGATAGAATATAGTACCTCATATCCTGTAGAGTTCTTAAATTCTATGGAATTATCTGGGGTGCCATCTCATAAATTAAAATTAAAAGTAGGGGTTCCGGTGATGCTCATTGTGTAATGGTACCAGACTGTGTGTCACTCAGCTTGGGCGGAATATTATTAAAGCAACTATTTAACTTAATTTGCGCAGCAGAGAGTGAAAGTGTCCTCGGATTCCGATTGTTGCAATAGACTTCCCATTTCAATTTAAAAGAAATCAATTTCCTATAAGGGTTTCATTTGCAATGACCATTAATAAAGCACAAGGCCAAACTCTAGGGGTTGCTGGAGTACACTTGTAAAAACATTGTTTTTCGCATGGTCAGCTATATGTAGCGTGTCCCCGTGTATCCAGTGCCGAAAATCTGCATGTTTTTGCTCCCCAAGGTAAAACATATAATATAATTTACCACTCAACTTTAGTTTAACAACTCATTGTATACAATTATGGTAATGCGAATGTAACTCCTTCTGTCTGTTGTTCTTTCACGCCTAAATGCCTGAACGAATTTTTATGAAATTTGATATGGAGTTAGTTTGAGTCCTTGATAAGGAATGTTTAACCGTGGGAGAACTTCTTATTTCCAAGGGAAAATCTAAAAAGCGCGATATGACCGAATTCCACACGGGCGAGGCCGCGGTCGGAAAGCTAGTGAGGTGTAATTTAAAATCACTAAATTTATGAGAAGTTTCTGTATTAGTTTTAAAACTCATTACTGTAAAAATTGGGCTTCTCGTAACAGCTTTCTTAAAAAAGTAAGAAAGTGATATGTTGTGAACCGGACGCTTCTTAATATTGCCACTATATGAAACGTATGTCATTTTTGAGGATGATATTCTCGTAGTTTTTATATATTCTGTTTTTTATTTTATATATACCTGTTTGTGTTTATTGAAACTGTTCTCTCACCATTTACAATGGGATTAACTTTTTAAGTTTTTATTTTTACTATACTACTGTCAGGATACCACTTTTAATTGTTTATTGCACCGGGTGACGTCTTTACGTCGGTCGGCGCCGGCTGTCGCTGAAAACCAGCGCTAGGCTCCGTTTTGCATAGAGTCGCAGCATAATACTGAGCGACAGCCGTTTAGCGTAGATGTGACGCATGTTTCCCTCATTATGTCTTATTTTTTGTGTTTTTGAAAACTTTTTCGTCATGTTTTACTGCAAATAAACGTATTTTTCTTTCTTTCTTGTCTTAAAAAAGTAAGAAAGTGATATGTTGTCTTAAAATCTGCCTAATATGGATGACTGAAATGTTGTTTTGAGGCAAGAACCACACAGACTGTGTGGATCTGTCCAGTCAGAGCATGCATTTGTCAAAAATTGTATGTCTACAACGAATTTGAACAAGATTGACGTAAGCTCTTCAGTACTTTAATTACATCAACCCAATACATTTTAATTGCCTATTATCGTTCTCACTGATTAAATATCACTTTATTTAGGCCCTGTGGTTCTATTGTCACCATCGTCAAATTAATTGAGTTCTCTAAAACACTGAAACCATTATTATAATGAAGTAGACTCTCTAAAGCAAATAATGGTACCCCTGATATCCCAGTGAAGAAGATTATCCCTTTGTGCTCCGATCGAGCAGCCTGCTAGCACTCACTCATTAGTTCCCAACTCTTTATTGGAAAAAGTTGAGATTTAACCCCTTAATCACTAGAAAACCTGTACTTGTGTAGGATTCAAAGAGGATTATGTTTTTGTTCTGAGCTCCTTTGAATGGTGAGGTGCGTCACGTCAGCGGCGGATTAAGTCAGAATTTAAATACGAACAGTAATTTATTATCTTTAGCCTTTTCCCAGCCATATTAGGGTCAGCTTCTGGTCATGTAAGATGCAGCTAAATAATAGTCACTACTCCTTAAACAAACCATACAATACCCTTGTTAGCCAACAACTACAAACCAACGAGCCCGTTGGTTTGTAGTTGACTTGCATGGAGGGTAGATTAGATCAAATACCCTCAAGACATCCAGATCTTACACATATGTTTTCAACAAGCCACGAGACTTAGTATACTTCTGGAGGCTATGGCGACCGTTGGTATTTTATTTCAACCATGGTCTGGTTGCAATAACCACCGACGGCCGCTATGGTCCTCCGTTCCAGAGCTTGCAGGGAGGCTGATGAAACCACTGCGTATGTGCTCTTCGAATGCGTCCCACAGATTACGATAGATACCCTCGAGACACTCAGATCTCACACAGATGTTCTCAACAAACCAAGAAACTTAGTAAACTTTTGAAGTAAGTCTTCTTCTTTGAGAGATTGGAGTAACTACCGACGTCCGTGATGGCCCACGCATAGTGTCTACTTGGAGGATTAAGTGCGGAAACACCTAATTTCTAACAATTATGTTTTACACATAAAGATACTTTTACTTCATTTAGGACCTTTTAGAAATTTATACCATTAGCAGACTATTAATGTTTTCATGACCTTCGAAGACATTAATATATCTTACTTGTCCCTTTAACTTACGTTCTCTTTTTCAGATGGTGACAAAATTAACTCTGCTGCTAATAGTCGCTCAGCTTCACCGAGCAATCAACAGTCCACTGCGACAGTTCAGGGAACTGAAACCTGGTCACGAGATATCAATGTTAATGCCCCAACATCAGTCCACAGCACCGATACCGCATGTCGTCGTCCACACGTCGAACAGGGAGAAGAAGAGCCCCAACATTATCTCCATACCGATACAACAGATACTTCTACCGAAATTCCAAATAATACAACTACATCACGGCTTACCACAATCGAATGTACACCACAGTTCCATACATACAGACGTCAAACACATAATCACACACAACAACGTAAAAATCCCAATAATCTCCCGAACTGTTTCTCATAGTACTTCAAATATCACTCACCCTACATCGGCGTCAGTAATACCGCTGTTGATACCGATACATCACAGTCTGGTACCGGTACAAGATTTGTCGGTGATACCGCTTCAGAAATCCGTACACAAAGTGGAGCAGAAGCTGGAACATTACACAGTAATGGAGAAAAAGGACGATAACGACAATGAAGAAGTGAATCGATTTAGGACGTTCTACGGGGGTTATGGTTCAGGGCTGTTTTTTGGCGGACAGGGCGCGGGTCATGGGTTCCATATCTTTGGGTAATATCAGTAGTTGTTATATTTATTGTTTAATAAATTATTTATTACAATCGTGTTGTTATTTCATCCTCCTAGTTAATTCCAATAAGCTAGAGATACAGTTCTTGTAGTCCATCAGTGTCTAATCTCAACAAAGTTATGTGAGGCGACTGAAGGACCAAGGTATTGATGCAGCGGACTAAATGTAACTATAATATCCTTACATAGATATAAAACTTCATTATTTCCAAATATTAAAAAAATTTAAAGTGCCATTCACCAGTCCAACGTTCACAAGCGAACATAGCAACTGAGTCAAAATTAAAAGTCATTCATTCCAACTAGGCTGAGAATCGGCATTTTCCGAATGTCAAAATAACAGACATTCCCACCGGTACGCCAGCCCCTTACCACATTCTAGTGCTTCAGATGGTAAGAGAAAGTGGTACAAAAACTCATGCTCCTAAAACAATAACATTGTTCATCGTATCATCATAGTGAACATACAACCATCAGCGGTGCAAGTGCAGCGGGAAGTACCTAAAGTACCAACGCCTGAACATTTTATCTTAGCAAAAACACTTTGTATGAAACAAGAAAATGTTAAGAAGAATTAAAGCTAGTCATGATTACAAGGAATATGTAAGGATCGTTGTAGATGGCACTCTATAGTTTATGGTTCCCCCATGGAACAACACCAACACGTGATTTTATAATAATATCCGTCCAAAAAAGGGTTTATAGAATGGAGAGCACCAGACAGTTTAAATTAAATAATTTAAACATATTTACTACCTTGACAAACTAGGCCTCTACAAAATGAGTACTCTGGAAGCTAGAAGGGAAGTCTTGGATTTGAGATTCGCTTATAAAAGGCTCAATAACGCCATTGACTACCCACAACTGGTATGTAGCTTCAACTTCAAAGTACCACGTGGACCAACTCGTAAACCTATAACACCCTTAGCTCCATCTCTTCGTCATACAGTGTCTGGTGCCATCACCTGTAGGTACCTCGCATGTGCGAGTGCTAGTTTGAATATAAGCACACATCGATAAAATTACACAGAGCACTTAGTACGTGGTGGTGTTTGCCTGTCATTGGTTGTGCAGTTTGATTTATAATTTGTAACGTATAAAATATCTGTAACAACTGTTGGTGAATCTTAATTAAATAAATAAAATATCATTATAAAATTTTAAATCTATTGTTTCATACTTGTTTCTTGGGATATAAGTTTAAACATACTAAGTAAATTGTAATAAGGTACGATGGGGCTGTCATATTCTAAGGGGTTTAAATATAGATTTAAAAAGAACCATTATAAAGTCGCTTCTCGGGGGTCTTTCATAGAAATTTTCAGTTGGCAGGTATCTAATTTGGACCCAGACCAAACCTACTTTAGTGTAGTTATTCAAAACTAAACTGATTGATTAATCTCCTCAGTGACCGACAGTACGGTTTTCGACGCAATCGGTCAACTGGGGACCTACTAGTGTATGCCACTCACTTGTGGGGCGAGGCCCTCGAGAAAAATGGGGAAGCGATTGCCGTCTCCCTTGATGTCTCGAAGGCCTTCGACCGGGTATGGGACGCTGGCCTTTTGAGTAAGCTTCCAGCGTTAGGCATTCCCGCTGGCCTGACTGGCTGGGTAAAAGACTTCCTGACTGAACGGTCCCTCCGAGTTGTTGTCGACGGATGCTCATCTGAGCCCATGTCGACCAATGCCGGTGTTCCTCAGGGGTCTGTTCTCTCTGAAACTCTGTTCCCGCTGCATATTAACGATCTGCTGATGCTCGGTATCTATGGGTATACAGATGACAGCACAGTTGTGGAGAGATACCTGCCGGAAGTTCGGGCTAGTAAGGAAACAATCCGGTTCGAAAGAGAGGCCATGGTAGAGCGTGTGAGTGCTGCACTGCAGGCAGTCTCCGAATGGGGCAATGCCAATCTTGTAGCATTCAGTGCCGCCAAAACACAAGCGTGTCTTTTCACCGCTAAAAGGAGCCCGTTCACCTTGGCTCCTACTTTTCAGAATGTATCCTTGGAGTGTACCGACCGCCTTCAGCTTTTGGGAGTTGAGATTTCCTCGAACTTTAACTTTGGGCGGTTCATTGAATCCAAGGCCAGGGTGGCTGCCAGAAAACTAGGCGTCATCGCGAAGGTCCGGCGGTACTTCACACCAAGGCAGCTTCTAATTTTATACAAAGCAAAAAATGAAAAATGCATCCTATAGAACACCGAAAGGCTGGCTACTCTACGCCTACGTGCTCCAGGCTTTGGAGACCGTTTTGAGTTAAATCTGGGTCGCCAATCAGCCTCTTCGCATGCCTCTCCACCAAATCCAAACCAGCCAGGTGACATTTTGCAGCACGAGCCCAAATGTAGCAGCAGTACTCCATACACGAACGGACCTACACAGACAGTGGAGTCTTCGTAATAGGGTACAGTTTATATTCTTTGAGTAGATACGGAATCCTAAAATGTAATAATAAATTTTTCATCGAAAATTTGGACAACTACTCTTCCCTCCCTGAACAAAAAACACTAACACTATTAACATTCCTGTGGGAACAAAGAAAGAGCTAAATTAGTAAACTAAAAATAAAAGTGTAACATTAAATGGACGGTCCAATTTAAAAAAAAATTCACCTGAATTTTTCTGCATGAATTTGTAGTAAGTAATAAAATTATAACGTTCCAAAATATTTGGCTCGTGAAAACACACGTGTGCACCGCAATGGCCCGCAGTGCACTTGTGTCAACAACACCACAATATAAACAGATACAAAATTCCCACTAAATATTTCGAGAACTTTTACGTGACTATAAATGCATCTAAAGGAGGACTAGCAATGTACGATGTTAAAAAAAAAACATACAGTAACATTGCGGGATATTCGCCAAAAATGTAAACAAAAATAACGTTAATTCCTGCACAATAAAGTACAGATTAAGCTACAACTTCAGATATTGTTATTTCTATTTCTCGATGGTTACTGGTGGTTGGTTAGGTTTAGCGGTAACCATCGAGAAATCAATGAAATTGTCAATAAAATAAAGTTGATATTCATTCAATTACAAATAAGACACTTGCCCAATTTAAATTTAAACAAACATCAACTTTATGTGCACTTTTAATATTAAGAAGCTATATAAATGTTCACCATGTTATACATACTTTAACTATCTCTGCCAACTGTTGAGACTTCTCCACGGTGGAAATCAACTGCTTAGCTAGCTAGTGGTTTCCTGAGACAGAGTTAGTCCACTCAGCCCGCTAGCATTGATAACGCCCATCAATGTTTTAATCAACCCTTCACCATTACCACAGCCTCGTTCGGTAAAGTTAACCGCTACTTCTGATATCTTCTGCAGTACGTAATTCATTTGTTCCGAACTGGACTTTCTGACTCGTGTGTGCCATGTGAAGTAAATTGTAACAAATTGTAGCAATGTTTTATTTGTTCCTTTTATCTGAAGCGACTGTTTGTTGCCAGATGTGTAGCCGACAGATATTTCTTTAACTTTATTGATGATGTTAAACTTCGCGCTACAGTTTTTATTAACTAAGGAATGATCTCCTTTTTGATCGGCGAATTTGAAGACAAATAAGCACTTAAGAAATATATCTCTTTTTAGAAAGACGGGTGGCTTACAACAGTCCATATCGATGAGGATGTTCATCATCATTCATCATTTCAGCCGAAAGACGTCCACTGCTGGACATAGGCCTCCCCCAAGGTTCTCCACGACGACCAGTCCTGCGCCTCCCGCATCCAGCGGTTTCCCGCGACCTTCACCAGGTCGTCGGTCCACCTTGTCGGGGGCCCTACCCACGCTACGTCTTCCGATGCGTGGTCGCCACTCGAGAACCCGTCGGCCCCATCGGGCATCGGTCCTACGGGCAATGTGTCCAGCCCATTGCCACTTCAGTGTTGCAATTCTTCGGGCTATGTCGGTTACTCTCGTTCTTCTGCGGATCTCCTCATTTCTGATTCGATCGCGCAGTGAAACCCCAAGCATAGCCCTCTTTATTGCCCTTTGAGCGACTTTGAGCCTTCTTATAAGGCCCATTGTTAGCGACCACGTCTCAATTCCATAAGTCATCACTGGCAACACACACTGGTCGAAGACTTTTGTCTTGAGACACTGCGGTATTTCGGACGAGAAGATTCTTCGTAGCTTCCCGAAAGCAGCCCAGCCGAGTTGGATTCGACGATTGACCTCTTTCTCGAAGTTGTACCTTCCTAACTGGATAGTTTGTCCCAGGTACACGAAGCTGTCAACTACTTCGAGAACAGAGTCTCCAATCTTTATAGGAGCCGGTACAACATGGGCATTAGACATGACTTTCGTCTTGCCCATGTTCATTTTAAGACCGACTCGCTTGGAGGCCCTACTGAGGTCTTCGAGCATTGTACTCAGGTCCTCCGCGGTCTCAGCCATGACTACGATATCATCAGCAAACCGAAGGTGTGTCATGTACTCGCCATTGATGTTGATGCCCAGTCCTTTCCAGTCCAGAACCTTGAAGACATCCTCCAATGCAGCGGTGAACAGTTTCGGAGAGATAACATCTCCCTGTCTGACACCACGCTGCAGAGGTATTGGTTTCGAGGTCTGGTCCTGTATTCGGACTGACATGGTGGCGTTTTCGTACAAACCCTTCAGCGCTTCAATATACCGATAGTCTACTTGGCACCGCTGGAGAGACTGCAGTACAGCCCAGGTCTCGATCGAATCAAAGGCTTTTTCGTAGTCCACAAACGCCAAGCAAAGGGGTAGGTTATACTCCTCGGCCTTCTGTATAAAAAAAAGGGTGTTGTCACCCTTTTTGAAAAAGAGTACCACCACACTTCTGTGCTATGCCTGTGGCGTTTTTCCCTTAACTATGAGGACGTTCACGTTGGACTATTTATATGTGAACATCTTTGACTAATATTCATGTAAGTAGGGAGGTAATGAGCACATAATTAAACTTTATAAAAATCGAAATCCTCCTTCTTATCTTGAGACTCACATCCAATATTTATGTTCTTCACACACTAAGAATCTGCGATCTTCTAACAATCTTCTCTTACTCTGTCCTTCACGTACGTCTGATTTTGTTCACTCTTCATTTCATATTCAATCTATTCTTCTGTAGAATGCGCTTCCTCTTGATATCAGGATGGCCGCCGGTCGCTTTGCATTTAAGCGGAAATTGAAGAGTTATTTTCGCAACAGTTAGGGTAGAGTCATTACACACCTCTCTCCCATATTTTTAGTTTTGTATGTATATATTATAAGTATAATATATTTTGATAATAGTATGTATGTGTCTATAGCTCATTTAAGTATTTATTTATTTAGTTTTCAGAGTATGTTTTCATTATAATCTTTTCATTTAAAGCACCTGCTACTAATCTCTTCACCACCTATGGTTGCCTGGTAGAGGATACCTAAGGCATTATGTCCGCCATTGTATAATTTATGTGCGAAAGAATAAATAAATAAATCGAAGAAGACTATTTGGGCATTTAAACCTAATCCCCTTATTACAAAACGAAATCTAACTTTCGCTCCAGACTAAACCTTTGAGTCACTATTTATATTTAGAACTATGAAAGTCAAAGTTATTAATAAAAAAGGAACAACTTAGTTCTGAACTAAGCTATCATTTTTACATGCTTTTTATTAGCTTCACTTGTATTTTTTCTTGTCCGTCTCTAACTCAATTTTTTTTTCATCCTTACCTTACATTAATTTGTGCAGGCAAAGCATTTTTTAGTTTAGATTTAGTTTTAGATTTAGTTACTTGGGTATCGCACCATTACGAATTTTATCACTTGCTATTCTGTCTGTTGGAGATCAAGAAAAGCTTGGTAAAAACAAATGAGCACCACTTAAGCGTTCGTGTTATCCGTATATTATTTAAAAAAAGAATATGGAACTAAAAAGTTGAAAATAAATATAGTTTAAAAAACTATAACAACATGCTTTTAAAGAATATCAAAGAAAAAAGTTAAAAATAATTTTAAAATTTAATTTATGACCATAGTATATAAACAATACTAGTAAAATGAGAAAAAAGCGTAAGGTGCTTAATATACAAAAATTATGGCACAAAGCAATTTTTTTTTTTTAGTTTTTTAAACTATATTTTAATATAAAGAACTGCATTTCTATAATGGTTAGGTGCATAATTCAATAACCATGTTTTGTAATAATGGGGTAATAGATGAAGAACTACATTCACCAGCCGTGTCTCGGATGCCCTGACCACTAACTTTTTAACAGACTTCCAAAAGGAGGAGGTTACTCAATTCGACCGTATATATATGCCTTTTTTATGTTGTTCGCTTATAACTTCGTCGTTTATGAACCGATTTTGATATTTCTTTTTTTGTTGGAAAGAAGATAATATTTCCAAGGTGGTCTCATGATAAGGACAACAGGATCTGATGATGGAAGACCAGAGAAATCAAGGGAATCTTTCAGAAATCGTAGGGGCGACTAGTGTATTTTTTAGTATTTTCATTAGGTTTTTTTATACTTTTCCTAACTAAAAAGAGTAAAATAAAACTTTTTTACAAAAAAAAAAAAATCAACTGACTTCCAAAAACCACTACAAAATGAAAAATAACTAATTTCGGAAGTCGGTGTCAAAAACGAATATATAAAAACCAAAGACACCGACTTCCGAAATTAGTTATTTTCACTTTGTAGTGGCTTTTGGAAGTCGGTTGTTTTTTTTTTTTGTGCTTAATGTGATAACAATCAGACGTAGGTATATAAAACTAACAATATTCTGAATTACAATTTTGTTATAAAAAATATGTAACTGGGCACATTGTGAGATATTAAAGCCAGATACTCATAAAAGGCACTTAATAAACTAGTGCGCTTTATCATCAATGACTGCATCACTGCTTATCATAAAGTGGGATCGCGATCAAACACTACACATTTAATCATGAATCTTTTGCAATTAAATAATAACGCATTGTGCGAGTGATTGTGTGTCAGCCTTTGTAAATTCTTCATATTTATGTATATTTCAATAATTTACATGGTGTACACAATAGAGAGTATTTCTATTGTATGTTCATTACAAAAACATTTCGTAATTACTTTATCAATTCATTAATTCTGTACTGTCCCGACTGTGCTCTGAAATTAAAGGGCACGTTCAATATTTACATATCAAAAGAATGATGTATTTTGCATACCAAATAATGACACGAAATTATGTATCGACAGAATCATCAGAATAAATAATGAGGAAACATGGCTCTCCCTAGAAAAGGAAGTATAGTTGAGTTTTTCTCTATCTGCCGTATGATTTCAAACCTCGGAAAACTTCTCATTTTTAAGATTTCTGTATTTAAGACTATACGATTTTTCATGAAAAAAAAAAACTGAATGCAATGTTGGTATTGTGGTAGCAAACGTGACTGAAGAACCTGGGGTCCTAGGTTCAGTTCCCAGGTCCGCTAAAGTGTTATTATGTTGTAGTGGCTAATACCCAAAATGTCAATATAACGATTCTATTCAGATTGTTAATGAATATATGGAATTTGAAGCTTTTCTTTGAAAGTTCAAAACCCTCATCAAACGTGTCCAATGTCCATCCTAAAAGCAATAAAATTAAAGACTACGTTAAACAGAAGGTAGTTTGGAAATGATTCCTTCAGCACATGTGACTTGTAATTATTGTATATTACTACCTAAATTATTACAGTAGGTACTGTTGTAGTAAGGTAAATTCGACAGCCTCCGTGGCGTAGCAGTAGCGAACGCGGCCGCTGCGCAAGGAGGCGCGGGTTCGATCCCTCGCAGTGTAAATATTTCTATGCATGAATATGAATATTTGCACTGGTCTGGTCGTGCCTCGGAAAGCACGTTAAGCCGTTGGTCCCGGTTGCCATACGAACATCTGATGGCAGTCGTTACGGGTTGTTGGAGCCCTCAAAAGTCCAACAATTGGTCTAACTGCAATGCTTCGATGTCGTCCTCGGGTTGTGGAGGTCAGACGGCAGACGTTTCACGGAAAATATAGAAGTTTAGCCAAATGAGCAGGTAGACTGGTAAAGCGAACCCTAGACTATAAAGTTGAAAAGCTTCGGATGCGATTGGGATTAATGCTGAGATGATGATGATGTTTTTTTTTTTAATAATTATAAACTAGCGCTTGACCGCATTCCCGCCTGATGGTAAACAGTGATGCGATCGTTGATGGTAAAGCGCGCTAGTTTATTAAGAGCCTATTCACTCAGAAAAACTGAGCGAATAGGAAGGAAGGCGGCAGTTGATATTGTTTATCTAAATGTTTTGGATTATGTTTTAAAATTGCTAGCAATAAAAAAAAAATATTTGAATAAATAATTTTGATGACCCAAAAAAATTGTTTTTTTATATCACTTTATACGTAGTGAAGCACGTATCGGGCCGCTAGTTTATTATATTTATTCCCTTACGATGTTTATTTTTTTACATATACTTACGTACTTCTTTAACATTTTTTTTTTATTGTTTCACGATAATGCAGAAAATTCTCATTTCAACTAGTAGGTACTATTTTTTCTGTAGACCTTTTTTTTTATTACAGCATCCTGATAACTATATCTGATAGATGAAAAAGCCAATGTCATAATGAATAGTTTGTGTTGTTTTTCTGGTAAATGTAAGTACTAACACTCGTTTGTAAGTTATTTTAAAAAAGAATAATCGTGAAGTATATTCCATAGTATTAGTCGTGGTGGCCTAGCAGTTAAAATACCAGCCTCTCAAGCATGAGTGTGCGGGGTCCATTCCAGGTCAGGTAAGTACCAATGAAACTATTCTATTTATATCTTGGACACTAATGACTGATTACAAGGTGAAGGAAAAATCTTGAGGAAACCTGGACTTTCAAGTCTGAAATCGCCAACCCGCATTAAGTAAGCGTGGTGATTACGCTCAATCCTTCTCTTTATGAGAGGAGACCTGTGCCCAGCAGTGGGACGATAAAAAGGTTGATGATGATGATATTCCATAGTACGGGAGGTACACCGACGGGGCCACGGCTGGGGTCACGCGGATGTTCTTCCCCGATGTGGTGCGCGCGCGCAAGGTCATGAGGAGCCTCGACAGGACGTCTATTTGGGCGCAGATTTTGACAGGTCACGGCGGCTTCGCCGCGTACCTACATAGATTTAAACTGAAAGATAGTCCGGCCTGTGTGTGTGACACACAGGCAACTGAGACAATCCAGCACTCATTGTTCGAGTGTCCGAGGCACAACCGAAGTAAGCACAGGAAGAATTCTGACTGAAACAACTATTTCTGACCTATTGGCAGACAAGCACTCCAGGCCGTATCTGGAGCGGTTTTGCCTCAAGGTTGCTAAAATAGCCATAGAACGGAACAGAACAAGGGGCGGTGCAACCGGCACCCCGTCGGCAAGATGAATTGGTGTAAATATTATAAATAAATAAATGTATAATTGTTAATGTTAAATTTAATTATATATATAATTTAAGAATATATGTTATAATTTAAGAAATGTTTTAAAAAATGAAATATAAGAAAATAAATAAAGAAAATAAGAAGACAAAGTGGGAAAAAAGCAGCCCAAAAAGAGAGCCAATGCCACAAAAAAGCCGTTAGTGGAAAAAAAAAGAATTGGCGGATAAGTAAATTGCTAACCAAGGATTCTTGCCACGCAAGAAGTAGGGACGACAACGCCCTGTGATGACGGGTGTCTTTAAAAAAAAAAAGATATTCCATAGTAAACGATCAACTATTTTAAGTTTTTTTTTTTAACCTTGCCCCACACTAGATATTACTCCTGTATTGTGGGTGCATTTACAAACATTCAGACTCACATACATAAACAGCCAGACCCGAAACAACTACTTGTAGGTCATACAAATATTTTTTCCGTGCAGGAACCCGCAACACACAGCGCAGCAGTCGATTGCTCAGCCACTAAACGAACTTTGTCGTCAAAAAATAACAGGTAAATTGGAACCATGCACCATTCACACACATGTTTCATAAGTACCCATGTAGGTATACCTATGTGAAATAAAATATTTTGACTTATGAAAAATAGGGGTGTGCCAAACTCTTCTCGCGCGAGCAGTCCTCAGCGGCTGCTCTCCTCATCTGAATGGCGTTTGCGAACGCGTCACAACGTCAACTCGGCCACGTGACGGATGTTGGACTCCCCGGGCCCTTCGCCCGTCAGCCATTATCATGGAGGCAGTAGGTCGGCCTCGGCCCTGCGACGGCAAGGTCTTTGCTTGCATTACTGCTTCGTGGAAGGAGACGTCATGGTCCCATTCGCTCTCGCCCCCAACCATGACTCTGCAAACGGCCGGAAGCGAGAGATCGCTCCCGTCTAGCGCCACTTCTAACGCACGGCGCGGTTCGACCTACGACGGACACTCTTCCAGCATATGCCGCGCCGTATCCTAAGGGCGGCCATCGCAGTGATGGCATGCCACCGTCAGCTCCGGGCCGATGCGGTACAGGTACTTGCCGAAGCACCCGTGCCCCCTAGAAAAGATCAGAGTTGTCCGGAAGGTGAGGCCGCCATGTCCTATGCAAAACAACTCCTCCATGACGGGTCTTCCCGCCACGATCGTGGCGTGCCCTAAAATAACGTGGCTTGACATAAGAGAAAAGAGAACATCACTTATAGACAAAGGTTTGTTACCATCAACACACCACTCACAACAACGCTCATTATTTTCTTCTGACAATAAATGGCTGATAATAGCTAAAACCACATCATTTGGTTCAAATAAAAGATACATTTTCGTATTGCACTATCGTTCTGCCTTGTGGTTTCCGCTTCCGTTGCCCTGTTTGTTTTCCTGATGGTGCAAAAATTATAATTTGTGGTTTTCCTAACGATTTTTTGATGTTAGTTACTGTATGTGAATTTAAGAGATGCCTTTTTAACTGAAAATTCGGTAGCAGAAGTATTGGTGTAAAGTTTATGACAGAGTAGAAGTCCTGTAACATTACGCAAAACTCATGAACTGTATTATGAATTTTATCTTGCTGGCTTATTATTATAGTACAGGCGACAGCACAGCAAGTTACTACAACCTGTCAGATATCCTTATTAGATTTTCAACTTTACCTCAAAAGCATTAAGGCTCAAGGTTGATTGGGACTATTTGACCGTTCGGGTAGCTTGACCTGGTATCGTCCGTACATTTCAGACGCTTTCTTCTTCTTTTTTACCCTATAGAGGTCCACTGCTGGACAAAGGCCTCCCCCAAGGCTGCTGCAAGCATCTTCCCGCGACCTTCACCAGGTCATCGGTCCACCTTGTTGGGGGCCACCCTACGCTGTGTCTTCCGGTACGTGGCAGCCACTCCAGAACCTTATTGCCCCATTAGCCATCGATTCTACGAGCAATGTGCCCCGGCCACTGTCACTTAATGTTAGCGACCCGAAGAGCTATGTCGGTTATGGAGCTATGACTTTGGTTCTTCTGCGGATCTCCTCATTTCTGATTTGATCGCGCAGAGAAACTCCGAGCATAGCTCTTTCCATCGTCATGAGCCGCTTTAGTTACATGAAAAATATTTATCAATACTGACATCTTATATTTTAGCTTGCATCTTTTTTTTTTTTTTTTTTTTTTATAATTTATAAACCAGCGCTTGACCGCAATCCCGCCTGATGGTAAGCAGTGATGCGATCGTTGATGGTAAAGCGCGCTAGTTTATTAAGAGCCTATTCACTCTAGCCTTGAAGACACTCAAATTGTAATGTGACGGAAACACCGACGCCGGCAAATTGTTCCAGTCCCTCGATGTACGCGGTATAAAGGAGGAAGCAAAACGCTTCGTCCGGATCGCAGTGGTGTCAACAACGTAAGGGTGGAAACTCGCCGTACGACGGGTCGTCAGATGATGGAACGGAGATGGGGGAATTAAATCATGCAATTCCCTTGCACACTCACCAGAATGCATCCTATAGAAGACCGAAAGGCTGGCTACTCTACGCCTGTGCTCCAGGCTTTGGAGACCGTTTCGAGTTAAGTCTGGGTCGCCAATCAGCCTCTTCGCACGCCTCTCCACCGAGTCCAAAGTCCATCTATTAGAACTCATGAAGTCACTCCGGGGTGCCGCCAGAAATGATAACTTAAATATTGCCATTGTACATTTTTTAATAATTTGGACTGGTTAGGGAATAGTTGCTTTATTACTTTATATACACGAATTACTACAGACGGTCATGCCTTCAGTAGTCACACTCTCGCAATCGCCCTGCACCGCTGAAACGAAACAGCAGGAACAGCTACACATTTTCACAGCGCGGTGAAAAGAGAAGAGGTGCCGTAATGCCCGCAATAATACTCCTTCTCTTATATATCGATCTACTCTACCTTCTTCTTCTACTTCAGCCTATAGAGGTCCACTGCTGAACAAAGGCCCTCGCAAAGCTTTCCACAATGGCCGGTCTTATGCTGCCCACATCCATCGGCTTCCCGCGACCTTCACCAGATCATCGGTCTAACTTGTTGAGGGCCTCCTTACACTGCGTCTTCTGGTACGTGGCCGCCACTCCAGAACCTTACTGCCCCATCGGCCATCGATTCGACTTTGGTTCTTCTGCGGATCTCCTCATTTCTGATTCGATCACGCAGAGAAACTCCGAGCATAGCTCTTTCGACCGCCCTTTATGTGACTCTGAGCCTTCGTATGAGACCCATTGTGAGAGTCTACGTTTCAGTTTCGTAGGTCATCACTGGCAATACACACTGATCAAAGATTTTAGTCTTGAGACACTATGGTATCTTAGATGACGAGAAGATGTAGCGTAGCTTCCCGAACGCTGCCCAGCCGAGCTGGATTCGACTAAATACCTCTTTCTCGAAGTTGAACCCACCTAGTTGGAATCTTTGTCCCGGGTATATATACTCGTCAACAACTTCGAGTGCAGAGCAACCAACTAGAATTGGAGTTGGTGCGTCATGAGAGTTTGACATGATCTTCGTCTTATCCATGTTCATCCATAGACTCACTTGTTGGGAAGCTCTGCTGAGGTCATTGAGCATTTTGCTCAAGTCTTCCAGGGTCTCAGTATGGTTTCACCAGAGGACGTTGTACAACTGACGCTGATGTCACTTTATTAAAACATATATTTGCAGCGTGGGAAGAAGCTCAAGATGCGATACGGAGTTTTTGTGACCTCCCAAAGGCTTTTGATTGTGTCAATCATGAAAACTTACTTTTAAAGCTTGAACATTAAGGGCTGGGTAAACTTGCACTCAGCTTGGTAAAATCTTATTTAATTGATAGACAACAGCAAGTTCAGATAAATGGTGTCAATTCTGGTGAAAAATCCGTCTATTTACTGATGTAGATACTGCGAGATTAGTCTATTTTAGCTACTTTCATAGTATCATGTCATATGGTATTTTGCTTCGGGGACGGGCTGCAGACATTGAGTCTATTTTTATTCTGTAGAAAAGAGCTATCAGAGCCATATATAATCTCCGCAGACGCGATTCTCTTAGGGAACTATTTAAAGAAATAAACATCCTGACGGTCCCTTGTCAATACATTTATGAAAACACTAGCTTTCCGCCCGCGGCTTCGCCCGTATTAACTTCGGTTATATCGCGCGTTTTAGATTTCTCTCGGGAATATCAATTTTTTTCGGGATAAAAAGTACCCTATTATTTAATCCGGACTTCTAACAACTAACTGTATGCCAAAAATCAGGTCGATTGATTGCTTAGCTACGGCGTGAAGGAAGGACAAACAAACAAACAAACCCACTTTCACATTTATAATATTAATATGGATTATGTATGTTCGGAAAAATATTGATCTTTTTAATTAGATAAGTGACAGGCACAATTTTAATACTAGGAATAGAAACAACTAAGATCAATCTCGGTTCAGACTGGCTAAGGTAAATAGTCCTTTTATGGGGTTCTGTGTAAAATTTTACAATAAAGTACCGCTAGCGATTTAACAACTCAATGAGTCTAAATTTAATACATGCATTAAACGTACGCTGTGTAAACAAGCATATTATAAACTGGAAGATTATATCCTTGATAAAAATGCTTAGCTAAATGCCAGTCCTGCTCCATAGCCACAGACAATTTTGTAGGTTTGGAAGAGATACCATTCCCCCTTTTTGTTGTTTTCCAAATAGTCCTTTTTTTGTTTATTTCAATTGTGCATAAGATTTTGCCACCATGATTTAGCAAGTAATATAGTATTGTATAATGTAAAAGCACTTTTCAAGTTTGTGAATGTGAGGCACCATGGACTATGGTTTGTTTCTTTTTTATAACTTGTTTGACATTATGAGCATGGCAGTTGAGAGTTTGTCATGCTCACTCAAATGTCTTGCTGATGGTGGCGCGTGTTGTTGGGTCATGTGGTTCCCTTCAAAATGGTTGAGCTAAGTGGGGCTGATGCGCGCGTCATGCTCATAAACGGGGGCCGTCAGTGAAGACTGGTCATCTCTTAGCTGCCAGTGGGCTTAATTCATTTTCTATCTTTTAGTTAATTATTATATTTATACATTGTGGTCACATGATAGAAGCAAAAGAAATATGTAACGAAGAAATGTAACCCAAACTATGATTTTAAAAGAGTGTCCATGGAGTTTCTTGCACGTTCTTCTCCATAGAGATCTACGCTTTCGAACGTGCAATTTAGCTTCACTTTTTTTGGACTGACCGACATTGACTATTCAAAAGCACCAATGGATGGTTAATTTGAAATAAACAATTTTGATTTGATTTGATTTCATCCTGGAGATGGACTGACATGGAGGCGTTTTTGTATAAACACCTCAATATATCGATGGTCAATTTGGCACCGCTGGAGAGACTGTAGCGCCGCCCAAGTCTCGATAAAATCGAAGGCCTTCTCATAGTCCACCAACGCTAAGCATAGTGGTTTGTTATACTCCTCGGACTTCTGTATAACTTGCCGCAGTGTACGTATGTGGTCTATGGTGCTAAAGCCTTTTCGGAAGCCTGCTTATTCGGGAGGCTGGAAGTCATCGAACCTGCGAGCGAGACGATTCGTGATGGGCCTAGAAATAGCTTATAGACATGGCTCAGTAGGGATATCGATTTTTAGTTTTTCATGAGGGTATTGTCACCATTTTTGAAAAACAACACCATCACGCTCCTGTGCCATGTCTTAGGTATTTCGCCTTTAAGAATGACGGAATTAAATAGCTACTGAAGTGCTTTAAGAAACCGTTTGCAACCCGCTTTCAGAAGCTCAGCCGTAATTCCATCATCTCCAGCCGCCTTATCGCTCTTGAGCTGTTTCAGGGCCATACCAATCTCGTACAGGCTGACGTCCAGGATATCCTTGGTGTAGTGTCGGATTAGTCTGCCTCTAGGATCATTAGTCAGGCTTACAACAGCTGCGTGTGTTGATGTGTATAGCTCTCCGTAGAATTTCTCAATCTCACCCAAAAGCTCGGGCTTGGAAGTGACGATCCTACCATCCTCAGTTTTCAGCTTCGCAAGTAGGCTCTGTCCAACAGACGAATTTCGTGCGAACAATTTAGAGCCTTTGTTCCGCGCGATAGCCTATTTAATACAATTTGTATTAAATTGGCGTATATAGCGAGTCAGAGACTTTGAGATTTCTCTGTTAAGGCATTGATACGCGAAGTGTCATCAGGGGATTTTAAGACCACCTCCCGTCTTTCTTCCATTAGCCGACGGGTGGGACCGGAGACCTTCTACTGTCCTTTTAAACGGAGGGTTTTGTAAAACTTGGACCCTTCCGTTTGGAGAGTTTCCAGAAACCTGTTGTTATAATTGTCCACATCTACGCATTCACCGAGGCATTCGTAGCGATTTTACAGTTCTATCTGAAAGCTTTCGAGGTTTTGGAGCTGGGCTGTGTCGTGTACATCATTGGGGTGTTTTCCATAATCCCCACGCTTGGCAGGTGGGTTGGGGATCGCAGTGATTTGATATTCCACAGGATAAGCGCTGCTGCCCGCTTCCCTGGTATGATCCCCTTAGTCTCTCCCGGTAGGCGCATGCTGACCAGATCCGCCCGACCTCTGATGACGGTGTGGACCTCAGAGTCCACAGACGCGTCATCATCGGCGAAGAATGTTCCGGCCAGCAGCGCGACCGATTGATCCGGGCTCTGCACAACTCCACCCTCCACGAGTAGCTGGTCCTCGTGGCGACCTGACGCCCTTCTCAGCACCCGAAAGATACCGTCCCACATAGACTCCCTTTCTTGCATCGAGCAGAACTGCTCCTAACAAGGGTTTAACATTTTTTCGCACCTCAAAAATGTGCACAATCCCGTTAAAGAAGGTTTCTGTACAATAATATCAATATTCACCAAAAACAATAGTTACTTTCGGGCAGACAGATGATGAACTAATTAATGTTACGATTTTAAAACAAATCTATTACAATAGTAACCTCATTTCATCTATATAACAATAGTAGAATTACCCTCAAAAGTAAACATTGACTTTAACTTGGTTCTAGACAAAACAACTCATTATTCCACGTTTGTGAAAACAACAATGCTTGCCTAATTGTTAGTCAGGTTTTAAAATACAACACATTCGGTTGTCACCAATCAGTTCAGCAAAACTTTCACCGTGAGACAACTGTGACGGTCAGTCACTGACATCGTTTAGAAGTGTCCGCATATCCGACAGTGAAGTGTTAATCATTCGTTTAAAGTCAAAGGTTAAATTAAAATCGGATAATAAATATAAGTATCAATCGTTAAAACCCAAGTGATTAATTTACATACAATTTGTCGTTAAATCTCAGCCGGAAAAAAAACTTTTTTGTGCTCTTTGTGTGAATTAGAAATATGTGTCGAAATCAAACAAGGTGTCGAGATGTGTGTGGATAAATAATTTATTTTTTGCTAAATTAATGTGAACGGGCCAAGTTCAAGAATCTGTGTACCGTTAGCAAATTAATATACGCTTTTGAGTGTATGTTTTGGCAAAATACCTATTTTTATACGTTTTGAATTTTTTTGAATTAACTTCTAGCCATTTTGTAGGTAGATTTTTACAAGTATTATCAGAGGTCAGTTCTAGAATGTTAGTAAACAAACTTCAATGTTTCAAATCAATTCGTTATCGTGTTGTGGAACGATATATGTATCTACTTCCACTTGACCCTTGATACAGTCGTCTCTCGGGGGAGCCCACTAAACAATACTCACACATGTTTGATACTTACTACACTACACATACACAAACTACTACACACTACTACACACCTACCATTAAATCTTTAAGACCAAAACCTAAGTTAGATTTTGACCTGTTTGGTGCAAAGTTTAAATAAATGGGGAGAGGCGTTATATGAATATAAAATGTGAAATCACGACGCATCCTTTTTTTGTAATTTTAAACTGATGCTGGACCGTAATCCCGCCTGATGGTAGTGATGCAATGGTTGGTAAAGTGCGCTAGTTTATTGAGAGCCTATTCCCAGGAATATATAATACTGGCTACTCTTCCCCTGTGCTCCAGCCTTGAAGACAATTAAATTATAGTTAGACGCAAATACCGCCACTAGCAAACTATTCCAGTCTCTCAGTGTACGCGGTATAAAAGACGAGGCGAAATGCTTCGTCCGGATCATGGTGGTGTCAACAACGTAAGGGTGGATACTCGCCGTACGACGGTTTGCCGCACCACTCGCACACTCTCCAAAATGCATCCTATAGAACACCGACCGTTTTAAGCTAAATCTGGGTCGCCAATTAGCCTTTTCACACCTCTCTACCGAATCCAAAATTACCAAGTGGTATTTTGCAGCACCAGCTCAAATGTGCCTGCAGTACTCCACAAACGAACGGTCCTGTGGTGGAATAGGACATAAAAACATTATTAATGCAGTCAAAGGGCGTAATTGTTATTGATAATGAGATAAATATGTTTTGTAGCGGTATATACAAACGCCGTATACAAACAACGCGTGATACTCACCTCACACGGATTCTACCTACATCTCACAAGCAGTGCAACTAGCAAATATACAATTTTCCAAAATCAACCATTGGGCAAATGCGCGCCAAACATAAAAACCGTCTGGTCGGAGGATCCTCCCTTTTCTATGAAGGATGAGTGAACTTTACTCCCTGTTCCTCAGGCCTCCTGCTGATGATCCTTAACATGAACGTCAGTGCAACCTTCATGCAAGAATTTCAGCGTGGCATCATCATTCTCACAAGCTTTAGCGGCGAGTCGCCTAGCCAGCCAGCACCCACGGCTTCAACGGATATCCTGACCACAAGCATGCAGCGATCACGCATACTTGGTCATCAACCTTAGTTTCATCAGTAACCACCGCACAGTGTACTGCACTTTCGGCTAACCAACCTCAACAGGAAGAGCCCTCTCTCCTGGTAGAGGACCCCCCTTTACTATGGGGGATGAGTGAACATTACTCCCTATTCCTCATTCCTCCACATCGCTCATATAGACATATAATATTAGATAACTATTCCAACATATAACATGTTTTTTTTATACCCCATAACTCTAGAGAGATAAGTTCTAAGTAAACTGAATATACAAACTTTTCTCAAAGATATAAAACATATATAGGGGTGTCTATGTTTCGTTGATAAATACGAGTAATTTATTTTTAAACCAATCATCAAACCAAATTCATAAACCTAAGTAATAAAATGCGACGTAAAAAGTCGTGACTTAGTCGAATTATTTTGTATGTAATAAAAATATTATAACAATTATTTGATATGGTCTCATTCATACACACTAGAGTTAAAGGATATATGTAAATCTCAACTTCTAATCTTATCTACAGACAGACTCTGTGTCTACGCGAAAACGTGACGATGCTGCTTGAGACAAAAATGCTGGTATCACATGAGACGCTGATGATCAGTCTGGATTGCTTTACCTAACCAACCCAGACACTTTAATCCTGAAGTTAGTCTGTCCTAAAAAGTAGAATTCAAATTTCAGGATTCATTCATAAGGCAAGTCATCCATACTAATATTATAAATGTGAAAGTGTGTTTGTTTGTTTGTTTGTCCTTCCTTCACGCCGTAGCTAAGCAATCAATCGACCTGATTTTTGGCATACAGTTAGTTGAAAAGATGGAGAGTAACATAGGCTACTTTTGGTCCCCAAAAAACATCAAGTTCCCAAGGGAGATTACTGGAATATTTGTATGTGTACACCAAATATCGTCCATATATATAACCTAATAAAGCAACGAATCGGCTTGATTTTGGCATATAGTTAGTTTAAAAGATGGAGAGTAACATAGGCTACTTTTGGTCCTAAAAAAACACCAAGTTCCCAAGGGAGATTACTGGAATATTTGTATGTGTACACCAAATATATCCTTACTAATATTATACATCGGAAAGTGAGTTTGTTTGTACCACTTTCACGTCGTAACTCCTGAACCGATTGCTTTGAAATTTTGCAGACGTAAATTTAGACGTCCGGATTAAATAATAGGATACTTTTTATCCCGAAAAAATTGATATTCCCGAGAGAAATCTAAAAAGCGCGATAAAACCGAAGTTAACGCGGGCGAAGCCGCGGGCGGAAAGCTGGTGTACATATATCTTGAAGCATTGAAACGGATATCTGGCCATATCGTATAGATTTCAGCTATAAAAAGTATTTAAGTCACATCGGCTGTAAATCACCGTCAAAAGGAGCCCGTTCACCATGTACCTACCACCTTCAGCTTTGGGAGTTAAAATATCTTCATACCTAAACTTTGCGCGATTCATTGAAACCAAGGGCAAGATGGTTGCCAGAAAACTTGACATCATTGCAAAAATCCGGCCGTATTGCCGGTGGACAGCTCCTAATATTATACAAGGTCCGTTCGTGTGTGGATTACTGCAGCCAAAGGGCTGCTGCTGCAAAATGCCATTTGGCAACTTTAGATTCCGTGGAGAGGCGTGCGAAGAGGCTAATTGGCGACCCAGATTTGGTTAAAAATGGTCTCTAAAGGCTAGAGTATTACAAATGGTCTCTAAAGGCTGGAGAACTACAAAATACCGACAGCCTGTCGGTATTCTATAAGATGCATTTTGGTGTACGCGGGAACTTAATTCCGCCATCTCCATGCCATCATCGGACGACCCATCGTACGGCGAGTATCCACCCTTACGGTTCGTCCGAATCGTAGTGGAGTCAGTAAGTGACTCCACTACGATTCGGACGAACCGTTTCACCTCATCGAGTGACTGGAGCAATTTACCTGCGGCGGTCTTTCTGTCTGACAAAAATTTAAATGTCTCCAAGGCTAGAGTAAATAAGCTCTTAATAAACTAGTGCGCTTTACCATCAACGATTGCATCACTACTTACCATCAGGCGGGATAGCGGTAAAACACTAGTCTATAATGCTTAAAAAAGATCTTTTTCCGAGGTTTAATGAAGGTAATTTAGGATTCTTTAAATGAACCCCATGGAAGTGTAAGTGAAATATACAAGTTTACACATGACACAGTAAATATGAATTGTAGATATAGGGTATAGGGAAGTTCACATTCACCTATTCAAATCAAAAAACCCATTTAACTAAGCTCTATCGCGTACCATCAAAATAAAAACAGTCGGCATCAGCTACATTGTATATCTCCAGCAATTCGTTTAGGAGAACGCGCCAGTTTTTCCGCGCGACTTAAGACCCGATTGAGTACGATTGCTCTCAACTGAAAGCCGAAAGGGTGAACAAATGGGTCACTGGGACAGCAGTCTGACTTGTTTCGCAGTAACTTAGTGGAATCATTGTTGACGTAGCCTTTATAAGTCAGAAGGGTTAGGAGACACAGAAGAAAAAACATTGGAGCAATGTCTATACCAAAAGTAAAAGATGTCATGTCATTTATCTGAGGAAAGTGTAAACAAAGGGTTTGTTTACATACACCAGTGTTTAGAGGTTAACTTTATATCTTAGTAATCCAACAATTGGATGATGATGGATGGGCTGGTGTCCGCGATTATATTTTCATAAAAAATTAAATTATCAAAGAAAAATGACAGTCCAAAACATTTTTTTATTCTGGGATGGTTTTTTTGAATCATCAAATTAAAATCATCCTTAAGATGATTTGAAATTACAATTTCGGGTTTAAGTTAATTTGCCAAGCAAATGGTCAAACAAATCGGGGTCCTTCAAATTTTATATACAATGGTTTTCTAAGCCCATTTATTTAATTTTCACCAATATTTTTGGAACACATAGTAGTAGAGTACTGCTATCGACATGAATCCTAAAGATAATATTAGTTTAACACATCTGATTTTATATCAATTTAAAGTAAAATCTCCATCAACCACCTTATTATCTCGTGACTTAAACGTGATCATGTCAAACATTCGTGTTTAGACAAACATTATGTTAACTTTCACGATTTTAAATCCCTCAAGGCTGTTATCTCAGTGTCTAATGCTTATCCAAGATGTCTACAGTAGATAGTTTCAAGTTCCGTAGACTTTTTAACAACAAACACGTTCTTTTAATCTACACTAATAAATAAAGCTGAAGAGTTTGTTTGTTTGTTTGAACGCTCTAATCTCAGGAACTATAGATCCGATTTGAAAAATTCTTTTTGCGTTGGATAGCCCATTAATCCAGGAAGGCTTTAGGCTATATGACACCACACAGCGATCAATTAAATTATTACAAACACACCTGTGAACTTCTCTAGAAATAATTCACGCTAGCTGGTCGTGAACTTGGCCTCATTCTTGCAAAAAGATCTGTGCACAGAGTGGCATTTAGGTTATCACATAAAATAGTACAACGGTCATCACAAGTTTTATCAGTCTGATAATAATTGTAATAAATTTAATTTTTACGAAAAATAGTAAACCTAATTTTTCAAATAAAATAATTAGCGAAAAAACGGATATGAATTAAACCACCTTTGGTAATAAAGCATTAGACAACGCCAGGCGTTGGTATCAACAATTGCTTACAATCTTTATGTTATTGCTACTAAATAAACATAAATTAATCATAATCCCCTCTATTCATAAACATGCTTAAAGTTAACTAGTGATTAGTGACTTTTAACAATACATTTTTGATGTTTTAACGTTACTTAACTTTTATCATCGTATATGAAATAACATCATATTGTTTCAGAGTCCTTATTCATAAACGATTATTAAAGTTAAATAACGTGTAAACGTCAAAAATGTATGGCTAGCCGCTAATCACTAGTTAACTTTAAGCAACGTTTATTAAGGGGATTGTTGCTAAATTCTGAATGAGAAAGGACCTCATGGCTGGAATTTTATTAATTCCAATTGTTATTAATTATTTGTGTTGCTGTTTATGTTGTGGTTTCAATGAATGTGATGCTGATAATCTAATCGCCACACTGTCCGACTATAAATGTTGGTATCGATTCATAGCATGTCAGTATTTTCCCAGTAGGGTCAACAAGTGAACACACAATCGGCTGAATATTATAATTTTGTTCAATAATAAAACTGTAACTTAAAGGGTGGCAAAAAGAAGTGGCATTAAATCAATTGTAACTTGTAAGAACCTGTAACGGAATTTATATCTGCAACATGAGGTGAGCATTGTTTTACAAACTTATAAAGTCATAATAGATGGCTTTAATGTTTTTAAACGTCTATATTTTTACCTTCAAACTTTTAAAAGTCATAATAGATGCCTTTTTTTTTAAACCGTCTATATTTACGCTAAGCCGCTTGTCCCGGCTGACTTTTATGGATCTTTGACAGATGTGACACCCTCAGATGCTTGAAAATAACCAGTCTTTAATCCGGTAAGACTAGAATCTGACGCCAAAAGGCTAGATAGATGATGATGATTTACAAAACATTATACAGAAGGCAGGGTAACTCATGCAGGGGGTCTGTAACTTATTGAAGCCCCGGGCATATAAGTAAAGATCACGGAGTTCCTGTGTGGTAATATTCGATCCAGCCGTCCCTTGCTGTTCTCTCCAGCGACGCCCGAAGCCGAGGTTCGTACCCCACAGTGGGTGCCCTTAGCGTGTAGTCGCTTAGTTTTTTAGTCGCGCTGGCTGGAGGCTTTAAATTCATTTAAGGCATCCACAGGAAAGTCCGGTTAAGTAGTCACGGCCTCTCAAGGTCAACTACGAGATGCCATATCAAAAAAAAAAGTTTGTGTGTGCCAAAGAGAAAATGAACAAAATTTTAAAAATGTTCAACAATTATTAATTATTCACAATAAATAAATAAATTTAGAACTATGATCCAGAAAAGTAACCCTTAGCATTTACAGTTAGTGTCCAAAATAACTGTTAAAATTTACAGTTAGTGATCAAAGTGACTCTTAGTAGTTATAGCTCAAAATAAATCTTAACATTCACTGTTAATGAAAATGTGTGAATTATGAGCGCTAACTGTGAATGCAGATCTATTATTGTGTTATTTCGATAAGAAAATAATACATTTGCAGTGCATTGCTACTAATAAGCGGTTAATTCATTTGCAATGTTACTAATTTATCGTAGAATGCTACTACGACTGGGTTCTCTTTGAGGCCAGGCCGGGCCTCTTTGATAGTACCCAATGGAAAAAGGGGTCTAGGCTCGTAGTTAGCTATTTGATGTGCGGTTTGATAGAAGGCTTGCCGTGGTCGCTCATGGATGGCTGACCATGCATTAAATTTTGATGCTATTATTTCGCAGAATACTCATCGGTATGGTTTTGGTAGCGCTGGCCGGCCGTTCAGTTCACAGCGAAGTCCCTACTGAAATCCCAGACGGTACACTAAAGCTTCTGCCACTAATTAATACCAAGAAAACGGTTTCGATACTTTTAACAAATTAATTATTCATTATTAATATAGCTTAATTACCCACCTTTCATAATTTAAATAAGGGCTATATTTATTTCTCACAAATTTTTGTTATTTCTGCCCAATATTTGTTTTTTTTTTTTAATGAAGAGTTTCATTTAAAGAAGTAGTTCTAAGAAACTTTTAAATCATTTCAGGCTATATTGTGAACAGCATGGCCGGCAAGGCATACAAAGTAATGTACCAAGCACAACAGTGGGATCGCGCCAGAACTGAATGTGAAAACACAGGCGGTTTCCTGGCTGTGCCTAAATCACAGGTAAGGTACGGCGTCGAAGCAAAATTAAAGCTTAAGGTCATATGTGAGTCTGGAACAATACCTATTTTAGAAATCCGCGAATATTTTCTGAGAGCAGTCGAAGTCAACGCGCAGAGATCACTAAATGATGAATAGTTGCTTTACCGACCACAAATCAACATTATTATAGATAATGTTCAACCTAAGACGCCGCTCACGTTGACCAAACATTCAGAGCAAGTTCGCAGAAACATGCAACTATTATTCATGAATAGACAGATAACTGATGTGAATACAGCCAGAATTGTTTATTTTAGTTATTTTCATAGTCTTATGACTTATGGGATTCTTCTCTGGGGAACTTGTGCGGACATCAATACCATCTTTGTTTTACAGAAAAGGGCTGTTCGAGCCATTTACAACCTTGGTCCTAGAGATTCTCTTAGAGAAAAATTCAGAGAGGTGAACATTCTGACTGTAGCTTCGCAATATATATTTGAAAATCTTATGTATGTACATAAAAATATATCTAATTTTAAGAAAATAAGCGATATTCATAATATAAATACCAGGAACAAACACAATCTTGCTGTACATCACACTCGTCTCCACAGAGTAGGCAACTTGTTCATGGGTCAATGTATACACTTTTACAACAAGCTTCCCATGGACATTCGAAACTTACCCATTAAACGATATAAAACCTATATAAAGGCCAAACTTTGCAAAAAGGGGTATTATAAAATCTCAGATTATTTAGAGGATAGAGAGGCTTGGGACTGAGCTGCTCGCTCTGTTAAGCATTGTTATTAAGCAATAGGCGTAATTATAACGTAAATTATTGTAAACATTTTCATTTTTAATGTCTGGACTTTAAAAAAGACGATGATCCCTGAGTTTGTTTCGGCTATTTCTTCTCAGAGGTAGTCAGTTAGGAAATGCCGGCTTCATCTAGTTTAAAAAAAAAAAAAGAAGAAAAAAAAACATATGACGTGTAAAAGTGATCGGTGATCCTACTTGCTTAATAAACGATTTCATTTCATTTCATTTCAATAAATTCTTATTAGTAAACTAAGGTGAATATGATTGTTCAAAGTATCTGGTCCGCTGCTCGGCCTATGAATCAACCTGAAAATATTTCAAACTGAACAGTGTAACTTGAGTGTTAGCAAGGAAAAGTTAAGTGACGACCAGAACGAGAAGCAATCCAAGTTTGCCGGCTGCGAGAGTTTCAATAAATAAGTTGTACAATGGCGGTGACGGCTATGGTAACATTCAGCGTGTAATGTCGGCTCTCTCTACTCGAATGCCGATACTAATTTCACTTTTTTCATTTAAGTTCGGGTAATATTGAACTATAAGACAGTTTTCAAGCATTTACAAGCTAGTGAGAAACGGTGTTGATGCGGTTGTGAAAGATCCTTTTATCAACAACAACATTTTTTGGGTTTTTTCTCAGCCACAAACTAAGCATACCGCAATTATCCTTCGCGCTACACGGGCTGTTATGTTGTGAAATGTGGTGCGCTTCGGCCCGATGCAGCTGTAATATGCGCTTTCTCAGTACCACACCTTATTCTCTGTTTTAGGACGAGTTCGACTTCCTTCAGAAGCTAATTCGCGGCATGTACTACCCGCTGGTAGAGGGCACCCGCAACAAGCTGCTGGTCTGGCTCGGCATTAACAATCTTAACGAATATACTGTCTGGAGGAACATTGACGGTAAAGTAGCAATGGTTCTGATTACCTGGTTGGTCTGTCGCTTGCGGGACTGCGGAGCATGAGGAGCACAGTTTTTGTGTAAAAGTGTCATCGTTAAAATGTAGGTGAAGTGAACTCTGAGCTATCAACAGTGTCAATCCTTAGCCTCAGAAAAAATGGCTGCTAACTTCACTTTAGTTATCACGGTACAGAAAATACTGCCAGTTCAATCTTTGTTCGGGATTTCCTCTAAGATTTTTAATGTCTGGCATCTAACGACATTTATTTAATAATAATTAGTACACTCACTAATTATATGTACTTTGCAGTCATCAGTTTAAATTAGCCGTTTAGTCAACTGGCCTCGCTTCGCTCTCTCGGCACGCGCTCGGTAAACCACATATCTAACCTCACCCCCATTTGGTCGAGGGTTCTGGCTTAGTTACTGCGACCAATTCGATTCGAACGTGATTGATTCCAACATAAACCATAATTTATTAATTGTTATTCATGCCGTTAGTTGAACGGTCGCCATTTAATTAAAAGGCTAGGCGGTTAATAATCTTAATAAATTAGCGCGCTTTACCATCAAGATTGCATTACTGCTTACTTACAATAAATAGGTAATCATGATTTTCTATTTTCAGGTGAGGACATCAATGATAC
Source organism: Sesamia inferens (assembly GCA_037179545.1). Taxonomy (NCBI): domain Eukaryota; kingdom Metazoa; phylum Arthropoda; class Insecta; order Lepidoptera; family Noctuidae; genus Sesamia; species Sesamia inferens. The sequence continues at coordinate 32,328,923 of CM073929.1, forward strand.
TGGTTTCAGCAAGTGGGCTAGCAACCATGTGTCCAGGTAGCTAGCGTTTATTTATTTATTTTATTATTTATGTACACACAATAAAATACATAAAGATACAACAAAATTAAGATCTGAGTACAAAGGTTGTTTGCTGCTTATTTCTTAAGAAATTTCTTCCAGCAGACCTGCGAAAGGAGAAGTAAAACAGAAATGTAGACAATAGTGTGTAAGGACAAGGAGGAAATAAAATATGAATATGATAACTATTAAAGTAATAATATTAAATATAGGTACCTAAACATATAAACCTAAAATAATTATATAAGCCAAACCAATAAAACCAAAAATAAGTATACTACTTAAATAAATACATAATACTAAAATATATAAATATGTATAAATAATAAACAACTATAGAGTCTCACAATATAGAGAAAAGGTAATGCTCTTTTAATCGACGTTTAAAATTAGAAATAGTGTTTAAATCACGAATGTTAGGCGGGAGTGACTTCCACAATCTTACAGCATGTACAGAGAAGGAATAGGAATAGTAAATCGTTTTATGAGGATGATATTTAAGGATGGATCTTAGGTGTGATCTACAGGATGCGCCGCTAGAGCGCGCGTAAGAAAAACGCTCACGCAGGTAGGAAGGATAAGACAGGTTGTGTAAGATGTTGAAAAGGAGACATAAAATCTTAGTATTCCTGCGAAGGCGAATTGGGAGCCACTTGAGTTCCTTGCGAAGGTGAGAAACATTGTCATACTTACGAAGACCGAAAACAAAGCGAATGCACAGGTTTTGCAGACGCTCAAGCTTGTTTAACAGCTCCACAGTAGCTTCCAGGTAACAGATCTTAGTATTCCTGCGAAGGCGAATTGGGAGCCACTTGAGTTCCTTGCGAAGGTGAGAAACATTGTCATACTTACGAAGACCGAAAACAAAGCGAATGCACAGGTTTTGCAGGCGCTCAAGCTTGTTTAACAGCTCCACAGTAGCTTCCAGGTAACAGGTATCGGCATAATCTATAATCGGCTGAATAAGGGTTTGTGCTAAAGGAATTTTAGTCTTCAAGGGCAGAAGACCCTGAAGGCATTTCAGCGAATGAAAGGAAAAATGTACCTTTCGGCTGACCTCACTGACCTGAGCACGCCACGATAAATTAATCCTCATCATCAACCTTTTGCTTTAACCCTAATTTATTTTTGTCGGCGATAAAAAGTTAATTTTCTTCATTAGCAGGAAAAAGATACATTAAATCAAATTAAAAAATAATGCTTATAAGTTTATGTGACCTTATTTTTCAAGCGATATCATCTGTCTCGTTCCGTCCCTTGTTTTTTGTTATAGCCTTAATTTTCAAAAGCTAATAAGTATATAACCTCTTCTTCAACAGTGCTGACCCGCAGGAGCCACACTGCGCTGGCATGGACGCAATAAACCCTGGGCTCCGGGATTACTGGTGCCACCTTCGGCAACCCTACATCTGTCAGGTCAAGATAGACGACGTCAACGCTAACATCCAACATGTCAACCATGAAAGATTCATTATCTAATGAAATTTTGTTATCAATTTAGATAGTATGTAACTTCTCCTTCGTGGAAAAACAAATCCTATGGGATTTTTGCAATCGCACTAAGTACCTATTTATAGTGACAACAAAATAGAATGTTATCAGAAGTTAAGATTTATATAAATATTAAAATAAATGATAAATACTAAAATTTGGTTAATAATTACGCAGCTATAAGCGTACGTACTCTAACAAGCCTCCTTGGTTCAAGTAAACAGAGATTGAAAGCTTGTTAGAGAAGTACACATTATTATAGAACACTATGAAATGACATGTTCACGAAAAATTGACACACAACTCACACACTTTTTAGAAACTCAAACACATAACAAAAACATACTTCGCAAAACTCAAAATAATAACTTTAGAAAGAACGCAAATCAATTTTATCGAACAAGTAAGTAATCACTACAAACCAAACAGTAGGTACACGGCAAAAGTAAAAATCATAGAAATATAGTATTTTTTTTTTTGTGTAAATTCAAATGGTTAACTTGACAAACAAAATATTATTTTTAAGCTATTGTATAGCTTCTATAACGGGCCTTGAGCGTGGAAACTGAATCCAGAAATTCCGTAACGAAAATAACCTAACACCCCCCACTCCGACCGGCACAGCAGTGCGGTGTTGAAAGTCGTGCATCGTCTACCGTCGTTTCAGTTCGGCAGTCTTCAGCATGGTGTGTTTCTAAGCGTGATCAAGAAAATGATGTAATTTTTGAAATCCAAGATGGCTGACATCCAATTTCATAATATTTTTCAGTGATATTTTTAGTTTTCAGGGCCGTTGATCACGAAAATGACGTTATTTTTAAGTTATTGCATAGCATCTATCTCTTTATCAAAGTCAAAACTAAAACATTAAATATAGTATAGTCGCTATATCGCCACCTTTTTTCGCACTCTTTTGATGACGTTATTTCTTCTTCTTCTTCTTTAGCCTATAGATGTCCACTGCTGGACAAAGGCCTCCCCCAAGGCTTTCCACGCTAACTGGTCTTGTCCTGCCCGCATCCATCAGCTTCTCGCGACCATCACCAGGTCATCGGTCCACCTTGTTGGGGGCCTTCCTAAGTTGCGCCTTCCAGTACGTGGCCGCCACTCCAGAACTTTACTGCCCCATCGGCCATCGGTTCTATGAGCAATGTGTCCTGCCCACTGCCACTTAAGTTTAGCGACTAGAAGAGCTATGTCGGTGACTTTGGTTCTTCTGTGGATCTCCTCATTTCTGATTCGATCACGCAGAGAAACTCCGAGCATAGCTCTTTCCATTGCCCTTTGTGTGACTCTGAGCCTTCGTATGAGGCCCATTGTGAGCGACCACGTTTCAGTTCCGTAAGTCATCACTGGCAACACACACTGGTCAAAGACTTTAGTCTTGAGACACTTTGGTATCTTGGACGACGAGAAGATGTAGTGTAGCTTCCCGAACGCTGCCCAGCCGAGCTGGATTCGACGAGATACCTCTTTCTCGAAGTTGAACCTACATAGTTGGACGGTTCGTCCCAGGTATACCTGGGACGAACCGTCCAACTCCAACGGTTGCTCTGTATTCGAAGTTGTTGACGAGTATATATATATACTCGTCAACAACTTCGAATACAGAGCAACCAACTAGAATTGGAGTGGATGCGACATGAGAGTTCGACATGATCTTCGTCTTATCCATTCATCATACAACGATGCAACGATGATTCGTTCATCTTTAGAACCACTTCTTGGGATACTATGCTGAGGTCATTGAGCATTTTGCCCAAGTCTTCCAGGGTCTCAGCCATGACCACGATATCATCTGAAAAACTGAGATTAGTGATGTACTCGCCGTCGATGTTGATGCTAAGTCCTTTCCAGTCCAGCAGCTTGAGGACAGCAGTGAACAATTTGGGAAACGTTACTGGTAAAAAAAAAAATACAAAAATGAAAATACTTATACAAATGTATACGTCAATTGACTGAATAAAAAAGTACTATTCTATGAATAACTATTTAAAAATTTCCTACTAAATACTTATTGCAGGTGTGCCTTTGCGATTTAACCGCAAATTCAGTGTATTGTATTTTGCGTTTCTCCATACAAGTACCAAACTTGCAAATATATAAAATATAAATAATTATAATTGTGCGGCAGTCCCCGCGTGACACACTTTTTTTATTAGAAAGATGATATCTTCAAGGTAGATGAAGAAATTACGGTCTTATGATGGAAGACTATGGAAATCAAGGAGAAATTTTAAAAAATCATAGGGGCGCCTAGAGCATTTCTAAGTTTTTTCATTAAGTGTTTTAAAGCACTACAATTTAGTGAATTTTTGGAGCTGCTGATGGAACCGGGAGACAGCCGAAGGAACTCCTTAACGATTCACATCTGCTGCCTCGTGTTTGTGCTTGATAAAGTTTTGATAAGAACTTTACACCTAAATGAGTTGTGACTGTCATTTAAGCTCTTATGATGAGGACAAAGGCCCCTGGCCTTTGTCCTCTTCATCAACTCTTCAAAGGTTTACAAATATTACTAAAAGTTAAACTAGCTAAATTATTTACTGATGCAGAACTAGAAGAGACGATGGAACCTTCGGCAGTGGTTTCTTCATTAAGTGACGTAGATAAACATGATTATGCACTTGGTGTAGACTTAGAGACAACTAAGCACTCCGAAGATAGTGTATCCGTATCCAGTATGGGCTGAGTTGATTATCTGTATTAATTTATTGTTGCCCAGGGTTTTTATAGCACTATGATATATCTATGAAAACTCTAATTTATTTTTGTCTTTAACTAAAATATAAACGACTTAACTAAGTTCATAAACTACAATTTTAATAGAATTTTATCATTTAACAATATTCTTCCTTCCCATAGTACTTATGTTATATGAGACAATGAGTTTTTGAATACAAATGATGGAATAAACATTCACGGTATAAAGAAGGATTACCAATAAAAGTGTCATGTTGTTTTAAAGCTATTTTTATTGGAAGATCACGCCGTGACAGGCAAATGAATAAAACAACAGTCAGACACGGCTGCTAAGCTTTTATTTCTTCGGATTACGAGTAAATTAAAAACTTGTGTCGTAATCCACCCAAGTTATATCGGGCCGCATCGCGAATATTTGACTTTTAACATTTATATTGGATTTTTAACATAATCCTGCCGAAAGCGAGTTTTAAGTGATTCCTACTTGATACCTATTTAAAATGATGGAAAGGTTTTATGCCATCGGTGACCTTTCGATAATATTCTCCTCCAATAAAATGTGCTGACGTTTACCGAACGTAAATGCTTTAACGACAGCTATTGTGCGACGTTTTTGTAGGCCATCTAATGGGCTGGTGCCAGGTGACAGGCGAGATTCTCTTGAATGAGTCCAATAACGTCTGCGAATAGATATCCTGGTGATTAGTAAAAGTGATGTAGTGTCAACAATTTTCCACAGGTGATTAACTTGTGGAGGTCCTTCAGTTTTACCTTTGTATCGTAACAAAATAATACAACAGCAGTACAAAATTGTAAATAATTTACCGTGGCAACTTAAGTGAAGCGACTGTTGAATATCTCCTCTGACTTTAGTGTTTATCGGCGGTGATCACTGCCGAAAAACCGCCGCACGATGTGGCGAGGTCCTTCCTTTTCAAACTGGGTAGCTAGCGAGTCATGGCAACGATCTTTTAACGGTCACCAAATTTAAGTTAGTATTTAAAGCAAGCTGTAGCAGTACCTACAAACGCCACAAAATGAACGACGCGTCATACTGACGTCACACGAATTCTACATCTCGCAATCAGAGTTTACCGTGCAATAGGGATGTATCCAAGGTATTAAAAAAAAAAAAAATTGTCCGTCTTATAGATAATAAAAAAAAATTAAGACCCGTATTTTTATTTTGTCGAAATTACTAAAAACTACTGTGATATAGAAAGAAAAAATAAAAAACACTGGTTCAATATTTTTTATAAATCTATCTGATGGATATAAAATTATTTTTTTAGGATACAACCCCATTAGCATACATACAACTTGCCAATTTCAACCATTGGGCAAGTGGCCTACCAGACATAACACCCGTCTGGTCGGAGGATCCAGCCTTTTTCTATGGAGGATGAGTGAACTTTACTTCCTGTCCCTCATGCCTCCACAAACCCATGGAGGGAATTTGGGCCTCAAAATTAAAAATTAATAAAGTTAGGGAGTCTGCCAGTGAATTGTGTCGACGTGCGTCTTCTCGTGATCTGGTCTGGTGGTCGACGAATACCGCATCTGAAGGTTGGAGCAAAAAAAGTGATTTGCCGCTTTATCACCTTAATCAGAGAAATATCCTCCGAAGGCATCGTTCTATCACTTATTTGCCACAACGCCTCAGGAAGCTGTAACCGTTGCTGCTGCCGGTGACGAATATCACTTCTGAACTACCTGTGATATCTATACCCCAGTGTCATTTCCATGGCTATCATTTGGTGATACGTATTGTATTTTCACTTTCGAATAAACGACCCCTATTAGGATGTCGTTTAGTGGAAAGCCTTCCATTTATTTTTATTATTTATATACACACAATAAAATACATAGGGATATGACTAAATTAAAAACAAAGTACAAAGGTGTTGCTGATTTCTTAAGAAATTTCTTCCAATAGACCTACGAAAGGAAAAGTAAAACAGAAATGTAGACAATAGTGTGTGTACATAATACATGTACATTACAAACGTGTACGATAGGCCACCTTAGGTATAACAATGCGTTTTTATATTGCACCTATACAATGTCTAGGTCTCGAGTTATTTTATAGCTTTTAATTCAGCATATGTGAGTGTTGTTAGTTTTCTTTTTGAACTCATTTTAAGCCAGTTTTATCACAAAGAAGGTAAAGCTATATTTCCAGGACAATGATCAAAAACTTATGATCCAAGTAAGCTAAGTTGTCTTAAGGCAACCCGCCGCAAAGCTTTAAAGGATTTCGAAGAAGCAAATAATAGGTTATAATTATGTATTGTTTACGTTGACAATTTAACTAGTGAACACGAGTAAGCAATAAATACGGGAACCTTTTGTTTTGCACAGTCTTTCAAAATAACTCTTAGACAAACAATTTTATGTTATAGAGGTTGTGGATACATTTCTTTAAGTTACTAGTTTGCGTATTTTAAGTTATAGAGGTTTTGGACTGATGGGATGGGAATATATATGTTTTTTTAAGTTATAGAGATTTTTAAGTTACCGAGGTTTGGGTTATCGAGGTTCTACTGTCTCCAGATCAACCTCCCTCTGGCGCAGCATCGTTGGTCGTGTTGTTGGGTTTAACATTGCATCAACTCGCTCAACTGCTGTCTTCCTTCCTATTCGCTCAGTTTTTTCTGAGTGAATAGGCTCTTAATAAACTAGCGCGCTTTACCATCAACGATCGCATCACTGCTTATCATCAGGCAGGATTGCGGTCAAGCGCTAGTTTATAATTATTAGAAAAAAATACATATTTACAACCATATGCAGGATTGTTACTTTACATAAAAATATATTTCACAATGCTAGTTACGTAACGTGTATGTGTTTATTTACTGTTACAATCCTTATTAATATTAAAAATCGGAAAGTGAGTTTGTTTATTTGTTGAAATGAATTTTGACGAAACTTCATGTGAACATTTACAAAATTTCGAAAAGTGGAAATCTTTGGAAATGAGTTTAAAATCTCACACCACAATAGATGATGCAACCTTGCAATTATTGAATATGAAAAAAAAAGTGGAAATTTTTATTATCTAGATTATTTGATATAACTTTGTTTTTGGCTAAACAAAACCTAGCATTTCGTGGACATGATGAAACCCAAGGGTCTTCCAATAAAGGTAATTTCTTAGAACTAGTTAAACTGCTGTCAAAGTATGATGCTGTACTCAAAGAACATAATTATATTATATTTGGATCAGGAAAAATCAGCTAAAGTAATATATTTATCGCCAAAAATACAAAATGAGTTCATAAATGTTTTAGCTAATCACGTAAAAAGCAAGTAAAGCTTGTCAACGAAATTAAATCAGCCAAATATTTCGGAATCATGTTTGATAGCACACCTGACGTTTCACATGTCGATCAGATGTCTGAAGTAATTCGTTATATAAAAATTCATAATAGAAAAGTAGAAGTCAAAGAAGTATTCTTAGGATTTTTCCCTTACATGGAAAAAAGTAGCTGATTTAAGCGCTGAAATACTAAAGAAGCGTCGTTCTCAAGGTTATGATAATGTTGCATTTATGAGTGGTATACACGGGGGAGAGCAAGCTATTATAAAAAAAAAAACAATAAAGCAATTTTTATTAGTTGTATAGATCATTCAATTAATTTATGCGGCCAATATTCGTTCACACAAAATGTGACTTGTGTTACATTTTTCGGGGCAGTGGAGACAATATTTAACGTTTTTTTTCCACTCCCACAAGTCCCTGGGAAGTGCTCCTCAATCACAGCAAATCATCTGTTAAAAGACTTTCAACAACGCGCTGGAGTGCTCATTATAGTGCAGTTAAAGTATTAGTTGAAAATGTTGATGGAATAATATCTGCAATTGAAAATCTATGTGACCAAGACGTTAATTTAGAAACTAGAGGTGCTGCACAAAATCTTATCCCTGCTGTGTGCATTTTCTCATTTCTTTGTTTTGTTTTCTTTTGGAATGATGTGCTAAGGGAAGTTTAAAGGTTTATGTGCTGATGAAATAATCATAAAGCTAGAAGCACTTCCTCTATTCATTGGAGAAAAATGGTTGCATCTAGCAGAAGAGGCAATAGATTTTGTTGTACAAAAATCGTAAGAATACAACATTTCGATGGAACGACGAATTCGTCATAAGAAACGCATGCCCGGTGAGTTAGAATCGTCCACCGATGCTGGACTTACACTTAGAGCAGAACTTCAAAAGGACATGTTAGAATGTCTTGACAGATTCAATATTAAACTCGAACAAGAGTAAAGTCCATTAAAGACGTAGCTTCATTGTTAGAGGTTGTGCAGTCGAAGACCTTGCTGTCGGCAAACTCTGAACAGTTAAAATTTGCTTTATCAAAATTTACTGACCTTTACGATGAAGTATCAGAAACAGAACTACTTTTAGAAATACCAAGATGGAGAAGACATTTAAAAGCGGCTAATATTACTGTCTCTAATTGGGTGACGCTGGACTATTTGAAATTCATTGTGGAATGTGATTTTAGAGCATCTCTTCCAAATCTAACGGTCGCATTAAAATAACCAGATTAAACAATCTTGTTAGTTTAACAATAGAACATGAAGCAATACAAAATATAAATTTTGAAGACGTAATTTCGGAGTTCGCAAGTGTCAAAGCTTTTTTAGCATACTAAATTTGTTTCACATAACATACTAATATTATAGTAATACTATTATAGTAATACTCGTATTTTAATAAAACGTAAATGATTTAATAACTAACTTACTAAATAACTTTTTTTTTATTTTAAAAGTTTTGATTGAGTTTTGGAGTGACACCTATAAAATCGCCCCGGGTGCCACCTATGCTAGCTACGCCACTTTTTTTTTTTTTTTTTTTTTTGCCGGGGTGGAAATCCTCATAGGATGCCCGCCGCCCTGGGGTGGGCGACGGGGTATGTCAGTTTACTGACTAAAACCACCCCGGTGTGTCTTCTATCACGAGCGCGCGTGGGGCCGCGGGAGTCTAAATTCTTCCACGGCCCCACACCCTCGTGCTGGCCCGGTCTGTCCGGGCCTCGTCTCCTGCACGGGGTAGTGGGGTGTTAAACTACCCCGTGCATCGCCTCAAAGGCGCGCGCCGACACTCGCGCGCGCCTCCGCCTCGGGGTCCATCAATGGGGGGCGGGGACTTCCCCATGTCCCTCGCCCCTGGACCCATTCATGGGGGGCGGAAGAGGGCGTTATCCGCCCTTCCTCGGCGCCCGGTGCGTCTTCTGCGGCCCGGGAAGGGAGTTGATATCTCCCTTTCCCGTTCCGCAGCTTCCTTCTGCGACATCACGTCCTCGCAGAAGGACACCACCGCGTCCCACGACTCTGAGCTGCCGACAATCTTCCGCACTACTGCCGGCAGCGTCAGGTCGCCTCCTACTTCATTTGTGAGGACACGGCGCTGCTCCTCCCAAGCTACACACTCGGAGAGCGTGTGCTGCGCCGTGTCCTCCCCGCATTGGACGCAGTGGTGGCACCGAGCGTCCGGCTCTCTGCCTAAGCGACGCAGGTACTTGCCGAAGCAGCCGTGCCCCGACAGTACCTGCGTCACCCTGAACGACAGGGAGCCGTGCCTCCTCCCGAGCCAGTCGTCGAGTACTGGCCGGATCGCCTCGACGGTAGCGAGGCCGGCGGTAGGGCGCATAAGCCTCTGCCGCCAGTCCGCCACCAGGACCTGACGGAGCTCCTCTCGGCGCAGCTCGATCTGTCGCTGCACCGGACTGGAGCCCCGTGTCCGCTCTTCCTCGCGCCATTGGTACAATGACGCGAGTACTTTCGCCTCTAGGTCCCAGGGCGGGGATCCGGCCAGGACGCAAGCCGCCTCGTAGGAAATCGTGCGATACCCGCGGACGACCCTGACGGCCATCGCCCTCTGCGGCTTGCGCAGAATGGCGAGTGTTCCGGCCGTCAGGTCCATCGCCCACACAGGGGCCCCATACAGGGCCATGGACCGCACGATTCCCACGTACAACCGCCTACAGGCGGCGCTCGGGCCCCCCATGTTGGGAAGCAACGTTGATAGCGCGCCTGCTGCACCCATCAGCTTGGGCGCCAGCCGCCGGAAGTGGGGTCCGAAATCCCACCGGCTGTCGAGCACCAATCCCAGGTACTTCATGGTGAACTCGACAGCTATCCGGGCCCCACTGACCACGATATGTGATCCCGGCGCCGGCGCACGCCGGGGGCCATGGAAAACCATGGCCTCCGACTTGTCAAGGGCCACCTCCAGGCCCAGGCGCCGGATGCGGTTCACCACCTGTGACACCGCAGCCGTGGCTATCAACGTCGCTTCCCTGTACGAGCTCCCCCGGGCAGTGACAAGCGTGTCGTCCGCGTAACACGTCAAGTCGGCGCCCGACGGGAGCTCGCCTCTCAGCACCCAGTCGTAGCCGATGTTCCACAGGAGCGGTCCCAAGACCGATCCCTGTGGAACACCGCACGACATTTGGTGCCGACCGGCACCGTCACGTCCCCGATAGATGACGCATCTGTCCTCCAGGTAAGCCCCTACTATGCGGCGGAGGTAGGGAGGCACCCGATGGTATTTCAGGGCCTCCCTAATACAATTCCAGGGTAGAGTGTTGAAGGCGTTGGAAATGTCTAAAGACACCGCCAACACCACCCCACCCCGGGACACCGTATCCTCCGCCAGGGCTCTCACGCGCATGATGGCGTCTATGGTGGAGCGCCCCCGACGAAAACCGAACTGGCTGTCGTCCAGGTTCGGCCCCTCTCCGCACAAGTGGCCGACGAGGCGATCTGCGATTATACGCTCAAAAAGTTTGCCCGCCTCGTCGAGCAGCACTATGGGCCGATACGCGGACGGCGAGTCCGCGGGGCGCCCCTCCTTCCTGAGCAGGACCAGCTTCCCCTCCTTCCACACACTGGGAAACTGACCCTGCTCAAGGCATGCCGTAAAGAGCCCCCTCAGCTGGGGCTCTAGCTCCTTCAGAGCAAGGACGAGAGCTCGGCCAGGAACTCCGTCGGGTCCGGGCGCTTTATTCTTGGCCCGGAGCCGTGACACGGCCGCTCCCGTCTCTGCTTGCGTCACCACGGGGACATCGGTGCCCTCTTCTTCTGGAGAGTCTGTGGCTGAGGGTGAAACCATCGCCGGGGGAACATGTCCCGCCCGCTCAGGGAAGAGGGTGGATACCACCGCCTCCAGCAGCTGGGGTTGCATACTTTGCACCAGTGGGGGCGCCCAGGGACGCAACTTGCCCCGTACCCAACGGTAGGGGCGCCCCCACGGGTCCCGATCTAGGGACCCCAGCAGCTCCTCCCTGGCCCGCGACTTGGAGTCGCCGATGGCCAGCCACAGAGTCTCCTGGGCCGCGCGGTACACCCCATACCGCGCGGCCTCCTCGACGGGATCCCGTCGACGTCGTCTCCGGTAGCGCGTGTACTGGCGGCGAGCCGCGACGCACTCGACGCGCAACCGCGCAATGTCGTCGTTCCACCAGTACACGTTGCGCCTTGCGGACTGTTGGCGGACGCGGGGCATGGACGCGTCGCAGATCTGCGTCATCGCCCCGCGAAACCGCAGCGCCTCCGCTTCGACGTCGACGGGGCCGTCCGTCGCCGACTCCCAGATCCAGGACTGGACTATGGCAGCTTCCTCGAGTAGTTCCCTGTCGAGGCGCTTAAGCGCCCAGCGCGGGCCGTCGTTAATCGGGGCTCTTGGATGGCGGCCGCTCGCGGTCTGGGCGGAGACGTCGAACCGGATATACCGATGGTCCGACAGCGTCTCCACCTCCACGGCGACACGCCAGTCATGGACACGGCTGGCGACAGAGGGGCTAGCGAAAGTAACGTCTACTATCGACCCGCCCCGCTGCCGCACGCACGTGTATACCGAACCCCGATTCAGGACGACCAGGCCGGTCGTCACTACCCACTCCGCTAGCACCTCGCCCCGAGGGTCAGTGACCGGAGATCCCCACGCCGATGACTTGGCGTTGAGATCCCCGAGCACCAGAGCGGGACGAGGGTGATAGCGGCCTACGACGGTGCCCAACTCGACAAGGAACCCCTCGAAGTCGGCGAGACTCTTGTTGGGGGAGAAATACGCCCCCACGATGACGATGCCTTCCGAGACCGCAGCAACCCAGCCGCGGCCCCGAGACGGGTCGATCAGAGTCCCGCCAATAATGGCCACCGAGCCGTCAATGCATCCCAGCCAGTCGTCACGGGCAGGGATGAAATACGGCTCGGCGACCACAGCCACTTGGATCGACCACTGCGCCATGCTCTGGAACAAAAGATCCTGAGCTCTGGCGCAGTGATTGATGTTGCCCTGGAGGAAACGGAATTGTGCCATTATTGACACTCCATTTCCTCGGCAACGGTCCTGGGCCGGGAGTCGGCCGTGGAGCTGTTAGCCTGCGGGGGAGGCGAGATTTCCCCGGCAGGCTTAGAGCTCCTCTTCTTCTTTTTGGTGGCCTTTTTGCTGGCAGGCGTGCCACAGGCCCCTCCGCCCACTCTGTGTCCCGCTGGCTTCCCTGCAGCCGAACATAAGCTGCAGTTGAGCGCCGCGGAACACTGGGCCGCCTTGTGGCCGGGCTGACCGCAGCGATAGCAAAGATCGCTACGGTCAACCTCAGCGGTGCACTTGGCCCGGACGTGCCCCTTCTCCAGGCACCGGAAGCACCGCAAAGCCCGGGGCTGCAGGAGTTTAACTCTCGCTGCAACCCAGCCTACCAGCAATCTGCCACTTGCGGCGATTTTATTCGCCGACGCCACAGGGCACCGAACCCAGACTGCGCCGAGTCCGGTGGCGTCGGTGCGAATATCGCCGGCCCGCACCTTGTCCGGCGGACACTCTCCGCTTCGGGCAACGGCCGCCACCACCTCCTCGGAAGTCACGGACTCGTCCAGGCCGGCAATCCGCACCTCTGCGGTTTTAACCGGCCTGGAAATCCGGACGTCCTCGGGGTTGAGGACCTCCCTCAGCCTGGCGGCCAGAGCGTCCGCCTTCTCGGCATTGCCGCTCGCAGCACCAGCTACCTCAAACAGCTGCGCACCCGTGGCAGCATGTCTGATGGTGACGGACTGGAGGCCAAGATCCGACAACTTGATCTTGGCCTTGGCCTCGGTAAGGACCGAGCCGTACGTTACGCCGCGCTCCGAAGCGCCACGCTGAAGCGTGAGCGTCACGGCCTCGGAACGCGGGGCTCGCACAGCCGGTCCCTTGCGACCGCTTTTGCGACCGCCTTTGCCAGTCCGCCGCGCAGCTTCCGGAGCCACCTTTGCGGTTTTACCGGAGGCGCGCGCTGGTGCTGCTGAGGCCGCCTTGGCGGCCTTAGCGGCTTTGCGGGCCTTCTTACGACCCACGACTGTCGCCCAGGTCTCACCCTTAGACCCGGCAGTCGTGGGCTGCTCGCCCTCTGGAGCTCGCTGAGGCGCAATTCCCGGCGTTCCCTCAGCCCTACGCCGTTTGTCGGCCGCTAGGGGCGGACGGAGGTTTTCCTCAGGGAGGCGCCGGGAATGCGCCTCAAGTTGGGCTTTGACCATGCTCCCGCACTGGAGCATGCACATACGGACAATGCGCTCAAGGCACGATGCGCTCAAGTCATCGCCCGCACGTGCTGGTCCTGGTGCGGGAGCCGGGGCCACTACCGAAGTGGCGTCGGTGGGCGTGTGTCGCTGCTGCTGCTCGCTCAGCGCAGCGACTTGTCGCCGGAGGTCCTCCAGATCATCACGGAGGCGGTTGTTCTCCTCCTGCAACTTTACGACCTCGTCTGAGGTCGTCGTGTTGAGGAGGGTGCCAACCGCCTCCCTGATGTCCGCGGCAGCCTCCTTGAGACCGCGAACGAAGGTGCTCTTTAGGTTGCCAGATTTTGTGGCAACCTTAAGGACCAGGTCCACCCCGTCCAAGGCCAGCCGACTAAGGGCCACCGCCGACGGTTGCCCCCCTTCCGCCGATAGAGCAGCGCGTCGCTCTCGAGCGCGTCGGGCCATTTCCGACACTTCGTCGGCCGCGACGGCTTTGCGCTGCTCCCTCCTGGCGGCGTTGAGCTCCGCCTTCGACCTCCCCAGCGAGGCGCAGCTCTCGCCACCAGGGTCCTCTGAAGTGACCCCCATGTCACTTTCTGCTTCGCTGGCCGCCGGGGTACGCAGGAACCTACCCTGTCCGTCCCTCCGCGGCCGCGAAGCAGTAACTCCCCTGGAGTTTTGCCGACCTCTCCTCGCGGTCGGCACCTTCGGGGCTGGTAGGCCCTCCTCCTCAGAGGTCAGCTCCGCCGACCCACTTCCCTTCTGAGCAGGGCCGCGTGGTCGCTTCCTTACGGAAGCCGGTGCACGCGGCCCTTCATCAATAATATTTGCATTTCTCGCATCCATAATCGCATCGCTTCCAGTAGCAATAACGGTAGCAGGGGCCTGGTCGCCTACCCCTGCGCGTTCTTCGGTAACCAATTTACCACTCGCAGGCCCGGAAACCTGCGAGCGCCGGGCGTCAGCCGGATCGCATGACAAAACATTATCCGTATTCTCCATTTTCATTTACGATATTGGGTAGTACGCACATCGCTTCCCCAAGGCGATGCGGCCGCTCTTTTTGGGAGGGTATTAATCCTCCCGAGGCCCGCGGTTGCCTCCGGTACAGGATATACCGCCCGCTTTTCGGTATCTAAAACTAAGTAACTAAAGCTATTTTTTTGTTTTTTTTTTTTTTTAATTTTAAGTATTTTGTCTTTGGTTTTTTATATTTTGTATTTTTTTTTTTTTTTTTTTTTTTTTTTTTCCCCTTAATTTAAAAGATAAAGTAAACCTAAACCTAACACTAAACCTAAAACTAACCTAAACCTAACCTAACCTACCCACCACCCGGCACCGTGGCCGTAAACCTCCAATGGCCACTGATGCCCGTAGACCGCAGGTTGAGGAGAAACCCACGGTCTTCTCCAACTCGGTCACGCGACGTGACCCCTAGACCGTGGACTGTCAAGACGGCCCGCGGTCCACACCACCTCACTCCCTATTCGTGCGCTCCGCTACAGAGATGCAGAGCGCAGATAGGGAGCCCTCGGGAGCGCCTCCTCCGCTCCGGCAGAAATTCGCCGTGGACAATAATCTCCTCCTGCACAGTACTCACGAAGAGATTGCTGCCCACGCCCAGGGTGCACCGGCCCAGCGTCTGCTCGTCCTCGGGTCTCAAAACCAGAGGACCAGCAGGCACTGAGCACTCGGGGAGGTTTTCTGCCACGCACCCCGCTAGCTACGCCACTGAGGTAAGTATAACAATATAAGTTACACTTCTTCTTCTTCTTTTTTCAAGGTGAGATTCAACCTCAACTCTTGATCAATGGCCTCCGTGGAATATATACCACAATTTTGCCAATAACACGTGTAACAAATTATAGAAATTCTTTGAAAATTTTATTTCACAATAATGGCTGATATCGCCAATGACAGTTGAAAAAGACGGCCGCGTGAACCGTCTATGAGGAAGGTTTGATGCAAAGTAATGATATGGCCACTATGTTGCGATAGTTCTATGTTATTTATGAATTATTCACTGAATGCACTTTTTACTACACTTTTATTTAATAAACGACACTATAAATAATTTAAAAGTCCAATGAAAAATGACCGTGACATTCATCTTAACTTTCCCGTCAAAAAAAAAAAAAAACCAAAGGCTTAAGTTAGGCTAAACATAAATGTTTTTCAACATCTATCTTGTCAATTCCTTGACACACTTGACATTTCTGTAATTATACTCTTTGCTTGACTCGATTCACCATTGTCGCGAACGGTCATAGATGCACTTTGCTCCAAGGTGATAGTTCGCACCATCGATATACGGTAAGATCACAGACGAATAAAGGGGTAAGATACTATTCTAAGGCAAAGGTGACAAAAAGTAGGTTAATAAAAATTAATTTATGAAGTATGAGATTTTTGGATGTTTGCCAGAGAGCAATGGAATGAAGAATCTGGTTCTTAAACTTGTGGACCTAGTTTCGACTTTGTGGAAAGAGTAATACAACAATCCGTTCCATCACTAAGAACCTGATTCTTTCTTTCTATGTTATTACGAAAGCTGCCATGCAGCTTAATTTCATCCAACATTTATCAAAAAAAAAAATATATTTTTAGCTTTTGACACCGTTCTGCTTCCATATAAAAACTGTAAATATTCCACAAATAAAAATTATCTGTCGATTGAAAAATCGGCTCCAAATGAAATTTGGCTGGACAGAGGATAAAACTGCCAAACTTACAACCAATTGGGCCCTGCATCCCGTTTAATGTCAAACGAAATCGCAGCAGCCCCAGCCATATATTTCAGGCAACAAATTATAGTATCTATCCAAAACATAATTATTACAGAAACGAGGCAGCCTTATCAGCTTTTTTTGTTATGGCATCTCGTAGTTGACCGCCGTGACTAGTTAACCGGACTGTCCTGTGGATGCATTAAATACAATTAAAGCCTCCAGCCAGGGGCCCTTAATAATTACAACTACAGAGGAACTACGCACTAAGGACACCCCCTGTGGGGTACGAACCTCGGCATAGGACGTCGCTGGAGAGGACAGCAAGGGACGGCTGGATCGAAGCACCCTGAACGAGTTATTTGTACTGGATTCGTAAGGCATTCCAAGCTTTTTGGTATGTTTGACGCACAGTGGACTCGGCCGTTTTTTCTTTGATTTTCTATCTACGGTTCGCGATCTAACATTTTCCTATATTATGTTTGTGATAGTGTAAGTGAGAAACACTTTTATACAGAGAAAAGTAAATTGAAATTGTGAATAATTACTGGTTTTATGCCATCTGTAGGCATAATATGAAAACTGCAATGTTCTGACTAACCGACATAATGCGTCTATTTCCCGCAAGATGGCGCCCTAAGGCCCTTAATCACAATCTACCCCTTTAAACTTTAGATTAACATCCTATTTATTTTAGTCCACCAACAATTATTATAATATACTTAGCATAAATGATTCAGAAAGGTGACAGAGTAGTGTAACTCTCACTTTTATAGGCGAACTCCGTATCTATACAAAAATGGAATTAAGTATATTGGAATTTCACTTAAACTAATTTAAGTATATGAAATCACCACTTATTCTTAATATTATGTTATTAGATTATAGAGAAATTAAATTATTAGAATAAGCATGTGTCATTACCTGCCAGAAAGTGAGTTCTTAATCCAAACCCAGAAGATATTTGATATACTTTCAATTTGCCAATCGCCACAATTATTCACCATCTTACAAATCTTGCAGGTAATTTATGGGGAATTGGTGCCTAAAACCGATTTCCCTCTGTAGAGGCCACGTGGTTTTACATGTAATAAATCAATACAAAAATGATTTTATACCCACTCATTTAAATAAATTAAGTTTTTAGGTAATCATATTTGTAACTGCCTAATAAATTCTACCACACTTTTTTATTAAGTTTGCAAGTAGGTAACACTGTTATTTTGATTGTCATTTCATTTGTCAAAATGGAAACAGAGAGGTTATGAATTGAAAACCATTCTTTTCTTTTTATTTTACATACTGGCAAAATAAAATTAATTGTTATAAGCAGCCTGTATTTATTATCAGAAGGTAAAATGTGGAATGTAATCACATCAGTATGTTAAATTTAAATGCTCTCTATAGTATAGGTATCTGTTTGTTTTTAGATGAATTTCTTGCGAAAAGGTTTCTCGCTTCTTTCAATTGGAATCAAGGCACAATGTAAACAAATCCCAGGTAAGCCGTATCATTGTCATTACTAAACATAAACTATAAGTACCTACAATATCCCTATGGCTGTTACCCATACAGTTTTAGTTTAATTTTGCGTACCTAATGAAATCTTATAGACACACATGCCTAATAAGTTTTCATATATGCACTAACTATAACTAGAGCCGAAGTAAATACATAATTCTGCTTTTGATATCAAGACTCAGTCATATTTTATATACAAAATATAGGCTAGAGATCTTAGCCATCCAAAAAATTTATAATTTAAGTAAGTATTTTTATCACTTCTCAAGATAAATAATATTATGCTATTGATCAATCAGGTTAATTGTACTACAGCCAAACCAATATAAAAAGATACTAAGTAACTAATGTTTAAAACTGGACTATTAACACAAGCCCCTCTTTCACTAACATATAATACTAATTTATAGTTAATTAAATTGGCACAACACTAATTACATTAATTAACATGGAGACAAAAATATAGCTTAATCACTAACATGGAACAGTGGACTCTCTCGCATACTTTCACAGAACACCAGACATACACACATAATCGTATTCCATTCATCTGCAAGCACTTCACATTTAATTCAACATCAGAAGGGCATTCGGCACGCTTAAAGTATGACAGACCAAGGTTTTGGCTCTGGTTACAGTTTTTGCTGGAAGTTACGCAATCAGATTGTGCTGGCGGCTCTGATGGTACCTTTTTGTCAGGCTCACATAGTCCGTAGAAAAGACCATGGAGCTTTGGGCTGTCTATATGTCCTCGCAATGTCTTACAAACTGCAGTAAGCTAGTCAAAGCCTCTTCACACCTCTAACAAGTAAAATTGCAACAGCCCTAAGAGATATTTGATAAACTACATATAGGGAAAAAAATAGTATAACCTCTGGAAGAGGCATCTAAGGAAACTTTTCTGTATCTTTTCCAGCATTGGTGTTAGGGTCGTGGTATAGGAATGCCAGATACAGGCATTAAACTCAAGTTGGTTTGAACAAGAGAGGTGTACAACTGTTTAATGACATTAGGATTGTGAAAGTATACAACTTTTCTTAAAACAAATCCCAAGAGGCTAAAAGTTTCTTTATATGGTGCTCAGTTTTAAGATATTGTACATCATAGAGATAACAACATAGCTGTCTGCATTTTCTTCTTTGCTTAACTTCCTCCTAATGAGAAGTAAAAGTGTAACAATTGTTTATAGGTCAATAAATAAAATACTAATATTATTAAAGTGTATGCATTGACTGCATCCATGGTAGTAGGTTTGTGTGATAAATTCACAACTATCCCATATAATATGGTTTTCATTTAATCAGTCCTCTATAGGCCAAACTGTTAACTAACTCTGTTAGTGGTTCATACCCATATCTGTTCTTTTTCACTTATTCAACATATTTTTATATATTTTCTAAAATTTAAACATATATGAGCTTATAGAAAAATGACCTTAATTCCTATACGGTAAAGTTCATTTAACACTACAACTAAAAGCATTTTTATTACATTTTCAATAGTGCTGGGTCTCTCTGAAACCAACTTAATTATTATTGATGTTTGTATAACTTCAAATAAGGTGAGGGTTTGCAGCACTGCACAATTTTGCTATGGATAAATTATAAAAATTAATGAGCTGTTGGTTTTGTACATTTTATAATGGTTCTCCCTTCTTACATCACCTTTCTTGATATGATTAGACTTAGCTCCTATGTTACAATAAACCTTTAACATTGTTATGTAAATGTTGTTTTGTTATGTTGAAAACAACAAAAAAAAAATTAAGTACACCTTAAAGTAAAGAAAAAAAAAACACAAGCAATTCTTTTACAATAAAAATACTGCTAAGGTGAGTAGGTAAAGTTGAACTTTAAACGAGTTGCAAATGCTAAGATAACTAAATATATTGTAATTAAGTAAGGTATCTTCGCTGAGGTATTGGATTAATTAAGGTTAATTAGTACATGCCAATAAGCAAGTAGTGTTGGATTTTTTTAAGAATAATCATCATTAAAATTATTAAAAAAAATGGCCAAGATTTTGTCGGGTCACACTCAGTGTAGGGTTCTGTAGTTTCACATCTCTCACAATAAATGTCCTCACTTAACAGTTACATAAGAGTTTAAAAAATGGACTATTTGTTACATTGAGTTGACAGTTGACATACTGTGTATGGAATAGGTACTTCACAGCGAGGAGTAAAACAAAGTATAGCGCCATCTCTCGGGAATTTAGGTTACTATTATAGAAACTCGATGGGGTTATTGTTTTAGATTTTCGGTGGTAAGTATGATTTGCTTAAAATGATTTTATAGTCTTTTTTTCATTTCAAAGAAGGTATTTTCAGAATAATAAAATATTTAGGTAAACTAAGACAAAAAAATGCTTGCATAATTATATCATTAAATTACAAACTTCAACCCATAAAGTTCAAAATAATTTTCCTCTAAAGTTCTATTTTTGAGATTTCTTTAACGTATTTTTTAATTTTTATTTTAGGAACGATAATTTCCGGAAATATTAGATAACTTTATCAAAACACCGATCTTAGTAAACCCCTATTCATTGTGAACCTATCCAACATTAGGTATATCACAAGTTAAGGTGGAAATGAAAAAAAAACACACTCCCCATATTACATTTTTTCAATATTTTTTATACACTTTTTACATATTGGTACCAAAGAACAATGCCCATTTTCCATACATTGAAAAAAAAACCGGCCAAGTGCGTGTCGACCTCACGCACAAAGGGTTCCGTACCACTGATGGCGGTACGATTTACGAACAAGCGGTTTACGATTTACGTGGTATTAAAAAACTACTTAGAATAGAATACTCTTTATTATGTATACCATATAGATTACAGAACATAATTATAAAGATTTTACAAAGGGTGACACAATGGGCGGTCTTATGATAAGACCGCCCATTGTGTCACCCTTATCTCTAAAAGCGATCTTTTACAGACAACCTACTAGATCTACTATAACTAATCTTACCTACTAGATCTCGTTCAAAACAATTTTCGTTATTAGTTTTTATAGGAATGTACATCATATGCTTTTTTTAGATTTCGATTTAGATAGATTCATATTTTAGAAGTTAGAGGAGAGGGGACCAACTGTTTTCCACTTTGGAAGCGTCTGTCACGCAAACTATTCAGTTTAGAAAAAAAAAAATTTAGAAACCTCGATATCATTTCGGAAGACCTATCCATACCTCACACGAATGTGCTTGATGAAAAAAAAAATTTTTTGAGTTTCAGTTCTAAATATGGAGAGCCCCAATATTTTTTTACTTGTTTATATTTGCATCAAAATCTTAATGCGGTTCACAGAATACATCTACCTACCTAGTTTCAACAGTTATAGCTCTTATAGTTTCGGCAAAAAATGGCTGTGACATACGGACAGACAGACAGACAGACATGACGAATCTATAAGGGTTCCGTTTTTTGCCATTTGGCTACGGAAACCTAAAAACCTGTTAATGAAAGTAAATATAACTATAAGTTATTGTAGAAATACTTCCTGTAAGTTAAAAAAAAAAATCTTACCTATGTTCATTTTGGCGATTTAAACGCCACGAAGTTCGATAAATATTAATATTTATTTTTAGGTTATGATTTGTCGTCACCAGAAATAATGAAACGAAAATGTAATAACGCTCGAAGTTTAGTCTAAAATAGTAATATTAGGCTGCATATGGTGTAAAACATCTTTTTTACTTTGTTGATTCCTTGAAACCAACTACCCCTAAGCCAATGCTAAGACTAGATTTTTTTTTTTTTCATAATTATAAACTAGTGCTTCACTGCAATCCCGCCTGATGGTAAGCAGTGATGCAATCGTTGGTGGTAAAGCGCACTAGTTTATTAAGCCTATTCACTTAAAAAACTTAAGAATAGGAAGGATGACGGCAGTTGAGCGAGGTGGTGCAATGTTAAACCCAAGACCAACACGACCAACGATTCTGCGCCAGAGGGAGATTGATCTGTAGGCCTAGTATGAGTTTTCATTACGAATCTCGTTCGACGATATCGAGCGCGTTTGACTCAGCGATTGGCCCGCTTCAAGGTCGTAAGAACTCTCAACCAATGAGAGCGCCAAACGTGCTCGATATCAACGATAGAGTTTCGTATTGAAAACTCATACTAGGCCTACTGGAGACTCTCCACGACCAAACTCCCGACACAACAACAATTGGCGCATCGTGCCCGGCACACATCGCAACACAACTGCTCAGACCCGTCCTTGGTACGGCTTCAGCTGACAACATGCCGGAACACTACAAATCGCTTGGCGGCAAGACTACAACAACAACCAACACCTGTTAACAGTTTAATTAACCTACATTTGCTAGGTAACTCAAAAACAACATATCAAAACTCGACTTGTTTTTCAGAATCAGTTTAAAATTGCTGAAAATACCCTGAAAAAATAGACAATAGACCCTCCTCTTTTTGATGTGAAACATCTATAGGCGCACGTGAGACCGATTTCTGGCGTGGCGACGCATCGACTGTGCGTTTCTCTCTCACTCGATCCGGCGTTAAGCCATCTCTTTCGCTCCACTGAGCTCGGAATCGACTGTGCGTTTCTCTCTCACTCGATCCGGCGTTAAGCCATCTCTTTCGCTCCACTGAGCTCGGACTCGGATACCTATAGTGTATACTCTGTTTATTACAGTACTCATAACCTGTGTTTTTCTGGTAAATAAATCATTTTTCTGTTCTGATAATAAAATGTCTGACCGTGATAATTTAGAGAGTGGAAGTGATCAGCCTCCTGCAAAGAAAGCAAAATCACACTATGACACATTATCAAGTCATCAGTAAGTTAATTATATTTTTATAATTAAAGTATGCATTTATCTGTGCATTTAGCACGCGTATATTTGGTGTGTATTGAGCGCCAGTAAATGTAAAATCTACTCTCTAGGTAGATTAAAATTCACATAAATTTCATTGCATATCATGTTTTTAAATTAATTATTAATTTTAATTTCATTCTTATTGAAATTAATGCATTAAAACAATTGCTTAGAGAATAAATTTATTAAGACTGACAGAACTTTATTTTAAAATCAGCTGATGGCGTGCAGCGCACGAATCTTTTTCTTATTTGTTATTAATTTAAACTTTAAAAAATTAATTAATTTTTCTAATCATAATGGAGTTTATAGTGAAACATTCATTATTTATATTTATAATTTACGATCTTTAGTAGTATATTGAAATAACTAGCTAAGATTCTTGACAATAGATGCTGTATTTATTAGATATCTTAATAATGTTATGTCCAATACTTTCGTATCGTACTTCAGTTACCATCGACCAATTGTCACAGTAATACCGTTCTCAGAGGCAACATCGAATGTAACTACATATTACCGAAGTCACTGATTAAACTAATTGAGTAGTTTCGATTTAAAATAAATATGTAAATTTTTGTATTCAATGAAAATGCATGTTTATTTAATAAAAAATCATCGTTATCTAGAAAAAAAAATCGTTATATTTTTTATTTTATTTTATTGACATTTTTAGTTCCTACCACAATCTGTTCTTTTCTGCATACTACTTTTACGAAATAACGTCGATGTTTCACATCTACCAGGCGTCCCGTGACGGCTCCATTTTTTTTAAAAAAAGTTGTTTAAAATGCTTTGCTTTACATGCCAGCAATTCAATGTAGATCCTTTTTATTTGTCTTCCTAATGTACGGACGACAGCGGGTCAAGCTATCCTAAACTGCTAAATATTTCCAATCAACCTTGAGCCTTAATGCTTTAGAGGTACAAGTTGAAAATCTAATGAAGAAATCTGGCAGATTGTAGTAGCTTGATGTCTATACAGTTTAATTTAAGTACTTCTGACTTCACGCCACTAGCGCTTGGATCTATCACATGCCTATTGTTTTATTCACAGAGTACTTACTGCACATTGAATAATTCTAAACATGGGACATGCAAGCGTCGGCACACGCGCAAAGGACACCCAAAAAGATTTGGTGCGCCGATAATGGCCTGTTATTGTGACGCGGGACACATTTCGCCAAAATTCGAACCCGTTCGATAGCATCACAAACAAGTACATGACAAATATAGGAAATTGCACATGACTGTCTAAAATAGCGGTCTACCGACAACTGCGTCTGACTGCAGCTGCGACTGCCGTCACGCAAAATCGGACCTAATAACTAGTGTTGTAAGCTCCATATTTGTTTGATGTGTAGTCGTACAACAATACTTGCAGGGGTTTGTCGCGCGCCTGTTATTTGAAACCCTTCCGCGTGGACACAGATTATATCCCCAAGGGTTGCTATGGGCTATGGTCCACAAAAAGATATTGGGAAAAGATAACTGTACTTTTGTTTTTGAGTGTTTGAGTTTGTTATTAAGTGTTCAAATTGTTAGCGGCCGCGGTCGAAAAGCAATTCAAAACAGAAGATACAGATTTATTGGTATTTCCCGAATAAACAAAAATCGATTATAAAAACACCCACTTTACAATTTATTAAAACTTCAACAAGTTCCGAGTTTCTATATTTATTTTTATGGATATAATTTTAATGCTGGTTGGTTTGGTTTAACATTACTGATCTGTTAGTTTTTACGCACACACTTGTGGACTATAATATTTCTTACGAACCTGCCCCCTAATCGGCGCACTCATTTTCGTCAAATGATTGCGATTAGTTGGGACCGCCCATTGGTCCATTCGGTCCAAACGTGGGATCGTTTGGACCGAACGGACCAATGGGCGGTCGCAACCAATTGACAAAAATGTGTTCACCGATTAGGGGACTGGTTAATCTCGTTGAAAATTATCACGGTGACCGTAAACAGTTAGGATTTTATAACTTAACCAATCTTTTTAAAAGTGTCCTCATAATGTTTCAACATGCTCTAATCAAGCATATTTTTAAAGAAATGAGTAGGTATATCCTCACATTTAAAATCCATCTTCTATATTATTTACTTTTCTGCCAACTATATAGTTCTTGCAATTTACGAGCGCGCGTGACTCTTGCTTGTGGTATGTTGTGTACATGCACAATGCGTTAGTGTGTGTGCCTGACGGAGCGTTCAGTAGCGAGCCGTCGCCCGCTTAGGTCACTTGTGCTTATTGTTTTTGCGTCGCTATCCGCCACGAAGTACCGTCAGCATGTCAAATACCGATAAAAAGCGAAAAATTATAGAGCAAGCGAAGCATTTATATAGAGTTAATTTAATATTAAACTTTTTGTATGGATCAACGATCATGAGCATTGTATTATCTTTATTATTTGTAGGGTCGTGCAATTATCGCCCGAGTTTTTCATTTTCTTCAAGAAGAATATAATTTCATGAAGGCGAATAATAATGATAATTGTGATTTGAGTCCTTTGGCTAACGTAAGAAAACGAACCGCCGAAGCAACAGGGGTCAGTGAACGTACTGTAACTTCTATTTTGAAAGAAGAAAAAGAGATGCCCTCTACATCTGCCAAGTTTCTTTAACCAATGAAAAAACGTATATAAAGCATCCTCCACAACTGGAGATTATCACTCAAATATGAGTTTTGAAAATTATAAGAAGTGGTTAGAAGAGAAGCTTATGCCAAATTTGCCAGAAAGGGCAGTTATTGTGATGGATAACGCGTCCTATCATAACGCCCGCAG
Organism: Sesamia inferens; assembly: GCA_037179545.1. NCBI lineage: Eukaryota > Metazoa > Arthropoda > Insecta > Lepidoptera > Noctuidae > Sesamia > Sesamia inferens. The sequence continues at coordinate 32,354,578 of CM073929.1, forward strand.
CAGTAAAATTCCTACGTCCAGTTCAAGGAAGAGCTATATGATAAAATGGCTAACTGATAACGGAATTTTATGTGACTAACGATTAAAAAAAATCTAACTCTATGATTTAATAAAAAATAATAAACATCGTTTCATAACATTCAAAATCGACGAAATAGTTAAAAGCAACAATTTTGAAATATTACGTTTGCCGCCCTATCATCCTGAGTTGAACTGTATCGAAAATATCTGGGGAATTTAAAAAAATAAAATTGCACCTAAAAATATCGGACAAAATATGACTATTTTACAAAATTTAATAAATAAGTGTTTGAAAGATATCGACAATGATACCTGGCGTAAAACTTGCAAGCATGTCGAAAAACTTGAAGAAGAATATTATAGAAAATATTTCGATTTGTACTTCGAGTTAACGATTAATGTAGAATCAACTGATAGCGACACTGAAGAGTTTGAAGATAGTGACACTTCTGACGATGAATAACAATATATTTTAATAAAACTTACTATTAAAATATTTGTTTTAATATCATTGTTGGTTTCAAAGAAAAAATAATTTTAACATTGATTATTTGTATGCTAACCGTAGCGCGTCTACGCGCACGCACACATTTACACGTATACAGATACGACTTGAACACAACTAAGAGCCACGCGCGTTCGTGATTTGCAAGAACTATACCTTATCAAAACTGTGAAGGGTTGCGATGAGTCAGCACAACATAACCCGCACTGACCACGACTGCACATAGTTCATAATCTAGACCATTCGGCCCTCTCCATTCACACTTGTGTCCATTGTGTCATTGTATTGTCCTGAACACGCGTGACTTGATATATCTATTTACTCAACAATCTACCTTTATCGCTTTCAAATGGAATTTGACTGAAATTGAAAAAATTGAAATCTTTAAGTGCTGTCCATCCAACACTCCACAGAACATTGGATACAAAGCCAAAATGGCTAAATGGTCCTTTTAGCCGCAATTTTTGTTGCATTTACAAATAGCTATTGATGAATAGAGTAAAATGACAAATGGTCTCGGAATAGCTACGTTATGTCCTTAGCTTGAATAATGTAACCACTATTTAGTTCTTCCGCCAACTTTCGACATGATCTCCCTCTGTATTGATATTCATAGTCCTACTCTCACTGTTCTTGATTATTAATTGAAACATTATTCACCAACCATTTTTTTTTCGTTTCACCAACATTTTCATAATTCTGGCCCAAGTTGCGAAGCTGATTATTTTATGCATAAAAGAAAAATTTAAGATGATTCAGTTGGAGAAAGAAAAAAAAATACAAGTTTTTAGGTCAAAAATTCAAGAAAAACATAGCATAAATATAGTCTCATACAGGTGGGGTCACTGCATTCATCGGATTTTGCTTTCGAATCTAGATTTCGTACGATTTACCTACATAAATTCTTCAGAATGTATTCTTTTACCTATTTTATTTATAACAATAAAAATAAACAAACGGAATAAAACCGTTCAAAAACTGCTTCCACATACAGAGCTGCCCCGTCTCACAGACTCACACTGACCTAGAAATCAGTCTATTTGGTGCCTGTGACGGTAAGATAATGTTTGCTAGTATAATAATTTATCAATAAACAAAGACCCCTATTGAAATAAAAAATCAAGTTTAGGGATTTAGGCAATAGTTAAAATACTCACAAGGCATTTGATAATGTATTATAATGAAATATTAAACGTTATGATTACATATATTGCCGCCAATTCTATTGTTACAAACTAAACTATTTTTAAGTAATTTGCATCTTTTTCTTCCATTTCGTTAAAAAAAGGATAGAAAATAACATTTTAGTATAACCCTGTCAAATTTGATACTCCATACACAGTTTAGACGCGATTACAAACATGGCGACTAAAAATACGCCACTTTACGTCAGAAGCGTACTAATTTGACAGGTCTAAACTGACATTTTATCTTCTGTCCTTTTCTTAATGAAATATAAAGAAAAAGATGCACTTAACTTAAATTTAATTTAGTTTGTGAACAAGGGAATCTGGGCCAGTGTCTGTTAAAAAGACGTGGCGTGGAGGGTACGGAATCAATTGTCTTCACGAGAACGTTCCAGACTCGCCAGGAACTTGCTGGAACCATCTGGAATATTCTAGACTTCAATGGAACCATTGTTATTCTTTTATTGTGGAGTTACTATCACCCATTCATTAACTTATACAATATGTAAAGAAAACCCTGTCCGATCCGTGAAAGTATTGTTAAGTTATTGATGATATTGATTCTAATCATGTCAACGAAGCCGGGCTAAACTTAAAAAAAATCCCCCTAAAAAATAAATATTATTTCGAAAAATCGAGGTAACTTAATGCATGTGCGGTAGGCAACACGTTAGGCGTAGTTGCGCGGGTGTAGGGGGACGGGGCACGCGGCATGTGGTCGCATCGCTATTAGCTCCGTCACAAATGGTGTTGTCACTTTTTTAAAAAATACCAAATTTTGGGGAAGTTGGAATTAATTCGCGGAAAAAAAAGATTATTTCAAAATTCATTACTATTGTCACTATGATGATTACGTAAAATTTCATATTTTATTTGGTCTTGTGTATACCTAACATTTATTATCTTTTTGGGTCGGACAGGGTTTTCCTTACATATTGTATGTAGGTACAGAACGTTACAAACTATACTTTTATAGGTTAAATACTTAGAGGTAAGTATTTAACCTATAAAAGTATAGTTAGTATATAACCACAAAAGATCTAACTGTACATTAGTTTGCAATCCTTTGACACAACTGTCTAATGATAAAACCACAATGCTCTAAGTAGGCGTAACGTGGGACCTCCCCGTGGGACAGTTTCTCATAGAAAGTGTCCGGGAATCAATGCTTTACCCTCGATCGCGTCACTTAAGACTGCTCCAGCAAATATTACCTTTGTGTTTACATCTACGGAAGTAGCTACTGACAATGTCTAATTATTGTGGGACAGCTTTATGCAGATATTATTTTTCATTTCTTTTGGTGAAATTTTATTTAGATACCTTTTCTGAATCCTTCCGTCTTTCATTAATCGCTAAGTATTAAGTCGGTTGAGAGCACTATCTAGATAAATCTAAAGATAACATGATTTCCTTCAGAAATAGCCTAGCTCTTTAGATGTTCTCCAGAAATTCAATATTTCGAACAAATACGACAGAACTGAATCAAATCATAACAGATCCTTCTGGAAAAATATAAGTTCTATGAAAGGCAAACAGTGGCTGCATAATGTTCGCAAGAGATTAGCGAATGATAAATTCCTGTTATTTGTTACAACTGAGTTGTCTTTGTCGAGTGGATGAATGACAATTGCGAAAGGTTTGTGATTGTGACGGTCACAATGGAACTGGCTGCTGGATGTATTATCATTTATCAATTTTTTTATTAGATTTTCTTAATCTTCGAAACTTTGAGACCACAATTTCTTTTTTTTTTTATGTTCTCGACGTCGGATTTGCGTAATTTTTCGTCTCATTTCGAAACTTATAAATCAGTTTTTGCTGAGACTTTCTGTGTGAAAATGAATGGAATTAAATCACAAAAAAGCATGACTTAAGTGCGGGCTTAGGTCACGCCGTACTTTAAAATGAATAGCACTTATATAATAAAAAAGAGTTCTTCTTCACGTGGTCGTAGTCCACTTCTGGACAAAGACCTCCCCAAGGCTTTCCACAGTGACCGGTCTTGTGCTTGCCGCATCCATTGATTAAAATCGTAAAATGCATTTAGGCCGTGGAAAACCTCTAAATCATTGCTATCATTTTAGGAGTGACTGCTAGTTATCGTTTCTGCCATTATACATTTGGTCAATTTTCAAAATCTTGTAATTTTATTCTCTGGGGAATAAGGTTTTTTGCACCCTTTTGGAGTCTTAGGCGCACATCAATGCCATTTACATTCAAATAATATCTTTCTCCAGGTTAACAATCTTGCACATTTTGCCAAATGTTATCATCACCACTATCATATGATTTACAGCGTTTCCCAGAACAGTAAACCTGGTTGGTAACTCTTGCCCATTGTATTTGCTGTCACCAGACATGCTGTCAGAAAGGAGTCGTTTTAAGTCCGTGTCCGTCATCTGTGGACAATACCCACTATTAACAGATTATAATCCGCAAAAACAGCAGGTACTGCCGTGTGGACACAGAGTGTGGTCCAAGTGATGCGGTGGTTGTGATAGATGCGTAACTGATTGCGTACATTATTAACATTCAATATTCGTTCTCATATTAATTATATCATTGTAAACGTAAGCTTTGTGTTTTTATTTTTGAGCTCATTGCTCATATTTCTTAATATTACCTTATCGTCTTATTCAAATTAATACGATTTATTCAAATTATATAACAATTTGGGGCAAAACATGCGTCACATACACGCAAAACTGTCCTCACTCAGCATAATGCTCTGCATGCCTAGTATGAGTTTTCATTACGAGACTCGATCGTCGATATCCAGCGCGTTTGGCGCTCTCATTGGTAGAAATTTCTTAAAACCTTGAAGCGGGCCAATCGATGAGTCAAACATGCTCGATATCGAAGAACGAGTCTCGTAATGAAAACTCAGCCTATGAAAAAACATAGGCATACCTACTGATTAGGCAGAGCCGCGGTGCTTTAGTCTTTAGAGTTCAGCGACACTGGCGTTAACAATAGACCGCCATCACTGCAGAATAGCGTAAGATATAAATACATCAACAATCAAAATATACATTACAAGCGATTGTATAAAATTTATGTATTATTACAAATTATTGTATAAACTTGATATTGTATTTAAAATGGTAGCAGCTAAAATCACAAATATCCAAATTCGCTAGGGTCTAACAAAGTCTACGCGCATATCGCTGCCTCCTGTCCCTTGCGTCGTCAGATGCAAGTTTGTCAATGCTCGTCATCATCTTAAGGGCTCTGTCGATTATCCCAAAACGTGACCAGTCTTCAGGGAGTCAGTTGCTGTTGCGTTTGTTATTCTAATCTGAGAAATGCTACCAATTTCTGCTTCTTTTACTTCCCAGAAAGAACACAATTACTTTACAACGAATATATGTTGCTATGAATATTACTCCCGTTTTTGGTTTAAATTAAAATTTCTCACTTCGCCTTTGTGCACCCAAAGGAGTAAAAGTATTGGCATTATAAGTATAGCAATTGGTTTCCGAGACCCCTTTCTTGTCTATTAAATAAACTAAAATTGTACTATTTAACATTCTTATGTTAGGACGTCAAATCATTGGTAAATTCAATATTATTCCTTTAGTAGATGATGAAAAGAAAAGTAGAGGTGTTGAACCTTTTGTCCATTTTTCGAAGCATTTAATTTAATTGTACCATTTAAATGATAGAAAAGTCTTAAATAGATAAAGCAGATTTTTTTTTAGGCTTAGACTATTTTGACTATTGAAAACTTGCAGCTTGTGTGTTGGCCAATACGTAATGGCCTTGACACACGAGCTGTAGGTTGTAGGTTCGGACCCAACCAGGTGCGAGACTTTGTGTCCGTTATACCATCACTACTGCTCCCAAAAAGACTCACAGAGGCTTGAGTCCCAAAATATGTTACATAATTAGGTCTGTGCTCTCAATGGGACGGTTCTGGCTGGTCTAATGCTGGACGATCTACATTTAAACAGCAGAGACTCAAAAACCTTAACTGTACCAAAAGTATAGGATCACATATCCTAATTTTGTTTTTCTCTCATGTTTGGAACTAATATGAATATAAACATTGTAGCGCATTGTGATTTGTGTGTGCTTCATCATCATCATCATCATCATTAACCTTTTTGTCGTCCCACTGGTGGGCACAGGTCTCCCCTCATACAGAGAAGGATTGAGCGTAATCACCACGCTTGCCCAATGCGGTTTGGTGATTTCAGACTGTCCAGGTTTCCTCAAGATGTTTTCCTTCACTTTTAAATCAGTCGTTAGTGTCCAAGATATACTTAGAAAGTACATATTATAACTTAGAAAAGTTACATTGGTACTTGCCTGACCTGGAATCGAACGCGCATGCTCATACTTGAGAAGCTGGTGTGTGCTTGTGGTTAAGTAATCACATCCATCTTTAGGGGTGTAGTGACTCGATGTAAATGAAACTATACTTTCACTGATTCTATATTTTACTTTCACTTTTTCCTAATACAAATATCGGAAAGATTACAAGTGTGCGACCATACTGGGTCTCCGGAACCGACGGGCGTGACTCGCCGCTGTTCGGCTCGCTCGCCGGACGATTTGCATTCGTAGGCATTCCGCAAGTCCCTACACTCATCCCTCTCTTAAAAAAAATGGAAAAGAACAAAAATAATCATTAGGACAAAATATCTTAAAACTAATACAACATAATGCGACTCGCCCTTGGCGTGCAAAACAATGTTCTGTGCTCCTGTATTACATTACGCGATAAGCATGTTTAGCTGAATCGGCGTAAGTCTCGGGCCTTGTTTTAACTACGACAAACTCACTCCATAGATTACAATTATTGATCGCTGTTTTACACATACTTACTTAGTTATTATATAACCAATGATTGTTACATCTGAAATACACATTACTTAGATTAAACGGGCAAAAGTCAAACTCATCTTAACTCTAAAGATACAACTAACACATCATAATATTATCCTTATTTAATCGGGCAACAGCCAAGCTCTACTTAACTCTATACATAGATACACACAATACAAAACAATATTATAATTTTAATTAACACCATGATCACACTATGACGCACTAAGCCACGTGTCATTTCCAATCGCCGCCCTATTGTACGGTAGGGTCGGTAGGTAATCATTGAGTTATAATGACATTATAACTCAATGTAGGTAATTCGTCATTTCATGAGGTGTCTCCTGGGCTTGCCATTGGTGCTGCTTTCATGCTGCGATGCCAACGTTCGACCATCCTATTACTCTGTGGTTGGTATGGGGTTGTTCTTAATTCACTTTCTAATTGCCGTCCCTGGTCGCTTGTTCTGCATACCGAGAGGCCAAAATGACAACCCATACTTTGTAAAAAAAAAACCTTTTTTATTCCCTCCGCAGTAGGTGTCTACCTAGGACCTTCCTCTAGGCGTTGCAACTGTACGTCCTTCGCTGACCTCATTACGTAGTGCACTTCCAACGCCAGTGTCTTGATGTTTTTTATAATACCTCTGTCTAGGCCACTTCCGGCGACCACGTGCTGTGTTGCCACGTGCCATTATATAAGCCCTCGCCGCTCTTAGTTGTCCTGACTTTGCCTCCATCAACGGGAAGTTAAAGAGCCTTCCTGTTTTACCTGCTTCCCGTTGTAAGGTATGTAACGCAGGGAGTCGCTTCCGGACACAGGGTTCAAAGTACAATTGCAACTGCGTCGTTACTGTCCACAACTTGTTTGATCATTTTGCTGTTCAATTGGGGTTACCACTTTAGGCGTGTTGTGACTCCCGATATAAATTTTACTTTCACTTTTCCCTAATACAAATGGAAGGATTACAAATGTGCAACAATACTGGGTCTCCGGATCCGACTGACGTGGCTCGCCGCTGTTCGGCTCGCCCGCCGGACGATTTGCCTGCGTAGGCATTCCGCACGTCCCTACACATCCACAGGTCTTCGCTGTTATTTGTGAATCTTTGACAGTCGTTAAAGGTAGTCAGAAGTCCAAAGGTCAAGCAACCAATCTTACCAAGAAATCGCTTTAATCAGTAATTAGGGTGTGAAGGTCAGATAAGCAATTGCTCCAAGTAAATACTGGTATTCTGCTGCTGTATGCCGGTTAGCCTGGAAGCCGAACCTAACAAACTAGAGAAGTGACAGGCAGATGTACCGACAGTATATTATTAAATTCCTTTTACTGTTCACTCCACATGTATCCCACAAGTTCCCCACATTTCCCAATACTCTTCCTGTACAAAGACTCCCAAACTGGCCAGCTACATTGACATGTCAATCAAATCGCCACGCAAACCCGCAGGCTTATGTGAATCGAATCGCAAGCCTCCACAATGCCCACAATTCCGGACGCCTCAAAACCTCCGTCAATACCAAATAACTGTTTTATTTTAGCCCTTTTTGGTCCTTCAGTACGACATAAACTTTTTACGTCATCTGCCACCCTTAATCTCGCATGTATAAAACTCAAAATCGTATAGCGTGCGTACTTTCAAGTCTGGGACCAAATCTTCATAGAAAAATTAATCCCATGTCAATGTGCTCTTAGCACTGGGTTTTTATTGTTCAATTTGGGCATTTTGTGTTTGTAACGGTATACAAACTATACAAAGATGTTTTCAATAATTTTGACAATACTGTACAGGCACATGATGTATTTAGAAAGAACTAGGTAGGATGGGGATTACCAGCGCTCTATCTACGAAAATAAGGTTCTATGCTTAGAAAAAATTAGACATTAACAAAATTTTTCAAACTCCTGCATTGGGTAACCTAGTAGTGTATTTTATTTACTATTTTATTGATTGGAACTACATGCTAACATAACTGTTTGATGAAAAATATAATTACTTTTAGTTTGATACACGAAACAATACTATTCTTAGGTCCGTATTACAGAAAGTCGCTCAAAACTTAAGCTCTACTTAAGTCTCGTTTGAAGCCTTTTGATCAGTTGAAACATGTTTTAAGTAATGTTTAAACAGAGATCATTGCTTGAGTTTCCTTCTGGAATACGGACCTTAGTATGCGCTACAAGAAATCATGCCTCGTAAAAAGAAAAACGAAGTATAAGAAGCTCTGTGGAAATGACTGGAACCATAAACTGATGTTCACTTTTTCTTCGTCGATAAGTTTCAGCAACCCCGGCCATGACAGTCACCACACCAGCAGTTTTCCAGCCGACGGGTCTGCTGTACAGGGCGATGGCTTCACTCAACCAGATGCACAGGACAGGGCCACACATCAAAACGCGGAAGTCTAGGAATCCACTCAATGGAAATCCTTTTGCAAAGGTAACTATTTTATCGAAACGATTTCTAATTCCCTTCAACGAGTTCAATTCGTACGTGATGGGTTGGAGTGATTATATTTTTATTAAAAACTGTTTGCATGCCTTTTTTATTTTGGTATGGATGGAAAATCATCAAATGACTTCGCCTGCTCTGGGCGAAGCTGAAGGTCGTTTCAGACGTTTACTTGTCTGTGCACCATGTCCACGGTTTCTCTTACAACCACCTCATAACCCAGACCCAAGAATCGGTCTTCATGGACCCCGTCACGGCATGCTAACATCCCTTTGAGGCGCACGTGAAACACAATGCGTAGTCGAGTCGACCCTTATCCTAGTCCTTATCGGCGAACTGCTCACTGCTCACCGCCCGCAAGCCCGCGTCTACGGTGGCCGGAAGTTCGATGTTGTCTCCCGACCAGGACGTCTCCCGCAGCGCCTAGTGGTATGAAGGCCAGTGGTGCTGGGATTCCCGCTGCCTCACGCGCTCTGTCTCCTCTTTTGCCAGCATCACGGTTTCGCAGAAGGAAGTGACGGCTTGCCATGCACTCTCGCTCCAAACCATGACTATGACCTGGATCTTGGATTATTTTCTAACTAATTTCATTGCTTTCACATTTTAACATACAGGCGCTAGCCGTCATAATCTGTCAAATTTATTTAATAGATTTCCAACTTTTTCATTAAATAAGTGTCAAGGTTGATGGGGTGAATATGACAGTTTAGGGTGGATTGGTCTACTAGCGCATAAATTTCCACGTTGGTGTTGGCTGTGCGAAGTTTGTCATGATCATTACTTTCAAATAAACACCTCAACATGTACCATTATGTTCTACTTCCAGGGCGTAGTATTAAAGACAGTAATAAAGAAACCAAAGAAACCCAACTCTGCGAACCGAAAGTGCGTGTTAGTGCGCCTGTCCAACGGTAAGGAGATGGTGGCGTACGTGCCCGGTATCGGACACAACCTACAGGAACACAACATCGTGCTTGTCAGGGTCGGCAGGTGAGCAGTCGTCTTCTAAACAACACACGAGTGCTATCGTCAAAAACAAAAGTGCGTGTTTGTGCTCCTGTCCAACGATAAGGAGATGGTGTCGTACGTGCCCGGCATCGGACACAACCTGCAGGAACACAACATCGTGCTCGTCAGGGTCGGCAGGTGTGCAGTCGTCTTCTAAATTACACACAAGGGTTATTGTCAAAAACAAAAGCCTTGAAAACTTAGGCGAACTGAGCTTCAGCGACCTGTCATTACCTTGATGTTAGGAATTGACAGCTCGCTCATTGGAAAAACATATGACATGGATTTAAAAACGGTAATTTTGAGTTAAGGGTGCTACAGATGAAGGCGGCAATATTTTTTTTATAATTTTTTGTACAAAGTCGACGTTACATCACAATTATGTCTCTTGGTCTCCTTCCTTTTACAATGGGGGAGAACAAAGATGTGTCTTTATACTTCGTCGCACTCTAACGGTACATTTAAAATTTTAAATCTTTATTAAAAGTGGTCGTTTCAGTTGTCGCTGTAGATGTTCTCGCTTATAGCTTGTTTCGCTTCGATAGTCAATCTCTGGATTTGACTATGAAACCTATATAATGTGACGTGACTTACCGCGGCAGTCAGTCTCGTCGCTTTTTATAGGCCACCTAATCGAACATTCCAGATCTGTGAAGTAATAAAAATAGCGCTTAATTTCGAGTAGGCCCTTGTTTATTGTTTATCTAACAGCTAGTTACAGGTACTTCACAGGAGACGAGTTTCTAGTAATTTCGATGTCGACCTTTCGTCGTCAATATTGATGAAACCTATACTGTTAGATTTATCACCTAAGGCCTAGCAATGCATTTTTAAATCGTACCTCTACAATGCCTAGGTCTCTATATATAGGGCTTAAAAGTTACGTAAGACATGTCACGCAATATTGAACCTTTTGACCATTGACATAAGGTGTATTCGTAACAATATTTAAATTTCATTTAACGCTATTATTTATTTATAATTTCCTGTAACGACATCTTAGAGCAACCAGACTTAATTAATTAGTATTAGTAGCGCCGAGGTTAGGTATTCTGTAAAACAAAACTTAAATGCTAACCGGACTGAAAACATAGTTCTATCTAGTGATAACATGTAGGTACATACCAAGAGTACGGCATCTTTTGTATTGTTTGATGTCATCCAGCAGAAGATATTGGTAGTTACAACTAAACGTAAAACCACTCACTAGTTAATAATTATAATATAACTAATTAAAGTTTTAATCAAAACCCAACATCGTGTAGGTGTATAATCACAGTAGGTACCAAATACGTGGTTAACACTCAATGTCTCTATTGCATTTTACTTAGATAGTCCGTCATAATTATGTGGTCCTAATATCAGTATCCTTTTACTTAGATGGTCCGTCATAATTTTGAGGTCCTAATATCCGTATCATTTTACATAGATGGTCCGTTATAATTAGATATGTGGTCCTAATATCCATATCATTTTACTTCATCATCATCATTTCAGCCGAAAGACGTCCACTGCTGGACATAGGCCTCCCCCAAGGTTCTCCACGACGACCGGTCCTGCGCCTCCCGCATCCAGCGGTTTCCCGCGACCTTCACCAGGTCGTCGGTCCACCTTGTCGGGGGCCTACCCACGCTACGTCTTCCGGTGCGTGGTCGCCACTCGAGAACCCGTCGGCCCCATCGGGCATCGGTCCTACGGGCAATGTGTCCAGCCCACTGCCACTTTAGTGTTGCAATTCTTCGGGCTATGTCGGTTACTCTCGTTCTTCTGCGGATCTCCTCATTCCTGATTCGATCGCGCAGTGAAACCCCAAGCATAGCCCTCTCCATTGCCCTTTGAGTGACTTTGAGCCTTCTTATAAGGCCCATTGTTAGCGACCACGTCTCAATTCCATATGTCATCACTGGCAACACACACTGGTCGAAGACTTTTGTCTTGAGACACTGCGGTATTTCGAACGAGAAGATTTTTCGTAGCTTCCCGAAAGCAGCCCAGCCGAGTTGGATTCGACGATTGACCTCTTTCTCGAAGTTGGACCTTCCTAACTGGATAGTTTGTCCCAGGTACACGTAACTGTCAACAACTTCGAGAACAGAGTCTCCAATCTTTATAGGAGTCGGTACAACATGGGCATTAGACATGACTTTCTTCTTGCTCATGTTCATTTTAAGACCGACTCGCTCGGAGGCTCTGCTGAGGTCTTCGAGCATTGTACTCAGGTCCTCCGCGGTCTCAGCCATGACTACGATATCATCAGCAAACCGAAGGTGTGTCATGTACTCGCCATTGATGTTGATGCCCAGTCCTTTCCAGTCCAGAACCTTGAAGACATCCTCCAATGCAGCGGTGAACAATTTCGGGGAGATAACATCTCCCTGTCTGACACCACGCTGGAGAGGTATTGGTTTCGAGGTCTGGTCCTGTATTCGGACTGACATGGTGGCGTTTTCGTACAAACCCTTCAGCGCTTCAATATACCGATAGTCTACTTGGCACCGCTGGAGAGACTGCAGTACAGCCCAGGTCTCGATCGAATCAAAGGCTTTTTCGTAGTCCACAGACGCCAAGCAAAGGGGTAGGTTATACTCCTCGGTCTTCTGTATAACCTGCCGTAGCGTGTGTATGTGGTCTACTGTGCTAAAGCCCTTTCGGAAACCGGCTTGTTCGGGTGGCTGGAAGTCGTCAAACCTGCAGGCGAGACGATTCGTGAGGACTCTCGAAAACAACTTATAGACATGACTCAGAAGTGAGATGGGTCTGTAGTTTTTCAAAAGGGTGTTGTCACCCTTTTTGAAAAAGAGTACCACCACACTTCTGTGCCATGCCTGTGGCGTTTTTCCCTTGACTATGACGGAATTAAATAACTTCTGAAGGGCCCTAAGGATCGGTTCACCACCCGCCTTCAGTAGCTCTGCCGTTATTCCGTCATCGCCCGGCGCCTTGTTGTTTTTAAGTTGTTTCAGAGCCAATTGAATCTCCTGCAGGCTGACGTCCGGGATATCTTCGGTGTAGTGTCGGGTTAATCTTGCTCTAGGGTCTTCAGCAAGATTTAATGCGGGTTTTGTCGTCGAAGTGTAGAGCTGTCCATAGAAATTCTCGACTTCCCTCAAAAGCTCGGGCCCGGACGTTATGATCCTGCCGTCGTCAGTCTTCAGCTTGCTTAGCCGGCTATGCCCAATAGTCAGATCCCTAGCGAAAACTTTAGAGCCTCTGTTTCGCTCTATGGCCTCCGTTATACGCTCGGTATTATACCGACGTAGGTCGCGCTTCAGAGACTTTGAGATCTGCTTATTGAGCTGCCGGTATCTGCAAGCATCACTTGACGAACGCAACACCATCTCACGTCTATCCTCCATGAGCTCGAGAGTGTAGTCCGAGAGCTTTTTAGTTCTATTTGTACGGCGGGTCTTAAAATACTTGGTCCCGACCGTACGGACAGCTTCTACAAACCCGTCATTGTATTCGTCCGCGTCACCACTTAGGCATTCGAAGCGATTTTGGAGCTCGAGCTGGAAACCTTCGGAGTTATGGATCTGGATGGGTGCTGGCCGGAGCGTAGACTTCATCAGGCGAGATCTTTCGGACACTATGTTCAGATTCAATGTGCCTCTGACCATACGGTGATCGCTGCCGCATTTGAGCGAGTTGATCACTGAGACATCAATGAATATGTGCCTTTTTGTCGTCATAATGAAGTCTATCTCGTTCTTAGTGACCCCGTCGGGACTGATCCAAGTCCACTTCCGCTGTTCACGCTTCTTGAAGAAGGAGTTCATCATAAAGAGTCTCTCCCTCTCCATGAAGCCAGCCAACATGTGGCCTCGGTAGTTCCGACGCCCAAATCCAAAATTTCCCAGTCCGAGCTCCTCACCGCTCCGTTTTCCCAGTTTAGCGTTGAAGTCCCCCATGATAACGCTGTAGTGAGTTTTTGAGCCATGTATGGCTTTAGAGATGTCCTCATACATAGTCTCTACTTCATCGTCGGAGTGTGTCGAGGTCGGGGCGTATACCTGAATGACCTTCAGCGAATACCGTTTGGTTATTCTGAGTACCAGGAACGCCACCCTGGTCGACACACTCCCGATCTTCACTACATTGTCCACAAGGGACCTGTGGACGAGGAACCCGACACCACCTTGGGACTGATGGTCGCCCTCCCGGAAATAGAGCAAGTTACCGGATTTAAGGATTATCGAGTCCTCACCCTCTCTTCGGACTTCAGATAATCCCAGGACACCCCATCGTAACCTGCTCAATTCTTCCTCCAGTTCAATAACCCTCTCGTCGGTCCGCAGTGTGCGCACGTTCAGTGTTGCCAGGTCGATCCGTCGTTGATTGTGGTAGCCGGATCTCTTCCGGAGATTCTTCGCACCCCTTGCCCCGCCGTTACCTTGGCCGCTACCACAATGACCAGGAATAGCGGAGCTGCCGGGGACTAGGGGCCTTGGCTTAGTCGTGTGCATCATTATGGGGGGGGGGGGGTTTGCCATAATCCCCACGCTTGGCAAGCGGGTTGGGGATCGCAGGATTTGATATTCCACAGAAGAAGCGCTGCTGCCCGCTTCCCTGGTGAGAGAGTTCCCTTAGTCGCCTCTTACGACACCCACGGGAGGATATGGGTTGGTACTATTCTAAGCCCGGTACCACACGGGGCCCCGGTACCACACGGGGCATCATTTTACTTAGGTGGTACGTTTTAATTATGTGGTCCTAATATCCGTTTCGTCACGTTCCAGGTTGAAGGATTGTCCTGGAGTGAAGCTGAAGTGCGTCCGCGGCAAGTACGACCTGCCGCATGTGATCAAACAGAAAGTGTAAACTGTAGTTCTAGTGCATTTAGTACAATATAGTGATAGTCTAAGAATATACAGATGTTTTATTATTTAATAGCTGTGCCCTACGGTTTCACCGTAAGTGTCTCTCCAGTGGGAATATCGGGTCAAATTTTATCCTAATGTTAGTTATAAATCATCTGTATGACAAATTTCATAGAAATCTATTTGGCAGTTTTTGCAGAAGTAACAGCCATACATACAACAAACTCTCTTTGTTACCTATATTCACATAAAGTGAAATGATGTCGCGTAGGAAATAAATTAAACACTTGCAGGAAAACAGTTCTATTCATGAAC
Source organism: Sesamia inferens (assembly GCA_037179545.1). Lineage (NCBI taxonomy): Eukaryota > Metazoa > Arthropoda > Insecta > Lepidoptera > Noctuidae > Sesamia > Sesamia inferens. The sequence goes on from CM073929.1 coordinate 32,369,716, forward strand.
ACTTTGATTCCATTGGATAACACTAGCTCGTGGGAAGCTACGCTTGCACAAGCTACTGCTATAGCGCCCATTTATACATACCTACATATCAAATTATGTGACATCTGTCTGCGACTCCATCCAATTGAGATATTATAAAAAAAAACATTATCCTATGGCACCCGACAATAGTGTGGGTTCGTGTCAGTGTACTATTTAATCGGAGCAGTGCTTTCGGAGATTATCTTTTAGAAACATATGGACAACCAACGTTACCTCCTCATAGCATTTGTTTAGACAAAAGCTGACGGTAGATCTACCGTCAGCTGTGTTGTGCACTCAGTAACTACACTGCAATAATTTCTAAACGTATTTGGGAAAAAATATAACATGGTGTAAAAGTTATACGGGCTGTATCTGACATCATAACGCAAAATTCGCGAGAAGGCTACACCGCATGCCACTAATAAAATTTTGATAGTCATTTATATCGTTAATGAGCGGTTACAGAAAAAATGTGTCGGCTCGATCTTGGAACGTTACAAGCGTGCCGCCGCGCGTGTTTGTGGGTATGACGTTGGCCCCTGATGTGAACTCTATTAAATCAGCTGATAGGATAGTTTTTCGAGTTTTGTTCACATTGCGCTTATTGGTGTAATTAGCGAATTAATTATTTTTTTACTTTAAAATCTTATTGGGTTATAAAAGTATAGCAATTATGAACGGTTTAAAGTGAAAAAAACTGCATATTATTTTTTTTTAATCATGAATAAACCGACGAAAAATTCAAGTGAGGGGTTCAGAATCATGTACTGGCTGGTACTCGTTTGTGCGTCGATGTCAAAGACACCCTTTATACTTTATTAGTCGTCCTCTACGGAAAGGTCTCAAATGAACCAATATCTTTTTTTTTTTTTTTTTTTTTGGAATATAAACCAGCGCTTGACCGCAATCCCGCCTGATGGTAAGCAGTGACGCAATCGTTGATGGTAAAGCGCACTAGTTTATTAAGAGCCTATTCACTCTAGCCTTGAAGACACTCAAATTGTAGTCCGACGGAATCACCGCCGCTGGCAGATTGTTCCAGTCCCTCGATGTACGCGGTGTAAAGGAGGAGGCGAAACGCTTCGTCCGGATCGTAGAGGTGTCAACAACATAAGGGTGGAAACTCGCCGTACGACGGGTCGTCCGATGGTGGAACGGAGATGGGGGAATTAAATCGTGCAATTCCCTCGCACACTCCCCAGAATGTATCCTATAGAACACCGAAAGGCTGGCTACTCTACGCCTGTGCTCTAGGCTTTGGAGACCAACTCTAGTAAAATCAGGGTCACCAATCAGCCTCTTCGCACGCTTCTCCACTGAATCCAAAGTGGCCAGGTGACACTTAGCAGCACCAGCCCAAATGTGGCTGCAGTACTCCACACACGAACGGACCTGGGCTTTGTACAACATTAGAAGCTGCCCTGGTGTGAAGTACTGCCGGACCTTTGCGATAACGCCAAGTTTTCTAGCAGCCACCTTGGTCTTGGACTCAATGAACCACCCAAAGTTTAGGTTCGAGGAAATCTCAACACCCAAAAGCTGAAGGCGGTCGGTACACTCCAAGGATACATTCCGAAAAGTAGGAGCCAAGGTAAACGGGCTCCTTTTGGCGGTGAAAAGACACGCCTGCGTTTTGGCGGCATTGAATGCTACAAGATTGGCATTGCCCCATTCGGAGACTGCCTGAAGTGCAACACTCGTTCGCTCTACCATGGCCTCTCTTTCGGACCGGATTGATTCCCTACTAGCCCGAGCATCCGGCAGGTATCTCTCCACAACTGTGCTGTCATCTGCATACCCATAGATACCGGGCATTAGCAGATCGTTAATATGCAGCAGAAACAGAGTTGCAGAGAGAACAGACCCCTGAGGAACACCGGCATTAGTCGACATGGGCTCAGATGAGCATCCGTCGACAACAACTCGGAGGGACCGTTCAGTCAGGAAGTCTTTTACCCAGCCAGTCAGGCTAGGGGAAATGCCGTACGCTGGAAGCTTACTCAAAAGGCCAGCGTGCCATACCCGGTCGAAGGCCTTCGAGACATCAAGGGAGACAGCAATCGCTTCCCCATTTTTCTCGAGGGCCTCGCCCCACAAGTGAGTGGCATACACTAGTAGGTCCCCAGTTGACCGATTGCGGCGAAACCCGTACTGTCGGTCACTGAGGAGATTGTTACCTTCCAGGTATGCCAAGAGGCGCGAATTCAATACACGCTCCATAATTTTGCAAAGTATGGAGGTGATCGAAATCGGCCGATAGTTGGCAGGATCGGCACGACTACCCTTTTTGGGCACGGGCTGCACGTTGGCAAGCTTCCAGGACTTGGGCACTATACCAGTCCCAAATAAGAGGCGATACAAGCGTGTCAATACAGGAGACAACTCGGGCGCACATGCTTTTAGAACAATCGCTGGTATACCATCCGGACCACTAGCCTTATTCACGTCCAGACGACACAGTACTCTCAGAACCTCCTTGTTCCGAATGCGAACCTCAGGCATTGAAGTACCGCAATGGGGTAAAATAGGTGGAGTAGCACTGCCAGTATCAAGACGCGAATTATGGGCAAAGAGAGATGCAAAGAGACCTGCTTTCTCTCTCGCCGTATGAGCCAGTGTTCCATCAGGCCTAACCAGCGGAGGCAGTGAGGGCCGACAGAAGTTCGCCTCGACCGATTTGGCAAGCGACCAGAAAGATCTGCTACCGGAAGGCTGCGCAGATAACTTGTTGCCAATATGGGTAATACGGTCGAAGCGAGCCTTCTTTAGCGCCTTTTTGTAGGACTTGGCAGCACGGTTAAAGGCTCTCTTCTTTGAGCTTAGATCCGGAGCTCCGCGGTCACGAGCGTCAACCCAGGCGAGAAATGCCGTGTGCTTACGCTGTTCGGCTTGGGCACAATCGGCATTGAACCATGGGCGAGCCGAGCCACCGACGGGCACGTCATTATAGGGAATAAAATATTCCATAGCTTGACGCACCACATCGGTTATAGCATCCGCACAGCTCGACGGATTGCTAGAAGAGAAGCAGACCTGCTGCCAAGGATAAGACGCAAAGAAATGGCGCATCTCATCCCAGTCTGCTGACCTGTATCGCCACATTCGCCGTTCACCACGAGAGTCGTGATCTGGTGGGGAGAAGGTCGACACAGACTTCACCAGACAGTGGTCTGAAGTTCCCAACGGCGAGGAAACTGTTACAACACACCTGTCCGGATCAGTGGTCAGCAGAAGGTCCAGACAATTGGCAGTATGACCAACTACATCAGGCACCCTAGTCGCTTGCTTTACCAGCTGGGAAAGGCCCATTGAAAGCGCGAAGTTTCGCGCTTCTCTCCCAGCGTGGTCGGTCCTCTGGTACGGGAAAAGCCAGTCCTGATGGCAGGCATTGAAGTCCCCCAGAGCGACGAAGTGTGCGTCAGGGTGCCGGTGCAGGGCATTGTCAGCAGCCTCACTGAGGTGGTCAAATAATCGAGTTGTCTCCTGATCACCGCTGTGCGATCGGTAGACACAAGTGTAAACAATTTTGTCCACACCAGTGTCAACCAACAGCCATAAGAACGATAGATGAGAGTCTTCGAGGTGACGGAGACGCCGGCAACAGATGTCATTGCGGACATACACACAGACCCCGGCACGTTGCAGGAAATGATGCTCCAAAGAGTATCCCGGGTAGTTGAGGTATGCCGCATCAGACGGACATCTAATCTGGGTCTCCGTCAAGAAAAGTAGGTGGGGCTTTTCAGTCTCAAGGTGGTGATGGACTGCATCGATATTGGAGTGCAGACCTCGAATGTTTGAGAGGTGCACTTTAAATGAGAGGACGTGCGCCCGCTGTGCACACCTACTTTTCTTTTTAAAACTTTTCATTCTATTATACTGAGTGAATAGGAAGGAAGACGGCAGTTGAGCGAGGTGATGCAATGATAAACCCAACAACACTACCAACGATGCTGCGCCAGTGGGAGATTGATCTGGAGACTGCGGGGACGCCCGAACCCCCCCAGGGATCGCCATCGGGTCCTCTCGTCCGGTCGCCAACCGGCACGATGGGGCCACCCTGGGATTTTTCGCAGTTGGCGGGGCAGCCTTTCGTATGTGGCTGGCACACTACTTGGGCCCCCAACTACCTGCGGTCGGCCAGCGGAGCACCGTGCTTCGGATCCCGCTACCCTCCACGACCAAACTCCCGACGCGACAACAATTGGCGCATCATACCAGGCACACATCGCAACACAACTGCTCAGACCCGCCCTCCAAACGGCTTCACCAGACATCATGCCGGAACACGACGAATCGCTTGGCGGCATGACTTTATCTGGTGGGTGGTAACTACGCCGGCGGCCGATGTTGAGGCCTACCACCGAGAAAATAACTAAATATCTGCCATTGACCTTCTTCTTCAGCCTATAGGTGTCCACTGCTGGACAAAGGCCTCCCCCAAGGCTTTCCACGATAACCGGTCTTGTGCTGCCCGCATCCATCGGCTTCCCGCGACCTTCACCAGGTCATCGGTCCACCTTGTTAGGGGCCTCCCTACGCTGCGTCTTCCAGTACATGGCCGCCATTCCAGAACCTCGAACCATCGGCCATCGGTTCTACGAACAATGTGCGCCGCCCACTGCCACTTAAGTTTAGCGACTCGAGCGAGTTTAAGAGCGTTTTCGTGCTTTTTTGTTTTGATCGAATGTACTTGCCAAAATAACTAATCCTCCTGAAATTATCCTTTCGAAATTGAAATTGAATTTTATTTTTATGTTCTATGTATACTTTCTATTAACTTTTTTATACGAGTTCTACACTCCGAAAATGTAACATAATCAGTAGGTACTTAATTTAGACTTTTTGATTGTTTTGTGAAGTTTAGCTTAGATTCGTATATTTTTTATTATTTCGCTTGTATACCATACCGGATATAGGTAACGTGAATTCCGACCACTAAGTTTTTTCCGTGGCACGCACTCTTCAACAGCTAAATTAATGTTATTGTAAAATAAGTTCAACATGTCCTCCAAATCCTGCATTCCATATACACACATCAAAAGTGTCTAGGGATCAAGCATTTTTATGCGCATTTCTTGAGATTGAGATGTGGCTTTGTAATAAATTTATGATTTTATAAATTTATATGGATCCTTTTTGGTGCATTTCATAATTTGAATCAGGAACTGTGAATCAAATTCGAGTAAAAGATGAAAATCAGCTGTCAATGTTTTCCCTATAAAAACATACAACGCATTGAAGACATTATTAGTGCTACTGTTTCCCTACTACTGATTAAAACCAACGTTATTATGGAGCGGCGACGTCATTTAAGCAGGGAAGAAATGCTCAGAGCCGTGGGAATGATAGAAACTGGTTCCCGGCAACGTACTGTGGCTTTAGCTCTGAATACAAGTCAGAGTGTTATCAGTCGACTTTGGACACGTTACCGAAGCACTGGTACCGTGGCTGAGCGCCATGGAGGACGGTATCGCTGCACCACACGGAGACAAGACCGATACATTCAAATCTTAACTCGAAGAGCTCCAACAATAACCGCCATGATGTTAGCCGTGAGGCTTCATCACTCTTCAGAGAACTTAATTAGCGACCAAACAGTCAGAAACCGCTTGCATGAAGTGAACCTTCATTCCCGAAGACCGCTACGGGTACCACCTATAGCAATGCACAATCGTAGGATTCGATATCAATAGGCTCTTGAACACAGAAATTGGGCAGAAGAACAATGGCGTTTCGTGTGCTTTTCTGATGAGTCTCGTTTTGGTATGAGACCGCATACAAGACGTATACGACACTGGAGAACCCCTGGACGCCAACAGCGATTAAAATCCTGCCAGGAAGTCCATCCTTATAGTGGTGGAACCATCATGGTATGGGCGGGTATTTGGATCGGCGGAAGAACTGAGTTGATTTGGATCAGAGGCAACCTCAACGCTCAAATTTATGCTGAGACGATTGTATCAGACGTCATCGTTCCTCTACAAGTGCAAATCGGTCCCTTATTTCAGTTAATGCATGATAATGCACGACCGCACACCGCAAGAGTTGTAAGACAGACTATCGCCGCAGCTAACATCAATGTCCTGCCCTGGCCTGTTCAGTCGCCAGACTTGAACCCGATTGAGCATGCATGGGATATGCTACAGAGAAGAGCTCTGCCGAATATGGAGGGTATCCAGTCGCAAGAAGACCTTTTTTTGTTGTTGCAACGAACATGGGCGGCCATTCCACAGCGTGATTTGGATGAACTCATTTTGAGTATGCCAAATCGATGTTCTTGTGTTGTTAGTGTTCGCGGTAGAAACACGGATTATTAATTGTTTAAGTTACCCAATAAAATTTTAGAGAAAACTGTTATTTCAGTCTTTTTTTCGAACTTTTGTGTTAGTGGTTCAAATGTCAAATATCCCTTTATTAGGAAAATGGCAAATTTCTTTATTAATGCAAAGGTGACTTGGTTTATCGTTACTGTGACAAACGAAAACACTTTATTTGATGAATCCTTAAAGAAAATTTTAATTAATATCAATCAGGAGAAAAGTTATTGCAAAAATATATGTTGATCCCTAGACACTTTTGATGTGTGTAGGTCACTCCAGTCAATGGAAATTGGCCTAGAATATAGCAATTGAAAATCGGCTTTATTCATATTCCACTATGGTCTAATATTACATGCCTTAGTATCGCAGGCGGCGGCAGGGGCCGCAGGCAGGACGGGAGAGGGGCGCACGCTAACCGCTAGCGGCGGGTGGTGAGCTCATCCGCGGCTACCACCGTCACCCCTCCGCTAATGCCCACACTCAGAACCAAATCTAACTAACAGTCTAAGCAGGCACTGTGTTACCTTGAGTGAACTCGCAAAATGACAAAAAACATTCATAATAGGTACTAACATTAGCAGGAGATGAGTACAAGTTAAAATCACCAATTACAACAACTTCTTGATATCTATGACACAATTTTTATGTAATTTTAAGTAACAACAAATAATCATTTTGCGATCTACCTGGCGGAATATAGACAACACAACATTCAAACAAAAAACGATTATTTAAATGTATCGTAGCACAAACTATTTCGAAGACAAGTGTCTATTGTCACGTCCAAGATAGATACTTAGTTGTCGTAGCTCAAACCGGTGTGTGGCAACGAGAAGCGCGCCGCCCTGCTTCCGACCATCCGCTCGATCACATCTTATTATTTTATATCCCAGTGGAATAATTTCCGCGTCTTATATAGACTCCGTCCGAGTCCGAAGACTAAGTTATTTCGGAAGCGCTCCAGCTTAATTCGAAAACCCCTAAGATTATGGTAATATATTTCAATTGGAATATTACTAACACTTATGGAACGGGCTGCTGGGCTGTTTACGAAACCCAATCCCTTCACTAAATTCAGCGTTCAATGGAAATACTTCCGCATTATTGAACACAGTATAATGTTTTTCAGATACTCCTATTAAAAAGATGAGTAATCACGTACGGTTCGATGCAACCACAAAATTTTTTCAACTATCATACTCGTACATAGGTGCTTCTGGTGCATTTTCTCACGCGGAAGGCAATCAAAGACAATACAGACATTTTGTAAGTTTTCAAAACATTGTATTGTGTTTGAATGTTATCTTTAGGTTATTCCGGCAGAGAACATAACGGTTTTATTGTCCTAGAGAAAGTTCTGAGTATTTTGCAAACTTGCAAAACGTCTTTGAATGCCTTCCGTGAGGCATAAAAGGGTTGGTCCTTTCCAAATGTACACAATACAGATGATACAATTTGCATATTATGTTAGAAGGGTAAGTTCTTAGAATGTTGACTTGCACTATTAAACAATGAGCGTGCCCGAGTCAAACATGGGATTTTAAAGCACCGTTACAGTAATAACTTCGAAGAAATTGAATTTTGAAATGGATGGCGCTCCTTGTTACCTACTAGGTAGGTATCTAACGTGTTGTTTTGATATGCTGAAACTCTAGGGTTCTATTAAGTACACATTTTACAATGAGCCCTGGAATATGTTGGGCACGCCATAATAGCAGCGGTAATGTGAGTGCATGGCAAGCCGTCACCTCCTTCTGTGAAAAAGAAAGGAGGAAGCGAAGAGAGTCAGAGAGTAGGAATCTCACTGCCCTCACGCCCGAAGCCACCGCAAGCCACACGAGCTGTACCAAGCCGCACCGATGCCCACCAAGAGTGAGCGAAGGGCCTTACTGAGACTACGAATGCGGGGCTTAAAAAAGACTCTGAATATCCACTCCATTGCTTCAATCCATTCGGAATTTTTTGAATATCATAACTAAGTAGGATAGATATACACTGTCTGTGACTACAATCAAATAGTCTGTGACGTACTTACTTTTCAAGGTGTTCTCTGCGCACAGGGAGGAAAGTGATAGAATATAAAAAGTGAAAAGTGATAGTATATAGGTTCTCAGTGTTTGAGAGTGTTTTACAGTAATTTTCAGCAGTTTCTTGCTGAATTAAATTTTTTTGAAGTCATTTATGTAACGGTATTTTAAAACCCCACGTTTCACTCAGGCACGCTCTTTATTTACTAATTAGTGCAAGTCAACATTCTCGGAACTTACCCTTCTAACGTATCATGCAAATTGTATCATCTGCAATGTCCACGTTTGTAAAGGACCAACCCTTTTATACCACGTGGGAGACAATCAAAGACAATACGACGTTTTGTAAGTTTGCAAAACACTGTACGTACATTGTGTTTGATTGTCTTTCTTAGGTAGTTACCTATACAGATTATTCCGGCAGACAATTGAGTGAATAGGCTCTTAATAAATTAGAGCGCTTTACCATCAACGATTGCGTTACTGCTTACCATCAGGAGGGATTGCAGTCAAGCACAGTTTATAATTTATAAAAAAACGACAATATAACGGTGTCCTACAGAAAGTTCAAAGTATTTTGCAAACTTACAAACCGTCGTATTGTCTTTGATTTCAGTCACCACGTGCTTACTCATTTCTAAAAGTGACTTCCTGCGGGTATAGAGTAAACAGTCTGTTTAAGCAGGTTACACATAACAACAACCTAATGTACACGTGGGTTTAAAGCCTAACGTATATTTAAGCTTCACACTTTAGTTCGGGCTCAACAGGTTCAGGAATAGTTAATTTTGGTAAACCTGTCGTCAGCATCCATAAATCTCTATGGATTTTAGTTCCACCAAGTTTTTTTTCTGACTCTTCTTTCTCTTTGAGTCTGTCGCCCCTTTACCCGCACCTCCGCCGACGCCTGGTGTGCCTGCTGCGGATCGGGTACCTGAAAGAGGTGTACCTCACCCTTTCCGCAGCGAAACAGTCGTATCGCAAAAGGAAACCACCGCATCCCGGGACTCTTCGCTGCCGACCATCGACTAGACTAATTGATACGTCACCTGGAGTGCCAAACATACATACCTCTCGCAATTTGCGCCTGTCTCCGCTCTAGCGGGGAAGTTGTTACTTGTCCATTGCTGCCTCTAGGAGTCATCAGCTTGTTTGTTTGTACCAGCCTCCGCAATCTCAGATCACTATTCAGTATGCTGCCTCCATTTCTTTGCAAGTGAACATTCTCGGAACTTACCCTACTAACGTAACATGCAAATTGTATCATCTGCAATGTCCACGTTTGTAAAGGACCAACCCTTTTATGCCACGTGGGAGACAATCAAAGACAATACGACGTTTTGTAAGTTTGCAAAACACTGTACGTACATTGTGTTTGATTGTCTTTCTTAGGTAGTTACCTATACGGATTATTCCGGCAGACAATTGAGTGAATAGGCTCTTAATAAATTAGTGCGCTTTACCATCAACGATTGCGTTACTGCTTACCATCAGGAGGGATTGCGGTTAAGCACAGTTTATAATTTATAAAAAAACGACAATATAACGATGTTATTGTCCTACAGAAAGTTCAAAGTATTTTGCAAACTTACAAACCGTCGTATTGTCTTTGATTTACATACCTCTCGCAATTTGCGCCTGTCTCCGCTCTAGCGGGGAAGTTGTTACTTTTCCATTGCTGTCTCTAGGAGTCATCAGCTTGTTTGTTTGTACCAGCCTCCGCAATCTCAGATCACTATTCAGTATGCTGCCTCCATTTCTTTCTGCCATCGCTCACAGAGCATTTCTTTCAAAGATCTGGTATCCGAGATCTTCGTTAAGCAATGCGGTATCATATTTGCTGAGGTTGAGTTAACTTTGCTATAGGAATAGCTCCCGCTTGAGTTAGGAGACATGCCCAGTGGCACTGCTCTGGTAGCTTGTTTGTAAGCATAACTGCTGTTGTATAATTGGAAAAAATTCTTACTCTTCCGGATAATAAGGATACGGAGCCAACAGTGGTTGCACCTGTGGGGAGCAATAAACGCGGAGAGAGGCGATTATCTATGTTCACTCACCGTGTGCTTACTTAAGTCTAAAACGACATCCTGCGCATAAGGGGTCCAAAAAGTCAGGTTGACGTCTTGACGTGCAAATCACAAATGTCCTGGCCCCATCCATCTGTTTATCAGGTACAAAGCAATTTGTTTTTTTCTACCAGATCCAACAACTTCTTCAAATACGACAATTGCAATTCCTGTTCTTACTTGGGAGAGTAAGAGGGGATATTGGCATTCGAGCAATAAGAACCTTCTGGCATACATTGGTGAGCACGATTGGACGCTTTCAACATTGCTTCCCAGTCTGGGAGGCCCGAGCGACGCCTTCAGATAGTTTTACATGGGAATCGTACGAGCGATGGCCCTGAAATATCTTGCAGAAGGAGGCTGCGGAAATGAGATCTCGTCCGTTCACTTGGTCTGCAGTAGGCGCATCGGGCATCGGCGGAAGGCGGATAAAGCCTTCTTCCAGCCTCCTAATTCGGCCCAGAGACGATAGACTCGGGAAAGTCTGTCACCCCCCAAACAATCCGAGTTGGTGGCGCGAAGTATTCCACACGCGCCACTCTTAGGCGTCGCGATGAGAGTCAAACATCTCACTGGAGAATGAGGTATTTGACTCCCCATTGTGACGTTACATTGAATATGGAACTTGCAAGCGTCGGTACATACGCGGAAAGGGCACCCAAAAAGATATGTTGCGCCAATTACTGGACACATTTCGCCAAAATTCGAACCCGTTCGATAACATCACAACCAAGTATATAGGAAATTGCATATTACTGTCAAATATAGCGGTCTACCGACATCTGCGTGTGACTGCAGCTGTGATAGCCGTCACGCAAAATCAGACCTAATAACTAGTTCTATAACCTCCATATTTCTTTGATGTGTAGTCGTACAATAATATTTGCAAGGGTTTGTTTAATTGTGCGCGCCTGTCATTTGAAACCCTTCCGCGTGGACACGGATTAAGTCCTCGGGGATTGGTATGGTCCACAAAAAAGATATTGTGTTTCATATTTTGAGGAAAGGTAACTGTACTTTTGTTTTTTAGTGTTTGAGTTTGTTATTACGTGTTCAAATTGTTAGCGGCGGTCGAAACGCAATACTGTTGGGTTGTTGTCATCTTAGGATGGTGTTATATTTCAATTTAGTTACACATTCTTCTCTGTAACAAAACATAAAACACAGAATGTTGATATTACTAATAAAAATGAAGGAGTTTTTGTTTCGTGGTCAAAATAAAAATCGATTAAAAAAAAAACTCACTTTACAAGTTCTTTACATCCAAGTTCCAAGCCTCTATATTTATTTCAATTTAAGTTTAATGCTGGTCGATTTGTTTTAATTTTACTGATCTGCTACTGTTTACAAACACTATAATATCTCTTACGAACCTGGCTAGTCAAAATCGGTCCTGACCGATTTCGATTAACTCTAACTTTAACACCATTACCTTAATACTAGCTAGATCAATATTTTTAATAGCTTCCTAGTAATGCTTCAAAAACCTCTAATCAGGCATATTTATGAAAAAATCAGGATATCCTCACATTTAATATCCATCTTCTATAGCATTTACTTTTCTACCAACCACATCTTATTAAAAGTGTGAAGGGTTGCGATGAGTCAGCACGTCCCGTACTGACCATTACTGTATATAGTTCTCGTAGTCTCGACCATTCTGCCCTCCCCGTTCATACTTGCGTCCATTGTATCACTGTATTGTCCTGGACCCGCATGACTTGATATTTCTATTTACTCAACAATCTAAAGATTTGGATAAAAACCTAAAATGTCTAAATGGTTATCGTAGCTGTAATTTTTGTTGCATTTACAAATAGCTATTGTTGAATAGAATCAATATGGCAGATGGTCGTAGAATAGCTTCCGAATATCCTCCGCTAATATAATCTAACCACAATTTATTTCTACAACCTACTTTCGACCGAAAAGCTCAATTTCCATGCATGTACATTAAAAGATTATGTTGGGAAACTACACGGTGTAAAACTCACAGCTTTTCCAAAATATATATCTGTGGCCCTTACAATTTTTGTTGTCTTGGATAAAAGTTCCGAGTTATCAATCAAAATCAAAACTCGTTTATTCAAATTTGGCTGAGAATGACCACTTGTTGAACGTCAGTATTACATAAGATAGTCCTTAAACGCCCGCACTTCTCCACTGCCTAGTGCTTTCGTTGGGAAGAAGTAATAAACATATTTATCCCGAACGTTAGAAAAGACATTATTATAAGTTAAATACTTACCTCTCCACAAAAGATCTGTGAACTGTACCTACATTAGTTTGCAATCCTTTGTCATAACTGTCTAATGACAAAACCAAAATGCTCATTGTAGGCGTTACGTGGGACCTCCCCGTGGGACAGTTTCTCATAGAAAGTGTCCGGGAATCGAAGCTTTACACTCGATCGCCTCACTTAAGACCGCTCCAGCAAACATTACATTTGTATTTATATTTATCGACAATATCTAATGATTGTCGGACAGCTTTATTTGCATGTTACACTTATTTATCATTTCTTTTAGTAAAGCTTTATTTAGATGACGTTTCTAAATCTTTCCATCTTCAATGAATCGCATTGAAGTAGCTTAGTGGTAGCTAAGTATTATGCCAGTGGAGAGCACTATAACATGATATCCTTCAGTACCTAACAGTCTAGCCCTTTATGAGTCCTCCAGAAATTTAAAATATTGAATATCTGGAATCAGGACTTGTAAATAACTTTTGTATGTAAGGCAAACAGTCGTTGCGTAATGTTCGCAAGAGATTAGCGAATGATAAATTTCTGTTATTTGTTACAACTGAGTTGTCTTTGTCGAGTGGATGAATGACAATTGCGAAAGGTTTGTGAGTGTGACGGTCACAATGGAACTGGCTCCTGGATGTATTATCATTTATCAGTTTTGTGTTAGGTTTTATTAATGTTCGAAGCTTGATGTTAGTTTGAGACCATAATGTTTTTTTTTTTCGTTCTAATTCCGACGTCAGTTTTGAGTACTTGTTTCGTCTCGTTTCTAAGTAATAAATATATTTTTTGCTGAGATTTATTTTCGCTTTTCTTCGTAAATATCTACTTAGGTCACAAAAAAGCATGACATAAGTGCGAACTTTGGTCACGCAGTACCTACCTACTTACTTTGAAATGAGTAGCCCTTATATGATAAAAAAGCGTTCAGGCCGTGGAAAACCTCCAAATCATTGCCATCATTTTAGGAGTGATTGCTGGATGTCGTTTCTGCCACTATATCTTTTCTGATTCAAAATCTTACAATAAGTTTTTTTTTTACACCCTTTTGTAGTCTTAGACGCTCATCATGATGCCATTTCGTTCAATGAATGTCTTTCTCTCGGTTCAGAATCTTGCACATTTTGCCGATTGTTATCATCACCACTAGTTATTAACGTTATTCTTACACAAATATGATTTACAGCGCTTCCCAGAACAGTAAAGCTGGTTGGTAACTCTTGCCCATTGTATTTGCTGTCCCCGGTTTTTTCTCAGCTATTGCGATTGCAACAAGAGTCATGCTGTCAGAAAGGAATCGTTTTAAGTCCGTGTCCGTCATCTGTGGACAATGCCCACTATTAGCAGATCATAATCCGCAAAAACAGCAGGTACTGCCGTGTGGACACAGAGTGTGGTCCAAGTGATGCGGTGGTTGTGATAGATGCGTAACTGATTGCGTACATTATTAACATTCAATATTCGTTCTCATATTAATTAAATCATTGTAAACGTAAGCTTTGTGTTTTAACTTTTGCGTTAATTGCTCATATTTTTTAAACTTAAAATTCTAATATATATCGTCTTATTCAAATTATGTAATATGATAATAGCCAGCAATATGTCGACTACAATGGCTGTGTATCTCAACCATATTACACGAGATCGGGCGTGAGCCAGGGCAGCAATGTAGGGCCTATCGAGTTTGTTATAATGATAAATGATTTACCGGAAGTTGTCAGACACGGGACTTGTTTATTGTTTGCGGATGACCTGAAATTGCTGCTCGAGGTTCGGGATCACTCGGATTGTGAGCGCCTGCAGGATGATATCAACAGAGTAGTTGAATGGAGTAATAACAACAAACTGCATTTTAATGTTGCTAAATGTTCGGTGATGTCGTTCACTCGCGCGCGAACTCCTTTGAACTATCCATACAAGGTTGAGGATGTGCCGATGCAACGAGTAGCTCAGGTACGAGACTTAGGGGTAGTCTTCTCTCAGGAACTAACCTTCCGTGAGCATATCAATAAGATATGTAAGAAGGCATACCGAAACCTGGGTTTCGTACTCAGGCAGTGTCAGGGGTTCACCAACATCACAACACTTAAGGTGTTATATGACGGATTAGTCAGAAGTCACCTCGAACATAGCGCATTCATCTGGGCTCCTCATGAGGCGAAATATAGTGGTATGTTGGAACGTATCCAAAATAAGTTCACTAGACACTTGTACTATAAGCTGTATGGAGTATATCCAATGTACCCATTGATGTACCCTACACTATTCGTTCTGGGTATGGTAGGGTACAATACTTTAAGGGTGCGGCGGGAGTTCTCACTCGTAGCGTATGTGGTGAAGTTACTACGTGGCGTGGTGCAGAACCCGGGAGTGCTACGGCACCTACAGCTATGCGTGCCCGACCAGTACGTGTGGAGGCGGCGCCGCCCGCCCCTGCTCGCTGTGCCTGCGGCGAGGACCAACCTACTGGCGAGAACTCCTCTCACTAGAGCCATACGTGTGGTGAATGAGGTTCATGAGAGGGTTGATGTATTGTGATGCAATATGAGTGAACTTGCTAAAGTTACATTATATATAATAAGTTACTTAGACTAATTGATATTGTTGCTTAGACTAAGAATTAAGTACCCACTTAATTCTTAGTCTAAGTAACAATATCAATATCAATATCAATATGAATATTTTTATAATGTGTATATTTAGAATTTAGTTTATACGGCCAATCTGTCGCATTGGATCATGGATCTGTAATGATAGAGATAGGTGAGAATAAATAAATAAATAAATAAATAAATGATTTATTAAAATTATATAACAAGTTGGGGAACACATGCGGCATATACACTCAAAACGGTCATCGCTCAGCATAATGCTCAGACGAGGCTGAGCCGCAGCGCGTTAGTCTTTAGAGTTCAACAACATCCAACATTGACAATAAACCTCAATTATAATATACATTACAAATTATTGTGTAGGTCAATTTGAAATATATGAAGTTGTCACCTAAAATCATAAACATCTAAATTCGCTAGGGTCTAACAAAGTGTGCTTACACGCATATCGCTGCCTCCTGTCCCTTGAGTCGCAATATTTACTTGTATTAGCAGATGCAAGCTTGTCAATGCTCATCATCGTCCCAAGGGATCTGTCGATTATCCCAAACAATAACATGCAGTACTGACCGAAACGTGTCCAGTCTTCAGGGAGTCAGTTGCTGTTACGTTTATTATTCTAGGCTGAGCACAAACACTACCAATTTCTGCTTCTTTTACTTCCCAGAAAGAACACAATTACTTTACAACGAATATATGTTGTTATGAATTAAAGTCGTGGTGGCCTAGTGGTTACAACACCAGCCTCTCAAGTATGAGTGTGCGGGTTCGATTCCAGGTCAGGCAAGTACCAATGTAACTTTTCTGAGTTATATGTACTTTCTAAGTATATCTTGGACACTAATGACTTATTAAAAGGTGAAGGAAAACATCTTGAGGAAACCTGCACTTTAAATCTGGAATCACCAACCCGCATTACAAGCGTGGTGATTACGCTCAATCCTTCTCTGTATGAGACCTGTGCCCAGCAGTGGGACGACAAAGGTTGATAATGATGATGTTATCCATAACAACATCATCATCAACCTTTTAACAGGAGTAATATTCATATTACTCCCGTTTTTGGATTAAATTAAAAATTCTCACTTTGCCTTTATGCGCACAAAAGGAGTAAAAGTATTGGCATTATAAGTGTAACATTTGGCTGCCAGAGTCCTTTCTTATTACTAAACTGACTTTATTATAAATAAACTGAGATTGTACCATTAAACATTCCTATGTAAGGACGTCAAATCACTGCTTTTAATATCTTTACTATACAATAATTATAGTGAAAAGTATAGTAAACTTGTTAAACCTGTAGTCCGTTGTTCAAAGCATTTAATTTAACTGTACCAATTAAATCATAGAAATGTCTACATACCTGTCTTGTCCTACATACCTAGCTATATAGATCGAGTTAAAAAAAACAGATTTTGACTATTACGACTATTGAAAATAGGAGTTTTCTTGTGAGGAGGCCAATTGGTAACGACCTTAACGTATGAGCTGACGAGTTGTAGATCCTAGGTTCGCACCCAACCTCGCCCATAATGTGGGAGTGGCGAGAGGCATAACTCCGCTGCCGCGAGAAATCGCGGTACCGCGGATAGAGTTCCGGCGGATCTCATGGCAACATGGAAACTGTGATAGTCGCAACCCAGTACTAGGCACGTCGCAATAGCGGCGGTAAGTTCCCTCTTTGAGGAGTGGCTAGAGATTTTCGCTTGACGCAGCTCCTCACCGGAGTTTTGGGGGGTTCCTGTTCCATAAAAGGCGGGAGGAATCTCCAAAGAGTCACCACTGTGGGGATCGCCCTGAGGACACGTTGGAGCATACGGCGGAGATCTCTCGCATCCGGCCCTGGTCCAAGCTATGATCTGGAGCAAGAGTACATAGCAGGCCGTTATCTGCTTCTGCGAAGCAGAGATGCTGGCAAAGGAAGAGGAGGAGCGCGTGAGGGACCGAGGATCCGCCCTCACGTCTCTAGCCACCGCAGGAGACGCCCTGGTCGGGAGACAACATGGAACTCACAGTCATATTAGGCGCGGGCTTGCGGTCTAGCCGGCTTGCGGTATAGTCTCATAGACAAAAGTAAAGATTGTGAGAAAATCGCCACGTTCTAAAACGTGGTGATTTTCTCACAATCTTTACTTTACTTACTTTACTTCACCAAAACACGCGGTGGGTAGGTACGGCCTACTCACACAGAGGCCTGTGTTCCATATTGTGTTTCATAATTGGGTCTTTGCTCTCAAGGGGACGTCTTTAGGCTGTTTTAATGCTGGACGATATCTAACCGGCAGAGAGTCCCAAAAACCTTTGCTGTATGAAAATTATACGATCACAAGTCCTAGTTTTGTTTTTCGATAGTGTTTAGAACTGAATTTTGGTTAAGTAATCGAGTTCGAGCGATCAGGTTAAGTTATGCTTGCCGCGGTTTGTCCATGGATTGGTGACGAGTTTTTGAATCCAAGAATATTACATTCGTTCCATGCATCGGTGAGCACGTTAAGCCGTTCATTGGCTATCTGTCATATATAGATCTTTAAGAGATCGTTACAGGTCCTCAGAAGTCCAAAGAACAGTCAACCAGTCTTACCAAGAGATTAATCAGTAATTATGCTGTAGAGGAATCACTCCAAGTTTGTACTTTTAGTGATTCCTCCTCCCATACAGGTACTCTGCTGTGTAGCTGTTAACATGGAAGCCAACCCAATATACTTGGGAAGTGACTGGCAGATGATGTACCGACAGTTTATTATTACATTCCTTTTACAGTTCACTCCACATGTTTCCCACATTTCACAAAACTCTTCCTGTACAAAGACCTACAAACTGGCCAGCTACATAGACATGTCAATCACATCGCACACAAACCGCACGCTTATGTGAATCGAATCGCGACCCTCACAATGCCCACAATTGATACAATGTATTACGAGAACGCCTCGAAACCTCCGTCAATACCAAATAACTGTTTTATTTTAGCCCTTTTTCGTCCTTCAGTACGACATAAATTCTTTACGTTATCTACCACTCTTATTCTCGCTATATAAAACTCAAAATCGTATAGCTTGCGTATTTTGAAGTTTGGAACTCTTTATAGGAAGATTAATCCCGTGACAATGTGCCCTTAGCACCTGCTTTTTATTGTTAAATTTGGGCATTTTGATTTTGTAACGGTATGCAAACTATGCAAAGATGGTTTCGATAATTTTGACAATATTGTAGATACCTACATGAGATTGCTTTTGGAAAAGGCACATGATGTCATTAGAATTAACCAATTAGGTACCTACAGACGTCAAAATTCAAAAATGTAACTAAAAATAATATCAATAAATTAAAACAATTCCTCATTACCTACTAAAAGCTATTACAGTATTGGCGAGTATTTTAATAGTATTTTAGTGCGTGATCTCGACCAACTGAATATTTTGACTCATCCATGAAACTGCTAACAATGACATCATTATACGCAGCAGTAACTTATAAAAAACAAATTAAAACGCTCAATAACAGTTCGATCAAGCTGTGCCGTGCCCGGAACCGTAACTTCATCAATCTCCCATACAATGACGCTGGCGTCCAGTGAATGGGTTGCCTTCCCGCGACCACCACTGTTGGACAACGTGATCGATCGACCGGTGTCATCGTATAGCGGGAATTGGTGCAGTTGCGGTACAATTATATGTGTATTTCCTGTACTCCATGGAAACCAGTAGACAGTAGGTAAATATCATCAATTATAGGAACAGCATAATGATAACATGGAGGCTAGAGCGAATATGCTGTTTAAAATGGACAAAGGAATGTTTGGCACACAGAAAAGATGATCGATTCAGAATTGTTCTATGCTGTTTAGACCCACTTAAAATACAGGTGGTAAAGAGAATTAAAGACATTTCGTTCCTTTCGCATTAAGTAAAAGATTATTAGCTGCAAACCATTCCTAAAGAACAGCTAGACTATTCTTGACATTTATGACATCTGTATCTACAACTGACACGGGGTAGCTCACCGTCATCATCATCATCATCATTTCAGCCGAAAGATGTCCAATGCTGGATATAGGACTCGATTTCCCGCGACCATCACCACTTAGCTTTTCAGCCAGAGCGTCGACACCTGCCGCCTGCCACACCAGGAACGTCCGGCATCCGGGCTCCAGTAGCAGTGATCTGGGCCTCAATTTTCTTTTTGATGATATTAAACTTAATTTGTGATTGTTGGTGTGAGTGTTGAATTGATGGTTCAATCGGCCAGCGCGTGCGCTTTATTTTCAATCGGCTATTAGGTATGTCGAGCCAAATCATTACTTAAGTATTTCTATTTTTAGTAAAAGAAAATTATACATTTTTTATTTTAAGTGACTGATCGACTTGCAAAAACCGCTGTAAGTAGGTAATATTTTATGTGATAACGTAATCGCCACTCTGTTTCTTGCTAACAGCAACTGGGTTTATTTCAGACAAACAGGCAGAGTGAACGACGGCGAAGTATAAAAAGCACCGAACTGTAAGCGATGACTTTCAATTTATAATTTATTGTTTTCCAAAAACTACAGTATCGTAGTTCGATGGAACGTAAATTTAAAGACACCATAAAATAAGCTCCCGACTGAAGGACACTCCTGCCATAAACCAAAGTTATACGAAACTGAACAATATGCAAACTGTATTTTAGAGCATTTGTAAAGAGAGAGAAACACAATAAATAAAACAATGACGTTTTGCTCAGCTTGTGAAACATAACGTTACAGATATGAATAGTGCAATTAATACCAGTACCTTTTGCAGTGGGGATTTTATAAGTATCATGAGTGGTTCAGGTCTCTGCAGGTAGTGGAAGGTAGGTTTGTTCTAATAAAAATATATGGTAGGGAGGACCGTCAGCTTTGCGCGTCCGACCAATCATATGCCTCACGATTTGTGTAGATTGTGCAACGCGCCGCCCCTAAATCTTTGAGAGATCTGTGAATGCAATTTATACAATGTTATGTGACAATACATGGGGCCGCGGGTGGTTTATGTAGGAACCTATATATGCATGTTTATTAACAAGTCTCTGTTACGTGTGCGTTGTTTTCTATTTATTTTGTACAGTGACTGACAGTTTGGATAATTACATCAGACCTGGCTTTTATGCTCATATCGCTGTGAGATGTTGCCTTGTATACTTAGGTATGTCTCTAGGGATATAGTTTTATACTGTATTGTTCTTACATATGCAAGGGGTTAATAACTACCTTTGATTATAACTATCTGACTAGAGTAGTGAAATAATTATTACACTATCTAATATTATAAAAGAGAAAGTTTGTATGTAGGTAGACTACGTAGATGTAGCAGAACCACTCACTCATTCCGTATCTTTGAGTCCTGGTCCGTGTCACTGGTCAGTTTCCTTCAGCTGTTCGTTTTGATTGACGTAAGGAGGATTAGTATGGGTTCCAGTATGGAATCCTTACTAATCCTCCTACTGGATTCCTTATAAATGTGAAAGTTTGTATGTAGGTAGACTACGTAGATGTAGCAGAACCACTCACTCTTCCGTACCTTTGAGTCCTGGTCCGTGTCACTGGTCAGTTTCCTTCAGCTGTTCGTTTTGATTGACGTAAGGAGGATTAGTATGGGTTCCAGTATGGAATCCTTACTAATCCTCCTACTGGATTCCTTATAAATGTGAAAGTTTGTATGTAGGTAGACTATGTAGATGTAGCAGAACCCCTCACTCATTCCGTATATTCCGATTTTGATTTTTGCTGCAATTGGCTTGTATCCTAAAAAATAATTTAATGTCCGTCAGATCTAGGTATCTGACGGACATTAAATTATTTTCAGTGTCAATATTTTTAGATTTTTAAATGTGGAATGTGTGGAATACAGCTATCTGTAGTTTTTAAACCACACGTAGACCTCACACAGCGTTTCTGCATCCTAAATACAACCTCCCTATTAGCTGACTGCCCCCCGGACACAATTGGCTTGTATCGTAAAAAATAATTTAATGTCCGTCAGATAGATTTATAAAAAATATTGAACACGTATTTTTTATTTTTTCTTTTATTCAAATACTTAGGAAGATATATTGATTTGAAATGTCGCATGACGTCACGCCATGGTGCAAAATATAGAACGGCGTGACGTAATTAGCCCCCACTCTGTAACTTTAATACGCTATATCTCAGTAATTTTTGGTAATTACGACAAAATAAAAAATACGGGTCTCAATTTTTTTTATTATCTGTATGACGGACTAATTATTTTTTTGATTTTCATACCTTGGATACATCCCTATTGTTTTGCCCTTCTGCAGTAGATTAACTACAACTCTCAAAGTCTATACAATACATAGGTTTTATTTCAAATCGGGAAGGAACTTGGATATAGTATGCAGAGATAACCAGGTATGATTTTGACTCCATTGGCCAGGATAAAATTCATTTAAAAGAGAAATCTTTTTCTACCAAAGTCTCAAACAGCCCATCGATCAATGCTCACGTGGCGAGCAATATATATTACGCCCAAACGCAAGGGTTTATGTATTGCGCTGGTTAGGGGAGCCACCCCAGTCTCTCACTCTATTAGTATTGCACCCTCCGTGCGACGTGACAGGGGTCGAACTTGATCAGTAATCGAATAATGTTCGTAGAAATGGCGCAGTATTCGTATTTTACACTCGTCATAGTTAAATATTAAACTTTTCTGTAAAGTATTCCTCGTCCTATAGGTAGGTACCTACTCTGTAAATCACTACTTATTTTTTTTTTAAATATACTTTAGTATAACTATTTTGTGTATACCTACTAACTAGGTAATGGTATTTGGTGTATCTAATACCTAATACTTTCCTATCATTGTCTTTGGTATCCAGTTTATATTGGCACGATTATTTTGTAAGTTAATTTGATTTGGTATCATTTTATACACACAGCAACCAATCATATTGTTCGTCGACGGCGACTGAAACCTATGAAGTTACAACTCTCTGTTCGACCTGTAGGTTTGAAGTTCCAAATTTAAATCACATTACACTATATCGGTCATAGTGAAATTTAATCATACACAAACATTTCTATTTTCGGCCTTTTTTTGTCGGTAGGTACGTCATAATCATTATAGCTTCCTTCATACCTACTTTATCAATATACATACTTCTGGACCGCTACAACGAAAATATATACAAATTACTTACACTTTTCGTTTTTCGAAAATTTCCAATTGAAAATCAAGGATTTTTCAAATCCCGCCCTCTACGAAATGGAAGTGCGAAGACTGCACAGTTCTCCTAGTACAATATTTATTTTAGAACAAAGAGCTTTACCGGTTTACAAAAGCAAGAGAAATGAGAACTAGAGATTATCTAACAATAAATGTATGAAAGACGACGCTGCAGCTGGTAATATTCTGTCTAAAATGACGAAATACCATCAGGTGGGATTGCGGTCATGCGCTAGATTATCCTTACTAATATTATAAATGGGAAAGTGAGTTTGTTTGTTTGTTTGTTCCGCTTTCACGCCGTAACTACTGAACCGGTTGCTTTGAAATTTAGCAGACGTAAAATTAGAAGTTCCAATTAAATAATAGGGTACTTTTATCCCGGAAAAACGTGATATTCCCGAGGGAAATCTAAAAAGCGCGACATAACCGAGTTCCACGCGGGCGAAGCCGCGGGCGGAAAGCTAATCTATGCTAATATATACCTAAAGCTGAAGCTGAGTTTGTTTGTTTGTTTTAACGCGCTAATCTCAGGAACTACTGGTCCGATTTAAAAAATTCTTTTTGCGTTGGATAGCCCATTAATCCAGGAAGGCTTTAGGCTAGGTTTATAACATCACGCTGCGACCAATAAAAGCGGATCATAACTAACTCCATGCGAACGAAATCGCTGGCGGCCGCTAGTAAGTTATAAAAAACAAAAAAAAAATCGATGAAAGGATTATTTTGAAAAACTAATGAACGAAAATAACAAACGGAATTATATATCTTTATATTAGTTCAAGTACCTATGATGAGGAAACCTGCTTAAAAAATACTTATAACTTTCTCAAAGGCAATGAAACCGTTATGTTATCTACCGGAGTAGTCAGTGAGGGTGACTACCTAAGGAAGACAATCAAACACAACACAAAGTTTTGGAAACTTGCAAAACGTCGTCGTATTGTCTGTGATTGTGTTCCGTGTGGCCTAAAAGGGTTGTCCTTTACAAACGTGGACAATGTAGATGATACAATTTGCATGTTACGTTAGAAGGGTAAGTTGCGAGAATGTTGAATTGCAATAATTATTCAATAATGAGCGTGCCTGAGACAAAGATGGGGTTTTGCAGTACCGTTACACAAATGACTTCGAAGTAATTGAATTCTGAAGTTATTTAAATTAATGAAAATTGAAAAATATTGAAACACTGGGAACTTATATTTTTACACTTAAGAAAACCATAACAGAAGAGTTAAGTATATATCCTCAGAGAGAAGAATATTTCCTGAGGAAAGGGATGGCGCTCCTTGTTACCTACGAGGTAGGTATCTAACGTGTTGTTTTGATATGCTGTATTCAATAATTAAAAATAATACAATGACCTCTAGAATATGTGATTCAAAAGGCATAGTTTAGAAGATATGAGATGTGTGTATGTATCTCCCATTCTGCCCATTCATAAATACCTACGAGTAGGTTTTTTAAGCCGATCATCAAACAAAATTCATATTTAAAGCCAACAATATGCTGCGTTGTCATGTTCCACGTGACAAAAGAAGTGAATAATGATTTTGTCGAATCATTTTGTGTGATAAATAAATACAAACAAATATATTGTTGTAAAATAATAGATACAAATTATGCCAGTTTATTCGTCGATATGGTCTTCATCTATCAGGTTCACTACTACTGGTAATACTTATAATTAACAATCGTATCATATAATTACCTAATGACTGTCACTAAGTACGTTGACCTTCCACGTACCTACTTGTGGTTTGCGCTCCTTGTGCACTACTCTAGGTACTATCATGAACATGTTCATCTTTGTCATAGTTATCTAAATAAAATTTAGATAACACACTTATATTATTTACTTCCAATATGTGACACGGTCGCGTGCGCTAAGACAACATGAATCCTTTCAACTTGTCTTGTTCAGCATGTCACTCTGTCCGCGGCGATGGTCGTCATGACTCATGACAGCCACGCGCTCAATATTTTCACAGCCTCCATTCACATGAGAAACGTGCAGAAATAATACTTATGTATTAAGTTGCTCGTTTTGCGTTGCAAGTTTTGAGAGTAAATAATTTGATTTTGTTGTGATACACTGCAGATCACATTTAGAGTTCTGCTAATACGAGTTTCTAAGTAACATACGATGGTACACTTTGCCCAATTTATTTTTTACTAAGCGAGTCATAATAAATACAAGCCATAATAATTACTTCTTCCGTCACTTGACAGTAATTTCTGTACATTATCCGTAAACCATACCTATATAACATCCAAAAGAATAATCGCTTATCCAGCGCACGTTTTCATAAGAATAATTAGTGCGTTAATAATGTTGCAACTGTTGCGGATTGGACATGATTGTTTGTCTCTGTTTGATTTCGCGTAATATATACGAATAAATACCAGCTAGCTTACAGAATACAATCAAACTAAGTCGACTGTGTAGATATTGGAGCAGTTATAAGTTATAAAGTCCGCAAACTATAGGACCTGTGGCCAGGTTGTGGATAATTTTGGTATTACTGTTATTTAACAACTAAAAGTAAATAAGTTACGTTAGTTAAGCTAACACTATTATTAATCCTATGATGACTAGAACATGTGAATGGAGGATTACAAAACTGTTGAACATTGATGGAGTCAGTGAGAAACAGTCTGTACACTTGATAAAACAACAGTCGGTATTGTTTGTGCTGAAGGTTTTCATGTATCAGGATTCGGCGACAAAAGTATTATCTCGAGTCGGTTCAGTATCCCAGTACCTACTTATAGTGCATATTGAGTTCTGTCGACAGATGTTTCGTACCTACTTACATAAATAATTGTAAGAAATTTTCTATAGTTTAGTCTAGAGTAGTAGAGATGTTTTGTATTTAATTATGAAAAAATATGTAATTGTTATTTATCTATTTATTTGTATAAGAAGCAGGTGTTAAAATTAATGGTGTTAGTTTCAGATGTATTGCCAGTACCTACATTCCGCCTGATGGCATACAAACATATATAGCAGTTAACTTATAGATAATTTACTGATGAGCATGCTAAGTTTAAAATTATTCACATAACAAATAAGACAAAATTTTCTAAATATTTCTGATATTAGTTTCATTAATTCATCATTTATATAATTGGTAACAGAGTAATAACATTTGTCTATCAACAACGACGATGGGAGTTTCTTAAATTTTATTACGGCCTGATTCTTAATACGATTGTTAAATATATTTGGTGAGATACCAGTAATGTTTTTTACAAGAAAATCATGTCATATCTACCAGTAGGTACACAATAAACTTTGATATTTTGATCTCATGCCAGTCGTTTGCATCCTCGTATCATTCAATGCAGAAAACAATTGTACTTGTTAGTTTTAATAAATAAGGCTATTTCGAAAATGTAGGTATATACAAGAGAAAGTAAGTATTTTGTATTTCTTGATAAAAGTAATGCAACTATACGTAATATTGAAATTAAAATTGGTATATATTATCGTTGAGTTAGTATTCCATAACACTTCTCTCTTCTTTTTATTTTTATTTCATTATTTAAGGAGATGAACATTTAATCTCGCCATGTTTTCCATCACGTCTTAACTGTCTATGGAGTACCACTCATAATTAGACAAGACAAACTAATATTTATCTTCTGTCTTTTTTAACGAAATAGTAGAGAAAATACTTAGTTTATAAACAAGACAAAAGGTCCAAAAAACGCCGTTAAGCGGCACACATATATGGATAATTTTTAGATTTGCAATTTTGTAGCAAGGTCTACAAAATATATAAAGTCTACAAATCGAAAATCTAAAAAAATATCCGTTTTCATAACAATGATATTAGTTCGGAAGGGACCATGCCTGACTAAAACAGTAAACCATTTTTGACGCACTTAGACTTAGGTAAATAATAAAAAAAAAAACAGAAATTCATTTTAAAATACTATAATCAAAATTGACATTTAAACATAAAGTGACTGCTTAAAGTTTATTCACAGAGACAAAACAAATATAATTTACAAGCTTAGACTAAAATAACAAAATTGTATCTTAACATAAAGTTATTTTACTAAAAAAACAAAAACGAAAAAGACTTAGGAAATTGCACAAAAATAACTAACTACAATTAATGAGTTTTAGTCATATTTTTTTTTTTTATAATTTATAAACTAGCGTTTGACCGCAATAACGTCTGATGCTAAGCAGTGATGCGATCGTTGATGGTAAAGCGCGCTAAAGAGCCTAATCACTCTAGCCTTGAAGACACTCAAATTGTAGTGTGACGGAAACACCGCCGCTGGCAAATTGTTCCAATCTCTCATAGATACTTAAGAATTAGGTACAGAATTGCACAAAATCAACTATAATTAAATGAGCACGTAATCTACCTAATAATCAAATTCAATTTGATGTACAGACACTTAATTTATAACCAATTTGCTTTAAATGATTTACCTTAAAATAACTTATTCTTATAATATTATATACATATAAAACATATTTACACACAACAACCTACTGTACACGTCAGTATAAAACCTAACTTACTTACTACTTATATTCTAATAAACAATACAAAACACTTATACTACGGAACTATAACCACTTACTAGGTACGTACTTACATAATAGGTTTAAAACTAATTGTACTATAACTTTTACACTTTCTTCCGGGCACTGAATGATTAACTGGTTATTTGTTGACCAGTTAACCGTTCAGTGCCCGGAGCACTGAACGGTTAACTGGTCATTTGTAGACCTGCCGACAGCGTCCACAGATCTGTCTGGCTCTAAGCTCCGCCACCTTTTTCTTCAGGTACGTCACCTGAAGAGCCAGACGCATCTCCCGCAATTTCCGTCTGTCCCGACTCTGCTTGGCGGCGAAGTTGTTTCGTTCTCGTTGCTTCCGGTAAGAGTCATCAGCGGTTTTGTTGGACTGCACCGCCCTCCGCATTCTCGGGTTGTTGCCGAGTATGCTGCCGCCATTTTTCTCCGCCATTGCTCTCATGGCATCCCTTTCGAAGATCTGGTATTCCAGATCCTCGTTAAGAGATTCCGTATCGGGAAATTCAGATGATGACGGCGAAGATGCTGCTACATTCCTCTGCGAACAACTCCCGTTAGAATCGGGAGACATCCCCGATGGCACTGTTGGTGCAGCTTCTTGATAATTATTAGTATAGTACGAGAAAGAATTCCAGTACTGTTCTGGGCACACGGGGTACGGAGCCAACAGTGGTGGCAAAAGTGGAACACTAGACGTGGAGAGAGGTGAATCTCTCTCTCCACTTACCGCGTGCCTACTCAGGTCTAGAGGTTCTTCTTGCGCGTATGGAGTCCAAAGAGCCATGTTGACGACTTGTTGACTTGACGTGCAAATCACGAATGTCCTTTCAGTCTGTTTTGGCAGCAGAGTGTCTTTAAAAGAGGCGGGGCCTACTTATGCCGCCCCCGATGGAAGGGATGGATGCAGGAAGCCGGGCTAACGAATCTCGAGAGTTGGATGATTTATGAGTTTCATTTGGGGTTTTTTTGTAATGGAACAAAGATATAAATAATGTTAAATTAAAAATCGAGACGAGTGTCGATAGTAATTGGGTGATTTTATTTTTACCAGACAAATTATTAAATCATAACTCTCCGATAATGATTTTGTTTATCCGCCGCAGTATCTATACTGGGCATATTATATTCTCCCGTCCAGAGGGTTCCTGTGAGGTGGATGGCAGGACGTTTATTCATAACTTTGCCAATTCAAATTAATCATCACTATGAAGATGGTGTAATATAACATCAGTAGGTATCCGAGCCTACGTGAAGCTGATCGATGACTACAAAATTGAGTAACAAAATTTAATTAAATTTAAATTTAACAATTGTTTACAGTTTTAGTTATATCTTAGTCATTTTCGAGCTAAATATACTTATCTTAATCATTGATAGGTTTAGCTTAGATCAATAGGTACAAAAAGGCTCTTCCATGCGACATGCCTGAAAATTAAATATCTACCTACTGCTTGGACAATGGACACAGCTGCATTGGCTTACATTCACCCTTCCGCGTGCAAGTTAGTTAACGGTATTGTTATTATTGGAAATACCTTCCTTTAACTTCCCTTCTATGAATCTATTGGTAGGTACCTACCTAACCCAAGAAAACTTTTCCGAGAGTTATGAAAATGGGTAACTTTTCAGATGTGCGATTTTGTAGACCTTGTAGGTACCTACAAGGTCCACAAAATCGCAAGATTTATGAAAATGTACCTACATCTAAAAAGTTATCCATTTTCAAAACTCCTCGAAAGTTTTCTTGGATTAGGTATTATCAATAGATTTATATAATATTTTGGGGAAGTAAAGGAAGGTATTTCCAATAATAACAATACCGTTATCTAACTTGCACCCGGAAGGGTTCTGCAATTGACAACCAAGTGACGATCTATTCCTGTTTTAGAATATAATACACGTTTAGACTAAAATAAACCTTAACTGTAAAAGAACAAAGTTCATGATAATAGTTAGTGAATGTAAGCCAATGCAGCTGTGTCCATTGTCCAAACAGTAGACATTTAATTTTTAGGCATGTCGCATGGAAGAGCCTTTTTGTACATAACTATTGATCTAAGCTAAACCTATCAATGATTAAGATAAGTATATTTAGCTCGAAAATCACTAAGATATAACTAAAACGGTAAACAATTGTTAACTTTAAATTTAATTAAAATTTGTTACTCAATTTTGTAGTCATCGATGAAGCTGACGCAGGCTCGGATACTGATGTTATTACACCATCTTTATAGTGATGATTAATTTGAATTGGCAAAGTTATGAATAAACGTCCTGCCATCCACCTCACAGGAACCCTCTGGACGGGAGAATATATGCCCAGTATAGATACTGCGGCGGATAAACAAAATCATTATCGGAGAGTTATGATTTAATAATTTGTCTGATAAAAATAAAATCACCCAATTACTATCGACACTCGTCTCGATTTTTAATTTAACATTCTTTATTTGTTTGATCCATTCCAGAAAAACCCTATTGAAACTCATAAATCATCCAACTCTCGAGATCCGCTAGCCCGGCTACCTGTATCCATCCCTTCCATCGGGGGCGGCGTAAGTAGACCCCGCCTCTTTTAAAGACACTCTGCTGCCAAAACAGACGGGAAGGACATTCGTGATTTGCACGTCAAGTCAACAAGTCGTCAACATGGCTCTTTGGACTCCATACGCGGAAGACGAACCTCTAGACCTGAGTATGCACGCGGTAAGTGGAGAGAGGGAATCACCTCTCTCCACGTCTAGTGTTCCACTTTTGCCACCACTGTTGGCTCCGTACCCCGTGTACCCACAACAGTACTGGAATTCTTTCTCGTACTATACTAATAATTATCAAGAAGCTGCACCAACAGTGACATCGGGGATGTCTCCCGATTCTAACGGGAGTTGTTCGCAGAGGAATGTAGCAGTATCTTCGCCGTCATCATCTGAATTTCCCGATACGGAATCTCTTGACGAGGATCTGGAATACCAGATCTTCGAAAGGGATGCCATGAGAGCAATGGCGGAGAAAAATGGCGGCAGCATACTCGGCAACAACCCGAGAATGCGGAGGGCGGTGCAGTCTAACAAAACCGCTGATGACTCTTACCGGAAGCAGAGAGAAAGAAACAACTTCGCCGCCAAGCAGAGTCGGGACAGGCGGAAATTGCGGGAGATGCGTCTGGCTCTTCAGGTGACGTTCCTGAAGAAAAAGGCGGCGGAGCTTAGAGCCAGA